>JAPQVY010000089.1:18346565-19596982 GCA_028535165.1 Quercus tomentella | reverse complement strand
AGTAATTGCAGTTGTAAGGTTGAATTTATTCAATCATTTTGTTGGCTTTATTCCGTGCTAAATTTGCTTGTAATTCAGCATTTAGAAATCTTGTATTTAGGTGGGAATCATGTAAGGATAGTGTGTGAGAGAGTGTGAAGAAAAGCTCAAGAGTGTGCACTCAAGAAAGGCCTCGCGATTACATCTCGCGACTGGCAAGTCGCCAAAGGTGGCACATGTGTAAAGCATGCAGGGAAGCTGAAGGGTCACACCAGCTATTGCACTACAGGACAAAACTTCTAGTCTGGCCAGGCAGTTCGCGACTTAAACTCGCGACTCGTTCTAGTCGCGAGGTCGAGTCGCCAGAACACCCTGTTTGGTTGTAACTGACTCTTTGCATTCCATACACACCCTACTATAAATACCCTTATACCCACAAAATGTAGAGAGCTTCCAGAGAGAATTTTGAGAGAGAAACTCTAAAGAAAAATAAGATTGACTCATTCACAATCTTCATCCTTTGATTTTCCAAATTCCTCTACTCTTGCCCTCTCCATTGATGCATCATTGAGAGGTACATTTAGCCAAATCCTTATCTCACCATACTCATATCTATGAGAAAGTATTTTGGTGCTTGGGAAGCAGTTCAGAAGGAACCAATTCATTTTGGTTGATACAATGGGCTATTGTGGGATTCGGTAAGCTAGAGAAGATAAGGTTCAGCGTAACCCTATTGGAGCAAGAAGCTTGGAGAGCTTAGGTGCACTGGGTAGATTAGGCTTGGAGGGTCTTCTACTATTCATGTATCCTAACTTTATTTTCTAGTGGATTATTGATCGCTTGGAGGGCAGCGGAGAGGTTTTATGCCGAGGACTTCGGTTTCCTCTTTGATAACACATTGCTGTGTTGCTTTGTGTTTGCATCTCTCTTCCCTTAATCTTTGCCTTTTAATTACTGCTGTGGTTGTGATTAATTTTGGTTTAGATTGTTTTACCAATTCTATTCTAGCTTATTATCATATTCCGCACATACATTGTTTGATTATAAGCTTGTGTTGGTAATTTGTAAATTGGGGTTCTAAACGTTCATAGGTATTTTATACACTATTTGAATATTCAGCAGTAAAGAAACCAAGAGCAGTCCATGGGTTGCTAAAATATTTGCCAATTATTTCAGCCAACCAGGTTTTTATCTTGCTGTTATAGTGTTCTTCAATATCTTCTCTAACACATCGGTAAATGCCAGAATCATGCATCCCACATGAGTTAATCTCTTTAAGCATTTTACCCACCTCTTCATCACTGCCTAAATTGTTAAGAAGAATATGCTTGCAGCTCAACTCTTTCACATCGTCAACATTGTCAATGAGTGTATTCAGGAAAAAGAAGTAAGATGCAATAGCCAAATCCTTGTCTGAAGGAGGACAAAATTCTAAGACAACCAAGTTGTTATACAGTGTTATTGTAGAAGGTAAAAGGATTAGGGGGGGAAGCTAAAGCTCTACATTGATGAAGCCAGATTTGAATCTAACATCATGTAGAGAAATTGATTTTCCTTTTTTTCTCTAAAAGTACAAAACTAGAAGTGGTAGGCTTGAAATGGATCCCCTTAGCTTTAAGTTCTCCAACTGAGTGGAATGACGAAACAAAATCTGTATACTCTAGCTCCTTTGCTTTTATCAGCTTGGTTTTACAAAAATTGAAACAATGATGAGGTTTCCCATCTAGATCACCAACTTTGGAGAATTCCTAATATACACACTCAAGGAGATGACGAGTTGTTGGCTCCTTATTCTCGTCTCTTGTAACATCCTCTGGATTTATTGCCCAAATTATGAAATAAGCGAATAGCTTGATCATTCTTAGTCCTAATTTTCCATCACCATATCTAAGCCTCATCAAAAGTATCAACAGTGAGAAAGGAATTTGATTCTCTAGCAAAATCATCTCTACATGCATAAAAACTTCCGAAGGGGCCTATATGATGAGCAAATGTTTTACTAAGCTCATCCCATCTATTTCTTACCACGTTTTCCATTACATATAGAATGAAACAGCTGTTTCAAAGCATCATCAGTGCAAACACATCATCACAATATTTATTTGCCGAACCATCAACGCAACAGGATCTAGTGTAGTCATTTATTTCACGTACCTTGCTATAAAACTCCACAAATGAAGTGCTAGATTTTGCAATAAACTCCAACATGACATTAGTTTTAAGCGTCTCTGCTTCTTGGAATTCTAGTTTGCCATGGTGGTAAGGACCGAAAGAGATAACCCTAGGATCAAAGTAGTCCTTACTTCTTTCGTTTCTTCTCAACGTTGGTGGGACTTTCTGACAAGTGACTTTTTGGGCTCTCTTTTTTATTTCGATGTGACCCTCATTGTCCAAAATGGATCTAACCTCCATTGGTATGTTACAGATATTGCTTTCGGAACCAGCTTCATTCCTTTCTTGCAATAGGTCTACTTCCACAGAAATATCACCCTGCAATGGACCATAACATATAATTAGCATATGTCACTACAAGAAAAAAGACATAATACAACAAGTATTATTGCAACAAAAAAGAAAAAAGAAATGTAATATATATACTATTACATCTCTAGGTTGTTTTTTGTTGTAATAGTAACTAAATTTATTATATCAATATGAGATTATAACAATAATTATTATGTTATTTTAAAATTTGTTGTTGTAATAGATAACTCTTATTTTACATTGAGATATGTTGTTGCAATAGATAATTTTTTTATTTCACATCGAACTATATTATTGTAATAGGTTAAATCTTTATTTCACATCAAATTTTGTTGATGTAATAAATGTGAGTAATTGAGTAGGGGGAAAATTTGAGAAATTGACGCTATTTTTTTTCATTAATTTCCTCTCTCACCCATGTCTATCCCTTTTTTATCTCACCACATCTGTCTTCCTATTTTTTCTCATCTCAAAATTAACTCACACACGCCTATCTCTTTTTTTTTTTTTTTTTTTTTTTTCATCTTAGTTTCCCTCTTTATCTCACCCACCTCTATATCCTTTTTTTTTTTTTTTAATCTCAAATTCTCTCTCTCTCTCTTTCACGCCTACCTCTTTTTTTTTTTTTCTTTTTCTTTTTCTTTTTTCATCTTAGTTTCCCTTCCTCTCACCCACGTTAATCTCCATGTTTTTCTTATCTCTCTCTCTCTCTCCCCCCACGCCTCTCTTTCTTTTCTTTTTTTCATTTTTTTTTTCATTTCACTTTCCCTCTTTCTTAAGCATAACTCAAAATTAAAATTTATCTACTAACTACAAAACTTATCTCTCAAATTTCCATCTCACTCTCATATCTACTAACTCTAAATTTTCTCTCTCAAATTTCAGTCTCTCTTAATTCATAGTCTCCTTGGAGAGACTCTTTCTCAGTTTAAAGACTTTCTCTCGAACTTTCAGGTAATTTTTTGGTTCTCTTTAAATTTTAATTTGATTTTTCTTTGTTTAGTTGTATAGTCTTCAAGTAGAATTGTTTTGTATGTGTTTTTTTGTATAGAATCAATGATGGTGTATATTGTTGTCATTGTGTTGTATATATATATATATATGATGTTTTTCAACTTTATACTTATTTTATTTTCTTTTTTTTCCAAAATAGGTGGTAAGTCAATGATGAAATGGTTGTGAAGCATGCTTGGATAACACCTTCGGGAAGAAATTTTTCTTTCATGTTGTATTGATTTTTGCATACTTTTTGAAACTACGTGTTTGAATGTAAATTCAACAAGTTGTGTTTATATTTGTGTTTTTTTGACATATGTATTGAAATGAAGTATTTCAAATTTGTTAGTATAGTACCTAGATATGGTTTTTGAATTGCAAAACAAGTTAATGAAAAAATTATTATTTAAAAAAATGATTTATTTATTTTTTAAATTAAAAAAAATAACCTATTGCAACGAGATTTTCAAAGTAAATCGTTGCAATATATGAAATTTATTGCAACGAAATTCTAGTATTGCATAAACCTATTGCAACAAGATTTTCAAAGTAAATCATTGCAATATATGAAATTTATTGCAACAAAAATCTAGTGTTGCATAAACCTATTGCTTTTTTTTTTTTTTTTTTTAATAAAAAAATGACTTATTGCAACAAGATTTTCAAAGTAAATCCTTGCAATATGTAAATCGTTGCAATATATAGAATTTATTGCAACAAAAATCTAGTGTTGCATAAACCTATTGCCTTGGAGTTTATTTCAACAGTTTGCATCGACTTTTTTGTCGTTGCAATAACACCTATTACAGCGACATTAGTTGTTATTGCAACGAATTTTGTTGTTGTATTAGGTCTTTTTTTCTTGTATAGTGTGTAAAAAATAAAAGAAAAACCCACAATTTTAGACCAGTACCCAAAAAAAATAGTAAACAAAACTTTACCATGCTGACTACAAAAAAGAATCCAACTAAATACACTCTGGAGGTTTTGTAGATTGCAGCAGCCCAGAAAAGAAGAAGATGAAATAGAAGAAGAAAGAGAAATGGGTAAGGCATGTATTGTTGCAACGGACTATATATCATCTCTTGCGTGTAAGAGAGCGGGGAAAAACGAAAATCACGATTAACGAGACCATCACTTATGGTAATATATTAAAGAAATGATATATCAACGATATCTTTACTATAAATCTTAAATAAGAACGAAATCTTTACAATAAATCTTATATAGTAAGTTATTATTAGTTGTTACTTGACAAGAAAAATAATTTCATGCATGATACAAAGAGATTAAGTGTGTGTCAAATGATTATATGTTATATATCTTGGGGGTAATAAGAGTGGAAAAAAAGAGAATCACGAGCACAACACTCACTAAAAATATTATTTGTTAAAAAAATGGTCACATCCAACGCTATTAGAGTATAAATTCCCATTGCATAAAATTTCATTCTGAGTTAGCATTCGGGAGTGCTACAAAATTTTGTTTCTATGGACCAACAAAAATCAAAATAAATTTTTTTATATAATATAAATGAAGCTAAAAGAGGATTAGTTTATTAATTTTTTTTTTTTTTTTTGGTGAGAATCAAAAGATGATCTAGTTGAATGAGGCAATCCGCCCATAATATTACAACATCACTCTATATACAAAAAGAATAATAAAAGCAAACAAAAAGTGTCACATTGTATTTATATTAAAAAAATTGTGTAGGGATGATAGCAAGTAGCAAAAACCAGATGAGTACACGAAGAAAAAAAAAAGACACAAAACATAAAAGACAAAATGCAAAAGGCAAAAGACAAGGAAAAGAAGTCGAGGGGGTAAATGATAACAATACCACTAGCATTAAGTGTGCTAATTTTTTAGTATTTACTTACCAATTACCACATCAAATACAAAAAAAATAACCTCCATGAGATGTACTAAATGCAAAAAGTTTTTGGCACATGCTACTGGCGATGGCTTGATGCATTGAGTGGCCTAAGGCGAAAAATGAATTGAAGCTTTTTATATATTTAAAAAATGACTTTTTAAAAAAGTAATTTAAATATTACTTAAACTCTATTCTTTTGTTAGATGCAAAATTGCTAATTAATATGAACCACCTAGAATTTGTTTTTTAAGAATGTCTATAGACGTAAAAAATTTGACAAAACTTTTTACACTTGTTGATATGGCAGATTAATAGTGGTAAGTAAAAAAGTGATGTTAGTAGTGGACCTAGATGAGAACTAGTAAAAGTTTGTCGACTCAACTGTTGTGAAAATTTTTGTGTATCGCTCTTTTTTTTAGAAGTGCTAAATTTATAACATTTTCACAACAAATCTTAGGTGTTAAATTGTTACTAGTTTTAATTTGAACCCACTACTGAAATTACTATTTTAACCACCAATAATAGCCAGTAACAACCTGCTACTTAAAATTTATTGTGAAAGTATTATGAAAAATATTGTGAACGTAGAATTTCTCTTTTGTAAAAAAAATACTATTTTATTTATTGGCTAATATTTGGGCTTAATTAATACTATTACAATGAAAAAAATAGCTCTATTTGTTAAAATTAGGGGTTCTTTATTTACACGGGGACTTAGGTGACTACGTCTCTGGCTTATATGTTAGAGCCGACTATGCATGCTACAATGCAATTCTAATGCTAGCAGTGTATGGATGGAACTTGTATAAATATTTGCTTTTTTTTTTTTTTTTAATTCAAACTTTCTCTCTTGATGATGGTTGGAATTAATTAATAACATTTAAACATTCTCTCCCTTATATGTCTTCAATGTTGATGGCAACAGAAAAAGAAAATTAAAAATAATAAAGAAATAATATTTAATTAAAATGGTGAAAGAAAAAATTTAATATATGGTGTATTATAAAGTTGTGTATTAAAATAGATAAAATAACTTTTTGATGTGTCAAAATAGCATTTTTTATATATAAAACATGCACTATCATTATAATAGGAGGGCAATTGTGTCTCTCTGATTTGAGATCTTTTTTAATTTTGACTCTAGATTTCTTGTCGATTTGGGGAGAAATTTTTTTTGGGGCCTTTGATGGAAAATGAAAATTTGTTTATATTTGGCACAAGGGAGTGAGACAGATTATTAATAACTTGAAAGCTTCTCTGGCACACTATTGCATATTTGTGATTCTAGAGAATGTGAATATAACCAATTTTTCCACACTTCCTTTTGTTAAATTCTAGATAGTCCACTGTTGGAATTTTTTTTTGTTTAATAATAAATTACACTAACAACTTGTGAGGTTAAATATTTAGGGAAATAGTAATGCTACAGATACAAATTATTTTATAACATTTTTACAAACTGCTGATGTGACAAATTCTTACTAGTTCTAATATGGATTCATCACTAATATCACATTTTTACTTACAATAACTATTTGGAAAATAATAAAGTCACATCAGGAGTTTGTAAAAATGTTGGAAAATAGTTTGTATCTGTAGCATTACTCTTAAGGAAACGTCAAAAACCCCACCTTCTATATTTGAAAATGACACTTTAACCTCTTGTATTTATTATTCTTATTTGATTTCTTAAAAAATCAAGTTATTTTATTAAAAATAAAAATAAAAATCTTATCATATAATCAATCTAGTTAGTAAGCATTCTTTTTATATATTAATTTGAAAAAAAAAAAATACTATTTAGATTATTCTAGAATCTATTATGTTAGAAATACTGAATGCGATAGTATTGTATTTCTCAAATAAAAGAATATACATGAGTGCCTTTATATAGGAGGCATATGAGTGCAGTACAAGTAAGAGTGTAGTACAAGAACGTGTGCTATACAAGTAATCTAGTTGGGCCTAAAGCCCACAACACTATACACGTTAACAGCCCCCCTCAAACTCAAGGTGGATGTGAGACCAACTTGAGGTTGTCAACCAAAGTACGAAGGCGTCCTTTAGGATGTGACTTGGTGAAGATATCTGCAAGTTGATCTTTAGAGGAGACTGAGATCAGCTTGAGAGCACCATGGACAAGATGATAACGGATAAAATGACAATCAATCTCGATGTGTTTAGTCCGTTCATGGAAGACATCATTGTGAGCAATATGAATGACACTCTGGTTGTCACAATAAAGAGGAGTAGTAGAGGATGTAGACACACCTAAGTCTTTGAGAAGCCATCGTAGCCAAAGGAGCTCAGATGTGGTATCAGCAAGGGCACGATATTCTGCTTCATTACTGGAGCGGGCCACAAGAGTTTGTTTCTTACTTCGCCAAGAAATCAGAGAAGAACCAAGAAGAAAGCAATAACCAGTGGTGGAACTGCGATCAGTGAGATCTCCTACCCAATCAGCATCAGAAAATGCACGGAGAACAAGAGGAGACTGAGCAGAATAGAAAAGACCATGGAAGAGAGTGCCTTTTAGGTATCGAAGAATGCGCAGAACAGCAGCATAGTGAGTTGATCGTGGAGCAGACAGATACTGGCTCACCTGGTGAACAGTATAGGAAATATCTGGACGAGTGACAGTGAGATAAACTAGGCTGCCAACCAAGCGTCAGTAAAGAGAGGGATTAGACAATGGTTTTCCTCCTGAGGGAGTCAGATGCGTATTAAGCTCAACTGGAGTGTCAACAATCTTACTATCAGTGAGTTCAGCTCGAGACAAGAGTTCAGAAGCATACTTGGCTTGAGTAATATAAAGTCCATCTGTAGAATGGGTGATTTCAAGACCCAAGAAGTAGCTAAGATGTCCAAGATCTTTCATCTCAAACTGCTGACTGAGAAAATTCTTAAGTTCTTGAATGCCACTAAGGTCATCACCAGTTATGATCATATCATTCACATATAAGAGAAGTAAAATAGTGCCTTTGTCAGTGAGACGAAGAAATAAGGCAGAATCATAATGACTGGTCATGTAACCCAAGCGAGAGATGGTAGAGCTGAATTTGGCAAACCAAGCTCGTGGAGCTTGTTTAAGGCCATAAAGTGCTCGTCGAAGGTGACAAACCTTGTTGGAGTCAACAAAGAGACCAGGAGGAGGTTGCATATAAACTTCTTCACTTAAATCCCCATTAAGGAATGCATTTTTGACATCCATCTGAAAAAGGTCCCATTTACTGGCAGCAGCAACAGCTAAGAGGGCACAAACAGATGAGATATGAGCAACCGGAGCAAAGGTCTCTTCATAATCAATCCAATACTCCTGTGTAAAACTTTTTGCAACGAGACGAGCTTTGTAGCGCTTAATGGACCCATCAGAGCGAGTCTTAATCTTGTAGATCCACTTACAACCAACCACAGATTTCCCAGGAGGGAGTGTCACCAAATCCCAAGTATGGTTTTTAGATAATGCATCAAGTTCCTCTTTCATTGCAATCTGCCATAAAGGGTCAGTGGAAGCCTCACGATAGGTGTGAGGCTCGTGTAGTGTAGCAAGGGCAGTGTAAGAATGATAGTCAAGTAAATGTGCAGGAATGGACCTTACCTGAGTTGAGTGACGAGGTGGAATGTCTTGTGCAAGATCTTCAGGCAGAGCAGGAGCAGGGGACCCAAGCTCAGGGTTGGGGTTAGGTAGCTCGTCTTCAACCTGCTCATCTTCCACCTGTTCATTAAAGGGTGAACTAGGAAAGGGATCAATGATATTGGGTGGTTGGACAGAGAAGTCTACAGGAGAGTCAGGAGCAATTACAGGAGGATCAGGAGCAGCTACAGAAGGAATATGTGCCTCATCTGGAAAAAGGTCTAAGACAGAGGAGGCAGATAGGGAGGCACGGAAGTGAGAGAGCTCGACAAAGAGGCGATGTTCCCAAAAGACAACATTACGGGAGATACGAAGACGATGAGAGACAGGATCATAACACCGATACCCCTTTTGAGTTTCGCCATAGCCAAGAAAACAACAAAGCCTTGACCGAGGATTAAGTTTGTTATGCTCATGTGGCTGAAGAAGAACAAAACAAGCAGATTCGAAGGAACGAAGGTGGTGATAGTCTGGAGGTGACCCAAAAAGGCGCTCATATGGAGTTTGATTTTGGATAACAGGACTTGGAATGCGATTAATAGCATGAACAACATGAAGAGCAACTTTGCCCAAAAAAGGAGCAGGAACTTTGGCAGAGAGAAGGAGAGCACGAACAGTGTCAAGAATATGACGAAATTTTCATTCGGCTCTACCATTTTGTTGAGAGGTACTTGGACAAGTTAGTTGATGAACAGTGCCATAGGAATGCAAAACAGCTTGAAAAGCATATTCAGTGTATTCAAGAGCATTATCAGATCGAAAAATTTTGATGCGTTTGGAAAACTGAGTTTCAACCATTTTTGCAAAATTAGAATATACTTGCAATAATTCAGAACGATGTTTCATATTAAAAATCCAGCTATAGCGAGAGTAATCATCAACAAAGACAACAAAATATCGAGACCCACAAATACTAGAGACAAGGAAGGCCCCCAAACATCAGAATGAATAAGGTCAAAGATATCAGTGGATATTGATTCACTAGTATTAAAAGGCAAAGCTGGTTGTTTTCCTAACTGACATGAGACACAATCAAAATTTTCGGTAGATACTGAACCTAACAAACCTCTAGAAGCCAATTGTTGTACCCGAGAGGAAGATGCGTGACCAAGACGAGCATGCCAAAGTGCAAGGGAAGGACTTGAAGAAACTGTATTAGCTGCAGCAACAGAAACAGGAGCAACAAGTGGAAGACGAAGGTTGTCCACGGGAAACATACGCCTAACTCTGGGACCGGTCCCAAGCTCTTGTCCCGTCCTCGGATCCTGCACAATACACCCAGAATAATCAAATATAATGCGATAACCCAACTCAGCTAATTGTCCCACAGAAAATAAATTGTAAGAAAGGTCAGGAACATTAAAGACTCCAGGAACCAAGAGGTTAGAGGTCGAAACAGAACCTATATTATGACCAGACATTGTGGAACCATTTGTTGTGCGAATATTAAGAGGGTGTGGTGCAGGTTTAAGTTCAGAAAATAAGGACGAGTGAGGAGTCATGTGATTGCAACAAGCGGAATCCATAAGCCAAAAGGAAGGAGACATATCAGATAAAGTTGAGAGAGAAGAGGAATAAGATGCATTACCAACCATACGAATGACATTGGCGATGATGCTTTTAAGGTCATCTGTGGACATGGTGAAAGTGCGACCTGAAGACTTAGACTGTGCAGAGACAGGAGCCATTGGTTGGACACTTTCAGTGTTAGCAACAGTAGCAGCAGAAATTGAAATAGCTGATTTGTTGCAATGATAGCAAGTCTCAATATTGTGGCCAAAACATTTGAAAAAATTGCAAAAACGTTTGCTGGATTGTCGGCGACGATTATGGCAACCAGAAGAAGACCTGTCCTTATTCTCCATTTAGAAGCAAAATATGCCAAAATGGACTGCAAAAATGAAATCTACGCAAAAAACTGGGTAAGGAGCACCTGGACTATAAAAAAGTCAACCCTGGAGAAAAGTCAACGATCAAAGTCAACCCTCCATCAAAGTCAACGCAAGTCAACGGTATAGTCTACGCGGGTCAACGGCCTAGTCAACAATGACGTCAGCTGACATGGCGGGTGACATTAGCAGATGACGTGGCAGAGATGACGTCACCTAAGGCTGACGTCAGCAGGTGCAGATATGGCGCGTGGAGAAGATAGTCGGCGGGTGGAGCGCGTGAGCTTTGGCAGAGAATCGTTAGGTGGCGCGTGACGGCGCGTGTGAGCTCTGATGGTGGTCAGGTTTCCACGAGATGGTAGATCGGCGGAAGAAGATCTTATTGGTACCTACAAAAACACAATCGGGGCAAGGGTCACGGCGGTGACGGTATGGTAGTGGTCTCGAGACTCTGAATGACGGCAGCTGCAGGTTCGGAACCAGAGACGATGACTGAAATGCGTCAGAGGTTTAACGGCGAATGGCTGCAGCAACAGTTGTAATAGCGGAAGCAATTGTGAGTATGGAATAATACCAATGAGAGACAAGACTACAAAGAAAAAGTCAGAGTGATGGCTCTGATACCATGTTAGAAATACTGAATGCGATAGTATTGTATTTCTCAAATAAAAGAATATACATGAGTGCCTTTATATAGGAGGCATATGAGTGCAGTACAAGTAAGAGTGTAGTACAAGAACGTGTGCTATACAAGTAATCTAGTTGGGCCTAAAGCCCACAACACTATACACGTTAACATATTATAAAACTAATAAGGGTACAATACTATTTTGGTCCCTAAACTTTACCATTTTTATTCATCTTTAAATTTTGAAAGTTTCTTTTTTCATACTTAAAGTTTGTGAAGAGTTTTTTTTTGGTTTCTTTATTCTTCATTAATTTCATTTTTTCAGTTATAAACATTTAAATTAAAACAGATGAACATGTAAAGACAAAATTATATGTAATGTTAAAACTGCCTAAGATGAATATTTATAGATAATATATATATATATATTTGATTTATTTATTGTTTAGTTATAACATGAAAATTAAATTAGATGAATAAGTAAAGTTAAAACCATTTGAGATGAATTTGTAAAACCAATATATTTAATATTGAAAAAAATTAAAGGTAAAAAATAAATAAGAAAAAGAATAATGATATAGTCAATGACGTGGCGAATGAAGTAGCTGAACAAGAGCGTAACAACAATAAATGTTACAATTTAGCTTATATATATTTATCACATGCATGAGGTGCTTGTTTTTCAAATTTTCATAACTGATATATAGAGTGCTTATTGTTGTAAAATAGGGGTAGCTCAAAATATCAAACATTAATTGTGAAATATTTAGGACTTGGGAAAAAATGTCCAAAAACAACAATAAAAACTAAGAAAACCAATGCAAACGAAAATATAGACACAATAATTACATGATTTGGCACTACATCCTAGTGCGAAAAAAAAAATTAATTAACTAATAAATTTGGCGGAATATGATGTAGAGACATTCTATCAAACCCAAATTTTTAACATACCCAAAAAGCTCTCCCTCACAATACAAAGGTTAGGGGTTGCACTGAAAATAAATTGGATTTTTTTTTTCCCACACTTGACAATACCCTCAAAGATATTTCTCTCTAGCGAAACCAACTAACCAAAAGTTCATAAATACCAAATACAAACTACCACCCAGTAGAAATCAAAGAGAGAGCTACAAAACAACTGTCCATCAAAGACAAGAGAGAACCTCTGAATACAAAGTGGAATTTTAATAATTTAAATGAGAGGTAGAGTAAGGACTGTGATAAAATTCAGAATCTCTTGGTGTTCGAGGACTTTTTTGTGTACAAAGAACTATGGAAGAACAACCGCATTTTTTGCAAGTGTTGAAGGATATTTTTAAACACTTTGGAACTTTGATTATAGTATTAGCTTAATTTGAGCGGTTGTTTTATTCAAAGGCCCACATTTTTTTTTTTGTTAATCTTATGATGGTGGTTATAGACAACGTTATGTATTTGATAATATATTTTTATGTTAATATTACGTTAGTTTGGAGACATTTGTAATGTTGTTAATTAATTACATTTGTGGTATTGTGTTAGTAGAGCTAAAACTATTACAGGTTTTAAACAAGTCTGAACAATATATTTGTAACAGGTTTGAACAATATATTTGATGCAAATAGTGGTTGTAAAGCCCACTGGGAGAAAAAAAAAAAAAAAAAAAAAAAAGAACCTATAGCGGCGGTCAAAAAGCGTCGCAATAGGTACACATTTTATGATTTAAATAAAACCCTATAGTAGTGCTTATCGCCCGCCGCTAAAGGTACACACATATAGCGGCGTTTTTACCCGCCGCTAAAAGTGCAATTAGTCTGTTTTAATTCATTGCCTATAGCGGCGCCATGTGCTTGCCGCTAAAGGTGGACACTAATAGTGGCGTACATAACCCGCCACTAAAAGTCAATTGACACGAATCTAAACGTCGTATGGCGGCGGTTTTATGCTCGCCGCAATAAACCAAAACCGCCACTAAAAGATGTATCTACAGCGGCGCTTTTTGTTACCGCCGCAATAGATCTATAGTGGCACCGCAACGGTGGTAGGAAGAACCGCCACAATAGCATCCGCTGTTAAATGTGAAATGTACCTTTAGCGGCAGTTTTTGGCCCGCCGCAATAAGTCTTTTTTTTTTTTGTATTGACTATTAGAAAAAATGATGAATATAATTATTTAACCAAAATTTTAATAAATATAACCCAACCGTACAAACCAAACAAATAACAAATTCTAGCGTGACAACCTCTCACATGCAAGGGAAATTCTAGAACTAGAAATTTTTTTATAAACTGTTGATATGATAAGTAGTTATTCATACAAAAAAAATGATATTTGTGATAAGTCCAAATAAGAACTAGTAACAGTATCACATAAGTTTAACCCAGCCATGTCAGCATCAAATTGTTTTGCTTTTGACATAAAACAAAACCTGACTTTTAATAAATTCAAGACAACCACGTCTACGCTTCTTTCTTGAGCAATGGGAATGTCTAACACCACTGCACCAGCAACGGAGTCATCTAAGTTGCTTATCATGACTCTCTCTGCTTTCTCTCTTCTTCTTCTGCTTCTTCTTCTTCCACATTGCATTGATGCTAAAACCCTTAAAGCTTGCAAGTTTGATGCCATATATCAACTTGGGGATTCGATCTCTGACACAGGCAAATTCATTCATGAGAACCCAGGCACTCCTTTCTCTCGGCTTCCTTATGTCGAAACGCCAAAACCTTTTTCAATCATGCCAGTACTGGCCGGTGCTCCAATGGATTGCTAATGATTGATTATATTGGTAAGAATCTAACTTGTTGATGTTTATATTTTTTGCTGCTGTTTTTAGTTGTATGGATTATAAAAAGAACCCATAATATACTTTGTACATATATATTTCTATCAAGGAATTACAGAGCTTAAGCGATTGATAAATTTAATCACTTAATCATAAGGCCAAGCTTTTTTTTCTTTTTTTATAAAAGAACACAGTAAATACTTTGCCTTTTATAGAATTTATTATTTATAAGGCGGTAGTTCTTTTAGAGGGAATAAATTACAAGAAGTAACATCCTGACTAACTGAAAACTCGGTTTCTAAAACCCCCACCCCAAAAACAGTAAAATTTATAACTAATGCATGTTTGAGTCTGGAAAAATCCTTTGTTTAGTGTTTTTAGGCTAAGAATTATATGTTATGTTTGAATTTTTTGCTAGTTGTGTACATTATGCAACTTGAATTAATTCCTTTGTTCGATTTGATTGCATGTGTTAGGATTCAGACCCACCTTATAAACCAATATTATTGTGAAAGTTATATCATACTAAAATTTGTTTGTTATTTTTTATGATTTCACAGCTCTAGTAGCTGGAGTTCCCTTTCTCCCCCCTTAATTACTTGGATCAGTGATTCAATATGCATTGGTTTTTAGCAGTCATGGGCAGAATTTTGTAGTGGCTTGTTCTACTACTTTGCCTATAGAGGTTCATGCAAAAAAAAAAAAAAAAAAAAAAAAAAAAATTAAACCCATATACTAGAAGCTCTCTCAATGTTCAACTGGATTGGATGTCCACTTGTTTCAATGGGATCTGCCACAATACTGATGGTTAACCTCTCATTCAAATTAAGCATACTATTTCACCTTTTTTTTTTCTTTTCTTTTGATGTTTGATAGATTGTGTTGAGAAGCTTAAAACAATGGTTGGAGAAATTGGAGGGAATGATTATAACCATGCATTATTTCAAGGTAAAACAGTTGAGGAGGCCAGAGAGATAATTCCAGAAGTTGTCCAAGCAATAAAGGATGTTGTAACCGTAAGTTTTCTTAGTAAGCAAAATAAATTTCATCTATTTTTTCTTGCAAAATGGTTTGTTATGATTATTGATTAATTTGATTCATTATTCTCCATTATATTGGTTCCAGATGGTTGTTGGTTATGGTGCTACCCAAGTGGTTGTCCTTGGAAACTTTCCAATAGGCTGCTTTCCAATCTATCTTACATTATTCTAGACTAACAATCCTGCTGCTTATGATGAGTTTCATTGCCTAAAGGGATTGAATAATTTCTCAACATACCACAATGATCAACTCAAAAGAGTCCTTGAAGATTTGAGAAAAGAAAATCCTAATGTTGTTATAGTTTATGGTGATTTTTACAATGCTTTCCAATGGGTTTACCGTCACACTGAACTTCTTGGTGAGTCTCTTTCTACTTCTAAAGTTATAATACACGACAAGGCTAATTTAACATGACATGATGGGGGTTTAGTAAAAGAATTTTATATTTATTGCTGCATCTTTGCAAAAATCCTGCTGTGGTGTTGGAGGTGATTATGACTTTAGCTTGATAAAAATGTGTGGAGCTCTATGTGTAACTGTTTGTCCCAATCTAGATGAACGCATCAGCTAGGATGGAGTTCATTTGACACAAAAGGCTTACCAGTATATGGCAAACTGGCTCATCAATGACATCTTGCCCAACCTTCATTGCAAATAATAGAAAATTTCTACTTCTAGAGTTCTATTGTTTGAGTTTTTTTTGTTCAACTAACATTGATATCCAATTAAGCGATTTTCTATATGTAGTAATATCAAACTCACTTTGAGCATTGTGACTTTAATAAAACAGGGAAATTAATCAAATCCACTTTTCCTATTAAGGCTATATTCAATTGAGTTTAATTTTATCTCAGAGATAAGTGCAGCATATAAAGCCATAGATTGCTAATGGGGGTATCTGTAATAGAAATCAGATTTATTTGCTTACCTTTGCTTTGATTAGATGAGTAATTTTTTTTTTCTTGTTGCAAAATAGCAAGTTGTTTATAGAATGATGGGAAAGCTATTAATAACTCTATTTCTTTTTATTGATTCTTATTTTCTTGCTCTGAACTTTGTAATTTTTACATTGTTCAAATATATGGATCATTCGGTTAAAAGGAGATTATGCATGAGGGTCCTCTCCCATGCCTTAATGAGTCATCCTTATATTCTGCATACTTGGGCAGCTGAGGTGTGTGCCTAAGTTGCTAATGAGGCTTGAGGTAGATGTCTTTTTGAACAAGTTTGAACTAGACCAAACCTAGTTCCCTTTGCCTACATTTTTTAAACCAAGGAAACCAAGCCTTCATTCTACAAAGTGGGCATCTTTTGTCTGAAATTTGATTTAACTCAAACAACTTCTTCTTGAAGGGAAGCACCTTAACAACTAATACTCCCAAGTCCCAACTCCAAAATAATGTTGTCTTCTATGTATTCTCGGCTTCCATGGGTTTGTCTAATGAGAAAAAAAGAGAGCAAAGAGTAAAACACAAAATTATAGATATTATATTATGACCCAATTACCAATGTACCAATGTACTTGTAGATGCAAGTACTACCCAGGTAAAGTTTTGTCACGTGACCTATTAAATGAGTTATGAAGTTATTAAATTGATTTAATGAGCTATGTGATTTAATCCGCGTGAAGGGTTTTATAAATCACTACATAATGGGTTGTAGGAGTTTCTTTCTTGGAAAAAAAAATGTACATTATCATTAGGATCTAGTTTCTTGACTATTACTAACTACTACTCGCACACCCGCGCATTGCGCTTGATAATTTTTTTAGAGTTATCTCATAAATATATTATTATTATTGTTGTTGTTGTTTTACTTTTGTTTATGTAACTTATTTAAAATTCTTATGTGGTAAAATTATCCAAATTATACTATGTAATAGAATAATATTATATTATTTATAATGCAATAGGTTAACATTTAACAATAAAAAAAAAAAACAAACAAACAAAACAAACTTAAAACACAAAACTAAATTACATCAACTCAAAGTAGAGTTCTTAAAAATACAAAAAATTAATAACCTAAAGTAGAGATGCAAGAAAAATAAAAAAATCCACCAAAAAATTGAGAGAGAGAGAAATAACCTTTTTTGTGAGAAAAAATTATGCATAGAAATATAGAATAGAAAAGATAATGAAAATTTTATAATAAGAGGATAAGAATAAGAAGAAACAAAATAAATGACGATAAAGGGAAAGATGAAGAGTGATATTTAGGTAGATGGTAGTGGGGCGATGAAAATGTGAAAGGAATGAGAAATGTTGAAAAAAGTGTAAATGTTAAAAAAAAAATGAGTACGATTTTATAAGGAAATTTTAATTTATTTGTATTTAATCAAAACATTATATGTTTAATTTTTTAAAAATTAAAAAAATAAGAAAATATTAATAATTTAATGATATGGAGGATATGGCTGAATTTAAATGGTCAATTGTAGTAGTGCTATTAATGTTAGCTTAAATATATATATATATATATATTTTTTTTTTGCAACATGAAAAATGATAAACCCTATCCATATAACTAAATTAAAGTTACTTTATGATGTTGAGTTAACAAAATGAATTGGTGGTTATGAGAAAGCTAAGCATTTTTTTTTTTTAATAGAATAAACTTGAAAGCTGAACATGAATTATCTTGTTTTATTGCTTGTCATTTGGGTGAAATTGAAGTCTTGCATAAATTAATGAAGCCTCATTAGACCTATCAACCATTATAGCTCTAAAGAATACCGATAACAAAAACTTAGCATAAATCAGTACTTACCCTTCACAAGTCAAGAGGCTACACATATAATCTAACGTACATCATTACCCAACAATATTTCAACTCACCACGCAGCAAAGTAATCATGCAAATGAACTTTGAAATATCCATTTGGTGTTACAATCGATAGTATGTAAATTTCAGGAAAACATATGTAGCAATGGTAAATTAAACAACAATACTATTCAACTACTCAAATTTATCACTATATGAGGAGAACATGAATGCATTATGACCCCTTTGTTCCTTATGTTATAGTTGATTTTTAATTCAAATGATTTAGATGACCTAATTAGTAGAGTATATGCTCCATAAACTTTCAAAAGACTAGAAACATTAGTTACATAAACAGACTAAACATTAGTTTCTTTCACACTACTTTTAAGGAACAATGTATAGCTTAGAGGAGTCGATCCCTGTAAAGCAAATTATTGTAGAATTTATTTTACTTTTATTTTATTTTTCATATTAATTGCTCAATAGAATCCATGGCCTATACAAAATTTAAACGGTTGGAATTAAGAAGAAATAGATTTCTAAATATATAAATAGAATAGTTTTTTTTAGAAGTCAATCACTACACATGAGGAGAGAAAAATAAAAATAAAATGAAAAGATAACGTATCAAGTCTAAAAGGAATTTTATAGAACAAATGTCATGTTTTACAAAAATAACACATATAGAACAACTAAATAGGTGAATTCAAAGCAACCTAAACTAAGAATTTAAAGAAAAATATGTGAAATAAAATTAAAGAGAGAAAAAAACTTAAATCACAAAACTAAATCGCATCAGCTCAATATAAAGTTCTAAAGAACACAACAATTATCAACCTAAAGTAGAGATGCAAGAAAAATAAAAAGAATTCACCAAAAACTTGAGAGAGAGAGAGAGAGAGAGAGAGAGAGAGAGAGAAACCTTTTTTGTGAGGGAAAAGTATGTAAAGAATGGAAGAGAGAATGATAAATTTATAGTAAGAGTGTGTGAATAAGAAAGGACCAAAAAAAAAAAAAAAGGAAGATGAAAGTAAAGATGAAGAGTGATATTAAGGTAGAAGGTAGTGGGGAGATGAAAAGGTAAGGTAGAGAGTAGTAGGTAGATGAAAAGTGATATTAAGGTAGAGGGTAGTGGGCAATAAAAAGGTAAGAAATAGAGAAAGGTTAGAAAAAGTGTAAATATTAAATAAAAAAAGTAAATGTTAAAAAAAATTATAGGAAAATTGGATAAAAAAATGATAATGATGTGAACGTTTATATGACTCCATTTGAGTGTAGCAACAATAAATACTATACTTCAGCATTTAGATATATATATATATATATATATATATATATATATATATATATATATATATATATATATACAGATATAGATTATAATAGTTAAATATATTGAATTATTTGAATTTAATTATTCTCACTGTGGAGCCAAAGAATTTGCAACCCTGGCCCACTTTACACTGGGCCCATGGCCCGCGCCGAGGAGGGAGAAACGGCCGAGGACGTACAATGAAAGTCGAAATGGCCTAGAGATGTTGCCGAGGACGATCCTGTTCTCGGCATTCCCAGACCCAGAAGGAAAGAACGGCACGCCATCAAAGGCAGCCTCTCAGAGGGCTCCCTAGAAGAAAGGACGAGTACAGTAGGACACGCACGGAGGTATGATGTAGGAGCAGTTCAAGGGGAAACTGTCACCTCCACATTGAATACGCCCAACTAATGTTCTGGCCGCATTAATGAGGAAAGGACCCCTGAACAGTGCGACCTTGGTTGCCGCAACTAACAGAAGGTTGGGGAAGGTTGCTGATGGGACAAACACTCGAGTAGTGACCTGCATGATCAACAGATGGAGGGCCAAGATCAACTGAGAGGGGCTATATAATGTAAGAAATCCTCCATGAAATGAGGATCGGAGAAAAAAGAAGGGAAAGTGAGTAGCAGTATGTATCATCTTTAGGACCATTGTAACCTAGCATTAAAGACATAATAAGAACATTAAGCTCTTCAGACGAAAAGCCCAAGGACGGAGTTTCCAACTTTAGCCTGTATATCCATTATTCAATCCATTTATGACCGTGTCCAGTCATTGCAATCCTCACTAAAACCTAGTTCTTGAACCTACTCTCTACAAATTTATTGTATTGGGCTAGTTGGGTTTGAATCCACTCATCTCACGATAGAAGTGCTTGAACCCAGTCCTTACAATTGGCGCCGTCTGTGGGAAGAGCTTGTGCATTAGTAAGGACAGCAATCAGGCATGGTAGGATCAGACCCTCATCAAGCGGGCTCCCATCAGCACGAACCAGCCAAATCCCAGCAACATGGTAACTTCCCTAACCCCGAACGAGATCGAAATGAAGAGAATGGAAGGTTTCGAGAGGGAAGCGTAAACACCACTCAAACTAGCAAGAGCTGCTCTCACGCGGGCAATCACGTGCTTCAGAGGCAAAATAACAACCGGGCCCCGCAACTAGAAGAAGTTGAGAGCCATATGTCTCAAAAATAGAACGATAAGCGGGCCATGCAGCGAGAGATAGACGATTTGAAGAGAAAGCTACACCATGCACAACAGAGGCAATCTCGTTCTAGGCTTGACACGCCCTCCGACGACGAAAATGACGATGACTATAGACGAAGATCGAGGACTCCCCCAAGTGAGACCTTTTCCCATGAAAAAGAACACTACCGGAGGCGTAGGCGTAGAAGCCCATCTCCTAGGGGCTTGGGAAACGATGCCATGAGTAGGGCATTGGATCAACTCTCCAAGTCGCCTTTCACGCATCACATAGAAGGGGCCATACTTCCTCGACGATTCTAGCAGCCAACCTTCACCCTTTATAATGGCATGACAGACCCCGTGGAGCACGTGAGCCAGTTTAACTAAAGGATGGCTGTCCATTCTAGAGACGAGGTACTGATGTGCAAGGTTTTCCCATCCAGCTTGGGATCTGTGGCTATGAGATGGTTCAATGGCCTAAAGATGAATTCCATAGATTCGTATAGGCGGCTAACCCAAGCCTTTGGCTCCCGTTTCGTTACGAACAACAGGGCTCCTCGGCCTTTGAGTGTGTTATTGTCATTGTCTATGCACAATGGAGAAACTCTAAAGGCCTACTCGGACCAATATTGGGAGATGTATAATGAAATGGAAGGCAATTTTGACGAATTCGCCATCAACACCTTCAAAAGTAGCCTCCCAGCCGAGCACGGCTTGAGGAAGTCTTTGACAGGCAAACCTGTCACCAGTGTGCGCCAGTTGATGGATCGGATCGACAAATACAAACGAGTGGAGGAAGACCAGCTGCAGGGTAAAGGAAAAGAGAAGGTTATCCCTCAAGAGAGGAGGGATTTCAGGTCGGACCGATACAATAGCAACCGCCCGAGGAGAGATTTCGTAGGGCAATCCAGAGCAACCAACACACAGACCGTTAACGCTGTATTCCGAGAACCAGTACATCGGGTGTTGGAGAAAATCAAGAACGAGCCATACTTTAGATGGCCGAATAAGATGGCCGGAGAGTCCATGAAGCGCAATCAGAACTTTTATTGCCAATACCACTAGGACCACGGGCATACCATGGAGGATTGCAGGAACCTCTGGAACTATCTGGACTAGCTCGTCCGAGAAGGAAAGCTGAAGCACCTCCTGCACCATTCTAGTAGTCATCAAGGCCAGACCCGTCAGGAACCCCAGAGAGACATTGCCCTAAGGCCACCCGTAGGGATGATCAATACAATCTTGGCCGCGCTAGGAAGGACAGGCACCGCCCTTCTCAAGTGTTATCTGTGGCCCAGCTGCCTGCCGAGGAGTCCCATGACGATGCGCTGTTGATCACTTTCAAAATTGGGGACTACGATGTGAAAAAAGTGATGGTGGACGGTGGCAGTGCTGCCGAGGTCATGTACCCAGATCTCTATAAGGGGCTGAGGTTAAAACTGGAGGATCTGACGCCCTATAGTTCCCCTTTGATGACCTTCGATGGGAAGCTTGTTATCCCAAAGGGCATGATTAGGCTACCCATCCAGACCGGCCCGGAAATAGTGGAGGTGAACTTCATCGTGGTGGACACCTACTTTCCATATACGGCCATCGTCGGCAGGCCCTGGCTCCATACATTAGGGGCTGTCGCCTCCTCCTTGCATCAGAAGTTGAAGTTCCCGTTGGGGGACCAAGTCCTTGAAATCCGTGGGTGCCAGTCCATGGCAAGGCTGTGTGTGGTAGCTGCCGTCTCCCATCGGCTCGATGCGGAGTCCTCGGCCTCTGTTTAAAGGAGCTTATAGCAACCAAAGGCTTCGGCGCCACCTCCCGACACGGCTGCCGAGGAAGCAAAATGCGAAGATCTAGAGGAGGTGGTTATTGATGACGACACAGAGAGGTTCTTTCGGGTAGGGGCTCAGCTACCCTTTCAGGAGAAGGAGGAGTTGATTGATTTCCTCAAAAGAAATGTTGATGTATTTGCATGGGATACCTACGACGCCCCTGGGATCGACCCAGCCTTCATCTGTCATCACCTCAATGTCAACCCGGCCGTCACTCCCAAGAAGCAACCACCCCGTCGCCCATCAAAAGAGCATGCCGATGCGATTAGGGATGAAGTGGCGAAGCTTAAGCATGCTGGGGCTATCAAAGAAGTCTTTTACCTTGAATGGCTGGCCAACACCGTGGTGGTCAAGAAGAAAAGTGGGAAATGGCGAGTTTGTGTGGACTTCATAGACCTAAATAAAGCGTGCCCTAAAAACCTGTTCCCTATGCCTCGGATAGACCAGTTGGTGGACGCGACAGCAGGCCATCCTCGGATGAGCTTCTTGGATGCATTTTAAGGTTATCATCAAATACCACTAGCGTTGGAGGATCAGGAAAAAACAGCCTTCGTGACACCTACTGGGAATTACCACTACAAGGTAATGCCGTTTGGTCTAAAGAACGCAGGATCCACTTATCAACGGATGATGACAAGAATGTTCGAGCCACAATTGGGCAAGAGCATCGAGATCTATGTCGATGACATGGTGGTGAAGAGTAAAGTGGTGTCCGAGCATTTAGGGGACCTCGGCAGCACCTTTGGCGTCTTGAGGAAGCATAAGTTGTGCCTAAATTCTTCCAAGTTCTCATTTGGCGTGGGATCGGGCAAGTTTTTGGGCTACATGGTTACTCATAGGGGAATCGAGATTAACCCCGACCAGATCAAGGCTATAAACGACCTGAAACCACCACGAAACGCAAAAGAGGTCCAAAAGCTTACTGGGATGATCGCAGCCCTCAATCGATTCATTTCCAGGTCGGCGGACAGATGTAGACCGTTCTATCTCTTGATCAACAAGTGGAAGGGGTTTGAGTGGTCCAAGGACTGTGTTGTGGCCTTTCAGCAACTCAAGGAGTACTTATCCCGGCCACCTATCATGTCCAGCCCCGAGGCCGATGAAGTCCTGTATGCATATATTGCTGTGGCCCCCCATGCTATGAGCTTGGTGCTAATACGAGATGACAATGGCATCCAAAAGCCAGTCTATTACGTGAGTAAGTCGCTACATGAAGCTGAGGTTAGATACCTACCCCTGGAGAAGGCCATACTGGCTGTGGTCCACGCCACGCGGAAGCTTCCCCATTATTTCCAAACCCACACAGTGGTTGTTCTAACCTAACTGCCCTTGAAGTCTGTATTTCGAACCACTGATTACACCAGAAGGATTGCCATATGGAGCACAATTCTGGGAGCTTTCGACATCAAATACATGTCTCGAACCTCTATAAAGGGCCAAGTCCTAGCTGACTTAGTGGCCGAGTTTGCTGAACCACCAGTAGAAATAGTAGCAAAGGAGCATAACATGGATGGAAAATCGGTTGGAGTAATCTCTGCACCAGGACCCCCATGTTGGAAGGTGTACGTTGATGGTGCAGCAAATCAAAGGGAGTCCGGAGTGGGGCTAGTCCTAATATCTCCCGAGAAAACAGTCATAGAGAAGTCCCTTAAACTTAGGTCCCCTACCACAAACAACGAAGCCGAGTACGGGGCCTTGTTGCAAGGAATTGCCATGGTACAGAAAATTGGAGGAAAAGTAGTGGAGATGTTCTCGGACTCGGGACTGGTAGTAGGCTAGGTAAATGGGGAATTAGAGGCTAAAGATGCAAGGATGCAAGAGTACTTAAGCCGGGTCAAATGCCTGCAGTCGGGCTTCGATCTCTTCAGCCTGTCACACGTCTCCAGAAGTGGAAACACTCATGCAGATTCACTAGCCACGCTTGCCACATCCTCAGCAGGGGATCTGCCTTGAATTATTCTTGTCAAGCATCTGGATAGAACGAATGAAGTAGCGAAAGGCATGGTCCATGTTCATGAGGTTAGAGTGGGCCCTAGCTGGATGGACCCTGTGGTGAGGTTCCTCAAAGATGACATCTTGCCTGAGGAAAAGTCGGAGGCGGAGAAAATACGAAGAAAAACCCCTCGGTTCTGGTTGTCTGAGGACCATAAATTGTACAAACGCTCATACTCCAGGCCATACTTATTGTGTGTCCACCCCGATGCATCAGAACTACTGCTTGAAGAGCTGTACAAAGGGATCTGCGGGAGTCACACAGGAGGAAGATCTCTGTCCCACCGAGCCATTACCCAGGGATATTGGTGGCCGGGGATGCAGAAGGAAGCCCTAGAGTACGTTAAGAAGTGTGACCAGTGCCAAAGGTTCACCCCAAATATTTATCAGCCAGGTGGGATCCTCCACCCTCTGTCCAGTCCATGGCCGTTCGCCCAGTGGGGCCTAGATATTGTGGGACCTTTCCCAAAGGCAGTAGGAAATAAGAGGTATCTACTAGTCGGCACGGATTACTTCACCAAATGGGTCGAAGCCGAGCCCTTGGCCAACATCAGGGATGTGGATGCTAAGAAATTCATCTGGAGAAACATCGTTACACGGTTCGGGGTCCCTCCCACCCTCATTTCAGATAATGGACTTCAGTTTGACAGTAAGGCCTTCAAAAGGTACTACTGTGAGTTGGGGATCACTAACAGGTACTCAACTCCAGCTTATCCTCAAGGGAATAGACAAGCCGAGGCTGTCAACAAGGTCATAGTTAACGGGCTTAAGAAGAGGCTGGATGATGCCAAGGGAAGATGGGTGGAAGAGTTACCGCATGTCTTATGGACTTATCGGACTACACCACGGCGGTTAACAGGGGAGACACCTTTTGCCATGACCTATAGGGTCGAGGCTGTTATCCCTCTAGAGGCAAACTTCCCAACACTACGGACGAACTCTTTCACCCCAGACAGTAATGACGAACTACTGGGAAAGAACCTAGACTTGATCGACGAACGTAGAGAAAAGGCAATGGTCCAGTTAGCCTATTACCACCAGAAGCTCAAATAGGTATATGACGCCAACGTGAAGCTTAGACCACTAGCACCAGGGGACTTAGTGTTGAGAAAAGTTGTGGGTGCTGCCAATAACCCATCTTGGGGAAAGCTTGGACCCAATTGGGAAGGGCCATACCGAATTACTTCAGTTGCAGGAATAGGAGCTTTCTACCTAGAAGACTTAGATGAAAAGGCTATACCTCGTCCATGGAATGTAAATAACCTGAGAAGGTATTATTACTAATAAAAGCATTTCTCTTGTCCAAATTTTGAGTCTACCCCGATTATATATCTTGCATTCTGGCAACCGTCTAAGTACTAGACAGAACCAAGGTCTTGCATGGTTCTTGGACTCAAACCTATGGGGAAACTAGATACTCCAAGAAAGTCCAAGTACTAGACAGAACCAAGGTCTTGCATGGGCCTCGGACTCAAACCTATGGGGAAACTAGATACTCCAAGAAAATCGAAGTACTAGACAGAACCAAGGTCTTGCATGGTCCTTGGACTCAAACCTATAGGGAAACTAGATACTCTAAGAAAATCTAAATACTAGACAGAACCAAGGTCTTGCATGGTCTTCGAACTCAAACCTATGGGAAAACTAGATACTCCAAGAAAGTCCAAGTACTATGGGGAAACTAGATACTCCAAGAAAGTCCAAGTATTAGACAGAACCAAGGTCTTGCATGGTCCTCGGACTCAAACCTATGAGGAAACTAGATATTCCAAGAAAATCTAAGTACTAGCAGAATCAAGGTCTTGCATGGTCCTCGGATTCAAACCTATGGGGAAACTAGATACTCCAAGAAAATCTAAGTACTAGACAGAACCAAGGTCTTGCATGGTCCTCAGACTCAAACCTATGGGGAAACTAGATACTCCAAGAAAATCTAAGTACTAGACAGAACCAAGGTCTTGCATGGTCCTCGGACTCAAACCTTTAGGGAAACTAGATACTCCAAGAAAATCTAAGTACTAGACAGAACCAAGGTCTTGCATGGTCCTTGGACTCAAACCTATGGGAAAACTAACTACTTCAAGATTTGTAGAAGCTGTGGATATGGCCTAAGTGCAAGCTCGGCACCTCGGATTATACACTTAGCCTCCTAGAAATTTGGGTAGACGCAAGCTAAGCGTCCCCTTGGCGCTGGTAAATTAGAATTTAGGGATTTAATTTCAAATATATTATGTGCACAACCATTCATACACGTTTTGATAACTAATTCGCAAAACACAAGATTCGTAGTAATAGTAATATCGGTGATGGCAACAAACGCATAATTCAAAAGAAAAAGGAAGGAAGGAATTCCATACATGTAGTCGAAAAAACTTAATTACAAAACCATTCTAAGGTCCTTAAAATAACAAACTAAGAACCAGACTAAAACCAATACAAAAGCTGGCCAGGATCCCTACTTCTTCAACATTTTCTTGGCCCCATCCTTAGGGAGCTGGGCAAGATTGGCCTCGGAACCCTAGGAGACATCCCCTTCCATGGGGAGTTGGGCAGGATTAGCCTCAGAACCCTAGGGAACATCATCCAAGGAAATAGTCTGAAGGGCCTGAACCAAGAAGGCCGGCTCCTCAGCATGAGAGCCCTGAGCACTGACTGTGGACTTGGCAGCCTCCTGGGGCGCTTTAGGATTCAGACCTCCATGTGCTTCTGTCACCCCAGGAAGCTCGTCCCCCTTGGCTGGCTCGTCAAGAGTGGGAATGACCAGAGCAGCCTCTGGCCGAGCAGCTTTAGCCTCTTTTGGAGCGCTCAAAACCTTGGAGCTGGCAGAGGCGGTCTCACGGATGGCCGGAGGATAGTACACCTTCTCCGCCTTCCACAGATCGGACGAAGCCTCCACCCCAGCTTGTTTGAGGGTTTCGTTCCAGACCTGGGAGTAGTAGAGCCTGCATACCCCAGGGATTTGGGCCTTGAGAATGGCCTGGGTATTAGCCACCCCCGTGTCATAAGCCTCTTCCTCGGCTTTGTCCTTGGAAGTCTCGGCCTCCGTCCTAGCAAATTCAGCCTCTATCTTGGCCCTCAAGGCTTCGCCCCTGGCCTATTTCGTGATGCCCTTAACCTCTCTGCCTCGGACAGCTTCTTCTTTAAATCGTCGATCTGCTCCTTGGCAATCTTCAATTGCTTCTCGACTGCGAGCAAGCGCCTCGTCTGGTCCTCGGCCTGTTTTTGGGCGCCAGCTAAGCTTGCTTCAGCACTGTCCCTGGCCCTGGTCATCTCCTTTAGCTCCTCACTGGCCTTCGTAAGGTCAGCCTCGGAGTTTTTAAGGGTTTGCGTAGCCTCCACGCGCTTATTACCCTCAAGTTCCACGGACTTACCCTGCTCCTTGGCGCCCTCTTCCAGCCTATAGGTGGCCTGGACGGCCTGCCAATTAGAACAAACACACTATGAGTGGGAAATTAAGGGGCAAAAATCGACAGAGTCACAAGTATTAGTAGCCTTACCATGTTAGTGGGGAGCAGCAGGGTCCTCTCCAACGCATTGGCCACATAAGTGCCTTCGCTGCTTCGGAAGTCCCTCAGGGAGGCATCTTCCACCAAGGGCTCCCCGTGGAGCATTGGGGCAGGAAGCCAAGCCTCGGGCGCGGATTGAGCATCGACCTCTTTGCCCTGGCCTTGATGCCTAATCTTTAGCTTCTTTTGAGCTCGTGAGGCTCTGTCCTTCTCTTGAGACGTGCGAGACTTCCCTCCATCCATTGGCTCTTTGCCCTTAGAGCTCCTCTTCCTCTTTGAGTCGGTGGGCTCAAGCTGAGGAGGTAGAGTCGATTGGGGAGGGGCAGGAAGTTTGGATCGGGGAGATGGTGGCTGCGATCGGGTGGGAGAAGACCTGGTCTGGACAGGCTGGGGTTGTGGTGGGGGAAGTGGAAGACTGGATTGCGACTTCCCTGATGCATCATTCCCCGGATGGGCCTCAATCAGTTCGAACAGGCTGGTCTGGGGCTTCCTCTTAAAGCCCATCTCCTCCTGAGAAGATATCCCTATCGACAAGAAATCCGCCTCGGACAAGTCGGGGTCACCCAAGTCACTAGAAGGATCCTCGAATGGACTAGCTTGGTCAAACGCACTGAATCCTTCTTCGGATAAACCCAAATCACCCTCGACCTCCGCTGCTTGGTGGGACGAAGAAGAGCCTGCCAACGGGATACCCTCTGGGACAGGAGATCCTTCGGGGATCAAGAATCCGTGCTCTATTACAGTGATTTTCTGAAGCCGAGGATTGTTAGCTCTGATCACGTGCTTCGGGGCGGCGAATGACTTCTGGATAGGATCGTACCCTAAGATCTTGTGAGCGGCTCTGACTTGGTTGTCCTCTTCGTTTACAAAAACCGCCGCCTTGAGAATGGTCTCTAAATCTCCCCGGTTGGTCAGATAAAAGTGCCGTTGAAACGCGTGTGGATTTGCAAAAAGAAGACATGTTCATACTAGTAACCGAACCGTGCAAGTTATGATGGCACAAAAGATTAGCCCCCTCCTACTCTCTATACCCTACCTGGTTCTCCCTCCACAGTTGGGCAAGGAAGGCCATCATGCCACTCCCCAGATACAATAAGAAAGTCCTTGTTCAACCCCTTGTTGGACTCGGGGAGGCACTGAATAAGCCGAACCTTATCATCCCTCGTCTTCATGTAGTAGGATTTTCCCTTCAAGTGTTGGAGGTTGTAGTACCAGTTTACGTCATGATGGGTTAGTCTTAGCCCATTTTCTCGTTTAAGGCATCCACACAACCCAGGATCCTAAACACATTAGCAGCGCATTGGGTGGGAGCTAATCGAAAGTGCCTAAGGTAATCCCTCATTACCGGCCCAATGGGGATCCTCACACCCCCTTCTATAAAAGCGAGTAGGGGAATCACCACCTCGCCCGTGTTTCTCCTAAAGTGTCATTCCCCTTCCTCACAGTACCTTAAACCTACATTGGGGGGTATCCTATAATCGGCGATGAATTTCTCCATCGCCTCTTCAGTCTCAACCAACTTTTTTAATTTACCCATCTCTAGAAACCGCTAAAGAGACTCAGGGGATGACGAAAGAAGGAAAGGAGCAAGAGAAAGATAAACTCAGAAGAGAGAAAACACGAGTTAGTAAGAGCAGAGAACTTACAGAAATGAGGAAAAGTTCCTCGGACAGGCTTTTTATGCTGGAGAGAGACTTGAGTTTGGTTGGAAGTTTGACTGAACCTAGGATATGTGCGCTAGAACTCTTCAGTGCGAAAGTAAAGAGACAAATCAATTCAAAAGAGTATTTATACCTCCCATTAAAAGTTATGCGCGGATTTTCCCGCCTATAAAGGTAAGGAAATCTCCACCGTTAGATCACCATCGCACCGTAGAACGTGGGGAGCACCAAGCCGCCAGCATTTAATGAAGACACGCTTCATATATCAAGGCGCCAGGAACGTGTCTCGGGCAAACGAAGAGGCTCTGGTATTGATGGATGACAAGACTTGACAAGCCATGACCGAGGCCCGATGTCACCAAAACCCTCCTCTCCGTCCGAGGAGCCGGACAACAGGATTTTGAGGGGCTATTGTGGGGCCAAAGAATTTGCAACCCCGACCCACTTTACACTGGGCCCAAGGCCCACGCCAAGGAGGGAGAAACGGTCGAGGACGTACAATGAAAGTCGAAATGGCCTAGAGATGTTGCCGAGGACGATCCTGTTCTCAGCATTCCCGGACCCAGAAGGAAGGAACGGCACGCCATCAAAGGCAGCCTCCCAGAGCGCTCCCAGAAGAAAGGACGAGTACAGTAGGACATGCACGGAGGTATGGTGTAGGAGCAGTTCAAAGAGAAATTGTCACCTCCACATTGAATGCGCCCAACTAATGTTCTGGCAGCATTAATGAGGAAAGGATCCCTGAACAGTGCGGCCTTGGTTGCCGCAACTAACAGAAGGTTGGAGAAGGTTGCTGATGGGACAAACACTCAAGTAGTGACCTGCATGATCAACAGATGGAGGGCCAAGATCAACTGAGAGGGGCTATATAATGTAAGAAATCCTCCATGAAATAGGGATCGGAGAAAAAAGAAGGGAAAGTGAGTAGCAGTATGTATCATCTCTAGGACCATTGTAACCTAGCATTAAAGACATAATAAGAACATTAAGCTCCTCGGACGGAGTTTCCAGCTTTAGCCTGTATATCCGTTATTCAATCCATTTATGACTGTGTCCAGTCATTGCAATCCTCACTAAAACCTAGTTCTTAAACCTACTCTCTACAAATTTATTGTATTGGGCTAGTTGGGCTTGAATCCACTCATCTCACGATAGAAGTGCTCGAACCCAATCCCTAGACTCATATATATATATATATACACAGATATAGATTATAATAGTTAAATATATTGAATTATTTGAATTTAATTATTCTCATGTTCCACAATGTTTTTCCAAATTAGAAAATCTAACTTTTAAAAAAAAAATATATCACTATATGTAAGTGTCTTACATCTTAAAAATTGGCCTTATAAGCTTTCAAGAATTTAAATTTGAATAAAATAAAAGTTTAAATTTTTTGAGAAGTCAATAGATCAACCTATTCAATTGGACAAGCATTTTGGGATAACAAAAAAATGAAATAATGGACAATCAAGATGAGACTATGGAGTATGAAAATAAATATTTGTAAAAAAAAAAAAAAAAACACTTTTACAGTGTCCTCTTTTATCATTTCTCATATGTATAACAATTTAAAAGCACTTTATAACTGTATAGCATGCCAAATGCTAACAACATTTTAAGTTAAAGGCTCCTTATTTTGAGAGAGAGAGAGAGAGAGAGAGAGAGAGAGAGAGAGAGAGAGAGAGAGAGAGAGAGAGAGAGAGAGAGAGAGAGAGAGAGAGAGAGAGAGAGAGAGAGAGAAGAAGAAGAAGAAGAAGAAGAAGAAGAAGAAGAAGAAGAAGAAGAAGAAGAAGAAAATTACAACTAAATCTCCAATTTTTACAACATTTCTAAATGAGCTCAAACAATCAAACTGAACACAATCTAAAGGTTATTGGGAGAGGGACTTAGGGTATAGTTATTGATATGTAATTTGTGTTGACAGTATCCCATTTTGCAGCCAAGAGTCGATTCATCATCCAAGGGTAATTTTATCTAGAAAGGTTAAAAATGTCATTCAAATCATTAGATGAGCAAGAGTTTAATTTTGAACATCAGAGACTCAAAGTTTATAATAATTGAAACATCATTTTTAGTACAAAAATTGGAATCTAGAATTAAAAAATCAAACCACAATAAATTTCATTGAACAAAATACATTCTTGAAATTTAGCTAAATCTCTAATTTTTACAACAATTCTAAATGGACTTAAACAATCAAACCGAACACAATCTACAGGTTGTTGGGAGAGGGACTTAGGGTATAGTTATTGATGTGTAATTTGTGTTGACACCCCATTTTGCAGCTAGGAGTCGATTCATCGTCCAAGGGTAATTTTATCTAGAAAGGTTAAAAATGTCATTTGAATCATTAGATGAGCAAGAGTTTAATCCTGAACATCAAAGGCAGAGCTTATAATAATTGAAACGTCACTTTCAATACAAAAATTGAAGCGTAGGATTGAAAAATCAAACCACAATAAATTTCAGTGAACAAAATAAATTCTTGAAATTTAGGACAAGATGCATGTGCTCATTAATTATGATTGGTTTTTTTAAAAAAAATTAGTTGTAGTTAGTTATGTTTCATAATTTCATTGGTTTAATCTTAAAGACAACAATACACGAAAATGCACAAGATAATTCTAATGAATAATTGTTGTTTTTAGCCATATGGTCAATTATCTTCCTAAAAAAATAATTAATTAGAATTTAAAAACTCTAATTATTCCATAGAATAATTTGACATATATAAAGTGGAAGAAGATCCAGTCCAAAACTCCTACTTCCCCAAATCTTATAAAAAAATTGGGAGGGAAAAAAAAATCAAAATGGAAGAAAATAGGGTTCAAGACGTAGACCAAAAATAAATCTTCCGCTTAAACCAAGGTGGTCGATAGTATACCATATCGGCCAGTACTGCCAGTATGTACTATATCGGTACGTGCACCGGTACTGAAACATCAACATTTCATACCGGTTTAAATACTGGCCGTGTATTGATTGTACCGGCCAATTTTGGGTGTTTCAGCTGGTACCAGGCGTACCAGGCGGTATAGAAATAAGTTTTTTTTTTTTTTTTCAATTTTGTAATTTGAATTTTTGTAAATGTAGAATGGTAACTTATTTGTATTAACTTATTAGTATTATTTGTTTTCTTAGTATGCTAAAGTCTAAAATCTAAAACCATGAATAATTTGTTTTGAATTGAGGTAATGTTTTATGGTAAATTTTTATTTTTATTATAATATATATTTATAAATATAAAAAATAGCGATAAACCTGAAACGATACATCAGTATTGATCGGTACCGAAATATATTGTTTAATTAGTCAACGGTACCAAAATATATTGTTTCATTAGTCAAACCAGTACAGCTTCCGGTACGAGATTGACTCCCTTGGCTTAAACACTAAAACCATCATCATTCTTTCGAAACATGTTCTCAAAGATTAAATGATCATAAAACCAACAAAATTTAAAGGTGTTGAATTGACATTTCACCAAAACACCTTTAACCAAAAGCTGAAGATCCAATCAACGCATAAAACATTAAAACCTCTATAATTCGGCAATCTGATGCTTAGATGTTGAATTTTAGTAATTTTTTCTCGTTTTTCTGATTGTTTCTCTTATGCTATCATTTTGGGAGGAAAATTTACTTTAGATAACATTAAAGGAAAGAATCCTAATAGATTTCTAAGACCCAAAGACCTTTTCTCATTAAAAAGAGGAGAAACTCAACTCATTTATGGGTGTTTTGGTTGAAAATTATGATCTAATTCACTAGAAAGAGAATTCATCCACATTTGTGAAAGAAACTTTCCCAATAGCCATGAAATTTAGAGAGAGACTCTTCTTCTTTTTTGCTAAATAGAGAGAGACCTCTCTGCCCCTCTTCATGTCCCTCATCAAAAAACCTTACAAACACCATCAAAGAATCCATCATTCATCCCTCATTGCAAATAAGAATACCAATGCATCAAAATTTATCAACCGTTGTGCACTTTCAGCATCATAGCCCAACACCACAAAAATTTTAATTATTTTCTTATAGCCACTATACCATCCAAACCATATGACCCAAAGGCTTGTTCAACCTTATTGAATTCAAATTTCAAATTTCTAGTCTATCTAGGCAACTCAAAAATCACCTAATGTGAACGTAAAAAATCCACCCAAGGGATATAATACGGGTCGATTTCATGTAATTAATATCCAAATTCGACCCAGAAATTTTGGTTAATATCCAAATCCAGCCCAATAACCTTTTACCCATGATGAAACAGTATTACTCGGAATTTTCCGGTTGAATCGGGTAGGATACCCATGACCCTATGAGTTTGGCCATCCCTAAGCACATATTTGCAATAGCCACCAATGCACTCCAAAACACGTCTCCTCCATTCCACGTAGGGAGGAAGTTCATGGATCGTGAAAGTAAGTGAAAAGCTGGACATGTATAAATGCTTAAACCCAAGAATTACAATCTCGAAGACCCAAGAATATTGCATTAGTTAGGGTTAAACGTATATTTGTGCATCTGGTTGCAACTAATACTGCTTGTTTATTTCTTAGTTGTTGGAAGTTAGTTATGGTATGACGTAAAACAAGGCTTTAAAAATTTTCACATAAGCAAATAAACTAAAATTAAACGAAAAAATTGATGGCAAATAGAATAAATATTTTTGAAAACTTTTTTTTTGAGTAAAATATTTTTGAAAACTTGATTGTGTAAGATGAGATAAGATATCTTGAATTACATTAATCCGTGCATGACATAGATTTGGTCTTAATATGCAATCCATGAGATTATTTTTAAAGAGCGAGTCAAACATGATACTCATTGATCATTATGATAAGATTTGCATGTTTAGGCTTATCTTGAAAAAGATTTGCAAGTTTAGGCTTATCTTTTCCATATTTGATCTTTACACCTTGTGGACTAATAATGATTTTTCTACTTTTTACTTGTTTGAATACAAGCCACCTTGCAATTACCTTATGTCTCCTCACAAGGTCAATTACTTGATATCTTCATCAAGTCTCCTCCACCAAGTCGCTTTCGTAATTTTAGTCTCCAAATTTTAGTTGGTCTTACTTCACTTAACATGAGTTTGAGGAGAGTCGTTAGTACAAGCCCAACAAGCTACAAGACCATGGAACTTTAATTACTTGTATCACACTCTTATTGTTTATATAGACATGCCGGTGTACAGTATTACATATAATTCAATACAATATAATTCAGTCTTTAACATTATTTATTAAATTATTTTCTCATGTTTGACATGCCATTTATGAAATTATTTGATAGTGGGATGAAAACAAAATTGGCAATTAATTCCTAGGACACCAATATTTGGATTGGACAAGATGAATGACTAATACTTTTCCGCCTTTCCACTTAGCTTCCATGCTTAGACCAAGGGTTTATATTAGTTCTCTTAACTTCCATGTAACTTTCTTTTTTCTTAAGGTCTGTTTGGATAGAACTTATTTTGCTGAAACTGAAAACTGAAAACTGAAAACATTGTAGCAAAATAATTTTTAAATGTGTGAATAGTGCCGTGGGACCCATTTTTAATGAAAAAGTTGCTGAAAAGTGTAATTTGTGGGTCCGTGAACAGTGCACGGATGCATTGTTCACTGTGGAAAAATCAACATTTGTAGTTACTGTTCAATGAACAGTGCATGAACAGTAACCACATTACTCCAAAACACGTGAAAAAAAAAAAAAAAAAAAGAACGAAAACGCAACTTCACAAACGCAGACGCAGCTTCAGTGGAATCCAAACGGACACTTAGATTCTAACTAAAAATAAAGGCAATGTATATTTAAAAAAGATTGTATAATTAAGATATGTGATGTAATTTTAATATTTTTATTGAACAGTGTGATTTTTAGATGAAATAAAGATATATTTTTGCTTTTCTTGATTTGTTCCTAAAAATAGTCAAGTAGCAAATCCACACTAATAAAAATAAATTATCTAAATAATTATAATTTGTTTTTAAAAACTAAAATCCAATTTAATAATTAGTTTAAATTAGCCTAATTCAACACTATATTTATTTATTTATTTTTATTAGAATGATGACATAAAAAGGTGGGAGCTTTCAAAAGCTTGACTTTCATTTGATATTATAAAATAAATAAATAATCTGATTTTTCATATTTTTAAATGTAAATATTTTTAATTAAAATGTTTTCAATGGTTTGGTGTGACATAAACACCAAAATTTTCTTCATTGACTTTTCAAAGTTGACTATATTTTAGAACATTCCAAAATAAAATGGCTTATTGATAGTTTATACATTTGTTAAACACATAGTACACATAAATTATTTTTGGAACTGAAATCATGTCTTGTAATTACTATTTCGGTTCAAATTAGTTTTTGAACTAAAATAATGCCTTGTAGTCACTATTTTAGTTCAAAAAATGAATTGGGTGTACTTTGTGTATGATAGGGTGGTGTGCCCAAATAAAATAGACAGAAAAAAAAAAGGGGTGGGGGGGGGGGGGTTGTTGGGGTTTAACTTTAACTAAAAAGTCTAAAATTACCATTTCAGAAAGCCTAATGATTGTTTGGAAATGACTTATTTAATTTTTTGTTGAAAGCGTGTCAAAGTATAATTATATTTTTAAAAAAAATTAAAAAGTAAAAAAATGCAGAAAAATGTGAAGTTTTAAAAAACTGAATATAAAAACTAAAACTAAAAGTTAAAAGGCTAAAAGCTGTAGTTGATGCCAAATAGGCTCTAATATCATCCCAAACTTGTGAATCACAGTTAACAGAAACTAGCATTTCTTATCCTTTAGTAGTCTCAGGCAACTCCTCGCACGAGGTGCTTGAATTTCATAGTTTCATAAACCATAACTTCCATAAGTAAACTGAGTGCTTCTGTCTTGACTCTTGAGCAATGGCTAATACCAATGCAGTTTTCTCTTTGCTTTTCACTCTCATTTCTTTCTCTCTTCTTCTTCTTCTTCTTCTTCCACATTGCATTGATGCTCATTCCCTTGAGGTTTGCATGTTTGATGCAATATATCAACTGGGGGACTCGATCTCTGACACTGGCAATTTTATTCATGAGGACCCAGCTTCGCCTTTTGCTCGGCTTCCTTATGGCGAAACCTTTTTCAACAATGCCACTGGCCGGTGCTCCAATGGGTTGCTAATGATTGATTATTTTGGTAAGAATCAAACATGTTTTCGTTGATGTTTATTTATTTGTTCTTTTTAGTTGTTGTTGGATTGTTTAAAAGTACACAGAAAAAAATTTTGTTGCATATATGTGTGTATATATATATATATATATATTTTGGTTCTTTTTAGTTTCAATTGGTTATTAAAGAACGCAGAAAATACTTTGCCTTTTATAGATTTCTTATAAGAAGAGGTTCTTTCAGAAAGAATAAAGAAGCAACAACCTGACTAACTGAAAACTCTGTTTCTTAACCACCCCATATATTTCAGAAAGATTTTTTTTTTCTTTCTTTCTTTTGAATGTCATTTGTGTTAGTGTGGATTGGATGCTATTATTGTTTTCGAAGGAATATTTCTATTTTATAATTATGTTGTGCTTATGATAATGATGGTGTTCATGATTATGGTGATGACATAATTTTGTGATGGTACTTGTTTTCCTTCATCTTAATGTTCATCGGCCACATTAGGAAAACACATTTGAATGACACATATATAAGAATTTTCCCCTGCCAATCCTGTTTTGATTATATCTGCAACGACCTAAGGAAAAACGCTAGCCACATCTACGCTATACCTCAAAAGAACTAGTCACAATTGAGGCTCCTTGTAGTTGTTAATAAAGCTCAGTTTAACCCAGTAAATACCCGATGTGGGACTCATCATACACCCACACACATCACACAATCAATCAAATTGGGGCATCACAATCTCCCCCACTTAAATCCCTAACGTCCTCGTTAGGGCCCACTTTGTGGGGTAGTGTCTCTGAGCCCACACGGGGTTACCGGGCCGGCTCTGATACCATAAATATTGTCATGCCTCGAACCCAAGTAAGAGCTAGGCACGTGACAACAGCCACACACTTATAAAGTTTACACTCTACAAGTGTGTAAGGCCTTCTTGAACAATTAAATAATTATCCTCAAGAAAATTGCATCAATAAATTTAAAGAAATTATCCTCAATAAAGAAATTCTCAAAGATCTCCAAATAATAATCTTCCAACATCAAATAAAAAATAAACTAAATCCTTTAAGTCTGAAGGATTACATAAATGGTAATCTTAAAACATAGAAGTTCAAATCTTATTCCATTGATTTCCTAAACTTCACTCATGCGCACATCCCAGCGGAAGCCCAAACATATGCTACTCTTCCTGATCAAAATCTGAAAGGAGAAAGAGGGGGGAGTGAGTTGACAACTCAATAAATAACCAAATCCGAATGAGTTCTATCCAACAATAGATCTGTGAAGTAATAAGATGTAATATGACTTTTCAAAAATTACACTATGCTATGGGTTTTCAAAAATAGCTAAAGAAGTTTCATGATCTCAAAATAATACTTTACAAATAGATCACATACTTTAATCTTACAATTATATCATAAATGGTTTAGGAAGTGGTCAGTTTTCAATATATCAAAAGTTATAACTTACAATAGGTTCCAAAAATACATAAGCAGTTTTAAGTGACTCAAATTAGTTAAATACTCAAACATTTCCAAAATCACATATGTAATTTTAAGGACTCAAAAGGGTTCAAATACTCAAACGTAATTCATATTCTTAACAATCTTATGACTATGGTCACGCTATATCCCCGTGACTGGGCATCAAAGTACCAATGAATAACCCCCATTGGTTTGGGTATCAGAATACCAATGAATAACCCCCATTGGTTTGGGTATCAGAATACCAATGAATAACCCTCATTGGCTGGGTATCAGAGTACCAATGAATAACCCCCATTGGTTTGGGTATCAGAATACCAATGAATGACCCCCATTGGTTGGGTATCAGAATACCAATGAATAACCCCCATTGGTTTGGGTATCAAAATCAATTCATAGTCAATTTGTCCATAATCATATATAATCATATTTTCAGTATTCAATATATATTTGTGATATTTCTATATTCTGTACTTTAAATCAATATAGTTAAAGGAACAATTAAATAAATAAATCATATATTCAATGCTCATATTTATTTGTGAAATTTCTCTATTCTTTACTTGAAATCAGTAATACAATAAAAATAAATAGTAACAACTATAAACAATTTTCAGTAGTTAAAATACGCAAAATAAAACTCATTAGGATAAGGCTACTTACCTCAGCTAGCTCACCACAAAAACTTCTCTCCAAAACTTTCTCTAAAATCCTTAGATTTCACCTCTATTGTGTAGTCAAATCTTCTCTACTTCAGTATTTTGGGTAGTCTCCTCCCTCAAAACATCTGTCAATATACGCTGACTTAAAATTAGACTATATAAACTAGGGTTTCAACCTTATTTTCTAAAAAAACCCCTTAGTAATATTAATTATAAAAGTTGACCCCATAAACAAATTTACTCAAATACCCCTCCTTTTATTTTATTCTATTTTTTTTTTTTTTTTTTCCGGGTATTACAATATCTGTTCTATCATTATATCTACAAAATTTGAGTAGGGTGGGGGATTAATTTGTGATGCTTCTTCCTCGTCGATTGCTTACTATAAAGTTTATACTAGCTACATACTTGTTTGAGCCTTGGAAGAATCCTTTGTTCTGTGTTTTCCGGCTAAGAATTATTTGTTATTTTTTGAATTTTTTATTAGTTGGGTACACTATGTAAGTTAGTTTTATTCCTTTGTTTGACTTCATTGCATATGTTAGAATTCAGAACCACCTAAAAATATTATTGTCAAACTACTAATTTATTTATTTATTTTTTGTTATGTTCTACAATTTCACAGCTCTAGCAGCTGGACTGCCTTTTCTCCCACCCTACTTGGATCAAGACGCATCGGTTATTTGCAATCATGGGGAGAATTTTGCAGTGGCTGGAGCTACTGCTTTGCCCCCAGATGTTCTTGCAAAAAGGAATATTTCATTCGCACCTACTAAATACAATCTCAATGTTCAACTCGATTGGATGTCCACATATTTCAATGGGATCTGTCACAATGCTGAAGGTTAGCCTCATTTGAATTAAGCATATAATACCAAGTCAAATTTATTATCTACAGTTTTTCAACTATTTTTTGTTTTTTGTTTTTTTAATAGATCGTGCTAAGAAGCTTAAAACAGCCCTATTCATGGTTGGAGAAATTGGGGGAAATGATTATAACTTTGCATTCCTTCAAGGCAAAACAATTGAGGAGGTCAGAGACATGGTTCCAGAAGTTGTCCAAGCAATAAAGGATGCTGTTACAATAAGTTTTCCTAGTAAACAAAATAAATTCCTTCTATTTTTTTTTCTTCCAAAATGACTTGCTATGATTATTGATAACTAATTCTCTATTATTTTGGTTCCAGGGGGTCATTGGTTATGGTGCTACCCGAGTGGTTGTACCTGGAAATTTGCCAATAGGCTGTTTACCAATCTATCTTGCAATATTCCAGACCAACAATTCTGCTGCTTATGATGAATTTCACTGCCTAAAGGAATTGAATAGTTTCTCAATGTATCACAATGATCAACTCAAACAAGCTCTTGAAGATTTGAGAAAAGAAAATCCTAACGTTATTGTAGTATAGGGTGATTATTATAATGATTTCCAATTGGTTTTCCGTAATGCTCTACTTCTTGGTGAGTCTCTCTCCACTTCTAACAAACTTCAAGAATATCTGAATCTGATGGAGAATATCTTTTTTTTTTGGGTTGCGTGCAATTAATGGATAGGATTTGATGTTGAATCTATGCAAAAACCATGCTTTGGTGCTGGAGGTGATAATGACTTTAGCTTGACAAAAGCTTGTGGAGATCCAGATGCACCTGTTTGTCTAAATCCAGATGAACGCATCAGCTGGGATGGGCTTCATTTGACACAACAGGCGTACCAGTATATGGCTAACTGGCTCCTCCATGACATCTTGCCCAACCTTCATTGCACATTTTAAGTTGGTTTAGTTTTGTGAGGCTAGAGTATAGTAAGTAGAAAAGTTCTACTTATATGGTTCTTTTAGAGAGTTTTATTATTTCGAGTTCTGTTTGTTTGACTAACAATTAAGCATTAATGTGTAGTAATACCAAATTCACTTTGAGCATTGTGACTGTAATAAAGCAAGGAAATTAATCAAATTCACTTTTCCTATCTTGGATTTACTCAATTGACTTTAATTTTATCTCAGAGCTTAAGTGCAGCATATAAAGCCATAGATGGTCAATGTGTGATTTGTCTAGGAATGAATGATTTCCAGATTTTTTGCTCAGTTATTCTTTCCTATTGTGTATTGCTGACCTGTTGCTTCTTTAGTATCGGTAGCAGAAATCAAATTTATTTGTTAGCCTTTACTTTGATTAGATGAGTTTAATATTTTTCCTAGTTGAAAAATAGCGACTTTTTTGTAGAGTGATGATAATAACGCTAGCTCTAATTCTTTTTCTAGATTCTATTTTTCTTGCTCTGAACTATGTGATTTTTACATTGTTCAAAACTTCAAATATGTTGGACCATTCACTTTCTGCATACTTGGGCTACTTTGGTGTGTGCCTAAAGTAGCAAATAGGGCCTGAGGTAGAGGTCTTTAGACCACGTTTGAACTAGGCCAAACTTAAGGAACATCTCACTATGAAACCCCCATTTTAGAACCAAACCAAGTTCCCTTTCCCAATATACGTCTTTTAAACTAGTGGAAACCCAAGTCTTCATTGAACAAAGTGGGCATCTTTTATCTTAAATTTGAGTAAACTCAGACAGCTTTTACTTGTACTTAGTAGAATGCGCAAAATAATTCTAATTGTGCTTGTAGTGCAAGTACTACAACCCTAGGGATATTCATTTATTAAATTAATAAAATTTACCTATCACATTCATTCTCACATTAACTTATAGACTTTATGTTGGAGTAAAATTTGTAGTCAATTTAACAATTTAAAATTTTAACCCACGTTGTTAGGCAGGCACAATTACAACACTGTCAGCACTCAAAACAGAAAGATATAATTCTTCTGAACATTATCTATTCAAGAAAGTCTTTGTGTACATCAGGAACATCTTCATTAATCACCACGACAAGAGGTTGATCTAATTCATAAACTAAGATTCAATGCTCTTTAAATGCAAATTGCCATATATAGAGTTTTTTCATAAGGCAGTTAAGCAACAACCTGACTAACCCGCCATCCCAAAAACAGTAAAGTTTATACTAATTCATGTTCGAGTGTAGAAACATCCTTTGTTCAATGATTACGGGCTAAGCATTATTAGTTATGTTTGAATTTTTAACTACTTGTGTACATTAATCAAGTCAAATTTATTCCTTTGTTCAACTTGATTGCAGGTGTTAGGATTCAGACCCACCTTATTAACCAATATTAATGTGAAAGTTACATTAAACTAAATTTGTCTGTTATGTTCTATGATTTCACAGCTCTAGCAGCTGGAGTTTCCTTCCCCCCCCCCCCCACTTGGATCAGGATGCATTGGTTTTTAGCGGTCATGGGCAGAATTTTGCAGTGGCTTGTTCTACTGCTTTGCCTACAGAAGTTCTTGCAAAAAAGAATATTTTAAACCCAGATACTAGAAGATCTCTCAATGTTCAACTGGATTGGATGTCTACCTATTTCAATGGGATCTGTCACAATATTGATGGTTAGCCTCTCATTCGAATTAAGCATATAATACCAAGTTAAATATATTATGTACTACTCAACTTTTTCCTTTTCTTTTGATGTTGAATAGATTGCGCCGAGAAGCTTAAAACTTCCCTATTCATGGTTGGAGAAATTGGAGGGAATGATATAACTATGCATTTTTTCAAGGTAAAACAATTGAGGATGTCAGAGAGATAGTTCCAAAAGTTGTCCAGCAAGAAAGGATGCTGTAACAGTAAGTTCTCTTAGTAAACAAAATAAATTTCTTCTATTTTTTTCTTGCAAATTAAATGGCTTGCTACGATTATTGATTCATAATTCTATATAATATTGGTTCCAGAGGGTCATTGGTTTTGGTGCTACCCGAGTGTTGTCCCTGGAAACTTTCCAATAGGCTGTTTACCAATCTCTCTTATATTATTCAAGACTAACAATTCTTCTGCTTGTGTTGAATTTCACTGCTTGAAGGAAATGAATAATTTCTCAATATACCACAATGATCAACTCAAAAGAGCCCTTGAAGATTTGAGAAAAGAACTTCCCAATGTTGTTATAGTATATGGGGATTATTACAATGCTTTCCAATGGGTTAACCGTTAACCTGAACTTCTTTGTGAGTCTCTCTCTACTTTTAAGGTTCTAATACAATACAAGTCTAATATAACATGACATGATGGGGATTTAGTAATAGAATTTTATATTTATTGTAATGGACAGGATTTGATGCTGCATCTTTGCAAAAATCTTGCTGTGGTGTTGGAGATGATTATGACTTTAGCTTGATCAAAATGTGTGGAGCTCCAGGTGCAACTGTTTGTCCCAATCCAGATGAACGCATCAGCTGGGATAGAGTTCATTTGACACAAAAGGCTTACCAGTATATGGCAAACTGGCTCATCAATGACATCTTGCCCAACCTTCGTTGCAAATAAGTAGTAAATTTCTACTTATAGAGTTTTATTATTTCGAGTTCTTTTTGTTCGACCAACATTGATATTCAGTTAAATGTTTTTCTATATGTAGTAATATTAAACTCACTTTGAGCATTGTGACTTTACTAAAACAAGGAAATTTATCAAATCCACTTTTCTATTAAGGCTATATACAATTGAGTTTAATTTTATCTCGGAGCTTAAGTGCAGCATATAAAGCCATAGACTGTCAATGGGGGTATCTGTAACAGAAATCAGAGTTATTTGTTTACCTTTACTTTGATTAGATGAGTAAATTTTCTTTTTCATGTTGCAAATAGAAAGTTGTTTATAGAGTGATAGTAAAGCTATTTATAACTCTATTTCTTTTTCTTGATTCTGATTTTCTTGCTGAACTTTGTGATTTTTACGTTGTCCAAGTACATGGATCATTCAGTTAAGAGGAGATTAAGCATGATTGTCCTCTCTCATGCCTTAATGAGTCATCCCTATATTCTGCATACTTGGGCTACTGAGGTGTGTCTAAGTTGCTAATGAGGCCTAAGGTAGAGGTCATTTAGACCAAGTTTGAACTAGACCAAACCAAGTTTCATTTGCCTACATCTGTTAAACTAGTAGAAACCGGAGTCTTCATTCCACACAGTGGGCATCTTTTGTCTGAAATTTGAGTAAACTCAGACAACTTCTTCTTGAAGAGAATCACCTTAACCACTAAGGGGGTGTGTTTTCATCACTCATTTTCCATTTTTCGTAACTCATCACTCATTTTTTGTGGGACCCACACCATGTTAAGTTGTTTGGCTAAGTTTTTGTTTTCAATTTTCATATTTTGCCTTTCTATGTATCCTCAGCTTATATATGGTTTTGTCTAATGAGAGAAAAAAGAGAACAAAGAGTATAACGCGGCAGTAGAGATATTATGAGTTATGACCCAACATTTTCAAACCTATTATAGGACCCAACTACCAATGTGCTTTTGGAATATACAAAAAAATAACTCTAATTCTACTTGTAGTGCAGATACTACAATCTTAGGGTTTTTATGGTTAGTCTTGTATGTGTTGTAGATGCAAGTACAAAATCAAACAACTACCCACGTAAACTTTGTCATGTTTTAATGAGTTATGAACTTATTAAAATGATTTAATGAGAAATAATTTTATTCCACGTGAATGGTTTTCTAGGGTCGATACACATTGTAGTCAAGGTGGTCATAGAAATACCCTAACTTGCCAAAAAAAAAAATTATACTTGCAAAAAAAAGAAAAGTATATACATAATTATATTTAAATTAACATGTTGTCTATCCTAAAAAAATATTAACCAACCTAATTTGATAATCTCAAGAATTTGGGTTCAATCAAAATAGAGAAATGTTGTTGTGAAATTTTAAAGTACTCGCAAATGTACAAACCGTATCGAAGTATAGTTTGACAAGAACGAGGTCTAACCCACAGGAACTTGAATAAACGTAGGAAAATTAATTAAATCTAAATCAAATTAATCATAATCTAGTTTAATAAAAATTGATTTTTCTAAGATTAAATAAACTAAGCAAATAATAAAATTAAGCAAATAGTTAAACTAAGCAAAAGATATAAAGCAATAAAAAAATGTAAACAATCAAGGGAAAGGAATTAAGGTTTTGGAATCCGCCTTATTAATTCATATCAACATATATTTATGATCATTAATTTTTCCCAACCATTACATGATAATCTAGAAATCAATCTTGCTATCATGGAAAATATTATCATTAAAACTTATATTTAAATATCTAAAACATGCTCTTCTTCGCTTCCTAGGTATAAAATCAAATCATCAATTGTATCCATAGCCAAATAATTAAATCGCAAGAGATATCCAATTTAATAATCAAGAAATAATAAACCAAGCATTTAATTAATTAAGATAAATCCTAAATCATGAAAAAAAACATGATTGAACTCATACCTAGAATCTCATCTTAGTTAATTGATATGAAGCAAGAACAATTTAAATCATTAAAGAACAACTATTGTGAGAAAAATCAAATCACATAAATATTACTGATAATCCTTAACAAGGTTTCATCCTCAACCTTAATTATAAATTTAGCTACTCATAATAATTGAAAGAAAACATAAAAATAAAATACTAAACATTCAGCTAGACAAATAAAATAGATAAAGAAAGAGTCACAGTGCTAGGGAAGAGCCATAAAAGAAACCACGTGTTGCTGCCTGCGCTCCAGTCCTAGCCGCCACTCTTAAACAATCTAACCTAGAGGCTTATATATGAAAATAGCCGCCTTACACTATGCTATATTCCTAATACAATCAGAATAAGGAATTCATATTTCCAAGCCACGCACATGCAAGGGACTCCATGGCCTAGCTTTACACACTGACTTGTATTTCTTTTGCGATACGGACCCCTCATGGCTTGATTGTAAGAGTTTCTTTCCTAGCAAACTTCATCCAGCATGGGATGGGTGTTCTATTTCTTTGGGCTGAATCTTTACTTCATGGCAAGCTCTCTTCTTTTGAGTTGGCTTTATAACCGGCCTGACCCACCTAGCATTCAACTTGTGACTTGTTCAGCTTCACAATTGTGAATAGCCTTTATTTTCCATCAAACAAATATAATATATAATTAGTCACAAAATAATATAAAAGGAAGGCTAACTTTGCAAATCTGATGGTACTTTATTGTATATATTTCATGCACATCAAATACCCCCAAACCTACATTTTGCTAGTCCTTGAGCAAAACAAATAAAGAGTAAAACAAAACAAAGAAAAAGGAAATCCTAACTAATCCACTTTCGCTGGAAATTTCGATTGCATTTAGCATATGCAACAAGCCTTTAAACCCCTAGCTTACACTAGTGGACAAGTTGTAGTCTCGTGAGGGTTTGCAGGGAATATACCCACAAAATTTTGAAAATGAATACTAAAAAAAATAAACAAAACAAAGAAAATCAAACATTTTTTTTTCAATTGCCTTTTGCAAAGAGGATTAGTTCAAGTTCAAAAACACTACAAATGCTAAAGAAATTTCTCATGCCATCAAAACTCAATGTGAGTGAAAAGTGGTAGCCAACCCAAACATACTCTTAGTTTTAGAATAAACTTGACTCGAATCTCTATTTGAAAGTATGCTTCAACTCAAATCTTTCTAGTGTTATCACTCAACAAATGAAATCACTCTGAAATTGGGTGTAACACTCTCAACAATATATGTGAGCGGAATAATGTAAGCAAACTCAAACACCTCACATATAAATCACATGAAAAAACGCTTAATCAAGAAAGAACAAATAGTCTCATGAAAGGATGCCAAAAAGAATTTATACCACACTTTTTATTAAATCATATCAATATTTGAACTACACAATCTTCAAGATCAAATAAGGACTTTATTAGGACGTAATGTAGGGTAAAAGCAAAGGGAATGAAATAAAAATGGATAAAGGTAAATATAAGAAGTGTTTTCAAGATTAATCAGAATGTCAACTCTTTTTGGAATTTCCATTCAACATTTTTTTTTTTAAAACTCTTCTTCTTCAAAGCAATACTCCTTTACATTTCACTTCTCAAAATTTGATGAGAACCCTTTTTATTTTCTTCCTTTTGACACTTTTCTTTTTTCTTTTTTCTTTTTTTCTTCTTTGAATTCTTCTTTTTCTTTTTCTTTTTTCAATTCTTTTTTTCTTTCTTCTTTGAATTCTCGCACAAACCACCACATTGAAACAAACTGATCAAATTCCATCTTGAAACACTATGGATAAGGGCTTCAAGAAAGAAAGGCTAATTAAAAGGCTCAATGGGGTGACTAGCGATAATGTATCAAGAAAGAAAAAGAAAAACACATATATGGCTCAAAGTAGACAAAAATGGCCTAATCTCATCTCTCAAAGACTAGTGTAGTTCATTCAACATCAATGACTTCAAAAGATTCAAGTGTGGCATAAAATCAGATTTTTTTTTTCTTGGCCAAAAGAAAGAACAATGAGACTACAACAAGGGAAATATGTTACGCACTTCCAAATGAACTTTAAGATTTAGAAAAAAATAAATAATACTCCAAAAATAATGATTGGCTCAAAACTCACAAGGGTTGCAGTCTTCACATTGTTATCAAAAAGATTTTCTAATCACTTTTATCCTTCAACAACAAGTTGTGTCTGAGTGGCTATGTGCATGTGCAATGAATTGAGCATGAAAGCAATGAAATTCTTTAAGCAAGAGTAGTATAACGAACTCAAAACATAAACCTCAAGCTAGACAAAAGACTTTTTATTTTTTATTTTTTTATTTTTTTTTATAACACAACTAAACAAAACAAAACAAAAAGATAGAAATCTATATACAATCCCCCCAAAACTAAACCAAACATTGTCCTCAATGTTAAAAATGATACTCTCAAATATATGTCTTGAATGAAAAGAGAGCAAAATATTAATATGCAACATGAGAACCAAGTAGACACAAGTAAGGCAAGGAGAATGAGGAGACGTACCTTAATCAAGCTGATTATTATAAATTTTAATTTCTGTCAAATATCAGCTAGAACAAAGGAAAATAAAACTAAACAAGAAAATAAACACAAAGTCTAATCTAGAAGTAGATAATAAACAAGAGAAAAAGAAAAGAAAAGAAAAAATGCAAACCTGATAAACACAACTGGGATCAATCCTGATAAACAGGATCATCTAAGAGGACTTCTTCAACTTCTGGAGGCTCAAGTTCTAAAAATGGTTTCAAACGTTGGCCATTAACTTTAAACATATCACCATTTTTAGGATTCTCAATCTCAATAGCACCATGGGGATAAACAGTGCGAACTATGAATGGACCAGTCCATCGAGATCGTAACTTACCTAGGAAGAGATGCAAACGAGAATTATAAAGAACTTTCTGACTAGGCTCAAGATGTTTTTATCATGAACCCTTTTCATTCGATCCTTATACGATTTGGCACAATTGTATGCGTCATTGCGAATTTCCTCCAACTCATTGATTTGGAGTTTCCTTTCAGCACCTACTTTGTCCAGATCAAAATTTAACCGTTTAATAGCCCAATAAGCTCTATGCTCTAATTCAACAACGAGGTGACAAGTCTTACCATACACAATTCAATAGGGGGACATTCTAATGGGAGTCTTAAAAGCTGTACGGTATGCCCACAATGCATCATTGAGTCTTAAAGTCCAATCTTTCCGAGTAGGGTTAACTGTTTTCTCCAATATTCTTTTGATTTCCCTATTAGATATCTCTACTTGACCACTTATCTGTGGGTGATAAGGTGTTGCAACCTTATGAGTGATGCCATATTTCTTCATTAGTTGCTCAAAAACTCTATTGCAAAAGTGCATTCCTCCATCACTAATAATGCACATGGTGTACCAAACCATGCAAACACATTCTCTCTCAAAAACTTGACTACAACCTTGTGATCATTAGCTCTACATGCAATGGCCTCAACCCACTTAGAAACATAATCAACAGCAACAAGGATGTATAAGTTACCAAAAGAATTAGGAAAAGGACCCATAAAATCAATACCCCAAACATCAAATACCTCAACAATCAAAATAGGGTTCAATGGCATCATATTTATTTTTCCAATACTCCCCAACTTTTGGCATCTCTCACAAGTTGAACAATATGCATAGGAATCACGAAAAATGGAAGGCCAATAAAATCCACATTGCAAAATCTTGGCAGCCGTATTTTTTGAACTAAAGTGGCCTCCACAAGCACATGACAGAAGGATATAACATTTTGTTGGTCACTCTCAGATATGCATCTTCTAATTATTTGATCAGAATAGTACTTAAACAAGTATGGATCATCCCAAAAGAAATACTTAACCTCAGCCAGAAATTTAGACCTATCTTGTTTAGTCCAATGCGAAGGCATTTGATTAGTGATAAGATAGTTTGCAATATCAGCATACCAAGGTCTCTAGGATACATGCAACAACTGCTCATCAGGGAAAGATTCAAGAATAGGTAAATTGTCATCAGTGTGCTCAACGATTAATCTAGACAAATGGTCAACTACTACATTTTCGGATCCCTTCTTGTCCCGAATCTCAAGATCAAATTCTTGTAACAATAAAATCCATCGGATAAGTCGAGCTTTAGCATCTTTTTTGGAGAAAAGATACTTCAGTGCAGCATGATCTGAATAAATTACAACCTTAGACCCCAACAAATAGGACCTAAATTTATCCAAGGCAAAAACAATTGCTAACAACTCTTTTTCTGTTGTAGAGTAATTCATTTGAGCATCATTTAGAGTCTTACTAGCATAATAAATCACATGGGGAACCTTTCCAACCCACTGTCGTAAAACAGCACCAATTGCATAATCAAAGGCATCACACATAATCTCAAAAGGCACTTTCCAATTAGGTGGTTGAATGATAGGTGCAGAAGTCAACTCAGTTTTTAGTCTCTTAAATGCATGGAGACACTCATCATCAAACACAAATGGGGCATCTTTGGCAAGTAAGTTGCATAAGGGCCTTGAGATTTTACTAAAATCCTTGATGAACCTTTTATAGAATCCTGCATGACCCAAAAATGATCTAATTTCCTTAATAGATCGAGGAGGTGGAAGATTAGAAATCAAATCTATTTTGGCCTTATGAACCTCAATACCACTTTCTGATATGACATGCCCAAGAACAATTCCCTTTCTCACCATAAAATGACATTTCTCCCAATTAAGAACAAGATTCTTCTCCTTACACCGCACTAACACTAAGGATAGGTGGTGCAAACATTCTTCAAAAGTGGACCCAAATACCAAAAAGTCATCCATAAATACCTCCAAAAATTGTCCCACCATATCAGAAAAAATACTAATCATGCACCTCTAAAATGTATCGGTAGCATTACATAAACCAAATGGCATGCAACTGTAGGCAAATGTCCTAAAGGGGCATGAGAAGGTAGTCTTTTCTTGATCTTCTGGTGCAATGGGAATTTGATTATATCCAGAATATCCATCAAGAAAACAATAATAAGCATGACTAGCTAACCTTTCCAACATTTGGTCTATAAAAGGAAGAGGAAAATGATCTTTTCTTGTCATGGCATTCAAACTTACGGTAATCAATGCATACTCTCCATCCTGTTTGCACACGAGGTGGGACTAACTGATCATCCTCATTCTTAATAACTGTTATGCCAGATTTCTTTGGTACAACTTGAACTGGACTCACCCAATTACTATCAAAAATTGGGTAAATAATACCTACATCCAAAAGCTTCAAAACTTCAACTCTCACTACCTCTTGCATAATAGGGTTTAGACGTCTTTGCGGTTCACATGAAGTTTTAGCATTCTCTTCCAAGTGAATTCTATGCATAACCACAGATGGACTAATACCTTTGATATCAGCAATTGACCAACCTATAGCTTCCTTATGCTCTTGAAGTACACTTATCAATTGGCGTTCCCTAAGGTCATCCAAATATGAAGCTATAATGACAGGTAAGGTCTCTAAAGAACCTAAAAAGGCATACTTAAGTGTGTCAGATAATGGTTTCAACTCCAACTTTGGTGGTTCCACAGTAGATGGGAGTGGGGATGAAGAAAGTGGAAGAGGCTTATATATGAAACTTGGCATAAGCAGGAACTTGCTGAATTGCATCAAGAAATGGAATGTTTATTTGCACTTGCTTAAAAACCTCTAAAATGTCTCCAAATTGTGCACTTTTCTAAGAACTGATTAACCTTTGAAAAAATGGAGCTTTAGGAGCAAACCTCTTATCAAGGGGGGAACTAAGATCCTAAATTGGAGTGGCGGGTGGGTTGTCCTTCTTTTCTCCATGATCATCATGTGAACTGTGAGTTCCTTTTTCCTTTAACACAATATTTTCATCATCTTCCACTTCTGGCATTTTCACTTGATTATCAACTTGCTTACCAAACCTAAGGGTAGTAATAGACTGAACATGTTCTTGTCCATGAGTAGAACTAGAAGAACCATTGATGGCATACTGTCCTTTTGGGTTAGGTATAGGTTGACTAGGAAACTTTCCTTTTTCCCTCTCTCCAACTTGGGTTGCTAACTGGCCAACTTGATTTTCCAACTTTGAAATAGCTTGCGTATTCAAATGGGTGGAACTTTTCATCTCTTGAATGGCTTGGCTAGTTGATTGCATGAAAGTTTTGAGAGACTCCTCCAAAGATGGTTGTTGTCTTGGTGGTGCTACAAACTGAGGTGTTGATTGAGGAATGGGAGGATATGCTTAAGTAGGTGGACGAAATTGACTTTGCTGATGCACTTGTTGTCCACCTACATTTGTGGGAGGTTGATTTTGCCTCCATGAGAAATTAGGATGGTTCCTCCAATTTGGATTGTATGTCTCTGAAAATGGACTAGCAAATGGTTTTCCATAATTATTCAGTGCATTTGCTTGCTTAGTATAAAAATCAGGGTACCTAGCTGCGAAAGGACACATTTGTGTTGTATGCATAGGACTTGCACAAATAGAACATGTTTCACTTTGAACTTGATTGACAGAACTCATCCCTCTACCTAAAGCTAAAGCCTCAACCTTACGAGTGAGATTGTCCAACCTAGCTTTTATGTCTAAATCTTCACTGACTTCATACAATCCTCCTTTCTTAATTGCAGGGGCAAATCTCTCTTTACGGTTGGAAAAATCCCATTGTTGTGAACTTTTAGAAAAATTCTCAAGAAATTTGTATGCCTCATCATCTACAAGACTCAAAAATCCACCACCATTCGTGGACTCAATCATGTTACGATTTGTCTGAGTCAAACCATTATAAAAATGTTGTACTAGTCTCCATGTTTCGAAACCATGATGAGGACACTTTAAGATCAAGTCCTTAAATCTCTCCCAACTCTAATAAAATTTCTCTTGTTCATCCTGATAAAAATCTGCAATTTCTCTCCTCAAAGCATTGGTCTTGGCCATTGGGAAGAATTTAGAGAGGAATTTTGTGACCAACAATTCCCATGAAGTGATAGATCCAGGTGACAGAGAATTAAGCCATGCTTTTGCCTTATCCTTCAAGGAAAAAGGGAATAAATGCAAGCGACCAAAGTTATCAGTGAAATTCTGGAACTTACAAGTAGCACAAATCTCAAGAAAATCCTTTACATGCATATAAGGGTCTTCTCTATCCAATCCATAAAAAGTAGGAAGAAGGTGGATTATCTGTGGCTTCAACTCAAAATGTGCAGCAATGGTTGTAGGCAATACTATGCAAGATGGAGGGTTGGTGGTTATGGGTGAGAACAACTCCCTAAGAGTTTTCGAATCATCTCCTGTTTCTCCCATTGTGGATGAATAATCAAAACTAACAAGACGATTTTCTTTATCACATATCCAAGTTCTCATACACCAAGGACAAAGAAATAAATATTTTTTTTTGTTTTTTTTCTATTTAAAAAAATAAATTTTAACTACAACTAGTAGAAGGAAAAATTCAATTAAGACCTAATTTATTTTCCTAACCAAGTCCCCGGCAACAGCGCCAAAAACTTGTTATGAAATTATTAAGTACTCACAAGTGTATGAATCGTACTGAAGTATAGTTTGACAAGAACGAGGTCGAAGCCACAGGGACTTGAATGAACGTAAGAAAAGTAATTAAACCTTAACCAAATTAATCCCAATCTAGTTTAATAAAAATTGGTTTTTTCTGAAATTAAATAAACTAAGCAAATAATAAAATTAAGCAAATAGTTAAACTAAGCAAAAGATATAAAGCAATAAAAAGATGTAAACAATCAAGGGAAAGGAATTAAGGTTTTGGAATCCGCCTTGTTAATTCATATAAGCATATATTTATGATAATTAAATTTTCCCAACCACTACATGATAATTTAGAAATCAATCTTCCTATCATGGAAAATATTATCATTAAAACTTATATTTAAATATCTAAAGCATGCTCTTCTTCGCTTCCTAGGTATAAAATCAAATCATCAATTATATCCGTAGCCAAACAAATCACAAGAGATATCCAATTTTAGAATCAAGAAATAATAAATCAAGCATTTAATTAATTAAGATAAATCCTAAATCATGAGAAAAACATGATTGAACTCATATCTAGAATCTCATCTTAGTCAATTGAAATGAAGCAAGAACAATTTAAATCATTAAAGAACAACTATTGTGAGAAAAATCAAATCACATAAATATTACTGATAATCCTTAACAAGGTTTCATCCTCAACCTTAATTATAAATTTAGCTACTCATAGTAATTGAAAGAAAACATAAAAATAAAATACTAAACATTCAGCTAGACAAATAAAATAGAGAAAGAAAGAGTCACGGTGCTAGAGAAGAGTCATAAAAGAAACCACGTGTTGTTGCCTGCGCTCCAGTCCTAGCCGCCACTCTTAAACTATCTAACCTAGAGGCTTATATATGAAAATAGCCGCCTTACACTATGCTATATTCCTAATACAATCAGAATAAGGAATTCATATTTCCAAGCCACGCACATGCAAGGGACTCCGTGGCCTAGCTTTACACGCTGACTTGTATTTCTTTTGCGATACGGACCCCTCATGGCTTGATTGTAAGAGTTTCTTTCCTAGCAAACTTCATCCATGTTGGATTGCATCTTGGCTTCTTCTTGAATAAACGCCTGGGCTGGGTTTTCTATTTCTTTGGGCTGAATCTTTACTTCATGGCAAGCTCTCTTCTCTTGAGTTGGCTTTATAACCGGCCTGTCCCATCTAGCATTCAACTTGTGACTTGTTCAGCTTCTCAATTGTGAATAGCCTTTATTTTCCATAAAACAAATATAATATATAATTAGTCACAAAATAATATAAAAGGAAGGCTAACTTTGCAAATTTGATGGTACTTTATTGTATATATTTCATGCACATCAAATGTTATGTCTATAATATTTTCACAACAAATCCTAAGTGGCAAGTTATTATTAATTACTATTGTTGAGGCAAAAAATTAATCTCAGTGGTAGGTTTAAATTTAAACCAATAACAACTATCCACCTATGATATGTTGTGAAAATATTGAGGACATAGCACTTCTCATAAAAATAAAAGTAATGCTAGGGATATAATAAAATATCGCAATAATTTCATAATATTCCAAAATTAGCATGCCAACTCACACATGGATTTTTTTTGTATGCTAATATTGAAATTGTTGTGATATTTTGTTTTGTCTCTAGCATTACTCACAAAAATAATCTAGCCCCCAAATATAATAATTGACTCCTTATTAAAAAGAAAAAGTTCAAATAACAACAAAAATGAGGCCAAATAAAATCAAAAATTGACCCCCAAAAAAACAAAATTAGGCCAAATAACAACAAATAAACAAAATATCCAAGAAAAGCTCGTTTAAAAAACCAAAAATAAAAATCCCTAATCACTCAAATTCGTAACTTGTTCAACCTATTCCATAAAAATAATTAAATAATCTCTAATTTCATTTTCTTGAAAATGGGCACCAAAAGAGAGATTGTGGCTTTGAGTTCTTCAAGGACATGCTGAGAGCTTTACTCCTCGATGATGCTGGGAACTTTACTCCTTAGCAGTTTGGCTCGCAATCGCAACATATATCATTCATTTCTCTCTTTCACTTTCTCCATTTTTATCTTCTCTATCATCATTTCAGACTATTTCTCACTTTATTGTTCTCATCTTAACATTCTTAGTTCTCACTTAATTTCTTATCAGTCACTTTTTTCTCTTTTTTTTTTTTTTTAAATTTTATTTTTATAAGAAAATTGTAAAACTTCATGTATTTGCATGCTTTTTTTTTTTTTTTTTTTTTTTGTGATGTCAATATATTCTATTTCTCTTTTGATTAAATTTTGTATAATTTAAGTTTCTCAATTACCACTCTAAAAAAAAAAAAAAAAAACCCCTAGAAACGCTATTGATGGTTTTATGAATCGTTATATAATGGATTGAAGGAGATTCTTCTTGGGGAAAAAAAAGAAAAAACTTTCCATTATCATTAGGGTATTCTCCTTGACTATTATTAACTATTATAATAGTTAAATATATTGGCCATTAATTGAATTTGATTATTCTCGTGAGTTCTAGTTAGCTCAACTTGTAAAGTCTCTAATGGTTGAATAAGAGATCCGGGCTTACCGATTGGTGTTTTGGTCTAATTATAAAGAGCTATCATTAGGAGCGGACGCCATAGGTTGAAACTCTCTCAAAAAAAATTTGATTATTCTCATGTTCCACAGTGTTTGTCCAATCTAGAAAATCTAACCTTTTTAAAAAAAAAAAAAAATCACTTAATGTAAATATCTCTTAAAGTAAAAATAAATAAATAAATAAAAATCTTCAAATTGCCCTAATAAGCTTTCAAGAGAATTTAAATTTAAATAAAATAAAATTTTAGAAATTTTGGAAAGTGTAGATCAATGATCTTTTGCCTATTCAATTGGACAAGCATTTTGGGATAACAAAAAATGCAATAATGGCAACCAAGACGAGACTATGAAGTCTTGGTTTGATAATAAATAGTGCAACATTAGAAGCAAAAACCATAAGTTTGAAAGTTTCTCAAAAAAAAAAGACGAGACTATGAAGTATGAAAATAAATTTTTTAAAATAAAACATAAACACTTTTAGGCTGTCCTTTTTTTGTCATTTCTTATATATATAACAGTTTCAAAGCACTTTATAACTATATAGTATGCCAAATGCTAACAAAGTTTAGGTTAAAAGCTCTTTATTGTTAAAAGAGAGAGAAGAAGAAGAAATTTACAGCTAATTCTCTAATTTTTACAACAATCCCAAATGGACTCAAACAATTTATAAAGTTGTAATTTACAACTAGTTTATGTTGGCTTTAATTCCTTGCCAAATTTGATTATAATTTTGTTCAATTTTATGTACCCTGTATTTTATGTGGGATTTTTTTGTAAGGATTGTGTGTGAGAGAGAGAGTGTGAATACTCAAGACAATAGAAGACTAAAGCTGTTTTCGCGGGTAGCTCGCGAGTAAGTTTCCCGCGAAGTGAAGCATGTGCCCTGCACATGATTGGAATGCGAAGAGTCAGGACAAGATGGAGACAACTGGTTTTCGCAAGCGTCTCGCGGGTAAGGCCTTCCCGCGAAACATTCTGTTTTGCAGAACTGTCATATCTGATACATATTATCTATACCGACACTATATATACCCACATTACCCATAGATGTTGAGGAGTGCTTCTGAAAGAAAACTCTAGCCACAAACCTTGAGAGTTAGAGATTGTTATACCCATAATTCTCTACACCATTCATTGTGGATTTTCCTCAACTCCTACATCTCCATTTCCATACCCTTGAGAGGTTGATAGCCCAAACACTTTCCACACCCTTTCAGAGTGTCAAGTGAGGTTTTGGTGCTGCTAGGAAGCATTGGAAGAAGCCAAGCTTTGGCGGACGCAATCGGGCGTATTGCGGGATCCGGAGAGTTAGACAAGACACGAATCCGAGAAGTCTTGTTGGAGTAGGAGCTTGGAGGGCTTAGGTGCATTGGGTAGATTAGGTTTGGAGGGTCTCTTACTATTCGTGTATCCCAATTGATTGTCTAGTGGATCAATTTACCGCTTGGAGGGCGGCGGAGAGGTTTTACGCCGAGTACTTTGGTTTCCTCTTCGATAACACATCGGTGTGTTATCTTGTGTTTGCATTCTTCTTCCCTGCTCTTTTAGCTTTCATTTTACTGTTGTGATATGTTGAATATGGCTTAGAGTAGTTATATTGTTTGTACGCTCACATTTACTCTTTTCCGCACTTAGTTTAAGTAAGAGTAAAATCAACCGAGCCGTTTTCTTTAATTTGGGGGTCTAAACAGCTCTTGTGTTTTAACACATTTTCGAGCTTTTAATTGGTATCAGAGCGGATACACTCACTATGGTTTTATTACCTGAGTGTGATCCTTGACCCTTTTGTGATGGACTGATCACAATCGCTCAATGCTCCACCATTCTTTGATGGGAGTAACTATGCGTTTTGGAAAGTCCGTATGAGGGCTTTCTTGTGTGCTATAGATGAGTCGGTATGGGACTCCGTCGAGAATGGGTATGTTAAACCCATGACAGCCAAGTTCGAATGGGACAAGGTAGCTCTTACTTTGGCTACTGCAAACAGTAAAGCTATTAACTCTATATTCTGTGGTGTGTCTACTGATGAATTTCACAGAATATCACATGTGGAGACAGCCAAGGAAGTTTGGATGATTCTTGAGACTACCTATGAGGGTACCAAGAAAGTCAAGGATACGAAACTCCAAATGCTTACCACCAGATTTGAAGAGCTCAAGATGGGTGACGATGAGTCTTTTGATTCATTCTATAGGAAACTCAATGAAATCGTAATTGCTAAGCTCAATCTCGAAGAGAAGATTGAGGATGCTAAGGTGGTGAGAAAGATTTTGAGGTCTTTACTGGAGAGCTTCCGTGCAAAGGTCACAACTATAGAAGAAAGTAAAGATTTGGATGAGATCAAGATCCAAGAACTTATTGGATCTCTCCAAACATATGAGCTTGGACTACCTTCCCACAAGTGAAGCAAATCACTTGCTCTCAAAACCATCACCGAGAGAATGGATGACTCCTCTGAAGAAGATGATGTGGAGAAGGAGGTGGCATTCCTTGCAAAGAACTTCTGCAAATTTCTAAAGATGAAAAACAGTGGGAAGTCCTTCAGCAGAGGAAAGTTTTCATCCCCCAAAGGTGACAGGAAGGAGTTCAAGAAGAGAGATGGAAAGGACTCTCAATCCCCAAAGGAATCGTGTGCTACAAATGCAACGGTCATGGACATCTCAAGAAGGAGTTTCCCAACGATTTGAAAGGGAAGAGTAAAGTGTTTGTCACTACCCTTAGTGATTTTGAAAGCTCAAATTCAGATATAGAAGGAGAATGTAACAGTGAAGGAAATTATAGGGCCTTTATGGCCATTGCCTCCGTTGATTTAAAGGATGATTTGAGCAATTTGGTTGATGAACTTGGTAATATTTTTGAGGATGAGAGAATTGAAGAGTCGGAAGATGAAGACGTGTACCAAAATGAAGAGGAGAACAACTTTCAAGAAGCATATGACTTTCTGCTGGAAGATTGTGGCAAATACGCCAAAGTTACAAACCTTGCTGTGAAAAAGATGAAAAAGGTTGAAGAAGAACATAGGTGTATACTTGTGCAACTCAAGGAAGCAAAGTGTGAAGTAGAAGGACTCAAGGGAGAGTTGGTTGAAACTTACTCTAAGATTAAGTTCCTTGAACTTGAAATTTTTCAAGCTAATGTCAAGGTTGAGCGCATCTCCACCAAGAAACTTGACAATGTGCTGTCCTCTCAAAAATCTTCACATGATAAGACCGGTTTGGGCTATACCGGAGAAGGAATTTCTAGCAGCGAACCCAGGAAGGTAGTAAGGTTCGTATCAGCCAAGGGTGACAAGAAACTCAAGGAAGTGAAGCCTGAGATTGAGACCCCTACTACTGTAAAAAGAACCCTTGGTGCATAGCCAAAGGAAAAAGGGAAGACATTATCCAAAAATCAAAGGAGGCCTCAAGTGAAGTTGTGTGTCATCATTGTGGCGTACGAGGGCATACAAGGCCGAATTATTTCAAGCTCCATGCACTCAAGAAGGCTAACTTTATGCGTGGTCAGGAAAGTTCAAAGAGGAGACCAAAGGGAGCACAAGCCAAAGGAGATAGTTAGGGACATCTCATTGGAGAAGTTATGGAAATGTTGAAGAACATATCACTACGTCTTGCTAGCTTCACTTTGAGGTTTGAAAGTTATGTTGGTCGTATCCCGCCATCTAAGGCTCTCACCCAAAATACTCATAAAGAGTGGGTGAAGAAGGGTACTTATGCATGATCTCTCTCTATGCCCATGCATTAATACTTTCGGTGTTAAGGGTTATAGGTTCAAGCATCATGACATACATAATCCTCTTATGTCATTGCTTCCAGTTTATAGCATGTTTCTTTTACAAGTTCTGTTTTGTACTTGTGTTTGTTGATCTTACTTTACTTGTTATGTTTTTAAGTGTGTTAAAAATTCAAAAACCCATAAAAATTGAAAAATCTCCAAAAAGTCTAATCGCTTGTGTTGTGTATATCACATGTGAATTTGGCCTAGTACTTTCGTACTAATGGCGTAGTGCATTTACGAGTTTAGCTTGTTTTGTATGCACATTTATCTTTGTGGAAAAAATCTGGAAAACTATGTGTGACTATTGTAAATCGATCTTCAAGCTTGTCATGAATGATGGGTCAATAGTCTTGATGGTCTTGATACTTACATAGACTTGTGCCTATATCTCTTCCCACTTTTACTTTTATGTTTTTGCATTATAGCTCACCAAATGTAAATCTCAAAATGAAAAAGAGATTATGAGCTGCAAAAACTGTCGTACATACTAGTATTTGACTAGGAAAAAGGGAAAGCGACTTTTTAATTGAAATGTATGGTGCTCAAAAAGCCAAAGGCTTATTCTCAATATTGAAATATCAAAAATTTCAAGCACCGATCTCAAAATGAGATGTATTGTTCAAAAAATGATCAAATATTATGTCTTGTATAGAAGCCAAATGAAAAGTTTCTAAGATTTGTAATCATTTTCTTGTGGGAGGTCATATATGTTCATTTCTATAATTGAGATAAACCACTTGACTTAGTACCAGTTGTGTATGACTTGATTGAATTGATCATTGAAGCTTCACTCTAGTCTAAGGACTATTCCACATTTGATACTCACCCACAACACACAAGTTTAGTTCAATTAATGCTTATTTCATTTGTGTGATTGTACATGCTTAAATGTGATGTGTATGCTCAATTGCTTGTCGATCAAACCCAAAAAGATTTTTGAGTATTTTATATGTTTTTGAAAGTGATTTTACACTTTCGTGCTTTAAGTTTTTGTTCAAAGTGCATTTTTTTGTTGATCTTCAAAAACTTGTTCAGAGGCCTTTTCACGAGAAGCTCACAACTAAGCACTTCCTGCGAAAAGAGGTTATGGCAAAAACTAGAAAACACAAATTTAATACTATTTCGCGACTAGAAGCTTCCCGAGAAAGTTTTTGTTCTTCAGTGGTGTTTTTCGCAAGTAATTTCATGACTATCTAACTCGCGAAAAACGCGTGTTTTCAGTTTTATAGGACTGATGTGACTGTTTTTTAAAACACTCTTGTGTTCCCTCCTTTGCCTCACTCGAACCTCTCTCAACCCAAATTTGATTTTCACTCAAAACCCTCCAATTTCAAGTACAAATTTCTACAAAATCTCTTCAAAGGTATGTTTCTTAACATTCTTTTCAGCTTTTCATTTTAGATTATGCAAAATTTGTTTTAGGGTTCTTGAATTGGGGATTTTCGAAAAAGGGGTTAGGAAATATGATTTTGGGCAAAAAAAATTTTCAATATTTTGATTGGGCTGTATCCCATTTGTCTTGTGTGTATCTGTGTTGGCCCCTTGTGGCAATTTAATCTTGTATTTAGGCATATTTTCATCTATTCATGCATTGCTCATTTGTGTAGTGTAGTGTTGCATTTCATGTGTTTGATAAAATGCTCAAGTGGCATTTTTGAGTTGTTTGGACTCAAATGAGTTCCAAATTTTGGGTTTACCCTTGATTGAACTTGTTTAACATGTTTTAATCATTGGGTGTGTGTTTTACATACTTTGCCCCAAATGTGCCTCACCATGCCTTGCCATGCATCACCTAAGCACACACTAGGCACACACCATGCACACCTCATGCACACTAGATGCACACACATGCATAGTTGCTATATCTTTGCATTTTTGTGATATTTACATGGTTTAGCACTTAAAGTATGTTGATTTAGCATTGTTGTGTTCTGTTTTAAGTCTTTGTGTTTAATTTTTTTTTGGACTAACTTGACACTAATCAAGTTGGTTTTTTTTTTTTTTTTTGTGTTTCCTTGTGCATATGTCTCCCACCAAACATTCAGCTTCCAAGAAATCCTCCAAGCATCCTCACACGGACTTTGACAACTTCAAGTCCATTGAGGCAGACATGACTTATAACGATTGCTACAAACAAGCCACAATCATTATGGAAAGAGTTTTTAGAATGGAGACTCTTAAGGACACTTGCATTCCTAATGTGTTCAAGGAGAGGACATGGACGAAGCTGCTGAATCCGAGTGGAAATGTGTACTTAGAAATCATCAAAGAGTTCTTTTCAAATGCTAGTGTGGATGGAGACCACATTAATTGCTGGGTAAGACATAAGGAGTTTGTTATTACAAGGGAATCAATCCAAGAATTCCTCGAAGTTCGCCCACCTTCTCAGCAAATTACCGTTCAGTATGATGATCAATTGGACTCTCTTGAGCCAATGGTGAGACTTCTTGGTGGTACACTAAACAAGAAGTCAATGAACACCATTCCATTCAACTCGAAGATGAGGACTCTAGCATATGTCATGATTCACAATTTGTATCCGGTCACCAACTTGACGACATTGTCCGCTCCAAGGACAATTTTCTTATACGATCTCTTCACACATAAAGAGATTGACATTTGTGGACACATCTTCCATCTCCTAACCAAGAGCATTGAAAAAAGGAACTCTAGAACTATCATGCCATTCCCCACTCTCATCATGGGCCTCATTACAAAGACAAGGCTCAAACTTCCGAGTGGTCTCACCATAGTACAAAGAGACTATCCCATTGGTGCTAACACTGTGACTAGGAGCAAAGCTCACATCATTGGATCCAAGACAGGTGTCTCACAAGTACCAAGGGATCATGTTAAGGAAGAGGGTGGAGATACTGAGGAGGAGATTGACAGATTCACCTCCACACCAGAAAGTTCTGCTCAACCATCCTCTCAAGCACAAGCACGGGGACCCGATCGTCTTGATCGCCTCATTGCTAGGGTAGAGTAGATGTATACCATGCTTGACTCCCATGTGCAGCACACCGCGGACTAGTTTGCATACATCTAGGGTCAGATTATTGCACTATCTTCACAGATTGAGGATATGTTGATGGAGCAGGGATTCGATTCAGAGTCCGAGCAGTTCTAGCCTCTTTGGCCATTCTAGTTAAAAGGGGGGAGAAAATTTTGAGGGGAAGTATGCACAATTGAGGGGGAGCAAAGCATAGTCATTGGTTTATTGGTTTATTTTTGGCAGTTTAGCATGTTTTATGTTTGGTTTAAACTTTTTTTTGTTTTTGTTTTTATAACTCTTGGATAGTTTTATTGTTTTCTTTTAAAGCTTAAGTACTTTGTTTTTAATTTTCAATTTAATATTCAGTACTTGTGTTTATTTAATTGCTTTGTAGCAATTTTTTAGTACTTTTAGATGTTGCTAAACTATCTTAAGTACCTCACACTTATACCCTAGTAGGATTTTATATCCTTGATGCAAATACATGGTGTATTTTGCATTGGTTGTGTGTTGGCAATTGATCATTGTGATTGGTCTTTATTGCATTGCGTGTCCAGATGAGAATTTACTAGCTAAATGTTTATTGTAATCATTCTTTAATGATTGACCTTGTTTGATCAAGATATGCTTATATGTTATATAGTTTATAAACTTGATCGCATTTTACTTGCTTATATACATACCGTGTATTCAACTTGTCATAAGCTTAATGAAAGTTTTGTTTGTGTGCGAGTGTTTCAGGTTATAGGGATATACATGCAAGTGCTTCACAGCTTCTAGATTAGGTGTGAGTGAGTTTTGCCACTGTTCCCAAACTCACGTTTAAGTCTAAGGTCTGTTTTAGGGGTTTTGTCACGAAATAGCCAAAAAGGGAGATTGTAAAGTTGTAATTTACAACTAGTTTATGTTGGCTTTAATTTCATGCCAAATTTGATTGTAATTTTGTTCAATTTTATGTACCCTATATTTTATGTGGAATTTATTTGTAAGGGTTGTGTGTGAGAGAGAGAGTGTGAAGACTTAAGACAATTGAAGACTAAAGTTGTTTTATTGGGTAGCTCGCGAGTAAGCTTCCCGTGAAGTGAAGCATGTACCCTGCACATGACTGGAATGCGAAGAGTCAAGACAGGATGGAGACAGTTAGTTTTCGCGAGTGTCTCGCGGGTAAGGCCTTCTCGCGAGATACCCATGAAACATTCTGTTTTGCTGAACTGTCATATTTGATATACACTATCTATACCCACACTATATAAACCCACATTACCCACAAATGTTGAGGAGTGCTTCTAAGAGAAAACCCTAGCCACAAACCTTGACAGTTAGAGATTGTTATACCCACAATTCTCTACACCATTCATTGTGGATTTTCCTCAACTCCTACCTCTCCATTTCCATACCCTTGAGAGGTTGATAGTCCAAACACTTACCACACCCTTTCAGAATGTCAAGTGAGGTTTTGGTGCTGTTGGGAAGCATTGGAAGAGGCCAAACTTTAGCAGATGCAATCGGGCATATTGTGGGATCCGGAGAGCTAGACAAGACATGGTTCTGAGAAACCTTGTTAGAGTAGGAGCTTGGAGGGTCTCTTGCTATTCGTGTATCCCAGCTGATTGTCTAGTGGATCGATTTACTTCTTGAAGGGCGGCGGAGAGATTTTACGTCGAGTACTTCGGTTTCCTCTTCGATAACACATCGGCGTGTTATCTTGTGTTTGCATTCTTCTTCCCTACTCTTTTAGCTTTCATTTCACTACTGTGATATGTTGAATATGGCTTAGAGTAGTTATATTGTTTGTATGCTCGCATTTACTCTTTTCCGCACTTATTTTAAGTAAGAGTAAAATCAACCAAGCTGTTATCTTTAATTTGGGGGTCTAAACAACTCTTGTATTTTAACACATTTTCGAGCTTTCACAATCGAACCCTACACAATATATAAGGTGTTGGGAGCGGGACTTAGGGTATATTTATTGATATGTAATTTATGTTGACACCCCAGAAAGGATAAAAATGTCATTTGAATCATTAGATGAGCAAGAATTTAATTATGAACATTAGAGTTTATAATAATTGAATCGACACTTTGAGTACAAAAATCAAACGATTGAATTGAAAGATCAAACCACAATAAATTTCAAATTGAAAAATGTCCATTATTTTCTTAGCCATTATACCATCCAAGCCATATGGCCTAAAGGCTTGTTCAACCTCGTTGAATTCAAATTTCAAATTCCTAGTCTATCTTGGTAACTAAAGATGAATGAGCACATGTTTGCAACAGCCACCAAGGTTCCCCACAACACATCTCCTCCATTCTTGTTAGGGAGGAAGTTCAAGAAGCTTGAAAGGTAAGCGTGAAAAGTTGGACATTTACAAAGCTTGAACCCAAGAGTTACAATCACGAAGATTTGTCACTAGACTCCTTACCAAGAGGGAATACAAATCCTTTGTACCACATTTTATATTTCACTTTATGTTTCACCAATCACAACTTATCATTTTTTTTTTTCCATTTTAAACTTTGGCTATTTTATAAGGAAATTTAAAGTTTAAACAAATACATGGCAAGTTGTAATTAGTGGAATATAAAGTGAAACACAAAAAATGGTACAGAGAATTTGTATTCACCAAGAGGTAGTGCAAATGAGTAAGAAAATGAGTTTCCTTTTTTGATCACATGAGATTTCAATTACATGCTACACTAACGTGTTGAATCCACAAAAAACAAAAAACAAAAAACAAAACAAAACACAACAAAACAAAAAGAATATCATATGAGCTAAGGTTAAACATGTATTTGTGCATTTGGATGCAACTTTATACTGATTATTTCTTTCTTAGTTGTTGGAAGTTAGTTATGGTATGATGTAGAAAGAGGTTTTAAAAATTTTCACATAAGCAAATAAACTATAAAGTTAAATGAAAAAATTGATGTCAAATTAGAGACTCCATTTTGTGCAGTCTCTTACACAAAGAGAATAAATATTTTTGAAAGCATGATTATGTGAGATGAGATCTGACATCTTGATACAAAATAGAAATTCTACTTTAACCTAATCTAAGTGTATATATGTGTGAATCTCCCACCTAGAGACTTAAACCCTGACCCTTGCCCCTACACCCCACAAGCATTTAATACTTGTAGAGTGACCATCGCACTAAGGGTGTGCGGTGGTGAGATTTGACATCTTGAATTACATTAATTTGTGCACGACATAGATTTGGTCTTAAAATGCAATCTCATTAGCTTATTTTTAAAGAATGAAAGGCGATTTAATTTTAATCTTTTATTGAATAATAATATTATTATTATTATTATTAAATAAAGATGCATTTTTGGTTTTTTTGATTTGTTCCTAAAAATACTCAAGTGGCGACTCAATACTAATTAATATAGAAAATAAATTATCTAAAATAATTAGAATTTGCTTAGAAAAAATTAAAGTCTAGTTTATTAATTAGATTAAATTAACATAATTCAACACTATTTTTTTTAGAAGAATTCAACACTCTTTGAAGATTTAAAAATCATAAATATATATATATATATGTGGGGGCAAATTTTGTCAGTCAACAGTGGGCCTTGGGACCCGGACGAAGCCCAGCCATAGCGGGAAGCGAAAACAGGGTCGGAAGACTTTTAGCCCAATCCTGTTAGGCCGGGCCGGGCTTGTTTAAGGGTCGTCCGAGGAGGAGTGTCTCCTCGGACGCATTAAATGGAAGTCCAGCGCGCGCCCTGTCCATGGTGAGGAATCATTCTAAATGAAAGGAAAATGCTAAACGGGTAGGGAGCAACCACTACTGCCGCATTAAATGCAAGGAAGCTACTTTTCCAGCCGCATTAATGTGGATTGGACAGGAAAATAGTATTATCTCGGCCATTGCAACTCACAGAAAAAGGAGGAGGATGTCCTTTGGGACAGGCACTCAAGTAGAGGTCTAGATGGTTAACAAATGTAAGGTCATTATCAATTGAAGGAGGATATATAAGAGAAGAAAGTCCCCATAAGAAGGGGGTGGAGAAAAAGAAGGAAAGAAAGACTTTCTAAAAACAGAGCAGAAGGAACACTAAAACAGCCCCACGGACTGTTATCTTATGAAACTTAACAAAACATTCCCACGTTCCATTTGTTGCATGGTTCACCAATAATCACGTTCACTCTGTCAAGACCTAGCTCTGAGACCCACTCTCTACAAATTCATTGTCGAGGGTCTTTTGGGCCAGAATCGCTTGCTTGCTGGGCCTGGGCCCCAAAAACCGCCCTTACAATATATATATAGTTTTTTTTTTAAAGTAAAAAGTTTTTAGTGAAAATATTTTTGGTCAAAACATTTTCAAGTGTTTGGTGTGACATAAATTTGGGTAAAATATTATTTTGATTTCTAAACTTTAACAATTTTTTTTTTCATCCCTAAACTTTAAAAGTTCTTTCTTCGACCCTAAACTTTATAAATAGTTTTTTCAATAGTTTAGAGACAAAAATAGGGGTAAAAAAAGTAATTTTTTCAATAATTTTGGGACAAAAAACAAATTTCTAATAAAGTTTAAGGACATAAATAATTTTTTTTTAAAAGTTTAGTGACAAAGAATAAACTTTTCAATAGTTTAAGAGCTAAAAATGAAATTCTTATAGTTTAGGAATAAAAAATAAATTTAAGTAAAATTTAGGGTCTAAAATAGTATTTTACTTTAAGAATTTTTAAACTAAAAAACTGATGCCTGATAGCCATCGTAGCCCCAACTTGATTGGTGGCCCATGCACTGAATTGACAACCTAGGCTCCCAACAATTGGATCGGCGATCTAGCCACAAAATGAGGGAGAGAGAGACAGTGGTTTTTTTTTTTTTTTTTTTTTTTTTTTTTTTTTTGTATAATGTTTTATCAAGTGTTTTTGGTAAAACATTTTACAAAATTTTACATAGAAATTCACTATCAAACAAAAATACTTAACAACAAGATAAACACGAAAATACAAAAGTATTTTTTGTAAATACTTTTTTGCTAAAAAAAGGGTCAAAGAAATTCCCAATTAATTAGCAAACTACCTGGCCCATTAGGTTTTTAAAAAAGTTTAGTTTATCTCCAATACTTTTTTAACTGAATGTCTCATTTTGTTTTAAATACACAATAACAAGTGATAGTGGCTTTTAATCTCCACATTTTATTTAGTTAGTGGGGGATGTGGTAGTTTTTCATTAAAACAAAAGAAGATTCCAGTTAAAAAAGTATTAGTAGTAAGCCAAACCCATTTTTAAAAGGGATCTCCTTTTGTATTAATAAAAGACTACCACATCACTTACTAATTAAATAAAATGTGAAGATTAAAACCCATTACCACTTGTCATTGTATATTTAAAACAAAATGACATGTCTAGTTTAAAAAGTACCAAAGGTAAACCAAACTCTAACTAAATTACTATTCATAAAGTCAAAATATCATTCAAAACTACACAGGGGTGGCTTGATGCATTTGGGGGCCAAAAGCGAAAACTGAAATTGAGGCATTTTATATATATTTAAATATGATTTAAAAAAAATATTACTTAAATTCTACTATCTTGTTTTAGATACGAAATTATTACTAATTAACATGAACAATGTAGATTTTTTTTTTTAGAAAGTCTGTAGACACAAAAAATTGACAAAACTTTCACACTTGTTGATATGGTAGATTGATAGTGGTAAGTAAAAGAGTAATATTAGTGGTGGACCTAGGTAAAAACTAATAAAAGTTTGTCAACTCAATTATTGTGGAAAATGATGTGAATTTTTTCTGTGTATTGCTTTTTTTTTAGATGTGCTACATTCACAATATTTTTCATAACAAATCTTAATTGTTAAGTTGTTACTAGTTTTAATTCGAACTCACTACTGAAATTATTTATTTTGTTATCAATAAGTAACAGCCTCTAATAACCTACTAATTAAGATTTGTTACAAAAGTAATGTGAAAAATATTGTGAACGTAATATTTCTACTTGATAAAAAAATAAAAAAAATATATATATATTTTACGTAATGGCTAATATTTGAGTTTAATTAAATTAAAATTTGGGGCATTTTTTCTGCTTGGCCTTAGAGGACCGCATCAAAACTTACCTCGCAGAGCCGGCACTAAAACTAGAGAATCAAGGTTAACAGAAGCTAGCATTTCTTTTTCTGTTTCTTTTTGTTTTGTTTTTTTTCTGACGGAAGAAGCTAGCATAGCCTAGCATTTCTAATCTTCATAGTTTCATAACCGAGTAATTCTGTTCTTGAGCAATGGCTAACACCATTGCAGTTTTCTCTTTGCTTTTCACTCTCAGTACTACTTTCTCTCTTCTTCTTCTTCTTCTTCCTCATTGCATTGATGCTCAGCCCCTTAAGGTTTGCAAGTTTGATGCAATATATCAACTCGGGGACTCACTCTCTGACACTGGCAATTTAATTCGTGAGGTCCCAACTTCGACTTGTGCTCGGCTTCCTTATGGCCAAAACTTTCTCAACAATGCCACTGGGCGGTGCTCCAATGGGATGCTAATGATTGATTATTTTGGTAAGAATCTAACTTGTTGTCCTTGATGTTTATTTGTTTATTTTTGTTCTTTTTTACTTCTTGTTGGATTTTGTTAAAAGAACACACAAAATATTTTGTTCCTTATATATATGGATATAAAGGCCAAACTTGTCGGATTTTATTTTTTTTGGTTCTTTTTATTAGTTGCTGTTGGTTTTTAAAAGAACCCCAAAAACAATACTGTTTAGAAAGTTTTCAAACTCCATATATTTCAGAAAGAATGTTTTCCTCTCTCTCTCTCTTGATTCTTTAGAATGTCATTCAATACTGTTTCAATGACACATATATAAGAATTTTTCTCTCCCAATCTTGTTTTGATTATATCTGAGTTCTATCATTATCATACAAGATATAAGTGGGGTGGGGGATTAATTTGTGATGCTTCTTCCTTGTTGATTGCTCACTATAAAGTTTATACTACATGCATGTTTGAGCCTTGAAAAAAATCCTCTGTTCTGTGTTTTCCGGCTAAGTATTATTTCTTATGTTTGAATTTTTTACTAGTTGTGTACATTATGGCATTATGCAAGTTGATTTTAGTCTTTTGTTTGACTTGATTTCATATGTTAGAATTCAGAACCACTTTATTAACCAATATTACTGCCAAAGTTATGTTATACTAATTTTTTTTTTGTTATGTTCTATAATTTCACAGCTCAAGCAGCTGGACTTCCTTTTCTCCCTCCCTACTTGGATCGGGACACATCGGTTAATGGCAGTCATGGGGAGAATTTTGCAGTAGCTGGTGCAGCTGCTTTGCCCACAGATGTTCTTGTAGAAAAGAATATTTCAGTCGTAGCTACTAATAGCTCTCTCAATGTTCAACTGGATTGGATGTCCACATATTTCAGTGGGATCTGTCTCAATGCTGAAGGTTAGCCTCTCATTTGAAGCATATATAATATACCAAGTCAAATTTATTGTCTTCATATTTTCAACTTTTTTTATAAAAAAAAAAAAAATAAGTTTCTTTTGATGTTGAATAGATTGTGCTGAGAAGCTTAAAACAGCCCTATTCATGGTTGGAGAAATTGGAGGGAATGATTTTAACTTTGCATTGGTTCAAGGCAAACCAATTGAGGAGCTTAGAAACCTGGTTCCAGAAGTTGTCAAAGCAATAAAGGATGCTGTTACAGTACGTTTTCTTAGTAAACAAAATAAATTCCTTTTATATATATTTTTTTTCATGCAAAATGACTTGACTGATTATTGATTCCTAATTGTCTATAATATTGGTTCCAGAGGATCATTGGTTATGGTGCTACCCGAGTGGTTGTCCCCGGTAACTTCCCAATAGGCTGTTTACCAATCTTTCTTACAGCATTACAGACCAACAATTCTGCAGCTTATGACGAATTTCATTGCCTGAAGGGAATGAACGATTTCGCAATATATTACAATGATCAACTCAAACAAGCCCTTGAAGGATTGAGAAAAGAAAATCCTGAAGTTGCTGTAGCATATGGTGATTATTACAATGCTTTCCAATCGGTTTACCGTAATGCTTCACTTCTTGGTGAGTCTCTCTCTGCTTCTAATAAACTTCAAGGATATTAATAATAAAATAAATCTGATGGAGAATAATTTTTTTTGGGTTGCGCCCAATGTATAGGATTTGATATTGAATCTTTGCAAAAAGCTTGCTGTGGTGCTGGAGGTGATTATGACTTTACACTTAGAAAAGGGTGTGGAGATCCAGATGTACCAGTTTGTCCAAATCCAGATAAACGCATCATCTGGGATGGAGTTCATTTGACACAACAGGCGTACAAGTATATTTCTGACTGGCTCATCCGTGACATCTTTCCCAACCTTCACTGCTAATTTTAATTTGGTTTAGTTTTGTGAGGCTTGCATAGAGTTAGCAAGTAATAAAGTTGTTCTTATATGGTTCTTTTAGAGAGTTTTATAATTTCGAGTTCTGTTTGTTTGAATAATGTTGATATACTATTAAATTAAGCATTAAAGTGCAGTAATTACAAAATTCACTTTGAGCATTGCGACTTTAATAGAGCAAGGAAATTAATCAAATTCACTTTTCCTATTTAGTGCATCATGTAATGCCATAGACTGTCAATGGGGATATCTGTATCAGAAATCAAATTTATTTGTTTGCCTTACTTTGATTAGAAGAGTTTATATTTTTCTTTGTTGAAAAATAATAGCAAGTTGTTTGTAAAGTCTTTTTCTAGATTCTGTTTTTCTTACTTGAACTTTATGATTTTTACATTGTTTAAATACATTGGACCATTCAATTAAGAGGAATGTAAGCATAAGGGTACTCTCCCATGCCTTAATGAGTCCTCCCTATGTTCTGAATACATGGGCTACTGAAGTGTGTGCCTACGTAGTAAATGGGGCCTGAGGTAGAGGTCTTTTAGACCAAGTTTGAACTAGACCAAACTTATGGAACGTCTCAATATGAAACCCCCGTTTAGAACCAAACCAAAGTTCCCTTTTCCAATATGCATCTTTTAAACTAGTGGAAACCAGTCTTTTTTCTTCTTTTTTTTTTTCTTTTTTTTCTTTTTTTTTTTTAACCAGAATCTTTTAAACCAGAGTCTTCATTGCACATAGTGGGATCTTTTATCTTAAACTAGTCACAAACCCACATATCTGACTATTTTGTAATGAAATATAATATATAATTTACTTTATAAAATATTCATAAAATCATGTATTAAGATTTGTTTTTTTTTTTTTTTTTTTGAGAGAGAGAGTTTCAACTTATGGCGGACTTTACTAGTTGAGCTAACTGGAACCCACATGTATTAAGATTAATAATTTGTAATAAAGCATTTTTCTTATAAGATAATTTAATTTTAGGTGTATTAAAATATTAATTAAGAAATTTTTTTTTTTTTTTATATATAACTCATTACCAAACCAAAAAAGGGCAAGAATTTTTTTTCTAAAATAAAATATATCATATTGCTTTCTTTTTTAAAATAATGAATTTTGTGTTCTCTATAAATAAAAAACTATATGTATTTTTTTACTTTCTTTTTATATTGAAATTTCCATCTACTCATATTATGAACTAATTTGCTAGTGATAGAATACATAGGGGGATTTAAGTTTTTTCCAATAATGATAGTTAGAAATGAATGATAAAAATAGAGTTTTCCCACCAATAAAAAAAAAAAATCAACTTATCTTTAATTCCAAACCAATCTATCTCTTTCGAAGTATACAAAATAAGATCATGATTTCTTACATTCATGAATATATACCGAATCAAAACATACCCATATGAAGATGCTTTGCAAGCAAACAAAATGTCATATCAATCATCGCTTAACAATGATTAATTGGACCGATTAGGAAAACAATTTGTTGTTGATAATGATAATATATATATATATATATATATATATATATATATATATATATATATATATATATATTGAGATTATTTTCTCTGTGAAAATTGTAAAATTGTCCACCCAAAAAGATTACAAACAAAAAATTATTAGCAAAATCTCCTATTTAAGTTTCTATATGCACCCTTATAATAATAATAATAATAATAATAATAATAATAATAATAATAATAATAATACAATTGCAAAAGCTAAAATATGTCATTCATCAATTATATTTGTTTAACTAATCTTTACTTTTGTCTAAATAAGTGGTAATATAGGGTACTTCTAATACAACTATTAAGAGCATTTTTTTTTTACAAAAACTACAAATTTGTTCACCCAAAATTATTAAAAAATAAACAAAATTTAGTAAAGTCTCATAGTTTAACATCTAAATAGATTACTGGAAAAATCAAATTCTAACTTGCAAAACAACTAATTATTAACCCATATTAAATCAAACCAATGGGATAAAGAAAAAGAACTTGTGATTGGGAATTGGAATACCAAAATACATAAATATGTATAAAAGTCAATACAAAGTTGTCAAAAAAAAAAGAAAAAAAAAAAAAGAAAAAGAAACAAATGTGATTTGACAATTAAATCATTAGCTGAAAAAAATGGTTGAAACAATAAAAGAATCCACCAAAAGAGAAACAAAATTGGGGAGAGAGAGAGAGAGAGAGAGAGAGAGAGAGAGAGAGAGAGAGAGAGAGTATTGACCTTTTTTGTCATGAACAACTTGAAAGGAATATGGTAGAGAGGTGGAAATGAACTAAAAAGAAATTTATAAGAAAATTAAGATGGAAGAGGAAGGTTGAAGGAGATGAAAGGTTGAAAATTTCAAATGACAATGATTGAGAAAATTTAGAATTGGTAGAATTTTAGAAGATTGAGAAAATTTATAAATTTATAAAGGAATCAAATGAAAATTTTAAAAAGACAATGGTTGCACTAAATAGTGTTTTTAGCGAGAAAAACATTTAGTGACGAAACGTTTTCGTTGCTAAAAGATTTTTTTTAAAAAATCAAATCGGACTTTTACTGACAAAATTTTTCATCGTCAGGACTTTTAATGATGGGGCTTCAGTGACGAAATGAGTTTCGTCACTAAAGGTCCTTAGTAACAAAAAACTGGACTTTTAGTGACGAATTTTTTTGTCACTAAAAATACATTTTGTTGTAGTGGAGGAGATGAAAGATTGAACTAAGAAGACAATGGTTGAAGAAGATGAAATGTTAAATAAAGTAAAAAATAAAAAATAAGAAATTACGCTAATGACATGGTACAAAAAGAGATTTGTAAACTTTTTTGCAAAACTTCCATATTATATAGAGTATAGATAGATATGTATAAACATTGCTTTTGGCTTTTGATTATTTATTGATATATTTTTCTGTTATAAAAATATAAATGAAGGTAAATGAATATTTAAAGACAAAATTATATGTAAAGTTATAACCGTCCAAGACGAATATGTGAATTCTGACTATTTATATATTTAATATTGTCAACAAAATTTAGGAATAAAAAAATAAATATATACAAAATTGTCAAAAAGATAAACAAATGTGACGTGACAATTAAATCAATAACAACAAAAAGCACCATTAGTTGGAAAAAATGGTTGAAACAATAAAAAAAAATCCATCAAAATTGACACAAAATTAGAGAGAGAGAGAGAGAGAGAGAGAGAGAGAGAGAGAGAGAGAGAGAGAGTATTGACCTTTTTTGCTATGAACAACTTGGAAGGAATAGGGTAGAGAGGTGGAAATGAAGTAAAAAAAATTTTATAAGAAAACTAAGATGGAAGAGAAAGTGTTGAAGTATATGAAAGGTTGAAAATTTCAAATGACAATAATTGAGAAAATTTAGAAATGGTAGAATTTAAGAAGATTGAGAAATTTTGAAAATTTATAAAGGAATCAAATGAAAATTTTAAAAAGACAATGATTGGAGGAGATAAAAGATTAAACTAAGAAGATAGTGGTTGAACGAGATGAAAAGTTGAATAAAGTAAAAATTGCAAAAAATAAAAAATAAGAAAGGATGCTAATAACATGGTACAAAAAGAAATTTGTAAAATTTATTGCAAAGCTTCTATATTATATATAGTATAGATAGATATGTATAGACATTATTTTTTACTTTTGATTGTTTATTGATTTTAGTTTTTAGTTATAAATATCTCAATTATAGTAAATGAATATGTAAAGACAAAATCATATATAAAGTTAAAACCATCAAAGATGAATGTGTAAAGTCAATCTATTTATATATTTAATATTGTTAACAAAAAAAATAATAATTAAATATCTAATGAGGTAGTGCAACATGAGTATAGCAACAATAAATATTACATTTCAAGTTTTATATATTATATAAAAAATATGAGTAAACACTCAACTCACAACTTCTACTTGTACTTAGTAGAATGCGTAAAATAACTCCAATTGTGGCCATATAGCCCATTAGAACAAAACTACATTAGCCCTTGTTTTGGTAATGGTGTGTGAGTTTAATAAAAAAAAAAACCTTGTTTCTTCTCTCTTAATTTCGTCTCTTACTCACACTAACAAAAAAAAAAAAAAAAAATTAAAACAAAAGTGGTGATACTGTGATGGGTTTTTTATATTGATGTGTCACAAATCACAAAAAAATAACTAAGATATTCCTTAATTATATTAACTAACATGTAATTCCATGCATATGTATAAGTACATTTAAAACCAATCACAATTATATATATATATATATATATATATATATATATATATATATATATATATAATTTGGAATCTAATTGGATCTAAATTCTTTAGTTTTTGCACTCAATAATTCAATTGTTACGAAAATTAAAAAATTAGATGAGGCATATGGCACAAAATTGAACTTCAACTAAAATTCAATTTAGAATCTAATTGAATTTAGACTTTGAGTTTTGCACTTAATAATTCACTTGACACATAAATTTCAAATTAGATAAAACACGTGACACAAAATTAAACTTTAATTTAGAATTTAATTGTATTTTCTCTCAATTTCACCTATTATTATTATACAAATATAGATTAATAAAATTCACTCATCACGTACGTTAGCTTGTAGACTTTATGTTAAAGTCAAATTTGTAGTAATTTTAATAATTTAAGATCTGTTTGGTTGTGTTATTTAAACAATAGGTTTTATTATTTAAATAACACAACACGTATTTTCATAACACTTTTTTACCCATACATATTTTTACAATACTTAAATAACGTTATTAGAATAATATTACGGCCCTTAAATTTTTAAAGGAAATGCTAATGGATGCCCTTAGGGTATTGGTTAACAATCCATTTAAAGAAAATATTTATGAGAAAAGAAAAAAAAATCAATTAATATTTTGACAGTTTTTTTTCATTTCTCATAAAAATAGTGTTGGAACTTTTCTAAAATGAATTGTTGACCAATATTTTAAAGGGTCATGCTAACAAGTGCCTTTAAAGTATTGGTTAACAATCCATTTTAGGAAAATTTTGACACCACTTTTATGAGAAATTAAAAAAGATTTCAAAACATTAATTATTTATTTTTCTTTTTCTATAAAAAATTTTTTTAAATAGATTATTAACCAATGGACATTCGTTAGCATTTCCGTACTTTAAAAACACTCGGAGCACAAGTCAATTTTTAACCCACCCACCCTTGTTAGGTAGGCACCATTACAACAGTGTCGGCAGTAAAAAAAGAAACATTTATTTCTTCTGAACATTTATTCAAGAAAGTCTAAGTATGAAGTACGAACATCTTTCATTAATCACCGCAACAACACGGTAGTTCTTACCATACGTAGTTCTTAATGGCCTTGAGCATTACCCTTTCTACTTTTTAGGCATCGGTGTATGGCTGTTGGAACATGCCTGCATCATGTGATCTACATTAAGTCATACTGTACGTTGCTCGTGCTCTTGTTTGAGTTGTTTTTTTTTTTGGCTGAACTCTTGTTTGAGTTTTTGTTACTTGAACAAACATGATTTTTAGGTGGAGTATAGAACTTCCCTAAAAACTAACATTGAAACTGTCATGTCCTGAACCCAGGTAAAAGTTAGAAACGTGATAACAACTACACACTTATAAAGTTTACACCTTACAAGTGTGAAAGACTTTTTTAACAATTAAATAATTTATCCTCAAAGAAAATTTCATTAATAAATCCAAAAAAATTTCTTCAATAATGCAATTATCAAAGGATCTCCAAAATAATAATCTTCCAACATCATAAAGAAAATAAACTAAATCTTTGAGACTAAAGTCAGAACAAAAGAAAATATTAAACATAAAAGTCCAAATCTTATTCCAATGATTCCTAAACTTCACTCATATGCACATCCCAATGGAAACCTAAAATATGTTATTCCTCTTGATCAGAATCTGAAAGCGGAAAGAGGGGGTAAGTGGACAACTCAATAAGTAATCAAAGTCCTAATAAGTTTTATCAAGCAAATAAATATGTAAAATAATAAGTTGAACATATGTCAAATATTTTAATCTTACAAATATATCATAGATGGATTAGAAAAAAAAAAAAAATCAAATTTCCATATATTATGCTACAATTTACAATAGGTTCCAAAAAACACATAAACAGTTTCAAGGACTTAAAATAATTCAAATATTCAAACATAATTCATATTCTTAATAATCTTTACGACTATGGTCACGTTATATTCCCGTAATTGGGCATCAGATTCAGATGAAACTAGTTTTGTGCTAATGTATATCCCCCATTAGCTTGATCCAGAAACATGATTGGCTTGTGATGCCCCAAATAGAACTAGTTTCAGTACCAATAAATGACCCCATTGGCTAAGTATCAGAGTACCAATAAATAACTCCCATTGGTTGGATATCAAAGTCAAAACATAGTTAGATTGTCTAAAAGCATATTTATCAAATCATAGTTCAAACAAAAATTTATTTCATTCAAATACATATATATATATATATATATATATATATATATATATTCAGTAATCAAAATTTATTTGTGATAATTCTTTATTCTTTACTTTAAATCAATGCAGCTAAAACAATTAAATAAAATTATAACAATTAAAAACAAATTTCAGTAGTTAAAATACAGCAGTATAAGCAAAATAAAATTAATTAGGATAAGGTTACTTACTTCAACTAGCTCACCATAAAAAAACTTTTCCCTAACACTTTCTCTAAAAGCCTTAAATGTCACCTAAAACAATTTTAAAGCACCATTTACTCGATAAAAAAATAATTCAAGAAAAACTTATAACAGTACCCGACCAAAAGAGAGACTACTAAAAATATCCAATAACTCTCCATTATTATCTCACACCAATTTTTTTTTTTTTATTAAACACACCAAAATTTCACCTAATCATAATATTTTTCTTTATATATATATTATTATTTTTTTCTGCCACAACTAAAGCCCTCGTAACTCTTATTATTATGTAGGCCCATGGGCCATCTTCAATTACGTGTGTTCCTTTGTTTCCTTTCTCTCTCTCTCTCTTTATATATATATATATATATATATATATATATATATATATATATATATTAATTATAACTTTCCTATTCACTTCTACCAAAATCAATAAACAAATAATAAGAAGAAGAATGAAGGAAGTTGAGTATTGCTTTGTTTTAATGTTTTCTCGGAGAAAATTTTGGGTGAGACGGGCTTATAAGCCCATTGTCTCACTGAGTATGGGTCCCACATGTCAGTGAGACAATGGGCTAATACCTTCTTGTTTTCTCTTTTTTTTTTTTACACACGTAACTCTATGTTAGACCTCAAAGTACGCCTAGACTACTAGGCTTCTATATTTCCCCCCATACCACTTCGGTTTCTGCCATATATCCTAAGAAGTCCACATCAAGTACTATTTATCAAATAAAACTGTACAGAAACTTGACCATTAAGCCTAAAAGTTTACAGCCTCTATCTACGCTTAACGCAACAAAACTATAGAAAAAACAAAGGGAAAAACTTAGGTGCTTCGGGAGCACTGCTCTGGGAGCAATGCTCTCTCCTCTCATATGAGGGGTGGGCCCATGTATGGGTGAGTATTGCTCTCGGAGCATGTAAGAATTACCCATTAAAAATATATATATATATATATATCTCTCACTGAACTTAGAAAAAATCTACAAGTACATCTTCCGGTTTACCATAAAATAAAACTAAATTTTTCTTCGTTTGCATCATTAAAACTCTTGAATATTTAAATAGTTTCATTACTGGCCAAAATACTTACATTTATAAAATAAAATAAAAAAAACTCTAATTTCAAATAAAGCTTAAATTTGACAAGAAATAGATTCTTAAGCTCTTACCTTAATTGTGTAGTCAAACCTTCTCTACTTGAGTATTTTGGGTAGTCTCCTCTCTCAAAATATCTGTCATTATACACTGACTTAAATTAACTTATATATAGCTAGGGTTTCAACATTATTTTCTAAAATCCCCCTTAGTAAAATTAATTGTAAAATTGACCCCACAAACAGATTTACTTAGATACCCCTCCTTTTAAATCTTTTTTTTTTTTTCTCGGGTATTACAGAAACCCTTAGTATAAAATCAGTTTAATTGAATTAATTTGTTAATGACCCATACATCTAGTGCCACTGCCCTATGTTGGAATAAAAAAGATCTTAAACTCTTAATGGTCCATGCTAGGAGCTTAAAAAAAGGGGCTAAGTTTGTCGTTATGATATGCATAATAAAGATATGTACATCTCATAATTTAGAGGAAGTTGTTAGAATTTAAGGCATTACAAATTTTATTACAACAAGCCATCCCATCAGCACATTTATATGAGATTATTTTGTAATGAATTATTTTATAATTCATATATAATAGTAAATAGGTAGTACTATATTTGAGAATTAGTTATATTACATGTCATTAAAAAGAGAGAAAAATTAAATTATTATGATTGATATGATTAAGTATGCAGTATGAATGAATTCACAAATTTTTAATTATTTTGAATAAATTAACCCCATAATTATTTTCTATATTTTTTATTGTCTGTATTATTAAGTATACAAACATATTGGCTGAACAAACTCACAAATATTTAATTATTTTGACTAACTCAACTGCATAATTATTTTCTATTTTTGATTGCATGTATTATTAAATTTTCGTTTGTGTGTGTGTGTTTGTTTGTTTTTTTTTTTTTTTTTTGGTTGAAAATTTTACACTTTTCACATTAACCTTTTTTGTGTGCTCAATTTTCTATATTAATTATTGAAATTAAATGAAGATGAAATTGGAGGATGAAATTGATATTTTATTTACTTATTTATGAGAGAAGGATGAAGTTGATTTGATTTTGAAAGTTGAGGGATTAAATTGATATAAATAATAGTTTGAGGAGTATATTAAAATTTACCCCATAGTTGGAAGACCAAATTAATAATCTAATTATTATTATTATTATTATTATTTTTTGTGTTGAGAAGAAACATGCATACTGCATTAATTACTAAAGGAATTTTTCTTTTCTTTTCTTTTTTGGGGGGAGTGAATATCAAGGGAAAGGTAAGGCCCATATCATCCAACTTATACAACATGCTTGCGCCTCACTATCCATAAACTAAAGAATTATATAGCTTCAAGGATATATACGAATGTGAGTGCGATTTAACTTGATTTCTTGATACTTCATGAAGCTCTGAAAGTTGGATTGCGTTATATCATTTTTGAAGGGACTCTAAAAATGCAATTATGATAGTAATTCTTAGGGATCCAAGTGCATTAAAGTTTAAACTAGGAGACTGAAAGTCTTGTTGAGTATTTTCATACCAAGCTTTCTTATTATTGTGGCTGGGCTTTTCGTTTTGCCCCTATAATAACAGCAAGTTGTATAGCCCATAATCTTGAATCCTCTGTTGCAAGATACCTGGTTGGGCCTTCCCTCATTTCCTCTATTCTTCTCTGGGTCCTCTTTTGGATGGGATGGGTAGGGCCCATTGGTCTTTGCTTAATTGCTTATCTTCTTTCAATAAAAATATGTATTCATGAAAAAACAAAAATATAATTGGGTACGCCCAAACTCATCTTCAATAGGAGAGGGGATTTATAAGTGAAAGAGTGCCTTTTCATGTTGTGTAATCCATAAGCCCAATAGACCTCTACAAAAGAGAAATACACACATAGCCTTAAAAATAAACAAAACACATGCCAATCTATCTTATACATATATGATTACATTACAATCCTAGCATATGATAAACTTTCAAAATGACTTGAAAGAAATCAAGATGACAATAATTATTATTTCAATCCAAAATTTCAAAAAGGGGAAATTAAAGATTAACCAATTGCCATCTTATCTTTTATAGCTACTCGCACCAAAACATGCAAGCCTTATAGCCATTTGCGCCCTTATTAACAAACCCATTGTAAAGTCACTTCTTACATTTTATGCATAAAATCTCTATTGATCATTGATAATAGAAAGCAGAGGGTTAAACCCATCGCCACAATCCACAAACTGGTAATTCACCATAAGGTGGCCTTGAGCATATCCTCTTCCATCTGTGTCCAATCGTTGGAAAACCCCAACATCCAAATCCAACCCTCCATTGCTGCACTGATCCACAATCCTCACTGTTGTCTGTGCCCCCGTCCACGCATTTGTCACCTAAATACAAGTCAAGATAGGATCGAGATCATCAATTTGCTAGTAACCATTATGGATTCTCTTGCTCTTATTGAAGTGAAACTTTATGTTGATCACTACAATCGATACTCCAATACCAATTAGTAGTGCCTTTGAATTTGGGTTAATCCTGATTTGTTCTAATTGGTGGGCTATCAAGTATTTATTTCTCCTTAATTATGTGGCAGTTCTTGTGATTGACTGTTTATTGGTGGGCTATCAAGTATCACATGAACCTATTATTTTTATAATAGGTCAATGACAGTCTGTCACATAGAACATCTGTGTCAAAATATGTGTGAAAATTTGTGGTATTAACATTAATTATTGGTCTCTATGTATATGCCTGACCAACTGGGGTGTACAGCAGCAAACTAAAAGGAAAAACTAATAAAAGCTCTGAGATAGACAAGAAACATTGACCCTTTTTGTGGGTAAGATTCGTTGAATGAAACAATTGAACACGGTTTTGAAAAACTTTATGTTGATCACTACAATCAATACTCCAATACCAATTAGTAGTGCCTTTGAATTTGGGTTAATCCTGATTTGTTCTAATTGGTGGGCTATCAAGGATTTTATTTCTCCTTAATTATGTGGCAGGTTTTGTGATTGACTGTTTATTGCTATCACATGAACCTACAATTTTTCTACGTCAATTACAATCAGTCACGTAGAACAATTGTGTCAAAATATGTGTGAAAATTTGTGGTATTAGCATTAATTTTTGGTCTCTATATATATGCCTGACCAACTGGGGTGTACAGCAGCAAATTAAAAGTAAAAACTAATAAAAGCACTGATATAGACAAGAAACATTGACCCTTTTTGTGGGTAAGATTCGTTGAATGAAACAATTGAACACGGTTTTGAAACAATTGTCTATCAATAACCCCCCATTAGCAAATAGCTAGCCTACTCATATTTTGGTATCAAGTTAAAGAATGTCGCAAGAAAAAATCAGTTTCATTTCTTACCTTCAAGCACTTGCCACAAGAAGCCTGACCACGAGGCCCAGCCGGGCCACAGAAAGCTGTCCATCCATACTTACTACGCCATGCATAGGACTTGCCAGCATCCCAAGTAGAGCAATATGCACTAACAGCATTTAAGTCCCACCCATGTTGCTCTGGATTATAATAATGATATGTTGCACGCACATTAGATGCACTCTCTCCACCACCTCCTCCGCCGCCACCACCACCGCCGCCGCCACCTTGGCAGTTACTTTGGCAGTTCTTGGAGGGTGAGCAGTAGTCATCAGTTGTGCCACAATAGCCATATTGGCTACAACATAGGTTGTTTGAGCAAGTCTTTCCACCTACTTGCCAACCACATTGTTGAGCTATTGCATTAGCTACTAGACACAATAAAACAACTGAGCACAGAGCAAGCCTCTCCATTTTTTGCCCAATTAAATTCTTGCACATCAAGGACTAAAATGGCTTGGGGTTATATATGATAAGGGTGCCGAAGTGAGAATTACCAAAATACCACTAAAATTGGATATACATTAGGACCAAAGTGTAATGTTGGTGTGCTTATGGGGACTACATACTCATCAATTCTGGGCCAAAATAATCCTCAAGATTGGTGGAATGTGATTATTCAATTGATCAAGTGGCATGGAACTACGGTGGACTTAGTCAGGAAGATAATCTGAGGCGGCTAAGCCTAAGCGCATGGGTTGTTGTCAAAAGACATGTGAGGCGGCCACAAATAAATGTTAATAAAGAGGAAAAGGCCAAACTTTGAAAGTCAGAAGATAAGGTACCTGGCCTGCTTTGTTTAATCATGATTCATGTATATAGATAAGCTTTCCTACTCACCTTTAAGACTTTTTGGTCTCTCTTGGTAGGAACACAACGAACCTTTGGAAATGAGTAATAAGTAAATCTAGATCTCTGGCATCAAAGAGTGCATGTAGCAAATAAATGCGAATATTCCACATTTTGTTCATAAATTGGAATACTGTTGTGTTTCTTAAAAAAAAAAAGAAAAAAAGAAAAAAGAAAACTGTCATTGTTACGATAATTATTATTATATAGTTATAATGGGATTATACAAAACAGAAAATGAGAAATACAAATCTAAAAAAATAGGCAAAAACAATGCATGATGTTAACGCTTAACAAAACGGGGTGGAGGTGTTAAGGAGCCAAGTGATGGTTGACCTCATTCCAATCGTTAAGACGAATACCATATGTATTATCAATTTTTGTTAGGGATATAGTGCACATATGAATAAAGTCTCACATTAAATAATAAAAAAAAAAATAAATGATTAATATAACATAATTAGACTCATACACTAATGCATATTGGGTTTAGGTCTTTCGGTTAAGTGATGTCTCTATATGTTATAATTTTTTTCATACAAAGAAAAAAATTACCATAAAATTTATTATTTTTGTAACTAATTTAGAAATTTACTAAAAATTATTGGGAGCTATACATCTCTATCCCCATACATAGTGAGGGTCTAATAAAAGTTTCAAATAATTTTTTCTAGATTTATTGCATTTTGCAGCCAATTGAAGGCATAATTGGAACTTGTTCAACAAAAACTCCATTTTGAATTAATGTTTTAAAAAGTGTAAATGCTATCCCTTAATTTTTTAGTAACATATGCAGTTGGAACTTTTTTTTACATGAAATAATAAGAACAACTTAATTAAATTGGATGGTTCACTTGTATATGAGATTAATTAATAGTATAATATTTCAGGATTAGTCTTTTGTTTTTAAAATGGTAATTACATCCTATCACATGTTGAATGATTGTCTTGTTTATGCATGTGTACTGTGAAATGCCTGTTGATTGTATGCTAGAATATGTTATGAAACATACTTGAAGAAGAATCACTAAATTTAGGTTTAATTTAAAAAGATTAGTTAAAATTTTACCCTGACTATTAATATCAAATGCAATATTTTGAGTGGAAATGCACTCCAATTACACACATGTACAGGACTTTTTTTTTTTTTTGGGTGAGTGATGGGGATATTCTCATAGTTACAAGTGAGAGGAAGAATTTAAACCCTAGATGCCATGAAAATAGGTGTCAATTAGTTGAGTTATAATGCTCTTGACATGTACATGTGTTCTTGAGCATGCAAGAAGAGATGTTTCTCGGACAAATAGATTTTAAGTGGTGCATAATTATGAAATAAAACAAATAATATTATCACTAGTGAATCTTGTTAATTTATTATTGTTAATATTAAGTTCATAATTTAAATAGTATTGCACCCCAAAAACCTAGTAATTGTGAGATTTTACTCTTTTTTTTTTTTTTTTTTTTTTTTTTTGCTGAATAAAAATTTTATTTATGAGTATCAAAGTACAAAAGAAAGGAGGGTCTGGAATCATTTCTCCTCACAACCTGAGTAACTAGGAGAGGGGCCCTAGAGATGGGAATTGACCTTACCCAATTAACAAAAATAGCCCATTAAGCTAAAAGATGGGCTTGAACATTGCCCTTTCTCTATACATAAAAGAAGAGGAGATAGCATCAAAACACTTTACAAAATCCAAAATATCTGCAATCACCTCTGCAATACTCCAGTGAGAAACATAAATAGGAATTAAGTTAGGAACCAATTTGTGATCCCCGTATATTTGTCTTTTCAATTTTTGCATAAAATTCCTGTTCACATTGATATTGGATTAGGGATGACAATTTTTCCCTGCCCCGCTTAACCTGCCCCGCGCGGGTTTTCCCTACCCCGCAAAGGTGGTGGGGCGGGGATGAGACAAGATTTTAGCCCCGCACCACGGGGCAGGATAGGGATGGGTTTAGACTTTTTAGACCCACCCTGCCCCGCCCCTCCCCGTCCTTGCCCCGCCCTGCATTGCTAAGGGTTATAATTGTAAATTTTTTATATCCTAAAACCCTACTATTTAAACAAACATATCAATATTAGCTTATTTTATTCTATTTAATGTGGTTATCTGCCTTTATTTTGTTATGTGTTATACTATGAGATTATTTATTTATTTATTTATTTATGATTGTCTTGTTAAACACTTGGATATATTATTCAATTTTTTCTAAAAATTGATTTGATTTGATGGGATAAATTTAGTTGTAATTTCAAGTATATTTTTATCAATGAAATAAGTTTCATTAAAAAAATTGTACTAGTTGTAGGGCAAATTAACAAAAAGTAAAGTTTTACGGGGTGGGACGGGGCTTCACGGGGCCCCAAGGGGCAGGGATGGGGTGAGAAAGTTTTGGCGGGGTGGGGCGGGGCGGAGCGGGGATGGGGCAAGACAATACCATACAGGGCGGGGACAAAGACCCCATCCTTTGGCCCCGCCCCGCTCCATTGCCATCCCTATATTGGATGATTTATGCTTTTATTATCTATTTGTAATCATTTTAAAAGGAAATTAATCTACATTAAACCAAATAGTTTACCCCTGACTCACCCAAGGCAGCTGTGGAGGATTTCCATTCAGCTTTGGAGTATCTCTTAGCTGGATTTATATAGGATTTAGAGAAAATATGTTAATTGATTTGTAGAAAGTTTCAACTATTAATGGACTAATTTAGAGGTCAACAGACTAATAAGCTAGCATGATTCGATAGAATTTTGAAATTAATACATCTGTGTAGAGCAAGCCAACGTGATTGGCTCTGTCCCCAACCTTAATTTTCTCCTCAAATTGATAAGAGTACGTAATGCTTGAAACATTTTGGAAGACACGTACATATTTGTTAGGAATCACAGATTGCTTATATTCTTCACCCACATGCATGGCCAAGAACCCAGATTTGGACCCTATTTTCATGGATCTTTCTCTAAATACTGAGGTTTTTCTTGCTCTTAGATGGTAGATTTGCAAAGAGTCTCTGAACATTTTCTCCAACTTTTGTCATCTTTGACACTAGTGCCACACTGAGACGCAAAGAAAGTTTAGAAAAGATTGGAATACATAAAAAAGAGGGAAGTTGATGAACTACGTTGGGGTCCTTGGGACTATGTATATGTGTAAGGACGCGTATTACAAAAGGGTTAGGTTTTATGTTCTACCACTGCTAGATCAAATTATATATAGATTAGATCAAATTATCTCTAAAAACAAAAGTTAATATAACGTATTTATAATATAATATACTAGTATTATGCCCGTACGATGCAAGGTTTAATAAAAAATATTTTGATAATAATATTAAATTTAATAACAAATAAAATGAAAAAAGAATTAATTCAAAATTTAAGATTAAAAAATAAATTGTACTTATACACTTAAAAGAAATTTAATTTGTATTTCTTATTTTGATATTTAAATCATTTGTTTTGGTGTTGATTTCATTCAAATGGTTATAAGTTATATCAACCCTAAACCAGCATATGTATCCATATGTAACATTCTAAATTAATAAATAAAAATATAATACTCTAACTTAATGTAACATTCTAACTTACTAATAAATAAATATAGCACCCTAACTTAAAGTAATGTTTGTAATTGTATTTTGTTTTAGCCTTTAAGAACACATATATTTTTTTTATAATAAAAAAAAACACAAATATTAATATTACATATGAAAAAATAATGAATTCAATAATTGAAACGGTTGAAAACAAAATTAAGCCAAAACCTCAATTCATTAATGAAAAAATATCCAAATTTTTTAACTTAAAAAAAAAAAAAAAAAAAAAAAAAAAAAAAAAAACAGAGTTAAGTAAAGATAGACTTACATAGAATGGATTCCCTCGTATCCAATTTCATGTTTGACAGCAAATTTTGCTTTTAATTAAAGAATATATATTACATGGAACAAAACACCAAATAAAAGCCATTACAAATTAAATCTATTATAAAATATTAATGTCAACAACAAATGATCATGTAATAAGAAATTAAAAAATAAAAATATATTGCTTACTATATTGACTTCTAAAAAAATATTAAAAGGTGTGATCAAACATAGAATTTCAACCTATCTATAAAACTTGTTGATAAAAATCATATTATATATAATAAAAAGGCAACAAATACACAAAATCTATTCAATTTGATGAAAGAAAAAAAAATTACCTGCAAGGTTGTAGGTAGGGCAGAGAGGAGAAAGGAAGAATATAGTAAATAATTGTAAAGTACATAATAGAAATAATAAAACACCAAAAAACTGTGTGTATATATAGTGGGAATTTTAGATTGTGAAGAAGATGATATAAACAAAAAGAAAAACATAGAATTTCAGCCTATCTATAAAACTTGTTGATAAAAATCATATTATATATAATAAAAAGGCAACAAATACACAAAATCTATTCAATTTGATGAAAGAAAAAAAAAATTTACTTGCAAGGTTGCACCTATCCTATGGGAAATTCTAATCAATTATATATTGTTAAAGTTTAGAAACATTATTAGTGTATTTTGCACATAATCCATGTATAGATTCCCCTAGGATATGAAGGATTATGGCAATTTAAATAAAGAAAAATTATTTAAAGAAGAGAATAAGGTCACACTGCTGATTCACATGAACGCATTCAGTTGGCATACCATTGCAAATGAGCAAAATATTTGAACCTATCTTAATATTGTACTTAAAAAAAAAAATAAAAAATAAAAAATAAAAATAAAAACACTATGATTCACGTACTTTGGTGGAGTATTGGGAAAAACAAAGGGAGAAAATTAATAAATTTAAAAAATATATATAAAAAATGGGTATTTTTTTCTAAAATTATTTTTTATCTATAATTTTAAATAAAATACTAATGGTAACACTACACGTAAAAAATAAAGATTACATAGATAAGATGAAGAATTTAGATTGTAATCAAATTAAGATTTTTATTAACTTAGAAATTATAGGAAAAGAAACTTATCCATGTTTCTAAGGTTTTTTTTTTTTTTTTTTTTTTACGTGTCTTATCATTTTAAATCTAAAAAAAAAAAAAAATCTGCAATATTGATTAGACTTTTATTAGTAAGATATAGCTATTTCTACAGACTCATAGAAATAGCTCTCTTTTCATCTAATAAGAAAGGAAAAAAATACACATGAAGCAAAAAGGAAAAAAAATAAAGAAAAGAAAAAAAACAGAGAATAAAATCTACATAACCATTCTAAAATCATAGTTTCCTTGACATGACAACCCTCTACAAATCGAATAAATAAATTTTAAAAAAAAATGTCATATTAGAAACTTTACCATAGACAGTGTTGCTGGGATTCACAAAATCATATTATATATAATAAAAAGGCAACAAATACACAGTGTTGATAAAAATCAGATTATATATAATAAAAAGACAACAAATACACAAAATCTATTCAATTTGATGAAAGAAAAAAAAAATTATCTGCAAGGTTGTAGGTAGGGCAGAGAGGAGAAAGGAAGAATATAGTAAATAATTGTAAGTATGTAGTAGAAATAATGAAACACCAAAAAGCTGTGTGTATAAATAGTGGGAATTTTAGGTTGTGAAGAAGATGATATGAACAAAAAGAAGTATTTTAGGTGAAACTCAAATACTTTTTTTTTTTTTACTTTATTATTAGGAAAAAGATGACATAAGATGCAAATTTATCCATAAAAATAAATAAAAAAATAAAAACGTAGGAAAAAAATGCAAGTTCTATCTTTTTTTCCTTTTATATTTTTTAAAGAAACGTAGGAAAAAAATGTAACTTCAATCTTTTTTTTCTTTTAAGTTTTTTTATCTCTCTTTTTTATTTAAATTCTATCCTTAGGTAATTCTATTCTATTGATTTTAGGCTTTGTTGATAACATTTTAGATAATCACAACTATTATAATTGTAAATCAAATACTACTTTCTTTCATTACTTGATTTGTCATATTTATCCAAAAAATATGTATATATTTATGTCTCGTGCGTTGCACGGTTTTATGAAAAAGCTTATAAAATAATGTATAAATAATTATATATTTAATAGATTCAATAAAGATAAAAGAAAAAATTATCAAGTGTAAATAATTATCTCTCTAAAATAAAGGGTAAGATTTCTTCCTAAAACTAAATTAAATTGATAATTCCAAATTGAATTTTAAATTGATAATTATTTTAAAAAAAAAAACGTACTAAACAATTGATAAATATAAAATTAATATAATCTTGATAATATTATAAATTAAAATTAAATTTGATAATTCAAGAATACACGTGTAGAACATCTTGATAATTTGATGTAACATAAAAATCAAATAAGAAAATTGTTAAAATTAATCTATTGATTCTTAGGAATTTTGATATATATATATATATATATATATATATATATATATATATATTTTATGTCATCAACGTAGAAATTATCAAATAAATAGATATATATATATATATACACTGTTTTTTGGAATAGATAAAGATTATCAAATTATTAGAGATATATACTTTTTCTTGGGATAGATTTATATTAATCATCTCTTAAAAATTTTGGATTATGCTTATCCCTTAATAATCAAGTTTTGTATCTTGATACTCTGATAAAATAATATTAATTTAATAATATTAAAATTTTGAAAATTTAGATGATAAATATTATCTAAATTAAATTTTTGTATGTTAAATATTATCCCCCAATTTAAGAAATATATCCTAACAAATAAAAAAATAATATCTAAATTTAATTTTTGTATGTTAAATAGTATCCCTTAATTTAAGAAATATATCCTAACAAATAAAAAAATAATGGTAATCTAATTTTATTTAATGATAAGAATGAATTAGAGTCCTAGTAGTATACTATTCTTTTTTAGTTCTTTAAAAATTTAATAAAATTTCTGCAAGTTGGTGAAGGCACTTGGCGCAACCACGGCGTCTAAGCCCAACTTTTATTATATAGTATATGATTTAAGGTGTTATTGTTATTGTTATTAATTATTACAATAATAATAACACAAAGGTCCTATCAAATGATAATAATAATAATAATAGAAAATTTAACAGATGCCTAAGGACATTGATTTAAGAAATATTTTTAGAAACTTTTTATAAAATTAAAAAAAAAAAAAACATAATTGTTTTTTTTTTTACTGTTTTTTATATTTTTCATAAAATTAGAATAAAACTTTCTTAAAATTGATAATTAACAATTTCTCTAAGGGCACAACTTAACCATATCCTACTAATAATAATAATAATAATAATAATTTTTGAACACTATATATTTATTTTAATGAATGTAGCTCTTAGTAAAAAATTTCTTCAAATTTACACTGGAAAACTTGTTTCATTTGTTAAACGGGTGCAAGTAATATAAATGCATTTCGTATTCAAAATTTTCACATAATTATAATAATTATTGTTATTGTTACTGTTATGATGATGTAGTTGCATTATAACATTTCATATGTTTTTGAAAGAAATAGCACAAAGTTTTATTAGTTAGACAAAAGAAAACAATGTTATTTTATTTATTAGTTTTTTGTGAGAAGGAACAAGAGACAAAATGTTGCGTTTCTTGTTTGGTTTCTGTTGTATATATGGGTATATATATACAAGATAGATTGTAATATATATAGCAAAGTGTATTTCTTGAAAGATCATAACCCTTCAAATTGGACATACTAAAAGGTGCATATTGAATGAAAATGTGTCTATTAACCGAAAAAGTGTATATTGAATAAAAATGTGTTTACTGAAACGTTATAATCTTTTTGGTATAGATAGTGGTTCATATTCATTTGGTAAGTTTTTCTCAACTTCTACTCTTTTATCTTTCTTAAAAACACAGGAAACCTATGGGTCTCCAAAATTGCTATTTGTAGATCCTAATAAACATGGTTGTATCATGGGGTCAAATTTGTAGTAACCTTTTAGCAACTCTTGTTCGGGGAAAAATATTTTCTAAGGATAATATTCAATTTTGCCTCTAAGTCAATCAAATTTTATGTTTTTTTACTGCATCATTTTGTTATTTCATTATATTACTCATCTAAATTTCCAACTGTTTAGACAGTTGATTTTTTTGTAAGTCGTTTTTTTTTTTTTTTTTTTTTTTTTTTTTTTTTTTGTGGTTAAAAAAAAAAAAAAAAAGTCTAAGAATCAAGCCACACCAATAGTAGTAACAATAATACTGAACGATTTCTTTAAATGTTTACAAATGTTTTGCTTCTTAGATTTCTCATTCTCTTCCATACGCCTTACCGAGTTTTTCTTCTCAATGACAATTTTTTTTTTTTAATATATACATATGTGAAACACTGAGTATAGGCCTGTCCACAGATCGGTCTGGGTCGGGTTTGTGCCCAACCCAGAACCGACCCGACCAGATCGAGTGGGCAAACTTTCAACCCGCCGCCGACCATCGGAGAAGTCGGTTCGGACGGGTTGGAACATCAACGAGCGACGGTCGGGTTCGGTCGGAGTCGAGATCTGGAAAATAAAGAAAATCTGGCTAGACAATGATGAAAATCGGCCAAATCCTTTGAGTTTTCGCCGGAAATAGCCAAGATCTCGACTAGATCTGGCAAAATCTCGCCGGATCTAGCCAAGAACTCAACTAGATCTAGCGAAATCTCGCCGAATCTAGTCAAGATCTAGCCAAAAAACATCTCAAAACTTGCCGGAATTATCAAATAACGTCGAAATCTAGGTTTTGCACCGGATTATGGGTTTTTGCCGGTTGGTTCGGGTTTTTCGGATTTTGGGAGGGAAAACCCACCAACCAACCCGCCAATTACGGGTTCTAGAGGCGGAGACCCGCCGCCGACCGTCACCGGCGTCGGGTCGGCCTGTACTCGGGTCGGATCGGACAGTTTTTGCGGGTGGGTCGGGTACCGGTTTTCTGTGGATAGCCCTAACTGAGTAGATACATAAACTTAATGGGTAAAATGAAAAAAGCATAACTGTTCGGTATTTTTAAATGTATACGTGGCATAAATTTATATAGTCACGTGGCGCAATAAGGAGTGGTCAACAAAATCCAAACATTTTTACTTTTGTATAATATATAAATATATTACTTGGAATAGTTTTATCTAATTCATAGTTGTGAGAGATCATGCCCAAGGCTCGTTAAAATTTTAAAATTATTTCACACACAAGAGATTTAAATACTCTTTTATCTCTTAAATTCTCCATTCCTAGTAAATGTTGGCTATTAATGTGCAGAAACTTTTACAAAAATAAATAACTAAATAAAAAGAAACTCGTCTAATTGAAATGGCTGTTAAGAAGATTTCCACACATGCCAACTAATTGTCATCATAATACAAAATAACAACATACTAGCTAGTTTTTAACTCAAAAACAAACAAAATAAACTTAGGGTATTGAATGGAAATAACTAACAAATTAAACGATAAAACTTCCTAGTATACCAATTAAAATTGGTGCACTTGCTTATTTGTTAATATTGAAAACAACATGGGGAGCATTCCTTAACTTCTTCTTCATTAGCCGCCTTCTCTTCCTTGATGAGTTGTAGTTAGGGGTGACAATTTTTATCCATATCCATGAGCTCACTCATTACCCACCTTATTTGGATAAGTCTTAACCCAACCCATTTGAATATTTGGGTTAAATGGGTAAAGACCCATTTGATTATTTAATTAGATGGGTCTAAATGGATAAACCCACTAATACCCACTAAACCCATCTAAAATTTAAATAAACAACATAAAATCTAAATTTCTAAAAAATGACCAAAATGCCCCTGAAACTTAAAAAATGACCAAAATACTACCAAAATCCAAAAAATGACCAAAATACCCCCGAAACCTAAAAAATGACCAAAATACCCTCCAAAATCTAAAAATTACCAAAATACCCCCAAAACCAAAAAAATTACCAAAATACCCCCAAAACCCAAAAAATGACCAAAATACCCCCAAAACCCAACAAATGACCAAAATACCCCCTGAAACCTAAAAATTACCAAAATACCCCCAAAATCCAAAAAATGACCAAAATACCCCTAAAACCTAAAAATTACTAAAATACCACCAAAACCCAAAAAAGACCAAAATACCCCCGAAACCTAAAAATGACCAAAATACCTCCAAAACCCAAAAAAAGACCAAAATACCTCTGAAACCCAAAAAATGACCAAAATACCCCTAAAACCTAAAAATTACTAAAATACCACCAAAACCCAAAAAATGACAAAAATACCCCTGAAACCTAAAAATGACCAAAATACCTTCAAAACCCAAAAAATGACAAAAATACTCCCGAAACCCAAAAAAAAGACCAAAATACCCCCCAAAACCCACAAAATGAGCAAAATACCCTCAAAACCCACAAAATGAGCAAAATACCTCCAAAACTTCTAAAATGAGCAAAATACCCCCCCAACCTCTAAAATGTCCAAAATATCCCCAAAATCCAAAAATTACCAAAATACCCCCAAAACCCAAAAAATTACCAAAATGCTTCCTAAACCTAAAAAATGACCAAAATACCCCCTAAACCTTAAAAATGACCGAAATACCTTTGAAACCTTAAAATTACCAAAAATACCCCTGAAACCTAAAAAATGACCAAAATACCTCCGAAACCTATAAAATGATTTAAATACCCCCGAAACTTGAAAAAATTATCAAATTACCCCGTAACCTAAAAAATGACTAAAATACCTCCAAAACCCATAAAATTACCAAAATACCCCTTAAACCTAAAAAATGACTAAAATACCCCAAAACCTAAAAAAATGACCGAAATACCCTCGAAACCTAAGAATTACCAAAATACACCCTAAACCTAAAAAAATACCAAATACCCCTTAAACCTAAAAAATGGCTGAAATACCCCTAAAACCTAAAAAATTACCAAAATACCCTGAAACCTAAAAAATGATCAAAATACCCCAAGACCTAAAAAATGACTAAAATACCCCAAAAACCTAAAAAAATTACCGAAATACCCCCAAAACCTAACAATTACCAAAATACTCCCTAAACCTAAAAAATTACCAAAATACTCCCTAAGCCTAAAAAATTACCAAAATACTCCATAAACCTAAAAAATGACCGAAATACCTCTAAAACCTAAAAAATAACTGAAATACCCCCGAAACCTAAAAAAATTACCAAAATACCCTAAAACCTAAAAAATGATCAAAATACCCCCTAAAACCTAAAAAATGACCAAAATAACCCCAAAACCTAAAAAAAAATGATCGATAAAAACCCTTAAAACCTAAATTATGACCAAAATACCCCTAAACATGTAAGATGACCAAAATACACCTGAAACATCTAAAATTACCGAAATAGAGGTTTAGGGTATTTTGGATGTTTCGAGGATATTTTTGACAAATTAAAGGTTCTAAGAGTCTTTCATTCATTTTATAGGTTTCGAGGGAATTTCGGTAATTTTTTAGGTTTCGAGGTTATTTTGATAATCTTTTGGATTCTAAGGGTATTTTAGTCATTTTCTAGGTTACGAGGGCATTTCTGTCATCTTTTAGTTTTAGGGTTATTTCAGTAAATTTCTAGGGTTCAGAAGTATTTTGGTAATTTTTCGGTAAACTTTTAGGTTTCGGTGGTATTTTTGTCATTTTTAGGTTTCGAGGGTATTTTGGTCATTTTTAAGTTTTGAGGGTATTTTGGTAATTTTTTTTGGGTTTCGGGGGTACTTTGGTCATTTTTAGGTTTTGGGGGTATTTTGGTAATTTTTTGGGTTTCTGGGGTATTTTGATAATTTTCTAGGTTTCGGGGTATTTTGGTCATTTTTTAGGTTTTGAAAGTATTTTGATCATTCTTTGGGTTTCAAGGGTATTTTGGTCATTTTTTGAGTTTTGGGAGTATTTTGGTCATTTTTTGGGTTTCAAGGGTATTTTGGTCATTTTTAGGTTTTGATGGTATTTTGGTCATTTTTTGGGTTTTGAGGGTATTTTGGTCATTTTTTGGGTTTTGGGAGTATTTTGGTCACTTTTTAGGTTTTGGGGGTATTTTGATCATTTTTAGGTTTTTGGGGTATTTTGGTCATTTTAGAGATTTTTGAGGTATATTGGTCATTTTAGTTGTTTTTAAGCATATTTGGTGATTTTAGAGATATCGGGAGTATTTTCATCATTTTAGAGGTTTCATGGGTATTTTGCTAATTTTAGAGATTTTGGGGATAATTTTGGATGTCCAAGGGTATATTGGTAATTTTGGAAGTGTGGGGGTATTTGCATCATTTTAGGTATTTATGGGTATTTTGGAGGTCAAGAGGATATTCAAGTAGTTTTAGAGGTATTTGGGTCATATTGGGTTAAATGGGTGGGTTACTAATTAAATGGGTTGGGTTGGTAATGGATAATTAATTTATATATAAACGGGTCATAAATGAATAAATGGGTAATTACACACCCAACCCATTTATGACCCAACCTGCCCATTTGCCACCCCTAGTTGTAGTATCGACTCAAACAACCATGTAGAGTAAGGCAACATGATTGGCTCTTTGTTCCCAACCTTAATCCTCTCGTCCTTAAGTTGACAGAGTAATGCTTGAAACATTATGGACCAGAGACGGAACTAGTAAGGGGCAGAGGGGGGCCATTCCCCCCCCCCCCCCCTCCCCCCCCTTTCCCCAATTTTTTTTTTTTAAATAGTAATAGTATACACATTTAATGAATATTTTAACAATTGAGCCCAAAATAATTATTTTTGGCCCCCCTCCTCCCAATAAGTTACAAATTGGCCCATGAAAATGATAAAACCCAACTGGCAAACAACTATACTACAACATCTATGTTACTGTGTTGGCTGTTTCTTACTCTTTCTTCTTAGATCCAAGCTTTTTTTTTTATTTTTTATAAGTGTTAAGATTGACTATTTGAATTTTCGTGAAAAAGATATGACTATTTTTGTTGAAAAGAAAAAAAGAAGAAAGATAGATATTCACAAATTACAAACCAAGTTAATGTACTTGTAGTGAGTGAGAGTGGGGTGCGTGGGTGGCCATTAATCATTGTGTGGGGTGGGATGGCAGGTGTGTTTGGCTATTAATTTTTAACTTAAAATATTTAATTTTTTTTAACTTACTACTTACCAGTTGGTTGTTTATTAGTAAATTAGTTTAATTTTATGTGAGGTATTATAGAATTGAATAGTCACGTTAATAAATTGGTGCTAATGTGTAGTGTACAGTCATTAGTATTACAAATTTTATTATATAAATTTTATAAATTCATGTATCATTAATCAAAAGAAATTAGGATTGAAAGAGAGATTGTTGCAAAGTTTAGTACAAAATCAACTATAGATGATTTTTGTTATTTAAAAGAATGTTGAATTCTATTTTTAAACTATTAATTTAAAATGTATTAATAAACGGTTATTTTGTTTTTTCTCTCTTTTGTTGATATTTTCTTAACATATATATGCTAATTTGTATTTTAAAAAAAAAAAATTATTGAGGTTTTGGCCCCCCTAAATTTTGATCCTAGTTCAAGTATTGGTTAGGAATCACATATAGTTTATACTTTTCACCCACATGCATGGCCATGAGGTTTTTCTTGCTCTTCATTTGTAGATTTGCAAAGAGTTGCTGAACTTTTTCTATAACTTTCGTCATCTTCAACCCTAGTGCTACACACAGACAGAAATTTTTTTTATAGAAAAGATGGGAATTCTTAAAAAGTATGAAGTTGATGAACTACATTGGGTCCCAGACTATTAGGGACTATATATATGTGTATGAGAATACGTATTACAATAGGATTAGGTCTTGTGTTATACTACTACTAGAGCCTATATGTCGAAGCTATAGCAAGGCTTGGGGGCCATCCCCCCCCCATTTTAAAAAATATTATTTTATATTATGTATAAGTATTAAAAACTTTAAATATTTAGCTATAAAAATAGAAGTTGGCCTCCCCAAATGTTTGAGTTAGTTCAATGATGCTCTTAAAAACCAATAAAATTTGTCACTTAGTCTAGTAATTATAGAGACAATGTAGTTTTCATTTTCTCTAATTTGTTTTTTGTATATGTTTAATATCAAACTAAACAGTTTTTGTATACTCGTTGGAGTTTAAAAGATGATAAGTTCCCCTAAAAAATTATCTTGCAAATATACATATGTGAAAGTTAATTACAATATATTTATAAATTATGACCTACTCTAGTATCAAAATATTAATATTTACATTTGTGTATGTGCGTTTAAACATGTGTGATGATTTATCTTGACTCGAGACTAATATATTAATACCAAAATTTGGCCCTCCTAAACAAAAAATTCTAACTCCACCCCTGTAAACGACCAGTACTAGAAAAACTCAAACTAAATTTAATTGTAGGAGGCTATTTAAACGTATTTTTCTAAGCAAAAAGTATTGACAAGTGTGCCTTCTTTCGCTACATATAAATGGATTTAGGTTCCATTTGGTTGAGGGATGGAAAAATTGAAAAATAGATAATAATTTGTTTGGTTGGAAAGAAGAAATTAGATGATGGAAACATTAATTTATATAAATTTATCATTATATCCCTTTTAAATAACACAAAAGTAATATATTATATTTCTATAAAAGAATTGTGTATGAATGGGCACTTCATTTTATTTTAAAATAATGAGAGTATGAGAAAAGGAGAAAAATGCAAAGAAGAAAAAGACAAAAATGACTTTTTTGTCTGAAATACATATAAGTTTTTGCTCCTCTTTTCTCTCTTGTTTTCTCCTCAATTTGGAAAGATTATGTTTTAGTGGCTTCGAGAAGAAAACATACAGGCTCCACCAAAATCTCATTTCTCTTGGGATTTCTAAACCCATAGTTTTTCTTAGGAGGCATAAAGCCAAAATTTCCAAGTTTTCTCCATTGATGGACTATTGGGTCCGTTGTAGTTATAAGCCATCCGATTGTAACAACACCATTCGTACCAACAAACTCCTCTCAATCCAAGGAGTCACAACAACAAACGTGTTATTTAGATGTGATTAAGACAAGTTTATTGTGTGACTAAAGTTTGTGTATGTAAATTGCGAATAAGGTTATTATGACATATTTTTCTATGTCAAATTTACGTCATTTTATGTGGTTCTTGATTCTAGCTACTTTGCAGTTCATAGAACAAACTTTCTAAAGGGGTCAAATCACGTATATTGAAGGTTTGTACAATAAGATATGTGAAACCAAAAAAGGTGAGTCGCACATAGAGTTTCAGCTAGAATCCCTAGTTAATTGTTAAAGACAATCTATAGTTGATGGCCTTTCCCATACATGCCTGGTATTACGTGGGGCCCTCGTGACTATCTTTGGTTGCTCCGTTTCCGTTGTTTTGCCATAAATAATTAATTAAAAATTATTGAAACCTTTCATTAGTTTTTTTTACGCATTTTAAAAATTACTGCAAGTTTTTTATTTTTTATTTTATAAAAACAATATAGAGAAGGCCCAAGTGTCGTGCACGGTCCTCCTATTGACTTCTAGTTTAGGCCACCCTCCTTTGGGAGTTGAGGGCAAACCATTGGTATATGGATTATGATATTTTTACGCACTAAATTTTATTAGTATCGGTAATTAATAGAAAAAATTAATGAAAATTACCATAAATTATTAAAAATATATAAAAGAATTAAATATATTTGGGTGAAAATTTTATAAAAAAAATACATTTATATTACCAATATCCATTGAGCAAACGATACATTATTCCAATTTCCAAACAACAAGATGAGAGTTTCTCACGTTGGCTAGGGTTTTTTGTCTCAACCACGCGTAGAATATTGTCCCTAACCTAGTTTAGGGTTTTGTTTCCCTTCACGTCTCCGGACGGATAGGACGGTGAGTGCAGTCGTCATGGTTGATCTACTGGTTTACCCACTCGACTACTAAGTATTCTCATGGCTGGTCTGGAAGATTTGTGGGCTAAGTTTACCCTTACAGAGGATGAAGAAGGTGGTGCGGATGTCCCGAACCAAGAGGCAATGGAAGTTCATCGTTTGGCAGGGAAGTTCTATACGAAAAAAGTGCTGAACATGGAAGCGGTGGCTCGCACTTTCAAGCCACTGTGGAAACCGGCCGATGAGTTGAAGATCCATGACTCGGGAGATAATGTGCTGGTTTTTGAGTTTGACGATATCATGGACCTTGAACGGGTACTCGAGTATGAGCCTGGTCGTATGATAAAAGTTTAATAGCTTTTCAAAGGGTTCATGACATTGAACAGATACCACAACTGGAGTATAATCAGTTAATGTTTTGGGTGCAGCTACATAATATTCCTTTGAAGAACTTGACACATGAAACTGGTGAAGCAATAGGTAGTTCAATTGGAAAGGTGGTTTAGGTTGCCGATTAGGAGGATGACGGTGTAGGTGGCGAGTTCTTGAGAGCTCGAGTAACTATGGATATTTCTAAGCCTCTTCCGCAAGTTTTGAAACTGAGATCAGGTGGAAAATAGATTGGGTTGGTGGGATTAAAATACGAATGCCTCCCTAATTTCTGTTATTGGTGCGGTAGGGTTACTCATGGGGAGCGAGACTGCGAAGTGTGGTTGAAGGGTAGAGGGAAGTTAAGTAGGGACGATCAACGGTATGGCAAGTGGTTGAGGGCAGAATTGATTCGCCAAAGCAAAAAAACAGTGGCTGTGATCTCAGGCAAGATGCGCAATCAGCCGCCATGGTGGAAGAAGGGCCAAGCGAATCAAGGTAAGGATAACTCAACTCCACGCCGGGGTGAACAGCACCATGATGCACATTCCGCGATGGAAGCCGAGCATTATATGGATAATTTTAAGACTACCAAGGATGGTCATAAGTAGGTGGTTTGTGAACACGGTGATGAGCAGAGTAGTGCCTTTTCTGGTGAGTAGTTTCTGAAACAACCAACTTCGAGACATGTTGTGAGATTGGATGAACAGGTGGTTGGCTTATCTCTTCAGGAAAATGGCATCCCATCCAACAGAGTTAGGTCCGTTGTTTCTCCACAGCAATCCCCATGTAGTCCAGTCCGAGGCACAACCCAGTCCCATTGCAAGATTGCATAAACACGGCCACTAAATCTAATTCACACATATCAATCCGAACCTAGAAGAAGCTAGCCCGTGAACCAGGTAATACAATTCCAAACTCTTCTCCTATGGTTGTTGACAAAAGGCCTAATATTAAAGTATTAGATATGAAGGAGGGGAAAAAAATTTGCATTGTAGATGGTAGTTATCTTGACAAAGAAAATTTGAAGGTGGTGGTTGGTTCCTAGCACCACTGAGCCCAATGAGTTGCCTTAGCTAGAACTATCGTGGGCTTGGGAACCCACAGATAGAAGATGAATTAGTTACGTTGGTATGTAACAAAGGTCCCATGATGATTTTCTTAATGGAAACTAAGGTTGAGAAATTAGTGTTAGTCAGAATTGGTAGAAAGATACAGTATGCTAATTGTTTTGAGGTACCATGTCATAATACTAGGGTGGTTTAGCTTTATTTTGGGCTGCTGATTCTAATGTGGATGTTCAATCTTTTTCAGAAAACCATATTGATGCCATTATTGGCCATGGAGTTAATGATACCTGGCAGTTCACAGGTTTCTACGGAGACCTTGAGACCGCCAACCGGGAAAACTCCTAGTCCATGCTTAGAAGTTTGATTACTTGTTTCACTCTTCCTTGGGTGTGTATTGGTGATTTTAATGAAATCTTGTATGCTGATGAGAAACAGGGATGGCTAGATAGACCGAAAAGACAAATGCTAGGTTTTCGAGATGCTCTCGATTTTTGTAGGTTGAAGGATTTGGGGTATAATGGCTATCCATTTACTTGGTGTAACCGGCATCCTGGAAATCAGAATGTGTGGATCTGGCTGGACAGAGGGGTAGCTACCATTGACTGGATCCTCAGATTCCCTTCCTCCAAAATCCATCACTTGGATGCTTTCCACTCTGATCACAAACCTATTCTTCTAAGCCCCAATTCAGAAATTAACAGGTTTTATAAAAAAGGGCGCCCTTTCCGGTTTAAAGCCATGTGGTTGAGGGACAGGTCATGTGAAGAGGTGATTTGTGATTCCTGGGGAGATGGGATGACACAACCCACGGCTTGGGATTTCAATAGCAAAGTTTTGGCTTGCCAGTCAAATCTCAGAGTGTGGAATAAAAAAAATTTTGGCCATGTTAGAAATTCTCTGAAGCAAAAATTAGCAAAGCTGAAGTCAGAGGAGGAAAGTGGGGGTTACAGAAACAATCCTTCTCGGATCCAGGTTTTACGATATGACATTTAGCAATTACAAGCTAAAGAGGAGTGTATGTGGAAGCAAAGATCCAGAAACAGATGGCTTAAGGAAGGGGACAGGAACACAAAATATTTCCATTGTAGAGCTAACCAAAGGAACCGGAGGAATTTGATTACAAGGCTAGAAGATGACAATGGTACTTAAATTGAAGATGAGGCCGGTTTGGGGAAGGTGGTGGAGGGGAATTTTGAGCAAATTTTCACCAATTCAAACCCGTGTGGTTTTGAAAATATTCTTAGTGGTATTCAAAGCACTGTTGGGGTGGATTCGATTGAGCAGTTAGATGGAGATTTTCAAGCAAGTGAGGTCAAAGAAGCTCTCAACCAAATGGCCCCCCTCACGCCTCCTGGCCCGGATGGTATGTCCCCTATTTTCTATAAGTCTTTCTGGCACATTGTGGGGGAAGATGTGACTGCTGTGGTTCTTCGAGCTTTAAACTCAAGTATTGTCCCAAAATCCATAAATACTACCTTCATCACTCTCATACTTAAAATTAAAAATCCCAAGAAAGTTTCTAATTTCAGGCCCATAAGCTTATGTAATGTCATTTATAAACTTATTGCAAAAGTGGTGGCTAACTGGTTGAAAAAGTTTTTAGCTAATTCTGTGCTAGATTCTCAAAGTGCCTTTCTTTCGGGCCAATTGATCTCTGATAACATACTTGTAGCTTTTGAGACCCTCTATTATCTGAAGAGAAAAACAAAAGGCAAGATGGGTTTTATGGCTCTTAAGCTGGATATGAGTAAAGCATATTGTAGACGACTAAATTTCTAGTTCGAAATAAATCAAACAAGTAAAATAGTTTCACAAATGCGAATTTGTATTGATGATTGTGTGGTACAATTCTCTGAAATTACAAAAGAGTGATCCTCTGATTCGATCTCCTTGGAAGATTTGCTGATTGGAATTGTGGTAATGTGATTTTAACTTGAACACCAAATATCTTTCAATTTGGTTGAGGGATGGATCGAAGATTGTTGAAACGGAATTACAATGAATCTCTGGCAATGAGCTTGTTAGAAATCCTTTGTTCTTCACGTTTTTCGTGTTCTTCGTGTGTTCTTCGTCTTCGAAGGTTTATGGTGGAAGTTCTTCGGGGCTTTGGAGGCTTGAATCCGTAGAGCTTCACTGATTTGTGATTTGTTGATGTTTTCGAACACTTTAGGCTTGATTTCCACAAACTTTAGGATCTAGGCAGATAAGTTGGATGATTCTGCTTTGAATGTTCTTCGATTTTGAGGTTGAAGTTCTTGAAGTTCTTGAAGGCTTTGAGGCTTGATTCCTGCAGAGCTTCTGTACTTCTGAATGCTTCAGATGGCTTGGTTCCCTTTAAATGCCTTAGGAAGGCTTCTATTATAGGAGTTTAGAGGTGGGTGAGCGACACGTGGCGGAGTCTGATTGGTGACACATGTCACAGCCTTATTGGTCCGCTTGTATCATCGCTTACACGTGCTAGATTGCTTGTGTCATCGCTTACACGTGCGAGGCTGCCTGTGTCATCGTTTACACGTGCGCTGATGTGTGATTGGTTTTTGCATGACACTTGGCAAATTTCCGTTGGCTTTTGAATAGTGATAGCAAAACCTAGCAGCAATACGTGGCGCTTTATAATTGGTTGTAATTTGTGGACTTGGTAATGTGACGTGTCAGCTTGTGATAGGTCAGGAATTTTCCCTCTCTACAAATGCCCCCTCGAGACTCATTCACGCACACAGTCTTGGAGTGTGGTGTGGGAATGAGTTTCGAAAATGGATTTTTGTACTTGACTCTTTAAGTGAAGTAGTTGAAGGTGGTGGAGCTTTCAGCAGGATGAGATAATTTCCAAAGAGTAGACCCACCCATATGAAAGACTTTGATGAGACCGAAAAGGGGTCTGCCAGTATTTGAATGTACTTGCATGACCGAGCCTTCTCAGCATAGTTTAAGTTGAAGTAATTTCAAAAGAGTGTTCTATGGTATTTGAAGTGGGTTGGTGAGGGGAAAAGTTATTTGCAAGAAGTTGGATGTACTTGCAAGATCGACTCATTTCAACAGAGGTTAAGTTGAGGTAATTTCAGGAAAGTATTTTGGATCGTTGGCAGTGATCATAGGGTGTAGAAGATGGGGAAGATGAGAGAATGGTGGCTGGGTACAGCATGCAGAGTCATGGGGCTAACCTTGTGTTTTTAAGAAGTCCAGGCGAAGTAATTTCCGAAGAATATACCTTGGATTACGGCGAGGACATATGGGAAAGTGGTTGAATGCGCATGTGTAATTGTTTCACTCATGTTAAGTTGAGGTAATTTTAGAAGTCTATGGATTTTTGGGTATGTTGGTGGTGGTATGAAGAAGATGGAGATGAAGCAAAGTGAATGGGTGAAACATACGCCATCATGGTGCTGGCCCTGTATGTTGGGGACCTTCTGGTATAGATGTCTTTGGGAAGTATACCTTGGGATCCAGGACTGACTGCATGCTGAATGAGGTCCGTCGGTAAGTCATAGAATGTGCATACGTGATGGGACCATGCCGACAGACGTTAAGTTGAAGTAATTTCAGAAGAATACTTTCTGAAATACTTCAAGCTGAATTTAAGTTGGAGTAATTCCAGAAAATGTGTTTCGAGGTACCAGCAATGATGACCTTTGGGTCCTACAGTGGTGGAGACATGGAATAAGGCATTGGTGACCATTTACCGGCACCAAAAGCTGAATTCTGATGAGCTGGTGCCTTGAAGGTTGTTTTAAGTGTTGGATGGAAGACAATTTGTAGGATACCCCAACACTTTTTACCATCTTCACCTACTGCCGCTTGTTGGAAAAGCACAGAAAAATGAAAGATGGAGTTAACCTGTGATTCTGGTCTTTGAAACCAGCCAAGTTGCTGTTTGTTCCAAACCACTGCTTCTGCTGGAAGACCAAGCAATTGGAGAGAGACTACGGGAGACCTGAGGTTAGGAATAGGTGTCTTTGTTGGACTTGGGTTTCCTGGCCAACCAAATCCACGGAAGCATGGGAGGACGATACAGACCTTGTTACGAGTAATTTTATGGACAAAGGTGGTCGTTAAGTGGAGAAACAAAATTTGTCTAGATCTCAAAACTACAATGATTTTGTAAATAAGGTTTCGACCGAACCATGGGAGGGTTGATCTCAAACTGATTATGAAGCAATATCGGTTGCTAGGTGTTGAGAATGATGAGGCCATAGTGAGAAATGGCTGTGAAAAGGAGGACTTGAAACTCTGAAAGAAGCAAATCTTCATTTCATGACTCAATGTGTTTTTTTTTTTCTTTTTTTTTTTGATGAGTTCTTGATGAATCCGGCCCTTCTATTTATAGTGGAGAGACGAAGAATGGTAGATAGGTAGTTGAGAATGGTAGTTGAGAATATTTGGTGAGAACGGTAGATGAGAATGGTAGGTGGGAATGGTAGGCACCGAACGGGAATGGTAAGTTGGAGACTGGTAGGCACCGAACGGGAATGGTAGGTTGAACTAATGACCCAGTGTAATTTCAAGTTCGAGACACACTTGTGAGAGTTCATTTATATTTTTAAAGGGAAGTCTTGATGAAGCCTGGAGAATAACCCTGAGGGGATCCCAATTAAATGGATGAATCTCAAATTTTGATCTCAGGAGCTTAAGTTTTGGACACTGCTAGTACTTCAAAGAAGTGGGTCAGATTGGTGGTTTTCAAGTCACGAAAAATTGAGCAAGACAAGTCTGGCTTGAAAATCTTGACTTTAGGTCGATTCTAACACAAAAGTCAACTACCTTGGAATCGAGTCATTTGTGCAATTTTCGAGTCTCAAATGATGGAACGGACTCCAAAATCGGAATGTACGCAAAAAATTGAGCAAGATAAGTCCATCTTAAAAATTTTGACATTTGGTCAACATTTGCATAAAAGTCAACTTTTTGGAAATTGGACGTTTGCACAATTTCCGAGCTTCAAATGAAGAAACGGGTCCCAAAATCAGAATGCACTCGAAAAATTGAGTGGGACAGGTTCGTTTTGAAAATTTTGACTTTTTGGTCAAGGTCAAAGGTTGGTCAAAGCATTTTCTCTCTCTCTCTCTCTCTCTCTCTTTTTTTTTTTTTTTTTTTGCAGGTAGTTCGGATCAGGTTAGGATGCAGGTCGGTCCGGGTCAAACCGGGTTGATTGGACAAACGGGTCGGACTGGTAGTGGAGGATGATGTCATCCATGACGTCATAGCGCTGGAGGCACGTGTGGCACGTACGAGCGCGTGAAGTAGGATGGCGGTGCGTGGGAGGGTGATTCGTTGAGGTTGTGAACGGCGGATCTTCTGGTGGTGCGTGGCGGCGCGTGACAGCTCTTTTGGTCCTGAAATTTTTGGGTTTTGTCGTTCTAAGGCCGTAGAAGACCCCTGTATGGTCAGTTTTGTGAAATCATAAACAGATATGCACAGTTTTGAGGGTCTAAGCTGCTGGTCATCGCGAGTCTGTGGCGGCGCGTGGAGGCGCGTGCAGCCGTTTTTGGGCTTGAAATTTTAAGGTTTTGTAGCTCGTGGGCCGATGTATCTAGTGGTGGTTTCTGTTTTCTGAATTGGTGGCCCGATTTGCACAGATTTGAAGGATTAAACCGTTGGTCATCGCGAGTTTGTGGCCGTGCGTGGTGGCTCCGTTGCTGAAGATCTTTCTGGGTTTTGTACATCAAAGTCCTTAGAAGATTTCTGTGGGTTGATTTTTTGTGAAATCTTGTCAGAAATTTTAGAAATCCGGAATGGGAGACCACAGGCATTGTTGGACTTGTTGCCATTTTAGACTTTTTAGTCCACTCTATGCTGGCTGCTCTGTCAGGAGGGTGACTGCGTTTAGACTTGATGGTCAAAAGGTAGGTGGTGAGCTGCCATTTTTTGTTTATCTGCATTAAATGTCATCTTTTATTTTCAAAATTCGGCCCAGATTTCCTTGACTTTTAGTGCATTTAAGCTTGCAAAATCCGACTTTGAGCTGCAATTGTTCGGTGGCAGCATTTAATGACTTGCCTACTTTTCTTTTTCCTTTTTTGTCTTGTCTCTTAGAAGTTTTCTATATAAAGCCACCCGGGTATTCATTAAATTGTACAAACAGCTTCCAGTGGGTAGTATCTTTAAGTGTAGAGAAATTATGCAGAGAAATATATATATAAATATATATATATATATATATATATATATATATATATATTATGCTTTGTTTGTACTAACATTTTTTTTTTCTTTGATAGGCTAGTGGTTGAAACTGAAGCACTTTTTTTTTTTTTTTTTTGAGCCGTGCCATGAGATTTTCTTTTGACAAATTCTTTATTGTTGTTTGTTTTTGTTATGCAGCATGCTTTTCTTGGCAATTAAGCTGCACCAACACTTGTCTTTTCAATACAGCCATCTCAAGAATCTTTGCAATGCAGCCACGTCAAGAGTCTTTGCAACAAAGCCGCATCAAGAGTTTTTGCAACGAAGTCGTGCCAGCATTTGTCCTTGTACTGAAACCATGCCAACATTCATCTTTGCCATGAAGCAATATTTGCACCGAAGCCATGCCAACATTCATTTTTTTCATGAAGCCACAACAACACTCCACATCAGCACTTGCACTCGCATTGAAGTTGCACCATCATTTGCATTGAAGCCATGTCAACATTCATCTTTGTCATGAAGCCACAACAACACTTCACATTAGCACCAAAGCCATGCCAACACTTCATTCGCACCGAGGCCGTGCCAACAACCATTTTTGCCATGAAGCAATATTTGCACTTACATTGGCATTGCACCAATATTCAGAGGCAACATAGCTCAGATATCGAGGATGCATAGCACTGTAACCAGACATCAAGATTTTGGCGATGCCAACAAGACGTTGAAGATGCAAGGAGAATACCACCAAGACTTTGACATTGCACGAACATGCCCTTAGAGGAGAGATGATGCAACACTAACTTCGGATATATAATCTATCATCATTCCGGAGGAAGTTGATGTCGTCCAGATTTCAGAGACATGATGTGAAACGACATCACTCAGAAGGGAGATGATGTGGTCCAAATTTCAGAGCTCTGAAGTGGCATAACTTCAGAAAAGAGACGATGTAGTTTAGACTTGCAAGGTATAAGAGGATGCTCCCAGGAGATAAGTGATGCAAAGCATACTTCGAAAACGTGGGAGAATGTCCATAGAAGATGGACAATGCCATGAAGACTTCATTTCTTGCAAAAAAAGTTGGAGATTTTATTTTACACCACAACCAAGCATCAACTTATGTTTAACATCATTTCAAGGAAAGCTAAGCAATGTTAACTTCTTACAGTCTTCATCTTCGACTACAACGATCTTTGATCATCCTATTAAGCAGTTGACTGTCTTTGAGCAATGCCTTGCCAACCAAAGGGATCTCAAAAGCATATTGATGACCGTTGGAAAACTCTTCAAGCTAGACTGACAATCCTTCTTCTTTTCATGTGACTGAACTTTGTGACAAGTACTAAGCTGCCTACGTACCCCGGAGAGGGATCAAGTCATCACGTAGTTCAACATTTTTTTTTTTTATGACTTCTTTTTTTTTATGATTTTTTTTTTTTGATAATTTCTTTTTGGATGATTTTTTTTTTGTTTTTTTTTTAAATAATTTTTTTTTTTAGTGCGTGACTGAACTCAGCAAAAGATACTAAGTTGCCTACGTACCCTTAAGAGGGATCAAGTCATCACGTAGTTCAAAAGATTTTTTTTTTTTATTATAATTTTTTTTCTTATGTGTTTTTTTTGCCAAAAGGGGGGCGCAGTGTATAATAGTGGGTATCACCACTGATCGAACCCGAGACCTCAGCCTTAAGAGTGACATCGGCATCCAACCACTACGCTACACTCGCAATTGGTGACATGGAGTGGGATTAATTTCTCCTTATTGGTATGCTTTCAAGGGTAATGGGAAGACATCATGTACTCTTGCAGCGCTACAGTGGGCAGTTTAAACTCTTACCAAGGAGTAATCCTTGATTTTCAAGCATAGAAGTGTTTGAGGAATTTCCCATTGATGGGGCCGATCCTTACACCATCATTATCAATCAACTTGTAAGCTCCATTGGTATAGACTTCTTGCACAACATAAGGTCCATCCCATTTTGAAGTGAACTTATGGCCTGTACGATGAGTTCTGATGATAGGTCTTCGAATAGCAAGGACTAAGTCACCAACTTGGAATGATCATGGTTTAACTCTTTTATTGAATGTGCTTGGAAGACGAGCTTGATAGCACTCAAGGTGTTGTTGGGCCTCAAGCCTTTTCTCATCAAGCGCCTCTAATTCTTGCAATCGAGCTTGGCATTTTCTTCTCCAGTCAATCCTTCTTGAATGGCAATTCGTAATGATGGGATCTGATGTTCTAAAGGAAGGACGGCTTCCACTCCATAGACAAGAGAATATGGCGTCACTTGAGTAGGCGTTCGAAATGTTGTTCGATACGCCCATAATGCTTCTCCGATTCTTTCATGCTAGTCTCGCTTTGTCTTGGATACCACTTTTTTCAATAAACTGCCAAGTGTTTTGTTAAATGCTTCAGCTAGTCCATTTGCCGGGGCATTGTACATGGAGGAGTTGCATTGTTTAAATTCAAACTTCTCGCATAGCTCTGTCATCAGCCTATTGTAGAATGGTTTGCCATTATCAGTTATGATATACCAAGGGACACCATACCGATAGATCAAGTGAGTTCGAATGAAATTGACCACTGTTTCTTTCTTCACTTCCCTAAGGGGTACAACTTCTGCCCATTTCGAGAAGTAGTCAGTTGCGGCCAAGATGTACAAATGGCCATCGAATGACTTTGGTAATGGCCCTATTGCATCAAGCCCCCACGCATCAAAAGGCCAAGAAGCTACAGTTGGGTGTAGAGGTTCTGGCGGCTGATGGATGAAGTTTGCGTGATAGTGACAAGCTTCGCACTTCTTAGCGCACTCCATAGAATCTTGCACCATCGTCGGCCAATAGTAACCCATTCGTTTGATCCTATAGTGTAACTTAGGACCTGACTGATGTGCGCTGCATATTCTAGAATGAGCCTCCTCTAAGGCTTGTTTAGCCTCCTCCTCTCCTAAGCAATGGAGAAACAATCCATCAAACGAACGGCGGAAAAGAGTGTCTTTATAGTAAATGAATCGGCAGCCCTTCGCCGAACTTCGGTCTTGTGGCGTTTATCATCCGGGAGTCTTCCATGTTGAAGGTATTCAATGATCACTTGTCGCCAATCTTCTTTTTCAACAAGGCATACAGAAATGATGTTGGCTTGCTCTTCTTCATCTTCTTCAACCAGGAGAGGTACCACCCACCTTTGGGAAATAGCAACTTTAGTTGTCTCTTCTTGGGATAATGCTAAAGCGGTAGCCAAATTAGCTAAAGCATCGACTTGTCTATTCTCCTTCCTTGGTATATGCTCCAATGTGATGGCCTCAAAATTTGCTACCAACTTCTTTGCATATTTGCAATAAGGGATAAGGTCTTCTTTCTTGACATCATACTGCTCCGAGACTTGGTTGATAATTAATTTGGAATCCCCAAAGATCTTAAGTTGTGATATGCCCATCTCAATGGCCATTTGTAGACCAATAATCAATGCTTGATATTCAGCTACGTTGTTAGAGAAAAGTTCGCTTAATGAGAATGAGTACAGAAGTATTTGCCTTTGTGGAGAAACAAACACTACACCTGCCCCCGCTCCTTCTCGATGTGCAGCCCCATCGAAAAACATTATCCATGGTGGCATTACTTCAATGTAAAACACATCTTCATCCAGGAAATCATCGGAGAACTCCCAATCAGATGGAACTGGGTGATCAGCTAAGAAATCTGCCAATGCTTGTCCTTTGACAGCTTTTTGTGGAACGTATGTAAGGTCATATTGTTGTAGCAAGACTGCCCATCGAGTTATACGACCCGAAACCACTGGCCTGGAGAGGACATATTTAATCGGGTCCGCCTTTGCTATCAAACGGACTGTATATGCTTGCATGTAATGCTCCAGTTTGTCTATGGCAAAGAAAAGAGCGAGGCACATCTTTTCAATAGGAGAATAATTTAATTCAGCCCCATTAAGAGTTCGACTCAGATAATAAAGAGCTCTTTCTTTCCCCTCCTTATTTTCTTGCGCCATAAGAGCACCTAGGGACTTTTCTTGCGCCGCAATGTACAGCACCAGAGGCTTCCCTGGGATAGGAGCACCTAAGACTGGAGGATTAAGCAAGTATCTTTTGATGCGCATAAAAGCATTGCTACAAGCCTCATCCCATTCAAAGTGCACATCCTTCTTCATTAATCTATTGAAAGGTTGACATCGACCAACCAAGTTCGAGATAAATCATCGTATGTAGGCTAGCTTTCCCTGCAAGCCTCTAAGTTCTCGCAAATTCTTGAGTTCTGGCATTTTCTGGATAGCTTCAATTTTGGACTGGTCAATTTCAATACCGCGGTGCCTCACAATGAAACCAAGAAATTTACCAGATGTTATGCCAAAAGCGCATTTACGGGGATTCATTTTAAGCTGATACTTTCTTAGGCGATTGAACACGGATTGCAGTTCTGCAAGATGGTCTTCCCTTCTTTTTGTTTTAACCACCAGATCATCGACATAACACTCCACGTATTTATGAAGTACATTATCAAAGATCTTTTGCATGGCCCGTTGATAAGTAGCACCAGCGTTCTTTAGCCCGAAAGGCATTACTTTGTAACAGTAAATGCCTTTAGGAGTACGAAAAGCTATAAGCTCTTCATCCTTCGGATTCATTCGAATTTGGTTGTAACCTGAAGAACCATCCATGAAAGATAAAGCTTCATGACTAGTAGTAGCATCAACCATGACCTCAGTGATGGGTAATGGAAAATCATCCTTGGGACATGCATTGTTCAAATCACGGAAGTCAACGCACACTCGGATTTGTCCATTCTTCTTTTTGACAGGGACGATGTTAGCGATCCATTCCGGGTACTGTACTTCACGAATGAAGCCCGCTTCAATGAGCTTATTGACCTCGGTTTCTATTTAAGGGATAAGTTCTGGCCAAAAGCGTCTTTGGGCTTGTTTGACTGGGCGCACGCCTTTCTTTACTGCCAGATGGTGTAGAGCAATACCTGGATTGAGCCCAGGCATTTCCTTGTAAGTAGGCCTGTCCATAGGTCGGGTCGGTTCTGGTTTGGGCCTGAACCGAACTCGACCCGTTTGAATCGGGTGGATGAATCTTAGACCCGTATTCGACCGAATAGTCGAGTAGGATCCGGTGCTTCGGGTCACCGGATGGGCGGGTCGGAGTTGTCAGTTAGGCGGGTTGGGCCATTAATATGGGCCCAGTTTTTGAACTTCTATGAAATTTTTGTTGGTAAAATTTTATCAGCCCTTTTAGCCCAAATTAAGGAGTTGGCAGTTTTAAAAATTATTTGGGTGTCATAATTTTTGAACTTTCCATATAAAACAGATTGGGCCTCCGTTTTCCCTAATTTTTTTAAAAAAATGGGGCTTTCAACTAAACTTAAATTAAGCAACTTCACTTCCAAATATATTGGACCTTCAGAACAAAAACTTCCTGGAAAAATAACCTCACCAAAGGTCACAAAATAAGCCAATTTCTACCACCTGTTAAGCATTAAATATCCTGAACAAAATACCCCACAACAACACAAAATAAACCTATTTTTACAACATCCGTTCAGCATCGACACATGGACCACAAAAACTAAACTCATCAATATATATTGTAAAACCTAAACAAAGAGCACAACACAAGTAACACACAAAATCCTATTTTCACCACCTGTGACTTGTTAAACAGCCACATTGACTACCCAAAAATTACCACAACAAATAACCTGGACAAAATAGCAAAACAATACACAAAACGTGTATTTCCATTCCAACAACCACACAACAAGTGATTAATTATAAGAAGGCAGTAAAATCAATGTTTCCACAAGGCAGTAAATCATAAGGCAGCAACCTTGCTAGCTATACAATGTTCCCAGCAATATAATTAATTACAAATTATAAAATACCACAGGTATTTCCAAAAAAAATAGCTTTTCCCAAACATTAAATGACAAATTCTCAAGCTTATAACTAATAGAAAAGAAAACCTATATGATTCCTAGGATTTCTTTCCTATAAGTATTAAGACTAGTATTGTTAGAAAAGCAATTTACAAAAAAGCTTCCAAAATGTTCCCAAAAGGTTCTGCCTACTTTACAAAATAAGTGATTCTGCCTACAAAAGACAAAAAAATATTTAACAAATAATACATTACTACCAAATACAAGACCAAATATAAAGGGCAGCAAGCCAGCAAGCTTATAACAGTAAGAGGCCAAAGGTAGTAACATACCAAGTCAGTTATCAATCTTCAACACTAATTATGGGTCGTTTGCCTAAGCTAGAACCCAATTTGGAGCTGGTACTTGCTGATGCACTTGATGATGACTGTTGATTTAAAACTAGAAAAGAAAAGGAAATAAATACAACATATTAAATTTTGTTTGAACATGAGACATAGACTATAGGTTCTAGAATTTAAACATATTACCTAAATAATGAAATTCCTCCTCCAATGCCTCAACCTCATCCCTTGATTGGTGATGAGAAATTGGTACTGTGGTTTGAAGCCAATTTTGTGCACATACAAGGTTTTGAACCATGAGAGGAGAGAGAGAACTTCGAAATGGATCAACAACGCGGCCTCCGGTGCTGAATGCTGACTCAGATGCAACAGTCGAAACTGGTATAGCCAGCACATCCTTAGCCACTTTGGACAACATTGGGTACCTACTAGAATTGTCCTTCCACCACCCCAACACCTCAAAATTCACATCCCTTCTACCATCACAATTTTCAGCTAAATACTTGTCAACCTCATTACTACAACCTATAGATTGCTCAGCTTCTAAGAAAAGCTCATATCGAGAGTGAACCATCACATATGGATCACTTGCATCACCTACCATTGGTGTCCTCTCACCCCCACTTGGTTCTTGCACATTTGGGGAATTAACAGAACAGAAAAAAGTATACAACTTCATCAAAAGAGCTTTCACCTTATCAACCATCACATTCCCCACTTCATTCCCATAAATTTCAGAAAAAGAGAACTTCAAAAACCTCAATTTTTTTCGTGGATCAAGAACAACAGCCACATACAAAAGAGGATTAATTTTATCACCTTCCCCCCAATACTTCTCAAATTTAGTTTGCATGTTTGTGGCTGTGTTTTTCAAGAGGGTGTTTTGGGATTTAACTAAATGAGAAATACTCTCCTGAATAACAAAGATCTCATCAAAAAAGGCATTTGAGGTCACATACAAAGAGCCAGAGAACTTCTTTGTTGCATTGTAAAAAAGCCTCAAGAAAGTCACAAATGCCCTACAATTTTGGAAATCACTCATACAAGGAGATCCCAAACCACCACTATCTTCCTTGCTCCTAAAATATGATGAATAACCATCATCTTCAAAGTCCATCCTAAGGAATACTTTTTCGAATTTTTCAGCAATTTCTAACATAAGGTAAGTTGAGTTCCACCTAGTAGGTACATCTAAACAAAGAAGACTCTTGGACTCCATACCTAACCTCTTCATAAAATTCCTAAAGGTTTGATTTCTATTGGGCGAGGACTTCACATACCTTACAGCTTCACGCACCCTAGCAACAGATGCATCAATTTCTTTCAAACCCTCCCTAACAATGAGATTTAGGATATGGGCACAACACCTCATGTGCATTAACTCATTTCCTAAAACTGTCCCATTCCAATCTTTTGTTACCCTTTGTAAAAATTTAATTGTGGTTAAATTGGAACTAGCATTATCCACTGTCAAAGTGAATATGCCATCAATACCCCACTCACGCAAAGACATCTCAATCTTTCTACCTATAGTCTCCCCCTTATGATCTTCAACTTGACAAAAATTTAAAATTCTCTTATGCAACTTCTAAGCATCATCAATAAAGTGACATGTGAGACACATATAATTCAAATTTTGTAGAGAAGTCCATGTGTCCGTAGTAAGACACACCCTACAACCCTTCAAGGATTTCCTTAGCTTCTCTCTCTCACTATTATAAATTCCAATCACATCTCTAGCCACAGTTTGTCGAGATGGAATATCTTTTAGACGAAGCTTAGGTTGTAAGGTAGTTACATATTTCTTAAACCCATAACCCTCAACACACCTAAAAGGCAACTCATCAATTATTATCATTTTAGCTAGTGCCTTTCTAGAAGCCTCAACAGAAAAAGTTGTTGACACAAGTTTGAACCCTTCATCTCCATCATTTTTGGGTTCAAAAGCTAAGGTTTTCTGCCCTTTATCTTCTTTATTAAGGTTCTTAGGACAGATTGTCACATGAGCTAACAAATTACTAGTACCACAACTCTTACTATCAGCTAGATATGATTTTTTACTATAATTACATACAGCCATAGTGACACCCTCGTCTACCTTTACTTTTTCAAAATGATTCCAAGCTAAAGACTTTTTCCTACCACTACCAGTACCAGTCTTACTCACTACACTAGGTGGAACTAGGGGCAACTCACCATCAGTAGCTTCAGCTTGGGTTGCAGCAGCAGCCTCTTGGGTGGCAATGGTAGTAGCACCATCCGCTTGGGTGGCAGTAGCATCATCCGCTTGTGTAGAAACAAAGGGAGCATTAGTGGAGGAATCCATGATCTAAAAAATCAAACATAGAAATTAGCAAACTAACAATTAATAATAATCAAACAAACCAAAAAGGAAAATCTTTGATGCTTGAATCCAGATAACAACATTCTACATAAAACTCTAACAAAAAAAGGAACAAAATCCCAACTTTTAACACAAAACACAAAGGGAAACAAAAATCATACCTTAAAGAAACTAGGGGTGTTGGAGTTATGAATTTGAAGACTAAAAACCCCACTTGGACAACTTTCAATTCCTGAGTAAAATTAAAATAGGAACAGAATTAATCAAACAAATAAACAAAAAACAAAAAACTTGGGAGTTTATTTGATTTTTAACAGTATAAATTTTACTAAATAATAAAAGCTGAAACATTGAACACATCCATAACAGCTTAAGTTACATGCATCAACTCTAAGTCTCTAACAAAAAAAGAACAAAATCCCAACTTTGAACACAAAAAACAAAGGGAAACAAAAATCATTCCTTAAAAAACCGTGGGTGTTAATTTCAAGTTTGAAGACTGAAAACCCCACATGTACAACTTTCAATTCCTGAATAAAATTTAAATAGGAACAAAATTAATCAAACAACTGAAGTTACTGAACAATGAACAAAGAACAAAAGTAAATGGTTAAGGTTTCAACTATTTCTAGTTAGGGTTTCAAATTATAAAACTTAGGGTTTATTTGATTTTAACAGTAGATTTTCATAACATATATAATCAATGAGAGACTGAAAAAAAGAGAGATGAGAAAAGGAGAACACATACCCTAGGTTCAACCCATATGATTGGCGGCAGGGAGAGGACTGGCTGCTGCTGGTGGCGGCGGCGGCTAGGTGTGAAGAACTTGTAGTGAGAAGCTAGGGTTTGGACCTTGGAGTAGAGAGAGGCAAAGTGAGAACTGAGAGTTTGAGAGTGTGGTCTGTTCATTGGTGAGAAGACTGAAGATGAAAGCTTTCAAAGAGTGAAGATTGAAGACTGATGAAGATTTGAGATTTCGTATGAAATTGGTGAAGGGACTGTAGAGATTAGAGAGTGAGAGACAGAGAGCATTTGTGTGAGACTAGAGGATTTGGTGAAGAGATTCCAGGTTTTAAGGATTTGAGATTGAGATAGAGAGAGAGAGAGAGAGAGAGAGATACAGAGAACGTTACTTTGAGAGTGAGAGCCTGAGAGGTATGAGATTGCGATTAGAGAGAGAGAAAGAGTGAGGTCTGAGGCCGTGGATTTGGTGAGAGAGTGATTAGGTGAAGAATGAAGAGAGATTAAGGCCGTTGATGACATGTTGATCACTTGATCTTGATTCGGTGAAGACTGAACTCTGAAGAGTGAGAGAGAGAGTTGGGATATGAGATTAAGATTGAGATATCTAATCAAATATTTCATCTTTAATTGTGACCGTTAGATTTTGATATTAGTTTAATTTTAACCGTTGATTTTGATATCTCTGACTCTCTGTGCTGTGCTAGGGGGCTGTACTGCTGACTGCTGTAGAGTAGACTGAGTAGTATTATTTATAACCGTTGATTTTAAACAGCTATTTCTTAAAATATATATATATACATATATATATTTAAATGGTTGGATTTGAAATTGGGAAGTTGTGCCCAAAAATGGTTGATCAGAATGTTACCCACTAACTAGCTCATGACATGACTTATAGCAGACTGAGTGGACTGTGGTGGAAAGTGGTTTATTATTTTATTTTACCAAATATTGGGTTGGGTCGGGTTATTCGGATTTTTTATTGTGTAACCTGAAACCCGAACCGATTATTCGGTTCCTCTTAAAACAACAACCGTAACCGACCAGTATATGCACTCGGATTCACCCGTGGACCTTCGGGTCGGGCGGGTCGGATTACATGGGTCGCTGGACAGGCCTACTTGTAAGTCCAAGCAAATACATCTTTATATTCTACCAGGAGCTTGAGGTATCCTTCTTCTTCTTCAGGAGTGAGAAGCGCACTAATGAAAGTTGGTCGAGGTTCTTCAATAGTTCCTAAATTGATTTCTTTAAGTTCATCAACTGTAGCTTGTACTCCATCTTCCAAGGCTGGGGGAGCTTCATCGACCTCTTCATTGATTACTTCAGCATTTGAAAGTGTACCTTCTTCTATTGTAATATGAAACGAGGATGATACCTCTTCAATTTGCTCATTGTGAACAAATGATGGTCTAATGTGTACAATTGTTCGCCTCTTGACTTTCAGCGATCCTTCAGTGCTGATGTCTAAGGTAGAGTTACGCTTCATGTGTGAAGGAATGCTACTGCGGATCTCATCATCAACTTTCTCCTTCTTTTGAACCTTAAAGTTCATTGAATTTTGAGAATGACTATCAACAGGCCTTTTTGTTGTCGCCAATCGATCAAAGACTGATTTATAAGCAAGAGTGTCCCGATTTTGTGTTAAGCAAGTTGTATTTAACTTGTCGAACACTGTGATTCGTGACAATGAGGCCTCAATGCGATCAAACACTGAGACGCGCGATGAAGAATGATCTTTTCTTTGATTCGAACTTTCACTGACCTCCACTGTTATGTATTGGGAACTTGAAGCATTGCTTCTTTTCTTGATCCATATCTGAGCTGGTTGTTAAGGAGTATAACCTAATCCGGTCTTTGGAATAGGAATTTCATGCCCTTCAAGCCGTATTCTTCTTTGTGTTTTGCTAAGGCCATGTACCTTCTCTCCGGTGACTTTTGGAATCAATTTCCCTAGGTCGCTTTGTCTTGAGAAATCGTAGCCTGCTCTGGCTAACAGCTTATATGCCTTCAAGTCAAACCATTCTTTCGTCCGTTCGCTTGGTAGAATACCACGCTCTGTCAGACTTTGTGAAGACCTCACGAATCCATTTAGTGGCTTCGAGGGCAAAGGATTTGTGGATGAAGTTAAAGGCGTGGCATGGTTTTCTTTCAATATGGCTACATCCTCTATCGTGAGCCTTGCAAGAGGCCTTCCCATTTCTTCTGTAGATTGAAGGCATTCTGCAAATGGTGATTGTCCATTCTTGCGGCGTGATAATGGTATATAACGGAGGAATGGAGGGTTATTGGAAGGCGTTGAAATTTCCGCCCTCACTGCATCACTGGTAGATTCACTAGAATGATCATTCCCAGATTCTGGACCTTCCTTTGGGGAAGGAATATCCTTTCTAGTGATGAATTTAACATGCTTCTTTTCACCCTGCTTGTTTTCCATGGACAAGATTTCAACTAGGAGAACTTCACTAGAAATGTTATCTTTTACATAAAATTTTGCATCAGCAAAGTGAGCTTCCGTCTCAGCAAAAGGCTTCAAGTCGGCATTGACTTTCTTTATTCCACTTTGAAGGTACTTGAAACATTGATGCAAAGTTGACGGCACTATTCCATTTCCATGGATCCAGGGATGTCCTAACAACATGTTGTAGGTCGTCTTGGCATCAATGACGTGGAACAAGACGTTGCTTGTCAATTCTCCAATGATTAATTCCAGGTGGATCATGCCGATTGCGCGTTGTCCTCCTTGGTTAAAACCTTGAATGACCAAACGACTATGTGATAATTCCTCCATAGTAAGACCAAGTCGTCTCATTGTCATTTTTGGTAGTATATTAACAGCTGAACCTCCGTCAATGAGAATACGATCAATCTTTTGTTCACGAGCATAACCAGAGATATAAAGTGGGCGATTGTGGGACTTAGAGCCCAACAACAGATCCTCATCTGTGAAAGTTAAGTCTGGAGAGCACGCGTAACAAACCTGGGTTTGTTGAAGCATGTTGGTAGAAAGAGTGTACATCTCTGGCTTTTCAGGAGCTTGGGTGAGCACTTCTTTCGCTGAGGTGGAGGATTGCAAGGGTTTGACTTCATCAACCTGAGATTGGAGTTCCTCCAACGATGACAAAGTCTCATTTGGACCACCATGGTCAACATCCTCATTTTCATCCTGAATTTCGCAACGAGAGACCGTGTGAACAGCCTCGGCTGAGTCATTTTAGAAGAATTTTCTGGGGAAGAATTCTTCCAATGTGATGAGATTTCGAGGTTTTTGGGTTTGTGTTGAATCGTCATACATTTTTGTTCCCAGTCTCCCTTGCCTCTTATTGCTCCTTCCTTTTGACTGAGGTTGAATTTGGTTTGTGCTCTTCTGGACTCTCGGGCGATCAAATGAAGAGGGAATGTTCGTCTCTTTTTCCATCTCCTACTAGTAACCATCGTCCAGCCTTCTTCCTCATCCATTGTTAACCTTTTATCATCATTTAAGATATAATTAAATGCTTCTTGTGCGAGCTGAATTTGAACAGGTTCTAGAGAACCAAACTGGATGAGTGTGGTATTTGCCCCCTGCTTAGTAGTTGGAGACATGCAAATAGGTAACCCACAAGAAAATGTTGCAAGGTTTGATTGAGCAACATCATTAAAATCCAAGTCAATTTTCCTTTCCTTGGCTAGCCTCATGATGAGTTCTTTAAGAACAAAGCATTTTTGGATTGGATGGCTTATGATGCGATGATACTTATAATAATTCGGGTCATCAACTTTTCCCATCTATTCCAGCCGTTTGCATTCTAGCAATTCAATTAATTTCAACTTGAGCAGTTGTTCTAGCATTTCGGGCATATCGGTATCTAGGAAAGGATACACCTTTTGCTCCCATTCCTTAAGTGATGAGCAACGCGTCTCACGTTGTTGGCCTCCCTCGGGCCTCTTCTCATTAGCCCTCACATTTCTTGTTGAAACTTTGACTAGGGCAGGGTTGACATTCATTGAGTCTTTGATATTACTTTTCGTATTCCTGTCATTTTTCCTTATTTCCCGTCTTTCTTTCCTTTCCTCAAGTACGGGAGGTTTCGTATTTCCATGGCTAGAGATACTTAATTCCATGTCATGCGCACGAGTTGTCAACTCTTCAAATGTTTGGGGCTTTATTCCTTGAAGGATGTAAAGAAGTCCCCAATGCATGCCTTGAATGCACATCTCTACAGCAGATATTTCAGAAAGTCTATCCTTGCAATCTAGACTCAAAGAACGCCACTGATTGATATAGTCAACGACAGGCTCATCCTTCCACTGCTTGGTGTTAGTAAGCTCCATCATGCCTACCGTGCGACGTGTGCTATAAAATCAATTGAGAAACTCCCTTTCAAGTTGCTCCCAATTGTCGATCGACTCAGGTTCCAAATCAGTGTACCAATCAAATGCATTTCCCTTGAGTGAACGAACAAATTGTTTTACAAGGAGGCTTCCTTGAGTTCCTGCATTCTCACAAGTCTCTACGAAGTGAGCAATATGTTGTTTTGGATTGCCCTTCCCATCAAATTGTAGGAACTTAGAAGGTTGGCACCCATTTGGCATTCTCATGTTGTCAATGCGCTTTGTGTAGGGTTTTGAATATATGAGAGAACTTGTAGAAGAACCTCCATATTGTACTCGAATGGTATTTGTTATCATGTCCTGCAGTTGTTGGACAGATATCGAGGCCATTGAGGTGGAATGTCCGTGTTGAGAAGTGCCTTCACCTCCTTTTCCTTTATCACCCCTGGCGTTTTCTCCTTTCAAGGTAAAACCAGGTGGGTGCTCAAGGCCAAGACTTGATTCACCCGAATCTTGTACTTCCAGTTTGTTCATCAGGGTTGCAATTTTGACATCCTTCTCTTCAAGTGCTTTTGTGAGAAGGGTGACCCTTTGTTCCATTTTAGCCATTTTTTCTTCCATGGTAGAGGTGTTAGTCATCATTACTGGCATAACCTCTAAATATGATGGAGAGAATGATGAAACAGGATGAGTCGAAGGTATTTCATTCCTTAAGTTTCTCATCACGGGTGAAGAGTTGATAGAAAAGGTCTTTGTTGGGGATGATTCATTATTGATCTCCAAATCTTTCGAGACAGATGAATCCTTAGCGGTAGCCTTTCTATTTGCAAGAAAGTCTAGAGAGATGATTGGTTGGGGTTGAAGTCGATCAAGAGCTTTGGATCGACTGCGAGTGATTGGGCCGACATAATCATCAGCACTGGAATCATCGACCACTAATTTTTGGACATTCTTGCTAGAGGCCATTGAGACTAGTAGCAAATCGAATTTCTTTTCTTTTGAAGGAGAAAGAGATGAGAGGCAAAGAGGTCCCACCGGGCATGCCAGAATTTGTAGACGACTAAATTTCTAGTTCGAAATAAATCAAACAAGTAAAATAGTTTCACAAATGCGAATTTGTATTGATGATTGTGTGGTACAATTCTCTGAAATTACAAAAGAGTGATCCTCTGATTCGATCTCCTTGGAAGATTTGCTGATTGGAATTGTGGTAATGTGATTTTGACTTGAACACCAAATATCCTTCAATTTGGTTGAGGGATGGTTCGAAGATTGTTGAAACGGAATTACAATGAATCTCTAGCTATGAGCTTGTTAGAAATCCTTTGTTCTTCACGTTCTTCGTGTGTTCTTCATCTTCGAAGGTTTATGGTGGAAGTTCTTCGGGGCTTTGGAGGCTTGAATCCGTAGAGCTTCACTGATTTGTGATTTGTTGATGTTTTCGAACACTTTAGGCTTGATTCCCGTAAACTTTAGGATCTAGGCAGATAAGTTGGATGATTCTGCTTCAAATGTTCTTCGATTTTGAGGTTGAAGTTCTTGAAGGCTTTGAGGCTTGATTCCTGCAGAGCTTCTGTACTTCTGAATGCTTCAGATGGCTTGGTTCCCTTTAAATGCCTTAGGAAGGCTTTTATTTATAGGAGTTTAGAGGTGGGTGAGCGACACGTGGCGGAGTCTGATTGGTGACACATGTCACAGCCTGATTGGTCCGCTTGTGTCATCGCTTACACGTGCTGGATTGCTTGTGTCATCGCTTACACGTGCGGGGCTGCTTGTGTCATCGCTTACACGTGCGCTGATGTGTGATTGGTTTTTGCATGACACTTGGCAAATTTCCGTTGGCTTTTGAATAGTGATAGTAAAACCTAGCAACAATACGTGGCGCTTTGTAATTGGCTATAATTTGTGGACTTGGTAATGTGACGTGTCAGCTTGTGATAGGTCGGGAATTTTCCCTCTCTACACATATGACCAGGTAAAGTGGGGTTTCTTGGAGACAATAATGCAACACTTGGGGCTTGGCGAGAAGATGAGGAGAATTATGTCATGCTTGAAATCTGTGTCATATTCTATCCTCCTCAATGGGCAGCCAGTTGGAAGCATCAAATCATCTAAAGGGCTCCGCCAAGGTGATCCTTTATCACCTTACGTGTTTCTCTTGTGTGCAATGGGGTTACAAGGTTTATTGCAAAAGGTTGAGATGGAGGGCAGTATAAAGGGAGTAGCTATCAGTGGATATGGACCTCGAGTATCGCACTTATTCTTTGCAGATGATAGTGTCCTCTTTTGTCGTGCCACTGAGGATGAATGTTAGAGGGTTTTGGAGATTTTGGCTATCTATGAAAGGGGAACGGGTCAAAACATTAATAGAGAGAAGACTAACATCTTTTTTAGTTCAAACACCATTCATCATACCCAAACTCGCATCCAGCAATTATTGGGAGTCCCGGTGATCAGACAATATGAAAAATATTCAGGTTTGCCTGCATTAGTGGGGGAGGGCAAAAAAGAGGAGCTTTATTTATCTTAAGGAAAGGGTGTGGAAGAAATTGCAGGGGTGGAAGGAAAAACTACTATCTATTGCAGGTAGGGAGGTCCTTATAAAAGCTGTTATCCAAGTCATTCCAACCTATACATGAATTGTTTTAAACTTCCTAAAGGATTGGTCAAAGAACTAGAAGTCCTTATTAGAAAATTTTGGTGGGGTTATAGTGATGATTCAAGGAAGGTGCATTGGGTAAGTTGGGAGAGGTTGTGTGAAGCTAAAGAAATGGGTGGCATGGGCTTCAAAGAAATTGAGAAGTTTAATGAAGCCCTACTTGCTAAACAAGTATGGAGGATGATGAATAACTCGGACTCCCTTTGCTTTAGAGTATTTAAAGCTCAATTCTTCCCTAATTGTTCTATTCTAGATGCTAAGGACTCCAACTCCGGTTCCTATGCATGGAAGAGCATCCTTGGTGTTCGAGATGTTATAAAAATGGGTATGGTTTGGCACATTGGGAATGGTCAATCAGTTCGGATCAAGGAAGACAACTGGCTGCTGGTGAAACCAAGTAGAGTAATCCTTTCCCCCCTCCCTTCAGTGATGGCAGAAACAAGGGTGAGCTCTCTAATTAATCCTGATTTAGGTGTGTGGAAATTCGATGAGGTAAACTGTGCTTTTATACCTCATGAAGCTTCAATGATATTAGGTATTCCACTAAGCCGTAGAAATCCCCCTAATTGTGTGTCTTGGTCGTGCACCCCAACTGGAGAATTCAACACTAGTAGTGCTTATAAGTTGCTGGCTGCCTTGGCTTCAACAGAACATGCAAGTTCGTCCAACCAAGCCAACCAAAGGAGCTTTTGGAAACGTCTTTGGAAGATGCAGGTGCCTAACAAGATAAAACATTTTGTTTGGAGGGTGTGTAACAATGCTCTATCCACCAAATGCAATCTGAAGCGAAGACTTATTGCAGAATCAGATGTGTGTGAGCTGTGTAAAGTTGCTCTGGAAGATGCTCTCCATGAATTGTGTTTCTACAGCCATGTAGCTCCTGTGTGGCTGCCCTACCAATGGTTCTAGTCCATGATATCCCTCCCCCCCTGAATTTCTGTGATTTACTGAATAAGTTTATGCAGGTTGGTGACGAATTTAGAATGGAGATGTTCGTAACAATTACATAGAGCTTATGAAATAGACGTAACGCTCTCCATTTTGGACGTGATACTCTACCGATAGCGAAGATCAGCTCCATTGCATGTGCTCTGCTTCATGACTTCATTACTAGTCAGATTCCAAAAGCTCCTCTCTCTCGACCTGCTGTTCAGCATCAGTGGCGTCCTCCAGAACAAGGATTTGTTAAAGTGAACTTCGATGCTGCCTTCTTTAAACACACGAAATCAACTGGACTCGGTGTCATCGTGCGTGATTGGTGAGGTGCTAACCTTGGTGCTCTGTCCGTGCCTACTATGCTATCGTCAGTAGTTACTTTTATGGAAGTTCTCGCTTGCCTCAGAGCGGTCAAATTTGCTGCTGAGCTTGATCTTCATCGCGTAATATTTGAAGGTGACTCGACCACAATTATTTCTGCAGTTTCCCAAGGGACTTCAAGATTGTCCTCCTTTGGAAATATAGTAGATGATGTACGGCACCTACTGCCTAGTTTTTCATTAGTTATTTTCAATCATGTAAACCGCTCGGGTAATATAGTAGCAGATGCTCTTGCAAAAAAGGCCTCTTCCATTGTTGGCTGCCACATTTGGATGGAAGCTTTGCCTTTAGACATTGCTGAGTTGATAGACTTTGATGTTCATTAAGTTCTATTTTGTTTCTTCAATAAAGTCCCAGGCTTGTGGTCTGGTTTCTCAAAAAAAAAAAATTCCAAACAACAAGGTATAAATTCTTATTGAACCAAATTAAAGTAAGCAAGTAAGAAGAAAAAAGAAAGGAAAAACGCTATGGTGAATAATTCCAATTTGTGAAAAAGTCCAAGCAATATAAGCTATCATATTTTTAATCAAAGTATTCTAAAGCACTACACGTTTTACTCAAATGAATTTTTGTGGCCGATAAAAAAATTCGTAAATTTACCCAAGAATATTTTTCATCTATTTAATGGGGTATAGATAATATAACGTATATCCCTAAAAAAGAAAAAGGCATGGTTTTAAAAACCGGTACGGTGAAAGAACTAGAAAAGGGGCTGATTACCGGTTTTCTGGTTGAACCGATGACATCATAAATAATTTAATTAATAATTATCAAAATAAATAAATAAATAATTTTATACCTGGTCATTTTAACTAAAAAATTAAATAATAGTAAACATTAAACTTACCAACTTTTAGACACCACTTAACACAATTCGACCAAAACAAAAACAAAAAAACATATACTGATATACAAGCACCCACAACCCACTATAAAATATTTTAGTTATTTTTTAACTTTTCAAATAACAAAAAGTAAGCGCGCCAATGAGTAGTAATATCATTACCCACTTGATATTTTTTCCCTCACGCATTTGACATGTTAATACTTAATAGTTAATATCCCAAAAAAAAAAAAAAAAAAAAAAAAAAAAAAAAAAAAAACTACCACACATTTTGAAATCTATTCAAATTTCAAACGACTGCCACACGTTTGGTTCAAGTTACAACAACACTAAGTTTGACCTTATGTATCTCAAACTCCATCAATGTTGCTGAAGTGTTCTCATGCATTGATCACTTTTTGCTTTTCATATCTCTTTCTTCAAACTCTCTCTCTCTCTCTCTCTCTCTCTCTCTCTCTCTCTCTCTCTCTCTCTCTCTCTCTCTCTCTCTCTCGTGAAATGAGCATGTGCAAGAGGCAAGAGCAGCAAAAAAAGCCTCAACTGAAGCATCAGATCATTACAAATCTGCTTAACAAGTACAGGAAATCTGATTTTTTTTTTTTTTTTCTTTAGAGCAAAATGTAAGTAAAGTAAATATGATGTTTTTGGGTTACCGTGGGTGTCTTAGATTTCACCACTTCATACTTGAGAGAGCATTGTCAAAATCAAAACCTCTCTTCTTAAATCTGAAACAAGATCTCTCTTTTTAATTTTTAAAATTTTTTTTTTGGTTAAAAACACAAAAGTATTTTATGAAGAAGTGCTAAAATTGGTTTAACCACAACGGTTTCCGATTATGCCGGTTGAACCGGCAGTTTACACTGTTTACTCGATTTTTTCTTCATTTCCGGTTTTAACTAATAACCGGACCAGATTAAGGTCCGGTTCCCGGTTGACTAGTTGAATCGGCCGATCTGGTCCGATTTTAAAACCATGGAAAAAGGTAATATAACGTATTTATAATATATAATATATTTAAGGTGTTATTGTTATTGTTATTGTTATTTTTATTATTATTATAACAATAATGCTAAGGGTCTATCAAAAAGTAATAATAATAATAAAAGAAAATTTAACAGATTTTTTTTTTTTGAGAAAAATTTATCAGATATTCTAAGAACATTGATTTAAGAAATATTTTTTTTAAAATTTTTATGAGTAAATAAAAAAATAACTAATTTCTTTTACTGCTTTTTATTTTTTCTATGAAAATGGAATAAACACTTTCTTAAAATAGCCCATTAACAAATACTCTAAAGGCACCAGTTAACAATGCCTTAATAATAATAATAATAATAATAATAATAATAATAATAAGAAATCATTATCCCTTGCGATCGAAACAAATATAGAAACAAACCTACGTGTAAGTCCTATGTTTTTGGTAACATTAAAAACACTAAAATTTGCTGAAGTTGCTTTATGATCCACTTATTCAGTGATTTGTCTCACTATTTAGTTTAATTGAAGGTTTACAGGTAGTGATGGAAGTACAATTTTTTTGTATTTTAATAGTTTTCAAGCTCATTTTCATTTCATCCATCTTTTACTATCTGCGACCCGATCTCCGAATCAAATATGTATAATAGATAATGTTTGTTTCGATTGGAAGCAGATAGCCTCATTGAGATAAGTCAACAAAAATTTTCATAAATGTCTTTGACCATAAAAAAATAACTAAATATTGCCTAACCGAAATATGAAATGTAAATTAAAATAGAGAAAATTCCTATGGTGAGTGATGATACCGAAAATACCACCAGTAAGTCACACGGTTCTCACGCGCCACAAACGGCACCTGCACAACAATAAGAAAGAACCTAGCAGAGGATACCGGTGTGGTACCGGCCAAATGCCCTCCGAAGGTTAAGTCAGAAACGTTCTCACTACTCTAGAGTGCTAGAGAGGGTAAATTATGCGTACCTCCATTTGTGAGGGTATTGGGGCTTTTATAGTAGAAGAAAGGTTGACCTCTCTTTCTTGGTGTAGAAGTCTTTTCCTTATAGGAGTCTCCTGGGGCGTATTTTGCGGGATTCTTTCCATATAGGAGTTCTTAGGCTTCATGAAGCGTGGGGAGCAAGTTATTTACTTATACACGCAAACGTGGTGATCAAGTATTAAGGACTGACGTCGTCAGCCTACGTTATTCCGTCAGATACAGCGCCGTCAGATTAAGCACCGTCAACTTCAGGATGTTTATCTTTGTAGTACCCTATTCATGGAGTTCCTTCTCGTCAAGTCGCCGTCGGCCGTCAGCTCTCATAGAAAGGCTGACGGCAAAATGTGTCCCGTCACCTTGTCCATTTATTTTATCCTCATCAGTTGCCCCCTACTCCATTACTCCGTCAGTTTTTATACTGACGGGTTGTGGAGTTGATTATGCTATATTTTTTAAAGAAGCGAGGTTAATGCTCTCGTGGGTCTCCTCGAGCCGCCGTGTTATTAATGCTTTGGACAGGTGGCTCATTTTTATTGGCTTTGCTTCTGACGAGGTGACGCTTCGTCTTCCGCGCCCTTTTATCCATATATAAACAGCACCTCTCCCTCATTTTCCTCTATTTCAACCCGGCTGATCTTGGAGAGAGAGACAGACCGTCGCACATTTTTTGTCAGTTTTACTCCCGTCAGCTATTCCGTCGCTGTCCTCAGAGCCATCCGCAAGGCCGCCATACAGTAAGTTTTCATCTTCTCTCTTCTTCCTCTTTCTCTTTTTTATTTTCGCCTCACTAGTGGGGTCGTCAGTTTAGGTTCTTAGATTGAATCCGTCACTTGTAGGTAGTCAGATGTCAAGTGACGCATCTTGTGAGGAATCGTCAGCCCGCGAAGGAGCGGGCTACGACGAGGCCTTTGGTTCTGGAAATGAGTCAGGGGACTCTTCAATTCCGTCAGAGAGAGAGACGTCGGCCCAATCTCCTGACGGCGATGAGAGTTTTGCTGAGGGAGATAAGGACGAGGAAAGAGGGGATGAAATGGTTGTTGATGGAGAGGATAGTGACGAGGATGAGGGATCTACTGAAGGAACCTCGGAGGGTCCTGGAGATAATCGTCCCTTCATTCTTCCTGAGGATTGGGCCGTTAACAAATTTTTGCCTAGAATGAGTGGTAAGGTTTTTAGGGAGTTGCGTATTCGTTATCAAATCCCAGACCACATTCCAATCCGTCTCCCTAGAGAGGATGAGAGGTGTTACTCCGGGCGGACCGCTGACGTTGGCATGTATGATGCCATGTTTGCTGCGGGCCTGAGGTTACCTTTGACGGCTCTACACCGTCAACTTGTTGACTTTCTGGGCATATCCGTCACCCAAATTGCCCCAAACGCCTGGAGGACTTTCATAGGAGCTGAAATCCTGTGGGGCAGCTTTAGTGGAGGACACCGTCAGCTTACGCTCGACGAATTTTTTTATTGTTATAGGCCCCATCATATCGCCTCGTCTAAGGGGACATATCATTTCAATGCCAGGGAAAAAGGGTTACGGCTTGTGTCAGATATGCCGGATTCCAATAGGAACTAGAAAAGTAGGTATTTTTTCGTTGAGGGGACGGATTGGATTTGCCGTCAGGAGGAGTGGGCGACGATGCCCCGTGGCTATTTTGACAACACTTGGGCCTTTGTCAGGGACTCGGGTTGATCCTGTCAACTATGTTCTTGCTTTTTTTTGAAGTGACGCTACTAACACTTGTGTTTCTTTCAGCCTATACCCGTCCGCACATATCTGACGAGCAGGAGGAGTTCATCCAACGGATTCTGGAAATCCCTTTGGAAGACCGTAAGTGCAGGGAATTGATCACCCTTGACACCCTTCACTTATATTGTGGGGGTCCAATACCGTCAGCGGCAGCTCGAAGGTTGGAAGAGTTTGCACGACGACGTGAGTAAACTTCTATCATTCCCGTCAGTTTCATTCCTCCGTCCCATGCCCTAACAGTCTTTTTCGTGTTTGTAGAGATGGAATCCGCGAAGCAAAGGATAAGGGCTGCCGCAGCCCGTCAGAAGGAGGAGAGGAAGGCTAAGGAGGCTGGGGGGGAGGCCTCGTCAACCCCCAAGGCCGTCGTTAAGGCGACGAAGAGGAAGCCCGACGGGAGTAACAGCCGTCCCGCAAAAAAGGCTACCGTCTCTCCTGGAGATGAACCATCGAAGGAAAAATCCCCTCCGAAGCCTAGTCATGGTGCGGGCAAAGGAGTGATGACTTCTACTGGTCCCGTCAGTGAGGGTCCCTGTCGCCTCCTGACCCATAAGGACTATGCCGTCGGGGAGGTTGAATCCTTGATAAAACCGACGGACATAGAGCCTTGTGACCAGGTGGGGACGGAGGATTTAGGGGCGTCGGCCCTCTTCGATCTCACCAGGGTAGGCTTGTTGTGTTTTTGGTTGAACAAGCTTTATTTTGTTCTTTTAGTTCATTTTTGGTTGAACTGACGGATATATTTTTTTTAGGCCTTGGTGCGTGTCAAGGCCCTTCACGACCGTTGTGTGGCGAAGGAGGGGGTCGTCACCCGAGTTCGCAAACATAACGCGAACTTGATGAATCAGCAGGCTCAGTACAAGGACGCCGTCCGTATCCTCAACCAGGAGCTGCAGGACGTTAAGGAGAAACTGACGGAGGTCACCCGTCAGAATGACAAGCTCCAGGAGGAGGTGACGGATCTGGGCGAAAAGCTGCAGACGGCGGAAGCTGACGCAATCAGGGACTTTAAAACGTCGCAGTCTTTTATTGACTCATGTGCCGGGTATTATGGCACCGGGTTCGATGATTGCCTTCGGCAGGTCGCGTCAGCCTTCCCGGAGTTGGACTTGTCTGGGATTACCATGGATGATGAAGATGACGGCTCTCATCAACCTACTCCTACTCCGGAGCATGATGATAGTGTAGTCCTGGCCCAGCCTGCTACTAACCCTGCTGCATCTGATTCTCCAGCCGTGATTGTGGATATCGAAGACCATCAAGCTGACGGCAATCCTGCGGACGCTCCTGCTGCTTAGTTTTTATTTTGTATTTTCGCCGTGTATTTATTTTGTAGACAATCGTTGTTCTTTAAACGTTTGGCAAACAGTTGTAGTTTTAAACAATGTTTAAGGGCCTTTGTTTATATACAGTTGTGTATGCAATTGCTTCCGTTGCCTTTATATATTTTATTGTTGATGGCCCTAGACGAAATTTCGATAAAACTTTCCGTCTGTTTAGTAACCCGTTAGTTCTTCGAATTGTTGGAAGACTCCGTCGGCATGACTTTGTGCCTAGTCTTCTTACCCCATTTGATTTATGGGTTTCCTGTTGGATTTTTCGGCCTTGTCCATTATTTTCCAAGCCCCGTCAGCTTGGTAAAATTTTCCGTTTGTTAGACAGCCCGTCAGTTTCCCTTTAGCTTTGGCCTTGATGACTGTCATTTTTGGTAGATCTTTTTGGGTTGGAGGTCTTTGTCCGTATGATGATGGTTTCATCTACGGGACCGTCAGTTTTTTGGTTTTAGCCTTTGTGGATCTCATCTTGGTGGGTTCGTTGGTTTTAGGACCCCGTCCTCATGATGCATTCTTCATCTATGGGACCGTCAGCTTTTTGGCCTTGGCCTTTGCTGATCCTTTCTTGGTGGGTCTGTTGGTTTTAGGATCCTTCCCGTATGGTGACGGTTTAATTTATGGGGCCGTCAGCTTTTTAGCTTTGGCTTTGATGATCTTGTCATCTTTGTAGGTCTGTTAGTTTTCAGACCTCATCCGCACAATGACGGTTTAATTTATGGGGCCGTCAGCTTTTTAGTTTTGGCTTTGATGATCTTTTCATCTTTGTAGGTCCGTTAGTTTTCAGACCTCATCCGTACAATGACGGTTTAATTTATGGGGCCGTCAGCTTTTTAGCTTTGGCTTTGATGATCTTTTCATCTTTGTAGGTCCGTTAGTTTTTAGACCTCATCCGTACAATGACGGTTTAATTTATGGGGCCGTCAGCTTTTTAGCTTGTGTGTTATGGACATGGTTTGTTTTGGTCGCTCACTTTTGTGAGCTTAGTTGCCTACTTATGTGGACTTCGAACCGTAGACTTCTAAACAGAGATCAGCAATTTCTGAATAAACTCCTCTTATTGCCATGCATTCAAATAAAAGTAATTAAAACCAAATCCTGCCCTTTGGGCTAAAAAGTGTTGTTGCAAAAAACTAAAGTAAATGATAAATCTGAGGAGTAAAACTAAAATTTGCTGGAATAAAAAAGAGGTTGGTCTTCATGCTGCCGCTCCTATTGGTAATACTTTCGTAGGTGCTCGGTGTTCCATGGGTGTGGTAGTTTCTGTCCTTCCAACGTTTCCAGGTGGTAAGTACCTTTTCTCTGCCATGACACAACTCGGTAAGGTCCTTCCCAATTGGGACTGAGTTTCCCTTGGGTAGGGTCTCTAGTGGCGCCCATGACCTTCCTAAGAACAAGGTCTCCAACTTGGAAGTCTCTATGTCGGACCCGAGAGTTGTAGTGTTTGGCCATGCAGTCCTGGTACCTAGCGAGCCTTTGTTCTGCTGTTGCTCTGATCTCGTCCACTAGGTCAAGTTGTAGTCGCATAGCTTCGTCGTTTTTGTTTTCATCATGGTTGTGCACCCTGTAGCTTGTGAGTCCAATTTCGGCCGGGATGACTGCTTCGCCTCCGTATGTCAGCCGGAACGGTGTTTCTCCTATGGGTGTTCTTGCAGTCGTTCTGTATGCCCATAGTATACTTGGCAATTCTTCGGGCCATATACCCTTTGCCCCCTCGAGCCGAGTCCTGATGATCTTGAGCAAGGATCGGTTCGTGACTTCAACCTGGCCATTAGCTTGAGGGTGGGCGGGGGAGGAGTAGTGGTTCTTTATTCCTAACTGTGAGCAAAAATCCCGGAAGGGGTCGTTGTCGAATTGCCTTCCGTTGTCCGAGACAAAGACTCTAGGAATGCCGAACCTGCATATGATGCATCTCCAGACAAAGCTCCGCACGTTTTTCTCTGTAATCGTGGCCAAAGCTTCAGCTTCTACCCATTTCGTGAAATAGTCGATGCCCACTACCAGGAATTTCAGCTGTCGTACGGCTGTAGGGAATGGTCCCATAATGTCTAATCCCCATTGTGCGAATGGCCATGGGGCCGTCATCGAGGTCAGCTCTTCGGTTGGTTGTCTAATAATATTGCTGAAACTTTGGCATTTGTCGCAGGCCCTGACATAGGCTTCGGCATCCTTCTGCATGGTGGGCCAATAGTACCCTGCTCGCACAAGTTTGTGTACCAACGACCTGGACCCTGAGTGGTTTCCGCAGACTCCTTCATGCACCTCTCTCATGACATAGTCTGCCTCTTCCATACCCAAGCATCTCAAATATGGTCGGGAGAAACCTCTTTTGTACAGGACGTCTTTTATCAGGATGAACCTCGCCGCCTGGACCTTAAGTTTCCTTGTGGCTTCCTTTTCGTCTGGCAAGACCCCATCTTTTAGGTATGAAACTAACGGCGTTGTCCAACTATTGTCGGGGCATATTTCCTGCATGTTGCTGAGATCTATTAGCGGAGAAAGCTGCACGAAAGAGAGTACATTACCAGGGATGACCATTTGTTCTGCTGAAGCTGCTTTCGCGAGGCGGTCGGCTCGCTCGTTTTCTCCCCTGGGAATTTGGACGACTTTGGCTTCTAGGTCGTCCACTCTCGCCCTTACTTCATCAAGGTACTTCTTCATCTTTTCGCCCTTGCACTCGTAGTCTCCATTTATTTGGTTAGTGATAACCTAGGAATCGCAGTAGATGACTACCCTCGCGGCTCCTGCCGCTTTGGCGAGGTCGAGCCCTGCTATCAGAGCTTCATACTCTGATTCATTGTTGGTAGCAGGGAAGTCGAGACGGACCATACATTCAATGGTGTCTCCTTCGGCTGATAGTAGCACAATGCCGGCCCCTGCGGCTTGTCTGTTGGACGATCCGTCCGTATATATACTCCATTGGGGGGACTCTGCTGCCCCCTTATCTTCGTCATGAGTGAATTCAGCTATAAAGTCGGCGACGATCTGCCCCTTGACGGCGGTCCGCGGGCGGTACTGAATATCAAACTCGCTCAATTCTATAGCCCATAACGCCAGTCGTCCCGCGGCTTCGGGACTGCTCATTGCCCGCCGTAAGGGTTTGTCAGTCAGGACGTTCACCGTATGAGCTTGGAAGTACGGTTTTAGCTTGCGGGCTGCCGTAACCAATGCAAAGGCAAGTTTTTCCATGGGTGGGTACCTCTCTTCGGCACCGTGAAGCGCTCGGCTTGCATAATACACGGGCTTTTGCACTCTCTCTTCTTCTCTGACCAAGGCCGCGCTAACGGCTGCGGGGGAGACGGCTAGATAGAGAAAAAGCTCTTCTCCTGGCTGTGACGGGCTCAGCAGTGGTGGGGAGGAGAGGTAAGCCTTCAATTCCTCGAATGCTTGCTGGCATTCGTCAGTCCACTCGAAGGATTTCTTCAATGTTCGGAAAAAGGGCAAACACTTGTCCGTTGCTCTTGACACGAATCTATTTAGTGCCGCTATCTTTCCGTTGAGGCTTTGCACCTCCTTCACATTTCTTGGTGGTGCCATATCCATAATGGCCCTGATCTTGTCCGGGTTTGCCTCGATTCCCCTCTGAGATACCATAAATCCTAAGAATTTTCCTGCCGTTACTCCAAAGGCACATTTTCCTGGATTAAGCTTCATGTTGTAGGAGCGAAGTGTGTCGAATGTTTCTCTGAGATCTCCTAGATGATCTTCCTCCTTCCGGCTTTTTACTAGCATGTCGTCCACGTAGACTTGGACATTCCTCCCAATCTGTTGTGCGAACATTTTGTTCATAAGTCTTTGGTACGTGGCGCCTGCGTTCTTCAGGCCGAAAGGCATCACCTTATAACAGAAGAGGCCCTGGCTGGTCACAAACGACGTTTTTTCTTGATCGGCTTCGTGCATTCGAATTTGGTTGTACCCCGAGAAAGCATCCATGAAGCTTAGCAACTGGTGTTGGGCCGTAGAATCTACTAAGACATCGATCCTCGGGAGGGGGTAGCTATCCTTGGGGCAGGCCTTGTTAAGATCGGTGAAATCCACACACATCCGCCACTTTCCGCTCGCCTTTTTAACCATCACTACGTTTGCTAACCAGTCAGGATAGTATACTTCCCTAATGAAGCTTGCTTCCTGTAGTTTTCTGACTTCTTCTGCTACGGCTCGGTCTCGCTCGGGGGCAAATACTCTCTTCTTTTGTCGGATAGGTGGAAAGGTGGGCGATACATTCAGTCTGTGCACCATGACCGAAGGATCTATTCCCGGCATATCTTCATGACCCCACGCAAATACGTCTTGATTACATCTGAGGAAGGTTACGAGCTCCTGGCGGATCGTGGGGTTAGCGAGCGTTCCAATTTTGGTCATTCGGCCAGGATTGGAACTGTCAAGGGGTATCTCTTCTAACCTCTCAACCGGCTCCGTTACCGTCCGGTGTTCTTCTATGTTTAGAGCCTGAACCTGATCCTCCATTTCCATCATGGCTATGTAGCATTCGCGCGCGGCCATCTGACTTCCGCGCAACTCCCCTACTCCGTAGTCAGTCGGGAACTTTATCATCAGGTGGTAGGTGGAAGTTACCGCCTTCCATGAATTGAGCGTGGGTCGCCCGAGGATAACGTTGTAGGCAGACGAGCAATCGACTACCAAGAATGTTACGTCCCTGATTATCTGTTGAGGGTAATCGCCCACTATTACGGATAATGTGACCGCGCCCAGTCGGAATACCCGACTTCCCCCGAATCTAACAAGCGGGGCGTTCGTCGGGATCAATCGCTTCCTGTCGATCCTCATCTGCTGGAACGCTGGGTAGTATAAAATATCTGCTGAGCTGCCATTGTCGACCAGCACCCGGTGCATGTTGTAGTCTCCTACCCGTAGGCTGACGACGAGTGCATCGTCATGTGGATGGTGAAGGCGTCGCGCGTCTTCTTCTGAAAACCCGATTATGGAGCCTTCTCTCCGTGCTATCTTTGGCACGACTCCCGTCAGCTGAACATTTTGTACCATCCGAAGATAGGTCTTACGGGCTTTCTTAGTTGACCCGACGACAGTCGTTCCTCCTACAATCATCCTTATGTCCCCGATCGGGGGCCTCGGTTGCTCATTATCCCGCCGGCGGTGTTGGTCTTGTGCAGGGTTTTCCGTTTTCTCTTTGCTAACGAATCTCTGCAGTTTTCCTTGTCTGATAAAGGCCTCAATTTGTTGCTTGAGATCATAGCAGTCGGCTGTGTCGTGATCATGGTCGCGGTGGAAACGGTAATACTTATCTCTGGAACGTTTGTTGGGGTCACTCTTCAGCTTTCCCGGGAACGTCAGAGCCTCCTCGTCCTTGATTTGCATAAGGACTTGATCTATCGGGGCCGTCAACGGAGTGAAGCTCGTGAATTTTCCCCCCAGGGGCTTAGGGCGCCTTTCGTCCCTTCGGTCTCCTGTTCTTGCCTTCTTTTGGCCCTGATCCTGTCGAGCGTCTTCCTGCCTTTCTCTTTTCCTGGGCCTCTCTTCTCGAGCTAACAGTGCGTCTTCAGCGTTCATATACTTTGTGGCACGATAAAGTACTTCCGACATGGTCTTTGGGTCGTTTTTGTATAGAGAGAACAAGAACTTACCCTTCTTTAAGCCGTTCGTGAATGCCGCAACCAGTATCTTATCGTCGGCTTCGTCGATCGTGAGTGCCTCTTTGTTGAAGCGGGAGATGTAGGCTCTTAAAGTTTCATCTTCTCGTTGCTTCATACTCATCAAGCAAGCCGTAGACTTTTTGTACCGGTGGCCTCCGATGAAATGTGCGGTAAATTAAGCACTGAGTTCTTTGAAGGTGCTGATGGAATTCGGTATCAGTTGGCTGAACCAAATTCTTGCTGCGCCCTTCAGCATTGTAGGGAAGGCCCTACACATGATTGCGTCTGCTACTCCTTGAAGGTGCATTAGGGTCTTGAAGGTCTCCAGGTGGTCCAGAGGGTCCTTGACCCCATCATAACTGTCTATCTGTGGCATGCGGAACTTACTCAGTAGGGGGTAGGCGTTGACAGTGGCGGTGAATGGCGAGTCGGTTCTGTTTACCAAGTCGTCGAGATCAGAAGATACCCGTCCCTTGAGGGCATTCATCATGACCTTCATTTGCTCCTTCATCGCCTGCATCTCCGCGAAGATAGGTGGTGGGGCGAGGTCCATGAGAGACGGAAGGCTTATGTTTTGCCGCTCCGGTCGACTTGGGGCGTTGCTGCCTTCAGGCCTCTCCTGCTCTCTTCGCTCGGCACTGTTACCTTCCTGGTTTTGCTCCTGAAGGATAGGTCTCGCGTCCCTTTGGCGTAGCTATTCCTCTAGGTCGTGGTTCTGTTGCGTGAGACGTTCCACAGCTGCTGCGAGAGTCTTGACTTGCTTCTCGAGGGCGGTCGTGGGTGGCTCCTCTTCTTGAATATCGTTAGTGGTTGCCATTGAGCGGGTAAGCACCATGCGACTTTTTGTCCGGGAAGCTGTAATACGGCTTTACACTACACAAAGTCGTTTCCCACAGACGGCGCCAACTGATGATGCCGAAAATACCACCAGTAAGTCACACGGTTCTCGCGCGCCACAAACGGCACCTGCACAACAATAAGAAAGAACCTAGCAGAGGATACCGGTGTGGTACCGGCCAAATGCCCTCTGAAGGTTAAGTCAGAAACGTTCTCACTACTCTAGAGTGCTAGAGAGGGTAAATTATGCGTACCTCCATTTGTGAGGGTATTGGGGCTTTTATAGTAGAAGAAAGGTTGACCTCTCTTTCTTGGTGTAGAAGTCTTTTCCTTATAGGAGTCTCCTTGGGCGTATTTTGCGGGATTCTTTCCATATAGGAGTTCTTAGGCTTCATGAAGCGTGGGGAGCAAGTTATTTACTTATACACGCAAACGTGGTGATCAAGTATTAAGGACTGACGCCGTCAGCCTACGTTATTCCGTCAGATACAGCGCCGTCAGATTAAGCACCGTCAACTTCAGGATGTTTATCTTTGTAGTACCCTATTCATGGAGTTCCTTCTCGTCAAGTCGCCGTCGGCCGTCAGCTCTCATAGAAAGGCTGACGGCAAAATGTGTCCCGTCACCTTGTCCATTTATTTTATCCTCATCAGTGAGTAATTTTAATTGAGGAGAAAGCTAAAGCAATCTAAGTTAACCAATTTTTACTTAAATTATTTTTGAACACTATATAATTATTTTAATGAATTTAGCTCTTAATAAAAAAAATTCTTCAAATTTACACAGGAAAACTTGTTTATTTTTTTCAATGGGTACAGGGTCAGGTAATAACATTTCATATTGATATATTTTTTATTATAACATGTTTATTGTTATTGTTCTTGGTACAGGGTCAAATTTACCGCAGGAAAACTTATCTAATGTTGTTGTTATTATTATGATGATGTAGTTGATTATAACATTTTATATTGATTTTTTTTTATCTACTTTAGAAAAAAAAAAAATTATAGAGCCATTTCTAAGAGTACATTCTTTGTTTTGGGCGACATTTCAGTTTGGTAAATAGATAGCAATATTTCAATGTTAAAGTATCTTTTGAACTTATATATATATATATATATATATATATATATATATATATATATATATATATATATATATATATATATATATATATTACATAAAATAATTTTATCTAATTCATAGTTTTGAGAGATCACATCCCAAGTATTGGGTCCTGAATAATATTATCACAAATATTATCAATCCAAATAACAATCACACACGAACACACAAATATTTATGTGAAAAATCTTTTTTTCTTGAAGGAAAAAATCACAAGACAAACTTTGAATCAATTTTATTATCATCAAATCAATTATAATATCTCTTGTGTATGTCTCACGGCTAAATAAAAATCTCTCTTATTTTTCTTTACTCTCACATACACTTTCTTTGTGCTTTGTGTCTCACGGCCAAAAAAAAAAATCTCCTTATTTTTCTTTGCTCTCGCATATACTCTTTGTGTCTCGCAGCTTAACTCTCATACACACTAATTATTTATCTAGAGGGCGGCAACACTTTGCTCTCTCCTCCCTACCTTTCTTTTCTTCTTCTTTTTCTTTTCCCCATAGCTCTTCTTGACTATTTTCTCAAAGGCGGCAACACTTTACTCTCTCCTCTTTAACTATCTTCTCAAAAGTGGAAACACTTTGCTCTCTCTCCTCCTTAACTATATTCTCGAAGACAACAATTCTTGCTCTCTCCTCCTCAGCTATATTATTCTTGAAGATGGCAACACTTTGTTCTCTTCTCTTTGGTTATCTCCCACACGAAAATATATTTTTTCTTTCTTGATTTCATGCTCTATTTTCCCTCTCCCAATAGGGAGGACCCTTGGACCAAAGACTTTTTCCTATTCTCTCTTAGACTAGGAATACATTACTTTTTTAACAAGGAATAGACTTTATTTCCATACTAAGGAATAATCTTTCCTTCCACATAAAAGAAATCCAAATTAATTTTTCCTTCTTCAACTAGGAAACCTAATTGACTTTCCAAGTCACAATTGGAATTTAAGAGAATTTCCCAACACACTCGTTAAATTAAATTTTAAAATTATTTTGCATGCAAGAGATTAAAATACTCTTTTATCTCTTAGAATCTCCATTCCTAGTAAATGTTGGATATTATTGTGCAGAAACTTTTACAAAAATAAATAACTAAATAAAAGAAACTCGTCTAATTGAAATGGCTATTAAGAAAATTTCCATACATGCAAACTAATTGTCATCATAATGCGAAATAACAACATACGAGCTAGTTTTTAACTCCAAAACAAACAAAATAAACTTAGGGTATTGAATGGAAAGAACTAACAAATTAAAAAATAAAACTTCTATGATAGCTAGTAACCAATTAAAATTGGTGCACCTGCAATGTTAATATTGAAAACAACATGGGCATTCCTTGACTTCTTCATTAGCCGACTTCTCTTCCTTGAAGAGTTGTAGTATCGACTCAAACAACCATGTAGAGTAAAGCAACGTGATTGGTTTTTTGTTCCCAACCTCACTTTTCTCCTCCTTAAGTTGACAGAGTAATGCTTGAAACATTATGGAAGACAAGTATTGCTTAGGAATCACATATAGTTTATGCTTTTCACCCACGTGCATAGCCGTGAGGTTTTTCTTGCTCTTCATTCATAGATTTGCAAAGAGTTGCTGAACTTTTTCTATAACTTTCGTCATCTTCAAACCCTAGTACCACACTCAACGCAAAGAAAATTTAGAAAAGATAGGAATTCTTAAAAAGTATGAAGTAGATGAACTACGTTGGGTCCTGGGGACTATATATGTGCGTGTGAGAATACGTATTATAATAGGATTAGGTTTTGTGTTATACCACTCCTAGTCCTAGAGCCTATGTGTCGGTTTATATCTTTTTTGTTGATAATTAAGATGCACTCCAATTAGCGTGCTTCAAAGAGTTTGATCATGCAGAGAGAGATAAAAACATAGATGGTTCAGATCTACACTCCGACTAGGTATAGGATTAGTATTTATTAGGGAAATTACATTAATTTCTTTAGAGGTTTCATGAAACTGCGCTACATTCCGCTCCTGTTTTTAGTTTTTTTTTTTTTTTTTTGAGAGAGAGAGAGAGAGAGTTGTTTTTAGTTACGTATTGACTTTTTTTTTTCTTTTTCTTTTTCTTTTTCTTTTTCGGTGGTGAAAGTACGTCCTAACCTGTTTTTTTAGAACATGTACTAACCTATTTTGAATAACTAATAGAATATTTATCTAAAGTAAAAGACATTAAGAAATTTGTTAAAATGTTTAAATAAAATAAATAAGGCATGTGTTTGCATCTCGTAGGTTTGCTTTCATTTGACTTTCAACTAGGGTTGTGTATTCACTACACCAATCTAACGAACTCGATTCATCCCAATTCGATGTCTTGAATTGTCTTTTTGTGGGTAAATAAGTTGGGTTGGCTTTTCTCTTTCTTTTCTTTTCTCTCCTTTCTATATATATATATATATATATTTCTTAGTTTAATTTATTTTTTATTTAAGATTTATTTAAATTTGTTAGTTAGATTTATTTTGATATTTTAACTTTTTAAGACATAATTGTAATGAAATTAAATTGAAATATTATGTCAAATTGTGTAAATTAGAATAATTTATTGAATAATGCAGTTGAATGTTTGAATGGAACTTTTATTTCATTAGGTTGAAGATTTTTCAAAACAAAGAGATCGGTTTAGATTAGAAAATACCCCAACATAACCCATTCACACAGGCTTTACTTTCAACCTCTATATTTCATCACTATGCAAGATTTTAAGCAGAAACATGTAACATCAAATAATTAAATCCATCATGCTTTAATGGAAATTATCAACGAAAATTTTTTTCTAATAAAAAAACAAAAGATTTGATTTATTTGTTCACAAAATCTAAGGTTCAAATTCACCCACACATCAAAATCCAAATGTGATATTTGTAAAACCCATAATATTTGTTAAAGCTCCAACACGGTGGATCCACCTTTAAGCAAAGAGAACGAAAATGGCAAGTATATATCTAAATTTCATTCTCAGTCACCTTCCAAATTCAAATTAATGCTGTCATTTACTATAGACTTCCTTCCAACAGTTTAGTTCTTTTCTTATTCTGAATTATTCAAGAAGCACTAGCTCCATTTATTTCTTGGCAAATCCATGGATTATGGGCATCATGAAAATAGAACAGCGCTTCAATCACCACAGTTCACAAACTGATAATTCACAATAAGGTGCCCTTGAGCATTGCCTTTTCCGTTAGTGTCTAGTTTTCGGAACACACCTACATCCAAATCTAGACCACCATTACTGCATTGATCTATAATTCTCACTGTTGATTGAGCTCCTGTCCCGGTGTTTGTGACCTGCACAGTACAAATAAAATTTAGTGGTTTTCTTCTTGCTTTCCTTATTAAAAGAATGTGATACACTTAGCGTCCGTTTTAGAATAACTTATTTAACTTTTTGCTGAAAATGTGCTAAAGTATACTTGTATTTTGAAAAAGTGAAAAAATGAGGTATTAAAAAGCTATACATAAAAACTAAAAGTTGAAGAGCTAACGCTAAACAGGTTCTTGTTTGACAAATTTAATAATTGTTGAGGGCCATTTTGTGAGAGCCCAAGTAGAAAGAAGAAAAGCCCAATAACAAGGACAACAAAGAATCAGCAAACAGATAGTAAAAAATCATTAAGGCCCAAGCGGCAGGAATAATGGATCACAGGCTCATGAAATAAACAAATGGGTCTCGAAGAGGCAAGTGGGCTTAAAGAAGCCTGGAAAGAGAGAAACAACATCCCATGGGCAGTGTATGATGTAGAAACGTGAGAAAAGGCTGCCGCAGGCCCAAAGTAATGCAAACTAAGAAAGTAAGGGGTTTATAGCAGGCCCATGAACCCCAAGGATGAGAATAAGATTATTGGGCCGGGGAAGCTCAATGAAGTTAGTAAAAGCCCATGGGAATGCAGAAATTAGCAAAAGGGTTAAGGAAGCCTGGAGACAGCAAATGAGCCAAGGATGCCTAAGAGAAAAACAAAAAGGGACACAAGAGCCCATAAGTAAGAAAAAACAGTGGTCATACTAAGCCACTGAGAGAAAGAGTAAACGGCTGGCTTAAAGAGACCCAGCAGGATTAAATCATTACGGCAGGAATAACAGAACAATATGGTAGGAAATGAGGGAAATCATGAAGTGGGCCAAGGAAATATAAGGTCCATCATCAAATAAGGCCCAGCTCCTGAGAGGAGCAGAAAATCAAAAAGCAGCTCATATAAAAGGTCAAAGAAAACGGACGGCAGGCTATGCAGACGAGCCTCCAAACCACGGCAAACGGATGGGCAGCAGGCAAATTTTGGACACATATGGAAGAAAGGCACGCGCAAGACCCAGGCACCACCAGCCTGTACTCAGCCAATACAGAGCATGGTGAGGTCGGGGGTCAGAGATTCAGAAGGCATGGTTTGGTGGTGGAGAGAGGGGAAAAATCTATTTTTGAGGATCTAGCTCAGGCTCTTTCGGGGAGGTGTCCTGCTGGGATGACTCACTACCCAAAAGAGGCAAGTTGAGTTGGAACCAATGGGTGCATGCCATGAGGGATAGGGAGAGAGAAAGAACCCAAACCGTAGCAGGAATGGGTGCCACGGCAGACAAACAAACAAAATATCCTTCTTTGTCTGGTGATGGGGGAGGAATGCAGACGGAACAGTGATGGTCGGCCAGTACACCCAGACCAGACAAAGGAGGTTAAGGGCTAAAACAGTAAAATCCGGTCACGGTAGGCACTATAAAAAGAGGGTCTTGCCGTGAACAGGGGAGAGGATCACGGGAACTTTGACTAAGAAATAGGAATTTGAAAAGAGAAACTAAGAAATAGAGAAAGAAACAAGTGGGAAAGGAAGAAAGAAAACACCCAGAAAGGAAAAACAAAGTGAGAATTAGGATGGTAGGCATGCACCGATAGATTAATTCCCTCTCTCCCTCATGAAATCTTGCTCTCTGTGAGAACCTCAAGAAGCCTCCGTGCAAAAAACCACTCAGGTCTGTTTTCCTCAGGGCAGTTAATCTCCACGGCAGGACTTTTCCTGAGAGATTGATTGCGTTGAGGAGGAACGTTTTTTCCTCTCTGGCTTTGCTCCTGTGGACCAGACTTTAGTCGATTTTCCTAACATTTCGACTAACCCACATATATTAACACTTTTTTTCATTTTCTGTTCTGTTCTTTTCCCTTCCGTAAAGATAATTATTATTGCTGCTATGATTGTGTGTGAGGGTTGTTTGGTCATTTCACACTGAGTGACCAGATATTTTAGTTATTTTATTATTATTATGTCTGTCTGCCACAACTTGCCTGCAACAGTTTTGCCTACCGTAAGCATGTTCCTGGCAGACCTGGCCTAGTTTGCGCACAAGCCGGACTAACTTGAGTTGCAGCTGGACCGGTCCCAACTCCCTCATCCAGAAAACTTGGGCCTAGTGCCGCAGGAAGCAGCCTAATACCGCTAGCACAGCCCACCACCTTACAATAATTAATGGTCTCTAGTGAGCCTACACTTTGTTGACGAAGCCCTTTAATTAATGGGGGAAAAAAATAGAGTTAGCTTTTATGCATAGTTTTCAATGTTACATCTGACAAGCAAATAAAGAATGGGTCCAATACTTCTATGAACTTGACTCATCAAAACCATGATATGTGTTTATTTTTTACCATGTGTCATGATTTTGATGGATCTAATGCACAAGAGTACTTACTCCTAGCCATGATTAGCAAGCATATCAATTTGTCAAATTTCATTACATCCATGATTTGGTGATACAAAAAGAAATCAAGGTCTGAGTTTTGTTCGTTGGAGGATCAAGTTATTGACATCTTCACAAAAGTTGTTTATAGTTGATACTTTTCTAAAAATAAAGAATAGATAGATTAGAATTCTCCTTTTTAATTTTTTTTTTTTTAAATCCAACCCCATCATGTCAAATTTTTCTCAAATTAAAAATAAAAAATAGCCCATATCGATTAAGAATCTGTCACAAAGAGAACTACACTATTATTAAAAAAATAAAAAATAAAAAAAAATAAAAAAACACACACACACACATACACAAATTCAATACTTGAAATTACACTAAGCTGTTGTATTCTAGTTTAAGTCTACCATAATTTTCCATAATAATTCTACCATGAAAGTTAACTTGTCACGCCACTTAGTACTTAACCTTAAGCACCTGCCACAAGCGGCTTGTCCATTAGGCCCAACAGGTCCGCAAAAGGCAGTCCAACCATATTTGCTACGCCATGCAAAGGGTTTGTTGGCATCCCATGTGGAGCAATATGCACTCACAGCATTCAAGTTCCACCCATTCTGCTCTGGATTGTATAAGTGGTACGTTGCTCTCACATTTGAGGCACTCTCACCCCCACTGCCGACGCCGCTGCCACCGCCAGATTGACAGTTGCTTTGACAACTTTTGGAAGGTGAACAAAAGTCAACACCAGTCCCACAGTACCCATGTTGGCTACAACAAAGGTTGTTGGCACGTGTTTTGCACCAGCTTGCTTGCCACATTGTTGTGCAATTGCACTAGCAAGTAAGCATGAGTCCAAATCTTCTGTCTCATTTTTCCTGCTCCACCTTATACTTCACCAATAAAAACTTGTCACATGTTCACCTAATTAATTAATTACTACTATTAATTATTAATAGTAGTATTAATAAGTCAATAATGGTAGTATTTAATTAGTTAGGTGAATATGTGACAAGTTTTTATTGGTCTCTGTACTTACTGTCCCACTTTTCCTGCTCCACTCTATACTCCACCAATAAAAACTTGTCACATGTTCACCTAATTAATTAATTACTACTATTAATTAATAATGGTAGTATTAATAAGTCAATAATGGTAGTATTTAATTAGTTAGGTGAACATGTGACAAGTTTTTATTGGTGGAGTATAGAATGGAGTAGGAAAAGTGGGACAGTAAGCACAGAGATAACACTAAGCAAAAGCTAAGCCTTTCCATTTTGTTCACAATTTAATTTGGAAAAATATGGTTCAAGGGTGTTTGAATTTATAGGGAGGAGGTGAGTCTTTAGAATTAATTACGTTTACCTTGTAGTTCGAATAAGATGACATAGCAAAGTTATGTATGACTTTGACCTTGACTGGACTAAGTGCAACTTTCTACATGGACTCCACAGACTTCTATATGATTTGTAGCCCAATATAGATAAAGAATTACAACAATCTTGCACGATCGGTGGTGGTTAAGGGTCAAGATGGGCTGCTTGGGCAACCAAGTTAGTGTCATCATGTGGTGCCTTTCGGTCATAAATTGTGGCTTATCCTTTACCTAATACTAAGAGCAATTTCAATAGTATTTTCGGTGACCCATTCTGCTGAGTCTGCCGTGATCATTTCGGTCAATTCTTGATTGCATTATTATTATTGCATGGACTGATCGAGAAGGGGATCTTCCAGGTGATCCATTATGGGCCGAAGTTAAAATGGCCCTCTTTACTTCCACAATGACAAAGAAGGCCGCCATTATTAAATAACTTTTTTTCTTGAAGGAGACCCCTTAAAGCCCAATTCATAATTCTTCTTGCAGGAATTATATATCCAACATATTAACCTTGTAACCTCTCTAATCTTCAATGTGATTAAATCAGCCAGGATGGCGTATACATTCTGCTGCAAAGAGTCTAATGACGTAATAAATTCAACATTTTTCATAATTATTGATGAATTTTTTTTTTTTAATTCAATAATTACAATGGGGAGGGGGGATTTGAACCCAAGATATTTAAAGAAGAAATATTAAGAAGTGTTATAATATGAAACTACAAGGCTCTTGGTTCATAACTATTGATGTAACAATTTTTTAAAATAATTTTTATGTGATTGATGTAACAATTTTGATTTGTGTAAAATTATTCAATTCCTTTCCCTTGGATTCCTTTAGAAATTACTTATTCAATTCCTTCATAAACTCTAAAACGAATATTCTAAAATTTGGGAAATTTATTGTGTCTATGACATTGTTAATTGTGTTGTCTCTATCTCCCATTTTCTCCTTTTTGTCTATTGAGGCTGAAGGACATCATGAGAGGCGCCCTTGATTTGTTCTTAGCCCAAAAGTGAATTATTGTCACTTGCATGGTATGAAATGTTCCTTCTTGGTGCTATAGATGGTGGTGACTGTGTTAGGAACCTAGTGGTTCTTAATGGAGGATGGGTAGGAATTGTTGGGGAACTAATAGGAAAATTGAAGGAAATCGACATAATTCGAGATATTCACTCTCCACAGAGAGAGAGAGAGAGAGAGAGAGAGAGAGAGAGAGAGAGAGAGAGAGAGAGAGAGAGAGAGAGAGAGAGAGAGAGAGAGAGAGAGGAAATGCACTAAGCAATCAATTAGTTTAATTTCAATGATATCTAATATTGAATTACAATTGGGGATGACAATTTTGTCCTGCTTCGTTTTGACCTAACCCTCTCCGCTTCGTCCAACACAAGTTTTCCCCACCCCACAATGGTTGTGGGACAGGGATGGGTTTAGACATTTTAAACCCCACCCCTCGTTGATAAAAATTATAATTGTAAATATTTCACATCTTAAAACCCTACTTTTTAAACAAACATATCAATATTATCTTATTTTATTCTACTCATGACTACTTGCCTCTATTTTGTTATTTGTTAGACTATGAAATTTTTGTTTTTGTTGGATATTGTCTTGCTAAAGACTTGGATATATAATATTATTCAGCTTTTGCCAAAAATTAGTTTGATTCAATAGGATAAATTTAGTTGTAATTTCAAATATATTTTTATTTATGAAACAAATTTTATTCAAAGAAATTGTAATAGTTGTAGGGAAAATTAACAAAAAGTAGAGTTTAAATATAATACGAAATAACACTGTAACAGCATACTAGCTAGTTTTTAAATCCAACACAAACAAAATAAACTTAGGCTATTGAATGGAAAGAACTAACAAATTAAACAATAAAACTTCCTATTCTACCAATTAAAATTGGTGCACTTGGCTTTGTTAATATTGAAAACAACATGGGGAGCATTCCTTGGCTTCTTCTTCATTAGCCGCCTTCTCTTCCTTGACGAGTTGTAGTATTGACTCAAACAACCATGTAGAGTAAGGTAACGTGATTGGCTCTTTGTTCCCAACCTCAATCTTCTCCTCCTTAAGTTGACAGAGTAATGCTTGAAACATTATAGAAGACAAGTATTGGTTAGGAATCACATATACTTTGCGGTTTTCACCCACATGCATGACCGTGAGGTTTTTCTTGCTCTTCATTTGTAGATTTGCAAAGAGTCGCTGAACTTTTTCTATAACTTTCATCATCTTCAACCCTAGTGCCACACTTAGACGCAAAGAAAATTTAGAAAAGATTGGAATTCTTAAAAAGTATGAAGTTGATGAACTACGTTGGGGTCCTGGGGACTATATATGTGTGTGTGAGAATACGTATTAGAATAGGATTAGGTTTTGTGTTATACCACAATTAGAGCCTATATGTCGGTTTATATATATTTGCAACTATATCATTGTCGTTTTGATCAAGCACTCCAATTAGCGTGGTTCAATGAGTTTGATGACAACCATCTGATCATGCAAAGAAACATAAAAACGTAGAAGGTTCAGCCTTCAGGTCTACACTCCTTCTAGGTTTAGGATTAGTATTTATTAGGGAAACCACATAAATTTCCTTAGAGGTTTCGTGAAATTACGTTATGTTGCCCTCCTGTGTTTTAGTTATGTACAAACTCTTTTTTTTTTTTTTTTTTCAGTAGTGAAAGTACGTCCTATCCTTTTTTTTTAGAGTATGTACTAACCTATTTTGAATAACCAATAGAAGATTTTTCTGAAGTAAAAAGCATTAAGAAATTTTTTAAAATTTTTAAATATACTAATTAATCAATTAAGTCAATATGGTTTAGGGTTGTCTTTGCATATATTAGGTTTGCTTCCAATTGACTTTTAAATAGGGTTGTGCATTCATTGCACCAACCTAACTAAATAGATCCAACCCGAAATATTGTCTTGGATCGTTTTTTTGTGGGCTAATGAGTTGGGTTGGGCTTTTTTTATTGGAAACTTAGGGTTTGGGTTGGATTCGGTTAGATTTTCAACTCAACTAACTTAACTTGACACAGCTAGCTCACGCAATTAGCATATACATACACACACTGATATATATATATATATATATATATATATATATATATATATATATATATATATATATATCTTAATTTGATTTATTTTTTATTTACGATTTGCTTTAAATTTGTTAGTTTTATTTATTTTGATATTTTAAGAAAATATTCTAATGAAATTGAAATATTATGTAAAACTGTGTAAATTATAATAATTTATTGAATAATGTATATGAATAGTTGAACGGAATTTTTTTTTCTTTTTTCTTTTTTTTTAATTAGGTTGGAGATTTTTTCAAAATAAGGAGATCAGTTCAGATTAGAAAATACTCCAACTTAGCCCATTCATCATCGAAAGGCTTTACTTTAAACCTCTATATTTCATCACTACGCAAGATTTTAGGCAGAAACATGTAGTATCAAATAATTAAATCCATCAAGCTTTAATGGAAATTATCAACAAAATATATGTTCTATTAAAAACAAAATCAAAATAACAAAAGATTTGATTTATCACAAAATCTAGGGGGTGAATTATTTAAAATGTAAGGTTGAAATTCACAAACGTATCAAAATCCAAATGCGATATTTGTAAAACCCATAATATTTGTTAAAGCTCCAACACGTTGGATCCACTCTTAAGCAAAGAGAACTAAAATTGCAAGTATATATCTAAATTGCATTCTCAGTCAACTTCCAGCAAATTCAAACGCTGTCATTTACTATAGAATTCCTTCCAGCAGTTTAGTTCTTTTCTTATTCAGTTATTCTTATTCAAGAAGCACTAGCTCCATTTATTTCTTGACAAATCCATTGATTATGAGACACTGGGCCACTTGGGCATCATGAAAAGAGAACAGGGCTTCAATCACCACAGTCCACAAACTGATAATTCACGATAAGGTGGCCTTGAGCATTGCCTTTTCCGTCAGTGTCTAGTTTTTGGAACACACCTATATCCAAATCTAGACCACCATTACTGCATTGATCTATAATTCTCACTGTTGCTTGAGCTCCTGTCCCGGTGTTTGTGACCTACATAGTACAGACATGAAATTTAGTGGTTTCCTCCTCACTTTCCTGATTAAAAGAATGTGAAACACTTTATTTAAGAAAATTAATAATTGATGGTCTAATTTTTGTATTTGATTGCACTGTTTGTCTAAAATTCTTGGTCATTCATCTTTGAAAAAGAAAAATAGATGGTCTAGTGAGCCCATCTATTTTGAAAAGAAAGATCTTTTTTATTATATATACTTTTCCAAAATCACAGATACAATCATTCATCAAAAGAATAAATAAATAAATAAAACATTTAGCCTTTTAGTTTTCGTAGATAACTTTTAAGAATTTAGTAATTTCAAGCCATTTCACACCGAATCATCTCGAAGGAAAAAAACCATAGCCTTTTATGCATTGTTTTGAATGCTACATCTAGCAAGAGTCTAGTACTTCTATGTACTAGACCTATCAGGATTATGATATATGTTTACTTATGATTATATATTTATATATCATGATCTTGACGGATTTAATGCACAAGAATACCAAACCTTAGCCAATTTCCTAGCAAGCATATCAATGCGTCAAATTTCATTACACTAATCTGTAATTTGATGACACAAAAAGAAATCAAGGTTGAGTTTTGCTTGTCTGAAGATCAAGTTATTGACAACTTCACAAAGTTGTTTAAAGTTGACACTTTTCTAAAACTAAAGGATAGATAGACTAGAATTTCTCTTTTTAAATTATTAAAAAAAAAAAAATCAAACACCACTATATCAAATTTCTTCCCCCACCCCGCCCCAAAAAAAAAAAAAAAAAACACAAAACAAAAACAAAGAAGCCCATATGAATTTAAAATCTGTCACAAAGAGAGCTACACTATATTATAGTTTAAAAAAACTCAAATTTTGTATTTGAAATTATATATACTAAGCTGTTGTATTCTAGTTTCTATTATAAATTTCCATAAAAAATAATAATAATTCTACCATGAAAGTTAACTTGTCACACCACTTAGTACTTACTTGTAAGCACTTTCCACAAGCAGCTTGTCCTTGAGGCCCAACAGGTCCACAAAAGGCAGTCCAACCATATTTGCTACGCCATGCCAAGGGCTTGTCGGCATCCCATGTGGAGCAATATGCACTCACAGCATTCAAGTTCCACCCATTCTGCTCTGGATTGTATAAGTGGTACGTTGCTCTCACATTTGAGGCACTCTCACCACCACCACCACTGCTGCCACCGCCACTGCCACTGCCAGACTGACAATTGCTTTGACAACCATTGGAAGGTGAGCAATAGTCATCACCTGTCCCACAGTACCCATATTGGCTACAACAAAGGTTGTTAGCACATGTTTTGCCACCAGCTTGCTTGCCACAGTCTTGTGCAATTGCACTAGCAAGTAAGCAGAGAGATAACACTAAGCAAAAGCTAAGCCTTTCCATTATTGTGTTGGCTGTTCACAATTTAATTTGGAAAAATATGGGTCAAGGGTGTATGAATTTATAGGGAGGAGGTGAGTATTAGAATTACGTATTATCCTTGGTAGTTTGAATAATATGGCACAGCAATGTTAGGCGTAATATTGACCTTGACTGGACCATGTGCAACTTGCTACATGAACTACACAGACTTCTATTTGATTTGTAGCCAAATATAGATAAAGAATGACAGCAATTTTGCACGATCGGTGGTTAAGGGTCAAGATGGGCAACCAAATTTGTGTCATCATGATCATGTGGTACTTTTCAATGTATTCCATTCTGCTGAAGATCTGCCGTGATCATCTCGGTCAATTCTGGCATGCATTATTATTGCATGGACTGAGAGAGGGATCTTCCTGGTGATCCATTTTGGGCCGAAGTTAAAATGGCCCTCTTTACTTCTACAATGGCAAAGAAGGCCGCCATTATTTATTTATTTATTTTTTCTTGAAGGAGACCCCTTAAAGCCCAATTCATAATTCTTCTTGCTGGAATTATCCAAGATATATTATAACCTTATAACATCTCTAATTTTCAATGTGATTAAATTAGCCAGTATGGCGCATACATTGTGCTGCAAAAAGTCTAATGACGTAATAAATTCAACAGCATTTTTCATAACTATTGATGAATTTTTTTTTAAAAAAAAATTCAATAATTACAATGGAGAGGGAGATTTGAACCATAAATATTTAGAGAAGAAATACTAAGAAGTGTCAAATAATTAAGTTACAAGGTTCTTGATTCATAACTATTGATGTAACAATTTTTTTTAAAAAATAATTTTATTTTATGAGATTGATGTAACAATTATGATTTGTGTAAAATTATTCAATTCCATTCTTTTGGATTCCTTTAGAATTTACTTATTCCATTCCTTTGTTAGATTGTTAGTGGTGGTTTGAGTGAAAGTGGTGTTATAGTAATCTCAATATCTATCACACTAATCGTAATGACCAAAGAAAAATGCTAATCACGTCGGCACTATACCTCAAAATGATTAGTCATAATTAAGGTTACTCTAATTGTTAATAAAGCCCAAATCTATCCAGCATATGCCTGGTTTGAGACATGGAACACACCCACATACATAACACAAATTTAAACAATATCCAAATTAAATTTGGGACATCACATCAATACTTCGTTTAGGAGTTCATAATGAAATAGAATTAGTAAATCATAAATAAATAAAATGGAACATAGTGCATTTAAGTAATGAAAAGAAAAGGAAATTAAATGAATGAAAAGAAATTAAATAATTTTGCATATATCGATGTTATTAGCGAGCAGTTTAGTCTAGTTTTTAATAATATTGTTTTATACTTCTGAATCTTATTCAGAGTTCAAGATGATCTTGAAATAGTGGACCTCTTTAGAAACAGTGAAAATAATGATGTGATAAGGAACTACTATATTATGTTGTAATTATTATGTTGTAAAACTACTACTACTACTATTATTATTATTTGTATTTTGTGTTCCTTTTTTGTCCACTTTTGAAATAAAAATATAAATAATTCAAGGTTTATTCATTTCGTCTATAATATGCTTCGTTTACTATAGACGAAATGTTCTCATTGATACTTGTAGTATCCTTTGTTCTAAATTGAATCCCTGTAATACTTGTTGTATCCTTGGTTTTAAATTGAATCCCTGTTTGAAACTCGTTTTCACGTTTAAGGGAGTCCATTTATAACATAAAGACTTCATAAATTATATTGTGGTGAAATATCAATAACATTTACAAGATTTTTTACTTCAAATAATAAGGGAAAATTATTAATGAACTGAAAGAAGAATAGTCCGTAAATCAAAATAGAGAAAATCAAAATAATAAATAATTGTAATTAAGAGAAAGTTTGAGTAATCTAAGGTAACATGTTTTTAAAGAAATTATTTTTGGAATGGTAAATATTTATTCAAACTAAAGTTTACAGTTTGGAAATATTTCTAATGTATATAGGTAACCTAGTTGTACTTGTAGGGAAGCAGGACCCAAATATAGGTATTGGGCCATGGGCCGTGAGCCGTGTCCAAGGATGTTAGATAGCCCAAGAACAGGTAAATACTAACAAATGCATACCAGTTAATGGGTCGTGAAAGAAGTCTGGTCATAAGGAACTGGAAATGTTGTCCGATGAGAAGTGTCTCCTCGACTAAATAGAGTAAAGGTCAAAGGTTCAACCCTTCATCAAGACAAGGCAACAAGCAATCGTGCTAGTAAGGATAAACATTAGATAGGGATAATACAAAAGAGAGTTGGGAAATATCAGAGAAGAAAGCTGTTACCACTGCATTAAATGCTCTGCATCTAATCCTCTGGCCGCATTAATGTGGAGGTGATACCTGAATAGTAATTTCAGCCTTACAGCTACCCCCAAAAACTTCAGGAATGTGTTGATGGGACAAATATCAAAGCTATCAATTTGATCTACACGTGGAGGATTAAGATGAAAGAAAGAAGGAGAATATAAAGGAGAAAAACCCCATTACAGAGAGATCATCCAAAAATCTAAGGAAAAATCACTGTACACTCAAAAACATTAAATTTGTATAAGTCTGAGAGAAATATATAAGAACAAATCATTCTCAGACTTGATCGAGGAGAGCTTTTCTTGCTTAAACTGTTTGTTGTATTCTTCCCAACCATAACTAACCTATTGTGACTACTATCTACTTATCTCATTGAAAGTTCATCTTCAAGCCCACTCTCTAACAAATTTATTGTTTTGAGCTTTTTGGGCCATTGACCCTTCATTTGGGCTTTAAGAGCAAATCGTGTCCTTACAGTACTTTATATACAAATATTTCAATTATATATAGTTATTGTTATTGTTACAACAACAACTACTACTATTATGATTATATTATTGGGAGCAAATCGTGTCCTTACAATACTTTATGTACAAATATTTCAATTATATATAATTATTGTTATTTTGTAGTTCTTGAAAGTCCCTTGTCAAATGAACTGTGTATTTTGTTAGATGCAAATGATGTTGGCATGTACTCTGTAAGGCTTGTAGCCAACTCTCAGTCCACGTTGGCTAGTTAATTTATGCAATTATCTTCTTAACCAAAAAAAAAAAAAAAAAGATATTAAAATAATAGGCATATGCTGACAGGATGTTACTGTGTGTCATACGGCCTCAAAAAGGAAAATACATGAACTCAACCTGTTACTGCCACCCTTATTAAGGAAAAATATTTAAAAAATTAGCACAGTTGAGTCAAGGAGATAGTGTTATCGGTCATTTCCATATTTCCATATGAAAAATGCTAATTAAAAGTGCTACAAATTTTACTACATAAAATTTACAAACTGATATAATAATGAATATTATTGGTGAGTTTTAACTATCTCATAACTAAATTTTAAATTGTCTCTTTCTAATTGATGATACATGTACCACTACTATTCTCATAATATATATATATATATATATATATGCTTTTGAAAACTTGATAGATTGAGTCTATCAAATGAACGTTGGTGACACCTTTGGAAGAGAGTCATCATGGTTCAAAGCAATTCAAGACTCAAAAGGTCGGTCATCCACTTGATTTCTTACAAATATTCAAATACAAAATCAATTTTTTTTTTTTTTTTTTTTAATATATCAGTGTTAGCAATGAGGAGTTTTGTCCAGTTTTTAATAATATATATTGTTTCCCGCATCTTACTTAGAGTTCAATATGATCTTGAAATAGCGGACCTCCATAGAACGAACCAATGAAAATGATGATGTGATGAAGAACTACTATATTGATGGGACTAAGAGACCTAAATCAAGCTTCTAATGAGAACGGAAGATGTTTTAAAGATAAAGCCTGGATTCGATTGGGTTCGGTCCATATGGGTCAAATTTGATAGGGGTTTGTATTGCGGGTATGAGATTTTCTGATGGTTTTATGATGGACGTTGATGTGATAAAGGGTTTCCATGATGACTAGGTGGCTTTGGCATTGGTTGAAGATATATTTGTTTGGTCTCAAATAATATTATTAACAATATTAGCAATTCAAAATAACAATCATATATAAAAATACAAATATTTACATAGAAAATCTTTTCCTTTTTAAGGGAAAAATATCGTAAAGCCTGGATTCGATTGGGTTCGGTCCATATGGGTCAAATTTGATAGGGGTTTGTATTGCGGGTATGAGATTTTTTGATGGTTTTATGATGGACGTTGATGTGATAAAGGGTTTCCATGATGACTAGGTGGCTTTGGCATTGGTTGAAGATATATTTGTTTGGTCTCAAATAATATTATTAACAATATTAGCAATTCAAAATAACAATCATATATAAAAATACAAATATTTACATAGAAAATCTTTTCCTTTTTAAGAGAAAAATATCGGGATAAACTCCGAATAATTTCACTACTATTAAATCAATTACAATAATTCTTGTATATGTCTCACGGTTAAAGAAAAATTCTTTCTTATTTTCTTTGCTCTCACACACACTAATTATCTTTCTTAAAGATGGCAACACTTTGTTCTCTCCTTTTTATTTTCTTCTTCAAGCACTGCTCTCTTTCTTGACTGTCTTTTTTAGCGGCTCCCTCTTGGCTGCTCTTTTTCTTTTTTTCTCTTGTGCAGCACCTTTTTCTTTTTTCTTCACTATGCAGCACACAAAACCTTATTTATATACAACCCAGCCGCCACACCACACAAACTATAATTCACTAATTCACTTGAATTAGGAATTCTTGCTCCTATCGGCCACGGGAATAATAATACAAGCCCATATGTGGGCTTTTACTTCGTGGGCTGGATCATGTGCTTTATGCACCCAACAATATTTGGGTGTGTAGGCTTCTATTGTGAGGATTTATGACCCAACGATAGTAGGTGTTCATGATAGTTTTGCTTCTTTTTCTTGATGAGGGTGGTATAGCTTCACGGCTTTGCATTTTTAAAAAATAATAATAATAAAGGGCATGTGGCATTCAATAAGCAAAAACATATTATTTTGATATCACCATTTGCGGCATCAAATTTTTACATCTACTATTTGACAAAAGAACAAAATGTTAAGGATTAAAATAAAACATTTGAAATGATAGGGACCATTTTGAAACATGGAACAAGAGTTGAGGATATAAATTTTAATTGATTCTTGTTGTTGTTTGCTATGTAATAAGTTTTATTTAATAACAATAAAAAAAGTTTTACTTAGGTGAAAAGTAATGCATCCAATACATAAGGGTGTACTTTCTTCAATTAATAAGTATAAAACACTATATCTTTCTCTCTCTCAAAAAAAAAAAAAAAAGTTCATAACTATATATATAAAGGTTAAGAGATGCTTATGGAAATAATTGTAAATATCATGGAAGAGATCACCAACAAAAATTCATGGACATGGAAGATATTGTGTTAATTGATTTCTTTTCTTAACAAAACATTTTCTTTCTTTCAATAGACCAAATTGTCAAACTATTTACTAAATTATATTTTAAAATTTTAATAAATAAGTGATTTCGAGCGCATTAAAAATCCCGGATGTTTTTAAGAACTTGTTTGGATTAACCAGATTACAAAGAACCCATCTGGTTAATTTGACCGGGTCATATGCTTTAGACACATAATTGGCTAATTGTTAATTGAACAAAAAATTTGATTTCAAATATTTTAGAGAATTAGTTGATGACAGATATTGTATGAGATGTTTGTCAATTCTATGAGTAGACATGTTGTTCATGATCCCACTATTTTTATCTTTATCACATAACTGTTAAAGGTGATGGATGCTTATCTTTGTGAGGATATATTAAAGTTTGTTATAATTTTGTTGTCTTGTGGCCAATTTCGGATATTAATGAAATTTCACATATTAATATTTCATTCTTGAGGAAGACTAAGGATACTTAATGAAATAAATGGCAAAAGGAAATTACAAATATAACAAAAACTTCACAACATCATATCATTGGTTATCAATGATTCCTTGACTTTGCATTGACGAATTAACAGAAGACAAAGCAATTTGTTTTGTTTTGATTAGTACTATGTTTTGTTGAGGTAAAAAGTAATGCATCAAGTACACAAGGGATATACAAGATAAATGGCACATCTAAGTTCAAAGATTACAACAATTCATAAAATCTAATAAATTATAGACAGAATATGCTCATGCAACCAGCAGCATCCACCCAAAAAATGCTGAAAATTTTGCATATTCACTTCTAAAATAGACTGTTCACACTCCTCGAAAGTTATAATTTTTCTTTCACGCCAAATACAATACATCAAGTTATGAGAAATGGCCTTCCAGATTGTGTTGATGACTTGATTCTATTCCTTCCAAATTGGCCCTGCCAATAATCCAGTAAATCTAAAATCCTTAGGCATCACCCAATAAACTTCCCCACCCCCCCCCCCCCCCCCCCCCCCACCCCAAAAAAAACCAAAAGCCACATCTTATAATTTTCTAGCAAAAGCGTAAATGCAAAAGCAAATAAGTCATCGTCTCCCCCATCTTGCTTACACATACTGACATACAATACCAACTAACGAAAACTATATGTTGTTAAGATTCTTTCCAAAGATGCAATTTAAATAAATTGATGCAAAAGAAACTTTATATAAATTAAGAGATACATATTTGGAAATAATTGAATCGTGGAAGAGATCACCCAAAATAATAATAATGTATTCACTCTTTTTCTTAATATAGTATTTTTCTTCTTTGAAAAGACCAAAATATCAAACTCTTCATAAAAGCACATCTTAAGAATCTGTCTAAAGTAACCAAATTACAAAGAACCCATCAAATTTGATCTAATCCTATGCTTTTAAGCAATCTAATTAAATATTCGGATTAATATATACATCACCAGTTCACCTTCCCCAAGTTCGGTTTTTGAATGAACTAACCTCAATGTGTAGCTTGCTCTTAAATTTCTTTTTTTCCTTTTAAAAAAAAAAAAAAATAGAAAAGAAAAAGGTTGACAACTCATACTGTACTGGAATCAATAATGCTCCCAACATCATGCACACGGCCATGCTCCCACCTTATCACGTTCTCAACCAATCAAATAAAATACAACAAATTTAATTATAAAGTTATTCATAGTTCACAGAATTTCATCATACACTAGAAAAAAGATAATGCATGCCATTGATACATCAAGATTTGGAGAGGGGGACAAAAAAACAGCCAATGAGAACGTTGACAATTATTATTAGACAAAACCATTGACAATTAAACAAACTTACACATGAACATCTTTGAGCAAAGTCTTTATGAACATCTTCTATTATTATTGCTTCTCTTTCCTAACAAATCTCGAATATGTCTCTCATATGCTTATAATATATATAATATATATATAAAGAAGAAAAAATAAAAAACATGGTACAGACTACAGACACATCCAAACTTTGTGCTCTCTCTTGCAGCTTCCTCTTGAGCTGGTCTGTCTTCTTTTGATCATAGACACAGCTCTGACAAAACCCACTTCAGCTTCTGTTCTTGCATTTCTCCACCGCTCTTGGTGCTGTAATAATTCAAATAAAACTCATATTATAAGCACAGATTTATATAGGGGTTTGATATTAATGTTATTTACTAAGTGTTAATCAAATTTTACTAACCGAGTCCTATTGCTTCAGATCCTTTCATTATCCGCAAACGCTTGCATGAATCAACAAACATCCTATAGAGTAATTACACAAGGATTAGTAATGTGCTAATTATAAATGCAATGTAATGTAACACGTAATTAGTGAAAAACGTAGTGAATTAAGAACTTACTCCCATGGCACATCGCCTACAAGCATCCAATCTCCATCCTTGTCTTCGTAAGTTGGCACATACTCAGAATCATTCAAAAGGTCTATCAATTTGCTCTCGTTCATGAAATCTTTCATTCCTTGTGACCCATAATTACCTTCAATCCAAAGCAAAAATTTACCACTTTTTCAGTTTATATACATGCATAACAAGTTGATCATGTTTCCCTTATTTTATTAGCCAAAATGAAATTCATATATTAAGTGGGATTGTTAAGTTAATTACCAATGGTAAAGGAACTGAACATTTTGCCTAAGGCTTCAGAGAGGTCCTTGTAGCTCTTGTACAACTTCAAGTCCACCTTACGTAAATATGGTGCACCATCCATGCTAACCTTAACAAAGGCTGCACTGCTGCTAGCCTTTTCTGCTTCATCGTTACTGTTCTTCTGGACGGACACGATGTTCTTTCGGAATGATCGGACGGGTGGCCAACCCACAACTTGTGCCCTGAAAATTCAAAGGTCACATCGTTAAATATTGTTGGCTGCCCTTAACTACCAATACCATCCAAGCATCCCAAACATTTAGATCTAGTCAAATTATGTTATTAATTGTCATAATGTGTTGAAAGAGAAGGCACACCAAACAGAAACATATTTATTTTCATTTGTGTATACACATACAGCTACAGTTTGTCTTTAATACAAATTTTACTATATAAAACTTATAAAGTAATGTATCACTCACCAGCCAAAAAACGATTAAAGCATTTGTATATCAAGCATAAAACCCGTCATCATATTCTTAGTCTCATCAGTTTATAGACTTTATGAATATAATTTTTTATTCTTTAACATTTTCTTTGTTCATGTTTTTTGTTAGGTAACATTTTCTTTTTTTTTCTTTTTTTTTTGTAAAGTAGGTCATTGTCTTTGCTTATCAACTAAGAAAATATACTAGCCTTTACTTTTTTCAATTATTTAAGGAGTAAAAAGACATTTTCCCCCACCTTTTTTTTTTTTTTTCGGCTTTGATGCTTTTCTAGGTATATTTTTATTGTTCTGTACTTTTGAATTCGGTTAAACAATGCGTTAGGTCTCTTAGCTGTGGACTATCTTTTCCCTTGTCCTTGTTTGGCCATTGAATTGTTCGGTTGTTGAGAAAAGTAAAGATTCCATATGTTTTGTTATTTTGCTATGTCTTCCCGACAACCAACCAAGGCCATGAAAAGGCCAACTCAATGGCTCACGAGTCTGCAATGTAAGCCTATATCCATAAAGTTCCCTTTGAATCTAATAAGAAAAATTAATTAATAATTCAACTTTTTTACATAATTTGAGGAAATGATAAGAGCGTGGGTGCCTGGCATGAATTTAATAAGAACAATTATTTAAAAATTCAAACTTTTTCATAATTTGTGGAAGTGATAGAGAATAGAGTGTGGGTGGCATGAATTTAATAAGAATAATTGATTAATAATTTCACTTTTTTCATAATTTCTTGGAGTTATAGAATATGAGTGGTGGACAAAAACTTTAACATGATCTAATCACTAACACTTTTTTTTTATTCTCCACACAACTCACAAACTACAATTTAACAAATAGTTTAGTAAGTTATGAAAAAAAAAATGGTGAGAAAAGTTGTGTGATATATGAAACTTCTTATTACTAAGGAGGAAGAGGAAGAAAAAGCTGAAATTTTGAAATAAATAAGTATTAGTTTTAAGACAAACATGGCTCAAAGGCCAATTCCATAAATGAACTCTCTTAAATTCTCACTTTAGTCTTACACAAACAAGTTTGCTTAATGAATTCTTAGCAAATAAAAATAATAGGGTATCATCGATAAAGGGAAAAAAAAATCCTACAATATTAATTACAATCAAGGGCTAACATTAAAACCAACTAGCTAGGAGGGCAAGCATATCTTCCTATCTTTCATTCATATATGCATTTATTCATCACAAAATCTTAAATTTCTACCATTTAAAAACTAAAGTACATCAATATTCAATGCTTTCCGACCATAATCTTTATAATTACACCCACTACAGCCATTTTTCTCGTTGAATATCCAAGGCATCCCCCCATAACATAAACAGAACATGTATATGACTATAGTAATGAATAATATTCATAATACTTACTTGGATGGGGGCTTTGCAGGATCATTAGAACGAGGTGTAACAACACTAGTCTTCTCCTTCATCTTCTCAGCTTCAATATTCTTCCCGGAATCCTTTGATGATAGGTTAAGCTTCAAATCAACGGTTTCCAAAAATCCTCTCTTCCCGTTGTTCTTCGCCGCCTCGCCATCGTTACCACCTCCTCCGGGTAGTCCTAGTCGTAATTCCGTCTCTTCGAAATTAATCATACTGTATTTGTCACGCTCTGCATCCAAAACACTAGTCATTTTGCACCAAAAATTTCGTAAAATCCAATACTAAAAACTTTCAATAACCCTTTCCTTCTACGTACCTTCTCTCAATATTTTTCTCACCCTTAATCTGATTTTCTCTCCCTTTCTTTCTCTCTCAATTTTGTTTGTTTTCTTTCTTGTTGAAGTGTTTTTTTCTCTTGCTAAATGCTAATTAATGTTGCTAGAGGAGGGTGCATGAAAAAGTAGAGACTAGGGAATATGAAAAGTGTGGGAAGAAGGGCAAATTAGCTGTACTGTTGATAATATATGGTTTTGGGTGGTATTGTTTTGGGGGAGTTTTTTGACGGTATAGATGCTGCCACGTTGGAGGCTTCTGTTAGTTGGATCAACCGAGACTTGTCGGGAGATTGATGTCATGCATGATGTCATGCTCAGAATGATTGTGGCAAAGCAAGTGGGCAGACCAGTTGGCTGTGTTTGCCTTTTTTTAAGAAAAGAAAAAACATAAAAAAAAATTGGCTAATCCCTAGGCTCCACCTTACTAATTCCTGCTTAATTACCTTAAACAGAAATGAAATGAAAGAAGTAAAAAAGCATAAAGTTTGATTAGGAAAGAATTCCACCAGACGCTAAGATATAACCTTTCCTTTCTAAGGCCTTGTAGTATTGCCATTTTTTTTTTTTAATCACATTAGTCTTATTTTAACATTGAAATTATTATGGTTGCGGAGGGGATGTTGTGGCTAAAGTCATAATGTTTTTTCTTATAAAAAATAAAATCAATTGTTGGGGGAGGGTTTTTTTTTTTTTTTTTTAATCACATTGATCTTATTTTAGTATGAAATTATTATAGTTGTAGAATAGATGTTATGACTAAAGTTATATTTTTTTTAATAATTCAATAATTAGGAGACAAGAATTTGAACCATGAATATCTCTATTGAAAATACTAAGAAGTATCAATCAGTTGAACTATGAGGTTAATTCTTGACTATTATGGTACTGCTTGTCAAAAGAAAATAAATAAATATTGGGTTTTTTTTTTTTTTTTTCTTTTATGAGCTCACATAGGATTCATAGCAATCATTTGAATAACTATGGTTTTTGTTATTTTAATTTAAGTAAATGTTATTTCTTTAGAAACAATAGTATCCAAAGCTCTTTGAGCATATATATAACTATTTTACAGGTACATGCAATCCTACTATCCTCTACGCATTCGGTTATTTTAAGAAAAAATTTCTTGAAGATGACCCCAAAACATTAGCTCTAAATTTCAAATCTAAATGCTCATGAATATCATGAGGCCTTAAAAACTATTAAAACAACCATTTGGGGTTAATTTAAGTAAATGTTAGGAGCATTACTTTTTTCACAATTTATTGATAAAGTGATAAATCATTATTAATATAACACCATTTTCACATAAATATATTATAAAAGTCATTTTTATTGTGTATTAATCACAATATATAACCTTAGCAAATAATGAGTTGTTTTGATTTAGGAGGTGCTTATTTTTCCCTTTGATAAATTTTCAAATATAATTGCCTTCAGCCGAATTTCGTTTCAAGCTTTTTTTTTAGTTGTAATTTAGACAGTTTCCTGAATTTGGGAGAACTGTCACTTTTTGTCCTCTCTCTGAAGTGCTTCATTCCGGCAATTAATTAACTGATCAATGAATACCAAGAAACTTATTATAATATTAATACACCAAGAGAGGAATGAAAGTTTTGTAAAAAAGAAAGGTACGAAAGAGTTTAGCAAACAAAAAAAACAAAAAAAAAAAAAGGTACGAAAGAGAAATAACAAAAAGAAAATCAAAAGCAACCCCATTATCTTTATAGTTAAACGTAAAACCTCACAAACACCTTTATAGTTACACGTAAAAATATCTCTCTCTCTCTCTCTCTCTCTCTCTCATATATACATATATATATATATATATAAAATGCTTTCATGTACTTTAAGAAAAAAATTATTAGTCTAATACAGTCCTCTACTTAATTTTGAGATCTTTTATATACCAAAAACTGATTAATGTCTTGATCTAATGATAAAGAGTTATCATCAAGAGCGAACGCTATAAGTTGAAACTTTCTTAAAAAAAATACTTAATTATGAGATGATATGCTGTAAAATCTTCATTTTCTCTTCCCACCGCCTCTAGTTTTTGCTCCATTGGCAGTTTGGAAGGTATAACATCTTTTATAAAATTAAGGAAAATATTTATTCATAAAGTTGCATGACTGCATCATCGAAAGAATAATATTTATGAAAAGAGTAGGACAAAATTTTAATAATGTGTCATCAGACTATTAGCTCCAATCAAATCAAATAATTAAACGGAAGATAAGGTTTATAGAGATTCAGAAAAAAAAAATGGACATTTGTGCCGCTTGAAGATTACCTTTAAATCTTTTCAATCTTTTAGTACTGTTATCCTTTACCACTTTGTGTGGTCGGCATTCGAAGCACCTTCAGCATGGCATGGATGGGTCCAAATGTTCCCTCAAGAGAGTAGCAAAAATATTAAAAAGAGAAAGAGCACTAGTATATCACAAAAAGAAAAACTTTATCAGTTGCTTACAGCCCATAAAATATTATGGAAAAATCACTATCAAGCATAGAAAAACTTTAGGTATGATTATGATTTCGCTCAATTTTTTAGTGCGTTTGGTGCGTGGAGAGGAAATTCTGAACCACTATTCTTTGATTCAGCGGTGGTGATTGATTTCTGTCGTAGCATTTTAATTAAAATGAATAAAAATGACAACTTAAATGTTAAAATATGAGAGTTAATATAGAAGATAAGGAGTTGATTAAAATGTTTAATTCCACGTCGAAAAAAAGAAAGTGACTTTTTTTTTTTTTAAGTGCGATGATTAATATATAGGCTAAAATATATTGAAACAAATATTATGTTAGGTACGTGCACAGAAGGAATGTGAAGGAAGGAGGTGTTAAACACAACAATTAAAAGCATTTTTATACAAAAAAATAAAATAAAATAAAATAAAATAGAGAGGTTATTGGCAAAGAAGGGTGTTCTTTTTTATAGAGTTTTGGTGTTTAACGTCTTGTGCAGAAGTTGTTCTAGTCATACGACATTTATTGGGCTGTTGTATCTCGAAAAAGACAAGTCAAAGAAGGTCTACACTGGTTACAAAGTTAAGACAACCGAGTGCTTGAATCTCCATATAGAGAACAAGTACCATGCCTCAGTCCAACTATTGTTGTATATCAAATAAATAATATTCAGAAGTATTTTTATCTAGTTTTCTCTTGTATTATTTCCATTATTATAGTATTTGCACCAACAATTTCTAACCCTTAGCAAAAAAATTATCTTTTCTTAATGAAGCACAAAATTTTGATTAACAAAAGAGTATGTTTTGATTGAAGCGCATGAAGATTTGATTAACAATTCTCTTTGAGTATGTTTGGTTGAAGGGAGGGAAAAGAAGAGAACAGAAAATGGCAAGATAAATGAGAAAGAAAAGAAAAGAAAATATGTGTTTGGATGTAAAGGAGAAGAGAAATAAATTCTTGGGATTGTATTTTATATTTTTTATCTTTTTAAATTATAAATTAATAAGGATATAAAAGTAGTTCCCAAATGGTGGGTGGGTCCCACAAAAAGGTTTTTCCTCCTATTCTCCCTTCTTTCCTCTTTTTAATTTTATCAAAACAAAAGAAACAATTTTCTTTCTCTTCCCCGCCTTCCATTTCCATGCAGCCAAACATAGTCTAAATATATGTAAAATTGATAATATCTATTAATTAGACTAAATTCCTGACTAAATTATTATTCTAATAAAAAAGTAGTTTAGGAGGTAACATCTTAAGAAGACTTCAAGTTAAGTATTAATATAAGGATAAAGTTTAGTTATAAAATTGTTATATCCTAAGACTACAACCTTACTCAATAAAATAAGTTTTACTACATATTTTAAAAATCTAACAATTCAATTGCATGTTCTTTACGCTCTTAATACACATGTCAAATTTTGTATCAATCGAATATTATTTATTATATGATCTATAAGCTTATATTTTATGCATAATTTTAAACTACAAAAACTACCCTATTAAAAAAATTATAAGCATTTCAATTATAAGCTAATAATTCTAAACATTTCAATTACTTACTAGAGAAATTAGGGATTAGAATTCTAATAATAATTATTAAATTAAACACTAATCCCTCATTTTTTTCAAATGTATATATAATATTAAAGTTGAAATTTAGAGCAAGTTCAATCAATAATTCAATTAGATTCTAATTGAACTTCAATTTTAGTGGCAAATTTCCTTTTAATTGGTCATTATTTTGATGCCAAGTGTCTCTATATTTCAAATAGGCTTCAATTTCTGCCAAGTGTCATCTTTTTTGTTTGTTCGTTTAGACCCCTTAAACCAGATTTTTTAACCTAATTAATTAGCCAAGTTGATTATTAGGTTTATTATTTAGATCTAAGTTAAATAAACATATATCATATCATGCATAAAAGCAGAAAAGTAAATAACACCACAATATGATGACCTAGGAAAACCGATGAAACAAACTGTTTTAAGGTAAAAATCTAGGGAGGATTTGACCTAACTATCCTCAAGGTAAAGTAAATCCACTATAAGAGAATCGAAGTTTTTACAAAAGATTTAACCCTAAATCTATTGCTACCTTATGTAGTAACTTATTGACACGACCACGTGCAAGCTCCGAATCTATAGACTCTTTCTTTTTTTGGATTTTCAGCAACACAAGCTCCCTTACATGTGACTTTGAAATCCCACTCAAAGGTTTCAGATCACCGGTAGTAATGATCTTGTTGCAGCAACTAGGTTCTACCACCGCTTGATTGTAGATCTTGCTCCTGTAGATTCTTGTGTAGTTAGAAGGTATAAAACCTCTCAAATCTCACAAAGAGTAACACATAAGTCTTTCAAAAGTCTGAAAAACGTAGTTAGGATTTCCCTTTTATATGTGGACAAATTAGAATGAAACCCTAAACGTTTTCGCGGGCTTGGGCCTTGTTTAAAACTTCTACAAAATCTGATTTCTACGATTCTCAATTGATCAAGTCTAATTTCTCGATCGGTCGAGCTTGACTGAAATTGACTCCCTTTTTCCGCAGTCAGCTGAACTTGAAGCTTGAAACCTATACTTTTAAGCATTGCCTAATACATAGACTAGACATGTTTTGTTCTCGGTTTGCCAACACAAAATATATATATATATATATATATGATTCTAAATTTTTATTCCTAAACCTTCAGAACCTAACAATCTCCCCCTTTGGCAATCCATGACAAAACACATATACACAATGAAATGCTTAAATTAAATACCAGCCCATATACAAGATATTGCCCTAATAAAATTCTAACACAACTACTAACTATTCATTGCTATTATAGATAGCAGCTGTTGAAAGAATTAACCTGTAAATTCTTGAAACACTGAAAACAAAGCCATAAACACACGTGTGGAAGATACAGTACCAAAATCAAAGTAAAAATCTAATCTTTAATTCACAAAACATATAAAGAGAGACAGTAATATCATAATGAATAACCTCATCATCAGTAACTATCATAATCAAGAACCACATCAATGTTTGTGAAACAAGAACAGTAACAATAAACAAATATAAACAATAACATATAAAGATAAAAGGAAACATGAACATCAAACTAAAAGTAAACACATCAAACTCCCCCTAAGTACAAAAAACTCTACTCCCCCTAAGTACAAAAAGTCCTACAACCTACTCCTCCTTTTTGTTATGAATTACCAAAGGCAACATCAATCATCAGAAGGTGGATGAGGTGGAAACGCACTCCTATAGTCAGCAAAATCAGCTCGTAAGGCAGCAACTTCAGTCAACAACTCATCCAAAAGCTATCCATGAGCTGCTTGAGTAGTCATGAAAGACTCAATCATGGCACGGAACAAGAGAGGAGGTGTAACAGTAAGGTTAACATCATCAGCACCACCAGAAGGATCCACAGCAGCAGTCGGATCCACAAAAGTCTCCTCAGCAACAGGCATAGCACCAGAGGTAGGAGTTGTAGTAGAAGCTTCACCTCGTGATCTCTTTAAAGTCCCAGTGCTTGGTTCAACACTTTATCTGAGCTTGTCGCTGTCTAAGAAAAGTGGCTCCTATAGGAGCAGTTATGTGAACTAACTCTAAGGGAGGAAAATCTGACAATCCTAAAAACCTCAAAATCCTATATATGTACATAGGAAAGAACAATTTTTGAGCTTTACTCATACTTCTATAGATATCAACAATGGTTTGAATAAGCATAGAGGGAAAACATATAGAACCATCAGTAACAAGAGCATAAAAGAAATGCACACCCATCTATAGGGACAGTATGAACATATGAGATAGGATAAATGTTATGGCGGGAAATCTGTAAATACAAAGAGTTAAGCTCAGTAAACTCACAAGAATTGATTCTTAGTTCAGTTCCTCAAGAAACAGACCTACCATAGAGTAGAGACATGATATCATCAACAAGAGAAAAATCAGTGTATGGATACGTGGGCTTACGAACTACAGGCACTCCTAAAGTTTCAGAAACTGTTTGCTTATTAATAGTGAACTCTTGACCTCTAATCCAGGAAGTCAAATAATGACCACTTGTCATTTCAGGATAGATAGAGAGATTTGAATAAAACTCTCTAATCAAAACAGGAGTAGGAGGATCAAACACCTCACACAAAGAAACCCAATTCCTAGACACAAAGTTCCTACGAATGGATGGATCTAACTCACTCAACACAATCTCCCTTTAACCCCAAATAAACCTATATTTAGTTAATGTCTCATATGTCTCTTCACACTTATCAGTGAGAAACCTAACGTTATCAACAAAGGCTAACCTAGAGGAGGATGAAGCATTGTTCCTATTACCTCTAGTCTTAAACTTTCTACCAACCTTAGGAGCCATAACTAAAGAGAAAACAAAAACAAAATCAACAGAAACCAAGGGCAAACTACATTAAATGGGTTAGAGACAAGATAACATGGAATATTTGAAAAACTAGATGATGCATGACAATAGTGCGTAAATGATGCATGATCTAATGCTCTAAAACAGTTCAATTTTATCACAATCTTGTGATAGACCAAGAATGTATTGACCCTTTGTGATGAATTAACCAATTAATTAGCCAAGTTAATTAATTAATTCAATTTGCATGCAATAAGTATGGTAGCACAAACAAATCGCCAACTAAATTAATATGTAGTGGAAAATAAATTGACACGGTAATTTGTTTATGAATGTAGAAAACCTACACGGCAAAAACCCCACCGAGTGATTTTAAGGTCACCACTCCCAAGAATTCATTATTATCACAACAAGCGGTTACAAGTAAAGGAATCTTAGTACCTTATACCAACCTACAGTTGAACCCTTACCCCAATACCCAATTGAACTTGTTCTATAGTGACAATCTCTCCTTTTCAATGCATGGCTCCAAGTATGTGACTAACTAATTTGATGCGTAGATTCCAGTACGCGACTTACACACCAACTTGAGAAGGATGTTGGCTACAAAGTTCTTCAATTCATCAACACGATGAAGATCACGAAACTCCTTGGTTACAAAACCCTACGGTGTTCAAACATAGCAACTTCTTGAAGAGAATGATGAACTAAGGCATATGTCTTCGATTTACAATATGCTTGTGAAAAACTTTTGCATTGAGGTGCATCTACTGTGATGGCCCTTAAAACAATCCTTATATATGTTTAGGGCTGTAAGAAAAGAAAGCTCAAACATCTATACACGAATTGGATGAAAATCAGATCTGAAAAACTGATTTTCTTAATTCTCGATAGATACCCTATCTATTAAGCAATTGTCGAGCATCGGGCTTAAATAGTCTTTTAAATCTCAATAGATACTAGCTGTCAAGTTTTAAAATCCAGCACTTTTTCCTTTGATTCTTAGACAAACTTGCATGGCTTTAAACACATCCTAGATCTACCTAATTACAAGTAAAGTACGTTTTGTCAAAGGATTAGCCAATTCTATATTGACATATGTTCCTAACATGATTCACATATGTCCTAACATCTTGAAAATTGACCAAGAAAATTAAGAATTTTACAAAATCCCCAATTTTCAAAAATTCTCATATTGATCAATTGAACAAGACAACAAGTATAATACATGTTATAATCACTCAATCAAACAATATCACAAGCCAATTTTACTCAATTTTGCCAAATTTCACAAAATCTCCAAATATCTCAAGAATATAAGAACCCTAATTTCGAAAATTTGAGCAAATCTTGAAAATTTTGAAATTAAAGCATGTGGATCATGTTGAAATGATGCATGAACAAAAACCCATAAATCATATTTGACCAAAATGCACAAAATCATCAAAAACTCCAATTTTCCTTTGATGCGAAATTTTTTGAAAAATGCATGAATGCATGTAATTTGATCAAAAAGAAAGGGCAAAAGTGTCTTACCTTACGATGTTGAAGAAAACTTTTGAATCTTTGACCAAGAATAAGACAAAAAAAAATTTGAGTGAGAAGGGATCGAGAGAGGAATCAAAGAGAAAGACAAAGGAATAGTGAAAAAAAGGCTAATTTGATTCCTAATAGTTAAAAAAAAAAAAAATACAATCGGTCGGGAGGAATCGGAACAGGAATCGAAATTCACATAAAAATAGGCTCGACTGATCAAAAGGAATCGGGAAGGAATCGAGCAAGCTCGAGAATTTTAATGGAATTTCCTTTTGCCTTTTCAATCGGCCAAAAGATAGACTCGATCAATCGAATCCTGAAGAAACATAATTTTTTGAAAAATTTGGAAAACTTTTCTGCAGAAACATTTGAAAAATAGTTTTTATGATATGAGATGCATGTTCATGATTTCAAATGTTTTACAAAACCAAACTTTTCTAAGAAAAATTCAAACCTTAGCAAATTTTATCTAACTTTTCTTTCCTCACTCCCCCAAAATGCATTAAACACATCAAGAAGTTAAATTTAGGATCGCCACAAAGCTTAACACTTAATCACATATACAGAGCTTAACAAAGATTTGCTTGTGGTGTGTGCAACTAGTAAGTGTATGTGATACTCACAAGGTGATATGTAGACTGAAAATAAGCACAATTTCTACATTATCCATCACACAAGTTTGAAAGTGACTATCATCTAAAAAGTTACATCATATAACTCCCACATCTCCTAGAAAACACGCTTGCAACCATGCATTTTTTTTTTCTTTTTCTATTAAAGCATATTTTTCTTTTTTTTTCATTTTGCCTTTTTGCTTCTTTTAATTTATTTTCATAGCAACACCTTAAATATCTTGTTGTGCAAGTACTACACTTTACCGAGCATGGCTTTTATGATTTGCACATAGATATTCATGATTGGCGAGTAACAATGGTGAAATGGTTATTTATGCCTTTCTCCTATGATTTTTTTAGTCCTTACAATCAAAAAAATGTGACTTCAAAATCAAGAGCATGTGTTTAAAAATCATAAAGAACTCACACAATATAAGCACTACATAGCATAAACTAGCAAAGTGCAGAAAAATAAAGCTCATCAAAGCTAAACAAGGTACACAGTCATGAAATGTAAATTTCATAGGCTAACCTTAATTACACATCTTGAAGATGTATAATACAAATACCTTTTTTCTTATTTTTTTAATTTAAAAAAAATGAAAAACATCAAAAACAAACCTAGAATGAAATGTATGAATGTAATGCAAATGCAAACCCTAAAGAAAAACAGTTTTGGTCACAAAAGATTGAAAGAATTAACACAAAGACCATGTCAACCAGACTCACTGAGACTGAGTCTTTTGCATCTAGACTCTTTTAGATGCAAATTTAGAGTTGGTATTTCTATTTGAATTGGCCGTAAAATTAGCTCCAGTATTAGCATAAAGGTTAAGAACCTTTACCAGTTCATGGATAAGTGCCATAGGATCTTGTACTTTTGACACAGGCACTTTTTATTTGGATCCTTACTTTGAAACTTGCAACTTAAAGCAATTTGGCCTAGTATGCCCAGCTCCACCACAAAAATGACAAAACCACTGAGGTTTATGGTGTTTTCCTATCTTCCAGATTGATTGGGATTCTTAGGTTTTGACTCACTTAAATCTACTCTAGTTCTTCTAGAAGCTAGTACTTCTTCCTTATGTACCTTAACTTCAAACACAGATGGATGAACAACAGAAGAAGATGTAGCAGGTACAAACTTGGGAGGATGAATAGTAGAAGAACAACCACTCTCAACAAACCCTAATCCTGTCTTACCAGAAAGAAAATTTTGAACATTTAGCATATCATTAAGTTTAGAAGTAGAAATTCTATCTATTTGTTCTCTAGCAACAGCTAATTCTAATTCCAAGCTTTGAACCTTTTCAAGTAAAGTCATGTTCTCAATCTTAACAGAATTTAAGAGTTCATTGGCATCAAACAATTTTAATAGCAAATTTTTCTTTTCTTGTTCAAGAGTGTTTATCTTTTTCAACCCTAACTCAACACTCATAGAATCTTTGGCTGCAATCTTGCATAGCTTATTATAAGCAACTTGCAAGTCAACATTCTCAGAGTGTTCCCCATCAAAAGTGTTCTCATCAGCAGTCTCAATTTCACTTACTACAGCAGTAGCAGTGAAAGCCATGAAGTTTCCTTCTTGATCACTTTCAGACTCATGATAAAAAACTTCATCATCATTTAGAGTAACAGCCATACATTTTCCTTTAGATCTAAAAAATGTTGGACACTCAGATTTTAGATGATCATAACCCTGACAACCATAACATTGTTGTTCTAAAGAACTGTTAGAAGATTGACCTACTTTGTCTTTTGATTTTTCAGAATTGTTGTTTTTGGCAGTGTCATTCTTCTTCACATTCTTAGGGTCAACATTGTTTCTATTTCTTGTCTTTTTATTATTATTTCTTAGAAAATTTCTAAAGTTCTTAGAAAGATAAGCAGTCTTAGTAGATGAGAGTTCATCATCAAATCCACAATCATCAACAGATTTCAAAGCCATTGATTTGGATTTATTAGTTTTTGGTAAGTCAGATTCATAAGACTAAAGTGATCCTACAAGTTCATCTACAAGAATGGAATCAACATCTTTACTTTTTGTTATAGCAGTCACTTTAGGTCTAAAGTTCTCAGTTAATGATCTTAGAATTTTTCTAACAATTATAGGTTGCTAATAAACTTCACCCAAATTAAATGCAGAATTGACAATATCATTCAACTTAGCATAGAATTCATCAAAAAACTCATCCTCAGACATTCTAATGCATTCAAATTTAGAGGTCAACTACTGCAATTTATTAATTTTTACTACCTTAGTGCCTTCATGCACTGTTTGTAAGATGTTCCATGCAGTGTGAGCAATCTCCACATTTGAGTTTCTCTTAAATTCTTCCATAGAAATAGTATTGAGTATAGCATTCATAGCCTTACGGTTAAAGCTAGCTGCTTCCTTTTGGGCAGTGGTCTATTCACCTATAGCAGTGGTTGGTATTTCCCAACCATTTTCTATAGATAACCATACTCTCTCATCAATGGATTTCAAAAAGGCTTTCATACTAACCTTCTAATAAGCATAGATATTCCCATCAAAGTATGGAGGGGTCACAAGAGAGTGACCGTGTTCCATCACAACAGAGGTCAAAGATCAACTCTAGGTTAAGAAACTTATAAATAAGAGCTAACCCACTCTGATACCACTTGTTTATTCGTTTAAACCCCTTAAACTAGATTGTTTAGCCTAGTTAATTAACCAAGTTGATTATTAGGTTTATTATTCAGATCTAGGTTACACAAGCATATATCATATCATGCATAAAAGCGAAAAAGTAAATAACACCACGATATGATGACCCAGGAAAACCGATGAAATGAACCACTTCAAGATAAAAACCTAGAGAGAATTTGACCTAGCTATCCTCAAGGTAAAGTAAATCCACCATAAGAGAATCAAAGTTTTTACAAAAGATTTAACCCTAAATCTATTGTTACCTTATGTAGTAACTTAATGACACGACTACGTGCAAGCTCCGAATCTACGGACTCCTTCTCTTCTTGGATTTTCAACAACACAAGCTCCCTTGCTTGTGACTTTGAGATCCCACTCAAAAGTTTCAGATCACCAGCAATAATGATCTTGTTACAGCAACTAGGTTCTACCACCGCTTGATTGTAGATCTTGCTCTGGTAGATTCTTATGTAATTAGAAGGTACAAAACCTCTTAGATCTCACAAAGAGTAACACACAAGCTTTCCAAAAGTCTGAAAAAACATTGCTAGGGTTTCCCTTTTATATGTGGACAAATTAGAATGAAAACCAAAACGTTTTCGTGGGCTTGGGCTTGGGCCTTGTTTAAAACTTCTGTAGAATCTGATTTTTGCAATTCTTGATCGATTGAGTCTAATTTCTCGATCGGTTGAGCTTGACTGAAATTGACTCCTCTTTTCCTACAGTCAACTGAACTTGAAACTTGAAACCTATACTTTTAAGCATTGCCTAATACATAGATCTAGACTAGACATGTTTTGTTCTCAGTTTGCCAAGACAAATAAAATATGATTCTAAATATTTATTCCTAAATCTTCAGAACCTAACATTTTTGTTAAGTGTTACATATAGATTCTTGAACCTAAACTTAAAAAATATAAGACAACTCAATTACAAATGTATTATACTACTATGTAAAACTTTGAATGTGTAATACTTCCAACCTATTTAAAACTATTTTAAATCTATCTAAAATTACTTTCTAACCATTCTATTTAGATCTCATTTGAAATCACTTCTAATATGTTTAAACTAATTATATATTCTTAGAAAAACTTATGCTAAAATGCAAATTACACTCCCTAACTTTGACTAAAATTCATTTCAGTCTTCTAATTTTACTTCTGTTCAATCGAGTCTTATAAGCTACAAATTTATTCAATTCAGGCATTCCTTCCAATTTCATTAAAATTTTTCCATTAAAAAAATATTTTTTTCTCAAATGAAAAAATATATAAATTTAATAAAAAATATTTTATAGATTTTTTATGTTTCAATTTTTTTTTCAATTTTTTTTTTCATTAGTTAATTGCATACTTACAACAATGTTTTAACAGAATTGGATGAAATGCCTAAATTAAATAAATTTAAAACATGTAGGACTCAACTGAATGAAAGTAAAGTTAAAGGACTGAAATGAATTTCAATCAAACTTAGAGGATGCAATTAGCAATTTAGCCAAAAACTTATTATTAGTTCAAATATAAATTTTAATGACAAAGTGTACCATGTTTTAGAAATTGGAACATCCAAATGCGGCCCGAAAATCCTACAAGGTCCACTCAATGATGGTATTGAAAACCTAAAGAATTATCACAATCTTAACTTATGCCCTCAGGATACAATGTTCTAGAATGAAGAGCATCTCTGAACTATATGTGCATAGGTATTTGTAAAGATAGAAACAATATCTATTGTTCTCGACCACACCCCCAAAAAAAAAAAATCTACAACGGGACTTTCATGAGGATGAAGGTTTGATTCAACCGGATTGATGATGGTAGAGAGACAGTGAGGGTATCCCTCTTTGATGGAAATTTCAAGGGAGAACTTGAATATTTGAATAAAGGAATCATGTTGAGCTTGAAGTGTAAAGGAAAGTTGACAATCTCAGGCCAAAAGGTGGCGATAAGAACGAACAATAGGTTTTGTGAGGAGAAATAGGTAATGCTACAGGTATGAAAGGTATAAAAAGAAAATATAATCCAATGTAGACTTGACAAGATTTGCCTCTCTCTCTCTCTCTCTCTCTCTCTCTGTACATACATACATTTTTATTGAAATAAAGTTTAGAAAATTTCGCTGTCAAATTACATTTTCTTTATATTCTTAACATGCATCACAAATTTCGTATCAATCAGATATTATTTTGTTCGATTACAAAAACTTGTCTTTTATACATAATTCTAAAATTGCAAAAAAATATATATATAAATTTAAAAATTTGATAGATGATGTAGTTATATATCCTTGATCATATTGAAAATTTACAATTATGGAGAGTATTAAAAGAAAATATAATTCAAATATGACTTTGTGAAAATTTACATCTAATAAAAAAAATATTGAATATATATAATAACATTGGTTGAAGGATTTATCTTTTAATTTTGAGATAAAAGATAGAAAAAGATTATATTTAGACAACCTTTTAATTTTAAACAACAACATTGGTGTAAAGTTATACCAAATGTTATGATAATTGATACATAGCACATGGGAATTTTTTTTTTTTTTAATTTAGTTTCTTTTATTTAGCCAAAAAAAAAAAAAATAGTTTCTTTTGTTGTATCATGGGATGTTGGATAGGAAGCTGGGTGACATGCATCGTTGGTGGAGTAGTGGACCCCAGAGAACACCCGCTTGACCAATAAAATGTAGGACATGTGTTTCTTACGTTGACTTTTCCAAACGTTGGGCTCCACTATTTATTCCTCAAAAGTTCATAGCCAATTCTAGGTGGAGATCCCGTTGCCGCGTGCATATATATATTCATGGTTCGCCACACCACAGTGAAAAATAAAACTTTTCCCGAAATAAAAATCTTATTCTAGAATCTAAAATAATCTCTATTTATCATATATATATATATATATATATATATATATAGGGAAAATTGCAAATTATATCCTTAAAGTTTGGGGTTATTTAGATTTTACACCCTCAAGTTTTAAAATTTAAAATTATCCCCTGAAATTTGGAAGTATCTAGATTTTACACCATAGCGTTTTAAAACTTGAATTGTTCTCTCTAAAATTTAGAAGTGTTTGGATTTTACACTCCCAAATTTTGAAACTTTAAGGTATAAAACCAAACACCCCTAAATTTTAGGAGTGTGAAATCCAAATGCCCCTCTAATTTATAGAGTAAAATTCAAACACCCTCAAACTTTAAAGCTGTAATTTGCAATTTACCCAAATATATATATATATATATATATATATATAGATATATAATGTTTTTGAACTTGTTACATGATAATTTATAAAATCATCAATATTTATTTAAATTAGGAAACTCGTTTTATTTTTTATTTTTTTATAAATTGAATCATATAATTCCACTACAAAAATATTGGTCTATCCTAGTGCTTCAAAAATGCTATAGCTCTTGAAAGCGCCAGTATAAGTCCATTTGAGCTATATTGGTGCTTTCTATGCCAGCACATGCTAGCGCTTCCTATAGTGTTTATTAAAATTTTAAACAAACTATATGTCTTATTAGATTAGTCATTAATTAAAAATATACATGAATAATGTCTATAGAAGATTCTTTTGGCTAGATTTTAAAAAAGATATTTATTAAACTGTTATAATTGATTAATTGTTGTTAATTTATATTAATTGGGATAATTACACTTTACCCACCTGTGGTTTGCCTCTAATTCTAAGTGCCTACCCGTGGTTTAAATTTTGACACTTTACCCACCTGTGATTCTCACCGTGAGTGTGCCGTAACCCACCTCTTCACTTTCCGTTACTCTAACACAGAATAAGTAAAAAACAAACCCCAAAACGGATCAAAACACTCTCATCAAATCTTGAACATGAAGAACATACCCAAAAAAATCTGAAGAACATAATATGTCTTGCGCTTTATCTTTTCCTATTTGTCTCTTCAGTTGGCTCACTAGAGCAAGCCCAGGCGTTGTTCTTTTCTTTATATTTGTATATGGTTACTCTTTTACATTAATATAGTTCTGTCTATTATCTCCACAAAAAAAAAAAAAAAAAAAAGTGAAACCCAGAATTTTTGAACATAAACCCAAACCAAAAACTAAACCCAGAAATCTTGAAGATTAACCAAAAATTAAACCCATAAATTTTGAACATGACCCATAAAATTTTAATAGATTATCGTTTACTTTTGAGTTTTCTCAACTGGGACTTTGCTCAAGCACTTCGTGATCTGGACTTTGCTTTTGGAACTTATATCTCATCTGGGTTTTGCATTTAGAAGTTACTGGTAATATGGGTTATGCCCAAAATCTGGTTGGTCATCTGGGTTTTTTTTTTGCTGGGGTCGAGCTCTATGAAGTTGGAGTGGGGTCTGGTTGGTAAAGTTCAGTGATTTAAAATTTTCTTCAATTTCAAGTTTTGAAACCTGGGTTGGCGAAAGACTGGAAATTGGTCACTGGTTTTGGCTTGGGAATTGGAGCTCGGCGCCTTAAGAAAGGCCCCTCTCTTCATTCACTAAGCTAAGCCGGAAAGAGAGAGAGAGAGTTAGATCCAGGCATAGCAATAGATCTGGAACTCTTTCGACTAATATGAATTGGAACTGGCTACAGAGGAAACCGAACCGTCACTCCAACACTTATTTCTTATGATTCCTAGGGTGGGCGGAACGATCAGCTGATGCGTGAAAACGTAAATGCTACTGTTAATTGAGAGGTTGTTGTGATTCATCAGAAGAAGAGGGGCAGCGAACATTGAAATGAGCAAAGGCATCGTTGTAGGCCTGGCGGTGCAAGTGCTCGGACTCGAGGATCACGCCGTCGCAGTCGAATACCAGAGCTTGTAGAGAAGCCGAAGCCGAAACTGAGAGATGTTTCTTCGAGGAGCTGAGATTTTGATCTGAAGGTTCGGAAGCGGCGAAGAGTGGTGACTGAAGCTGAATCAGTTCCTTGTCCCTCCATGAAAATTGGGTTCTAATCTTACAGCTTAATGATTTTTATGTTTCATTAAGTTAGTGATAGGTTGATCTGCGTTTGTTTTTTTTTTTTTTTTTTTTTTTTTCTTGGGTATGTTCTTCATGTTCCAGATTTGTGTGAAGGGGGAGAGAGACAAATACCACTTTTTGATCTTCTTTCTTTTATATTTTTGTGCTATTTTTTGTTTTGGGAGGAGAGAGACATAAAACTTGTACAAAAATACTTATTTACCCTTAATTTTAACAGAGGTGGGTTACGGCACACTCACGGTGAGAATCACAGGTGGGTAAAGTGTCAAAATTTAAACCACGGGTAGGCACATAGAATTAGAGGCAAACCACAGGTGGGTAAAGTGTAATTATCCCATATTTTTTTTATATGTACAATATAGGTGGGCCGGGGCATTTAAACTCTAAATGTCTCTACTAGAAATACTAAGTAATTTCCTTTGACCTAAAGGACATTAACATAATTGTTGCTAATCTTAAGCCTTGAATAATTTATTGGATAGAGTCAGTTATATATATATATAGTTCCATGATATGTATGATTCATTACAACTTCAAAAGATTCTAGCAATTAATAAGTTTCTAACAAAGTGAAATACAAAAGGTAGTACAAAAAATTTATATTCGTTAAGAAATATTATTAATAATAGATAAAATTTTATTACTTTCACATAGAATGAGTATTATATATGTTTCAAAGAACATCTTGCACGTCCTAATCACTTATTCATTCAACAAAAAAAGAAATCTCTTATTCAAAGTTTCAAACTAATCAAAATTTGATTTCAATAATTTTTTACAAGTTTTTTTTTTTCTTTTTTTCTTTTTCAGTCCAAATTCTCCACCTTAAAAAAGCTAGAGTCACAGGATCACTTAGCATTTGTTCCAAGTTATTATCTGAATACTCTGTTTGAATCTATATGAGGAAGATTTGAAGATAGAAGCTACCCCCATACATTTAGTTAGCAGCCTTCAAATAGTATGGAAAATTTGTATAATTTATTAATATTGAAAATCTTATAATCTGTGCCCCCTTAGATTGCATCCACAGAATAGCTCACCAAACAAATGAGTTCTTTTTGTTTAGTCAAAAGTGGAAAAAAATAAATAAAAATGAACCCAACTCTGCCAGGACCACTGTATATCGCTTGGTGGCCTCCCCCAGCAAACTATGTTAAACTTTGCACGAATCATGAGGGTAATTGGATCATAGGGTTCTCTATGTATATACGTATAACAACAAACAATTCAACTCGATTATGTCGTCTTGATTGGACACAGATCTACACTTCTCAATGGGTTTTTAAATTTCCTAATGTGAGTGAAACACCATGAAAGACCATGTGATCAACAGATCAAGAAGCACCTTTAAGTGATTTTGATCTCAAGTATTGACTCGTGCTTCAAGAAATTAAATCATGCTCCTCTATACAATCCAAGTTCAAATGTCAATTGCTTTAGGTTTTGTTTGGTTGTGAGGATACACAGATTTTTTTTTTTTTTAATCAGATCAAAAAAAAAAAAATGTCACTTCTTTCTTTCTTTTTTCCCAATTTGGAATTTATTAAAAAAAAAAGAAAAGAGAGAGAGAGAGAGTAGGCTAGGATGAAAAACTTCCATCACATAATTTTCTTTCCTCTCCCTTTCACCACAATCAAACTATGGAAAATCACATTTTCTTTTTCCTTTTCCTTCCTCACTTTTCAACCTCTCCCTTTACAACCTAACCAACATAGCATTAGTGATTGAAATAACCTCCAAATCTTAGAACTGATTGAAGCTATAAACCAAAATGACAAGATCAAGATTAGGGACTTGATGATGAAGGTAATATATTGGGTGCTAATGGTGGGGTGCATGTTTAAACACATAGTGGGCAACCCTAACAGTAAAAAGTATGAGATGTACTTAAAGATGGTGAAGAGGTTTTGGAGGGAAAAATCTGGAATTTGGCAAAGTTGGGGAACAGTATGCATTGGATCTCAATCCATTCTTAATGCCATTGTGCAAGGTGGATAGGATAGGGCTATAGGTCTTTCACATTTTGAGTTTGGTGATTTTTTTTTTTTTTTTGTGACTTAACTTTGGTGATATGGTGCCACATTATGTTACGTGCTTTGAATCCCAATCCATTCTAATTGCCATATTGTGCAAAGTTATATAGCCTAAGTCGCCACCTAACTTAAATTGGGTGATAATAACAGTACATATCAATCATATACTAATTACTACATTAATATTTTTTTGTTGATAAAAACAGGATTAATACAAACGGAATTAATACACGAATATTTTTTTGTCGATAAGAACATGATTAATACAAACGGAATTAATACAAATGAAAGTCGGGTCTTAATGCGATGATAAGTGTTTTTCACCAAAAAAAAAAAAAAAAAAATGATAAATTGCAAGTTTGAGTATAAGAGAATCAATTTCTATAATAAATTGAAGCTAAGATTGCTTAACATAACTTCTTTTAGGCCACTCAAAAATGGAAGCTATGATCCTTAGACACCTATATAAAGATGAAATTAAAATTTGTATTTGATCCATTGGATTTGGATGACCATGCCATGATCATGGCATCGCCAACAAGCACACCAAAATTTTCAAAGCTGTTCGTACTTAATTTGTTTGGATTCAGCCTCTCCTTAAAAACTGACAAAACACAGAAAGCAAGAATGACAAGGACATCGCCCTCCACGACAAACAAGAGAGAGACCCATGACAACCAATCCACATTCAGATCCCTCGTGTGGGTTGGGCCCCTAAGGCCCACTTTCAAGACCCCCAAACGTGTGTAGTTCTTTGGATGCTACCACCTCTCTGTCTCTTTCTCTCACTCTCACTTTCACACCCTTCCTTATCTATGGAACTCTGAGACACAGACACCACACGTGTGTGTCATTAATGAGCTGATGCTGATAGTACCTCTAAAATTTCTCTCACTGGTCAGACTACGGTATAGCACATCCTCAACTTTTCAAACAAGTATTATTTTTCTCCGTACTGTTTCCTGTCAAAGTTCATAGTTGTCCTAGCATATTTTTGTTTGCAACTGCTCCATAGTCCATATACCAACAAGAATAGTTGTTCTGCAATGCTTATCAACTCGTCCTTTCCTTACAAATCTTCGAAATCTATGGGTCAGACAGTCTCGTGCATGTTGTTAAATGGAGATGAGATTCATAAGAATGTAAATGTAAGTGCATTGAAATTTCATCCATTCATCTTTTCTATCTATCTAAAGAAGAGAGAAGTTTTTTAGATTGTAAGTGCTTTGAATTCTTTTAATCTAATCACCACAGGGAACGAAGAATATATTTTATATAATTTTCTCAATTTAAATCAAAATATGATCTTTCTTATTCTTGTTTTTTTATACGTTTCATAAATTTTTGTATGGTAATTAATTATAGAAGATATGTGAATTAAAATTCCTTAAATTCATGTCATTTTTTATACATTTTAAATGGGGAGGGGCCTTTTAAGATATTTTCATTGTAATTCTATTATTTTTTTCATTATGCGACACCAAACCAAAAATTTTGACATAATATCCACAGTTGTTTTTCTATCAAACAAATAGTCTACCCTTAAAAGACTGCTATTGCAATGAACAATGTCATTGTGATATTTTATTGCTAGAAATTTGTAGTTGCCAAACCATTCAATCAATTGTAATCCATACTTATTGCCACATTGCAATAACTAGTTTCGTTACAACAACATTTTTTTTTAAATATAAAAAAATCATTCGTTACAATGATTTTAATGCATTGATACTTTTTATTGCAATAACTTAGCGCTGCAGAGTTTATTGCAATGGTGTGCAACAACTGTTTTTGTAGTAATAAGATCTTATTGTAACGACTTTAATTTTAATGCAACAAAAAATTTGGTTGCAAGAATCATTTTTTTGCTTGTAGTGAGAATCCATAAATAAGTAAAAGGCAGGCAATAGCAAATGAGATGAAAGAGATACCATTGAAAGTCCAGTAAAAGACGTAGAATATCGGCTTCAAAGTAGCTATCATTGATGTTGTAGCTTCAACTGCAATGCTGAAATTTTCATCAACAATAACTTTTCCACATGTTTGCCAAAGGCCACCTGGGGGTTAATACCTTGTTGACGTTTACACCATTTATAGTTGTTAAAATTTTGAACAAAATTTAGTATGTTTGAAGCTATCTATCTCAACTCATTACATGACGAGTTATAAAATTATTTATGTGTATTATTTAAACAAATCACATTACTCATTAACAAAGTCATGTAACTAAAATTACACGTGAATAATTTCTTCAATCATCACATAGTAGGTTGGAAAAAAATAGTTCCAAACCTGTTTGGAGTCAAACTTTTTTCTTCAATTTTTATGATCTAACTTTATTTTGTTAAATAGAACCTTCTTATTTTACCTTTGGATTAAAACTTTAAATTATTGTTTTGAGCTAGCTTTTTTAGCACCAACTACAAAAATACCCTTTGCCTTTAAAAGACAACAAAGTTTCCAATGTTACCCTTGGGGTTTTACTTGAGATTGTCTCTTATGGGTTTCGAATTTGAACAAATTACCAAAACTAAATATGATTAATAATAAATTATAATGAAGAAGAAGAAGAAGAAAGCAATTGTTTTGGTTGGTTAGGGGTGAAGAAGACTATAAAGATAAGAATAGGTTGGTATAGTTGGTTACATTTAACTATGGTTGCCAAGAGTTATATAACTTAGTTGGTTGGCATTTTCTAGTATGTCCATGACATCAAGAATTCAATTCCTCCCCTCTCCATTTTAATTATCAAATTATCACAACAAGAAGAAAATAAAAACTATGATTGACACAAGTTAATAAATATGTATGAGTTTTTCAAAAGAAAAACATGACATTCTGTTAGAATTATTACGAGTGCAAGAAGATCAAGATTATAATCTGTTAGATTTAATTTAATTTTTAGGGATAATTTCTTCTCAATAAAATTTTGGGAGTATGTGTTTTTTTCTAAAATCTCAATTGAGATTGATATAATTTACTAAATTACTAGGCATTGATTACATGATTTTCACTCTTTCTAGTGATACGTAACTCATGGAAATTGGAAAACCATCTACATCACCCTCCTTGACCACTTATTGTATGAGTCTATTATCAAACTCACACGTCTAACCTATCAAAGGCTAAAAAGCGATTGTATTGAGGTCACGAGTGTGCTGTCTGTTGTCTCCCTCCGACCTTGTCAAACAATTAATGAGAAAGCGATTATCTTTTTCTTTTTTTTAATAAAAACTATGTTGATGAGATAACTATCAACCATGACTACAATGAGATTAAACAAGCTAGTTGCATATTCATTGTTCATTCCCTTCATTGGATGGGGGTAACAACTCAGTACTAGGATGAATTCTATCTTAACGAAGGTTTGCATCTTAGGGCTCCCATTCTCTCTGAGTCTACTACTCATTTTTGCTCGGGCCGAATTTCAAAAGTGTATATAAGATTCTTTCAAAGTCAGTGTGATAAGAATTATATGAATCAATAACTATAAGTTTATATATATATATAGAGAGAGAGAGGTTGTTCCAAGTTACATCACCCAATAACTTGTTATTGAATTTATATTTTGAAAATCCTGCCGCTGGATTATATGTTCTATATATTCTTAACATGCATGCTAATTTTCATGCCAATCAGATGTTATTTATCATTCAATACGTAAACTTATTTTTTATGCACTATTTTAAATTACAAAAAAGTTGAATTTAAATAATTAATCGATAATATAGGCTATTGATCTTTGATCATTTTGAAATTTTGCAAGTAATAATTAGAATATATGAAGATAATGTAATCTAGTGGTGGATTTTTCAAAATTCACGTCCAATTAAAAAATATTGAATAATATAATATTGTTTAAAGTTATATCAAGTATAACTTTAACCAAAATTTTATATATATATATATATATATAAAAGTGGTATTAGTAAAAGATTTTTTTAAAGCGATATTGCTCCAATCACAATATGACTTACCAATAATTATGTTAAAAATCGCAAAATTAATTATGCTCTTAAATTTTCTTTATATGAATTATATGATATGAGAGTGTCAGACCCAGTCAATGGCACAATATCCTCTAGGGAACCAAAAACTAATATATTAATTCTTTCTATTCAAAAACTGATATGAGAGCTATTTAGATAATTTGTGAAACTAGTTTCCATCAATTCTCTTTTGAAGGAGACTCGGAGATTGTTATGAATTCTCTTAGGCATAGAGATATGTTTCATTCTTCCGTTGGTCACCTCATTAAAGATACTGTTAGGCAAGATAATGCAGTTGTATATAATTTAGCCCAGAGAACAAGGCGTTTTTTCTCACCTATGATTTGAATGGAGTCTGTGACTCTATTCCTCCAGATATGAATAATGTTGTTATGACTGATTTACTATCCTTGATAATATACATGATGATCCTTTTCTTTTTCTTTTCACCAGAGAAAGAAATTGCAGTAGACAAGGACAAGTTTTAATTCCATCTCAAAAATATTACTTTAATTCCCACAGTAACTGACCAGGTTAAACACTAACAAAAGTACAAAACTGCTATCCAATTCTTTCTTGAACAATAAAAGACAACCCCATGTTCAAATTTTCATCTTTGTTTGTATATGACATTACTAGATTTTTGTTTCATTTAGGATAAATAATAAACTAATTGTCTAGCTATATATGGATTAATTTAAATAGCATGCTTTTATAGTACGTCAAAATTAAAATAAAATAATATTAAGACTCAAGAGTATCAAATGGAAAACAGAAAAAAGAAATATTCTTGAAAATAAAATGTTCAAAAATATTATAATTTGTTGAGATAGTAAATTGTAATTAATGCAACATCACTTTCACTAAAACCACAATTGATATTATTTTCATATTACACTAATTATAGTTTACCACCTTAACAAACGAAAAAAAATTATAAAATTTATTGCATATATATTTAAACTTATTGATGGAGGATGGAAACAAGTTGATGATTAACTGGAGATAGCTTTCAGGGGACCCATCTGGTCTCGACATCGAGTGAGAGGGCCCACACCGTGATCGGGCAGGTTTCTAATTGGCTGGATATGGTTGGAGGAGTGAGCCTAGCCAAGGCACTAGATAAAGCTCATAATGTTGTGTCCTAAATCACCAAGGGTAATGGACCCCTATTTGTGCGTGTGGCTCTTCCGAAGAAGAGGGTTTGGTTTTCTAGGGCCTTAAATCACATGAAATTTGCTGTATTGGTACTGTATAATAGGACCATTTACGTGTGGAGGTGTCGCTGTGTCGGTGCTAATTAAAGTGCCTAAATAGCATATAGCAAGCTTGGCCTAAAACAATAGGGTGGTAGAGCTTTTGTTCTTGTATAATAATTGATTGTTTTTAAGTGGCTATGAACTAATATGTATGAGTTGGGATTCTTTTGAATCACTGTTCATGTACTTCACAGTTTTACACTAGGATTTTTTTTTTTTTTTTGGAGAAACGTTTTACACTCGGGTCCGTTTGGATTGAACTTATTATTGCTGAAACTGAAAACTGAAAACACTGTAGTAAAATAATTTTTAAATGTGTAAATAGTGCCGTAGGACATATTTTTAATATTTTTTAATGTATAAACAGTGCTGCTACAGTTATAAACAGTGCATGAACATTAAAATTTGTCTCCTAAACAATAAAATCACTGTTCATGTACAAAAAAAAAAAAAAAAAAAAAAGAGGACTGAAAACGTGTTGCAAAACGTAGACATAAGATTAAGTTGAATCCAAACGCACTCTAGGATTAAGACATCGGTTTAAGTATCATTTGTTATTTTCAACGGTTTAGAACGCTAGTCAAGTGAAGTTGCCTCCATTTCTTTTTCACATTTTGTTAAGATTTTCATAAAGCTGTCTGTGAAATATAATGGGAGCAACAGTGGTTATCAGTCACTATCAGTACGGCCTTTAAATAGATGAATTACTTTTTTATATATAAGCAAAAATGGGAGTTCGTCTGTGTCGTTGTTACCCCCACCCATGTAAACATTATTATGCAGGGTGTGGGATTGTCCAAGTATTAGAGCATCCACAGTCGCTGTTGCATAAAAAATACCATTTTCAAACATCAAAAGTCTACTTTATTATTTTATCACATCATTTTATAACATCTCATTTATCAGATATTTTATCATTCAATTCTATATATTAAAATAATATATACAACATATTAAAATAATATTTACAACTCATCAAACACAATCAACAGCCACCACATTGCTGCCAACAACCAACAACCACCACCACACAACCACCACATCCTCCACAACCCAAAACACAATTCAAAACAAACCCATAGCCCACCAACACCAAATCGGAAGCCCCACCACCTCAACCACAAACCCCGACAAACCCATCGCCTCCACACCCTCACCCACACCCACTTCCAAACCCAAAACCTTCATAATCCAAGTCAACCCAGACTCCAAACCCACCATCTTCCCCCCACACTCTCCGCTACCTCCACGCCACTTGCTCCCCTCAATTCCTCGGCCTCAAAACCACCGGCAACTCTGGCCTCCTCAAAGAGTCTGACTTTGACTCCGACCTCGTTATTGCCGTCATCGACACCGACATTACTCCCAACCACAAAAGCTTCAACGACCAAGACCTCGGACCCATACCCACCCGCCGCCAACCCATCAATTGGAACCCATAGCCTAGCCCATCCGAACCCACCCACCTCCGTCGGAACTGAACCTAGCCAACACACTCTGAACCCAAACATCACCGTTTAAACCCACCCATTGCCCAACCCACCCATCAAACCATAGCCAAAAAAAAAAAAAAACCATTGCTAGAGAGAGATTGGCGTGGAAGTGATCGTCAGCATCGGCATCGGCATCAGCGTGGAAGAGCAGTGAGGGTGAGAGAAAAAAAAAAAGATGAGAGGTTGAGAGAGAGGAGAGGATTGGGGTTTGAGAAAAAAAGAGCGGAAGAGACTGACGGAGAGATGAGAGAGAAAGATAAATAAAATAATAATAAACCATATGTCATTCGGTGTCCATACCGTGCCAAACTTATAAGGGTACTATTTAATGTTGTAAAAATTTAACACATTTAACACATCTGATAAAACTTTGTTTTTATTGTTTAGTGTGCCAAATGTGCCATATTATAACATTTAGCATTTATGCAACAACTGCTATAGATGCTCTTAGAGAATTGCTAATGCTACTCATTTTTACAATTCTTAGACTCGTAAGTATAATTGATCACAAAAATTTCCTATAACTAAGTCACGCCTTCAAATGGTTTTAAATAGATTATTACATTATATACTCACATAGTAAAGTTGTATATAATTTTTTTTTTTCATTTTTGTTAGTGAGGATAGATGAGTATATAAGGCATTAAAAAACCCACTGTCAAACTATATTAGCCCAAACCAAATATACCATTTCATACTACCCATTGGAGCAATGTTACTACTGTAGAAAATAAATCAAACCATGGCTGTACAAGAACAGGGAAACAAAACTTCTAAATTCCAATAGCAATGAAAAAGTCTACTGCTTCTTAGGGCTTATTAATAGCACAACATGCAGTATAGTCTGCAGCACCAACTTATTGTGCCCTTCTTGAAACAATTATATCCAGCTTATTTGAACTTCTTTTTCCATTGCTGCGTAGCGAAAACACAAGTCTCATTACAAGCGCCTTATCAGTTAAGCACATTAAATGGTTGTAAATGCTAGTATATATACTCTCATAGCAATATTATAATCATCTTTCTTAGTTTACGTACCTTTTTTTTACTGAACAATTGGCTAAGACGATGACTTAGGAATTGCCAAGTTCAGATTTGATTCCTTTAGATTGCTGCATTAATGCATATATATCAGCATATGGTTTGTGAATAGTCGTTATGTACATTTAAAAATTAACTTCCACTCAAAATGGTTGAAAATATCCTAACATGATTAAAAAGAAATGGTGAAAATTGAAAAAACCTAAAAAACAGAAAATCAGTACAAGGCAAAAAGCTTGTTGTTTTTGAGTTATATTGTTTTCAGTGAGAATCAAATCTCTTATTCATATAAAAACAAAAACAAAAAATTGTTAAACCCTCAAGTAGAGTATAAACTTACTTCCTCAAATATAGCCTTCTAGGGAACTAATTCTTAGATGATACGAAATCTTACAGGTTATACGATTGTAGTCTGCATTTGAGAGGAAGAAAAAACCAATATTTTTTCATTGTTCATTACTCAATTATAAATTTAATGTAACAGACATTGAGTATAATCAAAACATTTGACAATGACAATCGAGTTGACTAATATAGGGCTATTTCACAATATTAAAGTTAACATATATATAATAAGAAAAGAGACATTTGTTTGAACTTTGAAGGACTAGCATCACCTCTTAAAAGTAAATGTGGGTCTGTCTAGCATAAAATTAAAATTTTTCTATAGAGAAACTTCATAGGCTGAAAGATAAATTTAATTCACTTTTAAGTTCCAATAGGGTTTGTTTATTAATATGCTTTTATGTGCTCATTCTCTCTTTCCTAACTCTTTATTGTTTACAAAACCAAAATCATTATAGGCCTATTAGATAGTTTGTTTTGTGTTTTTAAGTAAAATGTAAGTACTTAACTAAGGAATGAGGTTAACCTTTGCATACGCCTCATTTTTAGGGTTAGGATTCTTAGAGCATTCACATTAGTGTGGCAATTTTTAATAGTAGTCATCGTGCTGACAAGTCCATCTTCTTCGCCTTCTTCTCCATCAATTTGCTTCTCCCACCTTCTCCATTTATTTTTTAAAATTAATTTTTGCATTTTTTAGATTTGGAATTGATGCTATAAAATTTTCAAATTGGCTGTGAATTTTTGGCATGATAATTTTGTTAGAACTTTTTTTTTTCTTTTTGTGGTTAATTTAATCCAACGTTGGTTGGATTATTGTGAGATTATATTTTGATATCATGGATTTTTTGTTCATTACGTTAGGTTTTGTGAAATTGAACAATGATAAATGCATGTATGGCAAATTTTGTGTTCTTTATGAACAAAATATTTATGTTTAGTTCAATATTTCAATAGTATTAGTTTATTTATTTTTCATATGAGCCAAATGTCTGAATTTTTTTTTTCCAGAATATTTTCATAAACACAACAAAATACTAAAATTATTTTTCATGAAGTCAAAAAACATTTTACGTCAAAATAAACACAACCTTAGCTGTATAAATATATTCATACTTTCCATCTGAGTTAACTAACTAAGCAAAGCTTGAGATATATATATATATATATATATATATTCGCTATTTTCATAACTTGCTAATGTAATAAGTTTTAATGTAACATCAAGTTTTAGACCACGTCTAAAAATGCGACTATATAAAACGTGGTTATAGACCAAACTAACCTATAACCACGTTTTTAGGAGCTATAGCCATGTTCTTAAAATGCGGCTATAGCCCGAGTTTTTTGTAATGTTACTAACCTCGCTTTAGTAATGTAAACCAATTACAACATGTTACATTAAGTGTTGTGATTTTTTTTTTTTTTTTGGGACATATTAATCATCTTCCTTTTTCTTTTCAAGATCCAAACAGAAGTTAAGACTACCAAATAGATGTGAAGAAGTCAATTTTTTTTTTCTTTATCTTTTTTTGCTGAATAATGAGAAGAAGTCAATTGCTCAAGAGGAAACCCACCCACCCCCCCATGATATAAGGCACTGGCTCATGGGACTTGACCTTGCCCATATGACATAGCTGCCCCAATCTTTGATCAAATTAAAGCCCTAACCAACACCATGCCTTGCCCATCAACGACACCCCATGTGGGTCTTAGTCACATGGGATGTACCCTACCCACTCTTGATCCAAGGGTCCTGATCTATTTTCAGGGAATCAATACCTTCATCTGGACCGTTATATCTATTGGGAATCGCAGTATTCAATTTGGGCGGCTAAGCCTTTGTCCCAACCTTGTCCCCAAAATGTAAGGACAAATGCCTCAATTGTGTTGTTCATGTGACAAACACCATAGCTGCCATGTCTAAGTTCATGCATTCCGATACTATGCCCTATATTGTCCTTTCCACTCTCTTTTGTGGTGCGTGTTTCTACTTTCTAGCCAAAAGGGAATTAATTTACACTCCTTAATAAAAAGTTTTGGTGATGAATAAAATTTCACCAAAAAAAAAAAAAACTATTTTCAAATTGTCTCTTATCAAGCTATTTTGGGAAGGTGGTTTTCGATTGTTTAAAATAATTCTATATTGTCATTATTTCTTGTCGAGAATTTTATCATTTGTTCGACAAACACATCAAAAAATAGGCAGTATGATTTATTGTACTAAAATGTCAATTGTAGAATTTTATTTTTTTAAAAAACATTATTCAGAATGTAAACAAAAATAACCTTCATTTGATTATATATTAAAATATCAATATCCGAATTTTTTTAATATAAATGGAAAAATTCAATCAAAGTCATAATATAAGTATTTCTTATAATCTACTTTATTTAAAAGTGCATAATGTGTCATGCACGCGCTTATGGTGGAGATGGTAGTCTTATTTTTCTTCCCCTGGACAGTATCTATTGCCTTTATTACTTTCTTTCCGTCTACAATTCTATATAATACCTCTGAGTACCATTACGCTTAAAATACACATTTCTCTACCTTTCCTAGCAATTGTGCAAACTCATCGGAATATAGAGAAATTCATTGTCTAGTTGCCATAGACATTTCCGGTTGTGCTCTCTCTTAAGTCTGATAGACAACTTTTGAAGAAGTATCAATCAATTTTTGGGTTCAAAATTTGGTTGAAATATTTGGTTTCTAGGCAAAACCTACGTGGTTAGCTTAAGAAGTGGGAGACAAAAGGATTTGAGTTCATCCAAGATCATTCAGAAATGGAGAAAAGTATAGCGTTTGAGAAAGACCTTAACCTTGAGGCCACAGAGCTTAGATTAGGCCTACCAGGCACCAAGGAGTCAGAAAAGCAAACACCAAGTACCATCAAGAGCAACAAAAGAGTTTTGCCCGACATGGGTGAGGAGTGTGGATCTGAGGACAATTCTAATGTCTCACATGTCAAAATATGTGACCAAGAAGTTGCTCCACCTGCCAAGTAAGCAATTTTCTTCAATTTTTATGTTAAAACCCTTATGTTGGATATCAAATCAATGAATTACATGTATTATATAAGCTTGTTTTTAATGATTGTATATAGTTATTGTATTTCTGGGTATGCTTTGTTGTGATTTATGGGCTAACATGTTCGATGGCTATGTGTTACTATAGGGCACAAGTAGTGGGGTGGCCACCAGTGAGATCTTATAGGAAAAACTGTTTCCAAGCAAAGAAAATGGAGGCTGAAACCACTGGCATGTACGTGAAAGTTAGCATGGATGGAGCTCCTTATCTGAGAAAGATTGATTTGAAGGTATACAAAGGATACCCAGAACTGCTCAAAGCCTTGGAAGACATGTTCAAGTTCAGTGTTGGTAAGCATCTTATTCTTTAATTAATATATAATAGTGGTAGTGGTAGAAAATATTATATTTTAAATATATAAAAATGAGATTTTAATCTTCAATTTGTTTGTACTTTGTTTAGGTAAATATTCTGAGAGAGAAGGCTACAATGGATCAGAATTTGTGCCAACTTATGAAGACAAAGATGGGGATTGGATGTTGGTTGGAGATGTCCCATGGGAGTAAGTTCTCTCTATATATCTCTCTCGCAATTTACAAAAAAAAATTTTCCAAGAAAACCAAAACGAAACAAAATCTAATAGCTATTTTTCTTTCAATACAGTATGTTCATCTCTTCATGCAAGAGGATGAGAATCATGAAAGGGTCAGAAGCTAGAGGCTTGGGTTGTGCTGTGTAAACTGTAAAGTCTCACTTTAAAGCCTCTAAGAAAGGATGGAGAAGAAATGGAAATCTATTTTGTTCAAGAGATTGGGCTGAAGAAACTTGGATGTAGATCTCCCTCACCTCAGTTGCAAAAAGAAAAATTGAAAAGGAAAAAAAAAAAAAAAAGGTGCATGTATAGTTCGGCATATTTGCTTTTACAGGGATTGTACAAAGTTTACAAATATTACCTACATGTTCCACAATTTCCTTTTTCCAATTTCCATGTATTAAGGGGGGAAAAAAAAAGCTTAAGCTTTCCCAATTTTTTATATCATGAATAAATCATATATACTATTTTTGTCATTGTATTAACAAATTAATATAATTTTGTGAGCCACACAAGTGATCACATGAGAGAAGAAGGTTGTGTTTTTGCGTGGGAACAAATGATATAAGCATCGTTATCCTTGATCAAAATCCTTCATGATCAAAGTATGTATGTACAGATTTTTAGAGCCTTATTTTTTTAGCTTAATTAGATTTTTATACAACTTATTTCTGTAAACAAAATAATTAAGATAAAATATTTATTAAAAAAAAAAAAAAAAAAAAAAAACAACTCAACCAGACACACTATTTATCTAACAACATGCGGAGGATGTATATAGCTCGTGTCCACCCCTGACTCATATATATTACGACTATCAATTATCAAAATCCCCGAATACCTTATATACTACGAAATATTTCATGTTATAGGGAAATAAATAATGCTCAAAAACTCTTTTGGTGGTGCCAAGTAGGAATTTCTTGTGATGTCGTAGGAAAATCATCATTTGAAAGATTTAAACAAATAGAGCTCGTCCGGTCACAACTTTTGTGAAAGTTCTCTCCTAAAAATTAAAAATAATTCTGTGAAATTTTAATTTAATTTTTGTTTCCAAGAATTATGAGGTAGCATGTGCTTATATCAGTAGAATTGAAATTAAACCCAAAAATTAAAATCTGTGGTCATACTTTTTGCTTTATTACGAATAATAAGCTAATAACTATAACTTGTGGTTTTCAGTTTTTTTTTTTTTTTTTAATCTTAAAAGTTTGAAATTCTTATTCGAGATCATTCAAATAATGATTAAATTCACTTTTTCTGACAGGTGAGTGGTAGATTATTATGATATTAAAAATACATATGGTTTACTTGTTGATTAGAAGATTGAGTTTGCACACAAGATCCAAGCAACCGCAAATGTAGGGTAAGTGATGTACACATAGAAGCTACCTTAGTTACGTAGCCTAGATTTTCATAATTCTGGTCCTTAATTGCACCACCAAACCCACTGCAAGCCTCTGGGGTTTCACAAATAAATCCCTTTCTTGTCAAAGATTTCTACACAAATAGCTGAGAAAAGCTAGATGTAGATAACGCTTTCAATGGGACACTAGTGGCAGATAGTGAATTGCTTGAGATATTCTTGTCTTCACCAGCCCTCATATAGGCAGAAATTCCCTTTGGTGCAAGATCAAGAAACTTAATCAACAAAAGCTTTAGGCTCCTCGGGTCAGAATTCATGGTTACCAACTCTTCTCTAACTATCAACAATATCTGATCCTCGCCTACAGAAGCCAAAATTCCCTGTGAACCCGTACTTCTAGACCCACTTGCTAAACTTAAACAGATATTAATTATTGCCACTGGCCTTGCTTAGCTTTATTGGGGCTGCCACAACTAAGGCTAAATTTTGGTTCTTATAATTTCCCACCTTCAACTCTTTCACACAAGCCCTGTACCATTTGTAGAACTAGCAGTCAGAGGTTCAAGACAAGCTAAAGAAATGGAAGGGTATTAGGATAGGATGGGTTTTATTTTCATAATTTGATTGGAATATTTGACTGTTCTTATAATTAAAAAAAAAAAAAAAATTTGTCCTTGAGCCAAGTATAAAATTTTTTAAGGTAACACTTTTAGATCTTGACTTTTTTTTTTTTTTTTTTTTTTTATGTTTATAATTTTTTTTAAGGTGATAATGATAAGATGGGTCATGGAAGTCTAACAGAGGCTACCTCAGGTGAGTAAAATAACAACATTCAAACCACAGGTAAGCACTATTAAATCGGGCTTAACTAAATCGGGTCTATCCATAGGTAAGTAAACTGTAATTAACCCTAGATTTTATTAAGTAAATCACAACAAAGCAAATAAACAAACAAGCAAAGTAAATAAAATAACTATACGAAAATGAAATGATTAAGGAAAGAAAAGATTGTACAAAATCAAATGAAAGAAATTAATTAATTAATCAAAAGATGGGTCTTGGCCAAAAATTCATACACCACAAAATGGACGCATTCGCATCATTCTATCTATGTATGGACTATGGCTTCAATTGGTTTTCCAGGAAAATGACCAAAACAAGAACCCTAATTTATCCAAAAGTGACATATGCCAGAATGAAGATGCATACACCGATCATTCTATGCGTACAAACCTTTGCATAGATTTTTAGTTCCATTTTATTTTGCAGAAAATAAATATTAAAAAAAAAAATCAAACAACATGCCACAAATCATGCATCATGTTTGAAAGCATAAAACATAAAACAACATTAAAAGAGACTATAAATCAAGGAGGAGAGTATGGATTACGATAAAAATTCATACCTCACTCCCTTGTCACCTTAAAGAGATTTAGATTACCAACCCCTCAGTTGACACCAACAACCACAACTTTGCGTGTGAGAAATGACTTGGAAGAGAATTGATTGGAATTGTTTTGGGAGGAAAAATGGGACAACAATTTTGATGGAATAATTAGGATCACCAAATGGAGAGTGCAATTGAGAAATGTTGAGAAGGAAATTAGTTTTCCAACAACTAGAGTTAAAAAAAATAAATAAATAAAAACTCAGCTTGATCCTCAACAAATTGTCCTTACACTATTAAAACTAAAAGAAAGTATTTTTTATGTGAATTCGACAGAGGTTCGCTATGAAAAAATTCTGACCTTTTGGATGGTGGAAATGGGGGGTTATATATAGAGGTTTATAGGTACTAGGACTTCAATGGGACGTTTAGCCAGCTAGTTGATCAAGTTGGTTAACGAATCATCTCACGAAAATGAAAATGGTGTAAAATGTGGCTTTCTGTCAAAGCTGGAGTATGCAAGGAATCTAGTGCGTATGCCACCTATACCAAGCGTTCGCCAACCAAGACAATTTTGGTTGGTTGGGCTAGAAGTGGGACTTTGGGCAAAACTTTGATTCTTTATGGGCCATGAACTAGGATTTTGAGATTAGACCTCACGCATGGTGCTGATCATTTTGGTAACGGCTTGGTTCTTCCACATTAGGGCTAGTATCACGAGTATAAGTGGGAGCCAAATAAAGTGTCTAAGTGGGAGTCAAATAAAGTGTCTACAATCATTAGTATTTTTGCTTATGTGGCTAACAAAGCAATAATGTAACATTTTCAAATGATGCAACAATATTTTTAATATTAAAAAATTACATATAATTATATATTGACAACAACAAAAAACACATGACAAGTCTGATAAGATCCAATAGTAACATCAATAGTCTCCACACCCAAAGCTACCCATCATCGCATGAATCGAAGGTGAAATAAAGTTTCAACATGACTGTGTAGCATTGCCAATTATATAAGAAAACTTGGCAAGTATTGTAAAAGTTTTAGGTTTTATTTTTATTTCCAACCACTTATGAGAGACTAAATGCAAAATTACCTCTAACTCAATGTAAATCAAATTACTGACCATAAAAAAATTAAAATAAAAATAGGGTAAACTACATATTTAGTCCCTATCCTTTACAACATATTTCAATTTGGTCCTTAATCTTTTAATTGTGTCAATTTGATCCCTAACCTTTTAGTATCGTGCCAATTTAGTCCCTGTTGTTATATCTTTGATGAAAATTGATGACATGTCAAATGGTCAAAATAAAATTTTATGGTATTGTCACATCAATGAAAGCTAATTTTTTATTTTGGCCATTAGATGTGTCATCAATTTTCATCCAAAAATTAACAGTAAGGACTAAATTGACACGATACTGAAATGTTAAGGACCAAATTGATACAATTAAAAGGTTAGGGACCAAATTGAAATATGGTGTATAAGATGGGGACCAAATACGCAGTTTACCCATAAAAATAAAATACAAACTTTCAATTGAAAACCAAAGAAAAAGAGAATAAACTAGAAACTTAATACACCTCAAGCCGATTAGCTTTCAACTTGATGCAACTAGAGGCATCTACTTCCTCTTGTTCTCAATTAACATAAAAAAAAATAAATAAATAAAAGTCTAAAATGTTTGTCTTTTCAGAAATTTTCTCAGTAACCAAACAGAACTATAACCTCCAATGAATGATGGAGATATTAGGGATTTGTTTGGTCCATATGGGGAGGAGCTGTGCTAGAGGTGTGGGGTGAGCTAGGGCTCAATTTGGTATGGCTTTGATTTGGGGAAGAAGGTCATGTGTTTTATGATGTGTAATATTTTAATAAAAAAATATACCACGTCATTGCTCCTCCATTAACCATATAGGTAAGGAAACTAATGGCATGCAACTAGTGACAAGTAAGAATGATTAATTAGACTCATTTTTTAAAACTTTAAGGATCAATAATTCTCATTCAAAACTTCAGGGACTAAAAGCGTCCATTTGATAAATTTAGGGGCCAATAGTGTAATTTGACAATTTTTTTATAAGTTCAAATCATATTAATCACCCCAAAAGAATCTACTTTGTTCTTTTAGGACATTTTTCCACAAATAAAATACCAACTTTAGAGGAATTTATTAATATTTTCTAAGATTTTGAATAATTGCAACAAAACACACATCACAAAAACAAGTTCTTTTTATATTTTATTCTTTAACTTACTGTGAACCAAACAAAAATAAGGTATCTATCTTCAAATTATGTTTTAACTAACCCAGGACAATATATAATTAGACTGCTTATGTCATTTTAATTAAAATATCGACATGTGTTTGGTTTTTGGAAATTCTTTATAATTTTTATTTTAGTTGCACTTGACAAAATTTTGTTACTTTGAATACTAGGACCTACTAAGTAGCACATGACACCTTGTAATTGGCCATTATGAGATAATAACAATATTCATCATTGTGAGTATTTTTATAATTTTTTTTTTTTTTACTTAGAATTGACAAGCACAAATAAGGTATCTATCCTCAATTTTTCACACAAATCAATGGAACAAAATCAGAATATTCCAAAGAATCTCTATTTTTTTCCCATTTTTGTTTAATTTCTTCAGATTTCATTTTATTTATCTTCTTAAGTTGCTAAATGTCAATAAGTGAAAGTAATATATAACAGGAATCCACAAAAATAAGACCCATGTAAATCCTTAGTTATCTCCCACCAATAGAAAATTAATCTCAATCAAACATAATGAGTCCATTCATTACATTAGCATCCCTGCTACTTCTCTTGCTCATAACTGTGTGCGAAGCAGTAGATCTGAAAATCACTAACAATTTGGAAAATGGTTCAGTCTTGACCATCCATTGTAAATCAAAGAATGACGATCTTGGAATCCATGCACTCCCTATAGGTGGCACATTTGAATTTCATTTCGAACCTAGATTTTTGTTTCCTACTACACAATTTTATTGCAGTATGGATTGGATAGGCGCATCACACTATTTTGATGTCTACATCTATAAAAGAGACTTGCAACAATGCGTATCCAATTGCTGGTGGAGTGTAAAACAGGCCGGCCCTTGTCTCTACAATAATCAAAGTGGCAAATATGATCATTGTTATCCGTGGAATTAATTCCCAAAACAATCATCATCTCTAATCAAGTGCTTCTTTTTGGAAAAAAGGGAAAATTCTTATTATGCACTCTCAAAGTCTTTAATATTTTTGTAAGAGTTTCTCTACAATAATGAAATTGGCAAAAATTATATTTATCCCCCGTGGAATTAATTCCTAAAACAACCACAGTCCCTAGTCAAGTGCTTCTTTTTTGGAATTAAAAAAAAAAAAAAAAAAAAATTCATATTATGCACTCTCTTGAATAATTTGGTAAGCGTTTGTTTCTTTAATGTAATTCGTATCGTTGTTCATTTCTTATATGCAAAAATATCATGGCCATTTTTGAACTAAGGTGTCAACCTACCATGGGTCATATATATATATATATATATAGAGAGAGAGAGAGAGAGAGAGAGATGGGTTTAAGTTACACCTGGTGTAACTTCACAAAAGTTACACTTTTTTAAGACCATAGATTTTTCTTAGATCTAAAGGTTAGAAAACATTCTTGCTATGTCATAATTATTCCCTAAAAATTAGTGGTTGGCATTAACTCTTCCTATTAAATGTAGGGAAAAAAAAAACAGCATTGAACTCTCCCATCTCCACCGTCATCGTTTTCTCCTTTCTCTGTCACACGTCTTTTTGGTTCTATGCACTTTAAGCCTCAAGGCCCTCAACCATTGATTTCTAACACCATTGTTTCAAGGTACTGGAATTAGCGCTATAACAACATTTTTTTAAGAATCACTCATGGCCAAAATCACAATTATTTTAGAGAACAATTGTTGTGGTTAAGTTTTTCATATATATTAATGACCAATTTCGTTTGAGATTTGCCAAAATAATAGGTCTAAGGGTGAAAATAATTGGAAAACCACTCATGGCTGGGTCTTTCTAAAATACTACGTGATAATGTAATCATCTCTTTCACTTAGCTTATCATAATTATTATTTCAAAATGCAAGGATTACAAGGTCAAAAAAACTATAGGAACTAGGAATGGAGTTGGCCAAGATTGGTTTTGCAATATGAGAAACCAGATCTACATAGAAAATTCTTCAATTCAATGAAGCGCGCTATTTATGAAATAGGCTAATGATGAAAAAAAAATCGGCCACAAAGAGTCTTTGTAGCAAGACAGGTAACCAATCTGACTTGGTGGTGTTCAACAATCAACATAATACATGGTGGCTCCTCAGAATCATCTATAATCTTGGAGGAGAGAGAACATATAACTCGTTTTTGGTAATGAGAGACTAGTATGGAATGTCATAAATAAATGATTGTCGGGGTGAAAAAGTTTTCCTTCCGACAAATGAGATTTATATTGGGTTGGAGGTCTAAACTGAAACTCAACGATGGGCTTGATGCACGGCCCAAAGGCTATCGATGAAGATCCAAGAAATCCACTATATTTTATGCCTTGGGCTTAGGTTGGAACTAACAATAGTGGCCCATGAACAATCCCTACAGCGGACATGTCAGCACGGTTAAAAAACATACTATGAGAAATAACCTAGCAGTAAAGTGTTTCTATAGAAAACAGCCCAACGATAAGGTGTTCCTGCAAAAAATAGCCCAGCAGTGAAATGCCCCAACGGTAAAATAAGACAGAATAGGATAAAACTTCAGCTGTTAGCTATTTCACAAATCAAGAGAAATATCTACACTTTCAGACTCATCATCCGTTAACTTTGGAGAAAAGTCTTCTAATACAGCAGTATGAGGGAAAAATTCTATAGTAATAGTTACATCATAACCATTAATAGTAAATGAATAAGTAAATATCATGGGTTCCATAATAACAAATAATGGAGAAGACTTAGTGTGAGATGAAGGGAGAGAGAGAGATCCCAGCTAGCACAGCAAGATCATTATGGTGCCATGGCATGCTCGTGAATATAATATATGTAGTGAGTAGAGAGAATCATTTGTGAGTAGTATGAGTAATGAGTGAGAGTTTATAGTAGTACAGCTGGAATGTTTTGCTGGGGCAAGTAAGTGTTTATGAGTAGAGCTACGAGAAAGTATTTGTGAGTTAGGAGCTGGGGAACTTAGTTTCTAGGCTTGAAACTAAGAACTCAGAGACTTTTTCAGAGCTTAGAGAAAGCTTAAGCAGAGAGGTTAAGGAAGAATCTTTCTGGTGTATGTCTTACTGTATTATTGGTTGTTTTGGCATTAATGGAGAGTTCCCTTTATATCAGGGTTTTCAGGAGGTGATTAGCAAATAATCTTTGCTAAATCTTCCTCAACCTCCAAAAAATCCTTAGAGAATCGTTCTTAAGATTTTTAGCTAAGAGTAGTGAGCTCAACTTTAGAAGGTTCTTGCTGTTTTGGGTAATAACAGCTGGGTTTTTGGCTTTAGCATTGAATGCTGATTAGCCTTGACTGATGGGATTAGAGCATGCTTTAGGCTAATGATCTTGGTTATGCTGCAACTAGAATCAGAGTTCCCTAGGGCAAATTGGACCACCCCCAAGCCAGGTGTCAACCTTGGAGTCCTTGCTGGGAACTTTGATGGGATCCCCTTGTAGCCCTCTAAACCACATTTCCCTAAGTTTCCCCATTTGGGGTTCATATGCTTGGTTTATGAACCAGAGAATACATATTTTTAATATGAAAATAAGCTGATTTTGTGTTGTTTCAGGAGCTTCATTGGTCTGGTCATGGCAGCTTTGGGTTCTTAACTGAATGAGTTGAAGGAAAAAGAAGTAACAGCTGGCTGAAGCTTTCCCAACTTTCTGTCACATCACCGTCAGCTTTATGTCACTTGAGAAATGATGAGATTTCAGCTTGTGGAGAAAGGATTCATCCCCTGGTGGACACGTGTCTGTTTTCTGGTCTAATTAGATAAGTTGGAACCTGATAGGAAGGGGCTCCAGCTGTTCAATTATTGCTGAAATTTGACTGACCAGTTCACGTGTTTTCCAATTGCTGAGATTTGTGTGTGGGCTAGCCTGACCCAGTTGGGCTTTGTAGATAAACTTGCTTGGGCTTGGTTAACCCTACAAGATGAGTAGTTTTGCCATGGGTGATATTCATGGGCTTTATAGTTAGTTGATTATGGAAATAATAGACATAGTTCCCATAAAATTTTGTGAAAGAAATATTCTTTTGAGAGATGAGTAATTTGTATTTCCCATGAGTTAGGGACTTAACAAGTGTCAAAATAATATTTGAATTTAGTAGATATGTGCCAAAGTAGCATTTGGGCTTTATGAGATGGTTGCCAAAAGAATATTCGGGCTTTGCAAACTAAGTGCCAAATTAACATTTGGGTTTTGAGTATAAAGTAATTGTTTTTGCCAAAATATTATTTTGGGCTTTGTAAGATAATTGCTAAAATGGATTTGGGCTTTGTAAAATGAGTGCCGAATGTTAATGTTTGGGCTTTGTAAAATAGACGTCAAATTAGCATTTGGGCTTTCATAAAAATAGTGTAAAGATAATTGTCAAATTAGTACTTAGGCTTTATGAAAGAGTTGCCAAAATAATATTTGGACTTTATAAAATAGATGCTAAATTAGCATTTGGGCTTTGTAAAATAGTGTCAAATTAGTATTTGGGCTTTGTAAAAATAGATGCCAAATTAGTATTTGGGCTTTGTAAAAATGATTTTGAGATTTTGTAAAGTATTGCCGTGTAGCAACGGGCTTTAAGGTGCCGTGTAGCAACGGGCTTAGTAAATGATATTGTTGGGCCTTTTTTGGGCTTTGCCCACAAGGTAAATGAGCTTGGGATTTTTTGTGGGGATAGCATAATTTTGTGGTCCGATTTTGGTAGTAACATGATGAGTATTTTTGTGAAAAATTTCAATTGGGTAATATGTGGGATATAATGGGTAATATTTGTGAGAGGGCTCAAGGCAATTTATGGGCTTGTGTACGGAGTATTTGTGAAGGCCCAATAGTGTAGAGAATATTTGGGTAATATATATATATGGGAATATTTATGTGGGTTTAGAATAATGCGTGGGCTCATGTGGGTATTTTGTGAGTGGGCTAATAAAATCAAAGCCTGAAAATTTGTACCTCAATAATGATAATAAATGAAATGCTAATCAGAATATCAGTATTAATGAGTTGTTTTTTTTTATTGTTAGATCTACTTAAATCTAATGGTTTAGAAAATGTGTAGTTACACCTGGTATAACTTGAACCCATCTTATATATATATATATGGATCCAGCATAACTCAAAATAAGAGCTTTGTGAAAATGTTGTAAGACTTTGTTGTATTTTTAGACTTTCTCAACTAGTATATATAATCTACCATCTTTCTCTTTTACAAAATAACCATGCACAAGCAAGTCAATTTCAAACAATAATAATAATAATAATAGAGTCACCCAATACTTGGCCAAAGTAGAGTTAATAGAATCACCCACCACCTTTGGAATTTTAGAAAGGCTCATAGAGTAAGTAGGGATGGCTTGTGCAATAGTCTTGATTAAAATCTCCCTCCTAGCTTTAGATATGAATTTCTCTTTCCAACTCATTACTCTCTTGTTGATCCGCTCATGAAGCTCTCTAAAAGTATTAACCTTCAACTTACCCCCCATCATCGGAAGGCCCAAGTACTTTTCATAATCAGTAATAACTCTAGCCCCCAACATAGTTTGAACCTCTTGCTTTACATCGTTCTTGTATTCTTACTAAAAAACAAAGAAGTCTTCTATTTGTTAATGGCTTGACCAGATGCTGCTTCATACTGACCCAGAATATGTAAAAGTCATTGATATTCTCCCACAAAAGCTTCATAGAACAATAGGCTATCATCTGCAAATACAAGATAGGTGATGCGTACCCCCCTTGTGCAAGATAAAACACCTTGTATTTGTCTATTCTCCACTGCCTTCTTTATCATTCCAGATAAACCCTCAGCACAAAGCAAGAACAAATAAGGTGATAGCAAATCTTCTTGCTTTATTCCCCTAGTTGGTTGAACAAAGCCTCTAGGTTCCCCATTTATCAAGACCGAGTAGCTTGTTGTACATACCGTTTCCATTGCCAATTCCACCCATCTCTCATCCATCCCCAGTTTAAGCATCACTTACCTTATGAAAGTCCACTCCACCTGATCATACGCCTTACTAATGTCCAGCTTCACTACCATTATCTGCCCTTTTTTCCATTTTCTTTTATTGCGCATCCTATGAAGTACTTCAAAAGCTACAGTAATATTGTTAATGAGTTGCCTATATGATACAAAATCACTTTAGGCATCTAAAATGATATTTGGCAAAACACTTTTCAACCTGTTTGCGATGACCTTGGAAACAATTCTAGAAACCACATTCTCTAAGCTAATAGGGCGAAAATTAAACATGTACAAAGGTACATTCTTTTTGGGATAATTACAATATGTGTATAATTCATTTTTCACAAAAAATGGCTAGAATGTAAAACAAATAAAACTACATTTGTCACATCAACCCCAACAATATGCCAAAATGTTTGGAAGAAAAAGGGAGTCATACCATCTGGGCCAAAAGACTTAGATGGATGTATCTGCAATAATGTTGATTTTACCTCTTTAGGTGTGTAAGGTAGGAGAAGAGTTTAGCTCATTCCAGAATTGCTCCCATTGAGATCAAGTTTGCTGCCCTAAACAGCTCCTAAAATACCCTTTAGCCACCATTGCAATATCATCTTCGGATTCACACCAATTTCCACCTCCATCAAATACTCAATGTATGTGGTTTTCCTGACAACATTGGCTTGCTCTCTGATGAAAGAATTTGGTATTCTTATCACCGGCCTTTAACCAAATAGATCTATAACATTGTTGCCAATGCAATTCATCATGGTAAAGCATTGTATAATTCTCCTCTTTTACCATTCAGATTTCATGCAAGTTTTCAGCCCTATTGCTACTAGACAACTCTTGTAAAATTTGATGCTTCTCCTTTAATTTGGTCTTTGAATTCCCAAACGTTGCTCTACTCCATCCCACTAGAGCCATATGACATTGCTTTATTTTTTCAAATAGCACAAACATGGGGCCACCTATGGTTCTCACCTCTATCTAGGCATGGTTGATTACATCTTCACAAGTAGGGTGTGTCACCTACTTCTCTTCAAACCGCTTAGGGATTCTCCTAGGCCGGTTATGGTTACTCTCTACCTATGTATTGAGTATAATGGGTACATGGTCAAAGTAAGATGTTGTCAAGTGTGATAATCTACTATGAAGGAATAATTCACACCACTCAAGTGTAGCGCAAGGCTTGTCAAGCCTCTCATGTACATACGCATCCACTTCATGTCCATTTTCCCATGTAAACATATTCCCCACATACCCCAAATCCACCAAGCCACAAGCCCACAATGCAGTAACGTGCTCTAAAAATCTTGAATGAGGTGCACCAGTTTTGGAATACAACCATCTTTTTCTTCATATGCTAGAATCTCATTATAATCTCCGATACACAACCATGGTGCCGACATTCGAGTACTTAAATGCTTAAGCAAGGCCCAAGTTTCATGTCTAAGATGTTCTTCCGGTTTTCCATAGAACCTAGTAATTCACCATGGAGGGGATGTTGGATTTGAGAAAATAATGGCATCTATATGGTTTTGTGTATACGTTTGGATATGTAAGTCCACATTTTCTTTCCACAGCATAGCCAAACCACCCCATTTGCTCAAATGTGGAACCGCCACCATAGGATCAAATTGTAAATCATTCTGTATCCGTCTCATTTCTTCAACGGTTTGTTTTGTTTCCATCAAAAACAAAACATTGGGAGTTTTTCCCCACCAAGTGAGAGAGAACATTGACCGCACGTTGATTCCCAAGCCCTCAGCAGTTCCAACTTAGGACAATCATTGTTCTCGGTGAGGCTGAATATTAGCCTTTGCCATTGGAATCATATTTATACTATCATCTTGTGTCTTCTTCCTCTTGCTGCCTTCTGTTCTTGTTCCATCCCCTTTCTGGTTCTGAGCCTTGTACGCTCATTTTTTTCCCACATTACCTAATCCCCTTATTCCATCTTTTTCTGTATTACCCTCCTTTCTATCAGCTCTCTTCCATGTTGCTTGTCTCGTGTTTCCCTCAATTTTTTTTTCAACCGTACCTCAACTCCAATATTATATGCTTGACCCATGGGAATAGTTTTCCCTAGACTAGGGTTTTGGGTGGACCCTACCTCAAAGATTGGTAAACTAAATAAGGCATCTCCATGATTTTCAGAAATTGCATCTTTCCTTTCAATCTGATTTACCTGTCCCCTCACTACTAGCAGTTATTGTGGGTTGTATATCAATTACCAAAGGGAGAGTAACTGTTACATTTGTAGAGTTTGTAACGTCTCCTTCTCCTACATGAAACGTGCTAATTTCCATCTCAGTTCCTTAATTTTTGGTATTTCCACAACTATTATCCATGACTGTTGTTGGCGGCTGAACTACACGCATTGAAGCCCAGGAACTGATGTGTGTCATGTAGCTTCCTCTCTCTCCAGTTGATTATGGTTTCTATTTCATGTTACATTGTCCATCCTCCGATAACCAACCCTTAACCACTTCTCATATTGATTATTCTATCCCTTGGTTTATCGCAATTTCTTGCTTCATGCCTAACCTCTCCTTCCGAGTTTTTAATCTGACTGCCTTGACAAAGAAGCTTGTTCAAAGGAATCTCAACTCAGATTCGAAGAAACCTTGCTTGGTCTGAGGTGAAGCCCTTATAGTCAACTTCCACCACCCATCCTATACTCATACCAATGTCGTACCCTACTTCCTCACTAAAAATATCAAGCGGCAATCACCATACTTGTACCCACACAGAACAGTGAGTAAAAGTAACCTTTCCGACCATTATGCCTCTCTCCCATCGACGTAGTAGTAGAAAAGAGTTTTCAAAACTCCAAGGTCTGTTAATCAATACCCATTGAAGTTGAAATTCCATCATGAATTTGAATTGAAGGAGCCCATCACCGACTTCTAATATCTTTAAGTTAGGGCCAAATTTCCATGTGTTACGAAGCAAATTCTTGGCCGCCTTTAGATTAATTGGTTTGCTGGTTAAAAATCTCCCAAAGAGATTCAATGTACACTCCTCAAGGATTTTCTACCTTTGGCTTGACCGCACTTGAATGATCTTGCCTTCCTCTGATGTTAGTGTAATCGGTAGTAATCGTTCAATGAAATCGGAATCCATCAATGATTGAAAGAACTAGAGTGCTCTAAATGAAAATAAAACATAACTGAAAGGAAAAACCACCGCTTTCTTTTGACAAGAAAACTACAGAGCAAAATACTCAAAGTGAGAGGGAAAACTCCTATAGAAAGGAGAGGAAAAAATTGTAGTTTGTATTCTGTTCCTTAAGATTTAGGTGTTAATGCATTTTTCGTCCCTATATTTTGCCTCGATTACCATTTTGGTCTCTACATTTTATTTTTACCATATTTAGAAAAACTCTGTTCATTTTAGTCCTTTCCGTCAATGCCCTAACAGCAATATCCTACGTGGCTAATGGAGTCCACTGTTGGCAATCAGAATGCCTACGTGGCCATTAAAATAATATTAAAAATGCCACGTCAACAACCAATTAATTTTTTTTTAATTTATCAACTTTAACAAATTCAAAAAAACAAAAAACAAAATTAAAATCCAAAAAATACATCAATTTAGATCTGTGTTCATCTTCAACAAGAACACTAAAGAACACAAACCCAGATTTTAGACATAAGAACGCATGCTCGGATTTTCTCACATTTTCTTGCCCTTTCTTGTCAACCAAACATAAGAACACAAACACAAACACAAACCAATCTCCAACACGAACACAAACACAAAACTAGCAGCAGATCTTCTCAGATTTTCTCAAACCAAAAATCCCAGATTTTCTCAAACCACAAAACCCAGATATACAAAATCACCTCAAACCAAGATTTTCTCATCTTTCCGAGAAACCAACACAAAATCAACTTAAACCAAACACAAACCAATCTCCAGCAAGAACACAAACATAAACCCAACAGCAGATCTAGAGCAAACCTACAAGTATCAAACCTAGAAAACAAATTAACCCATGAAACTAAGAACCCAACTGATCCTTGCAACTTCCCAATACAAATAAACCCACATGAAACTAAGAACCCAAACCCATATAAAACTAAAACCATACCAAAGATCTGAGATTTTGAACCTAAGAATATGAGTCTTCGAGTGGAGGTGTCGAAGTCTTCGATTTCAGCATGGTTGGCCGCCTTCACTGGTCCATAAAGCTACAATGTTAAAGTGAGCCCGAGTTTGAGATTCGATCTAGACGAAGTCCCATTCTCAAGCACTCAATCAGTTAAGGAAAAGAGAAAGATCAAAGACCCATAAATCCATAAACCCGAACCAGACACCAAAAAAAAAAAACTAGAAAACTAAAATTCCATAAATGAAAATCGGCTTCTGTGGGAGAGAGAGAGAGAGAACATATGAATGTTCTTTGGGAAGAACTTATTCTTCCAAAAAATCTAATTAAAAACCTGCATGTGGCATCCAACCCATCTATTAGTGCTTGGCAATTGGGAATTAGGAGATGTACCCACGCATGGCAGCCATGTGTTTAAATTTATTTATTTATTTTGGATGTGTTAATATTGATTAACATTGTGGTTGTAAATCGGTTGGGTATTTTGTTCATATTTGGGTATTTTGAGTTTGTTAACATTTGGTTATGTGCTGGGTTTACTAATGATATTGAATTGAGTTTGTGTTCTTGTTGTTCTTGTTCAAGTTAAATTCAGATCTTAATTCATGTTACTTTTAATTTTTAATTCTGTTTTTATTTTGTTAAATTGAGAAATTATTATTTTAACTCATATTTTTTCTTTTGGATTTTAATTTTGTTTTTTGTTTTTTTAATTTGTTAAAGTTGATAAATTAAAAAAAAAAATTAATTGGTTGTTGACGTGGCATTTTTAATATTATTTTAATGGCCACATAGGCGTTCTGAGTGCCAACAATACACTCCGTTAGCCACATAGGATATTGCTATTAGGGCACTAACGGAAAGGACTAAAATGAATAGCGTTTTTCTAAATAGGGACTAAATATGGTAAAAATAAAATGTAGGGACCAAAATGGTAATCGGGGAAAAATATAGGGACGAAAAGTGCATTTACGCCTAAGATTTATAGTGCTTTGTAGTTTGTATTTTGTTCCTTTAGTGTAACATGTTCTAAGTGCCAAAAAAAGGTGACAAACATTTTGTATATTGCATAAGTCAGAGAGAGAGAGAGAGAGAACAACATCGTTAACTGTAATTGATTTGGTGTAGAATAAGTTTTAAGATTTCAAATGCTTACATGTGGAACTACCAGGATTTTTCAAGTCACAAATTTTAATTATGGGCAGTGGACTTACTTATAGTCATTGTGCTTTGTTCTCTTTCCCTCTTTGGTAGTTTACTACTTTACTCATCGAGTAAATGGATTAGAAACTGCATAAGCTGGAATTTTTGTGAGTTCCAAAGACCACTGACCAATGTTTTGTTCATCTAAAAAGCCATCATATTCTCCCCAATTATGTAAGTATGTAGCTTTAAGATTTAACTTCTACAGGAACTAATTAAGTTGTAAGATACATTCCCCAAAAAAAGACTAGATTTACTAATAAACATTTTTGTTATGACATATGTGATTCACTTGTTAGGAACATATGTTACTATTTTATGTAATTGGCTAATCCTTTAACAAAACGTACTTTACTTGTATTTAGGTAGATCTAGGATGTGTTTAATACTTCAAGAAACTTTGTTTCAGGATCAAGTGTTAAAGCCATGCAAGTCTGTCCAAGATTCAAGCTGAAAAGTGCAAGTTCATTAAAACTCGACAGCTTCTCGACAGATGGCTATCTATCGAGGTTTATAAAAAACAAATTTTCAGTTCTGTTTTGACTTTAATCCGTAATTATGTGTTTGGGCCTTCTTTTCTCACAACCCTAGACATATAAAAAGATTATTTTAAGGACTGTCAAAGGTGTACACAAGTTGCACAAGTGATGAGTAAAGTTTGTTGAAGCAAATTGTGACCGGAGACAAAATTTGCCCTAGTTCATCATTCTTGTATAGAAGTTGCTGTGTTTGTGCACCGTAGGGTTTTGTGACCAAGCATCTTCTAGATCTTCATCGTGGATGAACTGAAAAACTTTGCAGCCAACAACTTTCTCTACTTGGTGATTGAAGTCGCATACTGGGATCCGCGCAATTGGTTAGTCACGTACTGGAAGCCGTGCATTACAAAGAGAGATTGTCACTACAGAACAAGTCCAATTAGGTATTGGAGTAAGGGTTCAACTGTAGGTTGGTATAAGGTATTAAGATTTCTTTACTTGTAACCGTTTGTTGTGATAATAGTGGATTATCGGGAGTGGTGACCTTAAAATTGCCCGGTGGGGTTTTTGCCGTGTTGGTTTTCCCTATTCGTAAACAAATCACCGCGTCAATTTATTTTCCGCTACACTTAGTTTAATTGGTGATTTGTTTATACTACCACGCGTTTGCATATTAATTTGATTAATTAATAAACTTAGCTAATTAATCAATTAATTCATCACAATGGGTCAATACGTTTTTGGCCTATCAATTTTTTAAGTAAATCAAAGTACATTAATAGGTTTATAAGATAACTTAGTCTCCAGTCACTTGCAAGTTGTAACAGTAAGATATGGACATCAAATCAGATGATGGCTCTACTCTACGTTTGCAAAATATCTTACTTGTTAAATCTTAAATAAAGCCAACAAGTTGTTGCTCAAATAACACCTCTACCCGTATTTGTGCAATTTCCAATAATAATAAAAATGTTGTAAAAACAAGCAAGTCATCCTTTGAAAGGACAATTTGAATTTACATAACTCCATTTAAATTTTTTTTCAAAACAGTAAGTCATAATCACATTGGCAGAATTCAACTAAGACAACTCATTCGTTGAACTGAATGACCAAAAAAATTCTAAAATTTGATCATACAAAATCTGACATAGTAACATTATCGACTAGCACCTCTAAGTGTTTTTAACAAAGATATCTATAGTTCAAATTCCTCCTTCCTCATTGCAACTATTGAAATATCTAAAACAACAAAACATACATTATCATCACATCTACCAAAACTGTCCAACAAAATACACGCAATAATGCCATTTCATCCATTATTGAAGATCTATCATTGGTAGAGCAGTCACACTGCCCTTGTGCCGGTCTAAGCTTCACATACTTAGGCTGGAATTTGGGAGGACTGAGATACTAATATCATAATATCTCTTCCACCTGAACTCCAGATGTCTAAAACTTTCTTCAAGGAGCTGAAAAACAAATACACCTGGGGTGATGAGTTACTGAGTAACAGATATTCCCTCAGCTCTATGGGGCAGATGAATCTTCAACCATCTTAAATTATACGTCACAATTTGGCCTTCTTGGAGACAGTTGGAGAGCAAAAACATCAGCATCTTCCTTCACAACTGTTGTGACAGCAAATAGCCATAAAAAACTGCCAGTTTATCATGTATATAAATTTAACAAAGGAAGTAATTTGACTGTCCATGAAATGTGTTACCATCTATCTGAGAACCTAAGAATACATGGTCTTTTTATTTGTTTTCTCTGACTCTATGCAAAAGAATAAAATAGCTTAAATCTGGATCAGATTTGAGAAAACAAACTTACCAAAACTATAATAATTTTCATGGTCTAGTACAACTTCAAGAGGCAAGTTCATATGCCCGAGCCTCATTTGTTTGTTTTTTGGATTCCAATCCTGGAAATTGTCCAATATCATGTCCTTCAAGTGGTTGACACTCATTCACCATCAAACCAACAGCAAACTCTTCAGGGCGAGCTCAATCACTTTGGAAATAATCTGCCATCTGCATGGAAAAGACCAACTCTGATGTGAATATTAAATATTTTGTTGATATTATGTTTTACTTTAAAGTTTAAACTATATTAAACCTTGAATGAAAATAGAACCACAACTTTTACAGTCTTTATGTTCATAGACTTTTTAGTTCAGCTATAGAAGAAACTGTTTAGTGGATTTGGAGAATATGAGTTGAAACCATGATTAACTTTTCTGAGTTTGTAGTTATATAAGCAACTACAAACCAATAAGTAAAATATAATAAATCCCATAAAAAATTAGAAAAATAAAATAAAAACAAATAGACAGCAAAAGTGGCACTTACATGATTGGCAAGAGCCATTCTTACAGCTGCCGATACTAAGCTTGAACCAAGTAACCAATCACCACATGTAACAGCTCTTCCCTACGGACCAAAGATGCAGGGGATGCCAGGTGTATTAGTTGGATGAGCTGCACCCCTGTAATACTCCAGAAGATAGGACAAACACCCAGTCATTACAGAAAACTTTATCCAATTTTTAGTTTTTAAATAAAAGAAAACAAAAATTTCTTCAAACATTTATTATAAAGAACCATAATGATGAATCCATTGAATAATTCCCAAAGGAAAACCATTCCTGAAAAACAAGTTGGTTGTGATGATTCCAATGAAAAAATATGATGTACTCACTAGCGATAAAGTAAATATGATGTACTCACTAGCGATAAAGTAAATATAATGTACTCAACTAGCGATAATGCTAAGTGGTAACACCCCCAACTCCCAAGCATGCCCTGCCTTCACCTTCTCTGCCATTGCACTTGGGATGTTTTCCTGGTAACAAAAATTTTTCAATAAAGTGACCCCAAAATAAAACACCCGCATATACCTAAAAATATGGACAGTTGCATGCACGATACAACAACACACACAAGCATAGAAAATTTTTTACTATCATTTTACATAATTTCTTGCTTCTAAAATTTTAGAAATATGGTAAACACCATTTATTATTTTATTATGCATGGCAGAATTATAAGACTTTTAGTGATGTGAAGCAATATATTATAAAATTAAATGTATGAAGACATTTTATACATGTTATGGGAATTTAACTATCCATCAACAAAACTTTGGGGTTAAATGTAAAAATTGGGTCTCCATAAGCACCAATCTCTAAAATTTACTGAAAAGGGGATAATTACAATCACCACTCAGAGGTACCCAGTGGAGTCTCAGATTTCATTTTTAAATTTTGAATTTCTGATTTTTCTAGATTTCACTTTAGAATTCTAGAATTTAATATTGTTGATAATTTTATGGTAATTGTGGCTTGATGTCCTCCTTATAACCTATTAAAAGAGGCTCCAAGAATGGTTTGAAGCAATGCAATTTGAATAAAAAATTTATGGTTAGATATGTTTCTTTAAGCTTGGCGGTGATTCCTAGTAGGGGTGTGCATGGGTCGGGTTGGGTCGGGTTGAGGAGATTTTTTGACCCAACCCACTATGGTGGGTCAAAAAATATTCAACCCAACCCAACCCATCACATAAATCCAACCCAACCCAACCCAACCCACATGGGTCGGGTTGGGTTGGGTTGAACCCATGGGTTTGACAAATTTTATTATTATTATTATTAAATTGAGTAGAAAAAAATATAAATATTAGTATATTAAAAACAACCCAAAGATTAGTATCAATGTAATTCCTTAAAGGCAAACAACACTAATGACTAAACAACAATAGTAATTTATTAGGGTTTGTGTGAACTAATTGGCTTTTATATAGGATAGGAAAAACTGGTTATTTTAAAATTTTTATTAATTATATAATATATATATATATATATATATATTAAATTAGTATTAGTAAGAGGAACCGAGGAAGTGCTGCTCTACAGCTAATTTTTTTTTTAAAATTATTAAATATATAATATATATTTAAATATATATATATATATATATATATATATATATATATATATATATATATATATATAAGTGCCATACAGCTGGTTTTAAAAAAAAAATTATTAAATATATAATATATTTTAAATATATATTAAATATGGGTGGGTCGGTGGGTCGGGTCGGGTTTGGCGGGTTTGTAATTTTATGACCCAAACCCAACCCGACCCGCTATAAAAAAATTTTTTGTAACCCAACCCAACCCACCAAGCCTTAAAAACCGACCCAACCCGGTGGGTCGGGTCGGGTTTGGCGGGTCGGTGGGTTTTCTGCACACCCCTAATTCCTAGCACCCTTAGGTGGTGAAGCTTAAAATTTCAAGAAAATACTAAAAGCAATTTGTAAGTGGTGAAGAATAGGATTTGTCCTGTTCTTCATTCCTTTTCTCTTATTTCTATTTTCCCACCCTTTGTCCTGCATCAGGATAAAAGCTTGTCCAATAAACAAAGTTTACACGTATAAATGCACATAACTCATGATTGCCGTGTTTAAACAAGTTGGTGTTGGCCAAATGAACTCTTTTCTACCAGTACTCCCTATCTATTGTCATGTTTGCTAATGCCCTAGACAAAAACCAGAATCTTCAAGAATTGTATACCTATAAGTTCTGTTAATGATCCAAAACCATCAAATGGGGGTGTGTTTGTCCACACATATTCAACTTAGTACTGACCTGTGGAACCTTGTTCTGCATTCCATAAGCTGCAGTACTAAGAAAGGTCCAACAGTGAGGGCCACTGCTTTGGGAATGTAGAAGTTTTTTGGTATTGTTTGCCATCCATGAGACAGAATCAACCCCTTTGACAAAAGCTCCTTCAAAAGGAGATGCAGCCGAACTACCTGGGATAGGAAGAGGGTTCTCAAACGCTGCAAGGAGGGCCCATAGAGAACTTAACTCCAGCCTCTAGCAACACACACAGCATTAAGTGAGCAACATATCCCAATGAATAATGCCATCAGTCCACCACATAAGCCACTTTAGATTCTGAAATTCTATACAAATCTGGAAAATACCTCCTTAAGAACCACATCTCTGCACCGCAAGTCATGCCAAAAGCAAATATTGGTGCCATTACCAACCTCGAATCTGGAGAAATTTTCACAACCACTTCTAATATGCTTTGAAAGGCTTACGCCATATGGTCCACTTACTGCCCCGAAGCAGCAACCACTCCACTCACCTCCATATTTTTTATCCATTATTTTCCTCCATAAAACACTGTTATGCCAAAGCCTTCACATTAGTTTACTAATTTTTTCTTTTGCATTTTCCTTCTTTTTTTCTTTTTGTCCTTTTTATTTTCCTGAAACTGCCTGGTGTACTGCCCGTAAACGAGGACACCTCTGTATTTTTTTTCCTTTTTCATTTTAATGAATTTATTTACCTATCAAAAAAGAAAAAATAACATACTTCTTATCCCCAATCCTCCATATCTAATTGGTTCAAAAAATTTTCCAGTTTACAATATGGAACATAAACTTGTCTCCTATACCACACCAACGAAAATCCCATTGTAATCCTCAATACTATTAGCAATATTATGGGAATAGGAAATAAAGAGGAAAAAAAAATGTTTACAAACTCAACAATGTCCTCTTTATCAATATAAGGCTACTACCTTTTTTTATCAAGTACACAGTCTACCTCCCTTTGAAAGGTGAACCTTCTTCCACCCCACTAATCTCCCCTCCACCTTCTCAAGAACACAATCCCGTATTGCTCTTGATTTCAATTTAGAACCCTAACCAAACCCAAATATCTCATGGGAATTTATTTTTCAATGTCTGGTACAATACCAACAGGTATCAATGCAGATTTGGCCAGGATAATCTTTCATCCAGATACTACTTCAAAGCACAACACACGTTTCAAGTACCTAAGTTGTTCCAGGCATTCCCACAAAAAAAAAAAAAATCAAAGTATCATATAAAAATAAGAGGTGAGAAACCATCAACAGATCACATGTTCTACTTCCCACTGTGAAACCAGCAAGATGCTGTCCTGCACTTCACAAGATACTGCCCTGCCACTGCTCTTACGAATTACTTACTCAGTGCCTCCATCACTATCATCAATATCAATAACAATTGTGACAATGGATCACCTTGACATAAACCTTTAGAACTATAAAAATAAAAATCCCACATTTCCATTCAAGCTGCCATTAACTAAAATCAAAGTCCTAATCGTAGAAATGCAACAAATAATCCAATTCGTCCATTTCTCTCCAAAGCCGCACTGTTTCAGCATGTAAATCTGAAAGTTCCAATTAGTATGGTTGTAGACTTTCTTCAAATCTAACAAACTTAGGGGCTATTTGGTATGATAGTTTAAGCAACATTTTTCAGTTTTTAAACAACATTGCACGTATTTTCACACACTTTTTTACCCACACGTATTTTTAAAAAATACAAACAATATTACTAGAACAATATTACCAAACAACCCCTTAACAGCTCAAGTATGCCCAATGTCATTCTACTGTCAATACATTCATTGGCAATGAGGGCGAATTCCAAATCTACCCCCCTGTGATAAAAGCATTTCAAAATTGGGAGAGGAACTTCCCTAAAACAAACAGCAACCTGTTAGCTAGCACCCTAGGGAATATTTTATATACAATGAGACTAATATGCCTGTATTCCTTCACATCTAGAGCACAACCTTTTGGAGAATTAGTGCAATAAATGTAGCAATTAGGCTTCTCTCAAACATACCTTGGTGTTCCTCTCCCTCCTCTAACCATAAGGCCCTAGGATGATATTCAGAATAACTTTTCGGAGAACATCTAAGTTCAATGGTATGTGATGTGATAGGTAGAACTCAGACTAGTGTAGATTAAGGGTTTAAAAAGAAATTCCAGCAACAAAACAAGATTATAGCAAAGAAAAGATAATAGGATTAAATTTGTAACAAGCAAATATCAATTTCTAAGCTCAAAGATCTCAAAAAAATTCAGAGATCAAATTTCATAAAATAGATGAGCAAAGGCTGCCTACAATGACTCAAAAGAGAAAATATTTATAAAAACCATTAATAACCCTAGAATCCCAAGCCTTCATATTTTATATAACAATTAAATCATAATTATCCAATTTCATTAAAAGTCATGTGTTTGTCACAAGACCTCTTAATATGCCTTAAAAGCATAATAATAAACTAGCCTCTTAGCATGCGCTCACTCACGTGCTCAAAGGCTTTTCTTTTTTTTTTTTGTAAAAGTTAATAATTTGGGATTAATATATTTTCCAATCACAAAAAAAAAAATCTAGGGGTGTGATGAGTGTTAAGCATTTGTGGTGAAATAATTTTATGTGATGTGAGTAGTTGCTCAGAGGCTAGTGTTTTTTTTTTAATTTTATGTGTTTTAAAAAAAATTTATGGAATTTATTTTATTTTATTGGAACCATTGGTAGTTTTTTTTTATCTTTTTTTTTTATAGGAGCCGTGGGTGGGTAGCCTTTCTTTCTTATTTTTGATTAGAAATGTGGGGTAGTGGGGTTGGGAAGTGAGAACTGTGAGGCTAGTGGGAAAATTTTAATTGATTTACCATCTTAACCTTATTTCTCTTTTTAATGAATAAGAATAGATTAATTAAATTAGAGGTATTTTTTACAGTAAAAAAATAATAACTAACTTTCCGAATCCTCTTAATATATATAATAATATATATATATATATATATATATATATATATATATATATATATAGAGGTAAAACATAACATAGAGATATAAAGTACTAGTCTTGTAATAGCAACTGACTATATAAAAATAGACGAATGGGCCTTCTTTCCTTTGGACTTAAATTCTCCTACATTAGTGTAGTATCGTCTATCTGGACCATTCTCTGGAAAGACGCTTGAACTAGACCTACATCAGTAACAAAGAGTATGGAAAATGGTATCCAACATTTAATGCATTCAGACATTATCACTAAATAGTAAACCATGGAGCATAATCGGATATTCTTCTTGCCATGGCATAAGCCAACTCTATTACATTTATATAAGACAACTGGGAATTCTAATATGTTTCAATTCTAGGAACAGAACAGTGCACATTGATACGGTATTTTTTAGGTAAGCCTTATGATGCAATAACAAGAATAACAAATTATTAGAATCTTCGTATAATGTGAGGATACTGCAGCAAATTTAAAAATAAACCTAACAAGGGAGGCACTAAGTTACCATTATGTGCAATCAGCGATGGAGTCAGGATTTGAGTTGAGGGAGGCAAAATTTATAACTTGATTTTCCAAAGATCGAATTTTACATTTTAAACTCGATTTTCTAAGTTACCATTATGTGCAATCAGCAATGGAGTCAGGATTTGAGTTGAGGGAGGCAAAATTTATAACTTGATTTTCCAAAGATTGAATTTTACATTTTAAACTCGATTTTCTAAAAATTGAGTTTCAAAACAATGGCATTTTCCTAAATAATTTCAGACATGGAACATTTTATTGGAAAGTTTGTGAAAAAAGGATAAAAGCCCATTTTGACCTTACGAGAAGAAAACGAAAATTCTATATTATGAATTGCACGACCAAGAAAGATGGTAAACTCTTTTACCCTTCTGTTCTCCCTTGGCTAAGCTTCCCCATTTGAAAGTACTATTTTTGTAGAGGTTAAAAATTATTAAGATATAGACATTCACATTTATGATTTATTCTAGAGATTTTCCACTCTTTGATAGATCAAACTAAATATATGGAATATTTAAGTCCAAAATGAAAAGCGATAATATGATCTTAATCTGCACCTTATCATTGTATTCATGTAAAAGTACGTGACGTCGTGACGTACAGTTTTGAGTTACCCTTATGAGTCATGACCAAACTAAAAGGGGGAGAAAAGATGACAAGGATTCAAGAAGTGGGAAGTAATATATATAAACTTTTCCAACAGCGCCTAGAGCAGGGACGGAGCTAGGATTTCGAGTGAGGGGGGGCGAGATAAACTCAAACCCAAATGCTTAAAAAATTTGTTATAGCCTAAATCTTCATATCGTAGCTATAGATTAACCCAAAGACAACCATATATATATATATATATATATATATATATATAGTGTGTGTGTGTGTTTATTCTAAGCTTCTTTAGGGAACTTCGTCAAACACTTAGGTTGCGTTTGTTTCAGTGTAAAATATTTTCAAGTGAAAATATTTTCGGGAATGGAAAATATTTTCTAGTGTTTGGTTGTATTTTAAAAATTATATTAGAAAACAATTTTCAGTGTTTGGTAACATTCTGAAAATGCTATTTTCCTACAAATTTTTCACATTTTCTTAGCTATTTTCTCAGTTTCCAAACAAACTTTATATCAGAAAAAACCACCACCACCACCACAAACTCACCTCAACAACCCACCCACATCAACAAACCACCACCTGCCACCACCATAACTCTGATTTAAAAAAAAAAAAAAAAAAAAAACCACCACAAACCCACCTTAACAACCCACCCACATCAACAAACCACCACTTGCCACCACAACAACTCTGATTAAAAAAAAAAAAAAAAACAACCAACACCACCATAAATCCACCTCAACAACCCATCCACATCAACAATGGCTATCAACAAACCCACCACAACCCAATAAAAACCCACACAACCGGCCACAACCCACAACCCAAGGACCCACACCACCGATCCCCACCACCACCGATTTATAGGCCACAACCCAACGATCCATTCTCTTCAAATTGGAGTGATCGGAGCCATCAATTTCGTCGGAAGAGAAGGTAAAGATCGAAGCTTTGGAGGAAGAGAGGAAGCCATCAATTTCTCGGCGATCTCGGTGGGACGATCTCGGCGGGACGATCTCGGCTTTCCTTGTGGCGTGATCGATCATGAGCTAAAAGGCTCTCTACTCTCTCTCTCTCTCTCTCTCTCTCTCTCTCTCTCTCTCTTTACGCGTGAGTCCGGAAATGGTTTGAAGGTAAAATAGAAACGTAAAACAATTTCCGGGTCAAAGCTGCTATTTTACGGTCAAATGAAATGGATTTCCGGAAAATTCTATTTTCCATGCGCAACCAAACACACGGTGAGGTGTAAAATGATTTCCTGAAATGGTTTGAAGCCAAAACAAACGCAGCCTTAAGCTGCAATTATCCTATGCAAATACTTTAAGATAAATTTCATAAATCATTTAGAACCCAGATAGAAACTTACAAAAAGAATCAAAATTTAATGAAAATTTGAATAAAGAAAGTGTATTTTTTGTAAAAGCAGGGAAGTATTGAACAAAAATAGAGCATGAAAATTCAAAACCACATTTTATATATTTTATATTTTGATTTTTTTCATTGGGCCAGGGGGGGCCATTGCCTCCCTTGGTCCAAGCATAGCTACGTCCCTGGCCTAGAGTTGTAACAACTTGCAAATAACATAATGCTTCCAAACACATTATATCTTAATCCAAACAAGTGAGTTGAAATATTGGGCTCTTTTATTTATTTATTTTTGAGATAAGTAGATAATGCAAGAGGATGATGTAAAGTTCAAACCATAGATATAAAACACCACAAAATTAAGATACCATTATTATCAGACAGTCACTTAACCCTTCATTTTTTATGTTAAGATATTGATTTTTTTATGTTGATGTTTTGCGGTTTGGTGTATTTTAAAATTTTAATTACATCCATTTCTAACTTTGCTTAGGAATCTAGGACAAATTACATGTCCTCCTAATTAGAATTGTTTGATATATAAAAGCTAAAAAGAGCATATGTTGGAGAAATTATAATATGTTAGGTTAAAGACACCAACTCAGATTGCCATTCTTACCTATTTTCGTTTGTTCATCAAAAAAATAAAAAAGGTGCAATAAATTTTTTTTCAAATTAAGTAGGGGAGAGAATACATTGAGAAGACTAAAATAGTTAATATAATATAAGATAAACATAGCTCCTCTCTCTCTCTCTCTCTCTCTCTCTCTCTCTCTCTCTCTCTCTCTCTCTCTCTCTCTCTCTCCTTTTTGTTTTCCAATGAGAATAGAGGAACACCTCTTAATCTAAAAGCTTAGAGCATCAGTAGTGGGCCTTCCAAATACTAAATGTAAGGTACATTTGGCATTCCGGCCCAAAATATGCTCAGCAACTGGAAGGGTAAAACTGAGAAATGTCAAATTTTTTTGGCATAGCGCTATAGTACCATCTTACATGTAAGATGGTACTATAGCACTATGCCAAAACAAAATAATATATTTTAATCCTTTTATTTTTTTCTCTCTCCTCTGTGTCAAAATTTCTTTCTCAGCATCTCTCAGTATTTCGTCTCCCTCTCTCTCTCTGACTTCTCTTGTCTCTCTCTCTTTGTGCTGGTGCTTGAGGTAGAAGACCTTGGAGTCGTTGGTGGGGGCGGAGGGGATGAGTCTGGTGTCAAGAGCTTGAGGATTTCGTCACAAATGTTGGAGAGCTCCAACTTGATCCGAGTCAAAAAGCACCGCTGAAGTGGGTTGCGATCTGAGTTGCGCCATCGAAGTGGAGAGTCTAGTGTCAAAAAGCGCCACCGAAGTGGGTTGCAATCCAGTTCTTTTGGGTTGCAATCTAGGTTATGTGTGTGTGTGTGTGTGTGTGTGTGTGTGTGTGTGTTTTTTTTTTTTTTTTTTTTTTTTTTTTTTTTTTTTTTGTGACTGATGCCTAAAGGAAGAGATCTGGGTTCTTCTAGGTTGCGATCTGGATTCTGTGTTTTAGATTTGTTGTGATTTGCTTGTTTGATTTGGGTGATTTTGGTATGGATTTTTTGTTGTGATTTTGCTAGGGTGGCAGGTGGATTTCTGGTGCTTGTTTAATTTGGGTGATTTTTTGTTGTGATTTGCTTGTTATGATTTTGCTAGGTATGGGTTTGCTAGAGGTTGAGGGAGAAAGAGAGGAAAAGTTTGAGAAAAAGAGAAATAGTAAAAAAGAATATTTAAATAAAATGGGAAAAAAATAGAGTTTTGGGATGTTGGGTGTATTGTAAAATGGTATGGTATAATTAATAAAGTAGTTTTTTGAGATGATAAAATAGGATAGGATGGCATTTCGGGTTGTGGATGCTCTTACACCAATGAGTTTAACTCTATTATGCTATATTAATCATTTACTCTTGTTGTTATTATCCAATTAACGTGAGATTTCACTACTTAACTAACCACATGCATTGATCACTTTCACATAAAAATTACAACAATTACCCGCCAAATAAATCTTTTTGGTTTACAATGGACCATGACTATTAACTACACACATTCAACTTCCTCGAACTCTAGAGAGAGAAGAAAAACTGAAAACTCCAAGCAGTAGTTTCTGGCGAAAGAGACTAGGAGCATCCACATTAGTGGATGCAAAGTCTTGCATAATCGAAAAAACACTTCATTTTAAACATTTTGACCAAAAAAACACTCACATCAGTGAATGTAAAATTGTGTATTTATACACAAGTGCTACAGTAACCGTGCATATATGCACGGTTACTGTAGCTCTTACATTTATTATTTTATATATTTTTTCTCTCTCCTTCACCTTACTCTCTCATTTTTAGCTTCTCACTCTCACCTCTCTCTCTTTTATCTCTGGTCCCTCAGTCCGGCCTCACCGACCCGATCAGTTCAGCCTCATTGACGCCGATCAGTCCAGCGTTGCCGATCAGTCCAGCATAGTCGATCAGCCTCACCGATCAGCGTCGCCGATCAACCTCACTGATTAGCCTCGCCGATCAGTCTAGCCTCACCGATACGATCTCACTCACCTTTGATCATTTTTAATTTTTTGATAAGTGGGTTTTGGGGTGATGGTGGTTGATGATGCTGGGTTGATGATGTTGGCTGGGTGGGTTGATGGTGGGTGTGGGTTGACGTTGATGGTGGGTGAAGATGAATATTTTATTTGAATAAATGTGTATAATAGACAAACTGATGTGGGTATTTTGTAAAAATGAGAGTATAAAATAGAAAAAGTAGATTTTAGATGTACAAATTTACAAAATTTTTGCATCCACTAATGCGGATGCTCTAAACACGGGCACCAAACAAAAATATGCATGTCTCAGCGCACTATGTATAAAAATTTAAACCAACAAGCTCAAACTGTGGTATTTCATCCGTAACTTTCATTTTCCACAAAGTTCTCTAGGTAAAGCGATAACAATAGGACAAATGGCACTGTGGATATCCTTTTTCTTACAACGAAATCAGACACTTATAGCTTTTACCTTTTGTCTTATCTAATAATAAATTATTTTCAGAGACAGTACTCTTGTCTTGATTAATGAAATCATTTTCTATTATGAGCAAAACGCATTTTTTTCCTTCAAGGACCAAGACTTTTGTGACACTAATAATTTGTGGCTTCCACTATTTTGAAGTCACAAAATCAACATGGCCTACAAATGCAATTGCAAAACCCAAATAGTTATAACTTTTACCAGTCAGAATGGTATCTTTGACATAGTGTATCAATGAAGATTATCATTTGACTCTTACTTAACCTCTTGAGCCACTCATTACTGTTAAAAAAAAACGGAAAAAAAGAAAACAAGAACTTTCATCGATTAGTTTCAAGGTGATACTAACTTGAAATACAAGCATTTATCAAATAAAAACAAAAAGGAATACGAAAAGCTTTTTGTTAATTTCTTCTCCCGTGTGTGAAGTCCTAGTCTCAATTTTTCGCTTTTCTTTTTTTTATGAACAAAAAAGGGTAGGTGGGCGACCAACATAGTAATTCTATCTGAGCGTAACCATAATAGCATCTTACTCACTGGGTTTGAGACTCTGCTGGGGTGCACGGTATCACGATGAGCCATAACTTCTTAACCTCACGAGAGACACTAGTGAACCTTGAGCTGCTGCGGGAGGCAATCCAAGTGAGTCTATATTTGGACTTGAACCTTGAATCTCACACTCTGCGCATCTTGTACTTTACCCAAGACCACTGTACCACACCCTCGGTGGTTGAAGTCCTAGCCTCATGGATTTGCTTTCTCAGCAAACCAAACATTTAAAAAAATTCTTTTGAAAATCAGTGACATCATTATCTGATTTTGCATGAACCTTTTTAACGCTAACTTGCGGTTTTCACTGTTTTGAAAATCACAAATTGACCTAGCAAGCTAATGAAGGAAAAAAAACATGAACTTTACTACAAGGTAAAAACTTAAGTATTTGTTAGCTTTCCCAAAAAAAATTCAAAAATATAATTGAATTGAATTTAAATGTCATTAAAAAAAACTAATATTGTTTGTGCTTCATTAATAAATAGAAACATAAGTTTAAATTTAATTGGCGAATTTAATGTATTAATTAGACCTAAAAATACATACCTAAGTTATACACTTACTATAAAATACTTACAAACTAACATGACAATCATGATTGGTATCACATACATATAATAAATAATCTTTTTAACTATTTTGTCTTGTATTTTACAATCGACATCTCAATTTGTAAACTAATGTAGTAAAATTTGCAAAACCCTTAACATTGGTATCTTTCACTTATCAAATAAAAACAGAAGGAAATAAGTGAATAACAAAAGCTTAATTAATGTTGTTGCTCTTCTTCTGCTGTGTCCGAAATCCTAGCCTCATGGCTTTGCTTTCTCAGCAACTTAAACATTTCTTTTACTTCTTTTAAGCATCAGTGACATCATTTTTTACTTATTCATCAATAATTGACCTTAATATTACTGCAGTAGACTTGTTAAATGATAGGAGTTAAATCGTGTGTGTTTATATTAAATAGGAAAAGTTAGATAGATCATATAAATATTAAAAATTGTGCCCCTTATTAAATGGTAGAACATGATCATTGCCTTAGAGTAATTAATGTGACCAAATTACAAACTCAAGACTATCAAATGAGTCAACCCTTTATAAGCCCCTAATTACTGTATATATTAACAATGTGATTTTGATGCTTCTGTTTCCTTTTATTTGCCAAGATTCAAACCTGGCTTGTCTGTAATTTAGCCTTATGCCACTGCAATAAATCCAAAGCCACATTTGACATTTTGATTATTGTTTTCTTATTGTGTTTTGACAAATGTGATCAACTATTTCACCGGGAACTCATTAAATGGTACTTTTTTATTTGATATTTGCTTATTTTTTCATTTTTACTAGTTACAACGAGGGAGGGGAGGTCTGAACCCGGCTAGGATAGCTTCAAAAAAGCATTAAAAAATGCTGTAGTTATCTTCTATAGTTATCTTTAACTCTTAAGCTAAAGAAAAAAGAAATAGAACAAGATGCAAGTTCCATTTGCTGAGATTTTCTAGAATTTTTCTAGAGAGGGAAAACTATATATTTTTACATTGTAGTTATAAGAATGGTTCACTTTCTTTGAAAGTGGCAAATATTAGTCTCATTTTTGCCAATAATATAAACTTTAGATGGTACTATTCACCTAAACTAATCAATGCTCTTTATAGAAATACTTCAGTTTATAAAATTCAAAAGCTAAATGAATCTCTTTAATGTTGTGCTTGAATTAGCTTATTTTTATTGATTTATTTTATTAAAAATAAACTAAATTAAATTATAGTTGTATTTATTTTAAAAAAAAAAGATGTCAACAAATTGTATCTAATACTTTTTGTATTACAACATTTGGATGATTTTGTGAAACAGTTTATGCTTTTTAGATGCGGATTATAAGATGCATACAATAGGAATTATTATTCAAATAAGTGTGCATTTAGATACTGCTTATTTTGCTGAAAATTGAAAACTGAAAACAATAAAAAAAAGTTACTGTTTACGCGTGGGTTACTGTTTATTTGCCTTTTTGCATTGTTCATGTCCCATGAACAGTGCAAGAGGCGCTGGTCTAAAAAAAATAAAAAATTACGCAAACGCTGGACGCGCATCAGCGCTATCCAAACGCTGCTTAAGACTGTCAATATTAATTACTCAAAACTCCCACTATTTTTTTGAATTTTTTTTTCATGTGTACTCTACTCTATAAGTATAAATTCACACTCAAGAGGATACTAAGTGAATATTCGGATACAGCTGAAATTTTTTTTTTCAGTTGCGTCCAGCGTTTATCAGTGGGTCCCGTGCACTGTTCACGGGACCCACAAATCTTTTTTTTCAACAAAACTTTCATTAAAAATGGTCCTCACGGCACTATTCACACATTTAAAAATTATTTTGCTACAGTGTTTTCAGTTTTCAATTTTCAATTTTCAACAATAAGCAATATCTAAATAGACCCTAATTGTAAATGTCATTCACCACCTAATCCTTAAATGGATATTTTCCTTATCCGGGCATTGGTACATCCTCTCTCTCTCTCTCTCTCTCTCTCTCTCTCTCTCTCTCTCTCTCTCTCTCTCTCTCTCTCTCTCTCTCTCTCTCTCTCTCTCTCTCTCTCTCTCTCTCTCTCTCTCTCTCTCTCGTAGCTTAAGTGATATTGTTTCTGATTCTACTTATAATGACTTTCCTTTACAAAGAAAACCAGGTTTAAATTTTCTTCTCCATTATTGTAATTATCATTTATAGAAAAACAAATATGTAATAGTTACTAGTAAATTGGTTTTTTTTTTTTTTTTTTTTTTGTTTTGTTTTGAAAATCAAGTAAATAAGTTATTACATACCATTCATTCTTAATTGAAATAAAATCAAAGTCCCATAAAAAAAAAAAATCAAAGTAATAGTTTGTGGTTAGCTTAACTAGTAAAATATCTTGTCATCCTTAAATAACAGTTCTAGGATTTAATCTCGACCTACACTAAAACCCAGTTAGTATCTTGACTAAAAAAAAAAAAAATCATAATGAAATAAATATCATAAGTTGAAATTCAATGTAACAAAAGCATACATCTAGACAATGAAATAGTGCTCGACAATTAGTGGCTTAATAATAAAAGAGGGCTCACTTGGTTGGAGATTTCTAATATCGTTGTTTAAAATGATATGAAAACTGTAGTTTAAAAAGTGTTATGAAAACACATGTTTACAGTATTTATAAAGCAAAAAATGTATTTAATACCATAAATGTTTCAAATAACATGTTTTAGTGTGTAAAAAAACATAAATGTATGTTTGAAAAAGGAAGCTTTATGTGTTGTCTAATCAAGTGGCCCCATATTTTTCAAAATATTTACAAAAGTATCATTGAGCAATATTGTTTGAAATCAAAAAATAGTAAGAAGAGTTTTCCAAATTCAGTGTTTAAACATCTTAAAATGAGTAACGTCACTCAACCACTCCTAAATAAATACTCTTACTAAATGTGTTGTTTATTTTAGAATAACAATTTTCAGTGTTTAGCACTGAAAACTATTGTTTGTAATCACATATCAAACAGGACCAGATTTATTCGTAATTCATGATTTGTTCTTTTCACATGATTTTCCTCTCAAACATCAAGGTCGTGTGTTACAATTTTTCTTAGTAAAGGTCAAAAAAAAGAAGAAGTAGAGATTGACCAATATTATGGAGCCACGTGGCAATATCTCCCCCCACCCATGGCCTCCTTTTTCATTTTGCAATAAAGCCTAGGTGGACAAGAGGAGGACGAGGTTTTATCGCATTTTTCTCTTCTCTTCTCACTTCCTTCCTTTCTTTTCTTCCCCCCTTTTCTCTCTCTCTCTCTCTCTCTCTCCCTTCCAAATCAGAATCCACAAACGCACACAGACACGAAAAAAATAGGAGAGAGAGAGAGAGCTGGAAATACAGAGCTTATTATTACAGCTATAATATACCATTTCTTATTACTTCGCAACACTAATTCTCTCTCTCTCTCTCTAAAAACCCTAATTTGGGGTCCATGAGGTGGTGGATACAGTAGATCTCAGAGACTTGGAATCTCTGAAACCCCCCCAACAAAAAAAACGACACCGTATTGAAAGGGTTAAAGCAATAGCAATGGGGACGGAGCTAGGGCAACAAACGGTGGAGTTCTCGGCGCTGGTGAGCCGAGCGGCGGAGGACTCCTTCGTAGCCCTAAAGGAGCTGGTGGAGAAGGAGAAGGAGAAGTCTCAGTCGCTGTTGTTGTCGTCTTCGACATCGACGTCGACGTCGTCGTCGTCTTCGGGCGAAGCTTCGCAGCTGGATACGGAGAGGAAGATCAACTTGCTCAAGTACATCGTCAAAACCCAGCAGCGCATGCTCCGCCTCAACGTTCTCGCCAAGTGGTGCCAACAGGTTCTGAAAGTTTGTTCCTTTTGTTTGAGAATGTCCAAATTCTTTGGATTTTGTTCGTTCTATTCAGGAAATTTTGGGTTTTTTTTGTTTTTTGTGTTTTTGGGTTATTGGTTTTGGGGTTGAATTAGTTGTTTTAACTGAATCTGAGGTTTTTTTTTTTTCATTGGTTTGTGGAAGGAGAAACAAAGAGAATTTGAAATTTTGGATTTTTGTGTGTGTGGGTGTATTAGTTTTAGTGACAAATTTTTATGAATTTCTGGTTTATTTGTGTTGGGGTTGAATTAGTTGGATTTGGGGTTGGGGGAGGAATGTGAAATTTGGTGTTTTTCTTTATTTTTTTTATTGGGTTTGGATTGGCTATTTTTTTAAAAATTTGATTTTTTGGGGTGGTTTAATTGGATTTGGGTTTTTTTATTTTTTATTTTTGGTTGATGAGGAAGTGGAAGAGGAGCAGAGAGAGTGTGAAATTTGGTGTTTTGCAGCTGAAATGGTTGTGAATGTTTGATTTCATGGCCAATTGGGTTTGAGGGTTTTTTGAACTTTGGGATAATTTGAGTCTGGTTGAATTGCATTGATTCTGTAAGAGAATGTGACTTTTGGGTGGTTTTGATTGGAATAAGTGTTCCTTTTCTTCCAGAGGAAGAATTGAAAAGAAAAGAGAATTGCTAAAACTACTGTCTTTTGGACCTGGATGGGTTGCGAATGTTTGATTTGGTGGTGAATTAGGGTTGAGGGTTTATGAATTTTAGGATAATTGAGGATGTAATTTAATTTAGCTCAGTCTTTAAGAGACTGTGACTTGGCATGGTTTAATTTTATTTTGAAATGGTTGCTGAGAAGTGGAGTAAATGCAAAAAATGCAAAGAAAATTGTGTTTTGGACTCAGCCAAGTTGTGGGTTTTGGTTTAGTGAAAAATCAGTGTTGAAGAGTTATTTGTTTAGGCTAATTTGGGTTGTGGTTTAATCGGATTTGCTATATCTTTGGTTGCTGAGAAGTAGAAAGAAATGTAAGTTTGGGCTTTTATTGTTGATTTGGGAAGGGTGTTTCATTAAGTTGCTCAATAGGGTTACTTACCAAAAAAATGAAAAAAAGTAGCTCAATAGGGTTAAATTTTATGAATTTAGGTTATTAACCAATTAGGGTTGGAGATTCATTAATTTTGGCTAATATCTGTTTTAACTTTATTTTTTTATAAACAAATTGTGAAATTGGGTGGTTCAATTGGATTTGCCATTTCTTTCATTGCTGCAGAATATGAAGGAACTGATAGAAATGGGAGTTTAGGTTTCTCTATTGATGCATTGGCTCAAGTAGGTCAATTTGGTTGAGCCTATGCTTGCAAAATATGTGACTTTTATCTGGATAATGTAAGTTTAATTGATGTTTTGGGTTTTACGCTTGGACGGTTTAGTGGGATTTGACTTAAAGGCCAATCAGGTTAAATTATGTGGACTTTGATAATTTAAATGAATTTTGTTTGGAAAATGTAATTTTTTCTGTCTTTTAGCCTCTAATTAGGTTAAGAATATGTGAATTTAGGTTCTTTTGCTAAATGCATGTTTTTGAATATGTCAATTTTCAAGATTTTAATTAATTACTTTTTTTTTTTGAAAAATTTGAATTTAGGTTGCATGTTGGGGTTTTCAACCTCTACTATTTGTGAATTTGTCTCAGTAGCCAGCTAGGCTAAAAAATAATAATAAATTCAGTTCAATTTTATCAGTTGACTTTAACTACTCAAATGTACATTTTCAGCTTAAATTCGTTATACTTGCTTGAAGCCATCAACTTTTTAATTGTTGAGAAAATGAATAACAAGTGTTGTTCATTTGAACTCGGTTCACTTGCACTTCTCAAATTAGTGATGGGTTTAGTTTTTATTTTGGAAAGTGATTAACCTAGGATGTTTCATTGATGTTTTAAGTGGATAGAATTTTCTTCTCCAGTTGGTTGTTAAGAATGGAGGAAAATGAACAAATTTATGAAGTTATGAATTCAACTTTTTTAGTTATTTTGGTTGAAAAAACTTCATTTGCTCCCATTCTTTATTTCTATAGAATTACAGATATTTAAAAGAGACGTTATACAATTTTTTAAATGCATTTTCTTTTTCGTGCGTCTGGCCTACTCTGCAGGTTCCTTTGATACAGTACTGTCAGCAACTTGGATCCACACTATCAAGTCATGATACATGTTTCACCCAAGCTGCAGATTCACTGTTTTTCATGCATGAGGGGCTACAGCAAGCTCGTGCTCCTGTCTATGATGTGCCTTCTGCTATAGAAGTCCTCCTTACAGGGACTTATGAGCGCTTACCAAAATGTATAGAAAACGTGGGTGTTCAGAGCACATTAACTGAGGATCAGCAAAAGCCAGCTTTGAAGAAGTTGGACACGCTTGTGCGGTCTAAATTACTTGAAGTTTCACTGCCAAAAGAAATTTCTGAGGTAAAAGTTTCTGATGGCACTGCACTGCTTCGTGTAGATGGGGAATTTAAGGTTTTAGTTACGCTTGGTTACCGAGGACATCTATCAATGTGGAGGATATTACATTTGGAACTGCTGGTTGGTGAGAGAAGTGGGCTTGTGAAGCTGGAGGAATTACGACGGCACGCTCTTGGAGATGATCTAGAGCGTAGAATGGCTGCAGCAGAAAACCCATTTATAACATTATATACAGTTCTCCATGAGCTTTGCGTTGCACTTGTCATGGATACTGTCATAAGGCAAGTACAAGCTCTTCGACAAGGAAGGTGGAAAGATGCAATTCGATTTGAGCTCATATCTGATGGTAGTGCAGGTCATGGAGGGAGTGCTGGTTCCACACAATTGAATCCAGACGGAGAAGCTGATTCATCTGGTCTCCGAACACCTGGATTAAAAGTTTTATACTGGTTAGATTTTGATAAGAACTCTGGGACATCTGACTCAGGATCATGTCCGTTTATTAAAATTGAGCCAGGACCAGATCTGCACATAAAGTGTCTTCATAGCACATTTGTTATAGATCCATTAACTGGGAAGGAGGCAGAATTTTCTCTTGACCAAAGTTGCATTGATGTTGAGAAGTTGCTACTAAGAGCTATATGTTGTAATAGGTATACTCGTTTGCTTGAAATTCAGAAAGAGCTGGGGAAAAATGTGCAGATCTGCCGAGTGGTAGGTGATGTTGTCCTTCAGTCACACTTGGAAGAACCTGATATTGACTATAGAAAGGTCAGTTGACTTTTATTATGGAATCATTGCTCATGTGTTGAAGTTTCTCATTTGGCAGAATGCCATGCGCCTTGTATTGTTTCAAATCTGTTGAGATTGTTGACTTGTTTGTAAATGAAAGTATTGCATGGTATCTCTTATGTGTTTGCAGAAGATGGTTTTGTACCAGGAAAATTCCATCATGGATCTTTCATTTATTTGTCTTTGTTCCTTTACTGTTGTCAGGAGTCTATTTCTTCTTTTTCATGCATTTTCTCTCTAGAGCTCATGAGCTTTCCTTTTGTTTTTCTGTTTTTAAAGGGATGAATCTCCTGAACTTGATTTTGTTTTATTTGAATTTCTGTCTGCAGAAGGACAATAAGTCTGGCACTAGGGATTATGAGGGGCAGGAAGTATTACGTGTTCGTGCCTATGGCTCATCTTTCTTTACCCTTGGAATTAATATAAGGTATCCTCTACCCATACAACTATAGTGACCTTCTATGTTTTCCTATATTGACATCAGTTTAATTTGGGGCTAACTTGGTCTGCAACATAATAAAAGCTTTATTATTTTGATTGAGAAAATGGAGGAGAACTGTACTCAATTAAAATTGATTTGGCTAGGCATTACAAAAGAAAAGCTATTGAAAAATTTTCATGGATTCTTTTTCCTTTTCCTATTCCTTTTAAAATAGTCATCTGTTTCATAGGAAAAAAGTGAAGAAACAAAAGCAAACACAATAGTCCCTTCTAAATTGTACTTTGTGGTGTTTCAGGACACAATTTCATCATTTTCTGTAGAATATCTAAGTGTTCGTGTCTTGTAGGAATGGTCGCTTTCTCCTTCAGTCATCCCGGAATATTCTTGAACCTTCAGTATTGACAGAATGTGAAGAAGCTTTGAACCAAGGAAGCATGACTGCGGCTGAGGTTTTCATAAGCTTGAGAGGCAAAAGTACTCTGCATTTATTTGCATCTATTGGCAGGTTTTTAGGCCTTGAGGTAAATGTTTGTTCTTTTTTGCTTTCTCTTGAAGAAGAAAAGCGATCAGTAATTATACATACCAACAGCTTCATAGATAATGTGTATTAAAAAAAAAACTTACGACTTCAATTTGTATCCTTTAAGGTTGTATACTTTGGTTCTTGCAGGTATATGAGCAAGGTTTTGCTGCAGTTAAAGTACCCAAGAACATTGGGAATGGTTCATCTATGTTGCTGATGGGGTTTCCAGACTGTGGGAGCTCATATTTTCTGTTGATGTTACTTGATAAGGATTTTAAACCCCTGTTTAAGTTGTTAGAGACTCAGCAAGATCCATCTGGAAAAGCCCATTCTTTTAATGACCTAAATAATGTGATGCGTATAAAGAATATTGATATTGGCCAGATGCAGATGCTTGAAGATGAAATGAATTTGAGCCTACTTGACTTGGGAAAACGACATTCCTTTCTGCCTAGTGCAGGAGGTCCTAATCAGACTTCTGAACACGGTATTCTTTCTGATATTGGTCTTGAGAGTTCTATGCAGCTTGCAGAGTGTCCTCCTTCTAGTTTTTCATCTGTTGTTGATGAGGTGTTTGAACTTGAGAAAGGGTCATCTGTGCCTCCATTCTCTGTTCAGAATCTCTCCTCATCGTACAACACATCTCCTGCTTCTCATTTTGGCTCTGCTCCAATGAATCTTCATAGTTTAAAAGCTGGAACCCCTTCTCCTAAGTGGGAGGGAGGTATGCAGATATCACAGATCAATAATGTTGCAAAAGTTTCGAGTATGGCGACTCATTATAATGGATCTTTGTATTCATCGGGCAATTTGAAGGGCCCTGTACAGTCCAATTCAGTTGGTTCACTATCTTCTGTCACAGGAAGGAGTGCAACTGTGAAAAAGCTATCAGCATCAAAGTCTGAGCAGGATTTGGCTTCACTTAGATCTCCACATTCAGTTGAGGCCACAACAGATGAAGATCAGCTCAGATTGCTAAATGATACTTCAAAGGATTCAGTGTATGGGAGTCGGTCAGCTCGACTATTATCTCCTTCCCGAAACACTGGCCCTCGAATGCCTGCGCCAGGTGCAAAACCTAATGGACTTCGAAGTTCACCTACTGGGCCTCTAGCTGGATCTTTCAGAGTTGCTGGATCAAGTTCATGTACTACAACTCCCGTATGTAAGATTCCTTCTCCGTGTTTATCTACATTAAGTTGGGCTATATACTTTTTTTTTTTTTTTTCTCCCAGTTCAGTTCTACTCTTTAGATATCAATGTTTGACTAGAGATTGGCCTCGTTTCAGCCCATACACCAGAACCTGCAATTTGTCAAAGTTCTAGTCAAGATGTTTCCAAGCATGATAAAAATCCTCGAAAGCGTATGGTTTCAGATATTTTGAGTTCAATTCCATCACTTCAAGGTCTCGAAGAAAATACAGGATTTTATAAGAGAAGGAAAATCTCGGAGTCCACTCATTCTCAACAGCCTTCATCTCAGGCACTTTTATCAATAGAGATGGTTGCTAAAAGTGAAGGATATAGCTATGGGAATCTTATAGCTGAAGCAAATAAAGGCAATGTGCCTTCCAGCATTTATGTTTCAGCTCTGCTTCAAGTGGTCAGACACTGTTCACTCTCTATCAAGCATGCCAGACTGACTAGCCAGATGGAGACACTAGAGATCCCTTATGTTGAAGAGGTGGGGTTAAGAAATGCATCCTCGAACATATGGTTCCGGCTTCCATTTGCTAGGGGTGACTCATGGCAACACATTTGCTTGCGGCTTGGCAGACCCGGAAGCATGCATTGGGACGTCAAAATAAATGATCAGCACTTCAGGGATTTATGGGAGCTTCAGAAAGGAAGCAGTAGTACACCATGGGGTTCTGGCGTTCGCATAGCCAATACATCTGATATTGATTCACATATTCGATATGATCCAGATGGTGTTGTTCTGAGTTATCAATCTGTTGAGGCTGACAGTATAAAGAAGTTGGTGGCTGATATCCGAAGGCTCTCTAATGCAAGAATGTTTGCCCTTGGCATGCGGAAACTCCTTGGAGTAAGAGCAGATGAGAAGCCAGAAGAGTGCAGTGCAAACTCTGATGTTAAAACACCAGTTGGAGCCAAATGTGCTCTTGAGACAGCTGATAAGTTGTCAGAGCAGATGAGAAGGGCATTTAGAATCGAGGCAGTTGGACTAATGAGCTTGTGGTTTAGTTTTGGTTCAGGTGTTCTAGCTCGCTTTGTTGTTGAGTGGGAATCAGGTAAAGAGGGTTGCACAATGCATGTTTCTCCCGACCAACTTTGGCCACATACAAAGGTTTGTTCAATTTTACTCAACTGTGTATTGCTTTGTCTTTTTTCTTTAAGTTCTTTTATTTTTTTGGGGGGTCAGAGGGGGCGGGGGGCGGGGCGGGTGGGGGTGGTGGAGGCTGGGGATCAGAAAGTGGTGTGAATAATTTTCTTATCCTTTTGGGATTAATCTAGAGTTGAATTTGTGCTTCACATACACTCTGCGTTGTGCTGGCTTTTATGCCTGTATCTGGCCTAGTCTTTTCTCTACTGTAGCATGTTTAATTCTTTTTTTCCCCCTTTTACTCTCTTCACACTCCTCCTTATGTATATAAATCAAAATTTTTTTCAGCTTGCACCCTTTCCAGAAAATTTCACGATCAAGAACAATGCAACCATGCTTTCATGGAATTTCAGAAATGGATTTATGTTATATGCCAGTGTTGTTATTTAGTACAGTAAATCCTGTGAAATATCAAGATGTTTTGTGCAAGATTATCTTTTTTCCTTTAATTCCTAATACTTTTATATTTGTGTTATAATTGAAAATAAGATATGTAGCTCTTCCCCCATCCCACAAAAAAAAAAAAATGCAAAATTTTCCTGTGAATTTATATATGAAGCCTTTTATTTATTTATTTATTATTATTTTTTTAATAAGTATATGAAGCCTTTTCTGTTCTGTACAGTTTCTGGAAGATTTCATAAATGGAGCTGAAGTTGCATCACTTTTGGACTGCATTCGCCTCACTACAGGGCCCTTGCATGCTCTTTCAGGTGCAACTCGACCAGCACGAGCTGGTCCTGTTCCAGGGGTCCCTGGGGTAGCTTTCCCAAAACAGCCAGGGTACATAACATCTCCAGGTCTCTTGCCTGGCAGTTCAACATCAAATGTTAGTCAGGCTACCTCTGTTCCTCCAGGGAACCCAACTCCATCTTCTGCTACAGGTCCTCCTCCCAATCACAGCCTTCATGGAGCACCAATGTTAAATGCTGCTGGGCGTGGTGGCCCAGGCATTGTTCCAAGCTCTCTGTTGCCTATTGATGTCTCAGTTGTGCTACGTGGTCCTTACTGGATACGAATCATATATCGTAAGCACTTTGCGGTTGACATGCGCTGCTTTGCTGGAGATCAGGTGTGGTTGCAACCGGCAACACCGCCGAAGGGGGGCTCTGCAGTTGGAGGGTCATTGCCATGTCCACAGTTTCGCCCATTTATTATGGAGCATGTTGCCCAAGAACTCAATTGTTTAGATCCTAATTTTGCCAGTACTCAACAGATGGCTGGGCTAGCAAATTCAAATGGTCAAAACCCAGGTACAGTTGCTCAATTGTCTGCTGCCAATGGAAACCGAGTTAACCTCCCTAGTACTGCTGCAATGTCTAGGGCAGGAAACCAAGTAGCTGGTATAAACCGTGTGGGAAATGCTCTAGGAACTTCAAATTTAGCTGTTATGGGCTCTGGAGTGGCTTTACGTAGATCCCCAGGCACAAGTGTCCCTGCACATCTGCGAGGTGAACTGAATACTGCCATTATTGGTCTTGGTGATGATGGAGGGTATGGAGGTGGTTGGGTTCCTCTGGTTGCACTAAAGAAGGTTCTAAGAGGTATACTCAAGTACCTTGGAGTGCTATGGCTATTTGCCCAGCTACCAAATCTTTTGAAAGAGATCCTAGGATCAATTTTGAAAGACAATGAAGGTGCACTTCTGAATTTGGACCAGGAGCAGCCTGCCTTGCGCTTCTTCGTAGGGTAAGATAGTTTCCTGTTTGTTTTGGCTGTTTCTGTTTGCATCTTAAAAACCTTCCTTTTTCTACGTTTTGTTTCTCCTTTTGTTATTTAGAGAATGGCGCCCATGATCTTACATGGTGTGCTTTGCAAATTACTTAGTTTCAATTTCTTCGTATTATCATTGATGATATCAAAATGAAAGCACAGATGTGCGTGCGATTACTAAGTAGTGGAATTCATAAATTGGGCTTTTTAATATGGAACATCAATGGGTTTATAAAAAATGGGAAGATTAAAAGATTTATGGCTGTAATGTAAGGATATGGCTTCTTATATCGTTAGGAGTTTAGGATGTAGCATCCCCATTTATGGCTTAACGTCAAATCTCTTGGCATGAGGATTCTATAGTGTTGAGATGTGGATAGTTTGTTTGTTGATCTGCACATGGTTGGCTCTGGAACATTTAGGACATAGATTTTTGTTCTCTAGGCCATATCATGCGTAGATCTGTTGAAATTGACACTACTCAACTTGAAAAATGTTTAAACATACTTTTAGTGGATTTATTTATAAATTCCAGTTTTCTCCTCACAAATTCCACCGTGTTCTATGTGTCAATTTTCTGATGTATGGATGTAAAACTTTTTTACAAGACACCTTCTCCATCAGAATTGAGATAGTTGATCTACTGTTTTTTTATTTATTATTATTATTATTATTCAACTTCTCATATGTAGTTGTTACCCTCAAATTCATAATTGTAGCTTGATCCCCACCCTTTTTGGTTGTTTTTGAATTGATTGCTTGGACCTCATCCACACTTTACTTCTGTTGGCAATTTGAGGTGTTAAAGCCATGAATTAGAAAAAAGAAAATTCTTGAAAGCTTCTGTTCTCATAGGTTGTTGCATTGTATAAGGGAATGGAAGCACTCTAATGCTGCTTGGATAATGTAGAAAGATAATTGCTTATTCCTTGCGCATTGCATATGATTCCTAAATCTGATTGCACGCCTTTCTGCAGGGGCTATGTATTTGCCGTAAGTGTCCATAGAGTTCAACTTCTTCTTCAAGTCCTCAGTGTGAAGCGCTTCCATCATCATCAACAGCAGCAACAACAGCAGCAGCCAAACTCTGCTGCTGCACAGGAGGAACTTACTCAACCTGAAATTAGTGAGATATGTGACTACTTCAGCCGTCGTGTTGCATCAGAGCCATATGATGCTTCACGTGTTGCTTCATTCATTACTCTTCTCACCTTACCCATATCAATTCTAAGAGAATTCTTGAAATTAATAGCATGGAAAAAAGGATTAGCCCAGGTACAAGGTGGAGACTTAGCCCCTGCGCAGAAACCACGTATTGAATTATGTCTTGAAAATCACACAGGGTTGAGTACGGAAGAGAACTCTGAGAACTCATCTGTAGCGAAAAGCAATATCCATTATGATCGGCCCCATAATTCTGTTGATTTTGCTCTCACTGTTGTTCTGGATCCTGCACACATACCTCACATAAATGCTGCTGGTGGTGCTGCTTGGTTGCCCTACTGTGTTTCTGTTAGGTTAAGATTTTCATTTGGGGAAAACCAGAATGTGTCTTTTCTTGGTATGGAAGGAAGCCATGGAGGCCGAGCTTGCTGGTTCCGTGTTGATGACTGGGAGAAATGTAGAGTGGGGGTGGCTCGAGCTGTGGAGGTTAATGGATCTTCGACAGCAGATGTTAGTCAAGGTAGATTGAGAATAGTTGCAGATAGTGTGCAAAGAACACTGCATAAGTTCCTTCAAGGATTAAGGGATAGTGGTGGGGTTACTGCAAGCTCTGGGTCAACGTGATTAATTGACACTGTCAGTAGCAATATATGGTTCTGAAATATTGGTATTTGCCAGCGAGTCTCTTGGGGGTCTTGTATAGATATGTCATGGAATGTGCTTTCTTCTATTCTTAAGTAATGCAATTGAGTCGATGGAGGGAGTTGCAGTGATGGGTGAATAGAGTCCGGGTAAAACGTGATTAAAGATGTTTGCCTGATGAGCTCACAGAGCTCACAGGCGGGGGGGAGATTGACAGAGCTGACTTAGACCTCTCATAAGTAGGGCGGATGATGTTTTTGGACGTAGATCATCTGATAATTAGGGTGTAAAATGTTTTTGAAGATTAGTATATTTTATCATTGGTAACATAATTTTGGGGCAGTGGTTTTTCCTTGTACAGGTCACACTAGACAAATTAGATACGAACTTTGTAAAAAATTTGTTTCAGCTGGAGTTGTATACCTCTATGGGACACTTTTAAGGATGCTCATTTTCTCTAAAAGCGATTCAAGGATAATTAACCTGTGATTACAATTTTAGTCAAGGACTTCATTGTGGACTTCTAGAGTCCTTGTTGGCAAAAAAGTTCAAACCTAAGATGCCTTTACTCGGTGGTCTATCTCAACTAGAAAATCCATCAAATCTTACTTTAAGACTTGTAGTGTATTGTATGAGATGATTTTTATAATATATATATATACACACACACACTAGGGTGAGAACTTGTTCACTTTCTCAACGTTGTGGAGTGCCAAAAGCACTGAATGAAATATTGGTTATGGAAATGATCAATGTAAGGAAAAATGTGATCAAGTTCATTATAAAAACCAAATTGCAGTAAGCAATATATAAGGATCTAGGTAACATTTGCCTTGATGGGTTTTGATGTACTTCAATATTTTTCATTGAGAATTTTCTTCCATGTCAGTTTGGAAGAAATCCTTTCAAATTGTTAGGTGGCAGTTCAAAAGATTTTCTTGTAATCCATTTAATAATCACACGATTTATTTAATAATTAGTAATGGATTTCAGATGCACTCTTAAGAAAGACACTGACAACAGAAACCTTTCAACTACGCAAATATTAATGTATTTACACCCTTCAGTCCTCTCAACATTGTTCTTTATGCTCAAAGCTGGCTTTAGCTTGCCAAGTAGTTAGGTTGAGCCACACCTGAAATGAACGAAAAGAAGCATAATTAATTCATATAAAAGTTCTTAGCAAATACTAAAACAATAACAATAACTATAGCAAGTAAATTATAGTCATTGAGTGGGTAATTGGGTTCATTACTTGGAAGCCGTAGCACAGCATCATACACAGACTTAAGACTTCGCGCCTCGACGCTTTGATCCCTTGTTTCACTCCGGCCCGATCACACGTAGGAAAATACGCCTTGGCAAAGCTCTGCCTGACAGGAAGAAGTTCCGCCGCTCGCCTGATGGCTCAAAAGGCCCTTCCTTTAAAAATGGGGGTAGAAGGTCATGAATTATGTGCATATGCAACATAATATATATGGGTGTTCGTGTGCATGTGTATAATGGAACTATCTGAAGGTATTAAGGGAACTATAAGACACTACTGATTCATGTCAGCAGTCATTGGCCTGTGGGTTGACTAGCACTTCCTGCCTATCCCCAAAAGGAGGGAGGTTCGATAGTTCTAGGTCATCAGCCCATGGCCTTCGATTCGGGGATACGATTGTATTGTAATCTCCACCCCAAAGATAGTATGCTGGAAATTTTAGAAAAGCATGCAATCACATGATTTTGCCTTCATATCTAACCATTCACTGGCACAGGCGAACAATTAGTGTCTATATCATATATAATGGTTGCTCAAATATTTACTGCCCATAAGGCACAAATAGTCCCAATTTGAGCATTATAACATTCAGTTACAAAGCATTTATTTTGGGTAAGAAGACCTAACAAAACTGTAACTAAAGAGAAATTCATTGTTTAAAAGAACACCTGACCATGAGCAGTCAGAAAGACGAATAAGTGAAACCAAAATATGAGTCACATAGCATTCAAGACTACCTTCACTCATACACGGTAAAATGAGTCTCCCTGAGGACTGTCAGCATGAAGACTATCTGCTAGTGCCATAATATGCTGCATTAGGTTTGACAAACCTGTTGCCTACTCTGTGTACTTCCCTCCAGCTTAGACTGAAATGTTCACCATCCCAACAAATGCAATAATATAAAATGGAAATACAGTGATGAACAAACAGCAATGCTAAGCCAGTAAATATTTTTTGGTTAGGCTCTATATGAAATTATATGCAAAACAAAAGCCCGCTAGGAAAATTCCTTGAAGAGAATTCCTAAGACGTGCATAGTCAAGAGAAAATACTAGAAGAACAGCATACAAGAAGTTAATTTCACATGACCAGCAAACTAAAAATATTCCATATCTGCATCACTGTCGTCAAAGTCAAAAAGCAAGTGTCAGGCCTCAAACGGAAATCAACATAGGTCTATAGTAACATTTGCAAGAAGAATGAAAAAGCAGGGCTGGACATCATTTCACTTTTCATACAATTCAATATGGACTGAATCTCTTCCCATCTTGGATGCTGCTTATCTGCAGCCACAAAATCATGAAAAACTCCATCAATAACCACACTGCTGCAACCAGCAGTCTTCTTTACTCCCCTCCTTTCCATGTGTTCCCTAATCTTGTCTGAACAACTCCATCTTCCCCAGGTAGAATATAAGTTGGACAACAAAACATATCCACCTGGTTCTTCAGGTTCTAACTTTAGTAGCTCTCTCAAAGCTCTCTCTGCAAGTTCCATGTTTCCATGAGCTCTACAAGCACCCACAATTGATCCCCATATGGATCGACTTGGTTTCATTGGCATGTTGTCAACCACTTCTTCTGCTTCAGCCAGCCTCCCTGATCGTGCATAAAGATCCACCAAACACCCATAATGCTCGATTCCTGGTTCAATACAATATTTTTCCTTCATGCTATTGAATATTTTGATCCCTTCATCCACAAGTCCACTATGACTGCAAGCAGTAAGAATAGCAACAAAAGTCACATTATTTGGCATTACATCCCCTTGCATCTCAGAGAATAATTCAAGAGCTTTGCTTCCATAACCATGGAATGCAAATCCGGTAATCATGCTAGTCCATACATTAACATCCTTTTTGGTTAGCCCCCTGAAAACCATGAAAGCTATTTCAATACTCCCACACTTGCAGTACATGTCTATTAATGCTGAACCCAAAAACGCATCTACTTTCATCTGCATCCTAACCACCCGGCTGTGTATCAATTTCCCTTGGTCCAGTCCTCCTATTTCTGCTGCAGCATGGACCAAGATTGCCATTGTGACATTGTCAGGCATAACATTATTTACAACCATGCTGCTGAATAAACTCATCACCATCATATAGTCACCCTTCTGGGAATAGCCAGAAATTAAAGAATTCCAAGAAAAAAGATTCCTCCTAGGCATTTGATTGAAAAAAGTGTGGGCAAGGTCCAATTCCCCAACCTTGGCATATCCTGCAATCATGGTGTTCCATGAAATGGTATCCTTTTCCACTAAAGCATCAAAAATTCTTTGAGCAAACTCCAATTTCTTGCATTTGATGTACATATCAAGTAGAGCATTGCCCAAGATCAAATTTGAAGAACTATTGGACTTCCTCTGCTCAATCCATGCATGAACAGACTTCCCCAATTTTGCATTTCCTAGCTGCCCACAAGACACAAGAAGACCTACAATAGTAAAGTCATCAGGTTCAAGACCTGAAACCAACATTTCACGAAATAGTTCCAGTGCTTCTAAACTGTATCCCCTTTTAGCATAACCAACAATCATAATATTAAATGAGACAGCATCTAATACAGGCATATGTTGGAACACCTGATATGCAAGCCCCACAAGTCCATTCTCCAAATACATTTTGATCAGGGAGTTTTGCAGATAACCATAAGACAACAAACCCAACACAACAGCATGACAGTGGATCTGTTTTACTTCTAATATACATTGGGAGGCTTGTAGCAGGTAAAGCAGAGTGTGTTTATCTGGGTATATACCTGACTGGAGCATTGAATTATAGAGAGCAAATGACTGATTTGTCAAGAACGATAAGGCATTGATCATGGTGTTGTAAATGTAGAGATTTGGATGTGGAGTATAATTGTTGAAAAGGAGGAGGGCCATGTCTAGATTTTCAGGATGTGAGATTGCTGAGTATAAGAGGAGCCTGCTCATGGGAAATGATTGCCCAATGAGATTGGTCCTCATCATCTGGCCCAATATCTGCTTGAAATGATCCCTTATGCAACATTTCTCAAGCAAAATAAGGGTAGGGTGATTGAGTTCAAGTGATACAGTTGGATCCCAGTTGATCCGGGTGTTTGGAGATGAACTAAGAAAGCGAATACCTCGGCCACACCGATGCATAAATAAACATTCAGTGAATACTAAAAAGCTCTATATGTGCTGGGAACAGAATAGTTTTGTTTTATAGTCAAAATAGTCTAAAATATCACCTTTTGTTTTTGGATCAATTGTGAAAATATAGCAGTGTTGACTATTACAAATAACTTTTTCTACAGTGATGACCATATTTCTATCAACATGGATCAAATGGAAAGCAATCATGCAGATTGTAGTCCCCAGCTTTAAAATGACCAATAATATCTTTAATATTGAAATTGTCACCACCTAAAAATCCAAAAGAGCATACTTTTTCTCCATGACCCTGAAGAGCTCCATTTATTCAGCCACTTTCACTTCCTTGTTGAAACTTCAAGGTTAAAAGTCTGCACGTTAATACAATGCACATAGCTTTCTCAATTCTCAGGAACCCATCCTCGTGCTTGAGATGAAAACATGCAGAGCTCCACAATGAACAGTAAAAATGCTCATTACAATCTGATAGGAAAAATCAATTTCAAAAGGCAGCGGAAATCATTTCTGACCCCAGGGCCATATTGGGTATCAAAACGGTTGGTCAATGAATACCAACTAAGAAATCCAATTTTAAATATGCATTGAAGGCTTCTCCCACTTCTACATGGGTTATTACCATTTTTTTCGAAACGGTTTTCCCATCAAACACAAACTATGCAGAATGCTCGCATAACATGAATGGTGTACACAGACATGCTATAGAAATCATTGTACATTGCTCCATTTTAAAGCAAAAAACAGACAATCCTATCAAATTCACACACAAAATCTGATTTCAGCTGTAGCTTCAAGAATTTTGACAAAAGTCTCTAATTCTACATGTTCTAAAAAAAATCTTGATCTTTTCCCAGTAGAAATCACATCAGGGTCCCCAAAACCTACATTCCCAGAATTTCAATTAACATACATTAATAATGATAATTTCTTGTCTGCTCTAAAACAAAAACAGCATCTTTAATTCTGTAAAACTTAAATACAGTATCAAGCTAATGTAACCAAGAAATAATATTAAACCCCCAATAATAATTCACCACCACATATGCATTATACTAAGTGTAGAAAAATTCTTTTTTCATCAAAAAACTTGTACTATTAAACTTTTAAAGAAATGGGTTAGCTGAAAAATCAAAGTGAAAGTATGATCAAACTCAAATGCTAAGAAATTATACCAAATTCGAGCTCAAACATAAGCACATGGTTTCAATGGAAAGAGAGGGGAAAAAGAAAGAAAGTAAAACTTACCAATTGATACTGAAATGTCAAATGTGTGAAAGAAGAATAATGATCAAAGCCCTAAAATTTCAATAAGGGTTTAGATTATCTTGTAAAGAGGAATAAAGATCAAAACCCTAGCTGTGATAGAAAAAGCCCTAAAATTTCGAGAGAGTCGGGTCTAACTATTCTGATTGGGTTGGGTTTCCATTTTGGGCTGAACTGAATCACGTTATTAGATCCAACGGATGGCACAGCTGATTATCTTACTCTTTGTTTTTTTAAATAGATATTCTAATCTTTAGCTCATATGTACATTTCGAGTGTGTTTAGATATCGCTTATTTTGTTAAAATTAAAAAATTATTACTGAAAATATTGTAGATAAAGGTAAAAGTTAGTTAAAATAGTACAGTGGGACCCATGAATAGTGTCAAAAAGTGCAGTGGAACTCATGAATAGTAGCAAAAAATAAGCTGAATAGTGAAATAATTTTTATTTTTCATCCTATCCCAAACGCACACTTCTTCTCAAAAAAAGAAAAAAATAAAAAAAGAAGCTCTTATATACACTTCTTTTAAAGTTTCATTTTATCTAGATATAATTGTACTTTGAATCAATGAGCTTAGAAAGAAAGACTAAAAACTTTTGAAGAGATTAATGAGACATTTAGTGTTCGCTTGGAAACAACTTATCTAATTTTTTGTTGAAAATATTTTGCTAAAAAATGTGCTAAGCTATATTTGTACTTCAACAAGGTGAAAAAAAAAGTTAGGTTTTTAAAAGCTATACATGAAAGTTAAAAGATGAGCAAATAAACTCAAGCCAAACGGACACTTAGGCTCCATGTCATAATTTGCATAATATATATTTTATAAAGGGTTAGAAGGGTAAATATTTTTTTATTTATTTATTATTTTATATAATTAGTTACAACAATGGGAAAAAGAGTATTTAAACCTTGAATGTCTCTATTGAAAACATAAAAAAATGCTAATTGAGCTACAAGGTTCTTGGTGAAGTGTGTAACCTATTGATCTCATAGAATTACCATATTGTAATGACATCCTATAAACTATATGATAACCAAAGACCCAATATTCACTAAAATCTAAGAGTTTATCTTTCCTCTCTAATTTTAGAATTGGAGTAATCTATTATGAATTAATATCCTTTTGTGGTGGGTTTATAGGCCTATGAAACTTTTAATCCATTTCTTCTTCCAACTAATTAAAAAATGACAAATAGAAAAGATAGGGACAAGAAGGTAATGGCAAATTAAATTTAAGCCATACTTGTCAAAACGTGAATCTTACTAATTTTTTTTTTTGGGTCCATTTTTATGCATTGTGTATCATACAATACAAAACATTATATAAAATTTATGAAAAAAATTATAAATATAAATATTTAATGGTATATTTATTATAAAATTGGAACATATGTAACTAATGACTATTTTAATTAACATACGATATGATATGATTCATACGATACATATCTATATGTTGTATTATTCATGCATACTTCGATATGAAATTATTTGTATACAATACAATACAATATGTACCGCATATTGTATGACACTGAAAACTATATTTAAACCTGCAATTCAGAGGTGATTTTAAATTAAATAGTACACTTCGAAAATATTTCCACTCCAATCACAAACACATTTACAGTGATATCATTAATATAAACTATTAAATTAAAAGATGCCAGGCTGATTATTTCAACACATATGCTTAATATATATGAACAATATTAATCCAAGTCAAATGGCATCATTTTGTTTAACATTATTCCATTAATAGCTTTACATAGAGCATTATATTGGTGGAGTTAAAAGAGTCATATTACTATTTTTAGCACCACCGATTCAAAAAGTTAAGCTGCACTGGTGGAGCCAAACTTAAATAATATTTTTTTTCTTGTTCTTCCTATTGGCTCTCTCTCTTCAGTCTCACCCTCTCCCCTTTCCTTTTTTTTTCCTCTCTTCCTCACTCTCACCGACCCAAGCCCCTACCCCTACCCAACGCCGACCCTCACTCTCTCTTTTGTTCCTCACTCTTGTAGACCCAAGCCGTGAGTTTCGGGTTTAATGGTTTGCGAGTTTGATGGTGGTGGATTTTGGTTGTGATAGTGGATTTTGGTTGGGTTTGGCTGGGTTTTGTGGGTCAATGATGGTGTGGCTGGATTTTGTGGGTTTGGCTGGGTTTCGTAGTAGTGGTTGTGGTTGGGAGTGGGTTATGTTTTTGTTTGTGGGTTTGTGTTGGTGGTCGAGATTGGTTGGGTTGTTGATGGCATTTGCGTGGGTCAGTTGCTGGCTTGGCTTTGTAGGTCTTTTGTTGTGGTTGTGGATAGGAATTGCGGTTGTTGTTAGTTGTGGTGGTAGTAGTGTTGTGGCTGGGTTTGGAATGATTCTAGGTGGTGCTTTTTGGTTATGGGATGGATTTTGTGGCGTTGAGCTACTAGGTTTGTTAAAGGATTTGTGGTTTTGTTGAATTTTGTTTGTTTTCATGTGTGATTTTGGTTGGTTTTTGAAATGATTTTGTTGCAAATTTGGTGGATTTGGGTAGTGTAATGGTGGCCGGTGGGCAGTGGAGGTGACTGTGGGTGGCAGTGGAGTTGTGGGTGGCAGTAGAGGTGGCTGGGGTTTTGGGTTTGCTAGTTATTCTTCAAAATCTTCAGATGAGAGAGGGAGAGACAAATAAAGTAAGGTGTGGAAGAAAAAATAAAAAATTAATATTTAAATAAAAAGCTAAAAAAATCAAATTACTTATGTTTAGTGTTTTGTAAAGCAAGATAGTAAAATAGATAAAGTAACTTTTTGGAGTGTTAAATTGTTAAATTTTTGGCACCATTAATGTGGATGCTCTAGTTTATAATAGAATTGAAATATTGTTGAAAACAATAAGATTAATTTGGGGAAAAAAAACTTCGAAGCTAACTCTAAAGTATAAATTGAAATTATAATTTATTCAAAAATTAATTAATGAAAAAATGTAAAAAGAAAAGAGAGAGGCAAAAAGAAAAAGATCAAATTTTCCTTTCTAATGGAGGACTAGGGGATTGATGGTCTATGTCTTCTGATTTATTTCGTTCGCATTGAAAGTATTTTATATGATTGACTTGTACAAGATTTTCTCAGCTGTGGGACACACAAAGGAAAACCAATTTTTACTCAAACCATTACAGGACACAAAAATATATAATACATAAAGAAAGACTAATTTGAACAAATTTTCCATTTCTAGAGGGCTAGGGGATTGATGGCCTATATGTTTATCGGTTTATTTTATTCGCAGTGAAAATTGGATTGAGATTAGGTATATTACCTAGGAATGTTTGGGATTGAAAATTGAAAAAAAGCAATTTTCAATCTCAATCATTAATTTAAAAAAAATAAGAAAAGTTAAAAATGTAAAATTTAAAAAGTGAGTAAGTGAAAAAAGTCCGAGAGAGGAGATAGGGTGAATCCTAATCCGTGGAAATTGGTCTTCTTTTGTGTGTCCCACGAGGGCACAACATCAAAGTATCAAACCACTTTGGGGCGGCATTAAAAAAATGTAAAGAAATACCAATTTGTTGAGCAAAAAGCATTACAAATTCAACTGGGTCTCTGTATTTGAGCGGGACCTACCTAAAATGTTAACTAATTGAGCTGGGGAAATAAGCCAACCTAACCGCATAAACATAAGCTCTTTTTTGTTCCAAATGCAATGGACCTGAAAAGTGAAAACAATATTAGCTAAAAATAAGCGAAAGCTACCTTATCATCTCATTCCAAACGCGCACTCCACATTTGACTTATTTTAATATATTTTTTGTGGATCTTACGTGGGCTAGTAATAAGGTAGTTTATATTTTACTTTTTTTACTTTTTAAAATTTTTAAAATATTTTTAGCATTAAATAAATTAGCTTATTCTATTCGAATTTTAACTTAAATTATTTCAACAAAAAGTTAAATAAATTGTTTCTAAATAAACGCTAATTTAGCCAAAGAAGAAAAAAAGCTTCATTTATGATATTGGAAGACTTGGGAATAATGTTACACTTACGAATGTGACATGCACTCGATTGGTAATATATATAAACACACACTAAAACATAACATTTATTGAAGCCATCAACAGTCCAAAACAGTGTAGGACTCAATGGGGTCACATCATAGAAGATATTAAAAAAGCTAGTCTTTGTTTGCAAGCTTGTAGTTTCTGCCATGTTAGTAGGGGGGTAACAATTTAGCCCACTCCCTAGCAAGAAGAGCAGTTTTAACTGTTGATACTGATGTGTGGTTAAAAGAACTACCACAGGATTTGGATGATATTTTTCAGTCTGATTTGCCGAAATAAAATTGACTTACCTTATTCTCAAAAAAAACATAACATTTATTATTGTTATGTTTTTGTTAAGCCATATAAGCGGTCATATTATCTACCTATTTTCAGCGGTCACATTATCTATCTATTTTCAACTCTCTCTCTCTCTCTCTCTCTCTCTCTCTCTCTCTCTCTCTCTCTCTCTCTCTCTCTCTCTCTCTCTCTCTCTCTCTCTCTCAGTTACCTTATAATTACACTTTCTCTAACATTTTTCCCTCTATTCTTTTTATCTTCCCACAGCTTTATACTTAAATGTTGCAATTCCTCAATTCTTTCATCTTCCTTTTATTAATTTGAACTCTTATTCTACCCATTTTATTTACTATAAAATTTTTCTATTTTCTCTTCCATTCAATAAATATTTTGCCCATACAAAAATGTGAATACTCTCTCTATTTTTTATACTCTCTCTATTTTTTTTTCTTTCTTTTGGTGGATTTTTAATTCTTTATAGCATCTCTCTCTCTCTCTCTCTCTCTCTCTCTCTCTCTCTCTCTCTCTCTCTCTCTCTCTCTCTCTCTCTCTCTCTCTCTCTCTCTCTCTTTAAGTTACCTTATAATTACACTTTCTCTAACATTTTTTCCCTCTATTCTTTTTATCTCCCCACGACTTTATACTTAAATGTTGCAATTGCTCAATTCTTTCATCTTCCTTTTATTTGAACTCTTATTCTACCCATTTTATTTACTATAAAAATTTTCTATTTTCTCTTCCATTCAATACATATTTTGCCCATACAAAAATGTGAATACTCTCTCTATTTTTTTTTTCTTTCTTTTGTTGGATTTTTAATTCTTTATAGCATCTTTACTTTAGGTTGATAAATTTTTGTGTTGAACTCTATTTTAGGTTGATGCGATTTGGTTGGGTTTTAATTTGTTATCTTTTTTCTTTTCTTTGATTGTAAGATATTATCCTATGGAATTATATATATAATATACAATGATATAATGTATTATATTACATATCATGTTTAGGATAACTTGATATTTATAACTATACATTTTCTGTAGAGTATTTTTCTACTCATTTTCTTTTATATAAATTTGCTATTTATCTCACATTCTCTCCCAAAAAAAATGTGATTATTTTCTCTCTCTCTCTCTCTCTATTATTTATTCTTTTGTGCAAATCTACTTTAGATTAATGAATTTTTGTTTTTCCTTTTGGCTATCTCTACTTTGGGTTGATACATTTTGGTATTGTATTTTCTTAGTTCCTCATCACATGTACTTTCTCTTCCTCTTACAGTTATGGTCTGAGTTAATTCTTAGTTATTTTGGAAGTGAGAATTTGAGTTTATATCAAATATAATCTACATGGCTATGTATTTAAATGTGTCTATCAATTATTTAAGTAATATCAACTGTAAATTTGTGATGAAGTTTAATTATCATGATAATTTCCTTAAGAAAATGAGAAATTTGAATAACTAATTTGAAACTTAAAAAATTTTATTTGTTCCAAAAAAAGAAAATAAAATATAACACACTATAAAAAAGTTTGAATAATATAGACCACTTCAAAAAAGAATAATATCAATCAAACACACCCAAATTTTACAAAGAATAATATAATGATATATTTGTAGAGATAGAGAGATGGAAAGTACTTTTAGAAATAATTTAATTTTTAATGAGAATAAATTATTTTCAATAAATTTTAGAGAATGAATTATATATTATACCATATTATAAAATAATTATGTATTCTCATGTATCACGTGAGTCTATAAGTAGTACAAATAACACATGCAACAACCACTAATGTGTATTACAACCAAATTTGATATTCTTGTATCTCAAATGACACATTTTGGTATTTCTAGCAAAGACACCCTAGATTCATAATCCACCTCCTCTAATTATCGAATTATCAACAAAAAAATAAAAAGAATAAAAAAAGAGTGTATTACTAATATCATATGTGCCTTACCATACATGCGTAATATGAGACTTTTCTCAATAAATCTAGAGGTACAAAAAAATTCCTTTTTTTTTTTTTTTTTTTTTTTTTTTTTTTTTTTTTTTTTTCTATTAGAAAAATTTGACATTATTTATTATTAGAACAATAATAGTTGAGCATTGTATGTATGGAACAGACAATTAAATTATGTTTTGAACACACAATTTTAGTTATAATTGTAAAATCGTATCTTTGAAACAGGATTTCAGCATTTTAGCCTATATGTGTATGATTGTGTGTAACACCGTGTGTTTAACAATAATTTTCCTTATTATTATTGTTATTGTTATTTTTTTTTTCAGTTGTTATTGTTGATATGACTTGTTTTGATTAGAACATAATGATTGCGATGTTAGATATGCATTCATGTAAAAATTATATTCTAATCACAATTTGTTATATTAATGGGTGAATGGAAAAAAAAAAAAAATTATGCGTAATATTTTCTTTTTCCCCCCTAATAATGTTTGTCTAAGGGAGGATGATATTTATTCAATGGTCAATATCTAAATGTATTTTTTTTCCAGAAACTTAATCAGTTTCTTGGATCTTAATTTTTTTTTTTTTTTTTTTTTTTTTGAGAACAAAAAAATTCAATCATTCATTAAGATTTAAGAGGTCTTGGTATAGAGCTTCCACCGCAGGTGTTGGTGTGTCTTCTACCCAATACAGATCATTGACAATATTCCTACCATTTTTAGCTAATGAATGAGCTACCATATTCCCTCCCCTTTTCACCCAACTGATGGACACAACCTGCAAGCTTCTCATATAGCATCTTATATCCTCATAAACATGACCAAGCATGGACTCGTTAGCTGTTGAAGCCGAGATTGCCCTCATCACGATCTGACAGTCTCCTTCGATGATCAGCTCAGAAAAGCCTGCTTCCATGGATAATTCTAGAGCTTTCCGACATGCCAAAGCTTCTGCTTCCTCGCTGCTGCTGACATACGGTCCCTTGGCTGACATTCTAGCCATCACCTCGCCCATTGAGTTCCTTATAATTGCTCCAAATCCAAAACACTTCAGGTCCGAGAAAGTTGCAGCATCAAAGTTGAGTTTAAAAAATTAACAAAACTACTCGTATTAAAAAAAAAAAAAAAAATCTCAGTAGGAAATTTAGAAAAATCTCATGAAGAAAATTCCATAGGCTTCCCCCAATTTCAAATATCTGTTTTTTGTCCTCATCATTTTATAAGTTTCAACAATGAATACACGTATAAGCGTGCTATGAAGACACCTGTGCTGATGAGAGCATCTGAATTGCTGCAATTACAACATCTTTTATTTTATTTTAAATATATTTTAAGCATTTTTCATAGAAGGTGGAGGTGGAGGTGGTGTTTGAACCACATGCATAAGGTACTATAAAAAATGCCATTATCACCGACCTCATTTGAACTCATATATGTTAAGCTTAGACCAACAATAATGCTCATTTTTTGTACGTTATTTTGTTATAAATGGAGGAAGCAAAATTCCACACTAAATGCATATCATACAAATATAGAAAGGTTCATAGAAAATCCACACTAAATAGGAAATAAATGAAAATTCTAAAAAGTTACATGCCATTAGCGAAAGGTAATTGCAAATCAATACAAACGTTTATTGTCCAAGCAAGTTTAGCTTCACACAAAGACATACAAGCAATTTATACAAACTCTTTCTCCCCCTTATTGTTTGAACATTTCCATATGTTACTTAATTGGTTTTTAGAACCATAGTAATACAATACCTTAGAAAAGGATAAGTTCAAGAAAGCTCATGGAGGTGAGGAGGAAGATGGAATGAAAGCAGCTTGCATATCACAGCTAAGCACTTCATGAGATCCTGCCTCTTCTTGACCAATACCCATAAGATCAAGGTAATATAGATAATGGGAGATAATGTTGTTCATGGACTCATTATGACCTTGACCACAAACAAGATCTCCATAGAGCACATTCATGGTAGTACCAAAACCAATAACTCGTTTGGCCAAAATGTCGGTCTTGGTGGGTTTCCAGGTGCCAATAAAGACTTCGAGTGCAGAAGGTTGATTCTCCTTGATTGGCGTGATCCACCTCCAAATTGCAACCTGGAAGGCTAGGGTAGCATTTTGTTCAATGTATTCCGGATGGTTCAACAAATCCACTTTCAACTCTTCACTGACTTCTCCATAATTGTAGTTCCTATTGAAAGCATTAGTAAAGAAAATTGTTTGGATTGTGGCATGCAAATATGAATTAGTCTACAGTAAATTCTTCAATGTCTTGAAATAAAAGACACATACAAGTCTTAAGGCAGTAGAAAGTATGCACTCACTTTTTTTTTTCCCAATAATTTGTTACTTAGATTTCATTTGAAGAATGCATAACTTGATTACTTATATCTAAATTATGCTAGAAAAGGAACTCATCTTTGACATATAAACATAAAACTTCCATAGAAGTTTCAACTCAATTAGGACAAAATTGAATAGTATAAGATGAGAAAGTTATTAATTCGAATACATAAATATAAGGGGAAGTAACACTTTTCCACCCTAAAGCACTATACCTCATTTTACATTTTACCCCCCTGAACTATTGAAATACACGATTAACCCCTCAAAGTTATAACTTTGTAAGTCGCATGCCTTGATGTGAAGTCTAACGTAAATAAGCATTAAAAACAAATTTACCCCGCCCCCCAAAATAGATGGTAGTGGGTAAATTGGTCTTTTAATACTACATTTCATTGAACTTAATTAAGAAAGTGAAGGTTGGGGGGGGGGGGGGTGGTGTGTAAAGTATTATTCAGGCTTTAGTTTAGGGGGTCAATTGTGCGTTATTGTAGTTAATGGGGGCAAGTGTAAAATGAAGTATAGTTTAGAGAGGAACAATATAATTTTCCTTAAATATAAAAGATGTAATTATTGTTAGTGCAATTGAAAAGGTAGATACCAATATATAGGCAAAGGACCCCTGCCATAGTATGCAGCTCCAGAAGCAAATGGATAAGTGTTTTCGTAGCGCTTATCACAATAATTATACATATTGGAATTTAGTTCCTTGTTATGGCATAAACCCCAGGCTAGTGGTTCCTTGGTGGCCACTCTATATCCGCCTGAAAAAATATCAACACTTTTACTTTGTACAGAAATTGAGTGAACAAGGGATCATTGACCATAGTTCATATCCATATTTAATTACAATTTGAGCAATTCCTCATTAATGCCTTGTGCTCCGGATTCATTCTGTTCAATCTTCCAACCCAATATGTTTTTAGAAGAAAAGAATCTACTTAAGCCATTCTCAGTAGATTCACTTACAACTTAATTAAAGCTTCTTTCATTTGCTCAAAGAATGTTGGATTCAAAAATTAAATTAAGATTTTAATCATAAATCTCATCCCAACCTGACCCTAAACAATATAAATGGTTATCTCCCATAAAAAAAAAAGAAAAAGAAAAAAGAAATATATATATATATATATTTATATATATGGTTAACTTTTTCATCACTTAATGAGTAATATTCGTTTTCAGTTTAAACCATATATTTTAATCAAATAAAAGTGTGGCAAAGCCCAAATTATACCCTTTAACATCAAATCATAACAGATTGACTCCCTAAACAACTGAAAAGAATCCATTTCCAATTTCATCAAATGAAAACTTACTTGGTTTGGATCGATATTTCAAACAAAATGTGGTTGTTTTTAATAGATCAAATAATCAATAATATCTATATTTAGGTAAACAAATATTTTATAGAGATCAAAAAATTTCTTAAAATAATTAGTAAAAAGAGATTTAAAAAAAAAAAGATTTAATCATATCTCACAGGAGGTTTTGGTGCCAACATGAGCAAGAAAAGCTGCGACTTCCTTGTCTCCAAAGAAGCTTTGATTGATTTAGGTAATACCAATGCCATGGGGCTGGTAGTGTACAGCGGCACTGATAAAAGAGTGGTAGTCCCAGAAGCCTTTTGCATGGGCCTCAAGGGAGTTTCTGTTTGAGAACATGTTCTCAAACTGGGAGCCCCGAAAGTAGTCAGAAACAACCCCATCAACACAGCAATTTGGTCCTTTTAACGTGTTGCACCCAGGACAGCTTGGGTTATGACGCCTAGGGTTAGGACGACTAATTGGTGCTCTCGCCAACGATAGCTTCACACAATTCACAAACACTAATAATATCAATACCGTTGTCATGAGTACACACCATTTATACTCCATTTTTGCTTGGTGGGGTTTCTTTTTTTCTTTTTAGTTGAATAAGCTTGGTGGAGTTTGAAGAGAGGTCTGTACCTTCCGATATATAATGAGATTGAGGTTAGGTGCAATATACCTAGGATATTGCATCTAATGCAATAACAATGAATGGTTGAAATTTAAAATTGCAAAAAGCAACTTTCAATTTCAACCATTAAATAAAAAAATATTAAAAAAAAGTAAAGTTAAAATTAAAATGTTAAAAATGTAAATGGATTGGAAAAAGAAAAGTAAAATGTCTGGTTGTGTTATTTAAACAACGGTTTTCGTTATTTAAACAACACAATACGTGTTTTCACAACATTTTTTCATATACATGTATTTTTACAACACTTAAATAACGTTATTAGAATAACATTACCAAATGGCTCCAGTATTGAGAAAACAACTACTTTGGAGCGCATATAGAGTGGACCTGACATGTGAGTCCCAATATGTGAGCCAAACTATCTAAGAATTGCCCCAAAAAAAGATAGTCAAGTTCAATTATGCAAGTCTTCTTTCACGCCTTTTTAGTTTTTTTTTTTTTTAAAATTTAATTTTTTAATTTTTTTTTATTTCTATTTTTGGTGAATAGGTTCTTTTCGAACACAACAAATTTCATAATATTTTTACAACAATATTGAATTGATAATTTTTTATTCGTGAAAATCATATTTTCGTACCTACATTTTCACGTAATTCCCGCTTTGATCCATATCTTTTATTTTCACCGCTTTTAGTCCCTATTTAAAAAAATGTCTTCCATTTTAGTCCTTTTTGTCAGTGCCCTAGCAGCAAAGTCCTATGCACCAGATGAAACTATTAAAATAATAATAAAAATTTTTACTTTGGCATTAAAAAATGTCATGTCAACATCTAAATTAAAGAAAAAAATTAATTTATTAATTTTAACTAAATAAAAAAATTAAAAACAGAAATAAAAACCAAAAATCACATTAATTGAGATTTAAGTGTGTCTTGAACAAGAACAACAAGAACACAAACCAGATCTAAGAACACAAAATTAAAATCCAAAAATCACAAACCCAAAAAATAAGAACAGAAAATTAAACTATAGATCCACATCAAATTAAACATGAACAAGAAATTAAACATGAAAACAAACACAAAACACAAACCCAAAAAATTAAAATAAAACCAACACAACTCTCTCTCTCTCTCTTGTGTAAATTCTTTATATCTCTCTCACTCTCATTGAGCGATCCCAGCCAAATCAAAACACAACCCAAATCAGTACAAATATCCCAAAAGTCAAATCTGGGTTTAAAAAATTGTATAAGAAGCAAAAGGAGAAATTAACCAGATGGGTAAAGATTTCTCACTGAAGTGGAGCTCTTAAGATTAAAAATCTGAGTTTGAATGTGCTTTTCAAACAAGGGGTTAATTCGTCCCACAATGTTCATCAAAACAATGTCGAAAATCGCCAGCACTTCAAGTGGGTACCTAACCATCTTGGTGTACAATTCAGGATCATAATCAAACACGTCGCGTTCATTGACATCGAGTGACTTGCCCTTCGATTTCAATGACTCTTTTGATCGCAATCTCATATACTTCCCTTCCCTGAGCAACCCATCTTTCGAAGATGATTGATTTGGGTTTTTTGGGTTTTCTGAAGATGGATTGCAGGTTTTCTGAAGATGGATTGCTGGGTTTGTGTTCGTATTCTTATTGATGTTTGGGTTTGTGTTTGTTGTTTTTGTGTTTGGTTGACAAGAAAAATTAGTTGCTAGGTTTGTGTTTGTTGCTTTTGTGTTTGGTTGACAAGGAAGATTTGTTGCTGGGTTTGTGTTTGTGTTTTCGTTCTTGCTGGAAATCAGTTTGTGTTTGTGTTTTTGTGTTTGGTTGACAAGAAAGGGCAAGAAAATGCTAAAAAATCTGGGCATGTGTTTTTATGTTTAAATCTGAATTTGTGTTCTATAGATTTCTTGTTGAAGGTGAACTAGATTTTAATTTTGTTTTTTCTTTTTTGTTTTAATTTTGTTTTCATGTTTAATTTCTTGTTCATGTTTAATTTGACGAGGATCTAGTTTAATTTTCTGTTCTTATTTTCTAGGTTTGTGATTTTTGAATTTTAATTTTGTGTCTTTAGATCTTCTTGTTATTTTTATTCAAGACACAATCTCAATTAATATGATTTTTGGTTTTTATTTTTGTTTTTAATTTTTTTATTTAGTTAAAATTAATAATTTTTTTTTTAAAATTTAGATACTGATGTGGTATTTTTTAATGCCAAAATAAAATTTTTTATTATTATTTTAATAGTTTTGTCTGTCATATAGGACTTTATTATTAGGGCACTGACGAAAAAAACTAAAATGGAAGATGTTTTTTTAAATAAGAACTTAAAACAGTGAAAATAAAAGATAGGGACTAAAGTGAGAAACGTGTGAAAATATAGGAACGAAAATGTGGTTTTCACATTTTTTATTTGTTTCACCTAAAAAACTTAATTCACTATTGATATTACTTTTTTATTAACTAATAAAAACAATTTGCGACTTGATGTGAAAGTTTATAGTTTAATGATACTTTTTTAATTAAAATAAAAAATAAAATAATTAACCTATAATAGATATAATTTTGTTTTGATTTCAGGGGCCACAGTTGGTGAGTTTGGTTCAGCTTTTTGTAAAAGTGCATAATGAAAAAGTGCATTTTTAAAAAGCTGCGTGTTTGGTAAAAACTGTTAAAAAGTACTTTTTGAAAAAGCTGAGTGTTTGGCTAGCACTTATAAAAGTGGAGGTTTGAGTTATAAATTACCAAAAAGGACAAGATATATATATAAATGATTTTTTTGTTTTAATTATCTCTCTTAATGCAAATTATGGACACAACATTTTTACAAAAATTTCACAATAAAGTCTATATGAAAAGTTGTTAATGGTAGATAAGAAAAATAATAATGTCATTAGTAGGTTCAAATGAGAACCAATAACAAATTACTGTGTAAAATTTATTATTAGAAGTGTTATGTTTACAACATTTTTCGTAATATTTTCACAATAAAATTTATGTGGAAAGTTGTTACTAGTTCTAATTTGAACCCACAACTGAAATTATTTTTTTACTAACCAATATTAACTAATAACAATCTGTTACTTAAAATTTATTGTGAAAATATTATGAAAATATTACAGTAGCATTTCTCAATTTGGATTTTTTATTTTTTATATTATTTTTTCTTTTTCCATTTCACGTTCAACCATACCAACCATACGTTTTAGTTTTATTTCTTTTTCTTTTTTTTTTCTTTTTTTTTCTCCTCCACACGTTCTCCACTATCTCTACCCCTCTTTTCACTCTCCTTTTCTCCCTCATTCTCCCTCATTCATCAGAACATTCCAGGAGCTCCTTCTTTCTCCAGCTCTGTCTCTCTTTTTTTTGTTTTTGTTTTTTTGTTTTTTTGTTTTTTTTTTTGTTTTGTTTTGTTTTGTTTTGTTTTGTTTGTTTTTTTTTTTTTTTTTTTTTTAAAACTTGATTCCAAAACTCTCTCTGATAAGAAAATTTTCCTTTTCTCCCTCATTCAAGAACATTCCAAGGAGCTCTCATCTTCGTGCTATTGCTCATCTTCGTCCCCAACCCAGTCCAGATGGGTCAGCAGGCTTCTGTCCTTTGCTTTTTTTTTTTTTTTTTTTTTTTTTCTTTTATTGTTATGATTTGATTAATTTTAAAACTGTGTTTTTGAGTTTGTATTCTGGTAATCTGATTATGTTTGAGTTTAGAGATGTTTGAGAGAAAGATTGTTTATTGTTATGATTTGTAGTGTTTGTTCTGTGTTTGTTCATGGGTATTTCTGGAATTTCATCATTAGCAACGGTAACCATGAAAACGCGCAGTGCGCGTTTTCATTTATGGACCCTCAGAGGTCCATAAAATTTTCACGTTCTGTCCGCGTTTTTGGCTTGTGCCCAAAATGCAATTTTTATAAAAAAGTTGCGTTTTGGCTTAACCAAACGCAATTTTACATCTGACTTTTTTCAAAAAGCGCTTTTTGGGCTCAAAATGTGAAAACAAACGGGCACTTGAAGATAAACGAAGAAAGCAAATACCTTGGCCACACCATGCATAAATAAACTTCCAGGGAGTACTAAAAGTCTAAAAAGTTTGTGTTATGAATGGAATAGTTTTGTTTTATATTCAACATAATCTAAAATAATCACTGATTATCGATGAACTGCGAAAATATAGAAGCAGTGTTGAGTGTTGACTATTACAAATAACTTATTCTTATTTTTAAAAGACTATTACAAATAACTTTTTCTACAATGATGATCATATTTCTTGGTTTTTTATTTTTTATTTTTGGACCCATTGGAAAGCAATCATGCAGATTGCAGAGTCCCCAGCATTAAAATGACTAATAATATCTTTAAAATTAAAAATTTCACCACCAAAAATGCCAAAGGGGCATACTTTTTCTCCATAATAGCTCCATTTATTCAGCCACATTCACTTCCTTGTTGAAACTTCAAGGTTAAAAAGTCTGCGCATGATTACAATGCACATAGCTTTCTCAGGAATCGGCATCATTGTGCTTAAGATGAAACATACAGAGCTCCACAATGAAAAGTACAAAATGCTCACTAGTCACCAGTGGCAGAGCCAGAATTTTAGTTTAAGGGGGCAAGATTAAAAGATAGTATTAAAAAAAAATACTCCATCCGTTCTACTTTGTTTGTCCTGTTTGAAAAGTCAAGCTTTTTAAGGGAACATCATTTATTGTCTTGTCTACCTTTTAAAAATGTATAAGTTTCCAAAACTACCTTTAAATAAATTTATCAAAAAATTGAATTAGTAAATTAATAAGGGTATAATTGAAACATTAGTAAATTAATGACTTTTATTTTTAGAAACAGGACAATATTTTAGGACATCTCAAAATGGAATAGAGGACAAACAAAGTAGGACGGAGAGAGTAATATATTAATCAATTATAGTAACAAAATAAAAAAACAATTGTAAACAAATTCAATAAAAAGTAAATGTTGCATATTGTTAAAAAAAATATATTAAATGGCATTTCACTGTCTATTTATTGGACAAGTCATTTATGAGATATAAACAAGAAAGACAAATGCCATGAATAATGTAATAGGTAAAAAATAAGGGATATGCTATGTATACAACATTTTCTTAACGGTTTCTAAAAAAAAAAAAAAAAAGAAGCTAATTTTAGTGATAAGTTCAAATTAAAATCAACTACATCTTACACATATAATTTGTTATAAAAATATTTTAAATATAGCACTTATTTATACTTTTATCATTTTTTTTTTTTTTTACTTTAGCTTTTCAGGAAAACTTTTTTCCTTACTTTCCAGTTTGCTTCTTTAAGGGTGGAGTGGACCAGCTTTTTCTCTTTTTCATGTCAAAAGGGTGGGTCAAAGTGTCAAGCACCTTTTTTTTTTTGAGAATCTGCCCCAGTAAGATGAGGGGGGAAGAAAATTTCATTAAACTAATTCAGAAGAGTACACAGAGAGGATGTCTGGAGGAACATCCTCCATCCAGACAATAAAAGGAGAAAAATTACAAGCTTGTCTAGCAATCGAGTGAGCGACTTTGTTACCTTATCTGCGAGTATGACAAAAATTGATCTCACTGAAAGCAGCAGAAGCAATCTTGATATCACGGATTATATGCCCAAAGCTGGTGGAGGAGGCGTATGAACTGTTAAGAGCCTTAATCACCACTTCCGAGTCACCTTCAATAATTACCTTGTTAAACTGAAGCTCCCGAGCAAGACAGATGGCATTACGAGCTGCCAGCACTTCCACCGTCTCTACCGAGGTAGGCAGCGGAATGACTTGTGCTGAGGCAGCCATTACTAGACCAAGGTCGTTTCTTATAATCACTCCCAATCCAGCAGAATCGGTCTCCTTGAATAAAGCCCCATCGAAGTTAACTTTCACCCAACTTACAGGAGGCGGAGACCATTTGACAGGAATGGGGGAAGGGGAAGGGCCACACGGGAGAAGATTTGCATCCTGGAATTCTTGAAGAGAGTCACTAGCCAAGGAATTGATTTTTTGCAGCGGGATAGGAATTTCCCAAACTCTTAATCTATTTCGACGGGTCCAAATAATTCAGGATATGGTTGCAAACAACTCAAAGGACTCACCCCTAGAGCAGCAGCCTTGAATAATATCCAGGAAATTGGAACATAGCCTCGTTTGCCTGATTAGCCAAGCAAAGCGCACGGACCAAACCTCCTCTAAGGCCGGACAAGACCAGAGTGCATGAAAGGTCGTTTCTTGCTCAAGACCATAGCTGGGACAGACCGAATCACATTGCACCATTCTTTTAACCAAATTCACCCGAGAAGGCAGAGCATCCAGCCCCGCCCTCCACATTAGTATTTTAACTCTGTTTGGAGCATTCAGCTTCCAGATTGCTTTCTAGATTTGCTTGGATTGGGAGATGTCCGAAGAGCTCGGGTTATCGCTGGCACCCAAATTCGAAAGAAGCCTATATCCAGTCTTCACCGAGTATTCACCATTAGGAGACAAAGGCCAGAAAATTTTATCTTCACAATCCACCAAGCTGATAGGAATAGATTTGATCATTTTTGCTTCGTGAGGTAAGAAGAGGTTATCAATTATCTCATGTAGCCAGCTTCTATTGACCCCATCTATCAACACAGACACTCTAGCATCTATGCTAAGAAAATCAGGGGGAGACAGAACTCTATTAAGGTAGGGGTCTGGGAGCCAATTGTCTTGAAAAATTCTAATCTCCGAGCCGTTACCCACCCTCCAGCGCATCCCTTTGCTGATCACTTCACGCCCTTTGAGGATGCTTTTCCAAGCAAAAGAACCAGTCCCAGCCTTTGCATCGAGAATACTCCCATTCGGGAAGAATTTGGCTTTGAAGAATCTATGGAAAAGAGAATCCTCGCTGCCCAAGAGACGCCAAACTTGCTTAGCCAACATAGAGTCATTAAATTTTTGGAGGTCCTTGAAGCCCAAACCACCCATACACTTGGATTTACACAGAGAATGCCAACTTGTCCAGTGGATTTTCCTTTGATTACCACGCTGCCCCCACCAGAATTTTCTAATTAAAGTTTCAATGTCGTTGCACAGAGAGATGGGGAGCTTAAAGCAACTCATGGCATAAGCCGGGATGGCTTGAACAACGGCTTTTAGAAGGATTTCCCGGCCCGCTTGAGAGAGGAGCTGCTTTTTCCAGCCTTGGAGCTTTGCCCAGACCCGCTCCTTAATAAAATTCAGACTGGCTCTCTTAGACTTGCCGACTAGAGCAGGGAGACCGAGGTACTTTTCATATCGCTTGATGTCCTGAACCCCCAAGGAGTCTTTTATTTGAACTTGGATCTCAGTAGGCGTGGATTTACTGAAGAACAAGCCAGTTTTGCATCTATTTAACATCTACCCCGAAGCTCTTTCATAACAAGTCAGCAAATTCTGAATCATATGACATTCGGCTAAGGAAGCCCTACAGAAGACTACGTTATCGTCTGCAAAGAAAAGATGTGTCAGTCTAGGACCTTTTTTACATATGGAGACACCCTTAATAAGGCCAGCATCAACAGCTCTATCTAGGAGGCCATGAAGGCCTTCCGTGCAAAGAATAAATAAATATGGCGACAACGGGTCGCCCTGTCTAATGCCCCTGGTTGGAAAGATTGTATCCGTGGGTTCCCCATTAATCAAAATAGAGTAGCTAACTGTCGATATACATTCCATAATTAACGCCACCCAAGAATCACTGAAACCCATCCTTTTCATCAGTGCTTCTAAATAAGACCATTCTAACCGGTCGTAGGCTTTGCTCATATCCAGTTTGAGCGCCATGAACCCGGATTTCCCAGTTTGGTGGTGTTTCATATAGTGTAGGGTCTCAAAAGCCATGAGGACATTATCAGTGATGACTTTCCCTGCCTGGAAGGCACTTTGATTTTCAGAAATGATAAATGGGAGGACAGATTTGAGCCTATTGGCTAGGACTTTTGAGACTAACTTATATATCACATTGCACAGGCTTATCAGCCTGAACTCAGTGATGCTTTCTGGAGACTTAACTTTTGGGATCAAGGTGATATTAGTGTGGTTTATTTCCTTAGGAATCTTACAATTATTTAGGCAATCCAACACAGCATTATATACATCATCACCAAGTAAAGACCAGAAAGAATGATAGAAGATCGGAGGCATACCGTCGGGGCCAGGAGCCTTAATGGGGTCCATCTCTTTAATTGCTGAATCCACTTCTTCTCTTGAGAACGGTTTTGAGAGTTGAAAATTCATGTCTGTAGAGACCGAGGGGCGGACTGCATCCAGAATTTCATTCATATCTGATGGGTTGGAAGAGGTGAAAAGGGAGTTATAGTATTCCACAGCTATCTCCTTGATCTGACTCACCTCCGAGCACCACACATTGGCATTGTTCTTAAGGCCGTAAATCCGATTCCTTCGATATCTATGGGAGGCTTTGCTGTGGAAGTAGCTGGTGTTTCTATCACTGCATTTCAAAAATAATGCTCTGGCACGTTGCTCCCACATTTGACTCTCTTTGTCTAGTAAAGCATTCACCTCCAATTGCAGGGCCTTAACTACTTCATAGTCACCTCCCCCTTTAGCGGCTGCAAGTTCAGCTTTAGCAAGCATTTTACTTTTAGAATCAATCATTTTCTTAATACATCCAAAAGATTGTTTACTCCAAATGGAAAGTCTATCACCACAGAGCTTGATTTTACCTGCAACCTGTGCCATGGTAGTATCCGGAATAGAGTTGCCCCATGCCGAGATGACTGTGTCAGAGCATCCCCTGTCACTCAGCCACATTTTCTCAAACTTGAAAGGTCTACATGGCTTGGGGAAGATTCCATCCGGCATCACTATGATTGGTCTATGATCCGAAGCGTGCGAATGTAGATGTTGTACCTGAGTTCCCGGGTTGGAAGCAAACCAAGTGTTGTTTGCTACTGCCCGATCAAGCCGCTCCAAGACCATACCCCCTTGGCGTTTTCCTTTCCAAGTATATTTCTCACCTCTAAAGCCCAAATCCATTAGACCGCATTCATCCAGGACTTCCCTAAACTCCATCATCATGCGATCTTGTCTCGGACCCCTGCCCAATTTTTCGTGCGCCCACATTATTTCGTTGAAATCTCCCGCACAGAGCCAGGGAAGGGAGATACGCCGGTGCAGCTGGCGCAGCAGAGACCAAGTTTCTTGCTTCCTTCTAGAATCCGCAAAACCGTATATACCGGTAAAGCGCCATCGATCCTCGTCGGAATTCCCAACGATCGTATCCATGTGGTTCGGCGAGGAGGAGATCACATCGATGTGGACTGTCTTCTTCCAAAAGAGGCTGAGACACCCAGTACTGTTGATCCGAGGAACAATCCAAGCATGATCGAAGTTTAATTTATTACAAAAATTGTGAAGTCTATCTTCATCAGCCCACGTCTCAGCCAAAAACAGGGTAACGGGATCTTGTGCTCGGACTAAAGCTTCGAGCTCATGAACGGTGCGCCGGTTCCCAAGCCCGCGCACGTTCCAGCATAGCCAACTCATGGCTGTCGGCGGGGCTGGGAGCTAGCTGCCGCTGATGGAAGAGTGTTTTCATTGTAATGGGGGGTTTCTATGGCTCTGCGTTTTGGGGATGAAGAGTAATCTGGAAAAGGAAGGGAGTTTCTTTTACCTATAATGAGGTTAGCTTCTTGTGGTTCTGAGATAATGGGAGGCCTTTGGATCCGGGTCCATTTCTTCCCAGCTTGGGCCTGAGTGGACAAGGTATGAGGGTCTTGGTTTGAAATATCATTTAAGGGAGTGGGCTGGGTGGGCTGGGCTTGATTCCCGTTCGTGGTTGGGTTGGAGTGAACAGAGGGCCTAAAATCCACAGCAGACATATGTTCCCGCCCGTTTGTATTTGAAAGCCCTTCTTGCACGTTCCCACACTCAAATAGATTGATATCTTTGTCAATCTCTCGGATTAAGTGCTCAAAGTCTTCTTGTGGAGTGGGTTTCCGAGAAATGTCAGGTTTTGTCAAGTCCGAGATGTCCGAGGCAGCATTTGTACCCCCGTGAATTGCGGGAGAGCCCAGGTTCGCATAAGGAGCATTAACTGTCGTCGGGCGGTTGTCTGCTGGTTCAGCGACCAACGGACGGTTCTTTTCGTGTGGTAGAGGTGTCGAAGTTGAAGCATTTTGGACCGGATTTTCCATTTTCTTCTTGGCAAAAAAGCCTGGGACCGCCACAACATTTTTACGCGCTGCTACAAACGGAGGGGCTCTCATCCAAGCCCCAAACTGCTGGTCTTCCTGCTGGAGTGAACCCTCGCTATCAATCCATTTCTTGCAGTCCTTATCGGAGTGAGTGAGCCGGCCACACCAGTAACAGAGGTTGGGGAGTCTCTCGTACTTAAAAGAAACCCAGTGTTCTCTGTCTTCATCCAGGGTGATGAGTCGACCACGGCAAAGAGGTAGGGAAATGTCAATGGACACTCTGACTCTAATGAAGCTTCCGCCGTCGCAGTCAGGGGGATCCTTTGGGTGCTGTATGATCCCAATTGTTTCACATATCTGTTCTGCAACTTCTTTTTTCCTGTAGCATAATGGTATATCATAGACTTGAACCCAGAAGGAGACTTTGTTGAAATTACACTCCTCTAGCGCTGACTCCTTACTGATTTTTGAAAAGGCCATTAGATATTTATCAAAGCACCACGGTTCCGACGATAGAATTCTATCCACTTCCGCTTCATTATCAAAGGAGAACAGGATGATATGATCTCCATTATTCTTGATGCTAAAACCCTTTTTTGATCTCCATAAGGGCGAAAAGGTTCTTGCTATGGCATCAATATTCAGAGCACGCTTAGTGAAGAACTTAGCTGCAATGGTGAAATCATCTGCCGCTTGTTCTTTTTTCAACCTAAGACCTGTACCCTCTCTATCGGAAAGGGAGAGAGAGCTCCAATGTTTTGTAAGGTCGTCCATTCCACTGTGAAATATGCATATAATTTAAAGGTGTTTCCCAAACCCCTTGAAGGTATAATACCACTAGCCTTGAGAAAACACAGTTAACTCAAGGGACAAAACCTCCTTCCAAGGAAGGGACGACAATGCCACACTACAGCAGAGCTCTCAGGGAGAAGCTTTGCTAGAGCAGGCAACCAGTATCAAGCACCTTAAATAAACAATGTAATGCCCCCCCTACAAAACTAGTAGTTTGGGGAATTTTTTTACAAAGTCGGGGGGGGGGGGGGGGGTGGGGGGCCTCGCCGGCTCCGCCAGTGCTAGTCACTACCATCTGACGGGCAAAATCATTTTCAAATGGCAGCGGAAATTATTTCTGGCCCCAAGACCATAGTGCCATAAAAAAAGTTTGTCAATGAATACCAACAACTAAAAAAATCCAATTTTAAATACGCATTGAAAGCTTCTGCCACTTCTACATGTTGATTATTACCATTTTGAAAATTTTCAAAATGGTTTTCCCATCAAACACAAATTATGCAGAATGCTAGCTTGCATAACATGACCGTACACAGATATTCATAGAAATCATTGTACATTGCTCCATTTTTAAAGCACTCAAACAGACAATCCTATCGAATTCACGCATATCTACCAAAAATTTACAGAAAAATTATTAACATAACAAAATCTGATTTCAGCAGTAGCTTCAAGAATTTTCAAACAAAATTCTCTAATTCTATTTGGTCTTTCAAAATCCTGATCCACACCCATTTCCCAGCAGAAATCTCAGCAGGGTCCCCGAAACCTACATTTCTAGAATTTCAATTAACATAAATTTAATAATGATAATTACTTGTCTGGTCAAAAACAAAACAGTATCTTTAATTCTGTAAATACAAAGCTTAAAGAAAAAATTAAAACTTAAATATATCGTCAAGCTAATGTAACTAAGAAATGAATGTATGGGCTCTGGTCAGAGGAAGAATTTAGAAGAGCAGCAACGGTGTAGACGATTTTTTACTCCTATTTAGACAGATGCAAACAAAAGTAAGCAAGCAAGAACTGGAGTTATGGGCGACCACGGCCTGGGCAATATGGAATGCACGAAATAAGATGATCTTCGAACAGTTCCAGACCCACCCAAAGGTAATCTTGGAAGGGGCGACGGGCTTACTTGAAGAATATCAAAGTCTGATGGGAACACAAAGGATAGCTTGAGTTTGTTTTAAGAAGCTGGGGCCCCTCATGCCTGTGGTGTTGTCCACGGGTTTGTACACCTTTTATATCAATAAAATTTCTACTATTCATCTCAAAAAAAGAAAAAGAAAAGAAAAGAAATGATATTTAACCCCAATTATGATTCACCACCACATAAGCATGCCAAGTGTAGAAAAATTCTTGTTTCATAAAAAAAATTGTACTATTAAACTTTTGAAGATATGGGTTAGCTGAAAAATTAAAGAGAAAGTATGATTAAACTAAAATGCTAAGAAATTATATCAAATTCGAGCTCAAACCATATTTCATTTCATACCTACATAAGCACATGGTATCTATGCAAGGAGAGAGTGGAAAATATATATATATATATATATATATGGTAAAACTTACCAATTGATACTGAAATTTCTGAAATCCATAAGGGGTTTAGATTATCTTGTAAAGAGGAATAAGATTAAAACATTCAAAATCCTAGCTTTGATAGAAAAAACCCCTAAAATTTCCAAAGAGTAATGGGTCGGTTTGGCTCTAGCTATTCTGATTGGGTTGGGTTCTATTTTGGGCTCCACTGAATCACGTTATTAGAATCAACGGATGGCCCAGCTGAGTCCAAAACCTTTTATTTCTTTCTTTTGGGGCCATCCTGAGGGTCTATTTCTTTTAGGAGCTTACCATCTTATTCTAATTTCTAGCATATATACAATTCTTTTTTAAAGTCTCATTTTTTTTTTAGATATAAATGTATTTCTCAATTTGTTTTTAATTTTTTTTTTTTACACAATTTGTTTTTGAAACAAAATGAACCAATGGGATTAGAGTCTTAGACTGAAAGTGTATATCCTTCTTCTTCTAATATATATTTTAATGGAGCTTATAACCAATGGCAGAGCCAGGAATTTAGATTGCCGGGGGGGGGGGGGGGGGGAGATTAAAAGACAAGATTGAAAGTAAAAAATTAATCAATATTAATAACTGTAAGGGGTTATGCTGTGCTAGTGGTGTTGGACTGCCTCCTGCTGCACTAAGCCCAAGTTTTCTGGATAAGAGAGTCGGAACCGGCCCAGTTTCAGCTTAAGTTGGTCCGGCTTGTGTGCAAACTAGGCCAAATCTGCCCAGGACGTGTTCACGGCAGGCGAAATTGTTTTAGACAAATTGTGGCAGACAGGCATAATAATAATAAAATAAATAGAAAATATCTAGCCACTTTAATGGGGAATTGACCAAATAGTCCTTAACATCAATTAGAATATCAATACTATTTGTTTTCTTTTTTCGGAAGAGAAAGAAAAGGAATAACAGAGAATATCAAATGTTTATAAACATGGGTTAATCAGAATACTAGAGGAAATCGACCGGAAATTCAATCCGCAGGGGCAGAACCACAGAGGGAAGAACGTCCCTTCTCAAAGCAGCCAACCTCTCAGGAAATGGACCTGCCATAGAGATTAGCTGCCCTGAAGGAAACGGGTCTGAGTGGTTTTTTGCGTAGGTATTCTCGATTTTTCTCATAGAGGGCCGGATTTCATGAGGGAGAGAAGGGATTAATCTACCGGTGCATGCCCATCTTTCTAATTCTCACTATTTCTTTCTCTCTTTTCACTTTGTTTTCTTTGCTATTTCTTTTAAGTTTTCTATTTCCTTCTCCAAGTTCCGTTGTTTCTCCCTGTTCACGGCAAGACCCTTCTTTTATAGTGCCTGCCGTGACTCGATTTTATTGTTTTGACCCTTAACTTCCTTTGTCTGGTCTGGGTGTACTGGTCGACCATCACTGTTCCGCCTGTGTGTCGTCCTCCCATCACCAGACAAGGAAGTGTATTTTATTTGCTAGTCTGTCGTGGCACCCTTTCCTGCCACGTTCTGGGTTATTTCTCTCTCTCTCTATCCCTTATGGCATGCACCTAATGGTTCCAACTCAGCTTGCCTCTTTTGGGTAGTAAGCTATCCTAGCAGGACACCTCCTCGAAAGAGCCTGAATCGGAACCATAAAAATAGATTTTTTCCCTCTCCTCACCACCAAATCATGCCCTCTGATCCTCTGACCCCCCGACCTCACCATGCTCTGTATTGGCTGGGTACAGGCTGGTGGTGTCTGGGTCTTGCGCGTGCCTTCATTGCATATGCGTCCAAAACTTGCCTATTGTCCATTTGTCTGCTGTGATCTAGAGGCTCGCCGTCCGTGTTTTTTGACTTCTTATATGGGCTGTTCTTTGTTCTCCCGCTCCATTCAAGAGCTGGGCTTTATTTGATGATGGGTCTTACATTTCTTTGGCCCACTCCTTGGTTTCCTTTATTTCTTGCAATGTTGTATTGTTATTCCTATCGTAATAACTTAATCCTGTTGGGCTTCTTTTAGGTCAGCCGTTTATTCCTTCTCTCAGTGGCTTGGCATAGCCACCAGTTTGCTTTTATTTATGGGCTCCTATGTCTCTTTTGACTTTCCTTTGGGCATCCTTGACCCGTTTGCTTTCTTTGGGCTTCCTCAGCCCTTTTGCTAATTTCACACTCCCATGGGTTTTTTACTAACTTCATTGGGTTTTCTTGGTCCAATAACCTTATTCTCATCCTTGAGGTTTATGGGCCTGCCATAAACCCCTTACTTTTTTAGTTTGCATTACCTTGGGCCTGCGATGGCCATTTCTCGCTTTTCTACCTCATACATTGCCTGTGGGATGCTATTTCTTTCTTTCCAGACTTCTTTGAGCCCACTTGCTTCTTCAAGACCCATTTGTTTATTTCTTGGGCTTGTGATCCATTATTTCCTGCCACTTGGGCCTAATAGTTTTGCTGTCTACTTTGTCAATTCTTTGTTGCCCTTGTTATTGGGCTTTCTTTCTTTCTACCTGGATTCTCACAAATGGCCCTCAACAATAACAAAATAAATAAATAACTATATGATAATGTAATTTTCATACAGAATCTAACATAAAATGTAAACTTTAATTTATTTTTTCACACTTAGCTTATTTTACTCAATTGCCCTCGATTATTTTTCATATTTTGAAGCTGCTGCATGATTTCTTCACACTCAATAGTCTTGAATATATTTTTCTCAATATATGTGACTAAGCAATCATTCATCCACTGATCTCCTATTTGATTGCGTAATCGATTTTTAATTATGTTCATTGTTGAAAAAGCTCTTTCAACAGTAGTTGTTGCAACTGGTAAGATCAATGCTAAAGTCACTAATGAGTAAACCAATGGATATGAAACATCCTTTTTCATTTCTACCATCTTTTCAGCAAGCTGTCCAATTCCTTTAAGTGTTGAAAACTCTTCAGTGGACCGCATGTCATGGATGTATGTCTCAAGTTGGTTATCCAAGAAAGAAACTTGAACTATTGAAAAATCACTTGGATAAAACTGAGCAAGTTGAATCAATTTCTCCTTGTTGAATGCTGAAAATAATTTATCTGGGTTCAAACACGCAACACAAAGTAATAATTTAGAATTTTCAAAACGACTATTAAGTTCCTGAATTTGCATATCTATAACAGTATAAAAAAGCTCCAATTGATAATGATGTGAATTTTTTTTTTATTTTATGTTTTGAGCTTTTCGTTGTGCCTGAGGTTGATATAAATCATCCATATCAGGAACATCAATATTATTTTTTGCACAAAATGCAGAAACCTCCTCTAGCAAAGAGTTCCACCCATCATCTCTCATGACCTGTAAACGTTGCTTTGAAATGTCAACCAACTTCATAGCATTCACAATATCTTGATCTTTTCATTGTAATGCCTGTGACAACTCATTACTTATGCCAGACACACCTTTCATCAAATGTAAATCAAACACGAATTCAAATGTTTGGAGTAAACCAATTAAGATATATGCTTCTGCTCTCTGATCAGAATCTAAACCATCTTCTATAATAGTTTCAATCACATCAATTACAAAAGAAAACATGTGAATAAAATTAACAAGTGCACCATAATGAGAACTCCCACATGTATCTCCAGGTCTTTTTAGACTCATTTCTTGATTCAAGCCACGACCAGTTGAAATTTCATTATATTTTAGTGCTTCTATAACTTTTGCACTACTTTATAAATTATAATGTATTGATCCTATATATAGAATTACTACATTGTAATGACATATTACAACTGTAAGGACATGATTCTGTTGAGGCCCAATAAGGATGTTGGGCTCGCATATGAAAGATCCCTCACAATATGATTTGTAGAGAGTGGGCTTGAAAAGCTAGCCGTTGGGCACGGGGCGATATTCCGGTCTTGATTTTAGAGGAATTCATATAGAAAGAGGAGTTGGGTTTGAATATTTAAACCCTCTGGCGTCGCATGCTATGGGAATGAGCTCCTCGGACTTGATCCGAGGACCATTGAGGTCTTACCCTGGTTATCCGACGGCGGGCCTTTTTTGTGATCTGCACGTGTTGTTAGGGTGTTTCCACCCATGGAGTCTTTTTTTCTGGAGGTGGGATCAGAGTCCCCCTTTTATACTAGTATTTCCTTCCCATTCTTCACCTACGTGTCCGTTTCTCCTTGGTCGGGGTGGTTACGCGTCTTGTCAATCCTCACATCAGAGTGGTTGGGAAAAGTTGGGTAGCATGGTATGAGTATGGGTTTGTCAGGCGATGGGCTCCACATTAAGGCGTTGGCAGCCTTCTCCCTTGTGCTTATCTTGTACTGAATTTGTCCTTTTCTTCAGGCCTTTCTGTAAGATGTCGGGCGTAAAGTCGTCCTCGGCCACATCCTTGGACCTTCGAGAAGCTTTCATTGCGCGTCCTTAGCAGTGAGGCTCCTCGGCCTGGGCTTGGGCTTCTAATACAAAGTGGGCTGGGACCTCAGATTTCGGGCCCCACAATAGCCCCTCAAAATCCTGCTGCCCGGCTTTTTAGTTGGGGAGGAGGGTTTTGGTGACGTTAGGCCCACATTATGGCTCGCCCAAATCCAGTACTCTACTATTATTTGCATTTTTTCATTTATATGGGAGGCGTGTCAAGATAAGGGCCATTCCTTTATTTTTCGTTCACGCAGGGTCCTCTGACATTTTGGTACTCGAGGCGCGCCTTCACGAGGATCTTTAGATCCTACGGCTGAGAATGAAGTTGGAAATTGGGCCAAGTCTGCTTCGTCCGTAGCGTTCCTTGGAAACTTGCAGGAATTGAATGTCACCCCCTTACCTTTTATATAAGTAGGATAGGAGGTTATTCTACTTATACACAAACCCTCCAGCTCTCTTCAAAACCATAATCCTTCAGCTGTAACCACAGTTTTCATATTCAGTGTTATCCACCCTTTGTGCAATATGTTTGAAACACGGATAGGGGTAAAGGATTTACACCCGCCACAGAGGCATCGGGTCCTCCCGAGACTAAAGGTGGTGTGGCCTGGACAGGGGAGGCACAGATTCAAGATAATCTTCCACTTTGGCAAGGGGGAAATGGTATTCCTCCCTCTTTCAGTCAAAATCCGAAGCAGGTACTGGTCGCATCAAATTCTTGGTGCGTCAGAAGTAAGGTTTTCCGCCATCAGCGCCGTCTGCTCTATCGCAGGCGTGGTTACGTGGAGGCTCATCAACCTCCGGCTCCCTGTACCTTTTCTTCAACGGTGCTAGCTCGAAGTGGGGCTCTTTTGCTGCCTGAGTTATAGGCATGTAAAAGTATTGAGGAATGGTCTCCTTAGACAAAATTTTGGAACGGCAGCATGTCTCTCGTCTGCACCTCTTCTTCGGCTTTTCCTTCGCTCCCTTGTGTCTTTTCTTTTCGCTTATGTAGTTAATTTCAGTATGAGCTTATTTATGCTCTTTCAATGTATGCTGTACTGTTTCTTTGTCTTAATAAAAGATGAGTTTGTTTCTTTCTAAATACTTTTCTTTTCTGCAACAACTACTTAGTGCATGAACATTAAATATACGCTTGTCTTTAATAATACTTGGAGCAGAAAAATGCCTTAAAATCAATTCCTACTAGTTTAAACTTATCGATGTTATCAAGTATCACAATGGTAATTCTCAATAAATTAAACTCTTGAAACTAACCGGAGTAATGGCTGAGCACTGAGCGATTCATGCAAAACAAATGTCCGAGAACGATGAACTCTGAATAATTCGTCCGAGAGGGTAGCCGAGTAGCGAGGGACTTCGATTGTGTTTTTGGGTAATATATTGCACTATATTACATCAATCCCTTTGGTATCGGGGATCCGAGGGTAGACTGGGGAATCCGTGCAGTTTAGGGATTAACCCAACTGTTAACGGGGAGTTCTCCTCGGATGGATTTTAAGGTTCATGTAACAGTTTCTCTTTTAAGTAGTTGGTTTCCCCATAGGCTTGAGTCCGAGGACCATGCAAGGCCTTGGTTCCGTCCAAAACTTATAAGATTTCTTTTTTGTACTTGGTTTCCCCATAGGCTTGAGTCCGAGGACCATGCAAGGCCTTGGTTCTGTCCAAAACTTGTGAGATTTCTTTTTTGTACTTGGTTTCCCCATAGGCTTGAGTCCGAGGACCATGCAAGGCCTTGGTTCTGTCCAAAACTTGTGAGATTTCTTTTTTGTACTTGGTTTCCCCATAGGCTTGAGTCCGAGGACCATGCAAGGCCTTGGTTCTGTCCAAAACTTGTAAGCTTTCTTTTTTGTACTTGGTTTCCCCATAGGCTTGAGTCCGAGGACCATGCAAGGCCTTGGTTCTGTCCAAAACTTATAAGATTTCTTTTTTTGTACTTGGTTTCCCCATAGGCTTGAGTCCGAGGACCATGCAAGGCCTTGGTTCTGTCCAAAACTTGTGAGATTTCTTTTTTGTACTTGGTTTCCCCATAGGCTTGAGTCCGAGGTCCATGCAAGGCCTTGGTTCTGTCCAAAACTTATAAGATTTCTTTTTTGTACTTGGTTTCCCCATAGGCTTGAGTCCGAGGACCATGCAAGGCCTTGGTTCTGTCCAAAACTTGTGAGATTTCTTTTTTGTACTTGGTTTCCCCATAGGCTTGAGTCCGAGGACCATGCAAGGCCTTGGTTCTGTCCAAAACTTGTGAGATTTCTTTTTTGTACTTGGTTTCCCCATAGGCTTGAGTCCGAGGACCATGCAAGGCCTTGGTTCTGTCCAAAACTTGTAATTTTTCTTTTATGTACTTGGTTTCCCCATAGGCTTGAGTCCGAGGACCATGCAAGGCCTTGGTTCTGTCCAAAACTTGTAATTTTTCTTTTATGTACTTGGTTTCCCCATAGGCTTGAGTCCGAGGACCATGCAAGGCCTTGGTTCTGTCCAAAACTTGTAATTTTTCTTTTATGTACTTGGTTTCCCCATAGGCTTGAGTCCGAGGACCATGCAAGGCCTTGGTTCTGTCCAAAACTTGTAATTTTTCTTTTATGTACTTGGTTTCCCCATAGGCTTGAGTCCGAGGACTATGCAAGGCTTTGGTTCTGTCCAAAACTTGTAATTTTTCTTTTATGTACTTGGTTTCCCCATAGGCTTGAGTCCGAGGACCATGCAAGGCCTTGGTTCTGTCCAAAACTTGTAATTTTTCTTTTATGTACTTGGTTTCCCCATAGGCTTGAGTCCGAGGACCGTGCAAGGCCTTGGTTCTGTCCAAAACTTGTGGTTTTTCCCTTTTTTTTATTTATTTATTTTCGAACGTAAGCCCCTAGACCAGGGCGGGGAAAGTTGACTTGAGGCCGGAAGCCCTTAGAGATGCCCACGCCCTTGGCACTGCAAGGCGTAGCCCCTAGTAGAAGTTTATGCTGGAGCAGCAACTGTATGTCGCCGGAGACGGAGGAAACCCCAGGAATTTCTGCTTGCTAGAGAGTTGACTCCAACGCCACCTGCGCCAATGCGCAAGCTTTCCCACAGACGGCGCCAATTGTAAGGACACGATTCTGTTGAGGCCCAATAAGGATGCTGGGCTCGCACATGAAAGATCCCTCACAATATGATTTGTAGAGAGTGGGCTTGAAAAGCTAGCCGTTGGGCACGGGGCGATATTCCGGTCTTGATTTTAGAGGAATTCATATAGAAAGAGGAGTTGGGTTTGAATATTTAAACCCTCTGGCGTCGCATCCTATGGGAATGAGCTCCTCGGACTTGATCCGAGGACCATTGAGGTCTTACCCTGGTTATCCGACGGCGGGCCTTTTTTGTGATCTGCACGTGTTGTTAGGGTGTTTCCACCCATGAAGTCTTTTTTTCTGGAGGTGGGGTCAGAGTCCCCCTTTTATACTAGTATTTCCTTCCCATTCTTCACCTACGTGTCCGTTTCTCCTTGGTTGGGGTGGTTACGCGTCTTGTCAATCCTCACATCAGAGTGGTTGGGAAAAGTTGGGTAGCATGGTATGAGTATGGGTTTGTCAGGCGATGGGCTCCACATTAAGGCGTTGGCAGCCTTCTCCCTTGTGCTTATCTTGTACTGAATTTGTCCTTTTCTTCAGGCCTTTCTGTAAGATGTCGGGCGTAAAGTCGTCCTCGGCCACATCCTTGGACCTTCGAGAAGCTTTCATTGCGCGTCCTTAGCAGTGAGGCTCCTCGGCCTGGGCTTGGGCTTCTAATACAAAGTGGGCTGGGACCTCAGATTTCGGGTCCCACAACAACTTATATGGTAACATAAGACCCAATAATCACTAAAATTTGAGAGTTTATCTTTCCCCTTTACGGGCTTAAACTACTTTGAGTTTTTTTTTTAATCTTTTTTTTTTTTTTTTTTAAGGGTTTAGCTTACCTTCAGTATTTTTTTAACTAAACATGTTATTTTGTTTTAAATATACAATGGCAAGTGGTAATGAGTTTTAATCCTCGTATTTTATTTAGTTAGTAAGTAATATGACAGTCTCTTATTAAAACAAAAAGAGATTCCTTTTTAAAAAATACTGGAAGTAAGCCAAACTTCTTAAAAAAAAAAGCTACTTTGAGAATTAAAGTAACCTATTCTGAATTAAGATCCTTTAAAGTTTTTTGATAACACACAAACATACAACAATACGCCAACTCCAAAACTGCTAGCGGGAATTAGAGTTGCGGAGTTGTTGATATACTCACGCACACCAAGCAAACTAGGCGATGTGGGAAGATCCTTTAAAGTTCATACAGCTTCATTTTGTTTAGTATTTTTCCATTAATAGCGTCACACCTAAAGAGTTTATGATAAAATTGGAATATGGTTGAAAGTTGAAACTGTAAGATTATTTTGAAACTCATGAAAAGGTAGGATTTACTTTGAGACAAGCTCTAAAGTATAAATTCAGGTCAGTATAGCTTTCCGGTGTCGGCATCGCCACGATGTCCTGGACCTTCATCACCGGCAAGAATTCTTAGATCAGGTGCTAGGAGAAAGAGGTTTGGGAAAGTGAGAAAATGAGGTTTGGGAAGAAAATGAGGTTTCTGATGAAACCTAGAAGGCAAAGTGCTTGGAGAAAGAGGTTTGGGAAGAAAACCTTAGAGTACTTGACTGGGAAACCTATGGAGTTCGTCGACCCACTCTGACATTGTCCTCTTCACCGAAACCTAGCTCTGTGATTGGTGATTTTTTATTTTGTTTGTGATTGGTGATTTTGTTTGGTTTGGGTTGAGGAAAAAAATTGGAGATTTGGGTTTTTTTTTTTCATTTTTATTTTTTTATTTTTTACTGCTGTGGATTGGTGGTGGTGGTTGTGGATGTGGCTGATGGTAGAGGAGGTTGTGGTTGGTGTTATGGATGTTTTTTTTTGTTAGTGAGATATATTATTTTATTGTGATGTTTATATTATTTTATTGTGTTAAAAGTTAAAATAGATCCACTGCTATAGCGTGTGAGTAGGTAAAATAGATAAAATAACTTTTTGTAGTGCCAAATAGCTAAATTTTTAGCTCTACTGCTGTGGATGCTTTTAGAGCATTAGTATTGGTAGTGCTAAAAGGCCATATTGGTATTTTTAGCAACTTAAATACTAAAAACCATGCTGCAATGGTGGTGTTATAGGTAAAATTTTTACCTCTTCAGCTACAGTGTTGAGCCATCTATAGCTGTGCACAATAACTCCAAAGCTTAAAAAAATAATATATTTTATTTGACTTTTCTTCCTTCTCATTAAAAGATTATCTTTCTCTCTCTTCCTTCTCTATCTTTTCTTTTTTTTCTTTTCCTCTAACTCAAAGTCTTAGCACTCTCTCTTCTTCTCCTCTGACTGGTGTAGTGAGTTGAGATCGACGAGCGCAGTGAGATCAACTTGGTGAGGTGATGGCGTGGTGGGTTGGTGGGTTAAGATCGGTGATGGTGTGGTTGGGTTTCGCGGGTGTGGTTTGATTGGGTTGTGGCCTGTGGATCAATGGTTTTCGTGGGTGTGGTCTAATTGGATTGTGGCTTGTGGGTCAGTGGGTTTCATGGATATGGGTTGGTGGCTTGTGGCTTGTGGGTCGGTGGATTATGGGTTGTGTGGGTTTTGATTGGGTTGTGGTGGGTTGTTGATCCATGGGTTGCTGTGATCTGTTGGTGTGATGTGCTGTGGGTGTGGTTGGTGGGTTATGGCATGGCTGTGGTTGGTGGGTCACGGCTTGGGTTGTGGGTGTGATGGGTTGCTCTTTGCTAGTTTGCTCTTTTGTGGGTTTGCTTGCTCTGTATCAGAGAAGAGAGAGACGAAGAGGAAGAGAGAGAAAGAGATGATGGAGAATAAAAAAATAATATTTAAATGAAGTAGATGTTAGGTGTGTTGTGAAATGGTAAGTTAAAATAGATAAAATGGCTTTTTGTGGTGCTAAAATGATAAAAATTTGCCTCCACCAATGTAGATGCACTTAGGGTAGTAGAAAAAGTAGGTTAGATATATACATATTTTTCCCCCCTTTCAAGAATTAATCACTTAGATTTCATTTGAAGAATGCATAAATTAAGTACTTATATCTAAATTATGCTAGAAAAAGAACCCATTTTAATGTTTATAACAGCAAAACATAAAAGTTCTGTAGCAGATTCAACTTAGGATAAAATTGAACAATATGAGATGAGAAAATAATTAAAATTGATCTTATAGACCTCTAAACTGCAGGGATTGATCATATCTGTTGTAGCACTTACAAAAGTGCTGCTATAGGCCTAGGTGTATAGCGGCAATTCTAGAAACCACTAGAAAAAAAACGTCTGTGTATTTCGCCCCTTTTTTTTTGGTTGTTGTTGTTGAAGTAGTGGCTATGGTTGGATGGTGTGGGACAAATAAAGAAAGACCAGTATAAAAAAATAAAAAATGACCATATTTTGCTAGGTAAAATTTGGTCTTTTTTGTGTGTCCCACAACATCAAACCACTGTGCGACACTTAAAGAAAGACTACATATATATAAAGGAAGACCAATTTGATATTCCTTTCTTCTCCAAAAAAAAAAAAAAAAAAAAAAAAATTGATATTCTTTATATTTGGATTTTGGAAAAAAAAAGCCCAAAAAGAGAAGCTTCCTTTATGATAACGGGGACTTTTGGGATTGCGCGTTACACTAAACATTTGACATACACTTGATAGGATATACTAATAACACATTACACATGCAAGTGCACAACAACTATCAATGTGTAATATAAATACTACCGTCTATAGTCAAATGAAAGAGTTTTTCTATTTCCAATGGGGACCATCATTGGTCTTTCTAGCAAAAACATCTAAGATTCAAATTCACTTTCTTTTAAATATCGAATTATAAAAAATAAAAAAAAGTGTGTATTGCAAATATCATATGTGCCTTACCATATACATGTAATTCAAGATATTTTTTTCCCAATAAATCTAAAAGAAGGAAAAAGTTTACATTTTTTTAAGTAGAAAAATTTCACCATTTTTTTATTACAATTATTGATATGACATGGTCGTTAGAGATACATTCATGAAAAGAATGATATTATAATCACAAATTATTATATTATATTTATCTAAGGGTTTTACTAATGTATGCCCTTAGGATATACATTAGCAAACTATTTTTGGGAAACATTTTATAGAAAAAGGAAAAAATGATGAACTTTTTTGATATTTTTTTAATTTCTCATAAAAAGTTTCCTAAATTGGATGATTAAAGGTATACATTAACTGTGCCCATTATCTAATTAAGAAAAATTATTGTACAGCTAATATTTTATCCATTTTTATTATAACAATATTTGTTTAATGGAGGATGATATTTATTCAATGGTCCATTATCTAAATGAGACTTTTTTTTTTTTTTTTTTGGGGTTGAAACTTAGGTTCTTGGATCTTAAAAACTTTAAGGCATGTTTGGTAAGAGAATTTAAATATAGTTTTTTGTTTTGCAAACCATAAAATGGTGGGTCCCACACCTAAATATATTGTTTGGTTAATATTCTCTAAATACAGTTTTTAGAAAATTGTGTCCAATTTTCCTTGTTCAAGATTTTGAAAATAGCTAAGAGAGTGTTTACAAGATATATAAAACATTTTTAATGGTATAGTTGTAAATAGAATGAAAACAATGGACCCCATAGATTTGTCCAAACTCTTTTATCTCTTAAATTAAGGAGCTTATCTTTATCACAAAAAAAAAAAAAAAAAAAAAATTCATGAGCTCTATCCTTATCATTATTAACAAAGAAGAAGAAGAAGGTAATCTATAGATTCAGGATTTGTTTGGAATTCACTTATTTTGCTGAAACTGAAAACTTTTTGATGAAAGTACCTTAGATAAAGGTAAAAATTAATTAGTACAATGGGACCTATGAATAGTACTAAAAAGTGCAGTAGGATTCATGAATATTAGCAAAAATAAGCTGAATAGTAAAATAAGCTGGCAAAATTAAACCATGCCAAATGGACACTCAATACATTACTTTTTGTAAACTTTTAAAAAAAAAAAAAAATTCAAAAATAGAAATGGTCTCCCAAACATCATTTTTAGTTTTCAGTATTTTATTTTATTTTATTTTTTAAGTGGGAGCCAAACACGTATAATGTAAAAATTATTATCTGAAAACTATTTTCAATTTTAATTTTTTGAAAATTGTTGTCATATTGTTTTGAAAAAATAAACAAGAATCCTCCTACCAAACAGGCCCTTAACAAAACTAATCATATTTCAAAATAAACTCATCTCAATAGGAAATTTAGAAAAATCTCTTCATGAAAATTCTCTCAGCTTCCCTCAATTATAAACATCTATTTTTGCCCCAATCTTTTTATAAGATTTCAACCATGAATACACGTATAATCGTTCTTTGAAGGCACCTTTTTCAGATGGGAGCATTTGAAGGGATCACCAATTACAATACTTTTTTACCCCATATATGTTAAGCTAATAAGCTTAGACCAACATAAATGCTCATTTTTTGTATCTTATTTTGATATAAACAGAAGAAGTGAAAACGTGGGATACATTCTAAGATTTTAAAAATAAAATGCATATTCTAAAAATATAGAAAGGTTCATAGAAAATCCACACTACATTATTACACAATAACAGGAAATCAAATATATATAAATAACACTAGCGAATGGCAGTTGCAAATCAACACAAACTCTTATAGTCCAAGCTAGTTTAGCTTCACACGAAGACAAACAAGCAGCTTATACAAACTTCGACTCCCTCTTTATGTTTGAACCTTTCCTTCGGTTACTTAATAGGTTCTTATAACCAAATTAATGCATAACCTTAGAAAATGATTAGTTCAAGAAAGCTCAAGGAGATGAGAAAGAGGATGGATTGAGAGAAACCTGCTCACCACAACTAAGCACTTCACGAGGTCCTGCTTCTTCCCGGCCAACACCCATAAGATCTAGGTAATATAGGTAATGGGAGATGATGTTGTTCATGGATTCATTATCACCCCGACCGCAAACAATATCTCTGTATAGCACATTCATGGTAGCACCAAAACCATAAAGTTGCTTGACCAAGGTGTCATTTTTGGTGGGTTTCCAGTAGCCAATAAAGACTTCATGAGCTGAAGGTTGATGCTTCTTAGTTGGTCTCATCCACCTCCAAATTGCAACTTGAAAGGCTAGGGTAGCATTTTGTTCGATGTATTCCGGATGGTTCAACAAATCCACCTTTAGATCCTCACTGACTTCTCCATAGTTATAATTCCTGTTGAAAGCATTAGCAAAGAAAGTCTTTCTAATTGTGACATGCAACAATGACTTGATCATGGCAAGAAACAAAGGACTAGTCTTAGGGACTTGGATTTCATTTGAAGAATGCATAACTTAAGTACTCATATTTGAATTATGCTAGAAAAGGAACTCATTTTGATGTTTCGAACAGCGAAACATAAACCTTCTATAGTAGTTTGAACTTAGGATAAAATTGAACAATATAAGATGAGAAAATAATTCAAATGCTTAAATATAAAAAATGTATGATTATTGTTAGTGTGATAGAAAAGGTAAATACCAATAAATAGGCAGGGCACCTCGTCCATAGTATGCAACTCCAGGAGCACATGGATAAATGTTTTTGTAGTGCTTATCACAATAATCATATGAGTTGGAATTTATTTCCTTGTTATAGCACAAACCCCAAGCTAAGGGTTCCTTGGTGGCCACTTTATATCCACCTGAGAAAATATAATCCACTTTTACTTTATAAATAGATTTAGTAGCAAAGGACCAATATATGACCATAGCTCATATACAAATTTAATTACACAACCAATTCTTCAATATGTAATGCTCCAGAGTCCAGATTCATTTTGTTCCAACTTCCGACCCAATAGGATTTTAGAAGAAAAGAGTCTACTGTAAGCGACTAAATTTCTCGGTTCGAAATAAATCAAACAAGTAAAATAGTTTCACAAATGCGAATTTGTATTGATGATTGTGTGGTACAATTCTCTGTAATTACAAAAGAGTTATCCTCTGATTCGATCTCCTTAAAAGACTTGTTGATTGGATTTGTAGTAATGTGATTTTGATTCAAACACCCAATGTACTTCAATTTGGCTGAAGAATGGATCGAAGATCTTTGGAACAGAATTACAATGAATCTCTGGCTATGAGCTTGTTGGAAATCCTTTGTTCTTCATGTTCTTCGTGTTCTTCGTGTTTGAAGGTTTGTGGTGGAAGTTCTTCGGGGCTTTAGAGGCTTGAATCCGTTGAGCTTCACTGATTTGTGATTTCTTGAGGTTTCTGGAGGCTTTTGAGCTTGATTCCAGTGAACTTTGAGATCTAAGAAGATGATTTGGATGATTCCTCTTCGAATGTTCTTTGTATTTGAAGGTTTGTGTTGGAAGTTCTTCGGGGCTTTGGAGGCTTGAATTTGTAGAGCTTCACTGATTTGTGATTTGTTGATGTTTTCGGACCTTTGAGCTTGATTCTCGCAAACTTTAGGATCTAGGCAGACGGTTTGGATGATTCTACTTCAAATGTTCTCCGATTTTGGGGTTGAAGTTCTTGAAATTCTTGAAGGCTTTGAGGCTTGATTCCTGCAGAGCTTCTGTACTTCTGAATCTTCTCTGATGCTGCTTGTGCTTCAGATGGCTTGATTCCTCTCCTCCTAAATGCCTTAGGAAGGCTTCTATTTATAGGAGTTTAGAAGTGGGTGAGCGACACGTGGCGGAGTTTGATTGGTGACACATGTCACAGCCTGATTGGTCCGCTTGTGTCATTGCTTACACGTGCTGGATTGCTTGTGTCATCGCTTACACGTGCGAGGCTGCTTGTGTCATCGCTTACACGTGCGAAGCTGCTTGTGTCATTGCTTACACGTGCGCTGATGTGTGATTGGTTTTTGCATGACACTTGGCAAATTTCTGTTGGTTTCTGAGTAGTGATAGCAAAACCTAGCAGCAATACGTGGCGCTTTGTAATTGGCTGTATTTTGTGGACCTGGTAATGTGACGTGTCAGCTTGTGATAGGTCGGGAATTTTCCCTCTCTACAAATGCCCCCTCGAGACTCGTTCACGCACACAGTTTTGGAGTGTGGTGTGGGGATGAGTTTCGAAAACTGGTTTTTACACTTGACTCTTTAAGTGGAGCTGTTGAAGGTGGTGGAGCTGTTGAAGGTGGTGGAGCTTTCAGAAGGATGAGATAATTTTCGAAGAGTAGACCCACCCATATGAAAGGCTTTAATGAGACTGAAAAAGGGTCTGCAAGTATTTGAATGTACTTGCGTGATGGAGCCTTCTTAGCAGAGGTTAAGTTGAAGTAGTTTCAAAAGAGTATTTTGGATCGTTGGCGGCAATCACAAGATGTTGAAGATGGGGAAGATGAGAGAATGGTGGCTAGATACAGCATGCAGGGTCATGGAGCTAGCCTCGTGTTCTTAAGAACTTCTAGTGAAGTTATTTCAGAAGATCATGCTTTGGATTACAACGAGGACAGGTGGGAAAGTGGTTGAATGCGCATGCGTAATTGTATCACTCAAGTTAAGTCGAGGTAATTTCAGAAGCTTATGGATTCTGGGTATGTTGGTGGTGGCAATGAAGAAGACGGAGATGAAGCAAAGCAAATGGGCAAAACATACACCACCATGGTGCTGGCCCTGTATGCTGGGACCCTTCTGGTGTAGATGTTTATGGGAAGTACACCTTTGAATATGGGACTGACTGTATGTTGAATGAGGTCCGGCGACGAGTTATTGAATGTGCCTGTGTGATGGGACCATGCCGACAGACGTTAAGTTGAAGTAATTTCAGAAGAGTACTTTCTGAAATACTTCAAGCTAAATTTAAGTTGGAGTAATTTCAGAAAGTGAGTTTTGAGGTACCAGCAACGATGACCTTTGGGTCCCATAGTAGTGAGAACATGGAATAAGACTTTGGTGACCATTTACCGGCACCAAAGGCTGAATTCTGATGAGCTGGCGCCTTGGAGGTTGTTTTAAGTGTTGGATGGAAAACAATTTGTAGGATACCCTAACACTTTTTACCATCTTCACCTACTGCCACTTGTTGGAAAAGCACAGAAAAATGAAAGATGGAACTAACTTGTGATTCTGGTCTTAGAAACCAGCCAAGTTGTTGTTTGTTCCGAACCACTGCTTCTGTTGGAAGACCAAGCAATTGGAAAAGGACTATGGAGTTCCCAAAGCAGTTAAGAAGCTCCTTAAGCTAGGGTACAAGAGATTCAGTTGGCCTTAGATCTCCTAATTAGGTAGATCTGAGACTACAAGGAACAATGATACAGGCTATGTTATGAGAAATTTTGTGGACAAATGTAGTCGTTAAGTGGAGAAACAAAATTTGTTTAGATCTCAAAATTGCAATGATGTTGTAAATAGGGTTTCGACCGAACCCTGGGAGGGTTGATCTCAAACCGATTATGAAGCAACATCGGTTGCTAAGTGTTGAGAATGATGGGGCCATAGTGAGAAATGGCTGTGAAAAGGAGGACTTGAAAATCTGAAAGAAGCAAATCTTTATTTCATGACTCAGTGTTTTTTTTTTTTTTTTTTTCGATGAGTTCTTGATGAATCCGGCCCTTCTATTTATAGTGGAGAGACGAAGAATGGTAGATAGGTAGTTGAGAATGGTAGTTGAGAATTTTTGGTGAGAACGGTAGATGGGAATGGTAGGCACCGAATGAGAATGGTAAGTTGGAGACTGGTAGGCACCGAACAGGAATGGTAGGTTGAACTAATGACTCGGTGTAATTTCAAGTTCGAGACACACTTGTGAGAGTTCATTTGTATTTTGAGAGGGAAGTTTTGATGAAGTCTGGAGAATAACCCTGAAGAGATCCCATTTAAATGGATGAATCTCAAATTTTGATCTCAGGAGCTTAAGTTTTGGACACTGTCAGTACTTCAAAGATGTGGGTTTGATTGGTGATCACCAAGTCCAAAACAAATAAGTGGATTTTAAAATCAGAATCTTTGTGAAAGTCCGAATAGGACAAGCTTTGCTCGAACGTCTTGATTCTTGATCAAAGTTCACTTTAACGCCAACAGTTGTAGAATCACACTATTTGAGCAATTTTGGATTCTCAAATGAAGAAATAGACCCCAAATTCGGAATGTACACGAAAAATTGAGCAAGGCAAGTGTGGCTTGAAAATTTTGACTTTAGGTTGATTTCAACATAAAAGTCAACTATCTTGGAATTTGAGCCATTTGTGCAATTTTCGAGTCTCAAATGATGGAACGGACTCCAAAATCGGAATGTACATGAAAAATTGAGCAAGATAGGTCCATCTTAAAAATTTTGACGTTTGGTCAACATTTGCACAAAAGTCAACTTTTTGGAAATTGGATGTTTGCACAATTTTCGAGCCTCGAATGAAGAAATGGGTCCCAAAATCGGAATGTATTCGAAAAATTGAGTGGGACAGGTCCGTTCTGAAATTTTTGATTTTTTTTTTGGTCAAGGTCAGAGGTCTACTTGGTCAAGGTATTTTCTCTCACTTTTTTTTTTTTTTTTTTTTCGTTGGCGGTTCGGATCCGGGTCAAAACAGGTCGGTCCGGGTCGAATCTGGACCAACGGGTTAGCAGTGGATGACGTCATCCATGACATCACAGTGCTGAGGACACTTGTGGCACGTGTGGCACGTGCGGCACGTATGGCACGTGTGGCTCGTGCGAGCTTTGGCGGTCAGTGTCGGCGCGTGTAAGCGCGTGAGAGGATGGCAGCGACCGCCGGATCTTTTGGTGGCGCGTGGAGGCGCGTGACGGTGATTTTGGACCTGAAATTTTCAGGTCTTGTAGATCGGGGCCTTCTGGATTGACTGGTAATGCCACTTCCTTGAAATGAAATTTGGATTTATACGAATGGGTAGGTGTAGGCTGCGATCTCCGAAGCTTGTGGCGGCGCGTGGTAGCGCGTGGCTGGGATTTTGGACCTGAAATTTTCAAGTTTTGTCGATCAAAGGCCGTAGAAGACCATGGTATAGTTAGTTTTCTAAAATCATGGGTAGATTTGCACAGATTTGAAGGAGAAACCCGCGGGTCGTTTGGAGTTTGTGGCCGTGCGTGGCGGTGTGTGGTGGCTCCGTTGCTGAAGATCTTTCTGGGTTTTGTACATCAAAGTCCTTAGAAGATTTCTGTGGGGTCAGTTTTGTGAAATGATCTTTGGATTTTCACAAATTTGGAAGAGAAGGTCGTGGGTGACAAGGTGTCTATGATGACTTTTCTGTTCTTTTTTGCAGGCGGCTCTGACAAGGCGGCGCCTGTGTTTTGACTTGTGGGTCTTGAGGTAGTTAGTGAGCTACCGTATGCTATATGTCATCTTGCATTTCAACATTCGGTACAGTTTTCTTTGATTTTGAGTGCATTTGGGTTGCAAAGGCTGACTTTAAACATTTTGGTGGCAACATTTTTTTTTTTTTTTTTTTTGTCTGTTACCTCAGAAATTTTCTATATAAAGCCACCCGGGTATTCATTAAATTGTACAAGCAGCTTCTAGTGGGTAGTATCTTTAAGTGTAGAGGAATTCTGCAGAGAAATATATATATATATATATATATATATATATATATATATATATATATATATATATATATATATATATATATTTTCTGCTTTGTTTGTACTAACATTTTTTTTTCTTTGACAGGCTAGTGATTGAAATTGAAGCACTTTTTTTTTTTTTTTCTTTTTTTTTTATGAGACATGCCATGAGATTTTCTTATGACAAATTCTTTATTGTTGTTTGTTTTTGTCATGCAGCATGCTTTTCTTGGTAATTAAACTTCACCAACACTTGTCTTTTCAACACAGCCATCTCAAGAATCTTTGCAATGCAGCCACGTTAAGAGTCTTTGCAACAAAGCCGCATCAAGAGTTTTTGCAATGAAGTCGTGCCAGCATTTGACCTTGTACTGAAACCATACCAACATTCATCTTTGCCATGAAGCAATATTTGCACCGAAGCCATGCCAACATTCATTTTTGTCATGAAGCCACAACAACACTTCACATCAGCATTTGCACTCGCATTGAAGTTGCACCATCATTTGCATTGAAGCCGTGCCAACATCATCTTTGCCATGAAGCCACGTCAATACTTCATCTTTGCCATGAAGCCATATTTGCACCGAAGCCGTGCCAACTTCATCTTTGTCATGAAGCCACAATAACACTTCATTTATATTGAAGCCGTGACAACATTGCATCTTTGCCATTGAAGCTACGTCAACACTTCATTCGCACCGAAGCCGTGCCAACATTCATGAAGCCACATCAATACTTCATCTTTGCCATGAAGCCATATTTGCACCGAAGCCGTGCCAACGTTCATCTTTGTCATGAAGTCACAACACTTCATTTATATCGAAGCCGTGACAACATTGCATCTTTGCCATTGAAGCTACGTCAACACTTCATTCGCACCGAAGCTGTGCCAACGTTCATCTTTGTCATAAAGCTACGTCAACACTCCACATTAGCACTTGCACTCGCATTGAAGTTGCACCGATATGGACCTTTATAATAAAGCTACAACATTACCAATTTTCAGAGGCAACATCGCTCAGACATCAAGGGCGTATAACACTGTAGCCAGACATCAAGATTTCAGAGATGCCAACAAAATGTTGAAAATGCAAGGAGTCCCTATCAAGACTTTGAAGATGTAAGGATTTCTCATTAAGATTTTGAAGATGCAAGGAGATGCCAACAAAACCTTGAAGTTTCAAGAAGAATGCCGCCAAGACTTTGACATTGCAAGGAGCTCTCATTAAAACTTTGAAGATGCAAGGAGATGCCAACAAAACCTTGAAGATGCAAGGAGTCCTTATCAAGACTTTGAAGATGTTAAACAAGCTACCAAAAATTTTGACATTGCACGAACATGTCCATAGAGGAGAGATGATGCCACACCGACTTCAGATATATAATCTACCATCATTCCGGAAGAAATTGACGTCATCCAGATTTCAGAGACATGATGTGAAACAACACCACTCAGAAGGGAGATGATGTGGTTCTAATTTCAGAGCTATGAAGTGGCACAACTTAGAAGAGAAATGGTGTAGCTTAAACTTGCAAGGTACAAGAAGATGCCCCCAGGAGATAAGTGATGCAAAGCATATTTCAGAAATGTGGAAGAATATCTATTGAATATGGGCAATACCTTACCAACCAAAGGGACCTTAAAAGCGCATTGATGATTGTTGGAAAACTCCTCAAGTTAGACTGGCCATCCTTCTTCTTTCCATGTGACTGAACTTAGTGACAAGTACTAAGCTGCCTATGTACCCCGGAGAGGGATCAAGTCATCACGTAGTTCAACAGATTTTTTTTTTTTTTATAATTTCTTTTCTTTTTTTTTTTTTTTTTGATAATTTCTTTTTTCTTGATGATTTTTTTTTTGGATAATTAATTTTTTTTTTGGATGATTTTTTTTTTGATAATTTCTTTTTTTTTTTAATGAATTTTTTTTTTTTAATGCGTGACTGAACTCAGCAAAAGATACTAAGTTGCCTACATACCCTTGAGAGGGATCAAGTCATCACGTAGTTCAAATGATTTTTTTTTTTTTTATATTATAATTTTTTTTTTTGATGTGTGTTTTTTTTTTTTTGGCAAAAAGGAGGGCTCAATGTGCAATAGTGGGTATCACCACTAATCGAACCCGAGACGGCCTTAAGGGCGACATGGGCATCCAACCACTACGCCACACTAGCAATTGGTGACATAGAGTGGGATTAATTTCTCCTTATTGGTACGCTTTCAAGGGTAATGGGAAGACATCATGTACTCTTGCAGCGCTACAGTGGGTAGTTTAAGCTCTTATCGAGGAGCAATCCTCGATGTTCTAGCATAGAAGTGTTTAAGGAACTTCCCATTGATAGGGCCGATCCTTGCATCATTATTGTTGATCAACTTGTAAGCTTGGTTGGTGTTTGCCCCCTACTTGAGAGTTGGAAGTACATCACAAGCAACGGTCACATGGTTTGACCCGACAACTTCATTGAAGTCTAGATCAATCTTGTTTTCTTTGGCAAGCTTCATTATTTTTTCTTTGAAGATGAAGCATTTTTGGATTGGGTGGCCAATGATGCGATGATATTTGCAGTAGTTAGGGTCATCAACTTTCCCCATGTCTTTTGGCCACTTGCATTCTGGCAATTCGATCAGCTTTAACTGCAATAGTTGTTCTAAGATGTTTGGCACATCTTCATCGGGGAACGGATATAATTTTTGCTCACGTTCCTTAAAAGTCAGACGACGCACTTCGTTCTTTTGCCATCCTTCAAGTTGTTTTTCATTTGCATTTGCTCCTCTTCTTGGAACCTTGACTTCGGCAGTGTTAGCAGTCATTGGGTCTTTGAGGCTGACTTTTGCATTCCTATCATTCTTCCTTACTTCATTTTTGCTTTCAAGTATAGGAGGGTTTGTACATCCGCGGCTAGCAATGCTTAGCTCCATGTCATGCGCACGAGTTGCTAACTCTTCAAATGTTCGGGGCTTTATCCCTTGAAGGATGTAAAGAAGTCCCCAATGCATGCCTTGGATGCACATTTCTACAGCAGATATTTCAGAAAGTCTATCCTTGCAATCTAGACTCAAAGAACGCCACCGATTGATATAATCAACGACGGGCTCATCCTTCCATTATTTAGTATTGGTAAGCTCCATCATGCCTATTGTGCGCCGTGTGCTGTAGAATCGGTTGAGAAACTCCCTTTCAAGTTGTTCCCAACTATCGATTGACTCGGGCTCTAAGTCTGTATACCAATCAAAGGCATTCCCCTTTAGTGACCGGACAAACTGCTTTACCAAGAGGCCTCCTTGAGTCCCTGCGTTCTCACAAGTTTCTACAAAGTGAGCAATGTGTTGCTTAGGATTTCCATTGCCATCAAATTGCAAGAACTTGGAGGGTTGATACCCATTTGGCATTCTCATGTTGTCGATGCGCTTTGTGTAGGGTTTTGAATATGTGAGAGAACTTGTAGAAGAACCTCCATATTGTGCTCGGATGGTATTTGTTATCATGTCTTGTAATTGTTGGACTGACAACGAAGCAACCGAAGTAGATTGTTCTCGTCGGGGAGTGTTTTCAATTTCTCTCCCTTCGTCATCCTTCGTAGATGTGAATTTATGACCATGGCTTGATTCACCAAGATCTTGTACTTCGAGTTTGTTCATTAAAGTTGCAATTTGGAGGTCCTTATCTTCAAGTGCTTTTGTGAGAAGGACAACTCTTTGTTCCATTTCAGCCATCTTTTCTTCCATGGTAGAGGTGTTAGTCATCATGACTGACACAACTTCCCAAGATGATGGAGAAGAAAGTGATTTGAAGTGAGCACGTGAAATTTCATCTTTTGGTTTCCCTTTGATGGGAGAGAAATCGTGCGACCAACTTCTTGTGAAGGAAGAAGGGGATTTGCCCCCATACTTGAGGTGTTCCAAGGTGGAGATGTCCTTGTTGATGACCTTGTTTCTTATAAGAGGGTCTAAGGAGATAATTGTCCGGACCTTGGCTTCCTTGGTTAATTGAAGTTGAATGTTTGTTTTAGGTTGGCTACAATTGATTGCACCAATGCAGTTGTTGGTGGTAGCCATACCAAGTTTAGTTGAAGTAGCTATTATTGAAGCTTGAATGTCCTTGCTAGTGGCCATTGGAGTTGGTAGCAAGATGATGAAGATTTCTTTCTTCGAAGGAGAAGGAGATGAGAGGCAGAAATGTTCCACCAGGCGTGCCAGAATTTGTAAGCGACTAAATTTCTCGGTTCGAAATAAATCAAACAAGTAAAATAGTTTCACGAATGCGAATTTGTATTGATGATTGTGTGGTACAATTCTCTGTAATTACAAAAGAGTTATCCTCTGATTCGATCTCCTTAAAAGACTTGTTGATTGGATTTGTAGTAATGTGATTTTAATTCAAACACCCAATGTACTTCAATTTGGCTGAAGAATGGATCGAAGATCTTTGGAACAGAATTACAATGAATCTCTGGCTATGAGCTTGTTGGAAATCCTTTGTTCTTCACGTTCTTCGTGTTCTTCGTGTTTGAAGATTTGTGGTGGAAGTTCTTCGGGGCTTTAGAGGCTTGAATCCGTTGAGTTTCACTGATTTGTGATTTCTTGAGATTTCTGGAGGCTTTTGAGCTTGATTCCAGTGAACTTTGAGATCTAAGAAGATAATTTGGATGATTCCTTTTCGAATGTTCTTTGTATTTAAAGGTTTGTGCTGGAAGTTCTTCTGGGCTTTGGAGGCTTGAATCCGTAGAGCTTCACTGATTTGTGATTTGTTGATGTTTTCAGACCTTTGAGCTTGATTCCCTTAAACTTTAGGATCTAGGCAGACGGTTTAGATGATTCTGCTTCGAATGTTCTCCGATTTTGGGGTTGAAGTTCTTGAAGTTCTTGAAGGCTTTGAGGCTTGATTCCTGCAGAGCTTCTGTACTTCTGAATCTTCTCTGATGCTGCTTGTGCTTCAGATGGCTTGATTCCTCTCCTCCTAAATGCCTTAGGAAGGCTTCTATTTATAGGAGTTTAGAGGTGGGTGAGCGACACGTGGCGGAGTTTGATTGGTGACACATGTCACAGCTTGATTGGTCCGCTTGTGTCATTGCTTACACGTGCTGGATTGCTTGTGTCATCGCTTACACGTGTGAGGCTGCTTGTGTCATCGCTTACACGTGCGAAGCTGCTTGTGTCATTGCTTACACGTGCGCTGATGCGTGATTGGTTTTTGCATGACACTTGGCAAATTTCTGTTGGTTTCTGAGTAGTGATAGCAAAACCTAGCAGCAATACGTGGCGCTTTGTAATTGGCTGTATTTTGTGGACCTGGTAATGTGACGTGTCAGCTTGTGATAGGTCGGGAATTTTCCCTCTCTACATCTACTTAAGCCACACTCAGTAGATTAACTTACAACATATAACTTCATTTATTTGGTCAAAAAATGTTGGATTCAAAAACTACATTAAGATTTTAATCATTAGTCTCATCCTAGCATGAACCCAAATATGTAACAAAGCCAAAATTATACCCTGTAACATCAATTCCTAACAGAATAAATAACTAAACTTCTGAAAAGATTTGAAACATTAAAATCCAATTCCAATTCATAGGAGACAAAAACCCAAATGAAAATTTCCCGGAAGGCAGAGATACTCAGGAGGTTTTGGTGCCAACATGGGCAAGAAAAGCTGCGACTTCCTTTGTTCCAAAAAAGGTCAAGTTCACGTAGGTAGTGCCAAAGCCATAGCTCTGGTATTCAGCAGAAGCAGTGATAAAAGAGTGGTAGTCCCAGAAGCCCTTTGCATGGGCCTCAACCGAGTCACGGTTTGAGAATATGTTCTCAAACTGTTCGTTCTGGAAGTAGTCAGTAACAGCCCCCTCTACACAGCAATCTTGTTTTCTATTACTGTTGCACCCAAAACAGTTTGTCCGTCGGAAATAAGATCCCCTCTTTACTGGGTTTGGGCATGGCTTCGGAATATTCGATTTAGTCGGATCATTTACTACTACTTGCTGGCCATTCACAAGCACTAATATAAATGGCAATATTTTCAATAGTACTACACACCATTTATACTCCATCTTAATTTGCATGTAACAATTAACGAAGGGTGGAGTTTGAACTTTGAAGACAGGTCTGTTCCTTCCTAGTTCCTATATATATTGGGTGGGAGAAGGAAAAGTAAAGAAAAGACAGTCAAGTGCAGTGCGCGCAACTGTGCACGCAAGTCATCTTCCCCTCGCATTTTTAGGTTCTTCTGTTCTTTTTCTTTTTTTCTTTTTTCCTTTAGGCCAAAGAGGTTCTTCTTCCCTTGACCGGAACGGCAATTTTCATAATAGAACTTGATAAGTTTTTACTGGTTTTATCTAAATCCACTTCTGACATCAATTTTTAGCTACCATAAGAATTTGCTACCTTGGCCTGTATTAATTATACACAAACTATTTTACATAATTTAACATACAGTTCAAAAGACAACTAAAAAAAGTTTTGTGCATCAAATATTTATCTAAAGTTAAACACGTGAATCTTGCATTCTAAACTTTTAATAATTATCTTCTAAAACACATGAATTAACTAATTAATTTTGGCAAAAAGCCCACAAGACCTTTGTTTTTACTTTTTCCTGGATGGGCAGAAAGAGCTTCAAATTTGGTGCTGTGTGAGTGCTAGGCTAGCTGTTGTTGGCCTTATCTAAAATCTTAACCATGTTTTTTTTTTTGGGGGAGAATTAACCATGTTTATTTGAGTAGCTGCACTCTAAAAGCTTGCTTATCAAAGTACATTAATTTGTACATCCATAACTTTATAATTTAAAGATAATTTTTTAATTAAAAAAAAAAAAAAAAATTTAACCTATAAAGTGACACAATTGGATCTCAGTTGATCTGGGGCTGAGTGATGAAGATGAACTGAGAAAGCGAATACCTCGGCCACACTGATATGTGTTAGGAATAGTTTTGTTTAATATTCAAGATAGTCTAAAATAATCACTGATTAGTTATGATTTGCAAAAATATAGAGAAGCAGTACTGCGCTGACGATTACAATTAACTTTTTCTAAATAATCATATTTTTCTCAAGATGATTTTTTCCTTTTTTGGGGGGTCCAAGTGGAAAGCAATCATGCAGATTGTAGAGTCTCCACTCCCAGCATTAAAATGACCAACAACATCTTTAATATTGAAATTGTCACCACTTAAAATGCCAGAGGAGCATACTTTTTCTCCATGACCCTGCAACGCTTCATTTATTCAGCCATGTTCACTTGTTGAAACTTCAAGGTTAAAGTCTGCACATGCTTACAATGCACATATTTTTCTCAGGAACCGGCATTCTTGTGCTTGAGATGAAAATGTACAAAGCTCCACAATGAAGATTGATGAACAATACAAAATGCTGTCACAATTTGATATGCAAAATCAATTTCAAATGGCAGCAGAAATTAATTCTGACCCCAAGACCATAGTGGAATAAAAAAGGTTTGGTCATTGAATACCAAGTTCCCAACAAGTCTAGGAAATCAAATTTCAAATATTACCATTTTTTTTTTATAAACAGTTTTCCTGTCAAACACAAACTATGCAGAATGCTTGCATAACATGAATGGTGTACGCAGAGATTCAATAGAATTATAGAAATCATTGTACATTGCTCCATTTTAAAGCACTCAAATAGACAATCCTATTGAATTCATGCACATCCACCAAAATTTTACAGACCAATTGACATAACAAACTCCGATTTCAGCAATAACTTCAAGAATTTCCAAACAAACTTCTCTAAAACTATATGTTTTGAGAAAAGGAGACGAAAAGAAAAATCTGATCCAAATCCATTTTCTAGTAGAAATGTCATCAGGTTCCCTGAAACCTACATTCCTTGAATTTCAATTCACATACATTACTAATGATAATTAGTTGTCTTGTTTAAAAGCAGAACAATATCTTTAAATCTGTAAAGATAAAACTTAAAAGAAAAAAAAAATTCAAAAAAGGGGAAAAATTAAAAATTAAACACATAATCAAGCTTATGTAACTAAGAAATGATATTAAATTTTATCACATCTCATTCCAAAAGATTAATCAATTAAAAATAACAAAAAGAAACAGTAGAGACCAAAAAGTAAGGTCAATTTAAAATTTAAGTATATAATTTATTGGTGATTTCAAATTAAACCCTACATTCAAAAACATTTCAACTCAAATTAAAAACTCATTTATGATGACGTTTTTAATAGAAACTATATTATAAACAAAAAAAAATGTCCGGTTGTTATTTCAACACATGTACAATAAACATATATATAAATATATATATATATATATATATATATTTATATATATATATATATATATATATATATATATATATATAATTTCAATCAAAACCACGTTGGTTGTTTTGTTCAAAATTTTCCATAAGATTTAATTAAATTTTTATTATTAATAATTTGATAGTTACAGTAAAAGTGAAAAAATTTGATCTATACACATCTATTTAAGAAATATAAAAGGTATCAATTGAATTACAAAACCTTGAATAGCTGTAAAATTAAATTTAATTTGAAACTTCTTAAATTGTAGACTTTAAGGCAATCTCTCAACTATAAATCTACAACTATAGAATAAAATTATAATTTATTCAAAAATTAATCACTTGAAAAAAGTACTTAAAAGAAAAATGACGGAGAAAAAGAAAAAGAATTATTATTTTAGTAGAGGACTCGAGAGTTGTTGGTCTATGTCTGCCAGTAAATTTCATTCACATTGGATTGATGATGTGGGACACAAAAAGAGAGAGACAATTATCCAAAAGAAAAAGAAAAAAAAGCTAAGATTCCGAATTTAAGGGAAGACCAAATTGACTCAATTAATTTAGGGGGAATAATTCAGCTTCCTGTACAATTGACGACTTGAGGATTCCTCTTTTTGTACTTTACACATGTGACATGCGTCACTGGCCATGCACGTACATATCTGTATACATAATATTTGTTCATTATTTTTTTAATAAAAAAATTAGACTAAATTAGACTCAAATTAAACTTTCTAATCTTATCTAAAATTTAATTTAATTTTGTATTGTTTAATTCAATATTCTCTAGTATTTTTATTTTAATTTATTTATTTTTTCCGTTAATGTCCATTAATATTTAGGGCCTAAAACTAAGTAGTTTTGATTTTTTTTAATTTATAATTTAAAAAATTATAGAAAAAAAAAATATTTTTCAATCTCCCTGAGCAGTGTGATTCAGGCAAAACACAACAAATACCACTTTGCCGTAACAACAACTTCAAAATTAAGTTTTAACATTCCATGAGGATGGAGGGGCTTTAGACATATCTGACCATTTCGGAAGTTTGTTCAGTATCTTGTGCCTGCTTATGGAGATTCAAAACTCCAAAGATATCATTGGCCACTTTTATATGGCGCTCAACATAACCAGCAAAGAGAAGACGCTTCTTTTCTTGAACTCGACACAGATTCAAAAGAGATCTAGTATTGAGAAAAATAAGATCTATGTTTTTAACAATTATTTTGAGAAAAAACTTATTCTATTCAAGCCTGACCCCTACAAAACCTGTAAAGAAAGCAAATCAAGATCAGTTGCAAAGTGTCAAGTTGCTACAAAGAAGAATAGAAAGGATAAACGACAATGAGCAGAGTTTGTAGGTTTGTTTTGTTCTATACGACATGTAGCTTTGTATTGTTGTATATAGTTTTAATACTTGGCATGTAATCAGCACGTGATAGGGCTGTTAGTTCTATTAGTTAGTTTTGGAGGATAATTAGTTAGTTAGTTAGTTCTTTTAGTTCCCTCATTTCCCTTTACCCGTGTATATAAATAGATCACTGTAGCAATTATTTCATTCAATTCAATATACAGAAATTTATCAATTTCAGACTCTTCTTTCTCTGTTTTCTAATATGGTATCAGAGCAGCTAGCACAGTTTCACTGATTTCCTAGCTTCCTCTTTTCTTTTCTCTCAAAATTAGAAAATTTTCTAGAGAAAATTTTCCCCTTTTCTCTTTGATTCAAAGAAATTTTCTTGAGAGATTGTTTTGATTTTGAGACATTTTCGTGTTTTCTTCAATTCTGAGCCTTTTCTTGCTTCCGCCTAATTTCTTCGTCTCAATTTCTTTTTCTTCAAAAGTTAGGGTTTGCAAGCTTCACGACAATGGTTTGCAAAGTTTTCTGCTGCTTTATTAAGGTTGGGGTTCAGACAATCTAAGGCAGATTATTCTTTGTTCACCAAGAAAAGACCAGGGGTTTCATTGCTTTATTGGTGTATGTAGATGACATTTTGATTGCAAGTGATAATCCTAAGTTTGTGGCAGAACTGAAGATTCTTCTAGATCAGCAGTTTAAACTAAAAGACCTCGGAGATTTGAAGTTTTTCCTTGGGCTTGAGATAGCTAGATCACAGAAAGGCATCCATTTGTGTCAAAGAAAATATACTTTGGAATTGATAAATGATGCAGGTTTGCTGGGTTGTAAACCAGCCAAAACCCCCATGGAACACAATTTGAAGTTAAGTAAGTACCAAGGTGAATTGTTGACAAATCCAAGCTCTTATAGAAGATTGGTGGGCAGGCTCTTGTATCTTACAATCACAAGACCCGATATAACCTTTGCTGTCCATAAATTGAGTCAATTTATGTCAAAGCCTAGGAAACCACATCAGGTTGCAGCAAATAGGGTGTTGCAATACCTCAAAAGTAGTCCAGGACAAGGGTTATTACTCTCAAGTGCATCTGAATTGCATCTTAAAGGCTTTGCTGATTCAGATTGGGCTGCTTGCCCTGATACGAGAAGGTCAGTGACTGGTTACTGCATGTTCTTGGGAGATTCATTAGTTTCTTGGAAGTCTAAGAAACAGAACACAGTAAGCAGGTCATCTGCAGAGGCTGAGTATCGTTCTATGGCAGTAGCAGTGTGTGAGATTGTGTGGATTCTTAGTTTACTAAGAGATATACAAGTTGATCACTCTAAGGCTGCTTTACTATTCAGTGATAGTCAGTCTGCTCTCCACATTGCAGCCAATCCAGTGTTCCATGAGCGCACAAAACACATAGAGATTGACTGCCATGTTGTGAGGGACAAAATGGTTCAAGGTGTAATAAGGTTGCTGCACATTAGGACTCAATCACAGCTTGCTGATATGCTGACAAAAGCACTTAGTGCACATCAGTTTCACAATCTGTTATCCAAGATGAATGTGTTGAATGTGCATTCCCCACTTCCTCTTGAGGGGGAGTGTAAAGAAAACAAATCAAGATCAGTTGCAAAGTGTCAAGTTGCTACAAAGAAGAATAGAAAGGATAAACGACAATGAGCAGAGTTTGTAGGTTTGTTTTGTTCTATACGACATGTAGCTTTGTATTGTTGTATATAGTTTTAATACTTGGCATGTAATCAGCACGTGATAGGGTTGTTAGTTCTATTAGTTAGTTTTGGAGGATAATTAGTTAGTTAGTTAGTTCTTTTAGTTCCCTCATTTCCCTTTACCCGTGTATATAAATAGATCACTGTAACAATTATTTCATTCAATTCAATATACAGAAATTTATCAATTTCAGACTCTTCTTTCTCTGTTTTCTAATAAAACCCAAACCTATTCTATTCAACCCCAAAACCAGACCACTTCAAAAAGCTTTGTAGTGGTCGGGTTTTGGGGTTCGTTTGTAGTTGTTGCCTTGTTGGGAAGGAGATGGAGTAGAAGAAGAAAAGTGAGGACTACAATGTGATACTGTAGTAGCCATGGCAGACAGGCAGAGTCTTGCTAGATGCTCCATCCTTAAACTTTCAACACTGAACCCCTTGAACAATATTGCTAGCCAACTCAAAGAGAGTAGCATTTAAATATTCTATAACAAAAATGCAATTTTTTTTGGTTATTTTACAAGAGCCTAACAATGCATTTTTTCTTGTTACAGATACTTTTTCTTCCTTACTTTATTTGTGAACAAAAACAGTAATATAGGAAGGATCATAGAAGTTTTTGAAAATGAAAATAGTTCACAGGTATGATAAAAATTGAAGTGTTTGCAATTTGTTAAAGTAGGTTCCCAAATATTTTGACACTGACAATGACACATGATAAAAAATTCCGGTCTAAGTGTAGCATCTTATTGTTCTTCACCCTATAGTTAAATAAGCCTTACAATTTTTCTTTAATTGTACTATTACAAGACGTGCCCATGCTTTGGCATATTGGTCTATCTAAACATTGATAATAGCTTTTATTTTAGGAACATACGCAGTGGTTCCAATTTCCTTGGAGATTCTGCAGCCATTATTGTTATACGCAGTAGGTGCAACTATAATTAATAGGTATTCAAGAAAGCCCCAAGAGATAGGTAAGATTATGAGCAAAGAAATAGCAATTGGGTGGTATTCCAAAGGCCCAGGGAGAATAGAATGCACGGATAAAGTAAAGCAACGGCCTAAAAAGGAAAAATATTTTTGAGAATGGGGAATAAAGCCCAAGGTAGGCCTACTGACCCCTTTTGGGAGAAAAGTAATAAGAGATCCTTCTTAAAGAGTAATTTTGAGAATGGTGAATAAAGCCCAAGGTAGGCACACGGACCCCTTGCGGCAGAAGAGTAATAGGAGGCCTTTTTGAAGAGTAAAATGGGGTTTAAAAAAGCCCAATGGTAGAGAAATAAAATAGGGCCCGAAAAGTGAGGCCTAGTAGAATTAAATAAATAAAGAGAAAAGAAGGCCTGTAATGTCCTTGTATGAGGGGATAAATATGAATTCCGATTCTACAGTGACAAAATACGGTGAAGTAATGCAGAGTAACAGCTACAGGAAACACATGAAGAAGAAATAAGACAAAATAAAAAACGGTCGGAGATGCGTGAAGAGGAAATGACACAAAATCAAAAGCAGCAGTGTTAGGTTCTAAATGTTTAGGTTTAAATATTTAGATTTCTATTTTTATGTATGTTGGCAAACTGAGATCAAAACATGTCTAGATTATGTATTAGACATTGCTCATTATAGTACAAGCAAGGATTCAAGAACATTGAAGCTATAGAAAGAAGAATTTACTTTCAGTGAAGTTCAATCGATCGAAAATCCTAGACAAGATTTCTGCAGAATTCTATTTCAGTCAAAACACTATAAAAACGTTTAGGGTTTCAAGTGAAACAGAGCTAGGTATAAAAGGAAAATCCTATCTACGTTTTAGAATTTTAGGAAGTCTTGTAAATTACTCTTGTGAGATCTAAGAGGTTCTTTACCTTTTAACTCAACAAGCATCTGTCGGATCAAGAGATGTACAATCAAGAATTGGTGGAACCAAGTTGAAAGATCAACTACTAACGGTTTCATTGGTTTTCCTGGGTAATCATATCGTTGTCTTATTTATTTTTTCGCATTACATAATATGATTTATTACTGTTTAACCTAGATCTGAATAATAAACCTAAGTGTCAACTTGGTTAATTAATTAGGTTAAACAATTTGACAGTTCAATGGTCTAAACAAACAAACAAGTGGTGTTAGAGCGGGTTAGCTCTTGCTTAGATAGTTTTACCTTGAGTTGATCCTTAACTCCTACTGTCATGGATTCTCTTGTCTTTCCTCTTAATTCAATTAGATTTGAAATTGAATCTTTTTAATCTTGGACCATATGGCTTATGAAATGTGCAAATCATATTCTTAAATACCTTGGTATAACTACAAGTTACAATAATTATGTTTGTTATACTACACTAACTACCTTAAAAGTATGTGACACTTGTTCGTGGTATTTGGATAATGGTTGTTCTAGGCACATGACAGGTAACAAAGCCTTGTTCAAGACTCTCTTTGAAGGAAAGATAGGAATTGTCACATTTGGAGATGGAAGCAAATCAGTCATTTGTGGTATTGGCACAGTAGACATACTAGGGTTGCCCGTCTTTAAAGAATTTTGGTTTGTGGATGGATTAAAGGCAAATCTACTGAGTATAAATCAAATTTATGACAATGGATTGAATGTGTTATTCACCAAGTATGAATGTGAGATACTTGATGATGGTGGTAATTGCATTTATGTTGGGATAAGAATTGCTAATAACTTCTATGGCATAACGCCAAGCATCAGTCACAAATGCTATAGTGTGAAGATAAATTAGGTGGACTTATGGCCAAGGTTTTGAAACCCGGACCGGACCGTACGGTCCGACCGGAAAAACCTCAAACCGTTCATCTTTACGGTTATTTTAGCATCAAGAACCGTTCTATAGGAAAAAAACAGGGACCCGTGCGAATCGCGGTCGGACCTCACGGTTCTGAGAACCGTGATCAAACCGCTTCTCACGGTTCCCTGCTCCTGCTTCCCTTTGAATCTGCACTTTAAAAAAAAAAAAACACACACACACACACACAGAAAAACAAAAGAAAAAGAAACACAACTGCTAGAAGGACATCATGTCTTCATAAATACTGCCACTGCCACCTCCAGAGAAACATAGCATGTCTTTATGTTTCTTCTTCTTCTCTCTTCAGAGTACATCACGCAGCTCCCTCTCTTAAAAACTCTTCTCTTAGGCGAATCAAGCTTTAAATTCCGGCTTTGTTCTCCACCGGTAATGTGTGTGTGACAGGGTAAGAGTATAAGAGAAAGAAAATGAGACAAAGAGAGCTAGAGATGAAGAAAGAAAAATAAAAGTAGAGAGGACGCTGTGGACACTGGAGGAAGAGTCTAGAAAAATAAAAACTTGATGAGACTTGAGAGGAGTGGGTCAGTGGGGATGGGGATACGTGTGTGGAGTAGAAAAACCAAGAGAAAAAAAAAGAAAAGAAAAGGAAAAGAAACGTATGGACGGAGAGAAAGTAAAAAGAATAAAAAATCACAATTAAATGATAGTACTATAATATTTTCACAATATTTCACAATAAATCTTAAGTAATAAATTGTTATTAATTAATGTTGGTGAATAAAAAAATAATTTTAATTGTGAATTTAAATTAGAACTAATAACAATTTTTTACATAAATTTTATTGTGAAAATATTGCTAAAAATGTTGTAGACTTCTTCACTTCTTCACTGCTTCCGGAGACTTCTTTGCTGGCATTGTTGCTGCGTGCTTACTTCAGTTACTTGTTGTCACAATATAATGCTTGCTTGCTGTCAAGCACTTCTTTTTGGGTTTTATTATTTATTTAACTTTAACAATAAATGCATAGAGTCAGATCTAGCTTTTGATTTTTTTTTTTAAATTCATGATAAATGATGAACGGTAACTATTCAAATGGGCTTGGGAAAAAAAAAAAGACCCACAGTCAAATGGGCTTGGTTATGAGTAAATAAATTAATTTGTCTCTTAACTATTTTATTGGGTTTCATAAAATAAAAATTATTGGGTACTAAAGTATGCTTTGTCATCTATCTTCTTCAGTTAAAAAAAAGTATGTTTTGTCATGACTTAAAAATAATTTAGAAACTCAATAGCTATTTATATTTTTTTAGAATTTAATAATTTTTATTTGTATTATGAAAGTTATGTTATAAAAAATACTATATATATTTGTTTTGGACTATTTTAGTTAATTTTTCTATTGTTTTATTAATTTAATGTTTTATATATATTTAAAATAATTATTAAATTAATTATGACGTCATCACGGTTCGACCCCGGTTCGACCTCGGTTCGACCTCAAAAACCTTGAACCTCTCCCTTTTACGGTTCAATGAACGGTCCGGGTCTGAAAACCATGCTTATGGCATCAACAGTTAGGACATGCTACTCATAAGCAAATTGAAAAGATCTTTAAGTGTGAGGCTATTGTAGGGTTACCAAAATTTAAGAAGATAGAGAAAAGTATCTGTGGACCATGTCAAATTGTTAAACAAGTGAAATCTCAACATCTATCAATAAGTGAGATTCAGACATCCAGACCATTAGAATTACTACACATTGATCTAATGGGTCCAGCCAGAGTTTAAAGTCTGGGTGGAATGAAGTATATACTAGTAGTGGTTGATGACTTTACTCGATATACTTGGGAAATTCTTTTGAGAGATAATTCGGAAGCACCTAAAAAGATGATATATCTATGCAAGAAACTTTAGATTGAGAAGAATGCTATTGTTGCCCGTATCAGAAGTGATCATGGAAGAGAGTTGAAAACTCTAAGCTTGGATCATTTTGCAATGATCAAGGAACTAAGCAAGAATTTTCTGCACCCAAGACACCTTAGCAAAATGGAGTTGTGGAAAGGAAGAATAGAGTAATCCAAGAAATGGCTAGGGTTATGTTGAACAACAATAGTATGGCCAAGTCATTTTGGGAAAAAGCCGTGAACACTACATGTCACATACTAAATAGAGTTTATTTTAGACCCGATACCAAGAAAACTCCATATGAACTCTAGAGAGGGAAAAAGCCTATTGTGAAATAATTTAGAATATTTGGCAATGAGTGCTACATTCTTCAAGATTGTGAGAATTTTGAAAAGTTTGATCCTAAAGTGATAAAGGGATCTTTCTTGGATACTTTACATCAAGTAGAGCCTACAGAATATACAATCTTAGAACCAAAACAGTGATGAAATCAGCATATGTGGTAATAAATGATGAACAAAGTACTGAAGATCATTCTGAAGTGTTTCAAAGAACCCAAAATTGTTACATTGATAGTGAAGACACTCTACCCAAGGAGTATGTTTGCAGGCCTGATGATCAAGAATTACAAATTCTAAATAATGCAGTGTCAGAGCCTACAACACCTATTCGAGAAAGGATACAAGAACAAGGGGAGGGAAGTACTCATTCTAGGAAGACCAGCACATCAACATCCTTGGTAAAAGGACCATTTGCAAGGGTTAAGCTGAATCATCATATTACCAACATCTTGGGAAGCTTAAATGACAATATGCAACTAAGATCAAAATCACTAAATGTGATCACTCATTCTTGCTATTTGTCTTAAATAGAACCCAATAAGGTAGATGAAGCTCTTGAAGATACTGATTGGATAAACTTCATGCATGAAGCACTTCATTAATTCATTTGGAATGATTTGTGGGAACTAGTTCCTAAATCACAAGGAGTTAATGTAATTGGCACTAAATGGATTTTTAAAAACAAGTTTGATGAACATGGTACAGTTATAAGGAATAAATCAAGATTTTTAGCACAAGGGTATACTCAAGTAGAAGGAGTAAATTTTGATGAACCTTTTGCACCTGTAGCTAGACTTGAACCCATCCGAGTTCTATTGGCCATTACATGTCACTTAAATTTCAAACTGTATCAGATGGATGTGAAGAGTGCATTGTTGAATGGGATGTTGCAAGAAGAAGTGTATGTGGAGTAGCCTAAAGGATTTGTAGATCCACACAAACCTAATGATGTCTACAAACTGAAGAGAGCATTGTATGGTCTCAAACAAGCCCCTCGAGCTTGGTATGACAGACTAACTTCTTATCTTGTGGAGAATCAATTTAAAAGAGGAAACACTAATAGTACTCTTTTTATTCCGAAGGATAAGAAACATTTTGTTGTAGCACAAGTCTATGTGAATGACATTGTTTTTGACTCCACTGATGATAATCTTGCCAAGTCTTTTGCTGATGAAATGAAGACAATGTTTGAGATGAGCATGGTAGGCAAACTTACCTACTTCTTAGGACTACAAGTGAAGCAAACTAACAAAGGAATCTACATCAACCAAGCAAAATATGCCAAAAATCTTGTAAAGAGATTTGGACTGTAAAATGCAGCCCATGCTAAAATATTAGTGGCCACCAGCACAAAATTGGGGATTGATCCATCAGGTCAGTCTGTTGACATTACTTTTATATAGAAGTATGATTGGTTGTTTGTTATATCTTACTGCTAGTTATCCTGATATATCTTTCAGTGTTGGTATGTGTGCTAGATTTCAAGCTAATCCTAAAAATTCACATTTAACTACTGTTAAAAGAATAATCAAATATGTGAATGGAACTAGTGATTTTGGTTTGTTCTATAGCAAAGAGTTGAATGTATCCCTTGCTGGATATTCTGATGCTGATTGGGCTGGAAATGTTGATGATAAAAAAACTACTGGAGAGTGTTTTTATGTTGGAACCAATTTAGTTGCTTGTATGTGTAAGAAACAAAATTCAGTCTCTTTGTCTACTGCAGAAGCTGAATATATTACTGCAGGCAGCTATTGCTCACAGCTTTTGTGGATGAAAAAGTTGTTAGGTGATTATGGCATATCACAGGATACTATGGTTGTATATTGTGATAAGTCTCGTGTTATTGATATCTCTAAAAATCCGGTTCAACACTCTAGGACTAAACATAGAGAGATTAGATATCACTTTATTAGGGATCTTGAGGAAAGAAAAATAGTTGTTCTTGAATATATCCCTACTAAGCATCAGAATGCTCACATATTTACCAAACCTTATGATAGAAGTAGATTTGAGTCTCTCCATTAAGTGATTGGTGTTATCACATGCCTCTAGGTTTTCCTGAACCTTATGGTCCTCGTGCTTAATCTCTCTATCTTTTGGACCAAAATGTTTTTGCTTAGAATTTTTTTTTTTTTTAATTCAAAAAAAAATACTAAATACTAAGTGTGTACCTAAGGTTGGTCTATGAAATTTACATTTCATGATTGTGTTCCTTGTTTAACTTTGATGAGTTATTTTCTGCAAAATGCTAGTTTGTGCTATGTAGTGCTTAATTGTGTGAGTTGTTTATATTTTCTAAACAAATGATTTTAATTCTGATGTCTCATATTTTGATCGTGAGGACTAGAAAATCCTATGAGGAAGGAAAAAATAACCATCTCACCACTGTTACTTGCCAATCAGGAACACTTGTGTGCAAATTATAAAAGCCATGCTTGGTAAGGTGTAGTACTTGCACAGCAAGATTAGATGAGGTGTTATTTTCAAAAGAAAAATAATGTGTAACAAGGGTATTTTCTTTTCTATCTCTTATATGCCCATGCATGATATCTTTGATTGTGCTCAAAAGAAAAGGCAAAAAGAATCAAAATGCTTTTATATGATTGCAAGCATGTTTTCTAGGAGATGTAAGGGTTATATGATGCAACTCTTAAGGTGATAGTTACTTTCAAACCAATGTGATTGATGATGTAGAAAATTTGTTTAATTACTTTCTACATATCACCTTTTATGTATCTTATACACTTGCTAGTTGCACATATTACATGCAAATCTTTGTTAAACTTTGTACATATGAATGTGTGTTAACTGATTTGGTCATTCGAAATTATACATTGTGTAATGTTTAATACTCTTTTTAGGGTTTGGGTTGAACTTTTTGAAGAGGAAAACTTAATTGTTTGAAGAAGATGTGTTTTTGAAAACTTCTAGAATCATTCATATGAATTTCATATCATGAAAAGTGGTTTTGAATTGTGTTTTTGCAGAAAATTTCAAGTTTTCAAAAATTCTGAATTTCATTTTTTTCGATTGATCGAAGCTATCTCTCGACCGATTGAAAAAGAGCAGTTTTTAGGCCAAAATTTACTGTCTCTTTTGATTCCTATTCGATTTCTTTCTATCGGTTGAAATCTGTTTTTAAAATTTTTCGATTGCCTCTTGATTCCTCTTGACCGATCGAATTTCGTATTTTTCAAATTTTAAAAAGGAATCAGATCAGTATTTTTCAAAAACTTTGTCTTCTTCCTCTCGACCCCTCTTGATTCCTCTACACTATTTTTTTTTTTTTTTTTTTTTTTTTTGAGTCAAAGCTTTAAACGTTTTCATCTACATACCTGGTATAACTCTTTTACCCTTCACTTGTGAGTTAGAATCTCCTATTTGTAGGAATCTAAAGTTTAGGGATTGGTTACCTTTGTGTCAAGGTCTTGTTCCCCCTCCTACAGTTCTAATTAGAGAATTCTATGCGAATCTCTCTATCGAGTCTAATTATTCAGGTAGTCATATTTTGTTTACTTGGATTCGAGGTGAGGAGTTTAAGATAACTGAGAAAATAGTATCCAAGGCCCTTCGTGTACCTCTTGTTTGTAATCCTACCTATCCATACAATTCTTCTCCTTCGATTGATGATGTGATGTCTCTTCTCTGTAGCAAACCTGTCACATAGGGTAATTAACATGTGTTCTATAATTAGCAGGAGCATAGGTTCAAAATTTCAGTATGTTTGATTAATCATTTTTCAAGAGGGGGATATGAAGATCAACTTACTAAAATATTGCCAAAATCCTATGGTGGAGTCTTACCCAGGTGACAATAAATAAAATGAACAATGTAATTAATTGAAGGATTTGACTTACCTCCAGTACTTTTTTAACTGGACATGTCATTTTGTTTTAAATATACAATGAAACGTAGTAGTTGCTTTTAATCTCTACATTTTATTTAGTTAGTAGGTGACGTGACAGTCTCTCATTAAAATAAAAGAAAATTACAGTTACAAAAGTACTGGAGGTAAGTCAGACCTTTAATTGAAATGGTAAAAATATGCATTTCATAAATGTGCACAAATATCATCCTTGAATTTTGACATGAGTGTTAATTTACTCCTTGGACTTTTGATTTGAAAAATTAACCCATGCACATTACGTTTGTGACAAAATTAGATCTGTTAATATTTTCCATTGAAATTAATGGATTTAATCATATAATGTGTGTTTCTCAAAAAAAAAAAACCATAATGTGTACATGATGTGGCAGATGCGTCCATTAATTACATCATTAAATCTGTTAATCTTTAACGGAAAATAATAGTAAAGTGTTATCAAATTGACATTCACTATACTTTCTCAAAAAAAAATTGACATCCACTATATAAAGTATATGAGTGACATGTATAAAAACAACTATATATTTAATTGAGATCAGCTGAGCTCAGCATAGAGGAGGATTGAAAACTGCATAATTTATTTATTTATTTATTTTTAGATTGCATAAATTTCAAGTACCAAATTATGGATGGTAACAAATTCTGAATCACAAATAAATATGCCTTTCTAGTTGTGGATTTCAGATGAACACTTAAGAAAGACACTGACAACAGAAACGTTTCAACTTGGCAAATATCAATGTATTTTACGGCCTCAATCCTCTCAACATCGCTCTTTATGCTCAAAGCTGGCTTAGCTTGCCAAGTAGTTAGGTTGAGCCACACCTGAAATGAACGAAAAGAAGCATAATTAATTCATTTAACAAGTTCTTAGCAAATAATAAAACAATAAGAATAACTATAGTAGGTAACTTTCAGCTCCGTTTGGTTGGGAGGATGAAAAAGTTGGAGGATAGAAAATAAAGAGAGGTTGGAAAAGCAAGAGGATAAAAAAGATTTTAGTTTCCTTCATTTGTATTTGGTTGGGAGGGTGGAAAAGTGGAGGGTTGAAAAACTTTTTTATTTGGTTGAAAATAAAGTTTGTAAATTTACTATCATGTCCCTATTAAATAAAACAAAAAGTAACATATTATACTTTTTTAAAAAAATGCGTATAGATAGACACTTCATTAAAGTTAAAAAGAAAAAAAAAGCATAAGAAATTAACGCAAAACTGTTTTGTAAAAAAAAAAAAACAAAAGCAAAAACCAACCAAAATTAATGAGAAAATGAACATATGAGCTCCAAAAAAAAAAAAAAAAGTTAACAGCATAAAACGTCCAGAAAAAATCAAAGGGAAAAAAAAAGAAAAAAAGAAAAAAGCCAACACGTTAGTACAGAGAAAGCAAAAATCAAAGAAAAAAAAAAAAAAGAAAAGAAAAAAGAAAGAAAGAAAGAAAGAAGCCAACACATTAGTACTTTGTACAAAAAAAAAAAAAAAAAAAAAATGCCAACACATAGGTGAAGTCCAATGTGAAGGGTATTTTTGAAAACTCATTTCATAAGCTTCTCCTTCTCAGTTTTCTTCTCATTTTAGGGAGAAAACTTTTTAGTGGGTCTGGGAGAAAACACCATTTATTTTCCTTCCTCTCCACTCAACCAAACACACTCCAAAAAAGTTTCCCTTCCTATTTTCTTTCCAAAGCTTTCTATCCATCCTATTTCACCTCCAAACAAACACACCCTTAATCATTAATGGGTAACTGGGTTCATTACTTAGAAGCCATAGCACAACATCATATAGTGATCAATGATGGCTCAAAAGGCCTTTCCTTTAAAAATGGGGGTAGAGGTAAGGTCAAAAATTGTGTGCATATGCAACATACTAATTATGGGTGTATGTGTGCGTGTGTATAATGGAACTATTTGAAAAATTGGTATTAAGGGAACTATAAGACACTATTAATTATTTTTATTTTAAAATAAGAAAAAAAAAGGAAAAATAATGATATGATTTTTTTTTAATATTTAAAATGTTGAGCTGTGTATTTTATTTGCCACGTAGGCTATTTTCCGTTAGTAAGATAACAATAAAGACCAAAATGGAATAGTTTTTGATTTTGGGGACTAAAAGCAGTAAAAATAAAAAGTAGGGACCAGAGTGGAAATGAGGTGAAAATGTAGGGACAAAAATAGTATTTCCGCCTTTATTTATTTATTGGGAGAATTAACCATGTTTATTTTGAGTAGCTGCACTCTAAAAGTTTGCTTACCAAAGTTCATTTGTACATCCATGATCCATAACTTTATAATTTACTGATGCTTAATTAAAAAAAAAAAAAAAACCATGATAGACAAAATTTTGTTTGTAGATGAATTGAGAATGTGATCAAATTCTTCAGCCACAACGATAAATAAGTGCCTGTTTTGTAGTAGCTTTCAAGTATAGTTTTTCAAAATGATGTAAAAACCATAGTTTAAAAAGTGTTGTGAAAATACGTGTTTAAAGTACTCATAATGTAAAAAAATGTGTTTGGTACCATGTTTCAAACAACATATTTTTGTGATGCTTCAATTTCCAAATTTGGACGCCTATTGGAAGGCCTTACTAAACTTTGATTGACCTTATTCTAGTGGCATTAGAAAGATATGGATGTTTAGTTTCTAGATAATTTGATGTTATGAAAATCAGAAGGCAGGCCAAAATGTTAAAGGCCCAAGAAGCAAGTTAATGTGCTTGGCAATATTTTCATGATATTTCAACTGTCTTAATTCTGATTTCGATCCATGAGCCATCGTTTTAAATGGAATTCAATACTCATTGTAATGACATTGGTTTTATCCTGATTAAATGGCCGCACCAAAAGTCAACTCTTGATTGCCGCAAAAGTCAACTTTAGGTCAAATTTGGTCAAAATTGACCAAAAGTTCAAATAACCTTAGGCTTGATATAAAAACATGAAAAAAAAAAGTCATTTTGATGGAGTTTTGATCAATTTTGACCTTCAGTCAACTCACGGTTGACTACGGGCATTTTGGTCATTTTGACTTGAAATGACACTTTGAGTACTTTGATGCTTGAACAGGTTAAACCATGATGATCTTGATGTTCCCACGGTCCCCTATTTAAAAAAAAATTATTTTTCTTTGGAATTTTTGGGGACTAACATGCAAATCGAGGCAAACAAAGTACGGTATTAACACAATGCTAAGGAATGTTTGGGATAGAAAAACTATAGGAGACTTTGCAATTTGGTCATGGTGGTGTGTGCAACCAAGGAAACTGAAACCTCCAATGCCTATGAATCATGATGAACCTAAGAAGGGTTAATGAGGATGATGGTGTGCTTGATGATGACGTTTCAGCGGGGTAAAAACGTTTATTTTCAAATCGTTTTGAAGGAAAATTCTTCCAACTCACTATATAAAGATTCATAAAACTATCCATGCGTACATTGGCCCCATTTGATTCCATTTAGTTGGGGTGATTTTGGAGGCAAGGAAATGGAAAGAGAGAAAATATCTTTTGGGATTTTATTTGGAGGAGAAATGTGAGGGAAAACTGGTGGGGCACGGGTATTTTCTCCACGGGCGCACAAAATACAATCTCCCCAAATCAGAGAGAAAATGGGAGAGAAAAGGGAAAAAAAAAGTCTCACGTGTTTTGGACGGAAATTTCGACCAGTAAAACTTTTCTTTTCTTCCCTCTTTTGTCAATTTCTTCTTTCATTTTTTTTTGTCTTTTTCTATTACTTCTCATTCATTTTTCTTCCATTTCTTTTGTGTGTTCATCCTTTTTTTTTTTTTCTCATATGTTTTTTTTTTGTACATTTGTTTGTTTTCCTCATCTGTTTTGCATTTTTGTTTGTGTGTTTGTATGCATATTTTAATGAAGTGTCTATCCATACACAATTGAATTGAAAAAATTTATACAATTTACATTTTCTATCCTAGCTCTCATTTTTCTTTCCAATTGAACAAATGAGTTTTATATTCCTCCAATTTTCTAGCCCCCAACCAAATGAAGCTTGTCACATGGTCTATTTAATGAGTCATGTGACTAATCTAAATAATACATGCTGATGGTTTTACGAGTTGTTATTTGTAATTCAAGATTTCACAATTAAAATGCATATAATACAAACATAGAGAGGTTCATATACAATCCACACTAACTAATTACACGATATTAATTAGGAAATTGAAAACAGAAGTATATCCTAAGAGTCACACAAAACTAGGTAATCTCTTATCCTCTAAGCAAGTTCAGCATAACATGACACACATATAGTTTATACAAACTCTTATTCCCTGTTCGTCTTTCAACATCTCCTTCATGCTACTTGATAGGTTCTTAAAAATTTATTAATGCATTACCTTTAAAAGAGGATTGGTTCAATAAAGTATGGACTATCCATCAACACCAAACAAAGCTCAAGGAGGTAAGGCAACAGATGGATTGAAAGGAACCTGGTCAGCACAACTAAGCAATTCATGAGGCCCAGCTTCGTTTGGGTTAACACCTATACGATCAAGGTAATGTAGGTTATAATCGATGATGTTGTTCATGGAAGTCTCATTATTACCTTTACCACAAACAAGATCTCCATAGAGCACATTCATGGTAGTACCAAAACCTGAAACTCTCTTGGCCAAATTGTCATTCTCGGTGGATTTCCAGTTGCCAATAAAGACATCATGTGCTGAAGGTTGATTTTCTTTTATTGGCGTCATCCACCTCCAAATTGCAACCAAGAAGGCCAAGGTAGCATTTTTTTCTATGTATTCTGGATGGTTCAACAAATCCACATTCAAATCTTTAGTGGCTTCTCCATAATTGTAGTTCCTGATGAATATCATGAATAAAGAGAATCCATTGGATTGTGTCATGAAGCTGTCAATTGATCTACAGTTTCTTTAAGGGCAGGAAACAAAAGATACATACAAGTCTTACAGTTGTAAAGCAAAATGTTATGTCTTTAAGAAAAGGAAAATTCTTGTATTTAGTTTTACCAAAAATTAGGTTGCACATGTTTTTCTCAAGAATCGGTTACCTAGATTTTGTATGATGAATGCATAACTTAGGAACTCATATTTGAATTATGCTAGAAAATGATCACGTTTTGATTTTTTTTTTCATTTTTTTTTTAAGGCAAACATAAAAATTCTAAAGAAGTTTCAACTTAAATAAAATTGAACGATATAAATGATAAAATCATTCGATGCAAAGATATAAAGAATGTATAATTATTGCTATTTATTGATAAGATAGATACCAATAGATAGGACAAAATGGGCTTCTGCCCTTTTTGGGCAAATTAATTAGCTTTTTGCCCTTCTTCCCAAACTAAATAGGGAAATGCCCCTCTTTTGAAAATCGAGTTTCTCAAAATTGAGTTAAAAAAAAAAAAATTCTGGAGCCCTATAGTGACGTTTTTAAGGACTTATAGTGACATTTTAAAAACCTATAGTGACGTTTTATAACTTGATATCCATAAAATCGAGTTATAGGCAATTTTATTGCCTATAACTCGATAAATTGCCTATAACTCGATTTTATGGATATCAAGTTACAAAACGCCACTATAGGTCTTTATAAACGTCACTATAGGTTCTTGAAAACGTCACTATAGGGCTTAAATCGATTTTGAAAAACTCGATTTTCAAAAGAGGGGTATATCCTATTTAGTTTGGGAAGAAGGGCAAAAGGCTAATTAATTTGCCCCAAAAGGGCAGAAGCCCATTTTGTCCCCAATAGATAGGTAGAGCACCTTGACCATAATATGCAACTCCAGGTGCACATGGATAAATGTCTTTGTAGTTCTCATCACAATAATGAAAGCTGGTATTCTTTTCCTTGTAATTGCATAAACCGCAAGTTACAGGTCTAGAAACGTACCGTTCGTCGTCACCTAAAAAATATCATCCACACTTTGCTTAGAGATTGAATGAACCAAATATTATTAATCATTGTTCATATACTACTTTATTTACAAATAGCTAATTCATCAATACGTAGTTCCCCAAGTGAATTTAGTTCCCAATTTAATTTGTTATTTTAGTTCTATTTGTTTCAATGTTAATATTTTCTAAAAAATGAGTTATTTTTTAAATTGTTTATTTTATAGCCGAAAATACCACTTTGGTCTATATATTTTAGAGTCATAATCAATATGGTTCCTACGTTTTGATAACAATCAAGTTAGTCCATACCGTTAATTCACTAATGAAAAATGCTTACATGACTAACAGCGTGCATTGCTAGCACACATATGGCAAACAAAATAATATAAAGTTAAATAACTAATATTTAAAAGCCACATAAGCATTTCATTTAAAAAGAAAAAAGCCATTTTAAAAACAAAAAAATAACTGGAAAAATTAATTGAAATAGATAAATAAATTAAATGAATTAAAAAATAGTCCTTAATTTTTTAAATTTTCTTTTGTATTCTTGCAATTTCTTAGCTACCAAACACAATGCTAGCAGCACACCAATATGAAAATCCCAACCAAAATAAAACCTCTTACAAAACCAAACACACAAAAAGAACTGATCAAGCCCCAATCAAGAACAAGTGTGCACTAATCAAACACAAACATCACATATTCACAACCCATACAATAAATTCCTCTATTCACACATAACTTGTCATCCACATACACATCATAGAAACCCTGACAACCAACATTTCACAAATCTTGTGCCATGCGGCGTAGATGTCCCCTCTAAACACCCATTTGAGAAGAGAGAGAAAGGGTAGAACCTTTAGGGTTTAGGCAAGCTGAAAGTTCAATTAGTGTAAAAACACCCTTGAACGTTTAGACCCCCAATTTACAAATTAACCAATTCAAGCTTTATGTCAAACAACTAGTGTGCGGAAAATGAACAAAAGCTATAAAACAGAATTGGAAAACAATCTAAGCCAAATTAAAATCACAACCCACAGCAGATAATAAAAGGCAAAGATAAAAGAGAAGGAAGATGCAAATACAAAGACAACACGCGATGTGTTATCGAAGAGGAAACCAAAGCTCTCGGCGTAAAACCTCTCTGCCGCCCTCCAAGTGGTAAACAATCCACTAGAAAATGTAGTTGGGATACATGGACAGCAATAGACCCTCCAAGCCTAATCTACCTAGTGCACCTAAGTCCTCCAAGCTTCTTGCTCCAACGAGGTTGCGCCGAACCTATTTCTTTTTTAGCTTTCCGGATTCCGCTACTTAACCATAGCATCAACCAATGTAAATTGGTTCCTTCCTAACTGCTTCCCAGAACACCAAATAGCCCTTTCACAGTAATGGATATGGTGAGAAAAAGGTTTTGGTAAAATGCCTCTCAAGGATTTGACAATGGAGAGGAAGAGAGTTGAGAAATTTAAAGAGACTCTTATGTAAAGATTGTAGATGAATCAATCTTGTTTTACTCTAGGGTTTCTCTCTCAAAATTCTCTCTGGAAACTCTCTTTCTTTTGTGGGTATAAGGGGTATTTATACTGGGGTAAAAAAAGAATGTGAAACGTCAGGTTTTTCAAAACAAGGATGGCTCGCGGCTTGGCCTCGCGACTTGACTAAGTCGTGAGATCCATCCTCGCGACAACAGAATGGCCAGTTGTCCTATTTTGTCCTGTAGTGCTCCTTTTGTCCTGTAGTGCTCCAGCTAGCATGACACTTCAACTTCTGCAATGCTTGGCACGTGTGCTGCTTCTGGCGGCTTACAGCCACGAGTCACCCACGAGATCAAGTCGCGAGACTCTGTTTTCTTGCACACTCTTGAGCATTCAATCACTCTATCTCACTCACTACTCTTACAACAAACCCACCTAAATACAGGGTTACTAAATGCTGAAATACAAGTAAATTTGGCACGGAATAAAGCCAACAAGATGGTTGATTAAATTCAACCTTACATAAGCAGATAAAGAGTTGAGGCTAGAGTGAGAAAGGGAAAAGGAATGAAATCAATAGAGGAGATGGTTGTGGTGTGAGCTTGCAAGAGGGTTTGGCTTGTGAGTGAGAGAGAAAGAAAGGTTTGCCCAGAGAGAGAGAGAGAGAGAGAGAGAGAAAGAGCTTCACAGTGAGAAACAAAGGGATGTCATTGCCGATGCTAGCAGTGGCATGCAATGGTGAACTAGAAGGGATGATATTTTTGGAGGATCAAGATTATGGCCATGGTGGTTGGGGTTCGGTCAGACATAAAGAAAAGATTTCTAGTAGGAAGGGGGAACTAGTTAGGTAGTGTTTGATTATGTGAGGGATTTTATTTGGTTGAGATTTTCTATTGGTGTGTTTCTGGGTATTTTGTTTGATTGCTAAGAAAGTGTAAGCATACAAAAGAATTTTTTTTTAAAAAAAAAATGAGGATTTAAAAAAAAAATTCATAATTTTTTCAATTAAAATTTCAAGATTATTATTATTATTTTGGGTTCTAACATGACTTTTAAATGTTAAGTACTTAATTTTATATTATTTTGTTTTCCATGTGTGTGCCAATGGGATGCACACCATCAGCCATGTAGGCATTTTCTTTTAGTGAATTAACAGTAGGTACCAAATTGACTTTAAGTTGAAAATAATACAGACTAAATTAACAACTACTAAAATGTGGGGACTATATTGACCGTGATCTCAAAATGTAGGTAAAATGGTAGTATTTTCTATTTTTTTACACAATTATTTCATTTTTCTATGTTTGGTAACAACCTTAAAAGAGTTTTAAAATGATCTTCTACCTTTCTTTATTTTTAGTTTGCCATGAGATATGATTGTTTGCCAAAAAAAATTTACTGGAGAAATATTTTTTAAAAATAAAGCATACTTTTTCTGTTGACTAAAGATAATTTTCCTTTAACTCATTTTTTCTGATGCTACCAAATACCAAAAATACGGAAACTATCTACACACAATGTTTTCCTTAGAAACAAATAGATTAGATAAAATAATTTACATTCTGTTTGTTTTAATGGAAAATTTTATATGAAGATAGTTTTCCGCATTTTCCTGTATTTGGGAGTATTAGAAAAAGTGGATTAAAAGAAAATTATCTTTTAACTTTTTTTGTTTAGAATTATTTCTACTAACAATTTCCACAAAACAATTTTATCTCAAATGAAACTAAATAAGAAAAACAACTCTATCTCACTTAAGTTAAATATGGGCAGCCAAGAGACAGTTTTTCAACTTAATTTAAGATCATTACTAAACACGTAATGTTTAATTTGGCCCCTCTATTATAAATCATACCAATTATATATAGCCCCTCAAATTATAACATCAATTGTCAATTTCATCGTTTGGTCTCTTGTCCTTTTAAATATTAACAAAATTATTAGTTGAAATTGATTTTATTTTACATATTTACAAACTCAAACATTGTTAAGTATAAAATAATAAAATAGTGATTTTTTAATTATTTTAATAGGACCAGTTATTTTAACCATTGACTTCGCGTGAGTAGGGTGAAAGTCTGTGGGAAGTAGGAACTATCAAGAAATAAATAAGAATTTAAAGTGTGTGAGCGTGACCAATTATAGGTTCTAGTTAGCTCAACTCACCAAAAACTAATTGATGTTTTAGTCTGATAATAAAGAGTTATTATTATAAGCGGACGTTATACGTTGAAACTCTCTTAATTTTTTTTTTTTAATAAAAAAATTAGCTTGTTTTATCTTTTTATATTTTAATAGAAGCTTTAGTTAGGTTAGGACGAAATGTATAGGTGCTTTTTTCTCCCCCTCAAAATATGGGGTGTTTTAGAGATGTTCTCCAAACTTGTTATGGTCTGTACCTTAACCTATCTTATAACGTATTATATCTTTGCTTAGTATCAAAGTGGTTTCAAAAAAAAAAAAAAATAACGATCGGGTCCGATAATAAATATATCTTTTTTTTTTTTTTTGAGAAAAAGGCAAGCGAAATAATATATATATATATATATATATATATATATATATAGAGAGAGAGAGAGAGAGTGTTGAGTTCAAGTTACACCTAGTGTAATTCCATAAGAGTTACACCTTTTTTAAACCGTAGATTTATAAGAGATCCAATGGATACAAACAAAACACCAATATCTATTACAACATGTTTCTCAAAAAAAAAAAAAAAAATCTATTACAACATTAAATACTTACCTAATAATTAATAGTCTCCTCATTATCTCTCTCCTCATTAAATATTTCTTATGTCTCTTTTTCTCTCTCCTTATTAAGTCTTTCTTTCCATTTTCTTTACAATTTCTCCTACGTTTCTACTTTCTTAGTCAAAAGCTTCTGCCGTGAACTGAATGGCCACACTGCAAAATTGTTTAGCAGTTTCTTCTTTAGCTTCTGCCGTGAACTAAAATAAAGGAAGTCAAAAGCTTCCATGTTTTATTGAATGTATTCCAATTATATCATCCTGTTATGCTCTTAGTAATAAATTTGTGAAACTGCTTGGTTTTTTTTTTTTTTTTTGGTTTTTTCTTTCTGTTGGTATGATAATAATTAAATTTGCAAACGCAAGTTTTGTTTTTGTTTTTGTTTTTTTTTTTTTTTTGAGAAGCCAAACACAAGTTTTGTTTGTATGAGTGTCATTCTACTAATTTCAATATTTGTAAAAATATGAATAATTTAGCTTCTTCTGAATAAAATGGAAAGTCAGCGGTAGTAGAGTTAAACAATTGGGCCTATCTTGAGTTTCTCTCTCTTCTACATCTAGAGACGTTTAATAAAGAGAAAGGTATTTAAGATTGTAAGAACTTATAGGCCTCTAGCCATACTATTGTCATACGATGAGGGTAAACATTAGGATGAATTTGAATTACAAACAAATTCTAATTGGATCAAATTTGGATAGTTTCTATCTTATTGTAATCTATACAATCTGATAAAATTTGGTTTACTGTCTTCATCCATTTTTCTCTACTAATGTTTTTTTATTTCTCCTTATTTCTGCACTTTCTGGCATCCCTGAACGTAATTGATTTTTTTTTTTAAATATTTGTTAGGAATTTAGATACAATAGTACTTACTCCTTGAAAATTTTATTTCGTTTTTTTCAGTAATTTTCTAAACATACTATCAAGGAGAGAGAAAAAGAGACATAAATCTACGATGAAGTGATATTCAGGGATAATTTGTTGGAGAAATTGTAAAGAAAATGGAAAGAAAGACTTAATAAGGAGAGAAAAAAAGAGACAAAAGAAATATTTAATGAGGAGAGAGATAATGAGGAGACTATTAATTAGGTAAGTACTTAATGTTGTAATGGATAATGGTGTTTTGTTTTTAATCCGTTGGATTTCTCATAAATTTACGGTTTAAAAAAGGTGTAACGCTTGTGGAGTTATACTAGGTGTAATTTGAACCCATCTCATATATATATATATATAAGTTAAAAGACTTTCTTTTAAAGAATGGGGGGTAGTCTTTTCTTGCTTCTGGCGACTCCGTTGTTTTTAGATAAGTAAGTATTTTATTGAGGAAAAAAAATCTTGAAAATAATTAGGAAAAGGAGGTTTTAAAAAATATATAAAATATAAAAAAAAAATTCTAAGATTCGATCCAAACCAAACAATCTCCTAGGCCTACAATATAATTTACTGTAAATATTCGCTCACACTTATTTTTTACATCTCTATACACTATATCCACAATAATATATGCTTACACACATATTTTAAATTATTAAATTGTAATTCCAAATTATTTAAAATGTAGAAAATAGATATGCATATGAAAGATGTAAAAGATAGTTATAGATTTACATTCTATCTTGTAAATATATATATATATATATATATATATATATATATATATATATATATATATATATTTACAAGATAGAATTTTCACTCTTGTTAATCTAAATGTATATGTGTGTGAAGTTCTCTCTTGAAAATTTGAATCTTGACTCTTACCCCTACACCCTATAAGCATTTATACTTGTAGAATAACCACTGCACTAAGGGTACACGGTGGTGATTTACATTATATTATTAATATAAGATTTATATTATAGACTAAATAAATGTGCAGTGCGAATTTTATAATGTTATAAGATGTAAAATAATAATTTTATGGATATAAAGTAAGTCTTGAAAGTTGTTTCTCATTTTCTCAAAAAAAAAAAGAAAAAAAAGAAAAGAAAAGAAAGTTGTTTCTCAAAAGAACAAAAGTCTTGAAATTAAGTTGAAACACAGTAAACACTTTGATCTCATCTATATACGACATCAAAGCCAGACGGAATATATACATATATATTCAACCACACCAACAACAGAAAAACTCAAATTAAAGAGAAACTCTGAACTCACAGGTTACTTTGCTGCCGATATGTGCAAGTAAGGCTGCGACTTCCATTTTTCCAAGGGAAACCTTCCCTCCGTCCTTGTAGGTAGTACCAACGCCATAAGGCTGGTACTGAGCTGCGGCAGCGATAAAAGACGTGTAGTTTCAGAACTCTAATGACCAAGACGACGGCTTATTCTTATAAGTTTTGTTATAAGCTGGGTATACAGGACGGTCAGCCTGAAGGCTGTTATACACACTCATACGTTTAAACGGGGTATTCTGGACGTTCTGACTAACATTCCCTTTGCAGCATATTCCTTCGCCTTCCTCCATCAACATACAGCATAGACCTTTGTACTTCAGAACAGAACGACCACGGTAATAAGGGTTGTCACAATTCACTAGCACTAATATAAATGCCAATATTGTAAATGGTACAATCCATTTATACTCCATTTTTTGCATCTAACAATTGACAAGGTTATTGGAGAGTGGAGAGAGTTGTGTAATGTGTTCCTTCACTTGGAAGAAAAGGAGTGGATGTCAATGTGATTACGAAGAATCAGGAATATTTATAGATATATCTTTACTTCAAAATGAATAAAATAATTTGTTTCATTTTGGTTGAAAAGGACGTAACGTAATTTACGTAAATACTTAAATTCTATACTTTAATTACGATTTGAACATTATTTATCTTTCTCCACTTGTGCCATGTTCCACTCAAGTTCTTTCCCTCTCATGCAAGCTCTGGGGGTGCATTCTTCTTCTGCCATACTTGTGGAGTCTTTGTGTAAATGTCTAGTCTTTGTTCAAAGTCTTGCTACTACTTTTCCTTTGTTATCTTTCGTCCTAATATATATAGGTATAGCCAGTTTGTTCGTGTGTCGGTTATTATTTCGAATCTATTTTTGTCTAATCTTCTCGTTTATTGTTTTTTTTTCTGCACAATCTTTGTTGACTGTCTTGTTATTACTTTTGTCCTATTCTTCGTTCTGTAGCCAGTTTGTTTGTCTCTCAATTTTTTATTTTTTTTATTTTATTTTAAATTTCGAGTATGTTTTTGTCTACTCTTCACGTGTATTATTATTTTTAATAAATTTAATCATATTCATATACAGATAAAGGGATAAAATATTTTTTCCCCAATGGGCACTCAACGTTCCCTTCCAACCACAAACCACGTTTTCTAGGATGTAGCGTTTATTACACGCATACAAAGTACAAACACCTCTACGCATGGCGAAAAAGCGATTAAATGACCAAGTTAGAAATTTTGACTTGAATCATTATTTTAATTACTTGTTTTTTCGTATGTGTGCATTAATGTGTATTAATGCATGTAACAAATTATTAGGTAAAAATGCAATTTACACCGCTAACTTTGCTTTAAGAATCATTTTAGTCATTTTAAAAGTTGGAATTTTGTCATTTTAATTCAGTAAGTTTACTCTAAAGTCATTTTAGTTCTTTAAGTTTGAAAATGATCATTTTAGCCCAATAAATATACCCAAAAATTGTTTTACTCCTTTAACTTTGTAGTTTTGAGTTATTTTTAGGCAAAGTTACTTGACTAAGTGTCCATTTGGGAGAAGCTAAGCTGAAAATTTCAGCTTATTTGCAATTTCAGTTTATTTTTGTGACTATTCATGAGTCCTACTGTATTTTTTAGTATAATTCATGGGTTTCGTTGTACTATTCAACTAACTTTTACCTTTATCTATATTACTTTCAGCAAAAAGTTTTCAATTTCAGTTAAATAAGTTGTTCTTAAATGAACACTTAGTAAGTCTTTAAAAGACTCAAATGATTTTTGAATGATTTAGTTACCAGACTAAAATGAAAATTTCAAACTTAAAGAACTAAAATGTTTTTGGTGCAAATTACAAACTAAAATGATCAATTACAAACTTAAAGAATCAAAATAATTTTTTGGACAAAATTAGTGGGTGTGAATTGTATTTTTGCCAATTTTAACCTTTATGTAATATTATTACCGCTTTTTACCTTTATGTAATACTATAAGGTTCACACTTTACGTTATACTCTTATCCTTGTGTACTAATACTAATAGTTTTAAACTCTGCTTGGCATCTCCTCTTTTTTTTTTTTTTTTTTTTAAATTTTTAATGAATCCACTTGGCATGCCTATACATTGGATTGAAATCAATAATATGTTTATAGTTTCAACAAAGTAAAAAAATAAAAATAAAAAAAGGAAAAAGCAACGAAGAGAGATGAAAAGGAGAATTTATTAGTATGTGATCGATGCTTCATTTCGTGGAATATGGAAGTCATTATTTTGTTTTGGTGTGTCGTCAACGGGCCCTTTAATTTGTATGCAAAAGAAGTCGAAGGCGGAAAAGCATGCAACTGTAGTTGAAAATTGGTTGAAGATGACCATGTAATCATCTTCATTTTATTTTATTTTATTTTTTCTTTACCGTAAGGTACATTTGTGAGTGAAATCTCATATTAAATAATAATGAGAAGAGAAAATAACTAATATAACATAATTAGGTCCAAGCTCATTATAAGCTTAATTTTTTTGGTCATGTATATATGTTATATTAACTACTTAATTATAGTCTTTCCAACATGTAATTTTTATTAGCAAGTGGTATTAGAGCCCATAATAGTGTTGAGCAAAGGTGATAAAGTTATCATAATTCCTTTTGCAATTACAGTAGAGACAAAGGTTGAATAATAATGAAAATAAAAGAATGATTAATATAATATAGTTGTAGGACCTCAAAAATTTATATAGTATAATATTAGTGGGTTCACTATAAAAAAATCGTCCTGTTCTAGCGTTTTTTTCCCGGCGTTTTTACAAACCGCCGTAATAGATAAGCCTATACCAACGCTTTTTGCCAGCGCTTTCAAAGCGCTGCCATAGGAGGCCTATAGCGGCATTTTCCAAAAACGCTGGTATAGGAAGACCAAAAACGCTGGGATAGGATTACTGATTTCCCTTATAGGGAAAGAGCTATCCCAGCGCTTCCAAAAACGCCGGGATAGGTCTTTCTCCATAAGGGATTGGAGGGACCTATCCTAGCGCTTCCAAAAGCACTGGGACAGGGCTCTTTTCATAAGGGAAGGGAGAGACCTGTCCCAGCGCTTTTAAAAGCCCTGGGATAGCAATGGAGAAAGAGCAATCCCAGTGCTTTTATATTATATTATACATATAATAATAATAATAATAATAATAATAATAATAATAAATGAAATATGGTAAGTAAGATATTTAGGTTCTACTATTTAGAAGTTGTTTTAAAATTATTTTGGATGTGGTATTACTATTTTTTTTTTCCACAAATTTAGAGTTACAAAAACTTTCATATTTTTATTTGGAATATTTATTTCTTTATTTATTTATTTTTTACCAAGGTTGATATGATTTGTTTTAATTGATACATAGTAAAAATGATGTTAGTGAGGGTTGGACCTAGGACTACCCTCACTTGTCCCAAAAAAAAAAAAAAAAAAAAAATTTATACATGCAAAAAAAAAAATTATATAAATAATCATTTTAAACAAATATGTTCTGTGACCATTCTTACTTAAAAAAATGTATATATATATATATATATATATATATATATATATATACACACTAAATTAACTTATTTTGACTATCCTAATAAAAATGTTGAACATCTTTACTTGAAAATCATAAGAATTTGAGTTCAATAAATATAAGAATAATGCTGACAGTTTTTATATCCCTTAAAAACACAATTGGATTAACCTAGGTAATTAGTCAAGTTATTACTTAGTCCAAATTCAAAATCTAGGTTATTACAATCAAACAATCATATCATACATAGCAGCGGAAATATAAATAACACAATGATATGATGACCCAGGAAACCAAACCGGTAAAAACCTGGGGAGGATTTAACTTAGCTATCCTCAAGGTAAACCTGAATCCACTATGAAAAAATCGAAGTTTTATAATAGGACTTAGACCGCTAACATCCTACTACTACCCACTAGTAGAAACTTACTGACAAGACCACGTGCAAGCTCCGAGACCACGGACTCCTTCTTTCTTGGATTCTCCAGCAAGTACAAGCACACCCACTTGTGTTTCTTTAAGTTCTTATGGTAGCAACTGAATGATCATCAAGTTCTTGAACGAATCTCCTTCTTGATAATCCTAAGTTTGTGTAAAGGAAAGCTCCTCATAAATCTCACAAGAGATTTACACAAACAGCAATATGAGCAACACTAAAATGTGGCTAGGGTTTGCCTTATATACCTAGGGCAAAAATACAAAACCCTAAACATTTTAAATGAAGTAGGGCTGAGTTGGAATTCTGCAAAAAAAACACATTCTGCCCGAATTTTGATTGATCGAGCCTAAGTTTCAATTGATCGAACCAGGCCAAATTGCTTTATTAAATCTGCATCAACTTAAATCCAACTTTACATAAATGACACAATTTTGAGCAAGTCTAAACACGACTAAACATCTTGTTTTGATCATGGTTTGCTAACAATACACATTAGAATTTTAAATACATAAGTTCCTAAGTCTTTAGAACCTAACAAACTCCCCCTTTAGCAATCCGTGACAAAACACAACTAAAAGCTCAAAGTTTACAAGAAAAGCCCTTTACAAAAAAATGCTCATAAAAACAAATCCAATCTTAACTACCATCCATTAGTTGCAAGTGTAGACAGCAGCTCAATTGAATCAACCTGTATATTTCCTGAAACACTTAAACAAAATGCATAACCGCATGTGTGGAAAATACAAGTAAACACAATAAATTCTTGATATCACTCAACACAAAATAAAGACATATATCAATGAATAACTTATAAATATAAATCAATAAGCAGTGAAATAAGAAACATATAAAAAAATAAAAGTATCTCCCTCTATCATGAATAGCCCAATCAAAACAAAAAACGAGCTAAAAAGGCAAATACAATGTGAAGCACCTAAATACAATCTAGTCTCCACAAGCTCCAACAAACAAAAAAATGTTCTCCCCCTGAAAACAAAAACTCTACAAGTGCTCAAAACCTAAATGTACTCCCCCTTTTTGTGACGGAATGCCAAAGGGCAATCAAAATCCATCATTAAAAGGAGGTGGCGGTGAGGATTGTTGAAACTGAGCCAACTCTGCACGCAAAGCACGGATCTTATCGAGCACGTCCACCAAAAACTGTCCATGAGCCGCCTGAACGGTCAAGACATGATCCAATGTACGTCGAATGTCTGAATCATCCGAAGTAGTTGGTGGAGGAACATCAGCATCAGCAGCACCACCACCAGACGCCTCAACCGTATCAGCACTTGTAGAAGAAGGAGAAGGGGGAACAACACCAGATGATGCACTTTTAGGATGCGTAGAACCAACTCTCAAGTGAGCAGCCCTCTGCCTAAGGAAGGTGACACCTATGGGAGCTATGACATGAACGGGCTGACCGACAAGGAAATCAGCTAAACCAAGAAACAACAAAATCCTATGAATGAAAATAGGATGGATAAGAGCATGAGCAATGGCAGAACTCATATGAACTTCGTTCAAAGAACAAAGAAACAGATGAGGAAAGCTGGTAGACGCATTGGAAACAAGAGTGTACATAAACACACATCGCTTAAGAGGGATGGTGTGGAGATGAGAAATAGACCACAAAGAATGACACGCTATCCTAAAGAAAAGATAGGCAGTCTCAGTAAGCTCAGCAGACATGATCCGAGGATCAGAACCCCACTGGATAGACGACCCAGTGATGTAAGACATAACGTCATCTAGGGTTGGAGACTCCTCATATGGATAGACAAGCTTCCTAACGACCGGAACCCCAAGAGCTTCAGCCACTATCCTAGGGGTAATGGTGAACTCAACATCTCGTATTCAACTCCTAACAAGGGTGTTGGAATCATAGACGTGACAAGAGAGATTCGAGAAGAACTCTTTAATCAGGACAGTCGGGGGTGGATAATCTACCTCTAACAAAGACAACCAACCTCTACTCTCAAGGTTTGCCCTAATGGCAAGATCAACCTCATCTAACACAACAGAATGCTCAACCCAAATTTTTCTCTTACAGTTCAGTTTCTCATTGACCTCTCTGCTTTTGTCATTCCTAAACAACTCATTCTTAGAGGGAGACTCAGAGGAAGTGGAGGGGGTCCTATGGGCTCTAGTCTTCCTAGGCATGGTGCTAGGAAAAGGACAAAGACACAAAGCAAGAAAAAAAAAAACAAAAACCAAGAGCAGACTGCAAGTTAGCACAAAAAAAATATAGAACAAAAATCTATATGATGCATGAACACATTAAATGTCATGATGCATGCCCTAATGCAGTGCAATTAAGTTCATATTAAGTTCTAGTTCACAAAATTGGCATGATCATAGAGTTTCTAACAAAAACCCCAAAAATTTGAGAAACCACTTGTTCAATTTGTAAAAAATTGACCAATTGATCATCACACAAGATAGAATACATAAAATAATGATCAATTATATCAATTCAACAAGCCAATTTCATCAATTGAAATCAATTTGAACAAAATCCCCAAATTCGGATAAATACAAGCCCTAGAATTTTCAATTTCTCACAAAACACCAAATTGATCAAATTAAACATCATAGATCATGATTATAACATTATAGGAACAAAACCCAATGATCAATTTCAGAAAAAATGGCTTGAATCATCAAAAACCCCAATTTGAAAAGTTCTGAAAATACCCAATGAAATGCATGAAAAATGCATGAAAACATGAAATAAAATGCAAAAGGAAGGGCATAAAGGACTTACCGGCTTATAGAGAGGAAAACCTTGCAAAAATTCCGGAGCAAAACGACAAAAAATTTGTGGGCTAGCCTTGTCCAATTCAGAGAGAGAGAAAAGTTTGAAAACCCCTTTTGAAAAGTAAGTTTGAACAAATCAAATCTGATTTTTTAAAAACTTGATTCATGAGTTTCGATTGATCGAAAATCAGTTTCGATTGATCGAAATAGATAGAGGTTTCTTTAAAAAATTTAAAACAATTTTGATTGATCAAAAAAATAGATTGGATTAGTCGAAGCAGACAGAGGCTTCCTAAAAATTTTAAAACACTTTCGATTGATTGAAAAAACAGATTGGATCAATCGAAGAGGACAGAGGCTCACACAATTTTTTGAGAGAAAAAAAAACACAGTTTTTGAAAATAATAAAGACACATTTTAGAAACAACGCAAAGCATTGAAATTGATGAACAAAATGCATGAGTATGTGATGTAATGTATTTCAAAAACAACTGTTTTAAACCCAGTTTTCCTAAAATTAAGATTTTCAAACGTTTTCCATAAATTCTCAAGCATCAAATCTAGTTTGCATAAAAACTCAAAGTATTTGCAAACTTGGTTGGTCAGGCCAAAAACACACACAATAACATGTACAATGTTTAGCAAAAAGTAACTTGTGTAGTGTGTGCAACTAGCAAAAACTTGAGATACAAGTGAGGTGATATTTGTATAGCAATTAAACACAAAGTCTACAAAATTCATCACATAGAATTTGAAAGAGACTTTTACCAAAAGAGTTACATCATATAACTCCCACATCTCCTAGATCATAAGTTTGCAATCATGTAAGTTTCTTGATTTTGCCTCATATTATATACACAAATTTTAATTATTCAGAAACTTATTAAAATAGCCGGGATAATGTACACACCAATTTTAGCAATTATTTGATTTTAGCTTTAAGTCCAATGATGTACACACCAATTTTAGCATTTAAACCGAGACTACACCTTATGATCTTTTTGTGCGTGTGCTACACTTTCTTGAGCACAAAATCTTACGATATGCACTTAGGTGTTCATGATTGGCTAGTAAACAGTGGTGAGATGGTTATTTATGCATTTCTCTAAAGGTTCAAGTCCGATAGTAAAAAACATATGACTTCAAAATCAAGACAAAGTGATTAAAACCATAAACATATTTCTCACACAACATGCACTACAAAACTTCAACTAGTAAAGTGCAAAAAGTAAGCTCATCAAAGCTAAACAAAGTACAAGAGACATGTTATGAGAAAATAAATTGACCAACCTTGTTTTCAAAAACCATGAAAATTTGCTTCCTTTTTCCTTTTTTTTTTTTTTTTTTTAAATTTTTAATTTTTTTATAAATATTTGAAAAAGATAAACAAAAACAACCTAGAATGAAATGCATGAATGTTATGCAATGCAAATCCTAGAAACAAAAAAAACAAAAAACCAAAAAACAATGGTCACAAAGAATAGCAATGAAGCACAATGACCAAGAAAGCCAAGACAGATCAAGGACACAAAATCACACTAATTATTTGATGAAGTGTCTTAAACTTACTTCTATTAAGAGGTTTGGTGAAGATGTCAACATTCTATCGTTCAATTCTTTCAACAAGACACCTGATGAAGTGATATCTAATCTTTATGTGCTTAGTCTTAGAATGTTGAATAAGGTTCTTAGATATATCAATAGCATTAGAGTTATCACAATAAACAACCATGGTATCTTGGGATATCCCATAATCAGTTAAAACCTTTTTCATCCAAAGAAGCTGTGAGCAACAACTTCTAGCAGCAATATATTCTGCCTCTGCAATAGACAAAGAAACATAATTTTTCTTTTTACTCATCCAAGCAACAAGGTTGTCTCCTACATAAAAACACTCACCGGTGGTGCTTTTTCTATCATCAGTATTACCAGCCCAATCAGAATCAGAAAAACCAGAAAGAGATAGATTAGACTCTTTACTATAAAATAATCCATAATCACAAGTTCCACCAACATATTTAATGATTCTTTTTACAGCATTCAAATGTGAAACTTTAGAATTGGATTGAAATCTAGAACAAACACCAACACTAAAGGCAATGTTAGGCCGACTAGCAGTCAAATACAAAAGGCATCCAATCATACTTCTGTATAATGTAACATCAACAGACTCACCTGATGGATCATTTGTTAATTTTGCATTCGCAGCCATTGGTGTTCTAGCATGTGTAGCACTGTCCAGTCCAAATCTCTTGACTAGATTTCTTGCATACTTTGCTTGGTTAATGTAGATTCCTGAGTTCGTTTGTTTCACCTATAATCCCAAGAAATAAGTTAGTTCACCAACCATACTTATTTCTAACATAGCCTTCATTTCATCTGCAAAAGAATAAGCAAGAGATTCATTAGTAGCAGCTAAAACAATATCATCAACATAAATTTGAGCTACAACAAAACTATTCTTATTCTTTCTTATAAAGAGAGTAGTGTCTGCAAATCTCCTTTTGAATCCATGCTCAGTGAGATATGCAGTCAATTTATCATACCAAGCTCGTGGAGCTTGTTTCAAACCATACAGGGCTCTCTTCAACTTATACACATCATCTGGACTGTGAGGATCAATAAAACCCTTCGGTTGTTCAACATATACCTCTTCTTGCAACATTCCATTCAAGAAAGCACTTTTGACATCCATTTGATACAGCTTAAAATTCAGATGACTAGCTATAGCCAAAAGTATCCTTATGGATTCCAATCTTGCTAGCGGTGCAAAGGTCTCATTGAAGTCAATCCCTTCCACCTGTGTGTAAACTTGAGCAACAAATTTTGATTTATTTCTGATATCAGTGCCATGTTCATCTGACTTATTCTTAAAGTTCCATTTAGTTCCAATCACATTTACACCCTTTGGTCTAGGAACTAATTCCTACATCATTCCGAAAGAATTGATGAAGTTCTTCATGCATAGAATTTACCCAATCAGCACTTGAAGTGCTTCATCTACCTTCTTTGGTTCAAATTGGGACAGATAGCATGAATGTGTAATTACACTTAAGGTTTTTGATCTTAATCTCATATTATCATTCAAACTTCCCAATATGTTTGTGGAAGGATGATTTAGCCTTACTCTAGAGGAAGGACCTTTGACTAGAGATGTGGAGTTACCTTTTTGTTCTGAAGAAGGACTAAACTCATGTTGTGCTTGTTGAGTCTCATGAACCGGTGTGGATGGTTCTGGACTTGATGGCATAGAAACTGCATCATTTAGCACCATCAACTGTTCATCACTATGCTTCCCAACATAATCAACAGGAAGTGAGTCATCAACCTCCTTAGGCTTATCTTGAACCGAAGCAGTATCTTTTGAATGTGCTTCTAAGCATACTTCATCATTGATCACAACATTTAAAGATTCCATGACTGTTTTGGTTCTTAGATTATACACTCTATATGCTTTACTAGTAGAGGAGTATCCTAGAAAATATCCCTTGTCACTCTTTGCATCAAATTTTTCTAGGTTCTCTCTATCACGTAGAATGTAACAATCACTACCAAATATCCTGAAATACTTAACAACATGCTTTTTTCCTCTCTAGAGTTAATAAGGAGTCTTCTTGGAATCAGATTTGAACTACACCTAATTGAGTGTATGGCAAACAGTGTTAACTATTTCTCCACATAAGGATTTGGGCAACTTTTTATTATGCAGCATGACACGAGCCATCTCCTGAACAACCCTATTCTTTCGTTTCACTATTCCATTATGTTAAGGTGTCTTGGGTGAAGAGAACTCTTGACGTGTGCCTTGATCATTACAGAAGGTAGCCAGCTTGGTATTCTCAAATTCTCTTCCATGGTCACTTCTGATTCTGGTTATCACAGTATCTTTCTCAACCTGCAATTTCTTGCACAGATGTATCATCTTTTCAGGAGCCTTAGTTTTATCTTTCAAAAGCATAACCCAAGTATATCTAGTAAAGTCATCCATGACCACTAGAATATATTTCTTTCCACCTAAATTCTGAACTCTGGCAGGACCCATAAGATTAATGTGCAGCAACTCTAGAGGTCTTGAAGTTTGAACACTAGCTACAGACGGATGTTTGGATTTCACCTGTTTACCTATCTGGCATGGTCCACATATGCACTTATCTATCTTTTCAAATTTAGGTAAACCAACAACTGCATCACATTTGGAAATCTTCTCTAATTGTTTATTACTTGCATGCCCCAACCGTTGATTCCACAAATCAACTTGATCAATCTTTGCACTAAAGCATTTGTTGCTTATACTTGGTGTTAAACCATAACAGTTGTCAGCTGTCCTTACATCAACACACATACAGTCACCTCCTCTATCAAGTATCTCACATTCATACTTAGTGAAAAGAACATTCAGTCCATTGTCGCAAATCTGACTGATGCTGAGTAAATTTGCCTTCAGTCCATCAACATACTAAACATCTTCAAAGACTGGCAACCCTAAATGTCCACAATTCCAATGCCTCTGATTACAGATTTGCTTCCATCTCCAAAGGTGACTGTCCTAATCTTTTCTTCAAAAAGAGTCTTGAATAATCCTTTGTTTCCTATCATATGCCTGGAACAACCATTATCCAAATACCAAAGACAAGAATCACGTGCCTTTAAGGCAGTTAGAGCAGTATAACATAAGTAATTATTATCACATGTGATAAGACCAAGAAACTTAAGGACGGATTTAACAAAAGCAACAAGGGACAAAGACAACAAGTAAGCAAGTTGATACATAAGCAAAAAGATTTTCCAAAAATCTATGACAACAAGGGCCAAGGATTAGCTCAAAGATCAAAAAATCAACAACAAGAGAGCAACCCACTCTAATACCACTTGACAGTTTTTAGACCCCTTAAAAACACAATTGGATTAACCTAGGTAATTAGCCAAGTTATTACTTAGTTCAAATTTCAAATCTAGGTTATCACAATCAAACAATCATATCATGCATAGTAGCGGAAATATAAATAACATAATGATATGATAACCCAGGAAACCAAACCGGATGACGCACATAAAGTTTGATCAACATTGTTGTGTTTTTGTCATAAGCATGTTTTGCCTTGTACCTTTGTGCTAATGGCTTTGTGTATCTACGAGTATAGCTTGTTCTCTATGCACTCATATCATTGTGGGAAAACTCTTGAATTTTATGTGATTGTTGTAAATAGATCTTCAAACTTGTCATGAATGATTAGTCAATGGTTTTGTTGATCTTGAGACATGCATAGACTTGTGCCTATATATCTTTCCACTCTTTTATTTTATTGTTTTTGCTTAAAGAGCTTAACAAATGTAAATCTTCAAATGAAAAGAGATAATGAGCTGCAAAAGGCTATCGCACACACTAGTATTTGACTAGGAAAAAGAGAAAGCAACTTTAAATAAAATGTATGATGCCCAAAAAGCCAAAGGTTTTCTCATCAATTGAAATATCAAAAATTTCAGGCATCAATCTCACAATGAGATGTAATGATTCAAAAAGATCAAATGATATGATGTATATGGAGCCAAATGAAAAGCTTCAAAGTTTAGTCATCAAGTTATGTGGGAGGTCATATATGCATATTTCTATAATTGAGATGGGTCGCTTTATCTAGTGTTAATTGTGTGTGGTTTGGTTGAATTGGTCATTGAAACTTCGCATTAGACTAAGGACTATCTCATTGTTAATATCCACACACATCACACATGTCTATGTTCAACAAATGCCATATTCATTTGTGTGATTGTACTTGATTAAATGTATTTTCACATGCTCAATTTTTGTTGATCAAACACAAAAAGATTTTTTAGTGTTTTAGTTGTTTTTGGAAAGTATTTTGTTTTTGCAAAAATATCAAAAATTTCAAAAAACAGTTTTGCCCTGTTCTGGCGACTTGGTCGCGGGTTAGTCTAGTCACATGCCCTCAGTTGCGAGCACCACTTAGAGAATATTCGCGACTCATTGGCGGGTCAAAGTCCCAGTCATGAAAAATACTTAGAAAATTTTTCAAAATCTGGGTTTTTAAGTTTCTCACGACTCAAACTGGCGACTTATTCGCGGGTTACATAGAAATTTTCGCAGCTCCCTTCGTGACTTCCTCGCGGGTGGAACTTCCAGTCGTGAAAAACACTTAGGCAAATTTTTCAAAATTTTATCTCAGGTGTCTCGCGGCTTGTCTTGGCGACTTGCATGTGACTTAACTCAGTTGCGAAAAACGCGTGTTTTGCGTTTTAAGGTACAGTTTTTAAAACTTTTCAGTTTTCCCTTGAACATTTCTGACTGTTTATTGTCTTCCCCGTTTTTACCTCTTTCAAACTCACCGAGTCACTCTCAAAAAACCTCCATTTGTTCATCATTTCAACTTCAATCTTCAAGAAAATGGTATGGCTCTCACTATATATTTCATGTTCTTTGCCTTGGATTTCTTGATTTGTGAGTTATTATTTAGTATTGTGATATATGGTGTTTTGGCCATGGGTTGGTTTATTTTGTTGAGTTTGTTTGATTGGGTTTTGTGGGGTTTGATTAAATGATGCTTGATATACTTGTTTCCTTGATTGTGTCTCTGTTTTGAGCATGTTCTTTGTTCTGTCCTGTGCTGTGCATTTCATGCTTGTAGTAATTTGTCTCTAAGACAGTTACTTGTGTTTTTAGGGTTTTCATAGGCTACATTGTGCCTAGATGTGCCTACACACCACACACACCAGTGTTTCTCATGCTTAAATCCTACATTCTCGATCCATTTACCACATTTGAGTGATATCTCTTTCTATATTTCAATGTGCACTTATTTCATTGACTAACTTGGATATAATCAAGTTGATGTTTGTGTCTTGTGGTTGTTGCACTTGGTTCTCTGCTGTGTATATGTTCTTTTGTAGATGTCTCGCTGTTCCTCTCGAGGAAAAGATATTGCAATTGATGTTCCATCATCCCTTGTTTCAAAATCGACTCGCCGTTCGTCTCAAGACTCAAACAGTGAAAGATTCAGGACTCCTCTTGATTCATAAACACACTCCAGTATTTTTCAAAAAGTTCCTACTGTGGTGGAACGAGTGGTCAAATTTGATACCTTGGGAACTACATTTATTCCTAGGATATTTGTAGCAAAAGATTGGGTTGATCTATTCGGGAACTTTTGGGGACTCGATTGATGAATTGGTCAAGGAATTCTATTCAAATGCTAGATATACCAGAGTTGAGTTGAAGTGTTGGGTATGCGAAAAAGAGTTCACCATCAATCCAAACTACATTGCAAAGGTTCTTCGCATCATTAGACCGGTAGATGTAGACCTCACTCCGTATGATGATAGATAGCCTCAGATACAAGACATTCTTCAAGTTCTCGGGCTTGATCATGAAGTCACGAGCAAAGGCACATCCATAGGCACTGCAAAGTTTGCACCTGAATTGACTATTCTCAAATTGATCATGTTCTTTAACCTGTATCCACTCTCAAACACTGCATTCATCAACCTTGGAAAAGCTCAGTTCCTATGTGATCTCATCACTAGAGCTCCAATTGACATATATGCCCATATCTTTCAGATCATTGGGAAAACAACGGCTCGATCAGTAGCACGAACATGTATTCCTTTTTGTAGTCTTGTCATGAAGATCATGGTTCTTAAAGGGGTAAGTCCACCAACAAATGGGAAGAGAATGGATCGTCTTTGTCCACTGTCCATGATTTCCTTTCAAGCTAGCAAAAGTCATTCTTTCAAAGCACCTAAGAGTGAACCTTTCCTTCATGCCACTTCATCCGGTCAAGGTTCAGCTACACTTGTGCATACCGAGACTGTTTCTCCCATTCCTTTTGAGATGCAAACAACTAGCACACCATCTGCACCTCCTAGCTCTCAAGCTGAAAGGTTAAGCACTTTGATTGAGAGTGTGTCTCAACAGATTTCCGGATTAGAACGACTTCTCTACTCCACCAACAACCAAGTTCAAATGCATCTCACAGCCATTGAGACACAGTTAGATGCTATTCAACAAAAGCTAGAGGACAGTCTTTAACTATTCATGCCGAAAAGGGGGAGAGATAGCATATAGTAAAGGGGAGAGCAACACAAGAGGAAGCTGATAGTGTGCATATGTGCATAGTGATAGGGGGAGTTGCTGATACATACACTCACACATACTTTTGGATAGCCTAACAAATTTTTGTTTTGCTAGTCTAGTTTTTAGCTATGTGCTTATAGTCTTTTATATACCCTTGGATATGGTTGCAGTGATTATGCGAATATGTTTTTAATACTTTGGTTAATTTCTTGGTTTAAACTCATGGATGCTTTTAGGTCTTTTGAAATATGTGGTACATTGGTTTATATATATATATATAAGTTTATTTTCAGTATGCTGTGTTGTTGTACTTTGGGGTTTGTACCCATGCTTTGTAGCTTAGTACTTGTTGTTAAATGTTATGCATTTTCTTTAAGTACATTACCCTTGCGCCCTTTGTTGGATTTTATATCCTTAATGCAATTTCCTTATGTTGTTGCATTGGTTGAGTGTTGGACATGCAAATGATACTTTGCTTTGAGCTTATTAGCTTGTATGTCCAGATGTTCATTCCTCATGTGAATGAGCATTGTGGTTACTATTTATAGTGATTGTTCGTTTTTGGTAGGAATGGCAACAAGTCGGGTTTGGGTCGGGTTTCTTTATACCTAGACCCGACCCGCAGGCTTGTACCCATTACCCAAACCCCACCCGTTTAATAAACGGGTTTTTTTTTTGGTTGCACCCAAACTTGGCCCGTCGGGCTCCACGGGGCCTGCGGGCCCCAAACCAAAATCATAAACCCAGAAATTAGTACAAACCCAAAATCACATTCACAAAATATACATGTAATTTTCTTGGCAATCACAGCATTTTCTTGGCAATTTTCTTGCCATCCAAACGGATGCCAAAATCTAACAAACTAATCTATACAAAAAAATCCAACAAATCCCAGAAATTTTGCAAACCCATAAATAAAATGAGCAAATATTAAAATCTTAGCAACAAAACACCAAAAAAACCAACAAATTTAGCTCACAAAAAAAAAAAAAAAAAAAAAAAAAAAAAAAAAAAAAACTCAAACCCAAACCCAAATTTTGCTCACAAAATCATGAAAAGAAAAAAAAAAAACCCAAACCACAACCGATTGTGGCTCTATAATGTGTGAGGCGTGGCTCACGGTGGATTTACAATGGGCGAGCCTGATCTGTTGATTGAGGCTAGGCTTGTTAGCGAGGATCTTGTTTTCTCGGCTTGGTTTTGGCTGTGGTGGCTTAGGTGAGTTACCAGTTGCGTGGTGCTTGAGGCAGGGCAGTGATAGCTTAGGCCGGCGATGAGATTGAGAGTGAGTGAGAGTGGGAGAGAAGAGTGGGCGGCTGGAGGCTGGTGAGTGTGTGTTGTGAAATGAGAGGATTAGTTTTAGGGTTTATAAGTGTGTGTGTGTGTATATATATATATAATAGGGTTTTTTTTGTAATTTTATTAACTTGTAATCGGGTCGGGTTTTACAAAAAAATCTAGACTTGACCCGGACCCATTTCGGGTTTTTTTTTTTTTTTTTTAAAACCCAAACCTGGCCCTATTCTTTATTTTTAAAAACCCAAACCTGACCCTATTCTTTATCGGGTCGGGTAAAATCCGACCCATTAGGGTCAGGTCGGGCCTGGCCGGGTACCCGCAGATCGAGCCACAATTGCCATGCCTAGTTTTTGGTCAAGCTATGGTTTATTGCTTTATTACACTTTGCTTGATCGCATTGTGCTTGCGCCATATGCATTACAAATTTTCTGCATACAATGATCATATTATGTTGTTGCGTTTTAGGAGATACTTGTTCTTATGATTCAAGAGCATCACAGATTCTAGAGTTAGGTGTGAGGGAGTTTTGTTTAACTGTCCCCAACTCACATGTTAAGTCTAGAGTTTGTTTTAGGGTTTTGTCACGAAATAGCCAAAGGGGGAGATTGTAAGGTTGAATTTAATCAACCATTCTATTGGTTTTATTCTATACCAATTTTCTTGTAATTCAGCACTTAGAAACCTTGTATTTAGGTGAGAATCATGTAAGGGTAGCGTGTGAGAGAGTATAAAGAAATGCTCAAGACTGTGCACTGAAGTAAGGACTTGCCACTAAATCTTGCGGGTGGCTCGCAACTGGCAAGCCGCTAGAGGATGCACACGAGTGAAGCATGTAGAGAAGCTGAACCATCATGCCAGCTGTAGCACTATAGGACAAAAAGTCCAAACTAGCCATTTCAGTTAGCTCGCAGCTTGAACTCACGACTCAGTTAAGTCACGAGGTCAAGTCGCCAGCCAGCTCTGTTTTGAAAAACTGAGTCTTCACATTCCATTCTCACACAAGTATTAATACGCCTTATACCTACGAAATGTAGAGAGCTTGCAGAGATAATTTTGAGAGAGAAACCCTAGAGAAAAACAAGATTGACTCATCTACAATCTTTACATAGTGACTCTTCAAATTCCTCGACTCTCACCCTCTCCATTGTTACATCCTTGAGAGGTATATTAGCCAAAACCTTTTATCACCATACCCATATCTGTGAGAAGACTATTTGATGCTTGGGAAGTAGTTAGGAAGGAACAAATTGATATTGGTTGATGCTATGAGCTATAGCGGAATCCGGTAAGCTAAAGAAGACAAATGTTCGGTGTAACCTCATTGGAACAAGAAGCTTGGAGGGCTTATGTACACTGGGTAGATTAGGCTTGGAGGGCTTATGTACACTAGGTAGATTAGGCTTGGAGGGTCTTCTGTTGTTCATGTATCCCAACTTCATTATTTAGTGGATTATTGACTGCTTGGAAGGCAGCAGAGAGATTTTACGTTGAGGACTTCGATTTCCTCTTCGATAACACATCGCTGTGTTGTCCTTGTGTTTGCATCTCTCTTCCCTTAATCTTTGTCATTTAATTTCTACTGTGGTTGTGATTTTATTTGGTTTAAATTGTTTTAGTTTATGTTCATTCCGCACATACATTGTTTGAAAATAAACTTGAATTGGTAATTTGTAATTTGAGAGTCTAAACGTTCAAAGTGTTTTACACACTATTTGAACATTCAGTAGCAACCATTGCTTGTTTAGATGGATAAAATAAGTTCTTTTTAGGAAAGAGATAAACTTATGATTTTTGAACAAATATCAATTGGAGGTCAAAAACTGTCCTGATTATGTAAAGCTTAAATGTTAAGTTGTATGTTAGGCCATTAACTACGTTTTGAAGTCCTATCATACTAGGTTCAAATTTAGAAACAGACTACTAAAATCATGTGATGGAATCCTCAATCCACATAAAAACTGTTAAAAACCTGAAGGTAGAAGGAGAAGTTAAAGATTCATTATCATGAATGTATGAAGAATTTGAGGAACATTATATTCCACTTTTCTAGGGGTTTTTTTAAAAACATTTTAAAAGATATTTTGGTCAAAATAGAGAACGTTGATCTTGAATCTCTATGGTTGAATTGAGATATTGGTTCCATTGTCATATTTTTGGCAAATTAGGAAAACACTTAACTGAAACTTCTCTGTAATAATTTTCTAACTTTGCTTATCTTTTTTAGGCTTCACATTGTTTTTTCCCAATAAAATTCTTATTACTTATAAAAAAATATGTATTAAATATACAAATAACAGTTCTTCTCATGAAGCTTCAGGTTTATAAATAATAATTGTTTCATGTGTAAGTAATCATTGATTGTGATTATAATCACACATTAATATGTTATACACATTGATATATGCGTTGTAAAAGTCCAGCATGTTTGATTGGGTTTGGGATGGCCAAGTCCACGACTCCACAACTTAAGAACCAAAATGCTATAGTCGGAAAACTGTTCAAAATGATTATGTTTGGTTTCATTATGGATTTCTTTTTTTGCGTTCAAGAATCTTACAGTGAACTAGTTACTACTAGTTTAATTGCTCTTATGGTGATAATGTGTACTTACAAAATATCTTCTTTTTTTTTTTTTTTTTTTATAAGTAAGTACTTGCAACATATCATTATATATTTTACATGCAAATCTTTCTTCTAATTATGCACATCCTATGTATTTAAGTGGAATTTTTTAATTATATATGAAATGGTTTTCTATAGGACTGAATGCCTCTTTTCTCCCTTATTTTTCCTTGAATTACGCGTGATTTATGTTAATATGAGCTGGATTTGAAGTATTCATTAGTTTGGACAGTTAAAGACTAGATAAAAGTGGACTATAAGATGAAACACACTACTTTACATTTCTGTCTTCACTGAAAGAGAGCTTGCTGCACTTCTACTTTCCGTCACTTGCATCAGTTTCTCGTGTTTTACCTGCATCTTAATCTTACGTGTGGAACTTTTGTCATTCCTCTTGCCTTCGTGGCAGTGCAAAGTTCGGAAAATGCAAGGCATTATTTTTGGCTATCAATAGGTATGGTTCTTCCTGCTTATGTCATCTCTTTATGAACTACTAGGGGATACTTGTGTGACTTTTGGCTTCTATTTAGGTAATTATGCTTCAAAATGCATGTGTTATGGTCTATGATTTGCTAAATGCTGCTGTGTTATTTCAGCGATTGCTTCCTCCTAACTCTTTACTTTTTCTGAATTAGATAATGTCTTTAGTTGATGTTTGGTTTTTTGTTGCTCTTGGGGTTTAAGTAATTCTCTGAACAAGCATAATCCCGTAGCATAATTTCCTGTGTGTACTGGAGAAGTTAGAACTTTCATTATTTTGAGTTCCGTTGTTTGTTTTTTTATCTCCCTATCCCCAGATTACCTTCTAGGGCAGATTAAAAGGTTAATAAGTTATGTTTTACTCTTTTTAAGTGACCTTGGCCATAGACTCCATTACCAACTCCATTACTGTTTCTGCTAGGATAAATGTTTTCTGCTGCTTAGTTTCTTACTTGCTATTTATTTTATCCTTGGCATTTTCTGCCCTCATGATTACTATGTGAAGTCATTGCATATTGCGTAACTAATCCTACATTGTTACTAGGCACTTTCCTTGTTTTTGCACCCAACATGAATCCGTTACTTAAAATTATTCAAACATGAACTCTGAAATTTCAATCATATATTTAGTCCGTAAAAAATATTACCCTAGATTGAGCAGGAATCATGAACAAGTAGTGGGTGTTCTTTGATAAGGTTTGTTGAGTACATAAAAGGTGGTATTTTGAATATATATTAGGCCAAAGCACCTGAAAAGTTATAACTCTTTTTTAGTAATATGCAAGTTTTATGTATAGTAGACTTGGTAGTTCTACAATAATTCAAATCTATAAGCAATTAAGCTTTTTAAATGAATTAGATTAGAACATTTACAATTCACTAAGATAATAGAGCTACCCCGAACCCTAACTGAGAATTTTACCCCATTTATTGGCATCTTACCTTCAAACTTGGACACTAATATGGTTAAATGCTTTTATGTTTGCTTTGCAGTGTCTTGCTACTCATTGTTCCCACTTCTGTTTGAAGCCCAACAATACCCAATAAAAGTTCTTTCGCTGCTGTTACACTCTATTATAATGTGGTTGGCATTTTCTGTACAATTCACTAAGGGTGAAGAAGCTAAAGCAGCTGCATGTATAAAGAAAAAAGATGAACAATTAAAATTAAAGGGAAATTCCAATAGAGCTGACAAGAAAGAAGGGTTTGTTATTGATGGGGTTGAGAAGAGTTATCTGGTATGCCTTTTGGTGGTTGAGATATGGAGCCAGTTTTTGCATCCTTTAATTTTCGGTGATAAGCTTCCTTTTGTACCTCTTATGTTGATCTACATATATTATGGATTGTAGTTGCTCATGATGCAGACGTTTCATGTATCATTTTGTTGTCTTGTTGTTGATCTAAATTTAGAAAGTTATGGATGTATGATATTTCACACGACCAGAAGAGCAGTCTTAGTTGTCTAATTAAATCTGATGCCTAGATATCATCTTGACTATATTTCTTCTTCATTTTTGATATTTGATAAAACTGAGATATAACTTGTTGAAGTAGCTACCTAAATTGATAGAGTATGTTGGTATTGGATCTGGAAACTTTTTAGGTTGAAGCAACATCCACTAGACCACTAAGTCTCTTGTTATGACTGCTAGTTGATGTACACAAGTCAGCTTCATGCCCAATTATGAATGAACATCTGTATGACATTAATCATGAATCATGATTTTCACACCCTTTAAAATGGAGAGGAGAAAACAAAGTGAATATCATAAGATTTTTGTCATTAAAAAGAAAAGGGAAAAAAGAAAAGAAAACAAAAATAGAATGTTCTAATGGGTTGCATGACTTGAACAACAGTTTTTGCAAAGATAGAGTCTAATGGGTATTGCTAACACAGTACTCGAGTCAATAACTGGATTCACTCATTTATACTCGAGCCATACTCAAGTTTAGAGGATTTGGGTGCTTCTAAACCAATACTCGAGTCCTAGAAGCTCGAGTATGAATCTGGATGATTTTGCTTAGCCATACTCGAGTTTAGTGGACTCTGGTACTTCTAACACAATACTCGAGTCCTAGAAACTCAAGTACCAATATGGATCATTCCACATATTTTGCTTAATATACCCGAGCCATACTTGAGTTCAGTGGACTTGGGTACTTCTAACATAGTACTCGAGTCCTAGAAACTCGAGTACCAATCTGGATGATTCCACATATTTTGGTTAATATACCCAAGCCGTACTCAAGTTTCGTGGATTCGGGTACTTCTAATACAGTACTTGAGTTCTAGAAACTCGAGTACCAAGTCGCATACTTAATCAAACCTACTCACTGGCGCCAACCACTGCAGAACTCGAGCACCTCTTAACAAAATAACCCCTCGCCAGCTTTCAGCTATTTTTAGTATATATCTTTCCTGTTTTCAGTATCTATCTTTCCAAGTCCATGTGACGAGTCAGAATGCTTTCTGAAAGCAGAAGCTGCACTGTTGGGTCACCGTCTGCAAGTATTTGACTCTCAGTGTCAGTGTCTCCATCTAAGACCAACATGCTGTCCATTTAACCTTTGGATCAACTGTGCTTTCCATTTAACCTTTGGGTCCTGCCTGCTGTGATCAGTACATAGAGGTAATAGTTAAATGCTTAGTTTTAGATTGTGTTTGCATGTGGTTTGTATGAGATTTTTATGCATGAGGTGGAATTCATTTAATGAGTTTTGCAATATTGACTATGTACAACTGTGGATATGTATATAACTATTTTGTCAAAACAAATGAAGCACAAATATAAAAGAATCAAGCTTAACCATATGATAGCAAATAGAGAGCATGCATAGTAAGATTATTTTGTAAGTTACACACATACACATAGTAGTGTAAACACAATAAAATTAATCAAATCCTTTAAAAATATTCAATCCAACAACGCCTTCAGAATAAGCAAGTGCTAGAACTAGTAAAGGTTAGTTGAATTCCCAATTACTGACAAGTATAGTTCACATGTGGCTTAATTGTATAAAATTCATTGGGTTGATAGATAGAGTTAATATGATATTTTGTTGACTTTTACAGTAATAAGGGTGTTTATAATAATATGAATTCATTACTCAACAAAGAAATTGGCTTAATAAAATAAAGTCGAAATGGTTGACCTTTTATTATTTTATTTGTGTATAATATATATATATATATATATATAAATATATATATATAAATATATATATATATATATATATATATATATATATATACGGTTAAGTGCACATTATGTCTATGTGTATAAATTATTTGAATGATCGAAATTCAATTATTTATATGTCTATACACAAAGTCGAGGAGGTTGAGTTTGAATATAAATTATTTTTATCATACGCCAAATTTATGTAAGTGGTTATAGATTATGACAACTTTTATATTGTTAATAACAGGTTGGTGATGGATTTTCACTTTTTCTATGTGTACTATGATGGAGAGACGTATTATCATGAGTTGTATGGGTTGTCATACCAAGGCTCGAACCAAAAGCAAAAATGTATTAAAGTGAAGCGTGGGATAGACCTTATGAACTTGCAACAAAGAATATTGAAGGCGATGGGGTTAGAACACTCTAGGCATAACATTTCCATCATATATCGAGCATCTCAATAGGTTGTAGACACTCAGGTTTTCTACAATTCACTACAATTATCGGGTGGCGCCGAAGTGAAGATGATGTGGGAAGTTGTTGAACAAATGGTGGTGAAAAGATTCATTGCTTCTGATCTCTATGTCACTGTTGAGCCCACCATAGTAGAGGCTGGAGAGGGTTCACAACATACTGTTTTGGATGGAACTGTAGATGAGCACATCGACTTAATATCATTACAATCTTATCAAAGGTGTGCAGAAAACACAGGAGATGGGTATGGCAGTGAACCGTGGTAGACATTTCCCCATGTGAACTCGACTGAGGAAGAGGAAGGGCCCCAGGAAGTGCATGAAGGAGAGTATTTATCTCATGATGAGTTGCATGGGGGCACATTCGAAAATGAAGATTATCACGGACTTGGTGATGATGCAACCCATATTGATGTTACTAGGGATGACTTTGAGGAGCTCCTAGATACCATGGGTGAACATGAGGATGTTGATCATATCGAAGATGTGGTTGTAGAAGAGAATAGAGACATATGCCCCGGTCTCGATCCTACGCCGAAATGGTTCACCAAAAACACTAGGGATAATATGTTTGATCCATCACCGGTTATGCAAGCGGAAGTATCAAGTTGGACACCTGGGGAGCAACCAATGAAAGGGATGCTATTCGTGACTAGATTGACGGTGCGATATGCATTAACCTGGTACGCAATGCAAGAGAATTTTAGCTTCAAAACCGAGCATTCAGACTCAGAAAGGCTTATGGTGAGTTGCAAGGATGATTCTTGTCCATGGTCAATTCGTGCGATCTGTTGCAAGGGAGACAATGTTTGGAAGATCGCAAAATGCAAGAGCCCTAACACATGCGACAAAATTCAGAATGCTCATGATGGTCAGATAATTGATTCGACATTTCTAGCATACGTACTTGAGCGCTATATACGAGAAGACCCCACGTATAAGATAAAGAACTTACACCACGTTGCTTTGGCAGACTTAAAACACAAAGTATTTCACTACAATGTATTCTTTAACTTGCATTCTTTTTTCAATACAATGTAGAGACATCAATCTTCATGGAAGTATAACCATGATATTTTTTTCCCAAAACCCATGAATACCTTATATTATGAAAAATGAAATTGAAAAAAAAGAAAAGAAAAGAAAAAAGAATAAAGAGAAAGTAATATTATCTTTATCTTATAGCCTTACAAGTCTTGATTTGTTTTCTTCAACTATAATTATTTAACTTGTATTCATTTCTAACGTAATCATTATGGTTCACATACAAGGTATGGGATGTCAAGCAAAAGGCCGTTGCAGCTATATACGGGGATTTTAAGGAGTCTTATGCAGAGTTGCCGCGTATTTTGGCAGGACTTAAGAATGCAAGTTTGGGTAAAAAGTATAAGTTACTAGTAAATGATAATTATGAACAGGGAACCTATACATTCAAGTCCATATTTTAGGCGTTTCATCCATGTATTGCTGGGTTCAAGCACTGTAGGCCTGTGATTAGCATTGATGCAATCCACCTCTATGGCAAATATAAAGGGAAATTGATGATTGTAATGGCGATAGATGCTAATAATAAGATTTATCCACTAGCCTTCGCTGTTGTCGAGAGCGAGAGCACAGAGACTTGGGATTGGTTCTTGGCTTGTATAAGAAGGTATGTTCCCAATCGGAGCAAGCTGTGTGTCATATCTGATAGACACCCTAAGATACAAGCTGTCTTCAGTGACACTAATCGAGACTTTTTGCAGCCTCCCATGACAAAACATCGTTACTGCCTTCGTCATCTATACAGTAACATCAACACTAGATGGAACAATGAAACTTTAAAGAATCTAGTATGGAGGGTAGCAAGTGCTACCTAGGAGCGAAAGTTCAATGCCACCTTCAATTTAATTGAGAATGTCAATTGGGATGCGCACCAATATCTGAAGGATATGCCCAAAGAGAAATGGGCTCTAACTTTTGACGAGAGTTACTGTTATGGGGCGATGACTACAAACGTCTTCGAGTGTTTCAATGGTGTTCTAAAGGGTGCTCGTAGCCTGCCCATTATGACAATGCTGAAATACACATGGTTTAAACTAAATGCTTACTTCGATGATCATCGCAATAAAAACATAACACAGTTGAATTCGGGGAAAAAATGGTGTAAATATGCCTTGGATATCTTCATGAGAAATAAGGCGAAGGCGGAGCATCACAGGGTGACGAGATTGAGCGCGCAACAACAATCATATCAAGTAGATACATTGCATAATCCGAAGACTGCTGGACATAGGGATCACACATATGAAGTTAATTTGCTGCAAAGAACTTGCACATGTCAGAAATGGAAACTGTACAAGATACCATGTCCACATGTCATTGCAGTTTGTATTAGGTATCGACATGATGCAGAGCAGTACATTGACCCATGCTATGGATGCACTATTCCGGAGTTATGCTCCTATTTTTCCTGCATTGAAAGATAGATTATCATGGTCAGATCCTAAAGAAACTCGAAGAGTCGTCCTTAACCCTTAATTGATTTAAGAGAAAGGTCGCCCTGTCTCAACACAAATTAGGAATGAGATAGACGAAGGAGGGAAATGGTCGAGAACCACACCATGCAAGGAGGGGGGGAGGAAGGTGCAATGTGGGTTGTGTGACCAAGAGAGGCATAACCGAAGAACATGCCCTAAGCTGAACGAGGCACAGACGAGTGGTGGTCTCGCAGACTAGGTACGCTAAGTTTGAACCGTGACATCCTTCTAAATACAACTTGAAACAAAATGCATGATATATGCCATTAGATCAAAATGCATGCTATATGCCATTCAATATGTATTTTTAAAACTTAAGAAAAATTGGATAAAATTTTAAGGACCAAATATGTCATTTATACTATAAGCTACTTTCCCTATAGGATGCATACAAAAAGTCATTAGCATTGCCATTTGGTTTGTCACAAAAATTGCATACTAATTGGTTAATGTAATGTAATGTGTAATTTCCCTATGTGTAATGTAATGTTTTTCATTTTTTTTCTTTCTCTGAAGGGTGTTAGGTCATTTGTGGGTTGGCCATGATTTCACTTTTCCACTTTTAACCTATTGGAACTTAGAAGTTTTCTCTTATTGCATGTTTTACAATTGTGAAGGCACTTTACTTAGCATGATCATCTTCAAGTACCCTGGCATTGCGGGGGTGTCAACTTTGACTTGGCCTCTGTTAACATGATCATGTTTAAGTACCCTACAATTCAAGTACATTGCTAATTAAGGGTGTTGAATTTTTATGCTCACAACAAATTAGTCAGTTTACTACTTCTATTATAGTGATTTCTTTGCTTGTGAAGGTTTAATGCCTGCCTGATTTAGTAATGATGATATTAAAAACCAGTTGCCTAGAATTTGATGTTACGGTTGATGTTCTTGCTGTTTAATCATTAATGTGTATTACTGAAATAGGTTGAAAATATATTATTTTTTCAATATATGCTTAACCTAATGTCTACAATTTGATGTTGTGGTTGATGTTCTTGTTGTTTAATGTGTATTACTGAAATAGGTTGAAAATTTATTTTTTCAATACAAGCTGCCTAAAATAACTTGTGGGCTACATGAATACATGTGCACGGATTTACACATTTTAGATTATCCATATTTTTAACTAGTATTTTTGGATTGCTGATCGAATGGTAGTTTAGCAGTGAGTGTTCTTTTCTCCAATTTAAGATTGGATTGTTTTATGTTTTGTTTCATTTGTGTGTGTGTGTGGATAAGGTGAACTTTTATAAACATAAAAGCTTGTGCTAGACTTTTGTTCATTTTAAGGCTGCTTTTAGTAATAGCTAGGTAATGTTGGGCCATATCTGAATGTCTGCTCTTTGTGTGTTTTTGTGTGTGCATGTTTCTTTTTTATTATACCTGTTCTATTTACCATGTACAACTTAGTTTTAAGAGAATATAGAATATAGGTTGGTTATCAAGTTGACTTGTTCAGAGACCAATTAGCACCATTCTATGCCTTGAAAGGAAGAATTGCTTTAACCATCTCCCTTAAAATGCTGGAAGGAAGCTATCATACTTTTTATTTGAAAGAACAAAGGCTTATAACACCTTTTTGTGGAGCAGTTCATATGATTTTGACAAAGGGTTAAGAAGTCCATTTTGCTAAGATCTATTGTTGGAGGTCCATTGTTCTTACCTTAATCAACTTGATCTTTCTCTTTGCAATTTTACAGCAACAAAGGACTTTCATTCAGATGAGGACTGTTCTTAAAGTTGGAAAATTCAGGGGCAAAAAAGGTGATGTGCATACAAGCTTTGAAGGAGCTTTGAAGAGGAAGAAATGTGCAAGATTGGGAGATACAATAGTTGCATCAGTCAAGGAAGTCCATCCAAATGGAAAAGTCAAGAAAGGAAAGGTTGTGTATGGTGTGGCTGTGCGTGCTGCCATGCAATATGGTCATTGTGATGGTAGTGAGGTGAAGTTTGATGATAATGCTGTGGTACTTGTTGACAAGCAAGGCCAACCTATTGGCACCAGAGTTTTTGAGCTTGTCCCTCATGAGCTAAGGAAGAAAAAGCATGTCAAGATTCTTACTTTGGCTGAGCATATTGCATGAAGAATGGAGTACACTAGAATCCCAAGTGCAAGATTGTTAACATAGGCATAGTTTTGGATAAATATAGCATATTCTTTTGGTTGGACTCTTGAAATTTGCCTAAATTTATCTACAATTATTAATGAGGAGAAAGGCTAATTTTGCATCCCATCAACTTTGGAGTAGTGAGTTAATATCCAAGAGACCTATTCTTGTGTAGTGTATCATAAACAATCAATAATGGCTGATTTTGCATCCCATCAAAATGTGATTTCCAACTACATTAGGCTACAACTCTCTCAACTGATGACTAATTGTCAATATTTCGGTTCTTCAATGGGTACAAATATAATGCTGGAACACCATGAAAATCACTATTTTTTCCTTAGTTTTTTTTTTTTCCCCTACCTCCTTTAAATACAAGGACAGCTTGAAATTAAACTACTTTGTTGCAGCAGAAACATTTGTTTTTGCCAAACTTGAAGATGCGTAATCTTCCATTCCTCAATCTGGTTAATCTTCCATTTCCTGAAACTTTGGTATTACATGCAGTCGATGTCAATGATGCCTTCAATGACGTTTCGAACTCTACTCTAAGAGCCTACCTATTATTAATTGGATCAAGAAGTTCCATTGTTGCAAGGAACTGCTTAGATACCAATTTGTGTACATTTGTACTTCGAGGTGCCAAAATGTTATCCAAAGTACAAAACATAATCTCCATATGTTATACTGTACCATTATTTTGCTACCATTAGCTAGTCCCCAGTAGAGAAATAGTGAGAGAGCAATAGAATAAAACAACTAGGTAAAACAAAATGAAGAAGGCTTGAATGGGGCCTCCCATACAGATTGATACTTGAGTTTCATGGACTCGAGTATCAATCTGCATGATTTTGCTTTCCACTCAAGAATGGGGCCTCACATACAGATTGATAATCGAGTTTAATGGACTCGGGTACTATTAACACAATACTTGAGTTTCATGGACTCGAGTATCAATCAGCATGATTTTTGCACTCAAGAAATTGGGGTCTCACATACAGATTGATACTTGAGTTTAATGGACTCGGGTACCAGAACAGTACTCGAGCTCCTTAAACTCGAGTACCAAGTGGTTTTTTTTAATCCCAAATGCCATGTCAGATGGTGCCACGACTGTAGGACTTCTAGGAACTCGAGTTTACTATGCTTGAGTACCATTTGGAACTTGAGTTTGTAGAGCTCGAGTACCAAAAAAGTGGTAGATCACTAATAAGTTACGAAATAGTGCTTTTTTTACTACAAATTTTGCAAAATGGTGGTATTTGGCCATTTTCACCTCACTGACATGCGTACTTAACCGGTCATGCAAATAATACACGCAACAACCATTGATATGGCATTTTTTTTTATAATTATTTTATGAGTAATGATGTTTTTATTTAGCTAATAATGGTTTTTTTTTAAGAGTGGGAGGATGATATTTTTTCTTGGTCCAATATCAAAATGAAATTAACCACTTTATTTTTTAAGGGAAATTTTGTCAGTTTCTAAGATATTAAAAAATTAAAAAAACTATTCATATTTCAAAACTTGTCGGGAATTTTAGAAAATGCTCATGAAGAAAATTCCAACAGCTTCCCTCAATGATATATGCCTATTTTGGTCCTCATCATTTTATAATATTTCAAGAACAAATACACATATAAGCGTTTTATTAAGAATTTAAGATGCCTTTTATTTATTAGCTAATTATTTATTTATTTATTTATTTATTTTTATGATATATCAAAATTTTTGATAGGTAGATAGTGGGGAGAGGGAGAGGTGGAGATCAGCGGAGAGAGGGGGGAGGGGGGCCATAGCCCTACTTGACTTTTAAAAATTTCCCCCTCCTTTAGTTTAATAAGAAAAATTTTAAGGTATGTGTAGATTTTGTTAAATAAACCCTTCATATTTTTATTTACTTAAATTATTGCAAAACTTCCTTCAAAGTAATGTTGCAAAAGTAAAAATGTCTCATTTTTTTATTTTTTTAATATTCAATTTTTTTTGTTATATTACTCAATAAATCCTAAATCTTAAATCTTGTAAGTAAATGCTCTTCTTCAAACTTTTATTCATATTGAGAAATGTTATATCCATAACACTTTCACAATATTTTTCACACCAATCTTAGGTGGCAATATGTTACTAGTTCTCATTTGGATATACCATTGACAAAACTTTTTTACCCACCTGTAGGCTCCGGAAGTGAGGCTGTTGGGCCTGAATGCACTTGGGCTAACAATTTATTTGTAAAGTGGGTTTTTAGATTTCCTACTAAGGGTCGTTCTCGGCAGAGAGACTCAAAACAATATTCACTCTACTCTCCTTTTTTCTGAACCCCTTTCTCTTCCCAAACTTCTGCTATTTATAGCCAAGGTTAGTGGGGGAGATTATGATTACAGCCACCAATAGTGCTATTGAAGGTCCAATATTGTTTGCTTTAAGTGGGTGTTTAGGTGAGAGTGGGATGCAGTAATTATGGCCTTGGAACTTGGTTCTAGCCTAGTCAATTGTGCTCAGTAATGCAGTTCCCCGATCATTTCGTGACTTCCCCGGACAGGATTCATAAGTTTGTTAGGGAAAACTCATGCCGAGCACCTCTCAGGATCCGCGACTCAAACCCTGTTCTTGCACGAAGGCAGTTTTAAGGACTTAGGGCAATTGGGCCGCTACGTTGGGCCTGGGCCTAGGGCCCATACAAGTCTTGGGATCTCGGTACCGTACACCACCACTAACACTTTGTCACCTAAAAAAATATTGTGAATATAGCATTTTTTATTCATTCTGTATGTATAGAATTAGGGATATAGGATTGTATAAAAATTGTTAGAACATCTTTTCACTAGAAGAAAATATGTTGTGACTTTTATGGATAAAAATTGTGGACATGTGCTTCTACTTTGTAATATCCATAAACGAAAGAAGAAAATTTCATTCATTATTATTATATTTATCTTCTAATATATTATATTGTACGGCATACAAAATTGACATTTAATATTTAATCTATTCCAAATTAATTGATTTGCATACATTTCCAGTTTTCTAGAAACTATTATTATAGTCTAATGTGTAATATTTAATTCATTTAACCAAAGAAAATATGGATTAAAGTTAAAAAAAAGTAACTATGACTAATACACTTTGGGAAGTCATTAGACTTGACTTAATGAAAGAAAATATTTTGTCTTAAATTATATGTAACTATCTAATTTTTTTTTTTTATACAAGAACATAATGTATATAATAAATTATGTCAAATATATGGGTAAAGAATAAATTATACACAAACTGTGTGTACTATTTTGAGGATTTGAAAATTATTGATAATTTTAGGTTGAACCCCTAGAAAAAGAAGTTATGACTTTGCTAGAACTGAGATTTGAATTAGAGACACGTGATACCATAAAATATGTTATTACCATTGACTTATCACTTAAGACCCTCAAAAAAAGAAAAAAAAAATATCCCTCAAGTATGTTACAGTTATAGACCAACATAAATGCTCATTTTTTGTACGTTATGCTTGATATAAACAGAGGCAAAAAAAAAAAAAGGGGATACATTCCAAGATTTTTCTAATAAAATACATATTATACAATCCACTCTAAATAATTACACAACAACAATAAACCAAAACAAAAATATTTCAAAGGTTAATTAACACTAGCAAAAGGCAGCTGCCAATCCATACAAACTTTTATTGTCTAAGCAAGTTTAGCTTCACACAAAAACATACAAGCAGATTATAAAAGCTCTTACTCCCTCTTCATGTTTGAACTTTTCCTTCGGTTACTTAATATATATGGTCGTAGAACCATATTAATGCATTACTTTAGAATAAAAAGGATTAGTTAAAGAAAGATCAAGGAGACGAGGAAGGGGTTGGATTGAAAGCAACTTGCTCAGCACAACTGAGCACTTCATGAGGCCCTGCTTCTTCTCGACCAACACCCATAAGATCAAGGTAATATAGGTAATGGGATATGATGTTGTTCATGAACTCATTATCACCTTGACCGCAAACAAGATCTCCATAAAGCACATTTATGGTAGCTCCAAAACCAGAAACTCGCTTGGCGAGAGAGTCATTCTTTGTGGGTTTCCAGTAACCAGTAAAGACATCATGTGCTGAAGGTTGATGCTCCATAATTGGTGTCATCCACCTCCAAATTGCAACTTGGAAGCTAAGGGTAGCATTTTGTTCAATGTATTCTGGATGATTCAACAAATCCACCTTTAGATCTTTACTGGCTTCTCCATAATTGTAGTTCCTATTAAAAGCATCAATAAAGAAAGTTTGGATTGTGGCATGCAACAATGAATTGATCAATAATAAAATCTTCTCTGATAGGAAACAAAAGATACATACAAATATTAGGGTAATATAAAAAGTAGGTTGCACATTTTTTTTTTCAATACTCAATTATTTGAATTTCATTTGAAGAATGCATGACTTATGTACTCTTATTTGAATTATGCTAGAAAAGGTACTCATTTTGATGTTTTATTAACTACTAAACATAAAAATTCTATAGAAATTTCAACTTGAGATTAAATTGAATAATATAAGACGAGAAAATAATTCAAATGCATAAATATAAAGAATGTTAGCGTTATAGAAAAGATACATACCAATAGATAGGCAAAGCACCCCGGCCATAGTATGCAACTCCAGGAGCACAGGGATAAATGTTTTTGTCATGGTCATCACAATAAGTATTCGAGTTGGAATTCGTTTCCTTATTATAGCATAAACCCCATTCTAATGGCTCCTTACTAGCCACTTTATTTCCACCTGAAAAAAAGTATCATCCAGTTTTACTTTGTATAGCGAGTGAGAGAACAAAGGGTCATTGACCATAGCTCATTTTTAATTTTAATTACGCAACCAATTCTTCAATAGGATAATTAGTTAAAAGAGATTTAATCATATCTTAAGATTTATTCAAATTGAAAAAGATCCAATCCAATTAGTCCAAAGAACTACAATAAAATGAGTCTTCAAAGTTCAAACACAGTATGATCAAACCTCAACAAAATTTAAACCCTCACATATGAAATCAAAACCAGACAAGAAAGAAGTCCTTCCTCTCACACACACATAAACTTAAATTTAAATTTCCCTAGACAGAAACTATGAAGTACTCACAGGAGGTTCTGGTGCCAACATGGGCAAGAAAAGCTGCGACTTCTTTGGTTCCAAAGAAGGTGGAGTTGATGTAGGTAGTACCAAAGCCGTAGGGCTGGTAGTGAGCAGAGGCAGCGATAAAAGAGTGGTAGTCCCAAAAGCCCTTTGCATGGGCCTCAAGGGAGTCCCGGTTTGAGAACAAGTTCTCAAACTGGTCGTTCTGGAAATAGTCATTAATGACCCCATCACAGCATCGTGATGTGTACGTGTGGCAGTTAGTACAGGTCTTTCGAGAATATGTCGACTGTCCTGGGCACGGAGCATGACACGCAACACACGGCCTATTTGGATCTTTACTTCCAACTGTAACAGGCCGTGGAGACACAGCTGCAGCTGCAGAGTGGACACAATTGACAAGCACAAATAATATCAATGCCTTTGTCAAGATTACAGAACATTTATACTCCATTTTTGCACGTAACATTAACAAAAAGGGGTGGAGTTTGGAGAGAGGTGCGTACCTTCCCTGTATATTTATACTTGGTCTGGGTGCATGTGAAAGAAGGAAAAGTAAAGAAAAGAAAAGATAGTCAAGTGAAGTGCGCGCAACGGTGCGAGTCATCTGTCGGGAGCCTTTTCACAAAAAGTATTGATCGAATGGATAAGTATTTACTGCTTTTATCTGAATGCACCCTCAAAATCACTCTCTCTACCAATAAAAACTTGGCATCTTGTTATTGTGACGAAAGTTTGTGTGAACGTAGAATTGTTTCTCCGAAAAGGAATATAAGTAAACACGTGAATCATATGCGATACAATAAAAACTTGGCATCTTGTTATAGTGACATTATTAATAGAAAATATTTAAATAAAACAGTCCCAAGTAATTATTTCAATACATATGCTTAATATTTACATGAACATTATTTAATCCCAGTCGCATGGCGTCATTTTATTTTACTCTTTTTTTTATTGTTGATATTAATAGCTTTGAGATATTGTTGAAACTGTCAGATTTAATTCTAAAGAGGACGGACCCACTAAACTGTTAGAGTTTATAGTTGCCCCCTCAAATTTTTGGATTGGTCCAAACAGCTTAAAAGAAACTAATCATCTAATTTTTTCTTTGGGCTCGTGGCCCTCCATAGTCCAAATACAACACAACAAAAAATCCACAAATCACCAATATCATAATTCAATAATTCATAACCAAAAAAATCTCATAGAAAAAAAAATTCCCTTACCGGGGTGACAATAATTTATATGACTTTTTAATAGATTTATAAATTATAGAAAAGTCAATTACAATATTTAATTTTTTTTCAAAAGATAAAATGCAAAATTCTTTTAGAAGCCAATATTGATGATGTAATATTGCCAACTCTTAATATTAATATCCCAATTTTTTAAAATCCTCAAACAAAATTTTGAAAACTTCATTAGTGTGATTTTCAGTTGCATCCAAAAGTATGGGTTTATCATATTGGTGAGTTGGTCAACGTGATAAAATCAACATATTAATTCCAATGACCCAAAATCTGGAGATCCAAAATCCTCTTCTTTTTTTATTCTTCTTCTTCAAAAAGGTTAGAATATCATATTGTAACTTTTAACTTTTTTGGTTCATATTATTTCCTTCTTGACTTAAATATTTATGGTAATAAAGTGTAATTGTTTTGTCTACCATGATTTTTTATTTTTAATAAACTATGTCACTTGAAATTTTTTTGATTCATACTTTGGCCCCCCTAGGTTCAAATCTTGGTTCCGTCCTGCTAAAGAATCTAAGCTTATGCCAACATAGGGTTTGCTTTAGTTTTGAGACAAGCTCTAAAGTGTAAATTGAAATTATAATTTATTCAAAAATTAATTAATTACAAAAAGTAAGAGAGAGAGAGAGAGAGAGAGAGAGAGAGAGAGAGAGAGAGAGAAGAAAAGGAAAAGATTATATTTCTTTTCTATTGGAAGATTTGGGGATGGTAAATATTTTAATTCAAAGTGGTTTGATGCTTTTCCAGTGGGGCACAAAAAGAAAGAGGACTTGGTATATTCACAAGACATCACTGCCATGCGTACTTGACCGATCATGCAAATAATACATGCAACAACCATTAACGTGTATTGCAAATATCAAATGACTTTTTTTTTTTTTTTTTTTTACAATTATTTTGAGTAATGTTAAGATCACAATACTTTCACAACAAAGTATAGGTGATGAGTTATTATTGGTTTTAATTTGAGCTTATCATTAATGTTATTTTTTTACCCACTAATAACAATTTGACATCTAGGACTTATTTTGAAATTGTTGTGGACGTAACATTGCTCAATTTATTCTTCAAAAAATTAATCTAGAGTTACAAAAACTTTCATAATTTTTACTTGGAATTTTTATTTTTTACCATGATTGATATAACTTGTTTTAATTGATACATAACAAAAATGATGTTAGTGATACATCCATATAAAAAAGACATTTTAATAACAATTTATAATATTAAATACCTAATATTGCCTTTTATTTAGCTAGTAATATATATATATATATATATATATATATATATATATATATATATTTTTTTTTTAAATAAAGAGAGTGGGAGGATGATATTTTTTAAATGGTCCAATATCTAAATGAAACCACTTTATGTTTAATTTTGTCAGTTTCTTGGATCTTAAAAAAATTCTTAAAACTATTCATATTTCAAAAACTTGTCTCAACAGTAAATTTAGAAAATTCTCAGGAATAAAATTCCAAAAGCTTCCCTCAATGCTATATGCCTATTTTTCTCCCCATCATTTTTGAAGATTCCAAGAATATATACACATATAACCGTTTTATTAAGAATTTAAGACACCTTTTATTTTGCTAATAATAATGCTTTTATTATTATTATTATTTTTTTATGATATGTAGATAGTTCGAGAGGGAGAGGTGGAGATTAGCGGTTTGGGGAGGGGGGGGGGGGGGGGGGGGTGGGGAGGGCATAGCCCCACATGACTTTCTAAAGTTTTCCCCTCCTCCTTTAGTTTAATAAGGAAAATTTTAAGGTATGTGTAGATTTTATTTAATAACCCCCTTTGTATTTTTGTTTATATAAATTATTGCAAAAGTAAAAATGTCTCATTTTTTATTATTTTAATATTCAATATATATATATATATATAAAGTATATGTTTCGAAAAGTACATGAATTAGAAATCTTGAATCTTGTAAGTAAATACTCTTCTTCTACTAAAAAAAGAAACCTCTTATTCCTTTTTAAAAATGTTATGTCTATAACATTTTTACAACATTTTCACATCAATCCTTAGTGACAATATGTAATTGGTTCGTATCTGGATACACTACTAACATTATTCTTTTACCTACCACTAACAGTTTGTCACCTAAAATTTGTTGTGAAAATGAAAATGTTGTAGATATAGCATTTCTCATTCATTTTGTATATAGATAATTAGGAATATAGGATTGTATAAATTTTTTTTAAACATTTTTCATTAGAAAAAAATATGTTGTGATTTTTATGGTTAAAAGTTTAGGACATGTACTTCTAACTTGTAATATCCATAAACAAAAAAAAAAAAAAAAAAAAAATTAATTAATTAATTCACTATTATTATATTTATCTTCTATTATATTATATTGTATGTTTTAAGGCATACAAAATTGACATTTAATATTTAATATATTCGAAATTAACTGATTTTCAAACATTTCATGTTTTCTAGAAACTATTATTATAGTCTAACGTGTAATCTTTAATTAATTAATTTTTTTAAAAATATGGATTAAATTTTAAAGAAAATTAACTATGATTAATATACTTTGGGAAGTCATTACACTTTTCTTTTCTTTTTTTAAGATAATTATAACATGTTGCTAACTCCGCAGCTCGAACCCTTTTCCCCCTAGACCCCCAAGCACTTTGTGCATAGGGAGGTGCCAATTCAACTACAAGGTGTCATTACACTTGACTTAATGAAAGAAAATATTTTGTCTTAAATTATATGTGACTATCTTTTTTTTTTTTTTGAGAATCAATATGATGAAATGTTATTAGAAAACTATAGATCTGAAAGTACAAAAGGAATCACGTCCGACGGAACATGCTCCATCCAGACTAACAATGGAAATGCAAATCTTGCTCTATTTGCTAAGGCATGAGCCACACAATTACCCTGCCTCCTAATATGAGAGAAAGAGAAAGTTCGAAACGAACCGGAAATAGACATTATGTCTTTCACGTACTGACCAATTGAGGAGTGACCCACATCACTTGACTTTAGTGCCTTGTAAACAATCTCTGAGTCTCCTTCAAATATTGACTGTGCCATGCCCAATTCTACAATGAACCGGATAGCCCGTCTTGCAGCTAGGATTTCCACCAACTCCACTGTGCCGGGGTAAGGTATTTTTTCTGAAAGTGCAGCAAGTACTTCGCCATTTCCATTTCGCACCACCACACCTATCCCTGCCTCTCCCGCCTCTTCAAAAACTGCTCCATCATAGTTGGTTTTATACCCCTCGCCCAATGGTGGACTCCACTTCGTTGCAATCGCAGGGGACTTAGCCATTTTTTCCGAAAATTTCAACTGGAATGCCGAGAGATACTGTGCTGTTGCACTGAAAATTCTGCTCTTGTCCAAGCTAGGTTCTTGGAGCCGTATTTTGTTCCGGCGATTCCAAACAAACCAAGCCACTACCGCAAATAGTTCCAGCCTCTGTTTCTGTACCCCAATCAGACTAATCAGTTCCTGTACTTCATTAATATTCGGATACTCTGTTCTAACCCAGCTGAAACAGGGGGGCCAAACTTCTTTCAATTCATCACAATTCCATATTGCATGGAGGGTGGTCTCTTGAGCAGAAAGACAGGCGCCACATCTTGTGTCTTCAAGGATTTTTCTTTTCTTCAAATTCACTTTTGTAGGTAGTGCGTCGGAGCATACTCACCAAAGAAAAGTTTTAATTTTTTTTGGCACCCGTATCTTCCATAGACGTTTCCAGAAAGCTTTCTGGATTGAGGCCTCCGAAGCCGATGCTTCCAACATGTTTTCCTCTTTACACAGCTGTTTGTACCCAGATTTCACTAAATACTCCCCATTTGTACAGCCCGGCCATATTAACACATCCCCCTGGTTTGTTAAAAACAAAGGAATGGCCATTATGCGTTGGGCTTCAAAGGAGAGGAAATGTTGAGATATCAGATTTTGGTCCCAAGTTCCTGTGTCTTGGGATATAAGAGCCGACACCTTTGTCCCTTCTAACTCAGGTACCCGTGGAGAAACTATTTTGGAGGACCCTCCGCCTGGAAGCCAATTGTCACAGTACAGACTTATATTCTTGCCATCACCAATTCTCCACTTCATTCCTCCAGAGATTACCTTCCTGACTTTCATAATACTTTGCCATGCATATGACCCGGATGAAGTTGTAGCTTCCAGGACCGAACCATTTGGAAAATATTTGGCCTTGAAGACACGAAAGAAGAGAGAATTCTGATCCCGTAGTAGCCTCCATACCTGCTTAGCTAGCATAGCATCGTTGAATTTTTCCAGATCCTTGAATCCCATGCCTCCCTCCAACTTTGGTTTGCAAAGAATTTCCCATTTTTTCCAATGGATCTTTCTTTGTTCCCCCTTCTACCCCCAATAGAATTTTCGGATCATAGCCTCAATCTCATTGCATAGACTCACCGGTAATTTGAAGCAGCTCATTGCGAAGGATGGAATTGCTTGCACTACCGCCTTCAATAGGATTTCTCTACCCGCTTGGGATAATAGTTTTTCTCTCCACCCTTGTATTTTATTCCAAACCCTTTCCTTTATATATCTTAGACTCTCCTTTTTATTCCTTCCTACCACCGCCGGCAAGCCAAGATATTTTTCATACTCTTTTACTTCCGGAACCCCCAAGAAGTCTGAAATCTCTTGCCTTCTTGCAACATTTACTGCCTTGCTGAAAAATATAGAGGTTTTCTCCCGGTTGAGCTTTTGACCTGAAGCACGTTCATATAAGGATAGAATGGCTTGGATTTCATGTAAGTCCGACATGGTAGCTCTACAGAACACCAAGCTATCATTTGCAAAAAAAAAATGAGAGATTTTTGGGCCATTTTTGCATAAAGAAAAGCCCCTTATTTTGTCATTATGGGCTGCCCTTTGAAGCAACCTATTCAACCCCTCCGAGCATAGCAAAAAAAGATAGGGTGACAAGGGGTCGCCTTGTCTAATTCCCCTAGTAGGTCTAATATCTCCCTTTGGCTCTCCGTTCACCAAAATCGAATAAGACATAGTGCTAATACACTCAAAAATAAGAGACCTCCATTTTTCACAAAAGCCCATTTTCTCCATGATCATCATCAAAAACTTCCATTCAACTCTGTCATACGCCTTGCTCATATCTAACTTCATAGCCATAAAGCCATTCTTTTTAGATTTTTGTGATTTCATATGATGCAAGGTTTCAAAAGCCACCAATATATTATCAGATATAGCTTTACTAGATTGAAAGGCAGTTTGAGATTCCGAAATAACACATGGTAATAATTTCTTAAGTCTATTTGCAAGGACTTTAGAAATAATCTTGTAAAGAGTATTACAAAGAGCTATAAGGCGGAATTCAGAAACTTTTACCGGGCTCTTCACCTTCAGAATGAGTGTGATGAAGGTTCGATTGATGGAAGGAGGGATCGTACTAGAATTAAGGCAAGTTAGGACTGCCTCTGTCACATCCTCACCTACAGTTGGCCAAAATTGTTGGAAGAATAATGGAGGCATCCCATCCGGACCGGGTGCTTTTAGAGGATCCATCTGCTTTATGGGTAATTCCACTTCACTTCTTTGATAGGGGGCAGCAAGTTCATCATTCATCTCTTCTGTAATCACCAATGGAGTTGCTTCTAAAGCTTCCTCAATCAAATCCGGCGAGGATGAGGTAAATAGATTGGTGTAGAATGCTATCAATATATTTGCTATCTCCCCTTCTTCTTCACACCTTTCCCCAACCAGATTTTCGATCACTTCAATTCTATTTCTTCGATATCTATGCGTAGCTTGGCTATGGAAAAATCTAGTGTTTCCATCCCCTTCATGTAACCATAGGGTGCGTGATCTTTGCCGCCACATTTTTTCCTCCTTAGATAGAAGATCATTTATCTCCCTCTTAAGCCGAAATACCCTACTCATGGATTTCCCATCAATAGCTGCATCTTCAGCCTTAAGTAGCTGCACCTTTTTTTCCTTTAATTGCCGAGTTATATTCCCAATAGCCAGCCTACTCCACCATGTCAGTTTGGATTGACAGTGCCCTATTTTGCCTTCAACCCGAGCCATGGCATGCCCAGTGGTTTCGTGTACCCATGCTTCTTCAACTACGTCCTTGCATCCTTCTTCCCCCATCCACATGTGTTCAAACCGCCATGGTTTTTGTCGGATTTTTGGTATCCCATTCAAACAAATAAGGATAGGTTTATGGTCCGATGAACCACACTCCAAGTGCATCACTTTAGTGGCAGGAAATTTTTCAAGCCACTCCATCGTTGCTACCGCTCTATCTAGTCTTTCCCAAATAGTGAAACCATCCGGATGGCCATTACACCATGTGTATTTTCCTCCCACAAAACCAATATCTCTGAACCCACACTCATCAAGGACATCCCTAAAATCACCCATTTGTCTTTCAGGCCTCAATCTTCCTCCTTTTTTTTCATGACTGCGTATAATTTCATTGAAATCACCTGCACACAACCAAGGGATCGCATTCCTATTCTTTAGTCTCCGTAGGCAAGTCCATGATGTATGATGATTCTGTGTTTCTGGCTCCCCATAAAACCCCGTAAACCTCCATTCATCCTCCTTCCCTTTGTTCAAAATGCCATCGATATGGTTTGGAGAAAAGGTGCCTAAAGAAAAATCGACATCCTTATTCCAAAAAATTACAATACCTCCTCCTCTTGTTTCCCGACATACTTCGATCATACCACCAAATTTCAACTTAACACGTATCTTTTCTAGCCTTGCTTTATCAAGCCATGTTTCGGCTAAGAACACGACTGAGGGATCTTGTGCCCGGATCAAATCCCCAAGCCCCTGTTCTGTCTGGAGGTTCCTAAGCCCCCGACAGTTCCAACATAGGAGATTCATTGCTCTTGGCGGGGCTGACACTCAGCCTCCACCACTGGTAAATTCATTTTGCTCTTAGGAGCCAACCTTCTTTTCTTCTGCCCCTCACACCCATCCACTTCCATGAAAGACCGTTTGATGCTATGGTCAATCCCTCCTTTTCCTTCATCATTCAAATCTTTGGCCTTTCTAGTTATCCTAATCCATGTTCTGGTAGAATTCTGCCCACTGCGTGCACTGCCAGAAATTTTTCCACACACATCGGGTTGGAGTATTTCCTTAGTAAGATTAGGGTTTTCACTTAAGTTTGGCACGTGCTTAGCACCCTTTTCAGTTGCAAACCCAGCGCCGCTTTCAGTTTTTCCCTCCTTATTATGTGGAACGTCCAGATCAGACCCTTTATTAGCCTCAATAACTCCCCTTATTTCATTCCCTAAAATTCCGTTCCCATTTAATTCTCTGTCTATCTCCAATATCTGCTCATCCAATAAAGATCCTTTAATTCCGTGATTGTCTCCCTTAGCCGTTTCAGCACTTAATGATTCTGGTGCAATCACTGAGCCCATAATTTGCTCCTCTGTTTCATCTATAACTGTCTCCGCCCCCTGCACTGGTTTAGTAACGTCTGCCCCTGTTTCTGACGCCGGCGATGAATATTTCCCAGGCATCGGTTTGGCTGGCTTTGACTGCTTTCCTTTTTTATCTTCATAAAACCCCCGCACCACCACCACTGCCTTGCGACTCGCCGGAGCGAAGGCTGCTCTAATCCATGCTCCATACACCCGATCGTTTTCTTTAAGCGTGCCTTCACTCTCCAGCCATCTGTCACAATCTTTGTCCGAGTGATCCAAACACCCACACCAATAGCATATGTTAGGGAGATGTTCATATTTGAATGTCACCCAATGATCATCACCGTCTTCTATGGATAGAACTCGTCCCTTACAAAGAGGTAGAGAAATATCCACTCGCACCCGAACACGGATAAAACTGCCTCGGTCAACCTCCCTATCACTCGCATTGCGATCCACTATCCCCATTGTATCGTATAAATCCTCAACTACTCCCCTGTTCAAGAAACCCACCGGAATGTTATGTACTTGCACCCAAAGAGACACTGTATTTAATGGCATTTCATGTACTGGGACTGCCTTATCCAGTTTCTGTAGAACGACCAAATGTCTATCAAAACTCCATGGTTCGCTTACCAAGATTTTTTCGACCTCCTCCGGATTATCAAACACAAACAACAAAATGTGGTCCTCAGCGCAACGAACCTTAAACCCGTTCCATGAGCGCCAAAGTGGACTGAAGGTTCTGATAACTGCATCAGTATTCAAGGCTCTCTTCGTTAGGAATTTTGCCACTATTGTATGCTCATGTGATGCTCTATCCCTTTTCACTGCTAATTTACCTCCTTCCCTATCGTTTAGCGATAAGTTTCGCCAGTTGTTCATAAGATTGTCCATCCTAGCTATCAGTATAGAATAAATTATGTTAAATATATGGGTTAAGAATAAATTATGCACAAACTTTGTGTTTACTATTTTGTAGATTTAAAAATTATAGATATTTTTAGGCTAAGCTCTTAGAAAAAAATTTATGACTTTGCATGAGGTGAGATTCGAACCAGAGATATGTGATACTATAAAATATGCAATTACTATTGTCCTATTGCTTGAGACCTCAAGTATGTTACACTTCGACCAACATAAAATGCCCTTTTTTTTTGTAAGTTATGCTTGACATAAACGGAAAATTATTAGGTACTCCCGGAGTACTATAAATGCGTACTCCCCCCTCTTACATGAATGGTGGGTCCTACTATGAATTTAATTAGTGGGACCCACCATTCATGTGAGAGGAGGGAGTATGCATTTATAATACTCCGGGAGTACACAATAATTTCCCGATATAAACAAAGGGAGCGAAAAGGTGGGATATGTTCCAAGATTTTTCCAATAAAATACATATTATATGAACATATAGAGGTTTGTAGACAATCCACTCTAAATAATTACACAATATATAACAATAAACCAAAAAAAAAAAAAAAAATTATATATCTCAAAGCTTAAATAACACTAGCAAAAGGTAGCTACAAATCAATGCAAAATTTTACTGTCTAAGCAAGTTTACCTTCACACAAAGACATACAAACATATGATAAAAGCTCTTACTCCCTCTTCATGTTTGAACATTTCCTTTGGTTACTTATATATATTGTTTGTTATTTAGACCCCTGAACACTCGGATTGTTTAATCTAATATATTAGCCAAGTAGTTACTTAGGTTAATTATTCAGATCTAGGTTAAATAATAATAAATCATATCATGCAAAGCAGCAGAAAATAAAGAACACCACGATCTGATGACCTAAGAAAACCAATGAAACCAACAGTTTCAAGGTAAAACTTGGGGAGGATTTGACTTAACTTTCCTCAAGGTAAAAAAAAAAAAAATCCACTATAGAGAATCGAAATTTTTATAATCAGATTTAACCCTAAATCTATTGTTACCTTCAGTAGTACCTTACTGACACAATCACGTGCAAGCTCTTAATCCACGAACTCCTTCTCTCTTGGATTTTGCAGCACACAAGCACCCACGCTTGTGACTTTGAGATCCCACTCAAAGGTTTAGCAACACAAACTCTCCTGTTTATGACTCCAATACCACCCTTAAAGGTATAGATTATTAGCAGTTGTTGATCTTGTTCAGCAACTTCAGATCTACCGGATCTAATGATATGAGAATGATTTTCGATAGTGACTTTGAAAGAGGAAGGCACAATACCTTTTAGATCTCACAAGAGCACCTCCAAAGTCTCTCCAAAACGTGCCTTAGGGTTTCCTTTAAATAATATGTGAAATAGATCTAAAACTGTAATCAATTAATGGGCTTAATGAGCAATTGGGCTTAATTAAAATTCTGTAGACCCGTGTTTCGATTGGTTGAGTTTGTCTTTCAATCGGTCGAACTTGGCATGTTTTTGAATTCTTATTTCTACAGCTTGAATGTTCTTGTATTTTGACTTGTAACACTTTGAGTATTGTCTAATCAAACCTATAGACTTAGGAATCTATATCTAGACAATTTTGTGCTCATGGTTTGCTAATTGTTCTAAACTTTTAGAACCTAACAATCTCCCTCTTTGGCAATCCGTGACAAAACTTACATATAATATGAAATGCTCAAATACAAGAACAGCCCTATTACAATAATATGCCCAATTACATCACAAATCCCAATATAAAACTTCAAACCTAAAAGTTGCTAGAAGACGCGGAAGATCTTGATCAGAATGTACCTGTCTTTCCTGAAACACTCACAAGAGCACATCAACGCATGTGTGGAAGTAAAGATATGTAAACAAAAAATAACAGATATGCAAACTAACTCTCCCCCTAAGTTTGATACATAAAAAAATTTTTATTTTCTCCCCCTTCCAAAAACAATTTCATCTCCCCCTAAATAAAAACAATTATAAACCTTTTCCAAATTTCATCTATTTCTCCCCCTTTTTGCCACGTATTGCCAAAGACAACCCAATCAAAAGGTAGACAGTAAATAACAAGAGAAAATAGAGAATCAAGAAAGCAACTCCCCCTATGAATAACATAGGTTTTAAAAACAACTTTCTCCCCCTATAAAAATAGGAAAAACAAAAAAAGTTTTGGGAAAACAGTTTTGAGGAAAATTTAGGAGGTGGGTTAAACTAAAAAGATACGGACCAAACTTAGAAAATAAGGTGAGGATACACATGAATAAAAATATTATCTCTTTCAATAAATGCAAACTTGACACTATGTGACCTATAAATAGATGCATGCAAACATTCCAAGTACAATCAGTTAAGACTATATAATATAGATCTTAATGATATAAAAATTCAGCATGTAATGTTTTCACGTGTCAAGGTATTTTGAACTCAAATCAACCTCATGATTAGAGAAAATATGTCCACATTTAATATCCATCATATCCAAAAAAAAAAAAAAAATTCTGCAATTCACAAATAAAAAATAGCATATACTAAAATGTATAGAACTCAAAAATTAATAAATCAATTTTTAAATCAAGTTGAGTACCCAATTTAGCAAAGTGTATGCATGTTGTGTGTGAAAACAATGAGAGATACGACTACAAAAATGCGAGATGGATAAAGAAAATAATGGAATGCATGTGAATCCTATCACAAATGATACATGAAAAGATTGATCGGTCAAAAAACTAAAAACTGAAAATTTTCTAGTTTCAATCAATCGAACATCAATCAAATATTGATCAAGAGAGGTAGAGAGTTTTGAACACAAAAACTCACAAGTTTGATTGGTCGGGAGGAATTCAATTGATCGAGACTTGAAAAACCAGAAATTTTTTGTAAACTTGGAAATTTTCTGCAAAATCAATTTTAAAATAAATTTTATGATATGAAATGCATGTCAATGACTCCAAATGTTTTCAAAAACATTTTCTCTTCAACCAAATCAATTTTTATCAAGATTCAAAAATTCTCTCCAAATAAAAATTTTTGAGAGAATTTTGAGAGAAATTGATATTCTCTCCTCATGCATTGCTTTTGCATTGAACAGTGTTCAACTAAGCTATAGAGGGTATACAAACAAAAAATATCAATTTCTTAATTAACCCATGAGTACATGTACAATCTAGTACATACTTATACAAAATTAGAAATAGCTTATGCACTCAATTATGCAACACATATTTTCTATGTTTCTGCACAATATCAAACATGTTCTAAATCAAGAGAGAGATATCATAATTCATGTAATCCTCAAGAAAAATAAAACAAGACCCAAAATAAAATATTTTTGTCTTTTTTGAAATTCTTCAATGTTTTTGGATTTTTTTTTTTTTTTAATAATCAACACCAACTAAAAACAAGACAGCCAACAACAGAAAGTAAACATGTCCATATATAATTGAAAGAATTAGATCAAGGACAAGTAAACAACACTGACCTTAGCACGTCTTTTTTCACCCATATAGCACGTATCTTTGGCTTTGTAGGTGAAAAACCATGAGGAGCAAAGTGTTTTTGAGGGATTACACCATTCTTCAGAGAGAGACTAAAATCTTGCAATTTCCTTTCACAAGCCAATAAGCTTAAATTTTTCAAAAGCATATGAAAAAATTTATTTGGACTTATGGCAGAAGAAATATCATCACATATCCTAGATTGAAATACAGAATGTTTAAATTTCAATTTATGAAAGTTAAGACAAATGTGATCAGAGACACCACAAAAGTGACAAACATGAACAAATTTATGAACATTAGTATCCCTAATAGTAGATCTAGTCTCAGATTTTGGTTTTTGCCTTAACAAAAAACAATTTGGTCTAATGTGACCAACAACACCACAAAGGTGACAAGTAGGCACAAAAACAGATTTCTTATGCTCTCTAATAGTAGGTTTAGACTCAAGTTTAGAAACTTCAACCTCTATATCAGAACTTTTATCTTTGTCTAACCTAGCAAAATAAGCATTTTCTTTATGATTCCTCTTGAAAGGAGGAATATAAACATTGTCTTTAGGGTAAAAAGGAACAGAAACAGAAGCAAATCTGTTATCAACAGTAAGTTTGGTATTAGACAAATTTTCAAGTTTAGCTTCAGACTCAACGAACTTTTGTTTCAAACTTTTCATCTTTTCATCTTGAGAGGAAAATTGATTTCTCAAAAATTCATTCTTTTTATTGGATTCATCTAATCTCACAATCAATTTCTCTTTTTCAAGATTAGCCAATTTTAACTCTTCCTTAAATTTCTTAGTAATTTTCAAAGATTTAAATAATTCCTTACGGAGAGTTTCACAAGCATCAATAAGATCAACAAAAACAATAATGTCCTTTATTTTCAAATCATCACAAATATAAGCAGACAGACACTTAAAATTATCCACGATAGCAGGGACCAATGATTTCACTCAAGACGTTAATCCAATCAGAGTGAACCCGCTCTGATACCACTTGTTTGTTTGTTTAGATCCCTGAACACTCAGATTGTTTAACCTAATATATTAGCCAAGTAGTTACTTAGGTTAATTATTCAAATCTAGGTTAAACAATAATAAATCATATCATGCAAAGCAGGGGAAAATAAAGAACATCACGATATGATGACTTGAGAAAACCAATGAAACCAATAGTTTCAAGGTAAAAACCTAGGGAGGATTTGACCTAACTATTCTCAAGGTAAAACAAATCCACTATAGAGAATCAAATTTTAACAATCAGATTTAACCCAGTAGTAACTTATTTACATGACCAAGTGCAAGCTCTGAATCCACAAACTCCTTCTTTCTTGGATTTGCAGCACACAAGCACCCTCGCTTGTAACTTTGAGATCCCACTCAAAGGTTTAGCAACACAAAATCTCTAGTTTGTGACTCCAAGACCACCCTTAAAGGTTTAGATCATTAACAGTTGTTGATCTTGTTGCAGCAACTTCAGATCTACCAAATCTAATGATATGAGAATGATTTCCGATAGTGACTTTGAAAGAGGAAGGCAAAATACCTTTTAGATCTTACAAGAGCACTTCCAAAGTCTCTCCAAAACGTGCCTTAGAGTTTCCTTTAAATACTATGTGAAATAGATTTGAAACCCTAATCACTTAATGGGCTTAATGAGTAGTTGGACTTAATTAAAATTCTGCAGACTTGTGTTTCAATCAGTTGAGCCTATCTTTCAATCGGTCGAACCAGGCATGTTTCTGAATTCTTCTTTCTGTAGCTTGAATGTTCTTGTATTTTTATTTGTAACACTTTGAGCATTGTCTAATCAAACCTATAGAGTTAGGAATCTATATCTAGACAAATTTATGCTCACAGTTTGCCAATTGTTCTAAACTTTTAGAACTTAACATATATGTTTGTAGAACCATATTAATGCATTACCTTTGAAAAAAATGGATTAGTTAAAGAAAGATCAAGGAGATAAAGAGATAAGGAATAAGTTGAATAGAAAGCAACTTGCTCAACATAGCTGAGCTCTTCATGAGGCCTTGCTTCTTCTTGACCAATGCCCATAAGATCCAGGTAATATAGGTAATGGGTATTGATGTTGTTCATGAACTAATTATCACCTTGACTGCAAACAAGATCTCCATAAAGCACATTTATGGCAGAAGAGTCACCCTTGGTGGGTTTCCAGTAGCTAGTAAAGACATTATGTGCTGAAGGTTGATGCTCCATAATTGGTGTCATCCACCCCCAGATTGCAACTTGGAAGCTAAGGGTAGCATTTTGTTCAATGTATTCTAAATGGTTCAAAAAATCCACTTTTAGATCTTTACTGACTTCTTCATAATTGCAGTTCCTATTGAAAGCATCAATATAGAAAGTTGTTTGGATTGTGGCATGCAACAATATTGTAGGTTGCATCAATAACAAAATCTTCTCAAGCAAGAAAGAAAGGATGCATACAAGTCTTAGGGTAGTAGAAAAAGTAGGTTGCACCTATTTTTTAAAAGAATCAGTTGCTTGGATTTCTTTTTGTTGACACTCCATTTTGCAACCTACATTTAACCTCACCTGGAGGGTAAAAGGGTAATTTTACCTTGGAAATATATATATCTTAATTCTGGTCATTAGATCCTTAATCTCATTTCACCAAAATAATCTTGATGTTGTAACGATCAAATCGACTGGTCATAAGACCTAATCAGACCACCAGATTGAAAGTTATCATCAAATCAAGTTTTAATGGCTGAGATACACCATCACAAATTGAGTCCGACTATATGTGATTATGAATAATTGATTTCAATTGGTTATAAGTATAATCAATTTGAGATCGATGATGTGTCATAATTTGATTGGTTAGGACTACATTTTATGGTAGGGTTGCACACACCTAATTAACTAGATAGTTAAACATTAATTATTCAATTAGTAATTTGTGCAATTGTCTTTTAATTAGAGTAAATTTGGAACCAATTAAGTCTGAAATGGGAGTGATTGGAGCCATTTAATGTTAATTGGGAGCTAATTTGGGACCTATTAATGTTAATTGTGCTGAAACCATTTTCTAACAAATGACCTCTGCTCACAATTTCATCGATATCTCTCAGAATATTTTGAATCTGTGAATGAGGTTAATTTTCCCAGAAACTAGACATCCGGGGCTTCAATTTAAGCACAAGAATGAGACAATTTTGATCAGAATTGAGTCAGATATGATTTTTCGAAGTTGGCACTACAGGCTGTTACAGCAGTTACAGGAAAACCGAACTTTACTTGCTCTTCACTCTTATCAATCTCCACATTTAATGCACCAAATTTCCTCAAAGGCTAAAAAACTATCTAAGTTCATGATTCTTTATCAACCCTCATTAAATAGTCTTCTATTCATATTTCCTCCACCACTACTATATAAACCCCTCATCTCCTTCATTTCAAAACAGACACAAACCCCTCCCCCCCTCTTCTTCATTCTAAGGACACAAAAAAAAACTCCTCTCTTCTCTTCTCTTGATTTTTAGTGAAATTGAGTAATCTTGTCATATCTTGTTCTTCCTGAGACTCAAGGTATTGAGTGAGACTCACTCTCCCTCTCCTAGCTCTTCTTTTTCTCCACCCTTAGGACCTCCATCAAGAGTCCCCTCCTCCACCATATGGATCTTACATGAAGGTATAATCCCCTTCCCTAACTGTTTGTTTATGTTGCCATGATGAAAATTTAAGATTAAAGCATGATAGTAATTATTTAAATTCCCTTGAATATGTTTGAATGTTCTTAATTGTTCTTATATGTTCTTCACATGTTCTTAGTTGTTCATCACATGTTCATGTATATCACTAGATTTAATCTTAAATCCACATCAAAAATATGAAAAACATGTTTGTTTAGTAATTCTTTCAAATCCTTGAATCTAGGTTATCACCATCCACACACATTCACTAGAATTTATTTTTCAATCCAAATGCAATGCTTAATAAATTGAATTAGGATTTATCACATGCACACACATTAAATTCAACATTTAAATTGATTGACATATTGGATGATATGATATGAATGTTGGCCACCATAGTCTAGAAGACCGGTTTCACCGGGCAAGATGGGTGCCTAACACCTTCCCACCTTTTAACATAGCCTCCAAGCTTAGATCAAGGGTTAGTAGATCAAATGCTTATCCTTGTAATTTTCTATTTCTAGATTGTAACTAGGAAACAAAACCATGTACTTTATCTTAGATTGTATCTAGGGCCAAAACAATGTAATTTCCTATGATCAATGTAAATTCAATTTCAAATTAATAAAATGAGGAACTTTTCAATTATGATTTTCTTATTTTTCCAATAATTAAATAAGTGGTGACTCCATTGTAAAACCCTTAATCTAAAGGGGAAAATATAACTAGTCAAACCTCCATTTTGAGAGGCAATAACACGACTCCACCAATTCACATGGGTTTGGCCCAACATCCTATAAAAACGGGCCGGGGGCGCGGTCTCTCACAGTGGCGACTGTACTGGGATATTGAGGGCTAAGCTTCAATTAGATTATGGTGGGCAACCATGTTATTGTTTGTTTATTTCTTTTTTGTATATAATATGTCTAATATGTCATTATTTTGCATGTCATGCATCATTTACTTGAATGAAATTTATTTTATTTGTGTGCTAGCCCAGAAGCCCGGTAGTATTAGCCGTGGATTGTGGTCTTCCTGAGACTCACATACCTAGCGGTGAACCTACCACCCACCGCGACAAGGATTATCATGGTTATACCATGGTGGTTCGTAGGGACAAACGATACCGTTCAGACCAACGGGGCGCTCCTGGCGTCACAAGTTGGGAGGTATGACGTCCTAACTTGTAGGGACCTTTAACCTACCTTCTACCCATGTTGTAATGACCCATAGAACCTACCTTTAGGTTGGTCCATGTAAATTGCATTTCATTACGCATTTCTTTGGCCGTTGTTTGAACCATGATGACTCAAGTCCAACGCTTGAGCCCATCATGATTGTTTGAACATTGTATGTTGTGAATGAACTCAAACCCAAAAGCCTAAGATTGAACTCTACTTGAAATGGAAGTCCAATTTGTTTCTTGAATGAGTCTAAGCCCAACACTTGAGCCCATCAAAGGTGTGTACGCATGATCAACATCAAAGGCCGAAAGCTCACAAGATGCAAGCCTTCCAAGTGTAAGCCCAAGCCATTTCAAGCAGATACCAAAAGATCATAATCAAGGTTCAAGCCTTCCAAGTGCAAGCCCAAGCTATTTCATCATAATCAAGGTTCAAGCCCACCAAGCCTCAAGCATCCAAAATGGATCAAGAAGAAGCAAGTGGCCCAACTTTGCCTCAATCCACATTTGGTTTGCAACATCATGGTTAAGCCTAAAGTTTGTTTGTTTATTCCATGTTTCTATGTTTCTTTGAATTCAACTTTTTCATGTAGTATTTAATGAGCTTTGTTTGTGTGTGTATATATATATATATAAATCCAAAAAAAAAAAAAAAAAAATTCAAGATTCCCAAATCTTCCAAAAAAATTCAAATGATAAAGTGTTTGGACTAGGGGCATTGGTTGTTCTAGTGACTTTTAAAAAAAGGCCCATTTTTTTTTCAAACATTTCAAGATTCTTTAAAGTCCTCTTTTCAAAATGGTACATGAGGATCCCTTGGACAAAACATTTTCTAAATCTTGATGTTTAAAGGCTTGAGCAATCAACTTGTACTAAGGAATGATTAATTTCATTTGATCCATGTAAAGACTTTTGCTACTTGACTTAGAATATAAGAAGAAATGGTCTTAAAAGGCAATAAAAAAGAATCCATCCATTGGAAAATCCCAAGAATCCATGCACTTGATCCAATTTTCAAAAGTCTTTTATTTCACAATATTAGAGCATTCGTTCTTTTTCTTTTAAGATGAATTTATTAAAAGAGCTCGAGTCACTGTGCCTACAAGCAAGCATTACTAGGGATAGGAGGCCATCTTTGGTTAAACCAAATTATTTCCTATTACCAAGAATGTTCATTATCCATTGCTAGCCCATTTGAGCTTTTAAACACTTAGCCTCTTTTTTGCATGAACCCACTAAAATCTAAACCTAGGGTGGGAAAATTCAAAGTATGCATGCTTAAATCTCATGTAGAGGAGGAGTCGACCTTGTAGCTTTGAAGCTAATTGATAAAGCTCTCCTAGAAGACATGAAAGACAAGTAGAGGATTCATTAAGCTAAAGATAAGAGATCATCAAAGAAAAATGAGGTTTCACTCAATCAAGGAAAGATAAATGAAATTCCATCAATATGAGAGGAAAAAAAGTGTACATAAAGTTTGAAGAGCCCAAAATTCATCATGCCAAAAGGAATACAAGTTTCATCTAAAAGAGAGTTCATCAAAAAAGGAAAAGATTCATCAAACACAGAAAGGTGCAAGTGCATCAAGGCAAGAAAGAAGGATAGAAGTGCATCAAAATGACCAAAAGTCATTAAGCTGAGAAAAACAAGGATGGAAAAAGGTCCCCAAAAGTTCATTCAATCAAGAGATGAAAGACAAAAAAGACAAAAAAAAAAAAAAAAAAAAAAAAAAGAAGAAGAAGAAGAAGAAAGCCCGCTAGGCTGAAAACCCAAAAGGGCGGTCTAGGCAAAAGTTAGGGCCAAAGAAAAGAAGAAGAAAAGAAAAAAAGAAGAAAAGAAAAAAATTGGAAAATCCTACCAAGTTAGACACTTGAGGATGCAACCTAAAAGGAGAAGAATTTTACAAGATGAAAGTCCAGAGGTATGATTCAAGAGGAATGAGTATAAAAACAAATATTGATGCAAGTGACCAATGAAGACTAGTGAGAAGATAACAAAGAAGAAATGGGAAAACTCCTCCAATACTTGATTTTTGAGTAATGCATACTTGGGGGAAACATCATAGGGAGTTTTGAGCCTTTTATATCTTTCATTTCATAACCCCAACTCGGCCTACATTACAACCCATGAATAAGACCTCCTTGAAGTCTTGCTAATTGTAGGCGCATCTTAAACTCTAATAATATTTTCTCTTGAATTAAAAAGGAAAAATGCTTAAAATTGTCAAACCCCACAGGATGACATGTCCGAGAAAAAATTTCTCAAATTTTCAATTCCTCAAAATGACTCAAAAGAACTTCCAAACTTGGAGCACTCTCCTTGTTTGCACCCAACAATGTGATTCATAAATATTATCACATTTCATTTCTTGATTGCTTTTGGAGACTTAATACGACGATGTTCAAAAGGAAGAGGCAAATTTGATTACATGAGTTTAATGATCATGATCCTTCCTAGTCAAAGAGATTTGTTTGACTCTTAAACACTTTGATTTGCCAAAATGGTTGTTCAAAGGATCACCTCTTGTTCATAATTAAAAATAAAATAAAAAATAAAAAATAAAAAAAGGAAGAAGAAGAAGAAGAAAGAAAGAGAAATCTCATTTCAAAAAAAAAAAAAAAAAATTCTTTTTCAAAATCCAGTTCTCTTGAACTACGTCTTGACTTGATCCTCTATGACAGAGGTACGTAAGCAGCCTTGCAGAGGCCCCGTCCCATTCACCCAAACAACCTTGGAGAACAAAGTCAAAACAATGTGATAAAATTGTTTGGGTGCATGTTAGGTTAAGCCCATTTGTTTGCATTAAGCATGTTTAAACTTGGTGCGTTAGCCTATTTATATTGTGGGCAAGTTTTCACGATGATTGGTTTCTAACAAGTTAGAGAAAGAAAGCCTTTTTGTAGGAACCAAGGATGGCGAACCGTGATCTTCTTTCATGTTTCCTAATGGTCACAACATCAAATGAATTCAGATTCAATCTAAGCATAGAATATGCCCCAAACTAGGGGCATTGGGAATTGAGCAAGGACTTATCCAGCAATCCGCATCAACTTCCAGCCAAAGTTATTCTCATTCAAAGGATAGGTTTTTCAAAAAAAAAAAAAAAATCATCATGAATAAATCTTCATCACTTTTACTCCATCTTCATCTTCATCTTCTTCACTTTTTGATAATGAACAAATCTTCATATTTCAAAAAATAAATAAATTCTTTCTAAATCTTTCAAAAAAGAAAATTTCAAAAAAAAAAGAAAATAAAATTTTCATCAATAAAAATTTTCAATTCCTTCAAAAAATGAAAATAAAAATTTCATCAATCAAAATTTTCAATTCCTTCAAAAAATTCAAGATTTCCAAATTAAAAAAAAAAAATATATATATATATATATATATATATATATCAATCAAAATTTTCAATTCCTTCAAAAAAAAATTCAGGATTTCCAAATTTTTCAAAAAAAAAAAAAAAATCTTCATTAAATTCTTCTTCAGGAATAGAAAGCTATAATCCTCTTCCATATTCTCCAGTGGTGCAACATCAAGTCAATTGTCCACCCTCAGCATTCATCGAAGCATGGAATATGTCCCAAACTAGGGGCATTCGCTAGGTATGCCAAAGTCTTTTCAATGAATAACTCTGTTACTAATTGAAAGTATTTATTTTGTAGGTATTAGGGTAAAAGGCCCATACACATTGGTATGAATAATACCTTCCAATTCCATTGGACCTCTGGGAAGCACGTCCAAATTCCAATTCCATCAAACCTCTGGGAAGCACGCCCAAAATCAAACCATCGGACCTCTAGGAAGCATGTCCAAACTTCAAACCATCGGACCTCTGGGAAGCACGTCCAAATTTCAATCCACCGGACCTCTGGGAAGCACGTCCAAATTCAAATCCATTGGACCTCTGAGAAGCACGTCCAAACTTCAAACCATCGGACCTCTGGGAAGCACGTCCAAAATCCAATTCCATCGGACCTCTGGGAAGCACGTCCAAACTTCAAATCCATCGGAACTCTGGTAAGCACGTTCAAATTCAAATCCACGGACCTCTGGGAAGCACGTCCAAAATTCAAATCCTTGGACCGCTGGGAAACACGTACAAACTTCAATCCATCGGACCTCTGGGAAGCACATCCAAACTTCAAACCATCAAACCTCTGGGAAGCACGTCCAAAATTCAATTTCAATGGACCTCTGGGAAGCACGTCCAAATTTCAAACCATCGGACCTCTGGAAAGCACGTCCAAAATCCACTTCCATCAGACCTCTAGGAAGCACGTCCAAACTTCAAATCATTGGACCTCTGGAAAGCACATCCAAAATCCAATTCCATCGGACCTTTGGGAAGCACGTCCAAACTTCGATCCATCGGTCCTCTGGGAAGCACGTCCAAATTTCAAATCCACGGACCTCTGGGAAGCACGTCCAAAACTTCAAATCCATTAGACCACTGATAAGCATGTCTTGTACTCATTTTTTTTTCCCCAAAAAGAAAAAAAAAAAAAAAAAAGACTGCATGCATGAACTACGTTTAGACCCGATCCTCCTACTAAGAGGTACGTAGGCAATCTCCCTCGAGATTTGGTCCACATTTTGATTCACAACATGACCATCTGCATTTTTTTATCTACATGCATCATACATTCACCACGATTAAATACTGATTGCAAAGTTAGGTGTCTCTTTCATACATTGACATTCGCTTTTCAAGCTCTGCCAATGAGGGGCATTCTGTTGACACCCCATTTTGCAACCTGCATTTAACCTCACCTAGAGGGTAAAAGGGTAATTTTGCCTTGAAAATATGCATCTTGATTCTGGTCATTAGATCCTTAATCTCATTTCACCAAAATGATCTTGATGTTGTAACGATCAAATCGACTAGTCATAAGTTCTAATCTGACCACCAGATTGAAAGTTATCATCAAATCAAGTTTTAATGGCTGAGATGCACCATCACAAATTGAGTCCGACTATATGTGATTATGAATAATTGATTTTAATTGGTTATAAGTATAATCAATTTGAGATCGATGATGTGTCATAATTTGATTGGTTAGGACTACATTTTATGGTAGGGTTGCACACATCTAATTAACTAGATAATTAAACATTAATTATTCAATGAGTAATTTGTGCAATTATCTTTTAATTAGAGTAAATATGGAACTAATTAAGTCTGAAATGGGAGTGATTGGAGCCATTTAATGTTAATTGGGAGCTAATTTGGGACCTATTAATGTTAATTGTGCTGAAACCATTTTCTAACAAATAACCTCTACTCACCATTTCATCGATATCTCTCAGAATATTTTGAATCTATGAATGAGGTTAATTTTCCCAGAAACTAGACATCTGGGGCTTCAATTTGAGCATAAGAATGATACAATTCCGATTAGAATTGAGTCAGATATGATTTTTCGAAGTTGGCCCTATAGGCTATTACAGCAGTTACGGGAAAACCGAACTTTGCTTGCTCCTCACTCTCATCAATCTCCACATTTAATGCATCAAATTTCCCCAAAGGCTAAAAAAAGGTCTAGGTTCATGATTCTTTGTCAACTCTCATTAAATAGCATTTCATTCATATTTCTTCCACCACTACTATATAAACCCCTCATCTCCTTCATTTCAAAGCAGACACAAACCCCCCCCCCCCCTCTTCTTCATTCTAAGGACACAAAAGAACCCCCTCTCTTTTCTTCTCTTGATTTTTAGTGAAGTTGAGTAATCTTGTCATATCTTGATCTTCCTGAGACTCAAGATATTGAGTGAGACTCACTCTCCCTCTCCTAGCTCTTCTTTTTCTCCACCCTTAGGACCTCCATTAAGAGTCCACTCCTCCACCATATGGATCTTGCATGAAGGTATAATCTCCTTCCCTAACTGTTTGTTTATGTTGCCATGATGAGAATTTAAGATTAAAGCATGATAGTAATTATTTAAATTCCCTTGAATATGTTTGAATGTTCTTAATTGTTCTTATGTGTTCTTCATATGTTCTTGGTTGTTCATCACATGTTCATGCATATCACTAGATTTAATCTTAAATCCACATCAAAAATATGAAAAACATGTTTGTTTAGTAATTCTTTCAAATTCTTGCATCTAGGTTATCACCATCCACACACATTTACTAGAATTTATTTTTCAATCCAAATGCAATGCTTAATAAATTGAATTAGGGTTTATCACATACACACACATTAAATTCAACATGTAAATTGATTGACATATTGGATGATATGATATGAATGCTAGCCACCATAGTTTAGAAGACCGGTTTCACCAGGCAAGGTGGGTGCCTAACACCTTCCCACCTTGTAACATAACCTCCGAGCTTAGATCAAGGGTTAGTAGATCAAATGCTTATCCTTATAATTTTCTATTTCTAGATTGTAACTAGGAAACAAAATCATGTACTTTAGCTTAGATTATATCTAGGACCAAAGCCATGTAATTTTCTATGATCAATGTAAATTCAATTTCAAATTAATAAAATGAGGAACTTTTCAATTATGGTTTTCTTATTTTTCCAATAATTAAATAAGTGGCGACTTCATTGTAAAACCCTTAATCTAAAGGGGAAAATATAATTTGTCGAACCTCTATTTTGAGAGGCAATAATACGACTCCACCCATTCACGTGGGTTTGGCCCAACATCCTATGAAAACGGACCGGGGGCGCGGTCTCTCACACTTTTGAAGAATGCATAACTTATGTACTTGTATTTGAATTATGCTAGAAAGGGAATTCATTTTGATGTTTTGTTAACAACTAAACATAAAACTTTTGTAGAAGTTTCAACTTAGGATAAAATTGAACAATATAAGATGAGAAAATAATTGAAATGCATAAATATTATGAAGAATGTAAGATTATTATTAGCATGATAGAAAAGATACATACAAATAGATAAGCAAAGCACCTCAACCATAGTATAAAGCTCTAGGAGCACATGGATAAATGTTTTTGTCGTGCTCATCACAATAATTGTTCAAGTTGGAATTCATTTCCTTCTTATAGCATAAACCCCATTCTAATGGTTCCTTACTGGCCACTTTATTTCCACCTGAAAATGAATCATCTAGTTTTACTTTGTATAGCGAGTGAGCGAGCAAAGGGTCATTGAGCATAGCTCATTTATAAATTTAATTATGCAACCATTTCCTCATTATGTCAAGCTCCAAGAATCATTTTGTTCTAACTTCCAACTTAAATGTTTTTACGAGAAATGAATCTTCTTAAACTACTCCATTGATCAGTATATTCACTTACAACCAAAACAGTTGTACATCTATTTTGAGAAATTATCAATAAAAGTGATAATATATCTATTTCTTCCACGAGTTAAAATTCCCTCAAATTCACATAAAATCAGAGTGAATTAACTCAAGCAATTTGGTATTTTTTACAACATTTTTATAAGGCCTTTTTGTAATCTTAGCTTGACTACAAGTTTCACACTTTTCAAAAAATTTTGACAATTTTGGAATTAATCCAAAACTATTCATGATTCCCACATATCTACTATTTATATGACACAAACAAGCATGCCAAAAATTAATAGAAGAAAACATATAAACTGAACTGGTAGATGCTTTATTATTCTCAACTTTTAATTTAAACATTCAATCATAAGCATAACCCTTGCCCACAAATAATCCCTTTTTAGTGATTACATAATTATCAGATTCCGTAGTCTGCTTAAAGTCAGCCTTATTAAGCAAAAAGCTTGACATCAAATTCTTCCTCATGGATGGAGTTTAAAGCACATCTTTCAATGTTAGCACACTTCCAGAAGTGAATTTCAAATCGACCTCACCATTCCCAAGAACCTTGGTTTTGCTAAAATCACCAAACATAATTGTTTTTTCTTCTTCAAAGGGAGTGTACAACTTGAACCAATCTTTGTTGAAAGCTTGAAAATGTGTTATAAACACAAGAGCTTGTTTAGACCCCCAATTAAAAATACGGTTCGATAGATTTTACACTAACTTAATTCTAAGTGCGGAATAGTGTAAATGCGAGTGGATAAACAAACAAGCTACTCTAACACATATTCATATAATCACAGCAGTAAAATGAAATGTAAAAGAGTAGGGAAGAAGAATGTAAACACAGATAACACACCGATGTGTTATCGAAGAGGAAACCGAAGAACTCGGTGAAAAACCTCTCTGCCGCCCTCTAAGCGGTAATCGATCTACTAGACAATCAGTTGGGATACATGGGTTAGCAAGAGACCCTCCAAGCCTAATCTACCCACTGTACCTCAGCCTTCCAAGCTCCTACTCCAACAAGGCTTCTCGGAACCATGTCTTATCTAGCTCTCCGAATCCCGCATCAAGCTCCATGTTGCATCTGCCATCCTTGCTTCTTCCAATGCTTCCCAGCAACACCAAAAACACTCACTACACTGAAAAGGTGTGGATTGTGTTTGGGTACAAATCTCCTCTTAAGGTATGATAATGGGAGAGGAGAGGAAAAGAGGCTACAATGATTTCTCACTAAGGATGAGTAGCTTTCTCTCAAAAAGATGGGTGTGTGTTGTAGAAAACCTATCTAGGGTTTTTCTCTCTAAATGGTCTCATCTACATTTGTGGGTAATGAGGGTATATATAGTATGGGTGAAGGATAAGGAAGTCACACATAAAAATCCTCCAGGAAGAATGTTTTGCGACTGTCTCGCGGGAAGACCTTACCCGTGAGACACTCGCGAAAACGACAGTTTAGCATGACTCTTCAGCTTCCAGTCATGTGCTCCTCATGTGCTCTTTCGCGGCTTAGCTTCTCGCGAAATCCATTGATTCTTCATTTAAGCTTGAGTCTTCACCAACTTAATACTAAACCCAATATAATAAAATCCCACAAAATACAAGGAACAAACTTAGAGCAATTACAACACTTTTTGTCATGCAATAAAGCCAATATAAAACATAGTTGTAAATCACAACTTTACAATCTCTCCCTTTGGCTATTCCGTGACAAAACGCCCTATAACAGACTCCAGACTTAAACGTGAGTTTGGAAACAATGGCAAAACTCACTCACACCTAAATCTAGAAGCTGTGTAGCACTTGGAACATATATACCTGTAGACTGAAACACTTGCACAAAACACATTAGACCCTTAAGGTAAATTAAGTCATAAAAGGACAAGTATAATGTAACAAGTAAAATGTGATCAAGTAAACATGTTGTGAAACATATGAGCAACTTGATCAAATACATGACAATCATATGGAAATGACCACAATGATCATATAGCAAAACAAATGATCATCCAAACTTGCAATCAATAAAGCACAATAGCATAAGGATAAATGCATGTCCAACACTCGACCAATGCAAAATACATGAAGTATATGCATCTAGGAACAAGATCCTACTAGGGCACAAGAGCATGATGCGATGAGAGCAGCAAAGCATAGATGATACTAAACATAACTCAAAGCACCATAAAGCAACGACAAAACAAGCATAAAGTAAAACAAGGTTTTCTCATAAAATAATGTCTTCTCCCCCTTGGTACTTGCATCTCCCCTATGACTTTCTCCCCCTACGAATGTGCACGAGGTAGAATTACTCCCCCTAAGAGTGTGCACATGAGTCATATAGAAATGATAATACAAACTTGTATACTCTCCGGTATACTCTCTCCCTTTTTGTCACGAATAGACAAAACAATCAAGAGGAAGGAGGGAAAGAAAAGAAGATATGAGCAAGGGTATGATGCATGAGGGGTGCAAAATGAATGAGAAAATGAAGCTCAAACAAAAAACAAAGACAACTTAGAACATGCTACAAAGCATAAATTATACATGACATGCTAAGGATGATGGAACATGATGCAAACCTAGGCATGACATAGACACAAGAACATGTTATAAGAGCTAAAAGGTCTAAAAGACTTAACTAGCATGAGTGAAGTGCAAAACATGTCAAGTGTTAGAGTGTGTGTAGCAAAGGTGCATCTAGTGTGTATCTAGTGTGCATGTGAGATGCATGACCAATGCATGAATAAGCACTCACAGGGTAAAGTGTATAAAACATATAACCAATGATTAAAACGTGATAAACATGAAAAATTATGGTTATCCCCAAAGTTTAGTACTCATCGGAATCTAAAACAACAACAAAATGCCATTTGGGCATTTTATCAAACACATAGAGTGCACACACTACACATTTATGTTAAACAATGCATGAACATATGAAAATCTTGCCTAAATACATGTTATTTTTGCCATAAGGGGCCAACATCCAGAGCAAATCATCATATAAAACAAAGTCCAATAAAAAAGATTGACAAAAAATAAGTTTTCCAACTCCCATTTGAGAAAATCCCAACTATGAACATAAAAACCCCAAAAACATAATCTAAGGATCAAAATCAATGAAAAGAGGTAAAGATTATCTTAGAGATGTTAATGGAATGAAAAACACTTGAATTTAGTTGGGTTTTGATGTAAAAACATTAAAACAGGGGTTTGGGAGAAGATGGGAGAAGTTTAAAACGAATGTCCCACGAAATGCCCTTTAAAAAGCTGATTTAGAAATTTTCGCGGGAAGCTGACTCACGAAATTACTCATGAAATTTTTCACGGGTAAACCTTACTCGCGAGTTACTCGCGAAACAGTCGCGAAACTCTCTGTCCAAAGTTGAAAAACTTGAGATTTGGACCATTTAACTCCCAGTTGAGCTTACACATGAAATGGGTCGCGAAAACACCCAGAAAACATGTTTTTCACACAAAAACAACTTGAAAAACTTTGAAAAACATGGGTGATACAAATCACTTCCAAAAGTAAACAAAAAGAACAAAAAATCTTTTTGGTTTGATCCACATATGATTGAGCACACACATATCACATTTGAACATGTACAACCACACAAATGAAATAGGCATTCATTGAATATTAAACTTGTGTGTTGTGTGTGTGGATCAAGTGTGGAATAGTCCTTAGACTAGAGTGAAATTTCAATGATCAATTCAATCAAGTCATACACAACTGATACAAAATTAAGTAGTCTATCTCAATTATAGAAATGAGCATATATGACCTCCCACAAGAGAATGATTACAAAATTTAGAAGCTTTTCATTTGGCTTCTGCATAATTCATGATATTTAATCATTTTTGGATAACACATCTCTTTTTGAGATCGGTGCTTGAAATTTCTGATATTTCAACATTGTGATTTAGCCTTTGGCTTTTTGAGCACCATACAATTCAATTTAAAAGGTCGCTTTCCCTTTTTTCTAGTCAAATATTAGTATGTCCGACAGGCTTTTGCAGCTCATAATATCTTTTTCATTTTGACATTTACATTTGGTGAGCTCTATTTGCAAAAACATAAAAATAAAAGTGAGAAGATATATAGGCACAAGTCTATGCAAATATCAAAACAAATAAGACTATTAACCAATTATTCATGACAAGCTTGAAGATCTATTTACAACAATCACACATAGATTTCAAGATTTCTTCCACAAAGATATATGTGCATACATAACAAGCTAAGCTCGTAAATGCACTACGCCATTAGTATGAAGGTATTAGGCCAAACTCACATGAGATATGTGCTCAAACATATACGATCAAACTTTTTGAATTTTTCACTTTTTATGTGGTTTTGGATTTTTTATTCACACAAAACTAAAACAAAAAAGTAAGATCAAAACAAAAGCAATGCATACAAAAAAATGCAAGATGCACAAAATGCATGAAGATATGACATTTAATGCATGAAAGGTCCTATAAAGATCGAAAGAATTAGATCAAGAACCAAGAGAGCAAAAGTTCAACCATAGGAACCCTTCCTCATCCAAACACAACGATTGTTCGGAATGAGTGTCTCATGAAAAGTGAGACGAGGGTTGGGAGAATGAGAACCAGAGATGCACATAGACAAGGAGTTAAAAGCATTAAACACTTTCTTTAACAACATGCTATTATCACTCAAATCTGGTTTATCCTTTTTAGCACAACTTCTAAGAAGCTCAAGTTTCTCTTTTCTTTTAATTCTTTTAAGAGCTTGAAACTTAGAGTAATGAGGTCTTAGATGACCAAAGGCACCACAATGGTGATAAACAATGTGTTTAGGTCCACTAGGCCTTTTGAGAAGAGATCTAGCAACGTGAGTTTGTTCTCTCTTTAACTTGGGGCATTGAGGTCTTATGTGACCAATCACACCACAATGGTGGCAAGTAGGAACAAACTTAGATCCACTCAATTCCCTAGGATGGGACCTAAACAGAGGCTTAGGCTTAAGAGCCTTTCTCTCCACTTTTCGATTTCTTTTGGGTGGAGGAATGTACACTGATTTGTCCTTTAAGGTAGAACACACAATAAGCACACAATTAGGTACCACAACATGATTGCAACATATATTTTCTTCCGTTTTAGTAACAGGTTCAGCAATCAAACACTTGGCATGCATCTTAAGAGATTCATTTTTAGATTTAAGATCATCAACAAGTTTGTTAGACAAAACAAGTTTAGCATTCAAGTCCATATTCAAACATTCAAACTCTTTCAACTGTTCAAGAGAATTTTCAGCAAGTTTTTTATATTTTTCAACCAATTTGTTGGATCCATTGAGCTTAGCAATTAAATCATCATTTTCACAAAATAACTTGCTCAAATCCTTATTAAACTTCTTAGCGTTTTTCTTCAAGAGTTTGATGTTAGAAATATCAACAACACCCAAAGATTCATGTAACATAGCATCACAATCATGAGGATCATCACTCATACAAACATTTTCACAAACACGTGGCATGTTACATTCATCAACATCCAAAACATGCATAGAGGCATATAAAGCACTATCCATGGCAAAAAACACAAGGAGTCAAGGATCACACTTAGGTATTTAAACCAAAATAGGTGTACCCACTCTGATACCAATTGAAAGTTTGAAAATGTGTTATAAACACAAGAGCTTGTTTAGACCCCCAATTAAAAATACGGCTCGATAGATTTTACACTAACTTAATTCTAAGTACGGAATAGTGTAAATGCAAGCGGATAAACAAACAAGCTACTCTAACACATACTTATATAATCACAGCAGTAAAATGAAATGTAAAAGAGTAGGGAAGAATAATGCAAACACAGATAACATGCTGATGTGTTATCGAAGAGGAAACCGAAGAACTCGGCGAAAAACCTCTCCACCGCCCTCCAAGCGGTAATCAATCCACTAGACAATCAGTTGGGATACATGGGTTAGCAATAGACCCTCCAAGACTAATCTACCCGCTGTACCTAAGTCCTCCAAACTCCTACTCCAACAAGGCTTCTCAGAACCGTGTCTTGTCTAGCTCTTCGGATCCCGCAACAAGCTCCATGTTGCATCTGTCATCCTTATCTTCTTCCAATACTTCCCAGCAACACCAAAAACACTCACTATACTGAAAATATGTGGATTGTGTTTGGGTACAAATCTCCTCTCAAGGTATGATAATGGGAGAGGGGAGGAGAAGAGGCTACAATGATTTCTCACTAAGGATGAGTAACTCTCTCTCAAAAAGATGGGTGTGTGTTGTAGAAAACCTATCTAGGGTTTTTCTCTCTGAATGGCCTCATCTATATTTGTGGGTAGTGAGGGTATATATAGTATGGGTGAAGGGTAAGGGAGTCACACATAAAAATCCTCTAGGCAGAATGTTTCGCGACTGTCTTGCGGGAAGGCCTTACTCACGAGACACTTGCGAAAACAACAGCCTGGCACGACTCTTCAGCTTCCAGTCATGTGCTCCTCATGTGCTCTTTCGCGGCTTAGCTTCTCGCCAGCTTCTCGCGAAATCCACTGATTCTTCATTTAAGCTTGAGTCTTCACCAACTTAATACTAAACGCAATACAATAAAATTCCACAAAATACAAGGACCAAAATTAGAACAATTACAACACTTTTTATCATGGAATAAAACCAACATAAAACATAGTTGTAAATCACAACTTTACATTTGTCATAGCAGGCATGCCTATTAGCACCAGAGTCTGCCCACCACCCTTCAACATATTGTACTATATTAATGTCTGTAATCATAGCCACTAAAGGCTCTTCGGTTACATTAGCCTACGGAACAGATTCACATTTCTAAAATTTTCAAAATCGAGCAATATGCCCACTCTTGCCCCATACAAAACAAGATCTATTAAATTGATCATGTGAAGGGGGTCCTTGGTTCTTATTGTTATGTTTATTTGGGTTTTCCCTTCCTTGAGGTCTATTATTATTTTTTAAAACTCTTTTTTAGACTTTAATTGACGATTTCTAGGAAAATGATTTTTGGGCATATTATTATTGGCAGAAATAAGGTTTAACTTTGTGGTGGAATTACTATTACTCTCTTGTGTCATGAGTGCATCTTGTCCTCTAGTCTCCTCATTCACATGGATGCGTGTGATAAAATTTTCCAAGGATGTCTCCTTTTGTTTGTGCCTCAAAGTCTTTCGGAACTCCCTCTAAGATTGTGGTAGCTTATCAACTATGCTAGCTACTACCAGATTATCTCCAATCTTTATGCCTTCAGATCTCAATTCTACCATGATCATTTGGAAGTCTTTTGCTTGATCCACCACTAATTTTCCATCCACCATTTTGTAACAGAAAAATATACTAGTAGCACCAGCCTCGTCGGTATCATACTTGCTTTGTAAAGCTTTCCATATTTTCTTGGCATAATTATAAGTTGTATCATAATAATCATAGAAATGATCAGCAAGGCAATTCAAAAGATAAGAGTGACAATTGTATTCATCTTTTGTATACTTATCTATTTTTTCTTGATGGAGATGAAATTCTTCCTCACTCATCTCATCAGTAGAAACCTTTAAAGGATTCTTATCAGTGAGGATGTAGGCGACTTTGAGAAGACTTAAATAGAAGAGGACATTTCCTTTCTACCTCTTGAAATGGGCTCCCTTAAAGCAAAAAGGGCTTGTTAAGATCTCCAACAATCTCATTTGGTTTCTCTTGTGTAGGTTTCATGTGTTGGATGTCCTTAAAATTGTTGGTGCAAACACAATAATAATGGAAATAACACAAAGAGAAACTGAATAATACTTCTGAATATTATTAATTTGAAGATAAGAAATACACAACACAATTTGGACTGAAGCATGACACTCGCTCTCTTTAAGGAGATTCAAGCTCTTAGTTAGCTAAACTTTGTAACCGGTGCAGACCTTCTCTGACTTGTCTCTCCTAGGATACAATAGTTCAACAAATGTCGTATGGCTAGAACAACCTCTAATGTAGTGGTTGGGCCATTTACTCACCAATAGATATGGTAATTATTTTGAATGGGCTATCAAGTAGGAGGATTCAAGAGGTTGATTAATTTCCATTTTTGACACCTTCTCCCTTCATCTCCCTCTTGCACAAATATTTAACCTAATATTTGAATCAATACATATTAGTCCATTAATCACCACAATTAAAAAGAATAAATAGTCTCTCTCCTTTTCAATGTGAGATTAAACATTTTCACTAACTTCTTATCTTCCATATTAACTCTCACATCTTTACATTTATATTGTCATATTAATTCATTTTAATTAATTAATATTAAAATGCTCTAACAATACATATTACACAAACATAAAGAAGTTCATAGACAGCCCACTCTAAAAAACTAGACAATAACAAGAAATCAAAACAAAAATATCTTAAAAGTTAAATAACACTAGCAAAAGGCAGTTGCAAATCAAAACATACTTTTATTGTCCAAGTTTAGCTTCACACAAAAACATACAGGCAAATTATAAAACATCTTACTCCCCCTTCATTATTGAACCTTCCTTTGGCTACTTAATATGTTCGTAGAACCATATTAATGCACTACCTTAGAAAGGAATTAGTTACAGAAAGCTCAAGGAGACAACGAAGAGGATGGATTGAAAGCAATTTGTACAGCACAACTGACCACTTCATAAGGCCCTGCTTCTTCTCGGCCAACACCCATAAGATCAAGGTAATATAGGTAATGGGATATGGTGTTGTTCATGGACTCATTATCACCTTGACCACAAATAAGATCCCCGTAAAGCACATTCATAGCAGCACCAAAACCAGAAACACGCTTGGCCAAATTGTCGTTCTTGGTGGGTTTCCAGAGGCCAATAAAGGCATCGCGTGCTGAAGGTTGATGCTCCATAATTGGTGTCATCCATCTCCAAATTGCAACTTGGAAGGCTAGGGTAGCATTTTGTTCAATATATTCTGAATGGTTCAACAAATCCACCTTCAGATCTTTACCGCCTTCTCCATAATTGTAGTTCCTATTGAAAGCAACTGTAAAGAAAGTTGATTGGATTGTGGTATGCAACAATGAATTGATCAACAAAAAAATCTTCTCAAGTAGGAAACAAAAGACATATACAAGTCTTAGGGTAGTAGAAAAAGTGGGTTGCACTTTTTTATATATTTAAGAATAAATTACTTAGATTTCGTTTGGAGAATGCATAACTTACGTACTCATATTTACATCATGCTAGAAACGGAACTCATTTTGATGTTTTGTTAACATCTACACATAAAATTTCTGTCGAAGTTTCGACATAAAATATAAGATGAGAAAATAATTAAAACACAAATAAAAGAATGTACAATTATTGTTAGATTTATAGAAAAGATAGATACCAATAGATAGGTATAGCACATCGATCATAGTATGCAACTCCAGGAGCACATGGATAAATATTTTTTTGCGCTCATCATAATAATTGTATGAGTTGGAATTCATATCCTTATTGTAACATAAACCCCATGATAATATATGGTTCCTTGGTAGCCACTTTATATCCACCTGAAAAAATATCATTCACTTTTACTTTGTATAGAGAGTGAGTGCGTGAGCAAAAGGCCATTGACCATATAGATAAATTTAATTACACAACCAATTCTTCAACACGTAATGCTCAGAATTCATTTTATTTCAACTTTAAACCCAATATGTTTTTAAGGAAAAACGAATGTACTTAAACCACAATCATTAGATTCACTTACAACCTATATCTTCATTCATTTGCTCAAAAAATTGTTGGATTCAAAAATTAAATTAAGATTCTAATCATAATTAAGCCTCATTCCAGCATGACCCTAATAAACAATATAAATCGTTAACCTTTTCATAATGAGTAACATTATTTTTCAGTTTAAATTAATTTAATCAAATAAACGGGTAACAAAGCCCAAATTATACCATGTGACATCAATTCTTAATAGATTAAATAACTAAACGACATAAAAGATTTAAAACATTAAAGTCCATTCCAATTGCATCAAATTAAAACTTGTGTTTTTTATTCTAAAAAAAATTAAAAATTAAAAATTAAAACTTTCTTGTTTTGGATATTTCAAACAAATTAAAAGTCATGATTGTTTTTGATATATCAAATAATCAATAATATCTTAAGATTTATCCAAGTTGAAAAAGATCCAAACTAAACAGTCCCCTAGGCCTACAATAAAAAATGTCTTCAAAGTATAAACACAGTACACATTTCGATCAAACCCCTACAAAATTTGAACCCTCACATATGAAATTAAAACCAGACAAGAAAGAAGTCCTCTCTCTCTCTCTCTCTCTCTCTCTCTCTCATACGCACACACATGCACACGCATATTCAACCGAACCAACGAGACAAAAACCCAAATTAAAATTTCCGAAGACAAAATCTCTCTGATGAAGTAGTACTCACAGGAGGTTTTGGTGCCAGCATGGGCAAGAAAAGCTGCGACTTCTTTGGTTCCAAAGAAGTTCCAGTTCAAGTAGGTAGTGCCAAAGCCATAGGGCTCGTACTCTGCAGAGGCAGTGATAAAAGAGTGGTAGTCCCAAAAGCCCTTTGCATGGGCCTCAAGGGAGTTCCGGTTTGAGAACATGTTCTCAAACTGGTCGCTCTGCAAGTAGTCAGTGACGGTCCCATCACAGCATAGAAATGTAATGGTGCGACACTTCCCACTACCTTGACAACATTGAGTTTTCGAGCATGGTCCCTTTTCATAAGGTTGCATCTGGGGTTGTAAAGAAGAAAACTTGGGACAATTAACAAGAACTAATAATATCAATGCCGTTGTGAAGAGAGGTCTAACAATGAATGTATTAACAAGGCTGGTGGAGTTCGAACTTTGAAGAGAGATATGTACCTTCCTATATACTGGGTGCTGGGAGAAGGAAAGGTAAACAAAATATAGTCAAGTGAAGTGCAACTGTGAAAGTCATCCTTCGCGCTACTTTCTTCTTTTCTTTACTTTACTTTACTTTACTTTTTTTTTTTTTTTTTTCCTTATACTGAAGAGGGTAGTCTCTCTTTCATTAAAATGTATTTAAATATTATTTATTTTATTAAAACTAAAAAATTATTACTAAAATATTAAAAAAAAAATAAATTAAATAATAAAATAATTTTCATTTTTCATTTTTATCCAAACCGTACACTAAATTAATTAGTTTTTACAGATTTCATACTTTTCTGCGCTTAGCTACGAAAGTTTGTGCCACTTAAAATTATTGCTCCAAAAGGAAAAGGAATAAAGTTAAACACGTGAATTCTGCATTCTTAACTTTTATTAATTATCTACCAAAATACATGAATTAAATAATTAATTTTGGCAAAAAGCACACAAGTCCTTTGTTTTTCCAAAGATGGGCAGATAGAGGTTCTAATTTGGTGCTGTCAGTGCTATGCTGTTGTTGGCATTATCTTTTTTTTTTTTTTTAGAAGAATGTAAGCATAATTTTATTAAAGATAAAAAAAAAAATTAAGACAACTCGGATTGGAACACCTCATCCAAATTCCTAGGTAGATCTTCTACCCAAACATCAATATCTACAATTGAAACTGCTCGCCTAGCTAAACAATGAGCTAATTTATTTCCACCCCACTGAGCTAATTTATTCCCATCCCACCCAATATGCTGATAACTACAATGCCTCAAAACAGCCCCTAATCTTTTAGTTTCATTGACTACATGACCATACAGAGTATTGCATCCACCAGAAGCGTGTAAAGCTCTCACAACCCGCAGACAATCACCCTCCAAAATGACATCAAAAAGGCTTAGTTCTTTGGCAAACTCCACAGCTTGTCTAGCAGCCAAGGCTTCAGCCATCTCCACTGTTCTGGGTAAACCAATCCTCTGACTCAAGGCAGCAATAACTTGGCCTGAATGATCTCGATACACAACGCCATGACCTGCGCAGTGCAGCTCATCAAATAGCGCAGCATATCAAAATTAGCTTTGTAGGTTCCAGCAGGTGGAGGTGACCAACGAGCTTGAGGACGACGCACAGACCGTTGCTGCTCCTGATCATTGGCATCCCAGAATTCACGAACCATCCTTCTCGCTTGGTCTTCAATTTCGTGAATCTGCCATGAGGTTTGACACACTCTAATCCGGTTTCGTCGCTCCCACAAACACCGACAAATTGTAGCAAACACTGCCACCTGTAAGCCCGACCCTTCTTGAAACAAAAACTCTAGAAGTTCAACAAACGACCTGCATCCTTTCCGAATCAAAAACTGGAATTCCGAACCTGACATCCAAACTGCCCGAGCTTGATCACAGAGCCACAGGTAATGCAACGTTGACTCCGAATAATCCCCACACCCCTCACAGACATCATCCACAAGTACATGCCGAGCCTTTAAGTTCACCTTTGTAGGAAGCGAGTCCTTCGCTGCACGCCAGATGAAATGCCGGATTTTATTAGGAACCTTCATCTTCCAAATCTTCTTCTAAACAGCCTGATCATGAGCCAACGAGGATGAGCTAGGCGCAAGACAGTCCTCAGCAGCAAAAAGAAAATGATAGGCACTTCGAACACTATATTCCCCATCCGCCGTCAACGGCCAAATCATCACATCCTCCTCCCCATCCGTACAGACCTGAATTTGGCTAATTATCTCAGCTTCCCAAGGCAAAAAACAAAGAGCCAGTTTACCCGGATCCCAGATTTTTGTATGGGGAACAAAAAGCTCTGTTGTTGGCATTATCTAAAATCAAATTTAAATATGCATTGAAAGTTTCTCCCACTTCAACAGGGATTTTTATCATATTTTCCTTTCGTTCTGTTTTACCATCAAACACAAATCATATCCACCAAAAATTTGCGCACAACATAATCTCCGATTTCAGCAGTAGCGAAAGAAAGAGAAAAGGATAAATAAAAGGTAAAAAGAAAAGTAAGAAACAAAGAGAAAAAGATATGTATGTATATATATATATATTCTTTTTAAATGGAGGACTCGGATCGATATTGTTGGTCTATGTCTGCCAGGATATTTCATTCACATTGGGTTGATGCTGTGGGACACAAAGAGAGACAAATTTGAGCTTCCTTTAATTTAAGGAAAATAATTCTGTTTACACTTAACACGTGACATTCTTTTCAATTAGTGGGCATGCACGTAATATCTACGACATAATATTTCTTTCACTATCTTTTTTCCCATAGTTGGTTCGTGGTTTGTTGTGATCTATTATATAAGCATAAAAAAAATTATAATTTTTTTTGAAGACTATAAAAATGATATTAATGATATAGCAGGCTAAAAATGATGTTGGTTTAATCACAATATAAACGTTATTAACAATTACAAAAAATATTGTGTCACTAATTAATATATGCATATTTTATATTATGCTTAATTAAACCAACAATAATACATCCATAACACATTTATCAATAATAAATGCATATTTATATTTTTTAAAAATCATAAACATCTATCTATTAAAAAGAAAAAAAAAATGGTACATGTATATTATAAATATCAGCCCATTTCCATACATGCGTAATATTTATAAAATAAAAATTCAAAATAAAACCAAAGAGGCAAAAATATTTCATAATTTTCTTATAGTAGTTTGTTTTGATCATTTGTGCATAATAAAAGAGTGGTAGACTGATGTCTATTTTAACTAACTATGTTAGCAAATTGTCACTCATATTTGTGCCCTAAATTTCTATTTTGATTTATTTTGCTATGTTTGTCTCAGTGAGAATGCTATATTCAATGACACAATATATTCAAGTTCAATCAATTTCCAAAATAAATATGGTCAGTTTCTTGCATCTTAAAAAATGAAAACAAAAAATGTTTATATTCCAAATAAGTATAATCTCAACAAAAAATTTAGGAAAAATATTATGAAGAAAATTCCATAAGCTTCCCTAAATGATAAACGTCCTTCATGATTTTCCCATCTTTTTACACAATTCCAACAATGAATACACTGAACACGATGACTGCATGATTAGATCCTATAACACGTTAATTTCTTTCGTTTAAGTTTAGCTGGATCAAAATAATTTCTCCTCTTTTGGTTAAAGTCGGCTCAACCCATTGTGGGGGCTTAAAAGTGAAAATTTTAAGTAGGATTTTTTTTTTTAATATTTAAATATTAATTGAAGAATATTTATATTTTAATTTTTTTATTTAAAATTCAAATTTTCTTGCTTTTAATATGCAAAATTACTAATAACATTTTTGTGTTATAAATTCAGCTCACATTTCTTTTTCAATAGCTTTTATGGCTAATTCATTTAATAATTTTTGTGATATAGTTGATCTTAAATAGGATGCCTATTCATTTTAATTTTAAAAAAAATCATTTCTCTAGAGTTAATCAATTGTAACATCTATATATAATGTGTAACGTGTATACTATATCAATATTCTATAAGTGATACATGCATTAGAAAAAGAATCTAGACTTTTTATATAATCTATCCTTTTTCAAGGATCGAAGCAGGAGCTAATATCTTCATGGAAATACTCTCACGTGAACCTACACCACTTGTTACTAGTGGGACCCCTAGGACTATATATATGTGCTCGGATTTTCTTCAAGCAGTACTAGACTCAAAATTTACTGCTTTCCTTGCCCAGCTAGCTACGTACTAGTATTTATGAAATCAACCAACTACCCACCAATAACCACGATATCATACTTTTCCAAATCCAAATATTTATAGAAGGAATTTCCTAGAAATACTTCTTCCAAAGCCAAAACCTTGATGTGTTAAAAAAAAAAAAAAAAAAAAAAGGTTTGGAAAATTTTGTGCCCCAAATTTTATTTTGATTTTTTTTGCTATGTTTGTCTTAGTGAGAATGCTATATTCAATGTCACAATATCCAAGTTCAAGTTTGAATAGTTTATGACCACTAGGTTCCTAACAGTAATGAGTTTATAATTTGAGTTGAAATAGTATTGAAATTGTAAGATTTAATTTTGTTTTATATTAATAATTCGATGATTATAATTAGAGGGGAGAGGTTTAAACGATAAATATCTATATAGAAAATACAAAGAAATACTAATTAAATTATTTACCATGAAACTTCAAAAAATTAGACTGAATTTGAAACCATCTCTCAACTATAGATTAAAATTGAAATTTGTTCGAAAATTAATTACTTAAAAGAGGTTAAAAAGAAAAATGAGAAAGGTAAAGATAAAGACAATTTTTTTAAAAAAGAAAATATTAATGGAGGACCCGGGGATTGCTGGTCTCTGTCAGCCACATTATTTCGTTCCCATTGGATTGATTCTGTGGGACACATGGAGAGACCAACTTGATTTCCTTTAATATAAGGAGAATAATTAAGCTTCCTGTACAATTGACCGCTTGGTGATTGCCCTTTACACCTCTATGTGACATGGTTGCCCGGCCATGCACGTAAATATTTATGGACATAATATTTGTTTACTATTTGTTTCCATAATATTTATTTATTATTTATAATTCAACCGTTACAAAGAGTGAGATATACTTGAATATTGTAAGAGATATAAAACCAAAGGCACAAAACATTTTCATAATTTCATTTTAATATGCGGAATTTTATTTATTTATTAAGTTTTTATTGATGTATAATGAAAGTGAAGTCACTGATAAACGTCCTTCTTCTTTTCTCTATCTTTTTACACATAATTCCAACAATGAATACACCGTACACGCTGCATGTGTAAGGAAATCCAATAACAAATTTCTTTCTTTTATGTTTAGCTGGACCAAAATAATTGCATCTCTTTTAGTCAAGTTCGGCTCAACTCATTGTGGGGGTCTAAAGTGAATATTTTAAGTGGGGTTTTTAATTTTTTTTATTTAAACATTAGTTGCATAATATTTATAATTTGATTTTTTTATTTAAAATATATATTTTTCTAGCTTTTCAAGATGCAAAAATGCTAAGTATGTATTTGCACTACAAAATACTAGTTCTACGGTTGCCTTTTTTTTCCCCCACTGATTTTGAAAACCACCACTATATGAGACCTAATACGAATATTTTAGAAACTTCCACAAGAAGTTGACCTATTAATGCAGCTTTTTAAACTGCTGTTATAGATACCCTACTACAGCGCTTTAAGAAACTACCACAATAATTAAAATTCTGCTAACATTTATTTTTCAATTGGTACTATAACTAATCCACTTAAATTGCTTTTGCGACATTGTTGATTTTAAATACGATTTTATCAATTTTAATATTCAAAAAGTAATTTCTAAGACCAATTTTCTTCTCAAAAAAAAAAAAAAAAACTTAGACCAAATGTAACATATATATCTTTAGTAATATTTTGTAAGTGACACATACATTAGGAAAAGAATCTAATATTTTATGTAATTGTGTATGTTAATTGGAGTATTTTCATCTATTTGTAGAACTTCTTTTAAAACTTGTATTTCAAAAATAAGTTGAAACCATCAATATTAGAATAAATATCATGTTGGAGGTAGTCACTATCTCTTGGCAATGTTAGATTTTAGGCATTATATATACATTGGATTTCAATAATAAATTTATTTGGAAAACTATTAACTCTGATTTTAAACTTGAAGGAGAGAGAAAGAGAGGAAAGGAAAGTCATTTCACCTTCCATGTGTTTGGAAAATTGAAAATTTTTACATGCACTCTTAAACTGCCGCAGATGAGTACAACATATTAACAAAGTGCACAACATTTGAACAGAGGATAATTTTATTGAAATTTTACATTATTGTGTAGATAAATAATGCATTGTATTGGCCAAGGGGCCCTCAAATTGTTTTTCTTAGTGAGAGGCCTTACATTTATAATTGTTATTGTTAATTACTATAAGACAAACAAATAGTGTGATGAAGTTACACAATAAAAGGACATAATTAAAAAAAAAAAAAAAAAACTCAGAATTTACACAATACTAACAAAAGACGGATAGAAATCAATACAAATTCTTATTGTCCAAGCAACTTTATCATTACATAGAGACAAACAAACAGTTTTTAAAACTCTTACTCTCCTTCGTATTTAAACCTTTGCTTCGGTTGCTTAATAGGATCTTAGAACAATATTAATGCATTACCTTAAAAAAGGATTAGTTCAAGAAAGCTCAAGGAGATGAGGAAGAATATGGATTAAAAACAACCTGCTTAGCACAACTAAGCACTTCATTAGGCCCTGTTTCTTCTCGATTAACACCCATAAGATCAAGGTAATATAGGTAATTAGCTATGATGTTGTTCATGGACTCATTATCGCCTTGACCGCAAACCAGATCTCCATAGAGTATATTCATGGTAGCACCAAAACCTGAAACTCGCTTGCCCAACGTGTCATTCTTGTTGGGTTTCCAATAGTCAATAATGACTTCGTGTGCTGAAGGTTGGTGCTCCTTAATTGGCATCATCCATCTCCAAATTGCAACTTGGAAAGCTAGGGTGGCATTTTGTTCAATATATTCCGGATGGTTCAACAAATCCACATCCAATTCTTTACCGGCTTCTCCGTAATTGTAGTTCCTATTGAAAGTATTAGAAAACATAATTTTTTTAGATTGTAGCATGCAACTATGAATTGATCTACAATAAATTCTTTTGGGTAGGAAACAAAAGACATATACACGTTTTAGTGCAGTAGAAAATTGTTTTTCCTGAAAATAGTTACCTAGATTTCAATTGTAAATGCCTTAGGTGCTCTTATTTGAATTGTGTTAGAAAAAGGATCTCGTTTTAAAGTTTCCTTTAACAGATATACATTTAACTCCATCGAAGTTTCAATCTAGGATAAAATTGAACAATACTATATAAGAAAATAATTCAAATGCAAATTCGTAAAGGATGTATGACATGTCAAAGTGATTGAAAAAGTAGATACCAATAAATTGGTAGAGCACCCCGACTGTAGTATGCAATTCCAGAAGCACATGGATAAGTGTTTTTGTACTGCTCATCACAATAATATGAGTTGGAATTCGTTTTTTTGTAATAGCATAAACTTGAAGCTGATGGTTCCCTAGTGGTCATGTTATATTCACCTGAAATATATAATCCACTTTTACTTTGCATAGAGATTGAGTGAGTAAAGGATCATTGTCTATAGCTCAGATTCAAATTTAATTACACAACTCATGGATATATAGTGCTCCAAATTAAATCATATAGTTCCAACTTACAACCCAGTCGATTTTTTTTTTAAAAAAGGATCTATGTAAATCACTCTCTGTAGATTCAAGTACAACCCAATGCTTCATTCATTTGCTCAAAAAATTGTAAGTTTCAAAAAATAAATTAAGGTTTTAATCATAAATCTCATCCCAAGAAAACCCTAAACAATGTAAAATGCGAAAATTTTCATTTGTTAATGAGTAAAATTTGTTTTCAGTTGAAATCATTTTAATCAAATAAATGTTTAGAATAGCCCAAATTATGCCCTGCAATATCAATTCTCTTAACACATTAATCAACTAAACTCAAGAAAAGAAATTTTAAAATTAAAATTATGATTCTATTGATGATATTTCAGTTGATTAAAAATCATTGTCTTTATTACATATCCTATCTTTTGCTAACCAAATATTATATTGAGATAAAATAAAATTAGCAAAAATTGATTATAAATTAAACAAATCTAATCATATTTTAAGATTTTTTTTCACCTTGGAAAAGGAACCAAATCAAACAGACAACAATTCACTAGCTAGGTCTACGACAAAATTAAGTATTCAAAGTTCAAATACAATACACACGGTATATTGATTGAGATAATATATTCTATTTTGGGTGTATACACTCAACTCTCTCACAATACATTCTTAAAAAAAAAAAAAAAAAAATCACAATATGTTGGGAGGGACCCATGTGGGTCCCACCGGACACGTTGTAAGAGAGCTTAGTGTAAACAACCGAAATATAATATTATTTTTCATATTGATCTAGTTTACTTAAACCCAAATTTGTACCCTCAAATCCATATAGAACCTATGAAATCAAAGCCAGACAGAAAGGAAGTCGTCAAACACATATATTCAACCAAACCAACAACATAAAAATCCAAATTAAAATTTCACAAAAGAGAAACTTTGAACTCACAGGAGGTTTTGGTGGCAACATGGGCAAGAAAAGCTGCAACTTCTTTGGTTCCCGTGAACTTCCGGTTGATGTAGGTAGTACCAAAGCCATAGGGCTGGAAGTAAGCAGAGGCAGTGATAAAAGACTGGTAGTCCCAGAATGCCTTATTTGCATGGCTCTCAACCTCAAGGGAGTCACGGTTTGAGAACATCTTCTCAAACTGGTTGATCTGGAAGTAGTCAGTAATGGCCCCCTCGACACAGCAATTTGGTGATTTAAGTGTGTTGCACAAAGCACATAGTTTTTCTCCTTCAGTAATGGCCCCCTTGACACAGCATCCTCTTGAATAAGAACTCCCTGCACAACGTAAGGCGTTACAATTCACAAGCATCACTAATATCAATGCCGTTGTCAAGAGTGCACAGCACTTATACTCCATTTTTTGAATGTAAAAATTAGCAAGGGTGGAGTTGGAATAGAGGTCTGTACCTTCCCTGTATTATATACTGGGGACTAGGGTGATATGAGGTTTAGGAAAGAAAAGATAGTGAATTGCAAGTCATCAAAATTTCGAAGACTTGGGCGGTTCTTCGGCCAGAAAGTCTGCAGAATCTTTCGCTTTTTTAGCTGCCTCTTTAGTCTTTACCTTATTTTATTTTTTTTCGCTAAAGAGGTTTTTGATTCCTTTACTTCAAAAGAAATAAAGCTAAGTGGGGATGGCAGTTAGTTGTTACATAAAGTGTGTTACACACTCCTTTTTTTTTTAATATATATTTTTAATTTTTTATCCAAAAAAAGAAAAACAAAAAAACTGGAAATGTGACAGTGTGTAACTCTGCATTCTAAACTTTTCTTAAAATTTCTTTTTTTTTTTTTTTTGGTAAAATCTTAAAATTTCTATTAAAAAAGAATAAGTTAACTAATTAATTTTCAGAGAGTTTTTTGAAAAAAGATTTATAAAATCATTCACATGTATTAAATTGCACAATTTATATAATTATTTAAATAAATTATGCTACCATTAAGTATCACATTACCAAAAATACCAAAAATAAGCATGAATAATTTTTTAAGTTACTAGTTTGTAGCAAAATTCAATGGTAATTATGACAAAAGGGAAAAATCCTCAAAAGATCCTAAGGTATATATTTGGTATGATGGACAAAAAAAAAAAAAAAAACCAAGAGGGAAGTGTAGCAATTTGTGGGCCTAGAAAATAATGAAGAGGGCCTAAGTCTTTAAGATCAAATTTGGAGCTCAATTGGATAATCAGATGAGTTATAAAAGAGGGATGGTTTCCTCTAATGATAATATCATCAGCATACAGGAACAAGTATAGCAGACTGGAAGAATGGTTGTAGATAAAGAGGTTATCATTTTCACTTGAAGCTACAAAGCCAAGATGTAGTAATTGAAAGGTGAACCTTTCAAACTAGGTTCTAGGAGCATGCTTAAGTCCATAAATGGTCTTTGTGCAAAAGATAAACATGATCAGGAAAATAAGGATGTAAATAGCCTTGAGGTTGTGTCATGTAGACTTCTTCCTTCAAGACCCCGTGAAGGAAAGGATTACTAACAGCATGCGCTTCAAAGACCAACCATATTGAACTGCAAGAGCAGGAATCAATCTCATTGTTATTGGCTTAGCAACTGGACTGAATATTTTATCATAATCAAGTCCATGTTGCTGTAAATTATCCCTTGCAACTAGTCTAGCCTTGTAACGGGCAACGGAGCCATCACCATGCTATTTGAGCTTATATACCAATTTACAAGTGACAATATTCTTATCTAAAGGAATTGGAACGAGAGACCAAGTCTATTGCTTATGTAAAGACTGGAATTCGGAGTCCATTGCAGCTGACCATTAAAGATATTAGCAGGCAATGGCATAAGAGGGAGGTTTCTTATACGCATAGTCAGTGATGGCTTTATAAATTTTGGATTTACGAATGCCCAGTTAATAACGATTAAACATGGGTTGAGAATTAATATGAGTTGCAAGAGGAATAGAGGAGGAATCAAGGAATAGTAAAAGGGGAATATTGAGATGACAATGAGTCAAGAGGAATGGAAGAACTGGTCATAGAATTTCAAAATGTAATAGACTTAGCTATTGCAAAAAACAGGAGAATTAGATTAAGTTGTTGGAGTGTCAAGAGAAGGAAATGAATGAGAAGCTGTACTAGTTTATGAAAGTAGTAGCCAGTGATCAAAATCATATGTATGGATTGAATGAGAAGAGGCTAAGGATAATTGACCAAAATTTAGGACAGGACAGTCCAATTGAATAAAGCATAACATGTAAAATAAACTTTGTTGGTAGATGGATTGAGACACAAATAACATTTGGACAAAGTAGGGTAGCCTAGAAAGATAAACTCAAAGGATCTTGGCTGAAATTTATGTTTATTATAATGCATGATTGAACAAAGGATAACAAGTACAACCAAAGGTCTTAAGGCGTTGAGAGGTGGAGGATGTGAGTGCAATTGTTCCCATGGAGATTTGAAGCCAAAAAGAGATGAGGGTAACATGTTTATGTGATAAAGGGGAGTAATGAAAGACCAATAATTGAGAGGTAATTGGACTTATGTAGTATATCTAGGCCTGTCTCAATAATATGCCTATGTTTTTTTTCAAAAATTATCCTTTGTTGAGGAACGTAAAGATAAGATAAAAGGATGTAAAATAGCATGAGTGGAGAAAATTACTGAATTTTTGATTTTGTATATTCTCCTCTACCATCAATCCCAAATCCCAATGGTATGTTTGTATGGAGAGATTTTAGGGAGGATGAAAAATTAAGGAGAGAAAAGAAAAGAGAAAGCATTTTTAGTGGGTTTTTGGTTGGGAGAGGAAAAAAAAGTGGTAGGGTCTAGTATTTTCTCCTCGAGTCCACAAAAAAATTTTCTCCCTAAATTGAGGATGTGTTTTGGACACAATTGCCCCTCCCAAATGTTGCTTTTTTAGACTTTTTCTTCTTTGCTTTTTTGTTTTTCTCCGCTGATCCATTCTTCGTTTTATTTTTTCTTCTTCTTATTTGCTTTTTCTTTTGCGTTGACCCTTTATTTGTTTTCTTCTTCTTCTTCTTTTTTTATTTTTTATGGAGCATGATACATGCTTCAGTTCTCTTTTCTTTTCTTTTTTGGTTTTTTTTTTTTTTGGTTTGGTTGGTAATTTTTCTCTTTTTTTTTTCGTGTTTGACTGTGCATTGTTGTTATATTTATTTATTTTTTTTAATTTTTTTCTTTTGTATCAGGCATGATTTTTCTTTTTGGGTGATTGCCTTTTTCTTGTTAACGCATTTTTTTTTAATTGGAAATCATTTTTTAACAAGGTCTATAGTACATTTATACAAAATCTATTTTCTATCATTCCATTTTTCTTCTTAACCAAACAAAATAATTTCCACCCATCCATTTTTCCAACCTTCCAACCAAACACAAGCGAGGGAGACTAAAATCTCTTATATCCTTCCACTTTTTCACCTCTTCTCCATTTTCTATCCTCCCATTTTTCCATCTTTCCATCCAAATGGACCTTAGGGAGATGAAAAAGTGGGAGGACGGAAGGAATGAAAATGTGAGAGGATAAAAGGAATTTTGTTTTCTCTATTTTGTATTTGGTTGGAGGTGGAAAAGTAAAGGAATTGGAAAAAAATGAGTTTGTATGAATTTACTCATATGTATTTATTAAAAAATGATGCACAATTAAAACAAAAAGTGGCAATCACCCAAATTTATTAAAGAAGAAAAACCATGCCCAAAAGAAAAAGAAAAAAAAAAAAGATTCCCATCTAGTTAAACCCTAAACTAAAAAGAAAAATAGCGTAACAAAGGAAAGTGCCCACAACACCTATCATGCCAAAAAAAAAAAAAAAGTTCTAGCATGTAAGAGGAGGAGGGGGGTAGCTCAGTCATTGATTGCAACTATTCCTCTCTCTTCTATTTTCTCCCCAAATTGGAGAAATAGAATATTGGTGGGCCAAGGAATAAAACACTTGGGCTTCACCAATTTTCCATTCTCCCTTTCTCTCCAATCAAATATCTATAAAATTAGTTCTCTCCACTTTATTTTCCTTTATTTTCTATCCTCCTTACTTCTCCCCCAACCAAATGGACTTCAAGAGTTCTAATTTTGGTGGAATATTGAGTTTCAACTAGAGTTTTAAAGTGTTTAAAAATTAACAGAACTTCATATTTTTCATTTTGAAGTAAAAAAACCCGTGTAATCTTGCGGAATCATTTACAAAAATGACATGGAATTTGAAACCAAGAATTGATATAAGGGGTGCAAGCCCCTAGACATCATTATGTACAAGCTGGAAAGGAACTTAGAAGACATATCATGTTTAGTCAATGAAAAACTACGCATTTTAGTACTTATGCTGTATGTACATGCTGAACAATCTCATTCATGTGACTAATCTAAATAATAAACATTAATGTTTTTATGAGTCGTTATATAACAGGGTTGAGGAGATTCATCAAAAACTAATTTGGAGGAATGCTTTGTCCAGTCAGCTTCTACCATGGAACTACTGCTTCATCTTGGCTTGACCTAATGCCCTTGTTATGAAACATCTGATTGGACTAATTGTGCGGCCCAATCCAAAAATTCAAAAGGATGGGCTTTACTAAGCTCAGATCAATTACACCACATAAAGTGGACTCTCCTATTTCCAATGAAAGGATGACCTTAGAATAGGATTTAGGCTCAAATCTAGTAAAAAATTCACCATGGAAGAGGCGTTTGAGAACTTTTCTGACTTACAATTGCTTCCACAGAAGAAAATTTTCAAAATTAAAATTAATATAATCCGTCCAACAATTGATTATGTAACAAGAAAGACTAAATCAGTTAATCATATTATCAATTGAAAATGATGTTACCGTAATTTGGATAAATAATTTTATTATTAATTTTGCACTTCAAAAGGTGAGAAAAATATATTTCAAATAAAACATTATATCTCAAATTGTATCGAGTTGATCTAGGAATCTGAGAATTTTCAATTAACAACATATTTCTTTCATTTTTGTTAATCTTAGTCCAGAATAAAAGCACAATTTTTATGGACATAATGCTTGTTTAAAAAAAAAAAAAAAAAAGAAGGAAGCGCAAAAATGAGAGATATTCCAAGATTTCACAACTAAAACGCATACTATGGAAGCCTAGAAACTTTCATATACAATCCACACTATATAGTTACAAAATATTAAGAACTTGAATACAAAAATTATATCTCAATAGCCGCACAACACTAGCAAAAGGCAGTTACAAATAACTAAATAAAAACTCTTGACCTTCAAGCAAGTATAGCATCACACGGAAACACACACACAGTTTATACGTACAATTACTCTCCCTTAATGTTTGATCATTTCCTTTTTGTTACTTGATAGGTTCAGAGAACCTTATAAATGCACCTCCTTAACAAAATGATTAGTTCAACAAAGGGCAAACTATCCATCAAAACCAAACAAAGCTCAAGGAGATGAGGAAAAAGATGGATTGAAAGCAACTTGCTTAGCACAACTAAGCACTTCTTGAGGCCCAGCATCTTCTTTGCCAACACCCATAAGACCAAGGTAATATAGGTAATGGGAGATAATGTTGTTCATGGACTCATTATCACCATGACCACAAACAAGATCTCCATAGAGCACATTCATGGTAGTACCAAATCCAGAAACTCGCTTGGCTAGAGTGTCATTTTTGGTGGGTGTCCAAGTGCCAAGAAAGACATCATGTGCTGAAGGCTGGTGTTTCTTAATTGGCATCATCCACCTCCAAATCGCAACTTGGAAGGCCAAGGTAGCATTTTGCTCAATGTATTCTGGATGGTTTAACAAATCCACCTTCAAATCTTTACCTGTTACTCCATAATTGTAGTTCCTGTTGAAAGCATATATAAGTAAAAAAATAAAAAATCGAATTGAGGCATGCAATATGAATTGATCTAGACTAAATTCGTTTGAAGAATGTATCACTTAGATCCTCATATTTGAATTATGCTAGAAAATAATCTCATTTTGCATGATGTTTTTCTTAATATATAAACATAAAACTTTGGATAAAATTAATTGACATAAGATGATAAAAAAATAATTCAGATGCAAAGATACAAATGATGTATGATCAATGTTAGTATAAATAATAAAGTAGATACCAATAGATAGGTAGAGCACCACGACCGAAGTATGCAACTCCAGGAGCACATGGATAAGCTTTTTTGTAGTGCTCATCACAATAATTCGAGTTGGAATTCATTTCCTTGTTATAGCATGAACCCCATGCTAATTGATCCATGGTGGCCAATTTATTTCCACCTAAAAACAACAACAAAAAAATCCACTTTTACTTCGCATGGATATGTTGTGCTCCAAATTAGTTTAGTTCCAAACTTAAATTGTTCTTTGGAGAAAAAGAATTTAGTTAAATCACTATATGATTAGACTCACTTACAAGCCAACACTTTTCATTAATTTGGCGAAAATACAATATAAATTTTTTAGGTTAATTACGAAGCTAATCCTCCAATTATTGAATAAAGTTCAATTTGGTCCTTAAACTATTAATTCTATCAATTAATCACTCAACTTAAATTAAGTCAACTTCATACTTTGGTCTAATGTATGTTTAAATATTAACATAATTAAGAGTTGAAATTGATTTGATTTTAAAAAGTTTACATTTTCTATAATAATCTTCTAATATGTGTTCTATTATTCTCATTAAAATTTAAATGAAGAGAATATTCAAGGATAAAATAAATTCGATTTTGAATTTTTTTGTAATAGATTTTGAAATTTGAGGAATTAAATTGACACAATTAATTTTTGAAGAACTAAATTAATACAATTGACGGACCAAATTGAATTTTACCCTATAGTTGAAATACCAAATTATGATTAAACAATTTCTTTTATAAGATTTGTTTTCAGTTAAACCATTTTAATCAAATAAAGTTATACAAAGCCCAAATTATACCCTATAACATCAATACATAAGAGATTAAATAACTAAATGATATAAAAGAATTAAAACATTAAAATCCATTTCCAACTTCATCAAATTAAAACTTGCTTTTTGATATATATATATATATATATATATATATATATATATATATATAATTAGGGGAGGGGTTTTGAACTCTAGGCCTTCAATATAATAAAATTAAGTTTCAAATAAGTTTAAACACTATGATATATTTTATACTTAAATCCCTACAAAATTTGAATCCTCAAATTTATATTAAACCCAAAAAAAAAAAAAAAAATACCAAACTAAACCAAAAGGTATTGTTTAAAAATCGATCGGATTATAATTTGGTTCAAAAAATAAAATAAAATAAAATAAGACCATTTTCTTTTTTTCTTTTTTTGACCGTTTGGATTTTTAAAACCACGCCAATAAGACAAAAACCCAAATTGAAGTTCACAAAACAGAAAGTCTGAATTACTCACAGGAGATTTTGGAGGCAACATGGGCGAGAAAAGCTGCAACTTCCTTGGTCCCAAAGAACGTCCAATTCATGTAGGTAGTACCAAAGCCATAGGGCTGGTAGAGAGCAGAGGCGGTGATAAAAGACTGATAGTCCAAAAATCCCTTGTTTGCATGGGTCTCAACCTCAAGGGAGTTACGGTTCGAGAAGATGTTCTCAAACTGGTCGGTCTTTAAGTAGTCCCGAACGGCACCGCCGTGACAGCATGTGCCCCCGCCACCGGCCCTGATTGTGCCCCGAGTAACTGGATCGCGTCTTGGTACACCTTGGCTTGTCAAAGAAGCTCCTGGTGAACCCGGATACGGCGTTGCTCGACGCACGTTGCAGTGAGGACAGGACTTTAGAAGCGAACCTCCTATATTCAACGAAGAGTACTCGTCACAATTCACAAGAAGCACTAATGTAAATGCCAATAATATTGTCAAGGGCACAGACCATTTATACTCCATTAGTTTTGCTATATTAATTAACAAACTTGGTGAACGGTGGAGAAAGTCTGTATTTTCACTAATTGAGGAGGTTGTTAGAAGAAGTTGCTGCCTATAAACTAGGAGGTTGCTGTGATGGCTGCTGAGACAAAAGAGAGTCAATCACGAGTCAATAAAGTATTTATCTTTCTTCTTCTTCTTCTTTTTTTGGGTACTTTTGACTGATCCATAAAGATATTAGTAATCTTTTGAATAATAAACAAAATCTTTTTGAATGATATTGATAAATAGATATGCTTAATAAATCATAACCAAACTTCCTTTTGGACCAGAGAGGCTTAACGGGTCCCGTCGTTGCAGAATGTTCTGCTTTTGTAAAAGTAAGAAACACGTGAATTCTGCATTCTAAACTTTTCGTATATGTTAGGGATATGATATATTTTATTTAATAATAATTGAATTTACAAATTTTTATTGGTATTTCTCTTGACCTATTAATGACATTATTTTATTATTAAAAATTAAAAATTGTTATTTTTGAAGTATTTTGTGAAAATTATTGTGACTCTAAAGTTTAAAGACTCTAAACCCTTGAATTTTGAGACTAATTGGTTTTCTATCCAGAAAAACAAAGAAGAATTAACTAATTAATATTTACAAAAATGAAAAACCCTAGAGGCCTTTCTTCTTGGCTGGGCAGAGGTTTTAATCTGGTGGTGTGTTGGGCCACAGATCTAATCTAAACTTATTTGGACCTACAAAATTTGAACCGAGTTTGTAATTTGAGTAGTTGTACTCTACAATCTTGTATAAGAGATTTGGGATTCAATATCCGCCTACACTAAAAACTGATTGGTGTCTTAGTCTGATGACAAAGAGCTATCATCAGGAGCAGATGTCATAGGTTGAAACTTTCTCAAAAAAAAAAATAATAATAATGATATCTTCTTATTCTTTATATATATATATGCAAAAGTGGAAGCTTAGATATCAAGATTGATTGTGAAAATATTATAAACCTTAAAAAAATCTAATCGACAAGTAATAAGAATGAAAAAAAAATGAAAAAAAAAAAGAAAAGAAAAATACACCCAAATCACATAGAAGAGAAGAAAATATCTTTAATTATTTGATATAGAAATTTTTCTTAATTAAAGTCATGTTAGAGCTCAAATTGTTTGAAGCTGGTCCTTGCATGATGCATCTGAAAATTTCGAATGACAATATACTTCTTTCATTTATGTCAACCTCAGACAAAATAAATTCACATTTTCTTTTGTACCTAACCAAGTGCAAAAAATGAAATACGTTCCAAGATTTCACAACTAAAATGCTTATTATACAAACATAAAAAGGTTTGCGTCAGCAGTTCTATTTCCTTGCATAGATTCAAATGGAGTTTGAAACAAGTTTATTTACGATTTTACACCAACGTAGTTGACCATTTGTGTAGCACACTTGTCTATTAGAATTATAGTTAGGAAATGATGAACTTAATTACTCAACCGTAATTCTAACACTTTCCTTAACATTACAAGGGCCTTTTTATGAGGCAAATGCTCAAATTATTGATAAATCACCAATTGTCCAAAAAGCTTAAATTATTAGAAAATAATGAATTTAATCACTTAATTATAATTCTAACTCTTCCTCTCAACATTATAAAACCCTTGCTAAGAGGCAAATCCTCAAATTTGTGATAAATAACGATTCTCCCAAAAACTTTAACTTTTAGAAAATGATGAACTTAATCACTTAACTATAATTCTAACACTTCTCTTCAAAATTACAAGGCCCTTGTTAAGAGGCAAATGCTCAAATTTGTGACAAATCACCGATTGTCCCAAAATCTTAAATTCTTAGAAAATTATATTTAATCACTTAACTATAATTCTAACACTTTCCCTTATTTATGGACCTAAACTCTCACTTAATAAGCGGGGACCTAACATGTGACATTTTTAACATTTTAAATGAAATGGAGAGTAATGTTAAGGATTGCACTAAAGATATCCTATTCTAATACCATAATGAATTACCTATTGTACCAAAAGTTTAAACTATTTGAAAATTGAGAATTTAATTACTTAACCATAATTCTAACCATTTAATGTTATTTTCCATGTTTGCTACTAGTTTGGTCTTTTGAAAAACAATGCTAAGGAATTTGTGGGACAGAAAAACCATCAAGAGGAGACTTTGTAATTTGGTGCATGGTTGTTTCCCAACCGAGGATACTGAAATGGTCAATGCTTAAGAATCATGATAAACCTAAGAAGGGTGAAGATGATGGTATACTTGATGATGATGTTCAAGTGGGAAAAAAAAAAAAAAAGTTTATTTCTAAACCGGTGTGAAGAAATTTTTTCTAACCCATTACGTGACAATTGATAAAATAAAACTACCCTTACATACTTTTGGCCCCATAAGCTATTTAATGAGTTATGTGACTAATCAAAATAATACAGTTGAATGATTTTATAAACCGTTATAATGTGGTTGAGTTGATTACCAGTTTAGATGAAAACTATTTCTGGTCATTGTTTACCACGGAACTACTGCTACATCTGGGCTTGAACTAACGCCCTTGTTAAGACATGACATTGGACTAATTTTTCAGCCCGAACCAAATAATTCAATAGGATGGGCTTGCCACCGGTTAAAGCAGACTCCTATTTCCAATAAAAGGATGGACTTAGAACAGAATTTAGGCCCAAATCATGGAAGAGGCGTGTGAAAAATATTCTGACTTACAATTGATTCTATAGAAAAAAAATTTCAAAATTAAAATTAATGAAATCTTTCTTACAAATTGATTATGTAACAAGAAAGTCTAAGTCGATTAATTATATTATGAACTGAAAATGGGATGTTATCAAAATTTGAATACAAAGCTTTATTATTATTTCTGCATTTTGAAAGGTGAGAAAAATATTTTTAAATAAAATATTATGAACAAAATTTAGCTACAAAACTTATTATAGCTTAAGGCTAGAACTTTACTAAATGAAATAAATGTTACTATATATTTTGAAAATCTAACCGTTGAATTGCATGTTTTACATGCTCTTAATACACATGTCAAATTTTGTGTCAATAAGATATTATTTACTATATGATCTATAAGCTTATATATTATGCATAATTTTAAACTACAAAAACTTGCAATTTAAACAATTTATTGATGACAAAGCTATTGATCTTTACTTTTTTAGAAATTTTGCAACCATGAAGGATATAAGATGTGTGGTGGGCCTTTCTATGCTTCTGGGCTGGACTGCTTCTTGCCGCATTGTGGCCCAATAGTTCTGGTGTAGGAGAATCGAGACTGGCTTGACTAAAACTTATCTTAAGTCTAGCTTGTGCGCAAGGTAGGACCCCTTTGTTGAGATCTTGGTCACGTGCCCACAGCAGAAGATGCTGTCACAAAAATGTTATAGCAGGAGGGCATAATATAATGAAATAAGAAGAATATATTTGCTGCCAACCAAAGACAATGATTAAACCACTTTCTTAGTAAGGAAAACACAGTGATACGAGTATGGCAGAAATTGGTTAGTGACAATAATAAAAGAAAAATGAGTAATGTTAATGCTTGATCAAAAAAAAAAAAAAAGTGATTAGTCAACCGTGCTTGGTTCCTTGGGAGATTTAAGTCTAGAAAGGGGCCACTCTTCAATGTGGGCAATCTTACAAGGAAATCCTGCCATGAAAATTGCCACTTTGAAAGAATGGGCCTAAATGGCTTATCCTCGAATCTTTTTAATCTTGTTAGAGAGCAGGCTGTTGAGAAGGAGAGAAGGGAGTAACCTATTGGTGCATGCTCTTATCACACTCTTGCTTCCTCACTTCACTTTTTATCCTCTCTGTTTTTCTATACTTTCAATTTTCTTTCTTATTCCTATATTCCCTCTTTTCTTCCTTATTTTCTGTTGTTTTCTTTCTTACTATTTTTCTCACTTGTTTTTCCTTGCTCACTGCTTGCCTCTCATTGTTCTTCCTCCTCCTCTTGCTGCTTTTCACTGTGCATAGCTAAGGCCTTTTTATACTGCTTGTCATGATGAGTTTTACTGTTTTACCCCTCAACTCCTTTTGGTCTGGTGTGGGCGTCCTTCCCAGACCACCCACTGGTCTGCCGGCTACCCAGCCATTACCACTACCCTGTGCTGGTCGTGCCATGTTCCATTCTTAGACAAAAGAGTTTTGTTTTGTTTTTTTGCTCTCTGTGGCATTCCCATTTGGATAAGGGTTGGGTATTCTCTCTTACTAACTCCTATGGCATGCACCTAGTGATTCCAGCTCATCTTTTCCTCTTTTGGGTGGTATGTCATCTCAGCAGGACATTTCTCCTAAAAGAGCTTGAGCGGAAATCCCAAAATAGACTTCCCCATTTTCTCTACTGCCAGACCATAGCCTTTCTTACCTTTGAGCCATGGCCTACCGGCCCTGTATTGGCTAGGTACAAGTGGGTGGTGCCTGAGTCTTGTGCGTACTCTATTTTCATGTAAGTCCATGGCTTGTTTGTTGTTTATGCGTTTGCCATTGCCTGGGGTTTGTTTGGTCTTTGCTGCATGTTTTGCTACTCACTTTTAACCTCTTGTGGCGTGGATGAGTCACTGGGTCTTCATTCTTTGCACCTTGTTTCTTCTTTGGGCTGGATCTTGCTTGGGTATGGGCCTTTCTTCCTTTAGTTCGGCCCCTATCTCTCTTTACTTCTAGTTTGTGGGTTGACTAGCATTCCTGCCATGCCATTTCGTTACTTCTGCCATGTTACTACTTGACTTGTACTTGTTGGGCATCTTTTGGGCATGCCATGAACTTTTCTCTTATTCAATTCACGTTGCCCGGTGTTCCTGTTGGGTTAATTCTCATACTATCTTGGGCTTCCTTGGCCCATTTCATTCCTTTGGGCATCCTTGACCCGCTTTATTCCTTTGGGCACCCTTAACCCATTCCATTCTTACATTCCCATGGGCTTTTGCTACATCTCTTGGGCTTCCCCGGCCTAATTACCATATCTTTTACTTTCGAGGTTTGTTGGCCTTTGCACCAACCCCATTTATTAATTCCTTTCTTTAGGCTCCTTTGACTCATTTTTACTTGCTTTCCATTTCTTACAATTCTCATGAGCTTACTACTTTCTTCTCTAGGCTCTCTTGTGCTCGTTTGCTTTCTTTGGGGTCTTTTTTACTATTCCATAGGCCCGTGGATCATTATTCCTGCCATTCGAGTTTAATGGTCTTTTTTTTCTTACTTTACTAATTCTTCTTCCTTATTCCCTTCCATATTGTTGGGCTTCTTCTTGTTATTGGGCCTTATTGCCAAAGTAGGCATCAACAAGATATAATCCAATGGTGGATTTATCAAAATTCACCTACAATAAAAATATATTGAGTAAGTTTGTAATCTTAGGATACAACCAATTTTATAGCTAAACTTTGTCAAAATATTATGCCTCAAATTGTATCAAGTTGTCCATAGTATCTGAGAAGTTTCAATAAAAACATATTTCTTTCAATTACGATAAGCTTAGTCCAAAATAAATGCACACTTTTTATAAAATGCATATTATACAATCATAGAAATTTTATACAATCCACACTTAATAATTACACAATATTCCGAAAAAAAAAAAAAAAAAAAAAAAAAAAACTCAAGAATCACACAATTCTAACAAAAGGCAGTTACAAATCACTAAATACACACTTATCCTTCAAGCAAGTTTAGCATCACATGAAGACACACAAAGTGTTTATACAAACACTTACTCATCACTTCATGTTTGATCATTTCCATTTTGTTAATTGATAGGTTCACAAAATCTTAAAAATGCATCACCTTTAAAAAAAAAAAAAAAAAAAATCACACAAAAATTACATAGAAGAGAGAAAATATCTTTAATTATTTGATATATAAAAAATATTTAAAAAATTCATAATTAAAGTCATGTTAGAGCTCAAATTGTTTGAAGCTGGTCCTTGCATGATGCATCTGAAAATTTCGAATGACAACATATTTCTTTCATTTTGACGTTGCTATCTTTGCTAGCAAGGAGGCATTAGGGGTAGGCACGATGATACGCAACGAGAAGGGGGAGGTGATGGTAGCATTATCGGCGAAAGGGGACTCTATTGTTGACAATGAGGAGGCGGAGGTGTTAGCGTGTCAGAAAGAGCTGGAGTTTGCTGTAGATGTTGGGTTCTCAGAGCTGATTGTTGAAGGCGATAATGTGATAGTAATGCAAGCTATTTCCTCAACACATCCAAACTTGTCTTGGCTGGGATTAGTGTATGAGGACATTTGCCGTCTGGCTGCTGGTCTTCGATATGTGTCCTTTAGCTATGTTCGTCACAGTGCCAATTCTGTGGCCCATTCTTAAGCACGTTATGCTAGTCTTTTAGATGATGAAGTTGTGTGGATGGAATAATCGCCACCACTAGCCCTTGAGGCTTTGTATTTGGATTCTAGAAGTTTAAGTGAATGAAGTCTGGTTCGGTTTCAAAAAAAAAAAAAAAAAAATTCATATTTTCTTTTGTACCTAACCAAGCGCAAAAAAGGGGATACGTTCCAAGATTTCACAACTAAAATGCTTATTATACAAACATAAAAAGGTTTGCATCGGCAGTTCTATTTCCTTGCATAGGTTCAAATGGAGTTTGAAACAACTCATTATTAAACAAGTTTATTTATGTTTTTACACCAACGTAGTTGACCATTTGTGTGTCACACTTGTCTATTAGAATTATAGTTAGGAAATGATGAACTTAATTACTCAACCATAATTCTAACACTTTCCTCAACATTATAAAGGCCTTTTTATGAGGCAAATACTCAAATTTGTGATAAATCACCAATTGTCCAAAAAGCTTAAGTTATTAGGAAATGATGAATTTAATCACTTAACTATAATTCTAACACTTCTTCTCAACATTACAAAACCCTTGCTAAGAGGCAAATCCTCAAATTTGTGATAAATCAACAATTCTCCCAAAAGCTTAAATTGTTAGGAAATGATGAACTTAATCACTTAGCTATAATTCTAACACTTCTCCTCAAAATTACAAGGCCCTTGTTAAGAGGCAAATGCTCAAATTTCTGACAAATCGCCGATTGTCCCAAAATCTTAAATTGTTAGGAAATTATATTTAATCACTTAACTATAATTCTAACACTTCCACTTATTTGTGAACCTAAACTCTCCCTTAATAAGTGAGGACCCAACATGTGACATTTTAAACATGTTAAATGAAATGTAGAGTAATGTCAATGATTGCATTAAAGATCTCCTGTTCTGATACTATAATGAATTAACTATTGTCCCAAAAGTTTAAACTATTTGAAAATGGAGAATTTAATTACTTAACCATAATTCTAACAATTTAATATTATTTTCCATGTTTGCTACTAGTTTGGTCTTTTGAAAAACAATGGTAAGGAAAGTGTGGGACAGAAAAACCATCAAGAGGAGACTTTGCAATTTGGTGCATGGTTGTATCCCAACCGAGGATACTGAAATGTTCAATGCTTAAGAATAATGATAAACCTAAGAAGGGTGAAGATGATGGTACAATTGATGATAATGTTTGTAGGGGGTATAAAACCGAGAAGCCCATGTCAATGTCCACGTTGGGCCCAAGACCCTATCCGAGGAAGGATCCTCCTCGGCCAAAGGAAGGGCCCTCCTCGGCCATAACTATAGCCGAGGACAAAGGGAGCGACTTGGTCTTGATGATGACACCTTGGGTCATTCCACCGAACAGGAAAAATACTAGAACGACAAAGAACAAAGGAAAGGTTGCCATTACTGCAATTAAGTACTCTGCACCTGACAGAGCCATGCTTTTCAGCCTTTACAAACCACTCCCAACCACTTTGGGTATGGGCTGATGGGACAAGTATCAACCCTATGAATCTCAACCTACACGTGGACATTCAAGGGAGAGTAGAAGCTAGTATAAAAGGAGGAAGAGGCAATCCAAAAAGGGGGGGGACTCCCCCAAAGCCCAAGAGCAGGAGTCACCCGAACTGCGCCAAAGAGAAAATCTCTTTGAATAAGCTCATATTCATCCCTGCGCAACCGCCTTGACCACCATGACTAACAATTGCCCGCTCGCTAAAACCTAGCTTTTCAGCCCACTCTTTACAAATTTATTGTGTGAGCCATTAATGTTTAAGCCCATTCCTGTTTTGGGGTCAATACAATTTCAGTCCTTACAATGTTCAAGTGGAAAAAAAAAAAAAAAGTTTACTTCTAAACCGGTGTGAAGAAATTTTTTTCAACCCATTACATGACAATTGATAAAATAACTACCCATACATACTTTTGGCCCCATAAACTATTTAATAAGTTATGTGACTAATCAGAATAATACAGTTGAATGATTTTATGAATCGTCATGTAATGTGGTTGAGTTGATTACCAGTTTAGAGGAAGACTTTTTCTGGTCATTGTTTACCACGAAATTACTGCTACATCTGGGCTTGAACTAATGCCCTTGTTAAGACATGACATAGGACTAATTTTTCAGCCCGAACCAAATAATTCAATAGGATGGGCTTGCTACCAGTTAAAGCGGACTCCTATTTCCAATAAAATGATGGACTTAGAACAGGGGCCCAAATCTAGTTAAAATTTATCATGAGAGAGGTGTGTGAGAAATTTTCTGACTTACAATTGATTCTATAGAAAAAAAATTTCAAAATTAAAATTAATGAAATCTTTCTTACAAATTGATTATGTAACAAGAAAGTCTAAATCGATTAATTATATTATGAATTGAAAATGGGATGTTATCAAAATTTGAATTCAAAGTTTTATTATTAATTCTGCGTTTCAAAAGGTGAGAAAAATATTTTTAAATAAAATATTATGAACAAAGTTTAGTTACAAAACTTATTGTAGCCTAAACCTACAACTCTACTTAATAAAATAAATGTTACTATATATTTTGAAAATGTAACCGCGAATTGCATGTTTTACATACTCTTAATACATATGCCAAATTTGTGTCAATCAGATATTATTTACTATATGATCTATAAACTTATATATCATGCATAATTTTAAACTACAAAAACTTGCAATTTAAACAATTTATTGATGACATAGCTATTGATCTTTAATTTTTTAGAAATTTTGTAAGCATGAAGGATATAAGATGTAATTCAATGGTGGATTTATCAAAATTCACCTCCAATAAAAAGATATTAAGTTTGTAGCCTTAAGTTACAATCAATTTTTTAGCTAAACTTTGTCCAAATATTAAGCCTCAAATTGTATCAAGTTGACCCTAGCATCTGAGAAGTTTCAATAAAAACATATTTCTTTCATTTACGTTAAGCTTAATCCAAAATAAATGCACACTTTTTATAAACGAAATGCTCAATAAAACAATGGAAGGGAAAAAATGGGATATATTCCAAGATTTCACAACTAAAATGCATATTATGCAAGCATAGAAATTTTATACAATACACACTTAATAATTACACAATATTCAGAAAAAAAAAATAGAAAAGAAAAAAAAAAACTCAAGAATCACACAATTCTAACAAAAGGCAGTTCAAATCACTAAATATGCACTTAAATCCTTCAAGCAAGTTTAGCATCACACGAAGACACACAAAGTGTTTATTCAAACACTTATTCAAACACTCACTCATCCCTTCATGTTTGATCATTTCCATTTTGTTAATTGATAGGTTCACAAAATCTTATAAATGCATCAACTCAAAAAAAAAAAGATTAGTTCAACGAAGGTCAAAGGACAGACTATCCATCAAAAAATGAAAAAAAGCTCAAGGAGATGAGGAAATGGATGGGTTGAAAGCAACCTGCTTAGCACAACTAAGCACTTCATGAGGCCCAACTTCTTCTCGGCCAACGCCCATAAGATCAAGGTAATATAAGTAATGGGAGATGATGTTTGTCATGGACTCATTATCACCATGACCACAAATAAGATCTCCATAGAGCACATTCATGGTAGCACCAAAACCAGAAACTCGCTTGGCCAAATTATCATTTTTGGTGGGTGTCCAGGTACCAATAAAGACATCATGTGCTGAAGGTTGATGCTCCTTAATAGGAGTCATCCACCTCCAAATTGCAACCTGGAAGGCTAATGTAGCATTTTGTTCAATGTATTCTGGATGATTTAATAAATCCACCTTCAAATCTTTACCTGCTTCTCCGTAATTGTAGTTCCTGTTGAAAGCATAAGTACACAAAAACATTTGGATTATGTCATGCAATATGAATTGATCTACACTACACTCTTCTAAGGGTTGGAAACAAAAGACATATACAAGTCTGAGGGTTGTAAATTAAAATGATTGTATCTTATAACTAAAAAAAATGCATGTATTTAGTTTTACAAAAAAGTTGTTTCACATTTTATTTTTGAGGGGTTAATTACCTAGATACTCAATCATATTTGAATTATGCTAGAAAAGGATCTCATTTCGATTTGTTTTAATAGATAAACATAAAAATTTCAATGAATTTTCAACTTTGGATAAAATTGAACGACATAAGATAATAAAATAATTTAGATGCAAAGATATACAGGATGTATGGTCAATGTTATTGTAATTGATGTTAACAAAAAAAATGTTAGAGTAATTGATAAGATAGATACCAATAGATAGGTAGAGCACCACGATCATAGTATGCTACTCCAGGAGCACATGGATAAGCATTTTTGTAACGATCATCACAATAACTTAAGTTGGAATTCATTTCCTTGTTATAGCATAAATCCCTTGATAATTGTTCCCTAGTGACCACTTTATTTCCACCTGACAAAATATCATCCACTTTTACTTTGCATAGATACTGAGCGAGCGTAGGATTATTGACAATTGCTCAGATACATTTTTAGTTACAAACAACTAGTTCATCGCTACGTTGTGCTCCAAATGAATTTACTTCCAATTTAATTTGTTCCTAGGAGAAAAGAATCTAGCTAGTTAAACTACTATATGAGTAGACTCACTTACAAGCCAACACTTCGTTTATTTTCTGAAAAATACAATATAAATTGTTAATTTTTTTAGGTTAAAGCATGAAAATAATCTTCCAATTGTTGGAAAACATTCAATTTGATCCTTCGATTATTAATTTTATCAATTTAATCACTCGACTTTTAAAATCAAGTTAATTACACACTCTGGTCTAATGTCCTTTTAATATTAACATAACTAAGAGTTGAAGTTGATTTCTATAATAAAATTTTCATTGGTGTTCTATTTGCAACATCAATTAAAATCATTAAAATTTAAATGAAGAAGATTTTCAAGGATAAAGTTGACTTGATATTGGAATTTTTTTTTTTTTTTTTTGGTAATTGACTTGAAAGTTGAGGAATCAAATTTGCACAATTAATAGTTGAATAAATAAATTGACACAATTGAGTGTGTCCAAATTGAAATTTACCCTATAGTTGAAAAACGAAATTAGTAACTAAACATTTTTTTTTTCATAACATTCATTTTTAGTTAAATAATTTTAATCAAATAAGCTTGTAGCAAAGCCCAAATTATACCTTGTAACATCAATTCTTAAGAGATTAAATAAATAAACAACATAAAATAATTGAAACATTAAAATCCATTTCCAACTTCATCAAATGAATACTTGCTTTTGGATATTCTAAACTAAAAGAACATGCTTTTGGCATATCAAATAACCTATAATATCTACTTTAAGCAGCCAAATGTTTTATATAGGTAAAAATCATAATAATAATATTAATAATTAGCAACATATATATTTTTGATAATTCGGTAGCAAGGGTATAGGCTTTGAAGACTAGGTTTACAGTATAATAAATATTAGAATTAACACTATGTTGGTCCCTACATTTTAAGGAGTTCAAATCTTCTGTCTCATTTTTCCTATACCACTCTATACTACACAAATAAAAACTTGACACATGGCTACTTATTTAATTAATTTTTACTCTTTTGCATTTCTTATTTTAGTCGCTCAAAAAAAAAAAAAAAAAAAAAAAAAAAAAAAACATCTCACTGCCAATCCTCCATCACCAAAGTTCGCCGGCGGCACTAACAAAAGATCGTCGGCGACATCAACGCCGGCCATCCACCACCACAACCAACATTCATTTGTATTCCTATTCTTTTGTCTGATCTCCAAGGCTCTTAAGCTTTCAGCTCCTATTTTTTGATCTAGATCTACAAATTCAAGCCACAAAGTGAAATGGGTCTCTCTGGAAGTTTGGCTCTTTATGGTTTGTTGGGTGGGCTAAAATGTTGGTTGGTCATTTTTCTGGTGGAGATCTTATGTAAACATTAGTGGGTTTTTGGTCTTTTGACTTGCAAAAACTTGTATGGGATTTGAAGAAGACAATGTCTTTGAGGAAGACAAGGAGGCAGTGGATATGGGTTATAGATTCGAAGAAGACAATGAGCTGGTTGTGTGGTCTGCTAGCAGAGGATAACTGCGTTGATGACACCAAAGACCTCTTGTTAGTTCCGCCAGTGAGGATTGGTGGTGGTGAACCGGTGGCAGTAGCAATGGGGATCTGTTGTTGGGTCTTAGATGTTTTTTTTATCTTTTTAATATTTATTTTGAGCAACTGAAATAAAGAAATGCAAAAAATTACTAATTTAATTAAATATGTTGACAAATGACAAGTTTTTATTTGTGGAATATAGAGTAGTACAGAAAAAGTGGGACAGAAGATTTGGATTCCATTTTAAGATCATTGTCAATTTCATTCCTACAACTTGGTAGCAGTAAATTTGGTTCTTGTTATTTTCAATTTGCAGTAAATTTTCATTAGTGAATTAGTAATAAAAATTAAATTGACTGTAAATTAAAAATAACAGGAATCAAATTAATTACTACAAAAATGTAATGACCAAATTAATTGTAACTAAAAAAAAAAAAAAAAAAAGACCAAAATGATATTTTTGCTTATAATAAAATTAAGTGTTTAAACACAGTTCACACTCTGATCAAGTTTTACTTACTTAAACGACCCCTACAAAATTTGAACCCTCAAATTTGTATTAAACCCAAAAAAAAAAAAAAAAAAAAAAAAAAAAAAAAAAAAAAAAAAAAACAAACAAATGAACAAGGCAAAAACCCAAATTGAAGTTCACTGTTCACAAAAAAGAAAGTCTGAAATGGCAGAAATGCTCACAGGAGGTTTTGGTGGCAACATGAGCAAGAAAAGCTGCGACTTCCTTAGTTCCAAAGAAGTCTTGATTGATGTAGGTAGTACCAAAGCCATAGGGCTGGTAGAAAGCAGAGGCAGTGATAAAAGACTGGTAGTCCAAGAAGCCCTTATTTTCAATTTCATGGTCCTCAACCTCAAGGGAGCTACGGTTTGAGAACATCTTCTCAAACTGGTCGCTCTGGAAGTGGTCGGAAACTGGCCCGCCACAGCATCTTCTTGTTTCTGCAGCTATTGATTGTTGGTTTGGGTTTAGCGTCAAGTATACAATTTGCCGTACCACTATTCCCACCAATTCACTGCCTTCGGATGAGTAGCTACGGCTTTCCGGCTGTGACGGTTTATTCGTGTTGCAATAGGGACATTCTTCCTTCAGAATCGAACCTCCTATATTAGAGTACAAGTCACAATTCACAAGCACTAATATTATCAATGGTACAGACCATTTAAACTCCATTATTGTAACAATTGGAGAATGTCTGTGCCTTCACAAATGATGAGGCTGTCAGAAGTTGCTGCCTCTAATTACCAGCTGGATGCGGTATTGGCTGCTGGGAAAAGGGGAAGGAAACATAGTCTAGTGCAAAATAAAGGCACTAATCTCTTTATCTTTTTGATACTTTTAATTTTATCTGATCAGTAAAAGACACTATCTTTTGAGTTAAAAACTTTTTTTTTTTTTTTTTTTTTTGTTTATTTGAATATTACTGTATCTACGATGGATCCACCCATTTATGGATTCTAGTAAAAAATTAATATATAAATATTGATTATTTGGTAATGCAGAGGATCGAATAGTATGTGTTTGGATTTCAATTTTAAGCTAGTTTTTTTTTGCTTAATTCTTTTACTATTTGCAAGTCTCAGCCACTAGAAATCGGGTCCCACGTGATAACAGCTTATAGTAAACTTTTTTTTCAATGAAAAAAAAAAAAAAAAAAAAAAAAAAAAAAAAAAAAAAACCTATTTGCAAGTCCCACATTTAATATATTTTTCTTTTTCTTTTTCTTTTTTTATTATACTTTTTTCTACTATATTTTATTTAGCTTTTAACTTTTCTTTAGAGTTTTTTCAACAACAAAAAATAATAGACAAAATCTAGTTAAATTATATTGTTTCCAAATGAATACAGTTGTAGTTCAACCACTACCTCCTAATATTTTCAACGAAAAAATTCAAATAAAATGTAGGCACTAGGCAATTTTTATAACATCCTTATAGCCTTCTAAGGGAGATGGCTAAAACAACTCTTCCTTTAAAGACAGAGTAGACATTTAGATACAACCTAACATTATTTAGCTACACTCGGGGCAGATGTAATAGGAAACAAATGTTCATTAGCATTCTCGTTGTTTAGGTGTGGAGACTTCAACATCATATGCATGCTCTTAAGCAAAAAAATTGGATTTGTTTTTATGGTTGTCAAAATCGCGATCTGGATCGTAGGATCACATGATTTTATGATTCCACCTCACCAAAAAGCTTAGAATCGTACAAGGATCATAAAAATTGTAGGATCGCATGTAGGATCGTGCAGGATCGTATAGGATCGTAGGATCGTATGGGATCCTACCGATCTTACCAAAATGTAAAAATCAGTTTTTTTTTTTTAGTTCATCTTTATAAGTTGTAATTTGTAATCTCAAGACTAAGACATTGTACTTCATAAATATATCAATTAAGTAGTGGGACTCATAGAAATGACTTTCTTGAATTGAAAATTTTTACTATAAGAATATTGAACTTAACATATAGCTCTTTAGGGTGTGAAAGTAATTGGAGTACATTTGGAATAGTAAGACCAAATGACTTTGGTATATTATCCTCCAGTTGAGAATTCTCTATTAAAATTTGTACAACTTTAAGACACTAAAAAAGGAGAAAATTGTTTAAACCAAAAAAAAAAAAAAAAAAAAAAAATGAATGATTTGGTATTTGTTATGTAAAACTTGAAGATAAAAGAGAAAATACTTAAACGATCAAGTGCAAAAGAAGAAGTTGGTTTGAAGAACCTGTCTTCGGATGATGAGCGGTTAGCAAAGGGTGTTGACTAGAAGATGATGGTACAAATTTTGATGAAGATAATGAAGTAACAATTCTAATGCCTTCTTTTATAGATTTCTTTTTAAAAAAATAAAAGTTACATGTGTATAGTGTGAATGTGTGATCACTATTGTATCATTTGGTTTTCAATGTTAGGTGATGATGAGGGTTCAAGAGCTGCTGCTGAAGGAAAAAGTGTGCTAGTATTTTGGTACTTGGTTGGTTTCTAATTAAACTTTCATTGAACTTTTTAAATACGTTGTGTTAAAACTTAAATATATTTGTTTCATTAGTATAGACGTAGCGATGTGGGACATACAAATTACATCATATGATCAAAATCTTTATTTATTTATTTATTTATTTATGGAAGATTCATAATTTACGTGATTATACAAATGACAAAGTCACTATCAATGTTTTTTTGCTTCATATTTGAAAATAGGTAGGATCTTACGATCCACGATCCTACCTACCTCTTACGATCCAACGTAGGATCCCGATTTTGACAACTTTGCTTGTTTTATAACTAGAACTTCTGCACATAGTAGAGGCAAGCGTCATCTTAATCAATCAGCGTTCTCTAAATTAATCAGCTAGAAACTTTTAAAATAAATCATTTCTTCTGCACCTCATTTTAATTATGTTGAAATCCTAAATAAATGAGCCATTTGTTTAGAAAGCATGTTAGGTTATTTCTGAATTCTTGCTGAGGTTATAACAATAGCTTACCTCTAATTCTCACCAACTTCAAAGTTGCTTGGATATTAATTCCTTCCATTGAAGCCAATTCAATTAAGCATAATCAGTTTCAAAAGCATACAGTTGAGTCCCATGAATGGAATTTAGTTTTGGCTAAATCACTGAGTCTATTCCTATGAAACACGGGTGCGTTTCCAAATTCAGGTGTGGGTGCGGAACTCGGCAATTTTTGAAAAAGTAGGATGCGGGTGTGGTGGGGTATGGCAATTAAAAAATTATTAAAAATATTTTTATTTATATTTTCTATATATTTTTACTATTAAAACATTCTTAAAAAAACACATTACTATGGCCTTGGTTCACAAAACAAAGAAAGAAGGCAAGAAACACAAAACAAAAAAGAAAACACAAAAGAAGCAACAAATATTCAGAATAAAATTGAGGAATGACAGATTTAAGATGATTGGGCCTCATTCAAAATAACCAGATTCCAAACAGAGTATAAATTCTAAACTTTAATTACGATTTGGACGGTATATATCTTTCTCCACTTGGGCTATGTTCCACGCAAGTTCTTTCCCTCTCATGCATTCGTCTTCTTTACTTTTTTTTTTTTGATATTGGTTCGAACTTAGAAATATCTGGGGTTGTCTTCTTCTTTTACCATACTTGTGGAGTCTGTGTAAATGTCTAGTCTTTGTTTAAAGTCTTGCTACTACTATGAAGCATCACAATAATGACTTTCATTACTGTTTTGCATACAAAGGGCCCGTTGCCGACGCACCACCAAAACAAAATAATGACTTTCATCATCTTCAATTATTGTGATGCTTCTGGGGCATCACAATAATGACTATTTTATGTTCACGGCCTAACGGGTCACGTCTGGGGCATTTGTATGAGGATATATAGTGTTTGTGCATAGGCCTACGTGCTGCGTCAGTTGGGTGGGTAAGCCGTACAGCCAATTCTTTTACCATACTTGTGGAGTCTGTGTAAATGTCTAGTCTTTGTTTAAAGTCTTGCTACTACTATGAAGCATCACAATAATGACTTTCATTACTGTTTTGCATACAAAGGGCCCGTTGCCGACGCACCAAAACAAAATAATGACTTTCATCATCTTCAATTATTGTGATGCTTCTGGGGCATCACAATAACGATTTTATGTTCACGGCCTAACGGGTCACGTCTGTGGCATTTGTATGAGGATATATGGTGTTTGTGCACAGGCCTACGTGCTGCGTCAGTTGGGTGGGTAAGCCGTACAGCCAATGGAGTGGCTCATTGCTTGGCGAAGTTTGCTAGAGGATTAGTTGATGAGATTGTCTGGCTGGAGGAATCCCCTCTCCTCCTCCTGCACTAGAAGCTTTGTATTTGGACTTGCTTAAGATTTAATGACATTTGATAGTTTTTAGACCCCTTAAAACACAATTGGATTGACCTAGTTAATTAGCAAAGTTGTTACTTAATCCAAATTCCAAATCTAGGTTATCACAATCAAACAATCATATCATGCATAGCAGCGGAAAGATAAATAACACAATGATATGATCACCCAGGAAACCAAATCGGTAAAAACCTAGGGAGGATTTAACCTAGCTATCTTCAAGGTAAACCTGAATCCACTATGAAAGAATCGAAGTTGTTCAACAGGACTTAGACCACTAACATCCTATTGCTACCCACCAGTAGAAACTTACTGACACGACCACGTGCAAACTCCGAAACCACTGACTCTTTCTTTCTTGGATTCTCCAGCAAGTACAAGCACACCCGCTTGTGTTTCTTTAAAGTTCTTATGGCAGCAACTGAATGATCATCAAGCTCTTGAAGAAATCTCATTCTTGATAATCCTAAGCTTGTGTAAAGGAAAGTTCCTCACAGATCTCACAAGAGATTTACACAAACAGCAATATAAGCAACTGGAACTACTCTAAAAACGTGGCAAAGGTTTTCCTTATATACCTAGGGCAAATTAGAAAACCCTAAACCTTAATGGGCTTGGGTTGAGTTGGAAATTCTGCAGAAAAAACATTCTGCCCGAGATTCAATCGATTGAGCCTGTTCTTCGATCGATCGAGCTAGGCCGAAAGTCACTAATACTTCTGCAGTCACTCGATTCCAACTTTACATACAACGCACACACTTTGAGCAAGTCTAAACAAGACTAACAACTGTTTTGATCATGGTTTGCCAACATTACACATTAGAGTTCTAAATACATTAGTTCCTAAGTCTTTAGAACCTAACAAAATTCATTCCCCTTTCAAAAAAATTAAAAATTAAAAATTATTGTGATGCTTCATAGTATGTGATGCTTCATTATCGTTTTGTGAAATATGGAAGTCATTATTTTGTTTTGGTGTGTCGTCAACGGGCCCTTTGTATGCAAAAGAAGTCGAAGGCGGAAAAGCATGCAACTATAGATGAAAATTGACTGAAGATGTCCATGTCATCATCTTCATTTTATTTTATTTTTTCTTTATCCTTAGGTATACAAGCGAGTGAAATCTCGTATTAAATAATAATGGGAAGAGAAAATAACTAATATAACATAATTGGACCCAAGCTCATTATAAACTTAAATATTTTTGGTCATGTGATGTCTCTATAAATATATATGTTACAGTAACTACTTAATTGTTAATTGTAGTCGTGTCGAGCAAAGGTGGCAAATTATCATAATCCTTTTGCAGTTACAGCAGAGACAGAGGTTGAATAATAATGAAAATAAGGAGATGATTAATATAATATAGTTGTAGGACCTCAAAAATTTATATAGTATAATATTAGCAGGTTAACTAGAAGTTAAACATATTTTATATATATATGGTTGGGTTCAAGTTACACCTGGTATAACTTATTTATAGTTACTGTAACTTTAAATGCATATGTTTAATATATACATGAACATTATTTAATCCAATTCACATGGCGTCATTTTATTTATTTATTTTTACATTAATAGCTTTGGAATATTATTGAAACTGTAAGATTTAATTCAAAACTTATGACAATATAAGGTTTGCTTTAGTCTTGGGACAAGCTCTAAAGTATAAATTGAAATTATAATTTATTCAAAAAATAATTAATTAAAAAAAGTATATATATATATATAAAAAAAAAAAAAAGAGGTAGACAAAACAGAAAAGATTCTAATGGAAGACTTGAGGATGGTCTATCAGTCTATGTCTCGTGCCACATTTAATTCACTGTAGTTTGTTGCTTTTCCAGTGGGACACAAAAACAAATTATAAAAGATAGATAAAGAAAAAAAGAAAAAGACGAAGAAGAAAAATAATACACGCAAATAATACACGCAACAACCATTAACGTGTACTGCAAATATTGCATTTTTTTTTTTTTTTTTTTTTATGATTATTTAAGAGTAAGGTTAAGTTTGCAATATTTTTGATGATGTTGAAATCGTCAGTTAGAATGATCGTTCAGAGGTGAAGCCGTCCACAGCCAACAAGATCCTGAAAAGATAAGTGAAGAATGGAAGAAGTGTGGGTCACCGGTGTGGTGCTTGCCACAAAACCTCCAATGATAAAGTCAGAATTGCTAGAAGAAAAGAAGATTCAATACTAGAATATGAGAGAGTATTAGCTAGAGTTTCGGTACCATTCTCAGGTCTTGGGGTGCTGGTATATATATGTGCTTGTTTCTTCCTTCTAGCCGTTGGTGGTGCTTTAATGGTGGTTTCAATGTGGTATCTGTAACGCCCCTATGGGGTGTTAATGATAAGATGTCTCTCCAATGGTATGGAGGCTCATTATTGTCATGTAACGCTTCGTCATTGATTGTGGGTGAATGGCCTCATCTTCGTCTGGCGGGTATCATGAGGTGGACGAAGATTGATGTTACCCTTGTCCACTGTCTTCTCTATGGACGAGGATATAATCGAGACTATCAGCTGCCCCCCTATTCCGAGGTTGTCCATCTTTGGGATGATCACAGGAATATGGAGAATTTTTTTTTTTTTTTTTTTTTTTTTTTTTTTTTTTTTTGCGGTTGTGGCACTTGGGGTTCCACTCCCAATATTAATTTCTCCGTGGCGGTGTGGCACGCATTGTGGCCACGTGTCATATTCTGACCGGCTGAAGGGTCTCGTTTCCGGTGAAACCTTTCAGCTTTCCTGCGCTTTTCGAGACAAACCTTTTTAACCCTAGCCTTTCTCCTCTCATTTGTTCATTTTTCTCTGCATTTATTTTTTCTGACTTCATAGCTACTCCTTCCTCCTTTGCGTGTTTTGCTCTCTGTCTTCTCAGTTTCTTCCTTTTTTCAAGTACGCCTCTTATTTACGCCCTTTTTTTCCTTTTGGAGTTTTATTGCTTTCCTTTCTTTATGCTCCTATTTCCTTTTTAGACTTGTATTGTTCTCCTTAATGGTTGACTACTCTGAAATTAGGCACATTTCTCCCTCCATCGCCTTCTTTTTTGCTCATTTAGGTGCGCTAATAGATTCCTCTAGTGACTAATTAGGTGCGCTTTCAGACTGCTCTAGTGACCAACACCTACAGATTGGGGATTTTGTTCTAGGTAATAGTAGCCTTGGTTTGGTGTTGGGTAACCTATACCCATTGTTGTGCCAATCTTTAGCTTGGTTTAAGCCTGTGCGTGGGGTTTTAAGCAGGGAAAGTATGGGGTTTGAGGTTAGATCGAGTGACTTGGAGACGAGTTCGTCATCTAGTGCTGGCACGGCTGGGGTTGAGATAAATACCGCTACCTCCATGCCTTCTTCCGTACCTTCGTCCTCTCGCCCTTCTGTTTCTGCTACACCTCAAACCTTTCACGCCCTTAAAGAAAGTGTTCTTTGAAAGTAGATACTTTTAGTAGGTTTAGGGATACGTTCCAGTTCCCTGAAGAGACCAAGGTTTGTCTCCCTAGGAAGGGCAAAAAGGACTGTGCCTTCGCTCATGGTGAGGTTTGCTTTTATGAGGCTGCGTTCTTGTGCGGCCTCAGATTTCCTGTCCACCCATTCATAATGGAGCTTCTCCACCACATGAACATAGCCCCAGGGCAGCTTATGCCGAATTCTTGGAGAATCGTCATAAGTTGTATGGTGATTTGGACAACCATAGCTGACCGAGATATGATCACGCTCAATGAGTTCGTCCACCTCTACCACTTAAAAGAGTCCGAGGAGTTTGGGTATTGTGAACTTGTGCCCTGGGATAGAAAGTCTTGTCTTGTTGTCAACCTCCCATCATCCTTCTGTTATTGGAAGTCTAGGTATTTCTTAGTGTCGGGTGATGGTTGGGAGACCCTTTTTGACGACATTTAAGGGGGATGTCCTTAGGCTGCTGTGCCAGTAGGAGACCCTTCAGCTTGGTGCGTTTGCCTCCCATGAGATTTTTTCTTTTTTCAATCTACTATTTGTATTAATTGTCCCTTCTAACCTTGTGTATTCTTCTACTTTGTAGTGAAAGAGCGTCCTGAGCTTGAAAGTAGGTTCGAGGAGTGTGTTCAAGAGGCTATTAAGTATGCAAGTACTATTGAAGATTTTGACGAGCTAGTTAATCCACGAACTTTGGCTCGTCACTATTTGGGGCTAGAGCCTTCTCACTACGTCCTCCATGCAATTCATCGGGAAGAGAGGAAGCGTGAGTTATCCTAATACTTGGAAAATGGATCGTCTTTTCCACCTTTCACCTTCTTTTTCTGACTTTAACTTTGTTTTATCCTTTCCGTAAAGATGACGACCAAGTTTAACCAGGAGTTGTATGCCAAAATTAAGGCGAAGAAGAATGAGCCCCTTTCCAGCATCGGTATGCGGAGGTTGAGGGTTGTAGAGAAGGAGAAGGAAAAAGAGGTGACGAAGAAAGGATCATCCACTCCTACCCTGGACGAAATGCGTGTCGCTTCCCCTGGCGTTTCTATCGAGGAGATCGTTCCTCGTGGCAAGAAGTGCAAGACTGGAGATAAGGGGAAGAAGAAAGTGGGGGCCAGCATCTGGGCAGATGAGGCGGCCGTGGCTCGGGTAAACGAGGTCGTGATGCCTGAGGACTTAAAGGAAATCTCTGCTGTGCCCTCCCACGAGATGGTGAACCGTCACATGCATAAGCTATTCTAGGTAGTTTATCATTTCTTTTTATTTTATTTCATCTTTCTTCTATCCTTAGCTGATCTTGATACTTTGCGTGACTGTGTTTGCTAGGTGTTGGGGGAGACAATGCACATTACTTCACAGTACCTGATGAGTGAGGAGAAAGCTGTGGTGGCCAGCTCCAAGGTGGAAGCGCTGGAGGCAGATGCTTTTGGCCTTAGGAAGGACCTGATAGAGGCCATGGATGCCAACAACTCGTCCAAAGAAAAGATCCAGGTCTTAACTAAGCAATTGAATGCATAGAAGCTACTAGTGAAGCAGAAGGACGAGTAGATCGTTGTTGTTAACCAGAAAATGAAGAATGCTGTTGCCAAGGCCGTCTATGCTTTCCAACTCACGGACGAGTATAATGTAGTTTTATTTGGCTGGTACTTTAAAAGTTTTGAATTGTTGAGGAGATATTTGGTGAAAAACGGTCGTGAGACTGATCTGGAGGATTTGGACTTTGAGGCCATTGACAAAGAGATCGAAGCGGACGAGGCGGCGCAGGCTGCCCAGGCTGCTGCTGCTGAAGACCCTCCAGCACCTAAAAAAGAGGACAATGCCCCTCCAGCTTGGCTTTTTTTTTTTTTTTTTGCCCCGCATGTACTGTTGAACAATTTACACCTTTTGGATGCCCTGCATGTTTTAGGGCTATTGAACAATTTATAACCTTTCTCTCTCTCTCTCTCTCTCTCTCTCTCTCTCTCTCTCTATATATATATATATATATATATATATATATATATATATATATATATATGTATGTATGTATGTGTTTATTTCCTTCATATGGTTTGTGAATGGTTTACATTTCTTGTCTTGCATGTTCATCATCCATCCTAGGACTTAGAGAAAAAATTTTTGTTGGAACAAGCTCTTCATCCTTCTTGGGACTTAGAGGAAAACTTTTTGTTGGAACATGCTCTTCGTCCTCCTTGGGACTTAGAAAAATTTTTGTTGGAGCATGCTCTTTGTCCTTCTCTGGACTTAGAAATGATTTACATCCTTTTATAGATGATGTACGAATCTTTAAAACGATTTACCTCCTTTTGAGGAATTTTATCCTTTTTTTTTTGTGGAAATGTACATCCATTTAAGGAATCATATCGTCTCCCCTTTTTTTGTGGACGATGTACATCCTTTTAAGGAATCTTATCATCTCTTTTTTATGTGGACAATGTACATCCATTTAAGGAATCTTATCGTCTCAACTTGATAGAGAATTTTCGTGTCCCGTTGTCGATTTAGTTCAAACATAAAGGGAGAAGTTAGGCAGAAACATTAGGTATTAAACACTGAATAATGAGTTTATTAATCTTCTTAAAAGAAAAGAAACATTAGATATCACTAATTGCTTACAAACGGGCTACAATTTCTACTTGTAATACCTTTTCAGATGTTCAACATTCCATGGACGGGGCAACTTGTTCCCATCCAAGTCTTCTAGGTGATTGCTTCCACGTCAAGAGTAGTGGACGACTTTATATGGTCCTTCCCATGTTGGCCCTAATTTGCCTTGTGCTGGATCCTTCGTTGCAGGTGTCACTTTTCACAGGACAAGGTCTTCGATGTTGAACCTTTTAAGCTTTACCCTTTGGTTGTAGTACTCGGCCATTTTCTACTGGTACTTGGCCATTCTCTAAGAGGCTTGGTCTCTGACTTCGTCCAAACAATTCAGGTTCAGCTTCAATTGGTCTTCGTTGCTACATTCATCAAAGAACTCTTTCCTGAGGCTAGTGAGCCCTATTTCGACAGGGATGACTGCCACTGTGCCATATGTCAGGTTGAAAGGCGTCTCTCCTGTTAGGGTTCTTGCTGTGGTTCTGTAAGCCCATAAAATGCTTGGTAACTACTCGGGCCATGCTCCCTTTGCCCCCACTAATCAGGCTTTGATGATTTTCAGCAATGTTCGATTCGTTACTTCTGTCTGTCTATTGGCTTGAGGATGTCCTGGGGATGAATACTTGTTTTTGATGTCAAGGCTTGAATAAAATGATCTGAATCCTTGACTGTCGAACTGACGACTATTATCCGAGATGATCGTCTATGGGATCTCGAACCTGCAAACAATATTTTTCCATACAAAACTTCGTACCTTTGCTTCTGTGATCGTGGCTAGTGCTTCTGCCTCCACCCACTTCATGAAGTAGTCGATAGCGACGAGTAAGAATTTTACTTGCTTCTTTCCTTGTGGCAGAGGCCCTATAATGTCAATTCCCCATTATGCAAATGGCCAAGTTGAAGATATGGTCGTCATCTTCTTTCTTGGGACTCGTTGAACGTTCCCATATCTTTGGCATCTGTCACATTTCTTGACGAAATCTGCTGTGTCCTATTGCATTGTGGGCCAAAAGTAGCCTGCTCTCACGATCTTTCTTACGAGGGACTTTGCTCCCATGTGATCACCGCAGATGCCCCCGTGAACCTCTTACAGAACATACTTGGCTTCTTCTTCTTCGACACACCTCAAGTAAGGCTGTGAGAAGCCTCTTTTGTAAAGCTCTTCATTCAGCATCGTGAACCGGGCAGCCCGTTTCTGGATCTTCTTGGCATCGTCAGGGTTTGATGGTAATCGTACATCCTTCAGATATGATAGGATTGGGCTCGTCCATCTTGTGTGGGTGTGCACTAGGAAGGTCTGAAATTCTTCGATGCTGGGAGAGTTCTGTTCTTCCAGTTTCCAATCAATCACCTCTACCTGATTATCTGCTGACACACTCCTAGCTACTTCGTCAGCTTCTACATTTTGATTTCGTGGGACCTAAGCAAATTCTACCCGATCAAAGTTGCTTAGCAATTGGTTCGTCAACTTGAGATATCTCTGCATCCTTGTCTCCTTTGCTTCGAAATATCCCTTGACTTGCCCTATGACGAGCTGTGAATCACTCCTTAGCAAAGCATTTTTAGCTCCAAGTGCCTGGGCTATCCTCAGCCCCGTCAGTATAGCCTCGTACTCTGCTTCGTTGTTGGTTACGGGAAATTTAAGTTGAACGCCATATTTCAAAATATCCCCCTCAGGGGAAGTGATGACAACACCCGCTCCGCCTCTCTTCTGCATGGATGACCCATCCGTATGGATCGTCCAAAGTTCCTCCTAGTTTTCTTCATGTTCGGGGGAGGTGAATTCTGCTATGAAATCCGCCAGCGCCTGGGCTTTTATAGCTGTTCAGGGTCGATATTCTATATCGAACTGACTAAGCTCGATGGCTCACTATACCATTCGTCCAGTGGCCGCAGGTTTATTCATTGCTTTCTTAATAGGTTGGTCCGTCATTACTATGATCGGGTTGGCCTGAAAGTATGGACGAAACTTTCTAGAAGCCACTATTAGGGCAAAGGTGATCTTCTCTATTCGCGGGTATCGGGCTTCTGCTCCTTGGGAGGCCTAGCTAACGTAATACACTAGGCGCTGTAACATATTTTCTTCCCTGATCTAGGCTGCACTCACCGCGGTTGTGGACACGGCTAAGTACAGGAATAGGTCTTCTCCCTCCTTGGACGGACTCAAGAGTGGAGGGTTGCTCAGGTAACGCTTAATCTCTTGGAATGTTGCTTCGCACTCGTTCGTCCAGACGAAAGCCTGTTTCAAGGTCTTGAAGAAAGGAAGGCATTTGTCAATTGCTTTAGAGACGAACCTGTTAAGGGCTGCCACCCTTCCCATTAGAGATTGCACTTCTTTGATCGTCTTTGGGGAGGACATTCCAAGGATGGCTTTCACATTTTCTAGATTTGCTTCTATTCCTCTTTAAGATACCATGAAGTCAAGGAATTTTCCAGAGGAGACTCCAAAGGCACATTTGGCTGGGTTCAGCTTCATACTATATTGCCTGAGTGTGTTGAACGTCTCCTTGAGATCATCTAGATGATTCTCCTCTTCTTTACTCTTGACAATCATGTCGTCCACATATACTTCTATGTTCCTTCCAATCTGCTTGCTGAACATCTGGTTCACCAATCTCTAATAGTGGCTCCTGCGTTTTTCAAACCGAAAGGCATGACCCTGTAGCAGTAAAGACCCTGACTGGTGATGAAAGCGGTCTTCTCTTGATCCTCCTTTCCCGTTTGTATTTGGATATACCCGGAGAAGGCATCCATAAAGGTAAGAAGTTTGTGCCCAATCGCCGAGTCCATAAGCTGGTCAATCCTGAGCAAAGGGAAGCTGTCCTTCGGGCAGGCATTATTCAAATCCGTGAAGTCAACGCACATTTTCCATTTCCCGTTTGCCTTTTTGACCATGATGACGTTGGCCAACCACTCGGGATAGTATACTTCTCTGATGAAGTTAGCAGCGGGTAGTTTGTTCACCTCGTCCATGATGGCTTTATTCCATTTAGGAGCGAAAACTCTTCTTCTCTGTTAGACGGGCTTCTTCTTAGGATCCACATTTAGGCGGTGTTGAATGATGTCTGCTGGTATGCCAGGCATATCTTCATAACTCCAAGCGAATACATCTAGGTTACTCCTTAGAAAACTGATGATTTCTTCCTTTGTTTGGGGGTTCAAACTCGTCCCTACTTAGGTCGTCCTTGTTGGATCTCTCTCAACCAACTCAATCGTCTCTAGTTTCTCAGCAATTTTCGGTGTCTTTTCTTCAATTATCCATGTATGGTTTTCTTTTGACGCTAAAACGGCCTGGTAACATTCTCGCGCTAGCACCTGATCTCCTTTTATCTCCCAAATTCTCTGTTCCGTTGGGAACTTCATCTTTAGGCAATACGTGGAAGTGGCTGCTTTCCAACGATTGAGTGTAGGCCTTTCTATGATCACATTGTAGGACGAAGGTGAGTATACTTCCAAGAAGTTGTGTTTATTGGTTACCTGGAAGGGGTACGAGCCAGCCGTGACCGTCAGTGTTACTATTCCTCGAGGGTACACCTTGTCTCCATTGAAACTGACGAGGGGGGATTCGAATGGACGAAGTCTCTTCTGGTCTACCTTTAACTGCTGGAAGGCAGAGAGGTAAATGATATCTGCTGAGCTCCAGTTGTCTACCAAAACCCTTATGGTATTGAATCCTTTAACGTTCTGACGATCTGCTCAATCCTTTTTTCGTCCTCTTTGGTCATCTTCCTTCTCTTGCTTCTTCTCCTTGGGCTTCTTTGCCTCTTCTTTTGCTGCCAAGGCGTCCTCAGCATTCATATACTTTTGTGCCTTCAAGAGCATTTCCGCCATCGTCTTAGGGGGATTCTTTGCTAAGGAGACCACGAACTCTCTGGAATTTAATCTAGCCTTGAAGGTTTTCAGTTGTACTTTATCATCTGCTTTGTCTACCTCCAAAATTTCTCGAGTGAAACGCGTTACATACGATCTTAGGGTTTCCTTCTCTCCTTGCCTGATGGTGAGCAAATGGTCTGCTGGCCTTTTTGGTCACTGCCCGCTAATGAAGTGATGGAGGAAGAAACTGCCTAGTTGCTCGAAGTTATCGATGAACGATGTTGGTAGCTTAGTGAACCACTCCCTGGCTGCTCCTTTGAGGGTAGTAGGGAAGGAACGACATAGTATCTCATCAGGGGACTACTGGAGACCCAAAGTCGTCTTGAAAGTGTTGAGGTGATCCAAGGGATCCTTCAGTCCGTCAAATGGCTTGAGCTATGGTAAACGAAACTTTAAAGATACTGGGCATTCTAGGACCGCCATGGTGAAAGGTGAATCTGTCCTCCTGACCATTCCATCTAGACTCCGGTCTGTTTTCTCCTTAATCGCATTCTTCAGCTCGTCCATCTCTTTTCGCATTTCTTTGAGAAGGTTCGAGCTAGCCCCTTCTGGAGTACCTGGTCATCTTTTCTGGCTGTCTCCGTCATCATCCCAATTGGTCTTCGAGCGATTGTCCTCTTGTTATAGTCGCAACCTCATCTCTTGGTTTTGTCTAGTAAGCTCTTCTACAGTGGCTGTGAGCATCTGAATTTTCAAAGCTAATGCTGTACGATCTTGGTTAACGTTGGACTCCATCTGGACTTGTGAGTTGAGTGGAACTGTGCTTTCGAACCTATTTGCGAAGAAAGTCATTCCCCACAGATGGCACCAATCTGATGATGCTGAAATCGTCAGTTAGAATGATCGTCTAGAGGGGAAGCTGTCCACAGCCAACAAGATCCTGAAAAGATAAGTGAAGAATGGAAGAAGTGTGGGTCACCAGTGTGGTGCCTGCCACAAAGCCACCGATGATAAAATCAGAATGACTAGAAGAAAAGAAGATTCAATACTAGAATATGAGAGAGTATTAACTAGAGTTTCGGTACCATTCTCAGGTCTTGGGATGCTAGTATATATATGCGCTTTTTTCTTCCTTCTAGTCGTTGGTGGTGCTTTAATGGTGGTTTCAATGTGGTATCTGTAACGCCCTTGTGGGGTGTTAATGATAAGATGTCTCTCCAACGGTATGGAGGCTCATTATTGTCATGTAATGCTTTGTCATTGATTGTGGGTGAATGGCCACATCTTCATCTGACGAGTATCATGAGGTGGACGAAGATTGATGTTACCCTCGTCCACTGTCTTCTCTATGGACGAGGATATAATTGGGACTATCAATTTTCACAAAAGAGTATAAGTGATAAATTATTATTAATTTTAATTTGGGCCTACCATTGATAATATTTTTTTTATCCACCAATAACAGTTTGATACCTAGAAGTTGTTTTTAAATTTTTTTTGGATGTAGTGTTACTATATTTTTTTTTCCACAAATTTAGAGTTACAAAAACTTTCATATTTTTATTTGGAATTTTTATTTATTTATTTATTTTTTACCAAGGTTGATATGATTTGTTTTAATTGATACATAGTAAAAATGATGTTAGTGATATATCCATATAAAAATGACATTCTAACACTGGCAGATCTACTTGTATGTGAGGGTGGTCCTAGGACTACCCTCACTTGTCAAAAAAAAAAATTATACATGCAAAATATATATATATATATATATATATATATACACACACACAAATTATATACTAAATTAACTTATTTTGACTACCCTAATAAAAATGTTGAACACCTTTACTTGAGAATCATAAGAATTTGAATTCAATAAATATAAGAATAATGCTACATCCACAACATTTTCATAATAATTTCACAATAAATCTTATGTGGTAAGCTGTTACTAATTCTAATTTGGGTTCAATATTGACATGTTTTACTCACCAATAACAAGCTAACAACTTGTTGCATAAAATTTCTTATGAAATTGTTGTTGTCACTTTATTATTCTCATATCAGCATTTTCAATTAGCACTTTATCTTTTATTAGTCTATTTTTTTTCTTATTCTCTTTGTTAGTAAAAAAAATTGTAATATTTCATGTATTTCCATGTTTTTTTTTTTTTTTTTTGGTGACGTTGAGATATTCAAATTTTCTCTTTATTAAATTTTGTATAATTTAAGTTTATTAGTGACCACCTCAAAAAATAGTCCTAGAGTCACCACTGGTTTAATTCAATTCTCTAGAATTGAATTTTATTTAATTAAGTCTTTTTGTTAATGTCCATTAATATTTAGTGCCTAAAACTATATAGTTTTGATTTTTTCTTATATTTAAATACTAATCAAAGAATATTTATATTTTGATTTTTTTTTTTCATTTAAAATTCAAATTTTTTTGCTTTTGAGATGCAAAATTACTAATAACATTTTTGTGTTATAAGTTTAGCTCACATTGTTTTTCAATAGGTAATATGGCTAATTTATTTAATAATTTTTGAGATATAGTCAATCTTGAATAGCATGCGGCACCTCCTTCTTTGGCACACAACCACAAATCCATACAAACCTTATTTATATATATCTAAGGCTTTTGTCTTCTAACACATGCTCTCCAAATTAATTCCAATTAAATTAGGATTTCCTTTTGCTTTTCTAGGAGTTCACCAACTCCTAATTCTCCTTGAAGTAGAATTCTTATTACAAGCCTATTGAATGGGCTATCACTTGGGCTGGATCCAAGAAAAGTTTAAGGTTTATGAAACCTTTCATCTAAATCTCTTGCCGATTAATTAATTAATTAAAAAATGACAAGAAGAAAAGATGGAGACAAAAACAACTCCAATCATAAACTCATTTATAGTGGCATCATTAATAGAAAATATTTAAATAAAACAATCCCAAGTATTTAATTCAATACATATGTTTAATATATACATGAACATTATTTAATCCAAATCACATGGCGTTATTTTATTTAACTTTTTAATACAAAATAAAGACACAAATAAGAAAGACTTATTTAAAATTAGTAAAATAACATTTAGAATAATTTAGTAGGTTTCCAATAAAGAGATGGTAAAAATCAATCTATCAAATTTTTATATATTTTTTCTATAACAGTGAACATAGTTTGTTATGATTATGTTACTTTTATTTTTATTTGAGAGTTCACTACTTACCGTGCTTTTTATGAAATACCAATTCATAATAAACTATAAATGTCAACATTTAAGATGAAAACTATGAAAAATATTGTAACTAAACTTATTGAAAATTTATAGGAAAAAAAGCGACAAACTCTAGTGGTTTCTGACACCACCATTGATATCCAAAAGAGAGAGAGAGAACAACACAAGCACAACACAACTAGATCCATCGTTGCAGTAATGTTAGTATGCGAACTTCCACTCCAAAACAAAATACAAGTGGAAAACAGAAGAACCTTCTTATATTATATCCTGCTCATAATCATAAATAAGGCAATGAAACCTCCAAACAAATACCTACTAACAAGCCGACTGCAGTTTCAATTTTTTGAGGAAAAGGATGCTTGTTCGTTTAGACCCCTTAAACCAAATTGTTTAACTTAATATATTAACCAAGTGATTACTTAAATTAATTATTCAAATCTAGGTTAAACATAAATAAATCATACCATACAAAACAACGGAAAATAAATAACACTATGATATGACGACTTAGAAAAACCAATGAAACAAACCGTTTCAAAGTAAAAACCTGGAAATGATTTGACCTATCTATCCTCAAGGTAAAACAAATCCACTATAAGAGAATTAAAGTTTTTACAATTAGATTTAATCCTAAATCTATTGCTATTTCCAGTAGTTACTTACTGACACAACCACGTGCAAGCTCCGAATCCATGGACTCCTTCTCTCCTTGGATTTACACCAACACAAGCACCCTTACTTGTGACTTTGAGATCCCACTCAAAGGTTTAGCAACACGAACTCTCCAGTTTGTGATTCCAAGACCAACCTTGAAGGTTTAAATCATCAAATTTACCGAATCTAATGATATGAGAATGATTTCTAGTAGTGACCTTGAAAGAAAAAGGCACAATACTTTTTTGATCTCACGAAAGCACCTCCAAAGTCTCTAAAAGCTTTGAAAACGTAGTTGAAAGTTTAAATCATTAGCTGGACTTGAACCTTGAAACAACCACTTTTAAGTATTACTTAAAGACTTAGACTAGACATATTTTTATTTTCGGTTTACCAACACAATTAAAAATATGATTCTAAATATTTAAATCTAAATCTTCACAACCTAAGGATATAAAATGTAGTAAAAGAAAACAAAAACAAGGGCCAGCCAGTAACTCACGTGACATAACTGACACGCGTACTTGACTGGTCATGCAAATAATAAACGCAACAGCCATTGATATGGCATTTTTTTATAATTATTTTATGAGTAATGATGTTTTTATTTAGCTTATAATGGTTTAAGGGAAATTTTGTCAGTCTAAGATATTAAAAAATTAACAAAACTATTCATATTTCAAAACTTGTCGGGAATATTAGAAAATGCTCATGAAGAAAATTCCAAAAGCTTCCCTCAATGATATATGCCTATTTTTGTCCCCATCATTTTATAAGATTTCAAGAATAAATACACATATTAGCGTTTTATTAAGAATTTAAGATGCCTTTTATTTATTAGCTATATATATATTTTAGAATCTTTTGGCTAAAAATTGCAAAAAACAGAATTTATTGTTGTTATAGGTACTGTTCAAAATTATTTAGCAAAATGAGGAGAGAGACTGAATTTCGGCAATGGTGTTGCCGAAATTGCAAGAAAAAGTACAATATGTCAGGGGAGAGCGAAAATTAAATTTCGGTAATGAGATTACTGAAATTCTTATCCTGCTCGTACTGCCCGAAATGGAAACCAATTGTAGCAATGCCATTGCCGAAAATGGGAGAAAAAAAAAAAAAAGAATTGTGGCAATTAAGTTGCCGAAAATGGAGGAAAAAAAAAAGATGCTACGTTCACAACAAATTACATGAGGTTAGTTGTTATTGGTTCAAATTTGAACCTAACACTAAGATTACTTTTTTGCCTCAATAATAACAATTAGTAACAACCTGCCACTTAGGATTTGTTGTAAAAATATTGTGAAAATGTTGTGGACACATCATTTATATAAAAAAAAAATTGTGGTGCCGAAAGAGCAGGAAAAAAAAAAAAAAAGTGGCAAATTGTTTTGTGGCAATGGCATTGCCGAAATAGAGGGAAAAAAAACAATTTGCCACTTTTTTTTTCCTTCTATTTCGGCACCACAATTTTTTATAGAAATGATACGTCCACAACATTTTCACAGCTTTTTTACAACAAATCCTAAGTGGCAGGTTGTTACTGATTATTATTATTATTGGGGCAAAAAAGTAATCTTAGTATTAGATTCAAATTTGAACCAATAACAACTAATCACCAGTAATTTATTGTGAAAAATGTTATGGTCGTAGCATCTTTTTTTTTTTCCTCCATTTTCGACAACTTAGTTGCCACAAATTTTTTTTTTTCTCTCCCATTTTCAATAATGCAATTGCCACAATTGGTTTCCATTTCGGGCAATGCAGGCAGGACAAGAATTTCAGTAATCTCATTACCGAAATTCAATTTTCTCTCTCTCCTGACACATTGTACTTTTTCTTGCAATTTCGACAACACCGTTGCCGAAATTCAGTCTCTCTCCTCATTTTGCCAAATAACTTTGAACAGTGCCTATAACAACAATAAACTCCGTTTTTTTGCAATTTTTAGCCAAAAGACTCTATATTTTATGATATGTCAAAATTTTTGATAGGTAGATAGTGAGGAGAGGGAGAGGTGGGGATTAGTGGAGAGAGGGGGGAGGGGGCCATAGCCCCACTTGACTTTTAAATAATTTCCTCCTCCTTTAGTTTAATAAGAAAAATTTTAAGGTATGTGGAGATTTTGTTAAATAAACCCTTCATATTTTTATTTACTTAAATTATTGCAAAACTTCCTTCAAAGTAATGTTGCAAAAGTAAAAATGTCTCATTTTTTATTATTTTAATATTCAATTTTTTTGTTATCTTACTCAATAAACCTTAAATCTTAAATCTTGTAAGTAAATGCTCTTCTTCAAACTTTTATTCATATTGAGAAATGTTATTGTAGGCTCCGGAAGTGAGGCTGTTGGGCCTGGATACACTTGGACTAACAATTTATTTGTAAAGTGGGTTTTAGGATTTCCTACTAAGGGTCGTTCTCGGCAGAGAGACTCAATACAATATTCACTCTACTCTCCTTTTTTCTGAACCCCTTTCTCTTCCCAAACTCCTGCTATTTATAGCCAAGGTTAGTGGAAGGATTATGATTGCAGCTGCCAATAGTGCTATTGAAGGTCCAATATCGTTTGCTTTAAGTGGGTGTTTAGGTGAAGGTGGGTTGCAGTAATTGTGGCCTTGGAACTTGGTTCCAGCTTAGTCAATTGTGCTCGGCATTGGGGTTCCCCGACCATTTCGTGACCTCCCTGGACGGGATTTATGAGCTCGTTAAGAAATACTCATGCCGAGCACCTCCCAGGATCCGTGACCCGAACTCTGCCCCTGCACGAAGGCAGTTTCAAGGACTTCGGGCAATTGGGCCGCTACGTTGGGCTTGGGCCCAGGGCCCATACAAGTCTAGGGATCCTGGTACCGTACATTAGCCCCCCCTTGATTCATCCCCGGTTACCGGGAAGAATCAAGGAGCTGGACGGGCTTCTTTCTCTCGGGGATCCAAGGGCCTGGGACTCGTGATTATGGTTTCCCATTAATGCTCATCTCAAAAGACGTGCCGTTTCGCGGCGTTAGGTACAATCATCATTATTACCTGACGGTTCGAGAACCGAAGCGACACGCGAATGGGCTTCCTTTGGTATTCGCAGGGCCGTTCGTAAAGCGTGCCCATTTATTGTTTGATTAACCGTCTCTTCGTCCCTCCTCCTGATCCTATAAATAGTTTCCCTTAGAACTTTCTCTCATTTTTCCTTCATCTCCAATTTTTTTGAGCTTACTCTCTGCCGACCAACTCTCTCTGCGCTTTCTCACCTGCTCAGTGTTCCTTTCCTCCTTAGAGCCCCAAGTAAGTTTTCTTCCCCTTCCTATTCCTTTAGCTTTATTTCTTCAAATCCCCTTTCACAGTATTAAGCGTCAGGGATGGGTTACTCTTACCTTTTAGAGACCTCGGCTGCCTTGGCCACCTTTAGGAGCAAATTTAGCATCCCCGATGACGTGGAAGTGGCATACTGCCATGAGAGTGACATCGCTCTCCACCGAGGACAAGGCACAGTCTTTTTTCCTTTGATGTCAATCTTAGAGGGCGGGGTTAGGTTTCCCGTGGACCCCCTTCTCACGGATACACTTAGGTACTATGGACTGTGTCCCGACCAGCTTTCCCCCAATTTTTACCGGGTGGTTAGCTGCGTCAGTAGGTTGAATCACACCTTTAATTTACAGTTAAATCATCATGACATTAACCAAATGTATAGCCTCTGTGGGAACAAAGCTACCAACTATTACCTAAAGACAAGAGATAATCGGGTACGGTTGATATCATGCCTGCCCAATTCGAATAGGAACTCCGCCGGGGAGTTCGTTCGCGTGCGCGGCAATTGGTTTGCCGGGGACGTCCCTTGCCCCCTTTCACGGCGTGAAGTGGGTTCGTTCCATTCCCTTAATCTAACTGCTTTCCTCCCCTTTTTCATTTCTGTTCATTAAGGTAAAGCTTCACTAACAGATATTGACATGATGTTTGCTCTTTTGCAGACGGCAAGGTTTTCGTTCCGGATCTCAGAGCCGTCCACGTCAGGGATTTGAACTTCACTCTTCGCTCCGAGATATACGTGCATTGGGACGGCCAACTCCGGGCCTCGCACCTGATCCTCGGAGTAGAACCGGTCTACTCCACCTGGCAGAGTTTTAAACAAGCACTTCTGGTGGATAGTCCCCTGCTCTCATACATTGACGTTCGGTACGTCAACTTCCTGCCACCGAAGCTTACAACCGGGGAGGCGAGGGAATTTGGACGGCGCTTCACCGCCTCGGACGAGCTAGCTCCTTTGCGAGACGAGTCCGCGGAGCGTGTTTCTCGGCGCCTCAGAGAGTTAGCCCACGAAGCCATCCGAGAAGAGAATCCCGTGCAGGAGCAGGCGCAGCCCGAGAACCAAAACGTCGAGCCCCAGCAACCAGCGTTTGAAGCGGCTACCTTGTCGGCTGAAGATACCCGGTCTGGAGGAAGGATGGTGTCAAGGAGGGTCATGACCATCGATCGTTTCGTGCCCGGTGCATGGCAGCCCACGCAGCCCCCGCCTCCATCTCAAACTGGACGGGCCAAGAAGAAACAAAAGGTCACCGATCAACCCTCCACGGGGCCAGGAGATACAGCCGTCCAGACCCCTCCGCACCCAACGGGGGGGGTTGTCATTCGTGAGCCGCAGACCCAGATTGGCCCGAGGGCTGCGTCCTCCTCTCAAGCGGCTCCAGCGTGGAAGCCTAAGTTTCTGTTGGACGGCAAGCCTTTGCCTTCAACTGCTTGCGTGCAGATATGGGACAAAGGCGAGGGTGGTCGTGTTGCCCAAACCCTGGCCGAGGGCCTCCTTCTTCCAGAGGACGTGCACGCCTTTGAGGAAGGATCTGAGGAGTCTGTGGGGCGCCGATTAGAATGGCATGCTATCGCGGTAACTCCTTAGACATCTATTTTATCCCGTACATTTTATTCCTGTTTTATCGCTAACTTTTTGTGATTGCTAGGCTGCTCAATTGGCTCACATCATGGCCGGCCGGGCACGAGATCTCGCCGAGGAGGTCGAGCGCGAAAAAAGTGCACGGGAGTCAACGGCCAGATCAGTGAAAGAAAAGCTTAAGGCAGCTGAGGACGCCGAGAATAAGGCTGCCGTAGCGGAGCAAAACTGGGCGCTGGCAGAAAAAAGATGTGCTGAGCTTCTGACCAAGCAGAATGAAACTGACGTGAAGCTGGCCGAAGCCATCAGCCTGAACACTTCAAACGCCGAGGAGCTAGCTGACCTAAGGGCGGCCCTGACGGAGTGCGAGCAGAAGTGGTATAACGAAGGCTTCGCTGATGCCGAGCAGTCTGCAGAGCCGGTCGTGACTCAGGCACAGAAATTGGGTTTCGAGGCTGGATGGTATGCCGCTCTTCATGCAATGGGAGTTGCCCAGGATTCCCACCTGAGAGATCCCGGTCAGATTCCCTTTCCGAGAGATGTAATTGCCGCGCAGGATCCCCCGGTCACTGTTGACGAGGAGGAAACGGCAAGCATGAGGGAGCTTGTTGAACAAATTGACGCTCATACCGAGCCGGAGGACATGGAGGCCACCAGCATCCCAACCGTGCAGGACCTTCTCGGCGAGGACTCGTGCTACCCCCTCACCGACCAGACAGAAGTGAGAGATCCGACCCGACCTTCCAGCTGAATAATTTTACGCTTTCATTATTTTTCATTGCACTTGTAGTTTTCATGTTTGTCGGTTTATTTGCCTACGTCGCCGGGATGTGGCGGACGAACAATTTACGGTTTAATTTGCCCGTTTGATCGGTAATCAACTTCCTTGCTTAACTTTGGTTTTGGTTTGTTGAATGAATTTTTACCTTCTTGATTGTTTCGCTTTGACTGTGTCAATGTTTATGCCGTGCATGTGATGATACCCATAGCCTATCATGCCGTTCCTTGAATAGTCCGAGATGAATTTTAATGTTCGGAGGGTTGGGGTTTCCACATGCTTGGTGGCTTGACCCTGCCGAGGAATATGATTTCATCTTTTGATCCTTTACCTTTTTGCCTCAAAGGCGTTTCCCCCCGCTCGGTGTTTTTAATCCTGTCGTGGGCCGGGTCTTTGTCCTTAGAGCTTTTAGCGATAAGGTTTACACCTGCTCGGCGATTGTAATCGAGCCGAGGCCAGGTTTCCGTCCTTAGAATTTTTAGCGATAAGGTTTCCACCTGCTCGGCGATTGTAATCGAGCCGAGGCCAGGTTTCCGTCCTTAGAATTTTTAGCGATAAGGTTTCCACCTGCTCGGCGATTGTAATCGAGCCGAGGCCAGGTTTCTGTCCTTAGAAATTTTTAGAGATAAGGTTTACACCTGCTCGGCGATTGCGATCGAGCCGAGGGCCAGGTTTCTGTCCTTAGAATTTTCAGAGATAAGGTTTACACTTGCTCGGCGATTGTAATCGAGCCGAGGCCAGGTTTCTGTCCTTAGAAATTTTTAGAGATAAGGTTTACACCTGCTCGGCGATTGCGATCGAGCCGAGGGCCAGGTTTCTGTCCTTAGAATTTTCAGAGATAAGGTTTACACCTGCTCGGCGATTGTAATCGAGCCGAGGCCAGGTTTCTGTCCTTAGAGTTTTCATTTGCAGTTCTCTTGGTGCGTATTGACGGGAACAAAAACAGCATATACAAATGAACTTCATCATAATCTCATCCTTAGCAAAATACAAGCTTTTGACTTACATGTAGAACTTCTTTAAGTTGCTAGCGTTCCACGGCCGAGGAAGCGGCCTCTCGTCAAGGTCTTCCAAGAAGTAGGCCCCCGCACCAGCGATGGCTGTAACTCTGTACGGTCCTTCCCAGGTTTGACCAAGCTTGCCTGCAGATATGTCTCGCATGCTTCCCACAACTTTTCTCAAGACCAATTCTCCGGCACTGAACTCCCTTTCCTTTACATTCCGGTTGTACCTTTGGGCTAATCTTTGCTGATACTCGGCGAGCCGTATGGTCGCCGCCTCCCTGCATTCCTCTAGCCAGTCCAAATGCTCCATCATCAGGTCGGCGTTCTGGACGGGGTCAAACCCTGCGACCCGTGCACTGCACAAGCTCACCTCGGTTGGTATCACGGCCTCTGCTCCGTATGCCAAGGAGAACGGGGTCTCGCCCGTAGATCTTCTGGGGGTTGTGCGATAAGCCCATAATACACTGGGTAGCTCTTCTGCCCATCTTCCTTTCGCCCCGTCCAACCTTCTCTTCAACCCGTTCAAAATAGTCTTGTTCACTGCCTCAGCTTGGCCGTTGCTTTGTGGGTAAGCCGGTGTTGAATACTTGTTTTTGATGCCAAGTTCGCTGCAGAAGGCCCGAAAAGCTTTGCTATCAAACTGTAGCCCATTGTCGGTTATCAGAGAATTCGGCACCCCAAACCTTGTGACTATGTTCTTCCATACAAACCTTTTCACGTCAGTATCTCGGATATTGGCAAGGGCTTCGGCTTTCGCCCATTTTGTGAAGTAATCTACTGCCACCAATACAAAACGGCGGTTCCCCGTTGCTCGGGGGAATGGTCCCAGGATGTCAAGCCCCCACTGCGCGAACGGCCACGGGCTGCTGACGGGGTTTAGACGACCTGCCGGCTGATGGATCAAAGGGGCGTGCTTTTGACACTGTTCGCAGCTCCGAACATATTCAGCGGCATCCTTCTGCATCTGTGGCCACCAGAACCCCTGAGTCATCGCTCTGTGTGCTAGAGATCGTCCCCCAACATGGCCGCCACACACTCCCTCATGTAGCTCGGTCAGAAGCTCTCTGACTCTTTCGGGATGTAAGCATAAAAGGTAAGGGCCTGCAAAGGACCTTCGGTACAGTTTGCGGTCCGAAGAAAGCCAGTACCGGGGAGCCATCCGGCGAATCTTGTTGGCCTCGCCTTCGTCCTCTGGAACCTTATCCTCGGCCAGGAAATCTATGATCGGGTTCATCCAACACGGCTTGGCCACTGCTACCTCCGCGACCTCTATTCTGGCTTGGTCGGGGATGCACTTCTCACTGATACTTGGCTCTTTTATGAGTTCTATTGTGACTAGTCGGGGTGTATCCTCGGTTGCTGATGAGGCTAACGTGGCAAGTGAGTCGGCGTGTTTGTTTCGTGACCGAGCCACCTGGGACACCTTTACCTTTCCGAACTGACCGATAATCTGCTTGGCTGCACTCAGATAAGCTTTCATTCTGGAGTCCCGAGCCTCGAAGTCCCCTGTGATCTGGTAAACAACCAGCCGTGAGTCCGAGTAAACCTCAACATCTTTCGCACCCAGATGCAATACGGCCCTCAAACCGGCTAGTAGGGCCTCATACTCGGCCTCGTTGTTTGAGGCTTTAAATCCCAATCTGAAGGAGTGTTCCAATCGTATGCCCTCGGGGGTGATAATGACTATACCAGCCCCGGCGCCCATAGCATTCGAGGCGCCGTCCACAAATACCTTCCACGGGCGCATCTCTGCACTACAAATTACCTTGCCGTCGTTTTTGGGTGTGAATTCTGCGATGAAATCTGCGAGAACCTGTCCCTTCACCGAGCTTCTAGGTCGGTATCTTATGTCAAACGACCCCAGCCGAGTCCCCCATTTGGCAATTCGGCCTGTGAAGTCTGATCTCTTTAACAGTGACTGTAATGGATACTCGGTGAGGACGAACACCGTATGAGCCATAAAGTAATGTGGCAACTTTCTCGTGGCGTGCACCAGGGCTAAAACCAACTTCTCCAGGGGCAAGTACCTTGTCTCGGCATCAACTAAGGTTTTGCTTATGTAATACACGGGCAATTGTACTCCTTGGTCCCTTAGTAATACAGCACTTACGGCATGATCGGTGACTGCGAGGTACATAAACAAATCTTCCCCGGGTTCCGGGGCCGTCAACTTTGGTACCTTTGCCAAGTATTCCTTCAGCTCTCGAAAAGCCTCATCACATCCCTCATCCCAGCAAAATCCCTTCCACTTCTTCAGAAGTTGATAAAATGGTCGGCAGCGATCGGCAAACTTTGAGATGAACCGGTTCAGGGCGGCTAACATCCCAGTGAGCACTTGCACCTCCTTGGGATTGTTTGGTGGTTTGAGGCGGTTCACGGCCTCTATTTGGTCGGGGTTAGCCTCTATCCCCCGAGTAGAAATCAGATAACCCAGGAACTTACCAGCCCCCACTCCGAAAGTGCACTTCTCGGCATTCAGGCGCAATTTATGCCGCCGCAGTATCTCGAATACTCCCCGGAGGTCTTCCGTATGCTGTGACTCTTTTCTGCTTTTTACCACCATGTCGTCAATGTATACTTCAACCGTGCCTCCAATTTTTTCCCGGAACATTCTCGTCATCATTCGTTGGTACGTGGCACCGGCGTTCTTCAATCCAAACGGCATGACCTCGTAGTGATAGTTTGCTCCCGGGGAGATAAATGCGGTCTTTTCCCGATCCTCGGGTGCCAAGGCAATCTGGTGGTAGCCCTGAAAGGCATCCAGGAAACTCATTCTCGGGTGTCCATACGTGGCGTCTACTAGTTGATCAATCTTGGGCATCGGGAACGGGTCCTTTGGACATGCCCTGTTCAAGTCTGTGAAGTCCACACAAACTCTCCATTTACCATTCTTCTTCTTCACTACAACAGTGTTTGCTAGCCATCTCGGGAAGAATATTTCCTTTATGACTCCGGCTTCCTTCAGCCGCTGGACCTCCAGGTTTACTGCATCGACATGTTCCTTTGATGCTCTTCTCGGTTTCTGCTTCTTCGGGGGGAATGATGGGTCCACGTTGAGTTTGTGGACAATGAACTCGGGATCTACGCCGGGCACTTCATACGGGTTCCAAGCAAAAACATCTACGTTCTGCAAAAGGAGCAACAACATCTCTACTCTTTCCCGGTCATTCATGCTCGTACCTATCTGGAAATACCTGTCAGTATCTGGAAGAATTTTAACCCTCAATACCTCCTCGGCGACGTCCGCCCCCGTCTCCCCTCGGGGGTTCTGTAATTGCTATGAAGTTTCTTTATCAGCCTGCTCAGCTTGCCCGAGCTGTTCATTTTTCCATCTGACCGCGGCAACAAGACACTGCCTCGCCACTTGTTGGTTGCCCCTTACCTCGGCAACACCATACTCAGTAGGAAATTTTACTTTCACGTGGAGTGTGGACGGAACAGCCTTCATGGCGTGAATCCATGGCCTCCCCAAGATCGCGGTATATGGTGAGAATGACCGGACTACTATGAAGGTAACAATAACTCCCTTGCCTTCCATGTCTACCGGGAGAGAGATTTGCCCCTCGGGAATTACGACTCTCCCGTCAAATGAGACCAGTGGCGTGTCATATTTCTCCAAATCCCCGGTCTTCAATCCGAGCCCCACGAAGAGGTCCGGGTACATGACGTCAGCTCCGCTCCCTTGGTCGATCATTACCCTCTTCACCAGGAACCCGCCTATCCTGGCCGCCACCACTAAAGCATCATCATGAGGTTGGATCGTTCCTTCAAAATCGTTATCTCCGAATGAGATGGTCGGCCTTTCAACTTTCTTCTTCTTCCCGGCGGATTCTCCTCCCGCGCACGCCACTGTTAATACCCTCTTTGCCGCTGCCGTTCCTCTTGGTGCAGCGTGGATAACTTCGATTACCCCAAGCGGGGGCGGGAGGGGGTTCCTTTTCTGTTGGACGCCCTGGCCGGTTTCTCGGTTGGTGGAGTCTACTACAAACTCTTTTAGGTACCCCGCCTTCACTAGCTGCCCGAGATGATCTTTTAATACCCGACACTGCTCGGTGGTGTGTCCTTTGTCCCTGTGATAGGTGCAGTACAGGTTTTGGTTCCTCCGGGACGGGTCGCCTCCCATTTTGTTTGGCCACCTGAAAAATGACTCGTTCTTGATCCGCTCCAAGATTTTGTGTACGGGCTCTTTAAACGCCACATTAACCCCTTCAAGTTGCACCTCTGGTTCCTGCATTCTGAAGTCTTTTTTGGGCCTTGCCGGCACAACGCCTTGCCGAGGCTTCCCAATTAATGGGGCTTTCCCCCTGCTCTGCAGCCGGTCGTCTTCTAAGCGTTTGTATTCCTCTATGCGTCTCATCAGCTGCCTCATGTTCTCGGGGGGTCTTCTTGTCAACGACTCCCGTAATTCAGAGTCTTCGGGGAGCCCTATCCTGAAGGTGCTTGCCGCAATTTTCTCATTCCCTCCACCAATCTCGTTGTAGAGCTCCCAGTATCGGCTGGCATAACTCCGAAGGGTTTCTCCCTCCCTCATCTTCATGGAAAGTAGCGCGTCAACCGGCTGTTGCACTCGGCTGCATGTCACGAATCTACTGCCGAACTCTTGAATCAACTCGGCAAAGCTGCGTATGGAACCTTTCCGTAACCCATTGAACCATCTCAGGGCCGTTGAGCCGAGACTAGAGGGAAATACTTTACACATCAGCGCATCATTGCGTGCATGCAAAGACATCATGTGAATGTAATGACTGACATGCTCCACGGGGTCTATCTTGCCCTCATAGGAATTGAATGGCGGGCGCGTGAATCTGCTCGGCATTGGGGCCCGTTCAATCTCATCGGAAAACGGTGACCGAGCGGCCAATCGTAAGGCTCGGCTCATGGCGTCCATGGCGGCGTTGTGGTGCAGCTGTTCCTCTGGCGATTCTGACCCTTGGTCATCGTGTCCACGATACCGTGACCGGTTCCTCCGACGATGTCTCTCCCGGGAGTGTCGGCGTGACTCATGAGAGCGTGAGCGGTCTCGGTGGCGGTGCGCATTAGATCGGCTGGAACCTTCCTCGCCCTGATTTCTCCTTTGCTGGGAGTTGCGGTCCCTCTCCTGGCGCTGATTCCGTGCGTCCAGCTCCAAATCCATTACCAACCTGCGCAACCGCTCCAGCTCTCGGTCTCTATCGTCATGCTGCTGATGTGCCGAGACGCCGGAAACCGTTCTGTGTGTCTGGTCCGACCCTTCCTCTCCTCTGGGTTGATGTCTATCCTCCTGCCGTTTCTGCCTTCTCTCCCTCCACGTCGATCCCCGAGAAGATCCTGCCGAATTGCTCGGTACACGCTCTCCCGAACGCTCTTCAGACATTTCCCTTGTTTGAGTCTCGGTTGAACCACAGCTTCGTAGGAGGGCCCCACGGTGGGCGCCAATTGTAGGCTCCGGAAGTGAGGCTGTTGGGCCTGGATACACTTGGGCTAACAATTTATTTGTAAAGTGGGTTTTAGGATTTCCTACTAAGGGTCGTTCTCGGCAGAGAGACTCAATACAATATTCACTCTACTCTCCTTTTTTCTGAACCCCTTTCTCTTCCCAAACTCCTGCTATTTATAGCCAAGGTTAGTGGAAGGATTATGATTGCAGCTGCCAATAGTGCTATTGAAGGTCCAATATCGTTTGCTTTAAGTGGGTGTTTAGGTGAAGGTGGGTTGCAGTAATTGTGGCCTTGGAACTTGGTTCCAGCTTAGTCAATTGTGCTCGGCATTGGGGTTCCCCGACCATTTCGTGACCTCCCTGGACGGGATTTATGAGCTCGTTAAGAAATACTCATGCCGAGCACCTCCCAGGATCCGTGACCCGAACTCTGCCCCTGCACGAAGGCAGTTTCAAGGACTTCGGGCAATTGGGCCGCTACGTTGGGCTTGGGCCCAGGGCCCATACAAGTCTAGGGATCCTGGTACCGTACAGTTATGTCCACAACACTTTCACAATATTTTTCACACCAATCTTTGGTGGCAATATGTTACTGGTTCTCATCTGGATATACCATTGACATAACTTTTTTACCCACTATTAACACTTTGTCACCTAAGAAAATATTATGAATGTAGCATTTCTCATTCATTCTGTATATATAGAATTAGGGATATAGGATTGTGTAAAAAATTTTAAAACATCTTTTCACTAGAAGAAAATATGTTGTGATTTTTATGGATAAAAATTTAGGACATGTGCTTCTACTTTGTAATATCCATAAACGAAAGAAGAAAATATCATTCATTATTATTATATTTATCTTCTAATATATTATATTGTATGTTTTAGGGCATACAAAATTGACATTTAATATTTAATCTATTCCAAATTAATTGATTTGCATACATTTCCAGTTTTCTAGAAACTATTATTATAGTCTAATGTGTAATATTTAATTCATTTAACAAAAGAACATATGGATTAAATTTTAAAGAAAATTAACTATGATTAATACACTTTCGGAAGTCATTAGACTTGACTTAATGAAAGAAAATATTTTGTCTTAAATTATATGTAACTATCTAATTTTTTTATATACAAGAACATAATGTATATAATAAATTATGACAAATATATGGGCAAAGAATAAATTATACACAAACTGTGTGTACTATTTTGTGGATTTGAAAATTATTGATAATTTTAGGTTGAATCCCTAGAAAAAGAATTTATGACTTTGCTAGAACTGAGATTCGAATCAGAGACGTGACACCATAAAATATGTTATTACCATTGACTTATCACTTAAGACCCCCAAAAAAAAAACAAAAAAAAAACCCTCAAGTATGTTACAGTTAGAGACCAACATAAATGCTCATTTTTTGTACGTTATGCTTGATATAAACAAAGAAGGCAAAAAAGAGGGATAAATTCCAAGATTTTACCAATAAAATTCATATTATACAATTCACTCTAAATAATTATACAATAACAATAAACCAAAATATTTCAAAGGTTAAATAACACTAGCAAAAGGCAGCTGCCAATCCATACAAACTTTTATTGTCTAAGCAAGTTTAGCTTCACACAAAAACATACAAGTAGATTATAAAAGCTCTTACTCCCTCTTCATGTTTGAACTTTTCCTTTGGTTACTTAATATATATGTTCGTAGAACCATATTAATGCATTACTTTAGAAAAAAAGGATTAGTTAGAGAAAGATCAAGGAGACGAGGAAGGGGTTGGATTGAAAGCAACTTGCTCAGCACAACTGAGCACTTCATGAGGCCCTGCTTTTTCTCGACCAACTCCCATAAGATCAAGGTAATATAGGTAATGAGATATGATGTTGTTCATGAACTCATTATCACCTTGACCGCAAACAAGATCTCCATAAAGCACATTTATGGTAGCTCCAAAACCAGAAACTCGCTTGGCGAGAGAATCATTCTTTGCGGGTTTCCAGTAGCCAGTAAAGACATCATGTGCTGAAGGTTGATGCTCCAAAATTGGTGTCATCCACCTCCAAATTGCAACTTGGAAGCTAAGGGTAGCATTTTGTTCAATGTATTCTGGATGGTTCAACAAATCCACCTTTAGATCTTTACTGGCTTCTCCATAATTGTAGTTCCTATGAAAAGCATTAATAAAGAAAGTTTGGATTGTGGCATGCAACAATGAATTGATCAATAATAAAATCTTCTCTGATAGGAAACAAAAGATACATACAGATATTAGGGTAATATAAAAAGTAGGTTGCACATTTTTTTTTTCAATACTCAATTACTTGAATATCATTTGAAGAATGCATGACTTACGTACTCTTATTTGAATTATGCTAGAAAAGGTACTCATTTTGATGTTTTATTAACTACTAAACATAAAAATTCTATAGAAATTTCAACTTGAGATTAAATTGAATAATATAAGACGAGAAAATAATTCAAATGCATAAATATAAAGAATGTAAGCGTGATAGAAAAGATACATACCAATAGATCGATAGGCAAAGCACCCAGCCATAGTACGCAACTCCAGGAGCACAGGGATAAATGTTTTTGTCATGCTCATCACAATAAGTATTCGAGTTGGAATTCATTTCCTTATTATAGCATAAACCCCATTCTAATGGCTCCTTACTGGCCACTTTATTTCCACCTGAAAAAAAGTATCATCCAGTTTTACTTTGTATAGCGAGTGAGCGAACAAAGGGTCATTGACCATAGCTCATTTTTAATTTTAATTACGAAAACAATTCTTCAATAGGATAATTAGTAAAAAGAGATTTAATCATATCTTAAGATTTATTCAAATTGAAAAAGATCCAATCCAATCAGTCCAAAGAACTACAATAAAATGAGTCTTCAAAGTTCAAACACAGTATGATCAAACCTCAACAAAATTTAAACCCTCACATATGAAATCAAAACCAGACAAGAAAGAAGTCCTTCCTCTCACACACACATATACTTAAATTTAAATTTCCCTAGACAGAAACTATGAAGTACTCACAGGAGGTTCTGGTGCCAACATGGGCAAGAAAAGCTGCGACTTCTTTGGTTCCAAAGAAGGTGGAGTTGATGTAGGTAGTACCAAAGCCGTAGGGCTGGTAGTGAGCAGAGGCAGCGATAAAAGAGTGGTAGTCCCAAAAGCCCTTTGCATGGGCCTCAAGGGAGTCCCGGTTTGAGAACAAGTTCTCAAACTGGTCGTTCTGGAAATAGTCATTAATGACCCCATCACAGCATCGTGATGTGTACGTGTGGCAGTTAGTACAGGTCTTTCGAGAATATGTCGACTGTCCTGGGCACGGAGCATGACACGCAACACACGGCCTATTTGGATCTTTACTTCCAACTGTAACAGGCCGTGGAGACACAGCTGCAGCTGCAGAGTGGACACAATTGACAAGCACAAATAATATCAATGCCTTTGTCAAGATTACAGAACATTTATACTCCATTTTTGCACGTAACATTAAAAAAAAAGGAGTGGAGTTTGGAGAGAGGTGTGTACCTTTCCCTATATATTTATACTTGGTCTGGGTGCATGTGAAAGAAGGAAAAGTAACGAAATTTGGTAGTCAAGTGAAGTGCGCGCAACGGTGCAAGTCATCTGTCGGGAGCCTTTTCACAAAAAGTATTGAATGGATAAGTATTTGAATTCACATTTCACATTCAAAATCACTTTCTCTACCAATAAAAATTAACTTGGCATCTTGTTATTGTGACGAAAGTTTGGGTGAACGTAGAATTGTTTCTCCGAAAAGGAATATAAGTAAACACGTGAATCATATGCGATACAATAAAAACTTGGCATCTTGTTATAGTGACATTATTAATAGAAAATATTTAAATAAAAAAATCCCAAGTAATTATTTCAATACATATGCTTAATATTTACATGAACATTATTTAATCCAAGTCGCATGGCGTCATTTTGTTTTACTCTTTTTTTGTTGTTGATATTAATAGCTTTGAAATATTGATGAAACTGTAAGATTTAATTCTAAAGAATCTAAACTTATAACAACATAGGGTTTGCTTTAGTTTTGAGACAAGCTCTAAAGTATAAATTGGAATTATAATTTATTTAAAAATTGATTAATTACAAAAGTAAGATTATATTTCTTTTCTATTGGAAGATTTGGGGATGGTAAATATATATATATATATATATATATATATATATATATATTTTTTTTTTTTTGGATAAGGGGATGGTAAATATTTTAATTCAAAGTGATTTGATGCTTTTCCAGTGGGGCACAAAAAGAAAGAGGACTTGTTATATTCACATGACATCACTGCCATGCGTACTTGACCGATCATGCAAATAATACATGCAACAGCCATTAACGTGTATTGCAAATATCAAATAACTTTTTTTTTTTTTTTTTACAATTATTTTATGATAATGTTAAGATCGCAATATTTTTACAACAGAATATAGATGATGAGTTATTATTAGTATTAATTTGAGCTTATCATTGATATTATTTTTTTACCCACTAATAACAATTTGACATCTAAGACTTATTTCAAAATTGTTGTGAATGTAATATTACTCAATTTGTTGTTCAACAAATTAATCTAGTGTTACAAAAACTTTCATAATTTTTTTCTGGAATTTTTTTTTTTTTTACCATGATTGATATAACTTGTTTTAATTGATACGTAACAAAAATGATGTTAGTGATACATCCATATAAAAATGACATTTTAATAACAATTTATAATATTAAATACCTAATATTGCCTTTTATTTAGCTAATTAATAATATATATATTTTTTTAAAATAAAGAGAGTGGAAGGATGATATTTTTTAAATGGTCCAATATCTAAATGAAACCACTTTATGTTTAATTTTGTCAGTTTCTTGGTTCTTAAAAAATTCTCAAAACTATTCATATTTCAAAAACTTGTCTCAACAGTAAATTTAGAAAATTCTCAGGAATAAAATTCCAAAAGCTTCCCTCAATGCTATATGCCTATTTTTGTCCCCATCATTTTTGAAGATTCCAAGAATATATACACATATAACCGTTTTATTAAGAATTTAAGACACCTTTTATTTTGCTAATAATAATGCTTTTATTATTATTTTTTATGATATGTAGATAGTTCGAGAGGGAGAGGTGGAGATTAGCGGTGGGAAAAGAGGGGGGGAGGGCATAGCGCCACTTGACTTTCTAAAGTTTTCCCTCCTCCTTTAGTTTAATAAGGAAAATTTTAAGGTATGTGTAGATTTTATTTAATAACCCCCTTTGTATATTTGTTTATATAAATTATTGCAAAATTAAAAATGTCTTTTTTTTTTTTTAATATTCAATATATATATATATATATATAAATAAATAAAGTATATGTTTCGAAAAAGTACATGAATTAGAAATCTTAAATCTTGTAAATAAATACTCTTCTTCTACTAAAAAAGAAACCTCTTATTCTTTTTTAGAAATGTTATGTCCATAATATTTTTACAACATTTTACATCAATTCTCAGTGACAATATGTTATTGGTTCTTATATAGATACATCACTAACATTATTCTTTTACCTACCACTAATAGTTTGTCACCTAAAATTTGTTGTGAAAATGAAAATGTTGTAAATATAGCGCTTCTCATTCATTTTGTATATAGATAATTAGGAATATAGGATTGTATAAAAAAATTTTAAACATTTTTCATTAGAAAAAAATATGTTGTGATTTTTATGGTTAAAAGTTTAGGACATGTACTTCTAACTTGTAATATCCATAAACAAAACAAAAAAAATATTTTAATTCACTATTATTATATTTATCTTCTATTATATTATATTGTATGTTTTAAGGCATACAAAATTGACATTTAATATTTAATATATTCGAAATTAACTGATTTGCAAACATTTCATGTTTTCTAGAAACTATTATTATAGTCTAACGTGTAATCTTTAATTTATTTAACAAAAAAATATGGATTAAATTTTAAAGAAAATTAACTATGATTAATATACTTTGGGAAGTCATTACACTTGACTTAATGAAGGAACATATTTTGTCTTAAATTATATGTAACTGTCTTTTTTTTTTTTTTTTTTTTTTTGAGTAAATTATTATGTCTTAAATTATATGTAACTGTCTTAAATTATATGTAACAGTCTAATTGACTTAATTAATGAAATTTTTATATATACGTGAGAACATAATGTATAGAATAAATTATGTTAAATATATGGGTTAAGAATAAATTATACACAAACTTTGTGTTTACTATTTTGTAGTTTTAAAAATTATAGATATTTTTAGGCTAAGCTCTTAGAAAAAAATTTACGACTTTGCATGAGGTGAGATTCAAACCAGAGATATGTGATAGTATAAAATATGCTATTACCATTGACCTATTACTTGAGACCTCAAGTATGTTACACTTCGACCAACATAAATGCTATTTTTTTTTTTTTTTGGTAAGTCACTACAAAAAAGATTGCTATTTGCGACGAAACTTTTTCGATGACTACAAAAAGCCATCGGAAAAACTAGTTTTTTCGACGGCAAGTCTCTTTTATCGACAATTACTTGTCAAATATTAAAACATTTGTGACGGCAAACTGAGTTCGTCAAAAATGCCTATTATTTTTGTCGAAAATATGATTTATTTTGGAGGGAAGTTTTCCCGCCTTACTTTTTACGACAGCATAAAAATGTTCATCGCTAATAAAGTATTATTTACGATGACCGAATAAAAACCATCGGAATTACTAACACTTGTGATAGCTTTTGTGCATCGGAAATACAAAATATATTTTTTTATGGTGTTATTATTTGTGACAAACATTCTTCCATCGTAAATATAAAAAATGGTATTATTTACGATGACTGAAGAAAAACCGTCGAAACTATTAACACTTGTGATGGCTTCTGTGTGTCGAAAATACAAAAAAAAAATATTTTTTTTTATGGTGTTATTATTTGTGACAAACATTCTTCCATCGTAAGTATAAAAGTGGGTATTATTTACGATGACCAAAGAAAAACCATCGGAACTATTAACACTTGTGACGGTTTTTGTGCTTTGAAAATACAAAATATACATTTTTTATGGTGTTATTATTTGTGACAAAAATTCTTCCATCGTAAATATAAGAAAAGGGTATTAGTGACAACCATGAAGTCATCAAAAATGGTAAAATATTTTGGAGGGAAAATTCCCTCCTTACTTTTCACATTTGTGACAACATTTATCCATTGTAATTAATTTTTCTAATTGAGTTTGTATTTGTGACGAACATGCTGACCGTCCTAAATAGTTATTTTTCAAGACCTTCCAAGTACTTCAGGGCTATTTTGGTCATTTTAGAAGTAAAATGTATTTTGATCATTTTGAAGCTTTTAGGGGCACTTTCGTCACTTTAGAAGTTTATGGGTATTTTGGTCATTTCCTAGCTTTGATGGTGTATTTTAGCCATTTTGGATGGTCGGATTGTGTCAATGGGGTTAAACAAAGTTTCCTAGTGGGTGGGTACAACAACATATTTCCATTATGCAACTAGATGGAGATCCAAAATCTAACCGTTGGATTGGTAAAATATGATGAAATATTTGTGTTTGTAAATTACAATGAAAATCAGACGGTCAGATTGTGAGAATAAAACAGTCAAATCCTTCGAAACTTCATCAAAGTCTATTAAATTGGTCAATCTTTGGTCAAACTTCAAAGTTGGTTCCAGGACCACTGGATTTGATCAAATTAGATTGATCAGGGAGGTTTTAAGTGGGTTTTGGGTATTGGTCAGTATTTCAAGGTATTTTTGGTTTTCATGCTTTTATTAATTTCTAGTTTTAAAATGGCAAAGTCAAAGGTCATATGTAAATCCATTGGGGTCATTTTCTAGGTTTTTGGTTGTATTTTATAAGTAATTTTCTCGGTTCTTAGTAATATGTCTATAGCGTATAACTCTCTTAGAAGAGTATTGGATATTTTTAGTGATTGAAGTTTCATGATAGGTAGATACAACGACACACATCCATCTTGTACCAGAGTCAAATTTAATATTTGACCGTTAGATTGAAAGTGTGGGATATAATATTTGTTTTGATGAATTTTGAGCTCAATCAAACGGTTGGATTAGGAGAACGTGATCAATCAAAATTTCTTTGTGTGTTGGTACAACAACACATGTCCATAATGATTTAGACTCAAATCCAAAATCCAACCGTTGGATTTGAAGAATGTGATGAGATATTGGTGTTGGCGAAATATGACAACAATTAGACGATCAGATTGTGAGAAATGAGTAGTCAAAGTTTGCAAAACTTGGTCAATATTTGGTCAAACATGTTCAACCATCGAATTTGGGTCTATGACCACTCGATAGGATCAAATTAGGTTGAATAGGGAGGTTTTGAGTGGGTTTTGGGTATTGATTTGTATTTTAGGGTTTTCTCGACTTTTATGCTTTTCTATAAATTTTCTTTTACTAAAGTTTAACAATGAATAGTACATGCAATACTGAAAATTTTAGAATAATAATGCAAAGTTTATCAAGTACCAAATTACTAGCAACAACAATTCTTTCCACAACTCATTGAAAAACTTTTTAAAAAATGGCATACTAAATATTTTAAAATACTCTTTAATTAAAAATTGAAATCAATGAATTTTAATTATAAAATAAAATAATTTTGGAAATTTGCGGGTAGGTAAGTACTCAACATTTTTAATATTAATTTAACAAAATTTGGTTAATGGGATGTCAAGTGGAAAATGTTTTTTCCCTTCAAATGGGATGGTTTTTCCAAATTAAAAAAAAAAAAGTTTTTTAAGAAAAATATTGAGGTTATATTTCCGTAAAAGAAATCTACCTACACAATATTGAGAATATATTTCCCTTACTTTTTTAAAAGAACACTTACTATATAAAAAATAAAAATAAATAAAAAAATTGCAAGAAGTGAGATTTCATAGTGTTTCTATCTTTTATTAATAATAATAATTAAAAAAAAGTGATATTTCAAAGTGACCCAAAAAAAAAAAAGTGACGTGGTTGTCATAAACAAAAAAAAAAAAACATAATTTTATAAATAAAACAAAAAATAAGTCACATTACTGTCAACGCACACAGCATCATTTTAGCACTAAAAAAAAAAGAAAAAAAAAAGAAAAGAAAATGAAAAGGAAAAGGCAAAACCCTACCTCCTAGCTAGTTCCCTCCCTCCCTTTCACTGAATAAAACGCCTCCCTTTTTCTTTTTTATGGATCCCACGCCTCCCTTTCCCTACCACTAAAATACTAACTACTAACACTCTATTTCACTATACTCTATAATCTATAGCCCACATATTTTTCAATATTCCTCCATTGTTCACTCTCTAGCTCTTTCTCTTTCTCCCAATCACAATCAAACCCAAAAGGTTAGTTTTCTTAAATCCTTATATTTTGATTTATTTTGTTAATGTAGTGGATTAGTAAATAGATTTGTTGGTTTATTTCCTTTATCTAAATTTTTTATTTGGTTTACATATATCTCTTTCATAATATACAATCTCGTATTGTAGGCAAAGTTCTCGACAGTTTGGTACTAGTAAATAGTGTAATGTTTGTGTGCATTGGTGGCCCCACCAATCTATTGATTAATCTTAATTATATGCAAGCACCTACTACACATATATTTTTTTTCCAGGATAATCAACATTAATTTTTTTTTTTCTATTTTATTGAGGTTGTTGAAATAAGTGATAAATTTGCTCATTATAGTTTTCAATTAATTGCTATTCTTGGTGCATATATAATTTTATATGACTTGTTGTGGTGATGGATATATTTTTAAGAGTGATGGGGATGTACTATTAATGTGGTTATTGGTGGAAGATGTATTCTTGGAAGTTCTTATTCACAAGAGAACTACAAGGTTCTTGTTAGTAGTAAGGATTTATGATAGAGGCAATGTTTGTGTTGGTAGTAAGGATTTATTTTTGATGTTTTTTCATTTATCATGGTGATTGTGTTAATGTTTTTAGATGAATATATTTTAGTCAATTCTTTATTATTTACTGTAAATACAAAAATTTGTGTAGTTATAATTTTTGTATATTTATTCAGTTTAATTTAAAATATTGCAGGACAATGTTAGGGAGGAGATCATAGTGTGAATGATGACAAAAGATGACTTTGAGGAGGAAGGTGACTCTCAGATAGAGGAAACTGGCTCAGATGATGACTAATCTTCCAATACTTTTGCTTTCAAGTTTCATGAAGGATATAATTAATATAGCTTTCATGTATTGTTGAACATCACGCTATTTTGTAAACCTTTTGATATTTTCAATTTTATTGCATTATTCACTTACTAGTTTTGAACAATTATGGATTTGTACTTGTTATTTGAATGAAGAATTTTTTATTAGATGTATGTTTGTAATTTATATTATTTTATTTACTTTCATGTAATTCATGTGTTTCTTTTTCGACAAAATTGTTTTGTCACAATTAAAGTACTATAAACAGCCTTTTTTTATTCGATAAAGTTATTTTGTTGCAAATAATGTATTAGCGACGTGGTAACTAATTTTTAATAACGGTCAAAGTTTGTCGAAAAAAAGTAAATGGTCACTAAGATGTTGTATTTTTGATGAAAAGCTAAGTATTTACGATGGCTTTTAGTTGTCGAAAAAAATAGATTAACGACGGCTATAATTCCTCGCAAAATGTATTTGGTCGTTCAACTTCATTGTTTGAAATTGTATTTTTGACGGCAAATCAAGTATTTATGATGAATTTTAGTCATCGAAAAAATACATTAACGATGGCCTTAGTTCATCGCAAAATATATTTGGTCGTCCAACTTCCTCGTATGAAGATGTATTTTCGACAACAAATCAAGTATTTATGACGACTTTTAGTCGTCTAAAAAATACATTAACGATGACCTTAGTTCATCGCAAATTGTATTTGGTCGTCCAACTTCCTCATATGAAGAATTATTTTCGACGGAAAATATCAAGTGCTTACGACGGCTTTTTACGGTTGAAAATAAGTGTTAACAACGGCCTTGTCGATAATATAGTATTACCGACAAGGCTTTTACCGACGGAAGTCGACGGCCTTTTGCCGTCAACACTACTAATCTGCGACGGCTTTTTGTGTTGTTGCGACGAACTCTAGCCATCGCTAATAGCAATCTTTTTTGTAGTGAGTTATGCTGATATAAACAAAGGGAGCGAAAAGGTGGTATACATTCCAAGATAGAGAGGTTTGTAGACAATCCACTCTAAATAATTACACAATATATAACAATAAACCAAAAAAATTATATATTTCAAAGCTTAAATAACACTAGCAAAAGGTAGCTGCAAATCAATGCAAAATTTTACTGTCTAAGCAAGTTTACCTTCACACAAAGACATACAAACATATGATAAAAGCTCTTACTCCCTCTTCATGTTTGAACGTTTCCTTTGGTTACTTATATATATTGTTTGTTTGTTTAGATCCCTGAACACTCAGATTGTTTAACCTAATATATTAGCCAAGTAATTACTTAAGTTAATTATTCAAATCGATAAAACAATAATAAATCATATCATGCAAAGCAGCAGAAAATAAAGAACATCACGATATGATGACCCAAGAAAACCAATGAAACCAACAGTTTCAAGGTAAAAACCTGGAGATGATTTGACCTATCTATCCTCAAGGTAAAAAAAAAAAATCCACTATAGAGAATTGAAGTTTTTACAATCAGATTTAACCCTAAATCTATTGCTACCTCCAGTAGTAAATTACTGACACAATCACGTGCAAGCTCTGAATTTACGAACTCCTTCTCTCTTGGATTTTGTAGCACACAAGCACCCATGCTTGTGACTTTCAGATCCCACTCAAAGGTTTAGCAACACAAACTCTCCAATTTGTGACTCCAAGACTACCTTTGAAGGTTTAGATCATCAGCAGTTGTTGATCTTGTTGCAGCAACTTCAGATCTAGCGGATCTAATGATATGAGAATGATTTCCGGTAGTGACTTTGAAAGAGGAAGGCACAATACCTTTTAGATCTCACAAGAGCACTTCCAAAGTCTCTCCAAAACGTGCCTTAGAGTTTTCTTTAAATACTACGTGAAATAGATCTGAAACCGTAATCAATTAATGAGCTTAATGAGCAGTTGGGCTTAATTAAAATTCTGCAGACCCATGTTTTGATTGGTTGAGTCTGTCTTTCGATTGGTTGAACTTGGCATGTTTCTGAAGTCTCATTTCTGCAGCTTGAATGTTCTTGTATTTTGACTTGTAACACTTTGAGTATTGTCTAATCAAACCTATAGACTTAGGAATCTATATCTAGACAAATTTGTGCTCATGATTTGCTAATTGTTCTAAACTTTTAGAACTTAACAATCTCGCTCTTTGGCAATTCGTGACAAAACTTACATATAATATGAAATGCTCAAATACAAGAACAGCCCTATTACAATAATATGCCCAATTATATCACAAATCCCAATCTAAGACTTCAAATCTAAAAGTTGCTAGAAGAGGCAGAAGATCTTGATCAGAATGTACCTGTCTTTCCTAAAACACTCACAAGAGCACATCAACGCATGTGTGGAAATAAAGATAGATAAACAAAAAATAATAGATATGTAAACTAACTCTCCCCCTAAGTTAGATACATCAAAAACTTTTTATTTTCTCCCCCTTTCAAAAACAATTTCATCTCCCCCTAAATAAAAACAGTTATAAACCTTTTCCGAATTTCATCTATTTCTCCCCCCTTTTGTCACGTATTGACAAAGACAACCCAATCAAAAGGTAGACAGTAAACAACAAGAGAAAATAGAGAATCAAGAAAACAACTCCCCCTATGAATAGCATAGGTTTTAAAAACAACTTTCTCCCCCTATAAAAATAGGAAAAACAAAATAAGTTTTGGGAAAACAGTTTTGAGGAAAATTTAGGAGGTGGGTTAAACTAAAAAGATACGGACCAAACTCAAAAAATAAGCTGAGGATACACATGAATACAAATATTATCTCTTTCAATATATGCAAACTTGACACTATGTGACCCATAAACAAATGCATGCAAACATTCCAGGTACAATCAGTTAAGACTATATAATATAGATCTCAATGATATAAAAATTTAGAATGTAATGTTTTCATGTGTCAAGGTATTTTGAACTCAAATCAACCTCATGAGTAGAGAAAATATTTCCACATTTAATATCCATCATATCCCAAAAAAAAAAAAATATTCTGCAATTCACACATAAAAAATAGCATATACTAAAATGTACAGAACTCAAAAATTAATCAATCAATTTTTAAATCAAGTTGAGTACCTAATTTAGCAAAGTTTATGCATATTGTGTGTGAAAACAATGAGAGATATGACAGCAAAAATGCAAGATGGATAAAGAAAACAATGGAATGCATGTGAATCCTATCACAAATGATGCATGAAAAGACTGACCGGTCAAGAAACTAAAAATTGAAAATTTTCTAGTTTCGATCAATTGAACATCAATCGAGTATTGATAGAGAGAGGCAGAGAGTTTTGAACACAAAAACTCACAAGTTCGATCGGTCGAGTGAGAACTTCAATCGGTCAGGAGTAATCGAGCCAAGAATCGAAAATATTTTAAAACAGGTTTGACTGATCAAAAGGAATCAAAGGAGGAATCGAAGAAGGCTAAGACTTTTAGCCTTAAAAATTGAATTTTTTGATTGGACAAGAAACAGATACGATCGATCGAGACTTGAAAAACTAGAAAATTTTTGAAAACCTGAAAATTTTCTGTAAAATCAATTTTAAAACAAATTTTATGATATGAAATGCATGTCAATGACTCCAAATGTTTTCAAAAACAATTTCTCTTCAACCAAATCAATTTTTATCAAGATTCAAAAATTCTCTCCTCATAAAAATTTTCGAGGAGAGAATTTTTGAGAAGAGAAATTGATATTCTCTCCTCATGCATTGCTTTTGCATTGAACAGTGAATTAACCCATGAGTACATGTACAATCTAGTACATGCTCATACAAAATTAAAAATAGCTTATGCACTCAGTTATGCAACACTTATTTTCTATGGTTCTCCACAATTTTAAGCATGTTCTAAATCAAAAGAGAGATATCATAATTTATGTAATCCTCAAGAAAAATAAAACAAGACCCAAAATAAAATATTTTTGTCTTTTTGAAATTTTTCAATGTTTTTGGATTTTTTTTTTTTTTAATAATCAACACCAACTAAAAACAAGACAGCCAAAAACAAAAAGTAAACATGTCCATAAATAATTGAAAGAATTAAATCAATGACAAGTAAACAACACTCACCTTAATACATCCTTTTTCACCCATATAGCATGCATCTTTGGCTTTGTAAGTGAAAAACCATGAGGAGCAGAGTGTATTTGGGGGATTACACTATTCTTTTGAGAGAGACTGAAATCCTGCAATTTTCTTTTACAAGCCAATAAGCTTAAATTTTTCAAAAGCATATGAAAAAATTTATTTGGACTTATGGCAGAAGAAATATCATCACATATCCTAGATTGAAACACAGAATGCTTAAATTTTAATTTATGACAGTTAATACAAATGTGACCAGAGACACCACAAAAGTGACAAACAAGAACAAATTTAGGAACATCAGTATTCCTAATAGCAGATCTAGTCTTAGATTTTGGTTTTTGCCTCAACAAAGAACAATTTGGTCTAATGTGACCAACAACACCACAAAGGTGACAGGTAGGCACAAAAACAGATTTCTTATGCAATCTAATAGTAGGTTTAGACTTAAGTTTAAAAACTTTAGCGTCTATATTAGAACTTTTATGTTTGTCTAACCTAGCAAAATGAGCTTTTTCTTTATGATTTCTCTTGAAATGAGGAATATAAACATTGTCTTTGGGGTTAAGAGGAACAGAAACAGAAGTAGATCTGTTATCAACAACAAGTTTGGTATTAGACAAATTTTCAAGTTTAGCTTCAGACTCAGCTAACTTTTTTTTCAAACTTTTCATCTTGAGAGGAAAATTGATTTCTCAAAAATTCATTCTTTTTATTGGATTCATCTAATCTCACAATAAATTTTTCTTTTTCAAGATTAGCCAATTTCAACTCTTCCTTGAATTTCTTAGTAATTTTCAAAGATTTAAATAATTCCTTACGAAAAGTTTCATAAGCATCAATAAGATCAACAAAAACAATAGTGTCCTTTATATTCAAATCATCACAAATATAAGCAGGTAGACACTTAAAATTATCCATGATAGCAGGGATCAATGATTTCACTCTGAACGTTAATCCAATCAGAGGGAACCTGCTCTGATACCACTTGTTTGTTTGTTTAGATCCCTAAACACTCAGATTGTTTAACCTAATATATAACTCAAGTAGTTACTTAAGTTAATTATTCAGATTTAGGTTAAACAATAATAAATCATATCATGCAAAACAGGAGAAAATAAAGAACATCACGATATGATGACACAGGAAAACTAACAAAACCAATAGTTTCAAGGTAAAAACCTGGGAAAAATTTGACCTAGCTATTCTCAAGGTAAAACAAATCCACTACAGAGAATTGAAGTTTTTACAATCAGATTTAACTCAATAGTAACTTATTGACATGACCACGTGCAAGCTCCGAATCCAAAAACTCCTTCTCTCTTGGATTTGTAGCACACAAGCACCCACGCTTGTAACTTTGAGATCTCACTCAAAGGTTTAGTAACACAAACTCTCTAGTTTGTGACTCCAAGACCACCCTTGAAGGTTTAGATCATTAACAGTTGTTGATCTTGTTGTAGTAACTTCAGATCTACCGAATCTAATGATATGAGAATGATTTTCGGTAGTGACTTTGAAAGAGAAAGGCAAAATACCTTTTAGATATCACAAGAGCACATCCAAAGTCTCTCCAAAACGTGCCTTAGGGTTTCCTTTAAATACTATGTGAAATAGATTTGAAACCCTAATCACTTAATGGGCTTAATGAGCAGTTAGGCTTAATTAAAATTCTGCAGACCTATGTTTTGATCGGTCGAGCCTATGTTTTGATCGGTCAAGCCAAGCATGTTTCTGAATTCTTCTTTTTGCAGCTTGAATGTTCTTGTATTTTGATTTGTAACACTTTGAGTATTGTCTAATCAAACCTATAGAGTTAGGAATCTATATCTAGACATTTGTGCTTACAGTTTGCTAATTGTTCTAAACTTTTAGAACTTAACATATATGTTTGTAGAACCATATTAATGCATTACCTTTGAAAAACATGGATTAGTTAAAGAAAGATCAAGGAGATAAGGAGATAAGGAATAAGTTGAATTGAAAGCAACTTGCTCAGCATAGCTGAGCTCTTCATGAGGCCTTGCTTCTTCTCAACCAATGCCCATAAGATCCAGGTAATATAGGTAATGGGATATGATGTTGTTCATGAACTCATTATCACCTTGACTGCAAACAAGATCTCTATAAAGCACATTTATGGTAGCTCCAAAACCAAAAACTCGCTTGGCAGGAGAGTCACCCTTGGTGGGTTTCTAGTAGCTAGTAAAGACATTATGTGCTGAAGGTTGATGCTCCATAATTGGTGTCATCCACCTCCAAATTGCAACTTGGAAGCTAAGGGTAGCATTTTGTTCAATGTATTATGAATGGTTCAGAAAATCCACTTTTAGATCTTTACTTACTTCTTCGTATTGTAGTTCCTATTGAAAGCATCAATATAGAAAGTTGTTTGGATTGTGGCATGCAACAATGAATTAATCAATAATAAAATCTTCTCAAGCAGGAAACAAAGGATGCATGCAAGTCTTAAGGAAGTAGAAAAAGTAGGTTGCACCTATTTTTTAAAAGAATCAGTTGCTTGGATTTCTTTTGAAGAATGCATAACTTATGTACTTGTATTTGAATTATGCTAGAAAAGGAATTCATTTTGATGTTTTGTTAACAACTAAACATAAAACCTCTGTAGAAGTTTCAACTTAGGATAAAATTGAACAATATAAGATGAGAAAATAATTGAAATGCATAAATATAAAGAATGTAAGATTATTATTAGCATGATAGAAAAGATACATACCAATAGATAGGCAAAGCACCTCGGCCATAGTATACAACTCCAGGAGCACATGGATAAATGTTTTTGTCGTGCTCATCACAATAATTGTTCGAGTTGGAATTCATTTCCTTCTTATAGCATAAACCCCATTCTAATGGTTCCTTACTGGCCACTTTATTTCCACCTGAAAATGAATCATCTAGTTTTACTTTGTATAGCGAGTGAGCGAGCAAAGGGTCATTGAGCATAGCTCATTTATAAATTTAATTATGCAACCATTTCCTCATTACGTCAAGCTCCAAGAATCATTTTGTTCCAACTTCCAACTTAAATGTTTTTACGAGAAATGAATCTTCTTAAACCACTCCACTGATCAGTATATTCACTTACAACCTAAACAGTTGTACGTACATTTTGAGAAATCATCAATAAAAGTGATAATATATCTATTTCGTCCACGAGTTAAAATTCCCTCAAATTCACATAAATCAGAGTGAATTAACTCAAGGAATTCTGTATTTTTTACAAAACTTTTATGAGGCCTTTTTGTAATCTTAGCTTGACTACAAGTTTCACACTTTTCAAAATTTTTTGACAGTCTTGGAATTAATCCTAAACTACTCATGATTTCCACATATCGACTATTTATATGACACAAACAAGCATGCCAAAAATTAATAGAAGAAAACATATAAACTGAACTGGTAGATGCTTTATTATTCTCAACTTTTAATTTAAACATTCCATCATAAGCATAACCCTTGCCCACAAATAATCCTTTTTTAGTGATTACATAATTATTAGATTCCATAGTCTACTTGAAGCTAGCCTTGTTAAGCAAAAAACTTGACATCAAATTCTTCCTCATGGATGTAGTTTAAAGCACATCTTTCAATGTTAGCACACGTCCAGAAATGAACTTCAAATCGACCTCACCACTCCTAAGAACCTTGGTTTTGCTAGAATCACCAAGCATAATTGTTTTTTCTTCTTCAAAGGGAGTGTACAACTTGAACCAATCTTTGTCATAGCAGACATGCCTATTAGCACCAGAGTCTGCGCACCACCCTTCAACATATTACACCATATTGATGTCTGTAATCATAGCTACTAAAGGCTCCTCGGTTACGTTAGCCTACGGAACAGATTCACATTTCTGAAATTTTCAAAATCGAGAAATATGCCCACTCTTCCCACACACAAAACAAGATCTATTAAATTGATCTTGTGAAGGGGGTCCTTGGTTCTTATTGTTATTTTTATTTGGGTTTCCCCTTCCTTGAGGTCTATTATTATTTTTAGAAACTCTTTTTTTAGGCTTCAATTGACGATTTCTAGGAAAATGATTTTTGGGCATATTATTATTGGCAGAAATAAGGTTTACCTTTGTGGTGGAATTACCATTATTCTCTTGTGTCATGAGTGCATCTTGTCCTCTAGTCTCCATCCTTCACACGGATGCGTGTGATCAAATTTTCCAAGGATGTCTCCTTTTGTTTGTGCCTCAAAGTCTTTTGGAACTCCCTCCAAGATTGTGGTAGCTTATCAACTATGCCAACTACCACCAGATTATCTTCAATCTTTATGCCTTCGGATCTCAATTCTACCATGATCATTTGGAAGTCTTGCGCTTGATCCACCACCGATTTTCCATCCACCATTTTGTAACAAAAAAATATACTAGCAACATACTTCTTTGCACCAGCCTCCTCGGTATCATACTTGCTTTGTAAAACTTTCCATATTTTCTTGGCAAAATTATAAGTTGTATCATAATAATCATAGAAATGATCGGCAAGGAAATTCAAAAGATAAGAGCGACAATTGTATTCATCTTTTGTATACTTATCTATTTTTTCTTGATGGAGACGAAATTCTTCCTCACTCATCTCATCAGTAGAAACCTTTGAAGGATTCTTATCAGTGAGGATGTAGGCAACTTTGAGAAGACTTAAATAGAAGAGGACCTTTCCTTTCTACCTCTTGAAGTGGGCTCCCTTAAAGCAAAAAGTTCTTGTTAAGATCTCCAACAATCTCATTTGATTTCTCTTGTGTAGGCTCCATGTGTTGGATGTCCTTAAAATTGTTGGTGCAAACACAATAATAATGGAAATAACACAAAGAAAAACTGAATAATACTTCTGAATATTATTAATTTGAAGATAAGAAATACACAACACTATTTGGACTGAAGCACGACACTCGCTCTCTTTAAGGAGATTCAAGCACTTACTTAGCTAAACTTTGTAACCAGTGCAGACCTTCTCTAACTTATCTCTCCCAGGATACAATAGTTCAACAAATGTTGTATGGCTTGAACAACCTTTGATGTAGTGGTCAGGTCATTTATTCACCAATAGATATGGTAATTATTTTGAATGGGTTGTCAAGTAGGAGGATTTAAGAGGCTAATTCATTTCCATTTTTGACACTTCCTCCCTTCACCTCCCTCTTGCGCACATATCTAACCTAATATTTGAATCAATACATATTAGTCCATTAATCAACACAATTAAAAAGAATAAAATAGTCTCTTTCCTTTTCAATGTGAGATTAAACATTTTCACTAACTCCTTATTTTCTATATTAACTCTCACATCTTTACATTTATATTGTCATATTAATTCATTTTAATTAATTAATATTAAAATGCTCCAACAATACATATTACACAAACATAGAGAAGTTCATAGACAGCCCACTCTAAAAAACTAGACAATAACAAGAAATGAAAACAAAAATTTCTTGAAAGTTAAATAACACTAGCAAAAGGCAGTTTCAAATCAAAACATACTTTTATTGTCCAAGTTTAGCTTCACACAAAAACATACAGGCAAATTATAAAAGATCTTACTCCCCCTTCATTATTGAACCTTCCTTTGGCTACTTAATATGTTCGTAGAACCATATTAATGCACTACCTTAGAAAGGAATTAGTTACTGAAAGCTCAAGGAGACAACAAAGAGGATGGATTGAAAGCAATTTGTTCAGCACAACTGACCACTTCATGAGGCCCTGCTTCTTCTCGGCCAACACCCATAAGATCAAGGTAATATAGGTAATGGGATATGATGTTGTTCATGGACTCATTATCACCTTGATCGCAAACAAGATCTCCGTAAAGCACATTCATAGTAGCACCAAAACCAGAAACACGCTTGGCCAAAGAGTCATTCTTGGTGGGTTTCTAGAGGCCAATAAAGGCATCGTGTGCTAAAGGTTGATGCTCCATAATTGGTGTCATCCATCTCCAAATTGCAACTTGGAAGGCTAGGGTAGCATTTTGTTCAATATATTCTGGATGGTTTAACAAATCCACCTTCGGATCTTTACCGGCTTCTCCATAATTGTAGTTCCTATTGAAAGCAACCGTAGAGAAAGTTGATTGGATTGTGGTATGCAACAATGAATTAATCAACAAAAAATCTTCTCAAGTAGGAAACAAAAGACATATACAAGTCTTAGGGTGGTAGAAAAAGTGGGTTGCACTTTTTTATATATTTAAGAATCAATTACTTAGATTTCGTTTGGAGATTGCATAACTTACGTACTCATATTTAGATTATACTAGAAAAGAAACTCATTTTGATGTTTTGTTAACATCTAAACATAAAATTTCTGTCGAAGTTTCGACATAGGATAAAATTGAGCAATATAAGATGAGAAAATAATTCAAACACATAAATAAAAGAATGTACAATTATTGTTAGTTTTATAGAAAAGATAGATACCAATAGATAGGCAGAGCACCTCGACCATAGTATGCAATTCCAGAAGCACATGGATAAGTATTTTTGTAGTGCTCATCACAATAATTGTATGAGTTGGAATTCATATCCTTATTATAACATAAACCCCATGATAATGGTTCCTTGGTAGCCACTTTATATCCACCTGAAAAAATATCATTCACTTTTACTTTGTATAGAGAGTGAGTGTGTGAGCAAAAGGCCATTGACCATTTATAGCTTATAGATAAATTTAATTACACAACCAATTCTTCAACACGTATAGCTCAGAATTCATTTTATTTCAACTTTAAACCCAATATGTTTTTAAGGAAAAACGAATCTACTTAAACCACACTCATTAGATTCACTACAACCTATACCTTCATTCATTTGCTCAAAAAATTGTTGGATTCAAAAATTAAATTAAGATTCTAATCATAATTAAGCCTCATTCCAACATGACCCTAATAAAAAATATAAATTGTTAACCTTTTCATAATGAGTAACATTCTTTTTCAGTTTAAATTAATTTAATCAAATAAACGGGTAACAAAGCCCAAATTATACTGTCTGACATCAATTCTTAATAGATTAAATAACTAAACGACATAAAAGATTTAAAACAATAAAGTCCATTCCAATTGCATCAAATTAAAACTTGTGTTTTTGTTTCTAAAAAATTAAAAATTAAAAATTAAAACTTTCTTGTTTTGGATATTTCAAACAAATTAAAAGTCATGATTGTTTTTGATATATCAAATAATCAATAATATCTATCTTTGGGTAAACAAATATTTTATAGAGGTCAAAAAAATTCTTTAAATTATTAGTAAAAAGAGATTAAGAAAAACAAATATTAATAATATCTTTAAGATTTATCCAAGTTGAAAAAGATCCAAACCAAACAGTCCCCTAGGCCTACAATAAAATGTCTTCAAAGTTTAAATATGTTAGGGACATATTTTTATGTAATTGGCATATCCTTTGACAAAACATACTTTACTTGTATTTGGATAAATCTAAGTAGATTCAAGATGATCATTACAAGTGGTTAAATTGAAGACATGAAGATTACTCAAGAACTGCTCAAGAAAAGTGCAATCTGCAGGTCTCGATACCTCCTCGACAGAAGCTCGATCTGTTGAGATTCATTAAAGCTCGACAGATGTCTCGATCTATCGAGCTTACAGGATTTAGATTATAACCAACAACGTTTTTATTCTAAAAGGCTTTTTGTTTATGGGTTTTGTATAATCCTTATAAGACTAGGAAAACCCAAGATTTGTGGGTTTGTATAATCCTTATTGGACTAGGAAAGCTCAAGGTTTGTGTAAACCTATTTGGAATAGGAGAGCCCATTAAGCTCCTATTTAAAGGAGGTGGAAAAAGAAAAACCCTAACCCTAGAAAGCTTCGTAAAGTTTTCTTTTTGAAACCCTAGCCTCCTCTTACAGAAGAAAGAGTTCTTGCTGGGTTTCTTGTATGCTTTTGGGTTCTGTAACCAAGCAAAGTCTCTTACACCAACATTGAAGATCTTATTGGTGTTTCTATGTGAAGCTGCTGCAAATCAACTACAACAATCAAAGGGTTGCTGTGGAGTTAGTCACGTACTGGGATTCGTGCAAAGGAGTAAGCCGCGTACTGGGATCCGCGCATCAGATTGGTTAGTTACGTACTAGGAGCCGTGCATTCAAAAGGAGAGATTGTCACTACAGAACAAGTCCAATTGGATATTGGGGTAAGAGTTCAACTGTAGATTGGTATAAGATACTGGAATTCCTTTACTTGTAACCGCTTGTTGTGATAATAGTGAATTCTCGGGAGTGGTGACCTTAAAATCACCCGATGGAATTTTGCCTCGGTGGTTTTCCCCATTCGTAAACAAATCACTTGTGTCAAATTTATTTTCCGCTGCATACTTAGTTTAGTTGGTGATTTGTTTGTGCTACCACGTATTTGCATGTTAATTTGATTAATTAATAAACTTGGCTAATTAATCAATTAATTCCTCACAAAGGGGTCAATTCGTTTTTGGCCTATCAAAATAAAGTACACACTTTGATCAAACCCCTACAAAATTTGAACCCTCACATATGAAATCAAAACCAAAAAAGAAAGAAGTCCTCTCTCTCTCTCTCTCTCTCTCTCTCTCTCACACACACACACACACACACACGCACACACACATGCACATACATATTCAACCGAACCAACGAGACAAAAACCCAAATTAAAATTTCCTAGGACAAAATCTCTTTGATGAAGTAGTACTCACAGGAGGTTTTGGTGCCAGCATGGGCAAGAAAAGCTGCAACTTCTTTGGTTCCAAAGAAGTTCAAGTTCAAGTAGGTAGTACCAAAGCCATAGGGCTCGTACTTTGCAGAGGCAGTGATAAAAGAGTGGTAGTCCCAAAAGCCCTTTGCATGGGCCTCAAGGGAGTTTCGGTTTAAGAACATGTTCTCAAACTGGTCACTCTGCAAGTAGTCAGTGACGGCCCCATCACAGCATCGATATGTAATGGTGCGACACTTCCCACTACCTTGACAACATTGAGTTTTCGAGCACGAACCTTCACAAGCTTTCTGGCTTGCAAAGCTCGCATAAAACTTGGGACAATTCACAAGAACTAATAATATCAAGGCCGTTGTCAAGAGAGGTCTATACTCCATTTTTTTCATTGTAACAATGAATGTATTAACAAGGCTGGTGGAGTTTGAACTTTGAAGAGAGATGTTAGAAATACTGAATAGGTGTATTGTATTTCTCAAGTCATAGAATATACATGAGTGCGTTTATATAGGAGGCAGAGTGTGCAGTACAAGTAAGTGTGTTATACAAGTAAACAAGGTGGGCCTAAAGCCCACATACCCTAACACACATTAACAGACCCCCTCAAACTCAAGGTGAATGTGATACCAACTTGAGGTTGTCAACCAAAGTACGAAGACATCCCTTAGGATGTGACTTGGTGAAGATATCTGCAAGTTGATCTTTAGAGGAGACTGAGGTCAACTTGAGAGCACCATGGACAAGATGATAATGGATAAAATGACAATCGATCTCGATGTGTTTAGTCCATTCATGGATGACATCATTGTGAGTAATATGAATGGCACTCTGGTTGTCACAATAAATAGGAGTAGTAGAGGATGTGGACACACCTAAGTCTTTGAGAAGCCATCGTAGCCAAAAGAGCTCAGATGTGGCATTAGTAAGGGCACGATATTTTGCTTCAGTACTGGAGCGAGCCACATGAGTTTGTTTCTTGCTTCACCAAGAAATCAGAGAAGAACCAAGAAGAAATCAATAACCAGTGGTGGATCTGCGATCAGTGGGATCTCCTGCCTAATCAACATCAGAAAATGCACAAAGAACAAGAGAAGACTGAGCAGACTAGAAAAAACCATGAAAGAGAGTACCCTTTAGGTATCAAAGAATGTGCAGAACAACAGCATAGTGAGTCGATTGTGGAGTAGACAAATACTGGCTCACCTGGTGAACAGCATAGGAAATGTCTGGATGAGTGACAGTGAGATAAACTAGGCTGCCAACCAAGCGTCTGTAAAGAGAGGGATTAGACAATGGTTTCCCTCCTAAGGGAGTCAGATGCACATTAAGCTTAACTGGAGTGTCAATAGTCTTGCTATCAGTAAGTCCAGCTCGAGACAAAAGCTCAGAGGCATACTTGGCTTGAGTAATATAAAGTCCATCTGTAGAATGAGTGATTTCAAGACCCAAGAAGTAGTTAAGATGTCCAAGATCTTTCATCTCAAACTGCTGACTGAGAAAATCATTGAGTTCTTGAATGCTACTAAGGTCTTCACCAGTTATAATTATATCATCCACATATAGGAGAAGTAAAATAGTGCCTTCGTCAGTGCGACGAAGAAATAAGGCAGAATCATAATGACTGGCCATATAACCCAAGTGAAAGATGGTAGAGCTGTATTTGGCAAACCAAACTCGTGGAGCTTGTTTAAGGCCATAAAGTGCACGTCGAAGGTGACAAACCTTATTTGATTCAATAGAGAGACCAAGAGGAGGTTGAATATAAACTTCTTCACTTAAATCCCCATTAAGGAATGTATTTTTTACATCCATCTGAAAAGGGTCCCATTTACTGGCAACAGCAACAGCTAAGAGGGCATGAACAGATGAGATACGAGCAACCAGAGAAATGTCTCTTCATAATCAATCACATACTCCTGTGTAAAACCTTTTGCAACAAGACGAGCTTTGTAGCGCTCAATGGTCCCATCAGAACGAGTCTTAATCTTGTAGATCCACTTACAACCAACCACAGATTTCCCAGGGAGGAGAGTCACCAAATCCCAATTATAGTTTTTAGATAATGCATCAAGTTCCTCTTTCATTGCAATCTACCATAAAGGGTCAGTGGAAGCCTCATAATAGGTGTGAGACTCGTGCAGTGTAGCAAGGGCAGTGTAACAATGATAGTCAAGTAAATGTGTAGGAATGGATCTTACTTGAGTTGAGTGACGAGGTGGAATGTCTTGTGCAAGATATTCAGGCAGAGTAGGAGCAGGGGACCCAAGCTCAGGGTTGGGTAGCTCGTCTTCAACTTTCATCTTCCACCTGTTCATTAAAGGGTGAACTAGGAAAGGGATCAAAGCTATCTAGTGGTTGGACAGAGAAGTCTATAAGAGAATCAGGAGTAACTACAAGAGGATCAGGAGCAGCTACAGAAGGAATATGTGCCTCATTTGGAAAAAGATCTAAGACAGAGGAGGAAGATAGGGAGGCACAGAAGTGAGAGAGCTCGACAAAGGAGCGATGTTCCAAAAGACAACATTGCGGGAGATACGAAGACGATGAGAGACAGGATCATAACACCGATATCCCTTTTGAGTTTTGCCATAGCCAAGAAAACAACAAAACCTTGACTGTTTGGTATGCTCATGTGGCTGAAGAAGAACAAAACAAGTAGGACCGAAGGAGCGAAGGTAGTTATAGTCTAAAGGTGACCCAAAAAGGCGCTCATATGGAGTTTGATTTTGGATAACAAGACTTGGAATGCGATTAATAGCATAAACAGCATGAAGAGCAACTTCACCCTAAAAAGGAGCAGGAACTTTGGCGGAGAGAAGGAGAGCACGAATAGTGTCAAGAATACGATGAAGTTTTCGTTCGGCTCTACCATTTTGTTGAGAGGTACCTGGACAAGTTAGTTGATGAACAGTGCCATAGGAATGCATAACAGTTTGAAAAGCATATTGAGTGTACTCAAAAGCATTATTAGATCAAAAGATTTTGATACGTTTGGAAAATTGAGTTTCAACCAATTTTGCAAAATTAGAATATACTTGCAATAATTCAAAACGATGTTTCATATGAAAAATCTAGCTATAACGGGAATAATCATAAAAAAAGACAACAAAATATCGAGATCCACCAATACTAGAGACAGAGGAAGGCCCCTAGACATTAGAATGAATTAGGTCAAAGATATCAGTGGACATTGATTCACTAGTATTGAAAGGCAAAGATGGTTGTTTTCCTAACTAACATATAACAAAATCAAAATTTTCTGTGGACAATGAACTTAACAAACCTCTAGAAGCCAAGTGTTATACCTGAGAGGAAGATGCGTGACTAAGTCGGGCATGCCAAAGTGTAAGGGAAGGAATAGAAGAAACTGCAGCTGCTGCAGCAACAGAAACAGGAGCAACAAGTGAAAGACGAAGGTTGTCCATGGGAAACATACGCCCAACTCTGGGACCAGTCCCAAGCTCCTGTCTCGTCCTTGGATCCTACACAATACACCCAGAATAATAAAAAATAATGTGATAACCCAACTCAGCTAATTGTCCCACAGAAAATAAATTGTAAGAAAGGTCAGGAACATTAAAGACCCCAGGAACCGAGAGGTTGGAGGTCGAAACAGAACCTATATTATGACCAGACATTGTAGAACCATTTGTTGTGCGAATATTAAGAGGGTGTGGTGCAGGTTTAAGTTCAGAAAATAAGGACGAGTGAGATGTCATGTGATTGCAACAAGCAGAATCCATAAGCCAAGAAGAAGGAGACATACCAGATAAAACAGAGAGAGAAGAGGAATAAGATGCATTACCGACCATATAAATCACATTAGCGATGATGTTTTTAAGGTCATCTGTGGAAATGGTGAAAGTGCGTCCTGAAGACTTAGACTGTGCAGAGACGGGAGCCATTGGTTGGACACTCTCAGAGTTAGCAACAGTAGCAGAAGAAATTGAAACAGCTGATTTGTTGCGATGATAGCAAATCTCAATATTGTGGCCAAAATGTTTGCAAAAATTGCAAAAATGTTTGTTGGATTGTTGACGACGATTATTGCAATAAGAAGAAGACTTGTCCTTATTCTTCATTTAGAAACAAAAATTGCAAAAATGGATTGTAAAAATGAAATCTATGTGAAAAACTAGGTAAGGAGCACCTGAACTGCAAAAGTCAATCCTGGTAAAAAAGTAAACAGTCAACCCTGGTCAAAGTCAACTCTAAAAGTCAACAGTCAACAGAGGCAGGTCAACGGATGACGTCAGCAGGCTGACTGGGAGATGACGTCAGTAGATGACACGACGCTGATGTCAGTTAGGGCTGATGTGGCAGAGCTGTTTGGTGTGTGGTGTACGTGAGGCAGTAGTAACGGCGTGTGAACTCAGTGCAGTGTATACCAGAGGCACGTGAGCTATTCGATGAAGCCGATTCTTTCCCAAAAATGTAGATTGAAGAAAGATGATTTCGATGGTGGAAGCAACAAAGAGATTGGAGCAACCCTGGTGGCGCATGAACTGTGTGGAAGATTTTGCCAAAACTTTTTTACCTGTGCGTGGTGGCATGTGGATGGTAAGATGAGGATTTTCCCGGAGGCGTTGTGTAGAATGATTGAAAAGCTACACGATGATATGTCTTATGTCCTAATCGGCAGTCAGAAGTGATAGATCCGATGATGGCTATGGTCTTAGCGGTGGAGGAGGAGCTTCTGGCAGCGGAGATTCAACCCTAAGGACCTCTCGAGAGAGGGCACTGAAAAGGCTTACTGACTATGGAAGTTGAGGCAGCGGAAAATACCGACAAAGACAAGACTACAAGACACAAGAAAATTAGAGCAATGGCTCTGATACTATGTTAGAAATGCTGAATAGGTGTATTGTATTTCTCAAGTCATAGAATATACATGAGTGCCTTTATATAAGAGGCAGAATGTGCAGTACAAATAAGTGTGCTATACAAGTAAACAATGTGAGTCTAAAACCCATATACACTAATACACGTTAACAAGAGATATGTACCTTCCTATATACTGGGTGCTGGGAGAAGGAAAGGTAAACAAAATATAGTCAAGTCAAGTGCAACTGTGAAAGTCATCTTTGGCGCGAGTTTTTACTTTCTTCTTTACTTTACTTTACTTTTTTATTTTTTATTATTTTTCTTATACTGAAGAGGTTCTTCTTCCCTTTACTGAATTGATAAGTTTTTACAGATTTCATACTTTTTTGCGCTTCGCGATGAAAGTTTGTGCGACTTAGAATTATTGCTCCAAAAGGAAAAGGAATAAAGTTAAACACATGAATTCTGCATTCTTAACTTTTATTAATTATCTACCAAAACACATAAATTAAATAATTAATTTTGGCAAAAAGCACACAAGTCCTTTGTTTTGCCAAGGATGGGCAGATAGAGGTTCTAATTTGGTGCTGTGTCAGTGCTATGCTATGCTATTGTTGGCATTATCTAAAATCAAATTTAAATATGCATTGAAAGTTTCTCCCACTTCAACAGGAATTTTTACCTTATTTTCCTTTCGTTCTGTTTTACCATCAAACACAAACCATATCCACCAAAAATTTACGCACAACATAATCTCCGATTTCAGCAGTAGCGAAAGAAAGAGAAAAAGATAAATAAAAGGTAAAAAGAAAAGTAAGAAACAAAGAGAAAAAGATATATATGTGTATATATATATATATATATTTTAAATGGAGGACTCGGGGATTGTTGGTCTATGTCTGCCAGTATATTTCATTCACATTGGATTGATGCTGTGGGACACAGAGAAAGACAAATTTGAGCTTCCTTTAATTTAAGAAAAATAATTCTGTTCACACTTAACACGTGCCATGCTTTACAATTACCGGGCATACATGTAATATCTATAGACATAATATTTTTTTTCACCTTTTCTTCTCATAATTGGTTCATGGTTTGTTGTGATCTAAGCATAATAAAAATTATAATTTTTTTTGAAGACTATGAAAATAATATTAATGATATAGCAGGATAAAAATGATGTTGGTTTAATCACAATATAAACCTTATTAACAATTATAAAAAATATTGTGTCACTAATATTACTCCATAACACATTTATCAATAATACATGCACATTTATATTTTTAAAAAATCATAAACATCTATCTATTAAAAAGAAAAAAAAAAATGGTACATGTATATTATAAATATCAGCCATTTCCATACATGTGTAATATTTATAAAAAAATTCAAAATAAAACCAAAGAGCCAAAAAATTTTCATAATTTTCTTATAATAGTTTGTTTTGACTTGTGCATAATAAAAAAGTGGTAGACTGATGTTCTATTTTAACGTACTATCTTAGCAAATTGTCACTAATATATCATAACAAACTGTTAAAAAAACAGGTTGTGAAAATTTTGTGTCCCAATTTTGTATTATGAATTTTTTTTGCTTTGTTTGTCTTATTGAGAATGCTATATTCAATGACACAATATTAAAGTACAATCAATTTCCAAAATAAATATGGTCAGTTTCTTGAATAAATATAATCTCAACAAAAAAGTTAAGAGAAATCTAACAATGAATACACTGAACACGATTCCAATAACATATTTCTCTCATTTAAGTTTAGCTGGATCAAAATAATTTCTCCTCTTTCTGTTAAAGTCGGCTCAACCCATTGTGGGGGCTTAAAAGCAAAAACTTTAAGATTTTTTTCTTATATTTAAATATTAATTGAAGAATATTTATATTTTGAATTTTTTTTTTTTCATTTAGAATTCAAATTTTCTTGCTTTTGAAATGCAAAATTACTAATAAAATTTGTGTTATAAATTCAGCTCACATTTCTTTTTCAATAGCTTTTTATGGCTAATTCATTTAATCATTTTTGTAATATAGTTGATCTTAAATAGAATGTCTATTCATTTTAATTTTGAAATATTCATTTCTCCAGAGTTGATCAATTGTAACATCTATATATATAATGCGTAACATGTTTATTATAGCAATATTCCATAAGTGATACATGCATTAGAAAGAGAATCTAGAGTTTTTGTATAATCTATCTGTTTTCAAGGATCGAAGCATACTACTACACATCCTTGGTGCGATGGTTACTCTACAAGTATAAGCGCTTGTGGAATGTGGGGGCAAGGACCTGGGTTCAAGTATTCAGGGGAAAGTTTCACACACATATATACTTAAATTAGGTTAGAGTAGAATTCTATCTTGTAAATAAAAAAAAAAAAAAAAAAAAAAAAAAAAAAAAAAAAAGATCGAAGCAGGAGCTAATATCTTCATCGAAATACTCTCACGTGAAACCTACACCACTTGTTACTAGTGGGACCCCTAGGACTACATATGTGCTCAGGTTTTCTTCAAGCATTTCTAGACTCAAAATTTACTGCTTTGCTTGCCCAGCTAGCTACTTACTAGTATTTATGAATCAACCAACTCCCACCAATAACCACGATATCTTCCTTTTTCAAATCCAAACATTTATAGAAGGAAATTTCCTAAATATACTTCTTCCAAACCGAAAACCTTGATGTGTTTTCCCCAAAACTTGTGCTTTCTTTACGTTGAGTAAGCATGAAAAGGGAAAACGACTTTTTTTCAAGGATCCAAGAAGAGGTTGATATTTTCGTGGAAATACTCGTGTGAAACCTATACCACTTGTTACTAGCTAATGGGACCCCTAGGACTACGTCTATGTTCAAGGTTTTCTTCTAGCAGGACTAGACTCAATATTTACTACTCTGCTCGCCCAGTTAGGTTCGCGATGGTATTTTTGAAACCAACCATCCACCCACCAATAACCACTGTATCTTCCTCTTACAACCCCAAACCCTTACTGAGATATATCTTCCAAACCCCAAACATTGCTTTGTTTTCTTCCCCAGACCTTGTTGTGCTTTCTTTTTGTTGAAAATTAATGAGTTTATGGTTTAAGTTTGAATAGTTTATGACCACTAGGTTCCTAACAGTAATGAGTTTTTAGTTTGAGTTGAAATAGTTTTGAAATCGTATGATTTAAATTTTTTTTTTTATATATTAATAATTCGATGATTATAATGAGAGAGATAAGAAATTAAAACCATAAACATCTATATAAAAAATATAAAGAAGTATCACTTGAATTACAAAATTTTTAACAATTAAATTATTTACCAAGAAACTTCTAAAAATATAGACTGAATTTGAAACAATCTCTCAACTATAGATTAAAATTATAATTTGTTCGAAAATTAATTACTTAAAAAAGGTTAAAAGGAAAAATGAGAAAGATAAAGATAAAGACAATTTAAAAAATATATATTAATGGAGGACTCCGGGATTGCTGGTCTCTGTCAGCCACATTATTTCGTTCACATTGGATTGATGCTGTGGGACACATAGAGAGACCAATTTGACTTCCTTTAATATAAGGTGAATAATTAAGCTTCTCCCGTACAATTGACGGCTTGGTGATTGCCCTTTACACACGCATGTGACATGCTTGACCGGCCATGCACGTAAATATTTATGGACATAATATTTGTTTACTATTTGTTTCTATAAGAGCATTTTCATCGTTTCTCTTATAAAAAATGTCATTTTGATATATTAAAAGTTTATTTTATTATTTTAACACACCATTTTATAATTCACTATTTATCACATATTTTATTCTTTGATTTTAAACATTAAAATAATATATACAAATATAAAAATAATATATTTGTAACACAAAACTCTGCCAATATACCATACACAAACAGTGGCAGTGGCCACCACCCAACGACCAACAACCACTGCCACAGCCAGTAGCCACCAACCAACAACCACCGCATCCTCCACAACCCAAAACACAACTCAAAACAAACCAAATAAATTCCAACCAAATATCCACAACAAATCCACAGCCACAACCACCACAAATCAGATTAAAAACAAAAACAAACAGGTAAGAAATGTAGAGAGATCCGGCAATGGTGGCTTTCTTTGTCAGCGGTGGTGGCTTTAGATCAACGATAGTGGCTAAGATCAGCTTCGCGCTGTGGCTGAGATGCGCATCAGACGAGTGGTGTTGCAGTTTCAAGCCGTGGCTAAGATGGGTTTAGATCGAGGCGACATGGCAGCTTCAGACTGAGGTGGCAATGGCAGCTTCAGACCGGCAACAGTGGTGTCTTCAATCGAGAAGCGATGGCGGTAACTTGATCGATGAGGGCGGCTTGATCGGTGAGGCCGCTATACCGTTGATTTAAGGGTGAGGGAGGGTGATCTGAAGAAGAAAGAGAGAGAGAACATGGATTGGAGAGAGACAAATCAGTGAGAAGAGAGAGAAAACATTGAATTAAATATTGAGAGGAGAGAGAAAAGGTTGAATAAAAAATTACTATTTTGGTTTGGCATTTGTGTCTGTACCGTCTCATATTTGAGATGGTACTGTAGCATGTTGCAAAATTTTAGGAGATTTGAAACACCTCATGAAGCTTGAATAGTGGTGTTTGGTGTGCCAAATACCAAATATTTGGCATTTGGCACACCTGATGAGAATGCTCTAATATTTATTTATAATTCAATCGTTACAGAGAGAGAGAGATTGACTTGAAAATTGTAAGAGATATAAAATCAAAGGCACAAAACATTTTCATAATTTCATTTTAATATACGGAAGTTTTTTTATTTATTAAGTTTTTATTGATGTATAATGAAAGTGAAGTCAATGAAACGTCCTTCTTGTTTTCTCTATCTTTTTACAGACCATTCCAACAATGAATACACCGTACGCGCTGAGTGTGTAAGGAAATCCAATAACAAATTTCTTTCTTTTATGTTTAGCTGGACCAAAATAATTGCATCTCTTTTAGTCAAATTCGGCTCAACTGATTCTCAAAAAAAAAAAAAAAAAAAATTCGGCTCAACTCATTGTGAGGTCTAAAGTGAATATTTTAAGTGGGGTTTCTTTTTTTTGTTATATTTAAACATTAGTTGCATAATATTTATATTTTGATTTTTTTTATTTTAAAAAAATATTTTTTCTAGCTTTCAAGATGCAAAAATGCTAAGTATGTGTTTATACTTAAAAAAAAAAAAAAAGCTTCTACAGCTGCGTATTTTTTTCACCAGTTTTGAAAACCGCCATTATAGGAGACCTAATGCAACCCTTTTAGAAACTTCCACAAGTGGTTGGCCTATTAAGGCAGTTTAAAACCGGTGCTTTATAAACCGCTGCTATAGATACCCTACTGCAGCGCTTTAAGAGACTGCCACAATAAGTATAACTATTATTAAAATTCTCCTAACATTTATTTTTGGGGTACTATAGTTAATCCACTTAATTGATTTTGTGAAATAGTCGATTTTAAATACGATTTTATCAATTTTAATATTCAAAAATTAATTTCTTAGACCAACGGTCTTCTCCAAAAAAAAAAAAAAAATCTTAGACCAAATGTAACGTATATATCTTTAGTAATATTCTGTAGGTGACATATATTAGGAAAACAATCTAGTATTTTTATATAATTGAGTATGTTAATTGGAGTATTTTCATCCATTTGTAGAACTTCTTTTAAAACTTGTATTTTGAAACTAAGTTGAAACCATCAATATCAGAATGAATATCATGTTGGAGATAGTCACTATCTCTCTTTTTTTTTCTTTTCTTTTTTTAAGTAAATAGTCACTATCTCTTGGCAATGTTATATTTTAGGCATTATATATACAGTGGATTTCAATAATGAATTTGTTTAGAAAACTATTAGCTCTAATTTTAAACTTGAAGGAGAGAGAAAGAGAGAAAAGAAAAGAGTCATTTCACCTTCCATGTGTTTGGAAAAGCAAAAATTTTTACATGCACACTTAAACTGCCGCAGATGAGTACAACACACTAATAGAGTGCACAACATTTGAACAGAGGATAATTATTTTGAAATTTTACATTATTGTATAAATAAATAATGCATTGTATTGGCCAAAAGAAGCGGCCCTCAAATTGTTTTTCTTAGTTAGAGGCCTTACATTTATAATTATTGTTGTTAATTACTATAAGACAAATAAATAGTGTGATAAAGTTACACAATAACAGGACATAATTAAAAGAAATTTAAAAAAAAAAAAGAAAAAAAAGAAAACAAACAAACTCAGAAGTTACACAATACTAACAAAAGACGGATAGAAATCAATACAAATCCTTATTGTCCAAGCAACATCATTACATAGAGACAAACAAACAGTTTATACAAACTCTTACTCTCCTTTGTATTTAAACCTTTGCTGCGGTTGCTTAATAGGATCTTAGAACCATATTAATGCATTACCTTAAAAAAGGATTAGTTCAAGAAAGCTCAAGGAAATGAGGAAGAGGATGGATTGAAAACAACTTGCTTAGCACAACTAAGCACTTCATTAGGCCCTGTTTCTTCTCGGTTAACACCCATAAGATCAAGGTAATATAGGTAATGAGCTATGATGTTGTTCATGGACTCATTATCGCCTTGACCGCAAACCAAATCTCCGTAGAGCACATTCATGGTAGCACCAAAACCTGAAACTCGCTTGCCCAAAGTGTCATTCTTGGTGGGTTTCCAATAGCCAATAAAGACTTCGTGTGCCGAAGGTTGGTGCTCCTTAATTGGCATCATCCATCTCCAAATTGCGACTTGGAAAGCTAGGGTGGCATTTTGTTCAATGTATTCCGGATGGTTCAACAAATCCACATCCAGTTCTTTACCGGCTTCTCCGTAATTGTAGTTCCTATTGAAAGTATTATATAATATTTTTTTTTTAGATTGTACATGCAACTATGAATTGATCTACAATAAATTCTTCTGGGTAGGGAACAAAAGACATATACACGTTTTAGTGCAGTAGAAAATTGTTTTTCCTGAAAATTAGTTACCTAGATTTCGATTGAAAATGCCTTAGATGCTCTTATTTGAATTATGTTAGAAAAAGGATCTCATTTTAATGTTTTATTTAACAAATATACATTTAACTCCATCGAAATTTCAATTTGGGATAAAACTGAACAATACCATATAAGAAAATAATTCAAATGCAAATTTGTAAAGGATGTATGATATGTCAAAGTGATTGAAAAAGTAGATACCAATAGATTGGTAGAGCACCCCGACTGTAGTATGCAATTCCAGAAGTGCATGGATAAATATTTTTGTACTGCTCATCACAATAATATGAGTTGGAATTCGTTTTCTTGTAATGGCATAAACTTGAAACTGATGGTTCCTTAGTAGTCACGTTATATTCACCTGAAATATATCATCCACTTTTACTTTGCATAGAGATTGAGTGAGTATAGGATCAATGTCTGTAGCTCAGATACAAATTTAATTACACACAACTCATGCATATATAGTGCTCCAGATTAAATCATATAGTTCCAAGTTACAACCCAGTCGATTTTTAAAAGAAAAGGATCTACTGTAAATCACTCTCTGTAAATTCAAATACAACCCAAAGCTTCATTCATTTGCTCAAAAAATGTAGGTTTCAAAAAATAAATTAAGGTTTTAATCATAAATCTCATCCCAAGAAGACCCTAAACAATGTAAAATGCGAAAATTTTCATTTGTTAATGAGTAAAATTTGTTTTCAGTTGAAATCATTTTAATCAAATACATGTTAAGAAAAGCCCAAATTATGCCCTGCAATCAAGAAAAGAAATTTTAAAATTAAATTTATGATTCTATTGATGATATTACAGTTGATTAAAAATCATAGTCTTTATTACATATCCTATCTTTTGCTAACCAAATATTATATTGGGATAAAATAAAATTAGTAAAAATTTATTATTAATTAAACAAATCTAATCATATTTTAAGATTTTTTTCACCTTGGAAAAGAAACCAAATCAAATAGACCACAATTAAGGGACTGTTTGATAACGTTGTTCTAATAACATTGTTTATATTTTTGGAAAATACGTGTGGGTGAAAAAATGTGTATAAATACATGTAATGTTATTTAAAAATTGAAAAATGTTGCTTAAACTATCATACCCAACGGCCCATAAGTATTCAAAGCTCAAATACAATACAATACACATGGGCCCCTCACAATATGCTTGGAGGGACCACAATATGTTCGGAGGGACCCATGTGGGTCCCACTCAACATGCTGTAAGAGAGCTTAGTGTAAACAACCGAAATATAATATTATTTTTCATATTGATCTAGTTTACTTAAACTCAAATTTGTACCCTCAAATCCATTTCAAAGCCAGACAGAAAAGAAGTCGTCAAACGCATATATTCAACCAAACCAACAACATAAAATTCCAAATTAAAATTTCACAAAAGCGAAACTTTGAACTCACAAGAGGTTTTGGTGGCAACATGGGCAAGAAAAGCTGCAACTTCTTTGGTTCCCGTGAATTTCCGGTTGATGTAGGTAGTACCAAAGCCATAGGGCTGGAAGTAAGCAGAGGCAGTAATAAAAGACTGGTAGTCCCAGAATGCCTTATTTGCATGGCTCTCAACCTCAAGGGAGTCACGGTTTGAGAACATCTTCTCAAATTGGTTGATCTGGAAGTAGTCAGTAATGGCCCCCTCGACACAGCAATTTGGTGCTTTAAGCACGTGGCACGAAGCACATTCTCTTTCAAACTCATTCCGTTTAGCGCACCTTATTAAGGCGTCACAATTCACAAGCATCACTAATATCAATGCCGTTGTCAAGAGTGCACAGCACTTATACTCCATTTTTTGAATGTAAAAATTAACAAGGGTGGAGTTTGAATAGAGGTATGTACCTTCCCTGTATTATATATATATATATATATATATATACTGGGGACTTGAGTGATTTAAAGTTTAGGAAAGAAAAGATAGTCAATTGCAAGTCATCAAAATTTTGAAGACTAGGCGGGTCTTCGGTCAGAAAGTCTGCAGAATCTTTCGCTTTTTTAGCTGCCTCTTTACCTTATTTTATTTTTTTCGCTAAAGAGGTTTTTGATTACTTTGCTTCAAAAGAAATAAAGTTAAGTGGGGGTGGTAGTTAGTTGTTACATAAAGTGTGTTACACACTCCTTTTCTTTTCTTTTTTTAATATATATTTTTTATCCAAAAAAACTGAAAATGTGACACACAGTGTGTAACACTGCATTCTAAACTTTTTTTAAAATTTCTATTAAAAAAGAATAAGTTAACTAATTAATTTTGAGAGAGTTTTTTGAAAAAAGATTTATAAAATCATTCACATGTATTAAATTGCACAATTTATTAAATTATTTAAATAAATTATGTTACCATTAAGTATCACATGACCAAAAATAAACATGAATAATTTTTTAAGTTACTAGTTTTTAGCAAAATTCTATGGTAATTATGACAAAAGGCAAAAATCCTCAAAAGATCTAAGGTATATATTTGGTATGATGGACAAAAAAACAAGAGGGAAGTGTATCAATTTGTGGGCCTAGAAAATAATGAAGAGGGCCTAAGTCTCTAAGATCAAATTTGGAGCTCAATTGGATAATCAGATGAGTTATAAAAGAGGGATGGTTTTCTCTAATGATAATATCATCAGCATACAGGAACAAGTATAGCAGATTGGAAGAATGGCTGTAGATAAAGAGTTTATCATTTTCACTTGAAGCTACAAAGCCAAGATTAGTAATTGAAAGTTCAACCTTTCAAACTAGGCTCTAGGAGCATGCTTAAGTCCATAAATGGTCTTTGTGCAAAAGATAAACATAATTAGGAAAATAAGGATGTAAATAGCCTTGAGGTTGTGTCATGTAGACTTCTTCCTTCAAGACCCCGTGAAGGAAAGGATTACTAACATCATGCGCTTCAAAGACCAATTGCAAGAGCAGGAATCAATCTCTCTGTTATTGGTTTAGCAACTGGACTGAATATTTTATCATAATCAAGTCCATGTTGCTGTAAATTATCCCTTGCAACTAGTCTGGCCTTGTAACGGGCAATGGAGCCATCATTGCGTACTATTTGAGCTTATATACCCATTTACAAGTGACAATATTCTTATCTAAAGGAATTGGAACGAGAGACCAAACCTACTGCTTATGTAAAGACTGGAATTCGGAGTCCATTGCAGTTGACCATCGAGGATATTAGAAGGCAATGGCATAAGAGGGAGGTTTCTTATACGTATAGTCAGTGATGGCTTTATAAATTTTGGATTTATGAATTAATGCCTAGTTAATAACGATTAAACATGGGTTGAGAATTAATACGAGTTGCAAGAGGAATAGAGAAGGAATTAAGGAATAGTAAAGGGGAATATTGAGATGACAGTGAATCAAGAGAAATGGAAGAACTGGTCAGAGAATTTCAAAAAGTAATGACTTAGCTATTGCAAAAGACAAGAGAATTAGATTAAGTTGTTGGAGTGTCAAGAGAAGGAAATGAATGAGAAGCTGTACTAGGTAATGAAAGTAGTAGCCAGTGATCAAAATCATATGTATGGATTGAATGAGAAGAGGCTAGGGATAATTGACCAAAATTTAGGACAAGACAATCCAATTGAATAAAGCATAACCTGTAACATAAACTTTGTTGGTAGAGGGATCGAGACACAAATAACATTTGGACAAAGTAGGGTAGCCTAGAAAGATAACTCAAAGGATCTTGGCTGAAATTTATGTTTATTATAATGCATGATTGAACAAAGGATAATAGGCACAACCAAATTAAGGTCTTAAGGGCGTTGAGAGGTGGAGGATATGAGTGCAATTGTTCCCATGGAGATTTGAAGCCAAAAAGAGATGAGGGTAACATGTTTACGAGATAAAGGGGAGTAATGAAAGACCAATAATTGAGAAGTAATTGGACTTACGTAGTATATCTAGGCCTGTCTCAATAATATAACTATGTTTTCTTCAAAAATTATCCTTTGTTGAGGAACATAAAGATAAGATAAAAGGATGTAAAATAGCATGAGTGGAGAAAATTATTGAATTTCTGATTTTGTATATTCTCCTCTACCATCAATCCCAATGGTATGTTTGTATGAAGAGATTTTAGGGAGGATGGAAAATTGAGGAGAGAAAAGTGGAGAGAAAGCATTTTTAGGGGATTTTTAGTTGGGAGAGAAAAAAAATGGTAGGGCCTAGTGTTTTCTCCTTGAGTCCACCAAAAAATTTTCTCCTCAAATTGGAGATGTGTTTTGGACACAATTGCCCCTCCCAAACGTTACTTTTTCAGACTTTTTCTTCTTTGCTTTTTTGTTTTTCTCCACTGATGATCCATTCTTCGTTTTATTTTTTCTTCTTCTTATTTGCTTTTTCTTTTACATTGACCCTTTATTTGTTTTAATTCTTTTTTTCTTTTTTTTTTTTGGGCATGATACATGCTTCTTTTTTTTTTTTTTTTTACTTTCTCTTTTGTATCAGGCATGATTTTTTTTTTTTTTGGGTGATTGCCTTTTTTTTGTTAACTCATTTTTTTTAATTGGAAATCATTTTTTTAACAAGGTCTATAAGTACATTTATACAAAATCTATTTTCTATCATTGCATTTTTCTTCTTAACTAAACAAAATAATTTCCACCCCTCCATTTTTCCACCCTCCCAACCAAACACAAGTGAGGGAGACTAAAATCTCTTATATCCTCACACTTTTTCACCTCTTCTCTATTTTCTATCCTCTCATTTTTCCATCCTTCTAACCAAATGGACCCTAGGGAGATGAAAAAGTGGGAGGACGGAAGGAATGAAAATGTGAGAGGATAGAAGAGATTTTATTTTCTCTATTTTGTATTTGGTTGGAGGTGGAAAAATGAAGGAATGGGAAAAAATGAGTTTGTATAAATTTTCTCATATGTCCTTATTAAAAAATGATGCACAATTAAAACAAAAAGTGGTAATCACCCAAATTTATTAAAGAAGAAAAATCATGCCTAGAAAAAAAAAGGTAAAAAACAAATTTCCCATCTAGTTAAACCCTAAACTAAAAGAAAAATAGCATAACAAAGGAAAGCGCCCACAACACCTATCACGCCAAAAAAAAAGTTCCAGCATGTAAGAGGAGGAGGGGGGTAGTTTAGTCATTGGTACAACTATTCCTCTCCCTTCTATTTTTTCCCCAAATTGGAGAGAGAGAATATTGGTGGGCAAAAGGATAAAACACTTGGGCCTCACCAATTTTCCATTCTCCCTTTCTCTCCAATCAAAAATCTATAAAATTAGTTCTCTCCACTTATTTTCCTTTATTTTCTATCCTTCTTACTTCTCCCCTAACCAAACGGACTCTAAGAGTTCTAATTTTGGTGGAATATTGAGTTTCAACTAGGGTTTTAAAGTGTTTAAAAATTAACAGAACTTCATATTTCTCTTTTTAATTTAAAAAAAAAAAAAAAAAACCGTGTAATCTTGTGGAATCATTTACAAAAATGACATAGAATCTGAAACCAAGAATTGATAGAAGGGGTGCAAGCCCCTAGACATCATTATGTACAAGCTGGAAAGGAACTTAGAAGACATATCATGTTTAGTCAATGAAAAACTACGCATTTTAGCACTTATGCAGTATGTACTGTACATACTGAACAATCTCATTCATGTGACTAATCTAAATAATACACATTAATGGTTTTATGAGTTGTTATGTAACAGGGTTGAGGAGATTCTTCAAAAATTAGTTTAGAGGAATGCTTTGTCCAGTCAGCTTCTACCATGGAACTACTGCTTCATCTTGGCTTGACCTAATGCCCTTGTTATGAAACATCCGATTGGACTAATTGTGCGGCCCAATCCAAAAATTCAAAAGGATGGGCTTTACTAAGCTTAGATCAATTACACCACAGAAAGTGGACTCTCCTATTTCCAATGAAAGGATGACCTTAGAACAGGATTTAGGCCCAAATCTAGTAAAAAATTCACCATGGAAGTGGCGTCTGAGAACTTTTCTGACTTACAATTGCTTCCACAGAAGAAATTTTTCAAAATTAAAATTAATATAATCCGTCCAACAATTGATATGTAACAAGAAAGACCAAATCAGTTACTCATATTATCAATTGAAAATGATGTTACCGTAATTTGGATAAATAATTTTATTATTAATTTTGCACTTCAAAAGTTGAGAAAAATATATTTCAAATAAAACATTATATCTCAAATTGTATCAAGTTGATCTAGGAATCTGAGAAGTTTCAATTAACAACATATTTCTTTCATTTTTGTTAATCTTAGTCCAGAATAAATGCACATTTTTTATGTACGTAATGCTTGTTAAAAAAAATAATGGAAACGCTAAAATGAGATATTCCAAGATTTCACAACAAAAATGCATACTATACAAGCCTAGATTCTTTCATATACAATCCACAAAAAATAGTTAAAAATATTAAGAAATTGAAAACAAAAATTATATCTCAATAGCCGCACAACACTAGCAAAAGGCAGTTACAAATCACTAAATAAAAACTATTGACCTTCAAGCAAGTATAGCATCACACGGAGACACACACATAGTTTATACATACAATTACTCTCCCTTAATGTTTGATCATTTCCTTTTTGTTACTTGATAGGTTCAGAGAACCTTATAAATGCACCTCCTTAAAAAAATGATTAGTTCAACAAAGGGCAAACTATCCATCAAAACCATACAAAGCTCAAGGAGATGAGGAAAAAGATGGATTGAAAGCAACTTGCTTAGCACAACTAAGCACTTCTTGAGGCCCAGCTTCTTCTCTGTCAACACCCATAAGATCAAGGTAATATAGGTAATGGGAGATAATGTTGTTCGTGGACTCATTATCACCATGACCACAAACAAGATCTCCGTAAAGCACATTCATGGTAGTACCAAATCCAGAAACTCGCTGGGCTAGAGTGTCATTTTTGGTGGGTGTCTAGGTGCCAAGAAAGACATCATGTGCTAAAGGCTGATGTTTCTTAATTGGCATCATCCACTTCCAAAGCGCAACTTGGAAGGCCAAGGTAGCATTTTGCTCAATGTATTCTGGATGGTTTAATAAATCCACCTTCAAATCTTTACCTCCTTTTCCATAATTGTAGTTCCTATTGAAAGCATAAGTAAACAAAAAAAATTTGAATTGACGCATGCAATTTGAATTGATCTACACTAAATTCGTTTGAAGAATGCATCACTTAGATACTCATATTTGAATTATGCTAGAAAATAATCTCATTTTGGTGTATTTCTTAATAGAAAAACATAAATCTTTGAACGAAATTTCAACTTTGGATAAAATTAATCGACATAAGATGATAAAATAATTCAGATGCAAAGATATACAGGATGTATGATCAATGTTAGTGTAAATGATAAAGTAGATACCAATAGATAGGTAGAGCACCATGACCAAAGTATGCAACTCCAGGAGCACATGGATAAGCATTTTTGTAATGCTCATCACAATAATTCGAATTGGAATTCATTTCCTTGTTATAGCATGAACCCCATGCTAATTGATCCATGGTGGCCAATTTATTTCCACCTGAAAAAAAACAACAAAAATCCACTTTTACTTTGCATGGATATGCTGTGCTCCAAATTAGTTTAGTTCCAACTTAAATTGTTCTTTGGAGAAAATGAATTTAGTTAAATCACTATATGATTAGACTCACTTACAAGCCAACACTTTTCATTCATTTGGTGAAAATACAATATAAAATTTTTAGGTTAAATTACGAAGCTAATCCTCCCGTTATTGAATAAAGTTCAATTTGATACTTATACTATTAATTCTATCAATTTGGTCACTCAACTTTAAAATTAAGTCAACTTCATACTTTGGTCTAATGTATGTTTAAATATTAACATAATTAAGAGTTGAAATTGATTTAATTTTTTTTAAAAAAAATTACATTTTCTATAATAATCTTCTAATATGTGTTCTATTACCCTCCTTAAATTTTAAACGAAGAGAATATTCAAGGATGAAGTAAATTGATTTTGAATTTTTTGTAATAGATTTTGAAAGTTGAGGAATTAAATTGGCACAATTAATTTTTGAAAAAATAAATTAATACAAATAACTAAATGATATAAAAGAATTAAAACATTACAATCCATTTCCAACTTCATCAAATTAAAACTTGCTTTTTGATATATATATATATATATATATATATATATATATATATATATATATATATATATATATATATATATATATTAAGAGAATTTAGAAAGTTAGTTATGGCTTTAAAAAATGTCAAAAATACCCCTAATCTAATTAGATAATCCTTATTCTTAAAAAATAAAAATAAAATGGGGTTAAAATTGTAATTCAACAAAATTTTAAATTAAAAAAAAAAAAAAACTACTAGAAAAACTTTTTCCCTAAAATTAGCACTCTCTTTATTTAAATATATTTCACGCATGTTTGATGCATTTTTTCCTAAAATCTAGCATACACTAAACCTAGCAGTTTACTCCATTTCAAATCCTAAATTTTAGTTTCTTAAAAATTCCTTCTTGTGTAACCTCACTAACAATAAATAAATTAAAAAAAATTAAAAAATTACATTAAACTCAAAAAAAAAGAAAAAGAGAGCATCATCGCACATGTGTAACACATGTGATGAGGCTAGTGTGTATGTGTGTGTGTATATATATATAAACTCGATAATTAGAGGATGGGTTTTGAACCCTAGGTCTTCAATATAATAAAATTAAGTTTCAAATAAGTTTAAACACAGGACACACCATGATATATTTTATACTTAAACCCCTACAAAATTTGAATCCTCAAATTTATATTAAACCCCCCCCCCCCCCCCCCCCCCCAAAAAAAAAAAAAAAAAAACCAAACCAAACCAAAAGGTATGGTTTAAAAATCTGATTCTAATTTGGTTCTAAAAAATATTTAAAATATGGGACCCTTTTGTTACGTGCAAAAGAAGTGGAGTTTCTGTTACAGATTTTAACGTTATGCTTGCTGCAGAATATTTGGATGTTTGCTTAATTTTAGGATCAGAATAAGTTGTTGCATAATATTAGGATTAATTGCATTTGTATTTGCATTTTAGTAGGATAAGGGAATTTGTTTATCAAGTGTTTGGGGGGTAACGGCTAGTGGAGCTAGTGTTTGAGTTTTATTAGGATAGTTTGTTCCTAAAATGCAAGGCTTATCTTGTATAAAAGGAGCAGTAGTTTATTTGAATAAAATCATCATATAAGAATTATTTATGCAGAGTAATCTGTAGAGGTCAAGAATTCCTCAATCAATCCTAATTTTCTTTTTAGTGTTTATCATTCCATTAATTATCAAAATAGGTAAAGGTCAAGTCTTGTACGTACCAAAGTGGTATCAGAGCCTAGGGATGGATCAACGTGTGGAGCAGCTTGAACAGAATGTCACTACACTCCTCACCAATCAACAGCAAATGCTTGAAAAGGTAACTGAGCTTTTTACAAAGCTTAGTTCCTTTAATTCACACCGTGAGGAAGGAGAAAGCTCCCATGGCCAACCACGTGGATCACACAACCAATGGGGAAAACGTGGTTCACAACAAGGCGGAACCAACCAATCTTACGCCCCTTGCTTGGTGAAACTTGATTTCAGGGGCGGCTTGATGCATTTGGGGGCCTAAGGCGAAAATTGATCATCTTGTTTTAGATGCAAAATTACTACTAATTAAAATGAACTACAAAGAATTTTTTTTCTTTTTTTAGAAATTTTATAGACAGAAAAATTCAAAATTTTCATCCTTGTTGATGTGGTAGATTGATAGTGGTAAGTAAAACAGTGGTGTTAGTGGTAAATTTAGATAAAAACTAGTAAAAGTTTGCTAACTAAACTCTTATTATTATTCTTTTTTTTTAGAAGTGCAACATTCACAATATTTTTTACAACAAATCCTAGATTTTAAACTGCTTTTTGTTTTCTATTTGAAAATATCACAATAATTATTTTTTTGCCATCAACAATAGGCTGTAACAACCTACTACTTAGCATTAGTTGTAAAAATGTTGTGAAAAATATTTTGGACATTGCATTTTTCTCTATTTTTTTATTTGTTTTTCATCTGGTAAAAAAAATTATTTTATTTATTGATTATAAATAACCCTATTGATTAAAATTTGGGGGCCTTTTTTTTACTCGGGGCCTTAGACGACCGCATTTTTTGCTCCACCATTCAGCCGGCCTGCTTGACTTCCCAAGATTCAATGGGAGTGAAGACTGCACCAGTTGGATTTGCCGTGCTGAACAATTCTTCCGTTTCCATGAGACGCCACTAGAAGACCAGGTTGCACTTGCCTCTTTCCATTTAGAAGGGGAAGCTCAACTCTGGTACCAACTTCTCCAACAGGGAACAGAGTTTGTGACGTGGGAAGTATTCAAAGCTGGCCTTTTGGCTCGCTATGGACCAACCCAGTTCCATGACTTTTTTGGAGAGCTGACCAAATTGCAACAAATGGGATCAGTAAGAGAATACCAATCCCGATTTGAACAACTTCTTGCCAAGGTGGGTCACTTGACACCTACTCGTCAAGTTAGTTGCTTTGTCAGTGGGTTGAAGGAGAACATCAAGGCAGATGTCTTGGCTGGACGTCCTACTGACTTAACCACAGCCATCAGACTTGCTAGGTTGTATGAGGCACGAAACGCTTCTCAAAGAAAAATAATTCAGCCAAACACTACCAGCAACCAAGTAACAACTCCAGTGGGGATAGATCAACCCGATTCACGCTCTCCATCAACGGTACGACGAATGTCACAAGCAGAGCTTAAGGAGAGAAGGGAGAAGGGTTTATGTTACAATTGTAACGAGATGTTTGTACCAGGTCATCGGTGTAAAAAGCTTTTCTTAATAGAAGCTTGCAATGAAGAGGTTGATGGAGATGTAGTCATGGATATGGAGTCCTTTAGGGAAGCTGACAATTCAGAAATTTCGTTGCATGTTATAAGCGGAATTAATAGCTCCAAGACCATGAGAGTTCAAGGGCAAATTGGCAACACATTTCCCATTGTGCTTCTTGATTCCGGAAGCACCCATAACTTCATTAGTGAATGCTTGGCAATAAAGCTCATGATACAATCAGATTTGGGACAGCATGTTAAGGTGAAATTAGCTTTAAGAGAGAAGCTGGTCAGCCGAGGAAAGTGTACTGGAGTCTCAATCAAACTCGGCAATTTCTTTACTAAGGCTGATTTTTACATCCTACCCCTTGAAGGGTATGAGGTGGTAATGGGGACACAATGGTTATGCACCCTTGGAGAGATAATGTGGGATTTTTCCAAACTAGTCATGAGGTTTGTAAACGATGGAAGGGAAATCACATTGCAAGGGGTTTCTGTTGATTCCAAAAGAATTTCAGCCATGCTCAATTGGTCACAAACTCGAACTTCCAAAGCCATGAGAAGCTTCCATGGATTAACAAGGTACTGTCACAAAATTATTAAAGGTTACAATAAGATTGCAGCACCTCTAACCCAGATGCTAAGGAAGAGTTTATTTAGTTGTATCCTTGTGGTTAAGTCAATCTCTCAGCAGCTGAAGGAGGCCATGACCACAGCACTACTGTGGGCCTTTCCAAATTTCAACCAAGTTTTTGTCATTGAATGTGATACCTCAAGATCAAGAATAGTAGCAGTCTTGCGACAAAAGCAACTAATTGCTTCTCACGGCCACACTCTTCATAGGAAAAAGTTGCTGCTCTCAACTTATGACAAGGAGATGTTGGCGCTCATCATGGCAGTACAAAAGTGGCGTCACTACCTCCTAGGGAGAAGATTCATAGTGAGAATGAACCATAGAAGTTTAATCAAGATGGATCCTAATTGGTTTCTGGAGAGGTGGCTCTACAAATTGATTGGTTTTGATTTCACTATACAGTACAAGCTTGCTCCACAATCCTATGGTCCATTTTAGATCCTCCAAGGTATTGGTAAGGTTGCCAACAAATTAAATTTTCCAGGCAAGTCTCACATTTATTCAGTGTTTCATGCTTCCTTGCTTAAAGGTAAGTTAGCGGCCGATGTCTTAGCTCAATCACAGCTACCTGTGGTCCTTAATAGTCATGCAGTTTTGGATCAAAGGCAGCAACGAGACAAGACTAAAATTTCAGTGAATTGGCAAGGCCTATCACCAGCAAATGCTACTAAGGAGGACTTACAGAAGCTTGAAACATTAATTTTCAAATCTTGCCCTTGAGGACAAGGGCCCTTGTTAAGGGGGGAAGAGTTGTTACGTGCAAAAGAAGTGGAGTTTCTGTTACAGATTTTAACGTTATGCTTACTACAGAATATTTGGATGTTTGCTTAATTTTAGGATCAGAATAAGTTGTTGCATAATATTAGGATGAATTGCATTTGTATTTGCATTTTAGTAGGATAAGGGAATTTATTTATCAAGTGTTTGGGGGGTAATGGCTAGTGGAGCTAGTGTTTGAGTTTTATTAGGATAGTTTGTTCCTAAAATGCAGGGTTTATCTTGTATAAAAGGAGCAGTAGTTTATTTAAATAAAATCATCAGATAAGAATTATTTATGCAGAGTAATCTGTAGAGGTCAAGGATTCCTCAATCAATCCTAATTTTCTTTTTAGTGTTTATCATTCCATTAATTATCAAAATAGGTAAAGGTCAAGTCTTGTACGTACCACCATTTTTTTATTTTTATTTTTTTTTGGTTTCGATTTTTAAAACCATACCAATAAGACAAAAACCCAAATTGAAGTTCACAAAACAGAAAGTCTGCAGTACTCACAGGAGATTTTGGTGGCAACATGGGCGAGAAAAGCTGCAACTTCCTTGGTCCCAAAGAACGTCCAATTCATGTAGGTAGTACCAAAGCCATAGGGCTGGTAGAGAGCAGAGGCAGTGATAAAAGACTGGTAGTCCCAAAATCCCTTATTTGCATGGTCCTCAACCTCAAGGGAGTTACGTTTCGAGAAGATGTTCTCAAACTGGTCCGTCTTGAAGTAGTTCCGAACGGCACCGCGACAGCATCTTCCTGGTATTGCTGGATTGTTTGGGTTTTCGATACCAGGCCTAACGTATACACCTCGCCCACCCTGTCCCACTAATTCAACACTTTCAACTCCTTTAGATGAATTATCACAGCATGATTGGGTTCCGGGCATGCCCCGTTTCGGTGGCGGAAGCGTGTTGCAATAAGGACAGGGCTTCGGAAGCGAACCTCGTCTATTGTATGCCCCATTCAACGAAGAGTACTCATCACAATTCACAAGCACTACTATAAAAGCCAATATTGTAAAGAGGACAGACCGTTTATACTCCATTTTTGCATGTAACACCAATTAAACAATTAATGGTGATGACAGGAAAAAGATCTGTAACTTCACTATATATTTAAGAGGCTATCAGAAGTTGCTGCCTATAATCACGGCTTAAAAAAGAGAAAAACGCGCATCCCAAACGCAAAACATGGGAAGCGCAAAACGAGAAATGGAGTGGGAGTGGAAAAAAAAAAAAAAAAAGAGAAAAGTGCAAAACGTGGATAGGACTGTGGGAAGCACAAAACACATTTTCCAAACGCACACTTAGAACTGTACTGGCTACTGAAAAAAGGAAAAGGAAAGAGAGGGAAAGTCATAAATTACTTATTTATTTTTGTCACTATACTAACCTACTTATAATCTCCCAATCCTTTTGGCTCTTTTATCTGATCAATAAAGACCATACCTTTTGAATAAAAAACAAAATGTTTTCTTTTCTTTTTTTTCCTTTTTTTTATATAGTAAATTTGATTATACTTTTTTTTATTATACTATATCTACAATGGGTCCATCCATTTATAGATTTGTCATAAATCAATATATAAATATTGATAATTGGATAATGGCAATTTAGAGGATAGAGTAAAAACGATTATTTGGGGTGACATGAAATTTATAGTATAGATATGCTTAATGTATAAATAGATATGCTTAATTTATAAACTGACTTGACTTCCTTTTGGACCTTGAGTCCTCATGACTTCAGAATGTTTAACTTTTGTAGATTCTTTTTTACTTGAAAATGATATGAGTTGTTTCTCAAAAAAAAAAAAAAAAAAAAAATGATATAATTAGTTAAAAACACGTGAATTTTGCATTCTAAAATGGGCATATGACTTTTTTTCAAGGATCCAAGAAGAAGTTGATATTTTCGTGGAAATACTCTTGTGTGAAACCTATACCACTTGTTACTAATGGGACCCCTAGGACTACATCTATGTTCAAGGTTTTCTTCAATCTGTACTAGACTCAATATTTACTACTCTGCTCGCCCAGTTAGGTTCGCAATGGTATTTATGAAACCAACCACCCAGCCACTAATAACCACTGTATCTTCCTCTTACAAACCCAAACCCTTACTGAGATTCCAAACCCCAAACATTGCTTTGTTTTCTTCCCCAGACTTTGTTGTGCTTTCTTTATGTTGAAAATTAATGAGTTTATGGTTTGAGTTTGAATAGTTTATGACCACTAGTTCCTAACAGTAATGAGTTTATAGTTTGAGTTGAAATAGTTTTGAAATTGTAAGATTTAATTTTGTTTTATATTAATAGTTCGACAATTATAACAAGAGAGGAGAGGTTTAAACGGTAAACATTTATATAGAAACTAGCTTGTAATCTCATGCATATGCATGAAAATACTTGAAAGATACATATTAAGATGTATAGTATAATAATCTTACATATATAATTTAAATATTATTTGTGGGGCCAGAGAACTTATGACCCGGCCCACTTCCCATTAGGACCCAGGGCCCGTGTCGAGGAGAGTAGTTGCCGAGGACAAGTAGTGAAAGACCAAATAGCCTAGAGATGCAGCCGAGGATGACCCTGTCCTCGGCATCCCAAGACTTCAAAGGGAAGAGCGACATGTCGTCAAAGGCAGCCTCCAAAGCGCCCCCGGAAGAAAAGACGAGTAGAATGGGACTCACGTGGGGGTACGGAGCGGGAGTGGTTCAAGGAAAAGACGTCACCTCCGCATTGAATGCGCCCACAAACGTCCTAGCCATATTGATGGGAAAAGACTCCTGAACAGTGTAGTTTCGGTTATTGCAACTAACAGAAAGTAGGGGGAGGCGGCTGATGGGACAGGTACTCGAATAGGTACCTGCCTGATCAACAGATGGAAGGTCAAGATCAACCAAGAAGGGCTATATAATGTAAAGGTTTATGCGCCAAAAAGGGGGGGGGGGCCCTGAAACCAGGGTACCCAAAAAAGGGGAGAGAAAGAATTAGAACATTAAGCTTCATGGACAAGATTCACAGACAATCTTAGCTCGTCTCTATGCGTCCACCATGAACATCATGACCAACCACTGTCCGGTGACCAAGGCCTAGCCTTTCAGCCCACGCTCTACAAATTTATTGTTTGGGCCTTTAACGTGCGAACCCAACATCAGTCTGGGGTCATTACAAATTGAGTCCTTACAATTGGCGCCGTCTGTGGGAAGGCTTGTGCATTGGCACAGGCGGCAGTTAGTCATGGTGGGATCAAGCCCTTGTCGACAAGGGTACCTCAGAAGAAATAGTTTTGGCAAAGGGGCTAGCTAGGCGAAAGCCTCTCCATCATTTCCAGCAGTTGTAGTTCTAATTCAGCTCCCACTTAGGGCTACCCTACGAAGTGCCAATGGCACGGGTAGTTCTAGGGGCTTCAGTTTTGGACAGAACCAAGGTATTGCATGGTCCTCGGACTCAAACCTATGGGGAAACCAAGTACATCAAAAAGAAAATCTAAGTTTTGGACAGAATCAAGGTATTGCAGGGTCCTCGAACTCAAACCTATGGGGAAACCAAGTACTTCAAAAAAGAAAACCTAAGTTTTGGACAGAACCAAAGTCTTGCATGGTCCTCGGACTCAAACCTATGGGGAAACCAAGTACATCAGAAAGAAAACCTAAGTTTTGGACAGAACCAAGGTCATGCATAGTCCTCGGACTCAAACCTATGGGGAAACCAAGTACATCATAAAGAAAATCTAAGTTTTGGACAGAACCAAGGTATTGCATGGTCCTCGAACTCAAACCTATGGGGAAACCAAGTACATCAAAAAGAAAATCTAAGTTTTGGACAGAACCAAGGTATTGCATGGTCCTCGGACTCAAACCTATGGGGAAACCAAGTACTTCAAAAAAGAAAACCTAAGTTTTGGACAGAACCAAGGTCTTGCATGATCCTCGGACTCAAACCTATGGGGAAACCAAGTACATCAAAAAGAAAATCTAAGTTTTGGATAGAACCAAGGTCTTGCATGGTCCTCGGACTCAAACCTATGGGGAAACCAAGTACATCAAAAAGAAAATCTAAGTTTTGGACAGAACCAAGATATTGCATGGTCCTCGGACTCAAACCTATGGGGAAACCAAGTACATCAAAAAGAAAATCTAAGTTTTGGACAGAACCAAGGTCTTGCATGGTCGTCGGACTCAAACCTACGGGGAAACCAAATACATCAAGAAGAAAATCTAAGTTTTGGATAGAACCAAGATCTTGCATGGTCCTCGGACTCAGGCCTATGGGGAAACTAGATACTCCAAGAAAATCTAAGTACCAGATACGGCCCAATAACACGCATGGCACCTCGGATGATGCCTTTAGTCCCTCAGAAGTATGTATAGGTACAAATTCAAACTCTGAAATATGATCACAAGTATGTTATGTGTACAACTATTCATCCATATTAAGATAACTAGATCAAAAACCATGAGATTCGTAACCATAATAAATATCCGCGAGGATAACCGACATGTAATTTAAAGGAAAAAGGAGGAAAAGAATTTCATATATGTGGTCTAGGAGTTCAACTACAAGCAAATTATAAAGTCTTCAAAATAAAAAGGAAACTAGTTAACAGTTAATCTAGAAACAAATACAAAAGTCGGCTTGGGCTTTTACTTCTTCAATTTCGTTTGGGCCACATCCTGGGAAAGCTGAGCGGGATTAGCCTCAGAGCCTTGGGAGACATCTCCTTCTTGGGAAGGCTCGACAAGATCAGCCTCGGTGCCCTGGGGGACATCAGTAAGGGGAATGACCTGAAGGGGCTGAACAAAGATGGCTGGCTTCTCGGCACAGGAGATCTGGGCACTGACTGTAGACGGGGCGAACTCCTGAGGCATCTCGGGATTCAGACCTCCAGGTGCTTCTGTCGCAGCATGGGGCTCCCCTCCTTCAGTCGACTCGCCAGGAGTGACGACGATCTGAGCAACTTCCGACTAAGCAGCCTCAGCCTCCTGTGGAGCGCTCATAGCCTCGGAGCTGGTGGAGGCGGTCTCACGGATGGCTGGAGAATAAAATACGCTCTCCGCCTTCCATAAGTCGGACGAAGCTTCCACCCCAGCTTGTTTAAGGGCCTCTTCCCAAACCTGGGAGCAGTATAGCCTGCATACTCTTGGGATTTGAGCTTTAAGGGAGGCCTGGGTATCAGCCACCCCCGCCTCGTAACCCTCCTCCTCGGCCTTGTCCTTAGCAGTTTCAGCCTCAGTTCTAGCAAACTCAGCCTCCTGCTTGGCCCTCATTGCTTCATCCCTGGCAAACTCAGCCACGCCCTTAACATTGTCTGCCGTGATCAGTTTCTTCTTCAAATCACTGATCTGCTCCTTAGCTATCTGCAATTGCTCCTCGGCAGTGAGTAGGCACTTTGTCTGTTCCTCGGCCTGTTTTTGGGCACCAGTTAAACCTGTCAAGGCACTATCCCTGTCTCGAGCGGCCACCTTTAAGTCCCCCCTAGCCTTCACGAGGTCAGTCTCGGAAGCTTTGAGGGTCCGCGCAGCATCTATGCGTTTGGTGCGCTTAACCTCGGCGGTCTTACTCTACCCCTTAACTTCTTCCTCCATCCTATAGGTGGCCTGGATAGCCTGCCAATTGAGATGAGTATATTGTGAATGAAAATTCGGGAGCCAGAATTGATAGAGTCTTAGGTTTCAAGAGTCTTACCATACCCAGGTACCTCTTCGCGCTGAGGAATCCTCCTACATCCTCATATTCTTCAACTCCTCCATATCAGTAGGAAGCAGCATGGTCCTCCCTAACGCGTCGGCCACATAACCGCCTTCATCGTCTCCAAGGTTCCTCATGGACGCGTTCTCCAGCAATGGCTCCCCGTGGAGCATCGGGGCGGGAAGCCAAGCACTCGGCACGGATTGGGCTTCGATCCCTTTCTCCTGGCTTTGGCGCCCGATCTTTAACTGTTTCTAAGCTCGCGGGGCTTCATCCCTCTCCTGAGAGGATTGGGATTTTCCCCCATCCATGGGTTCCTTACCCTTGGGACTCCTCTTTCTCTTTGAGCCAGTGGGCTCCGGCCGAGGAGGAAGAGCTGATTGGGGAGGAGCAGGAAGTTTGGGACGGGGAGATTGTGGCTGTGACTTAGTAGAGGAGGACCTAGTTTGGATGGGCTGGGGCTGTGGTGGCGGAGTTGGAGCATTGGATTGTGGTTTTCCCTATGCACCCTTCCCCGGCTGACCCTCGATGAGGTCGAACAAGTTGGTCGGGGGCTTTCTCTTAAGACCCATCTCGGCTCAGGAGAATGTTCCCATTGATAACAGTTCCGCTTCGGACAAGTCAGGGTCACCCAGATCACCAGAAGGATCCTCGGATGGGTCAGCTTGGTCAAATGCCCCAAAACCCTCCTCGGACAGACCCAAATTACCTTCGTCCTCCGCTGCCTGATGAGACGACGAAGAGTCCACCAATGGGATGCCCTCAGGGATAGGAGATCTTTCGGAGATCAAAAACCCTTGTTCGACTACAGTAATTTTCGGAAGCCGAGGATGGTTAGCGCTGACCACGTGCTTTGGGTCGGCAAATGACTTCTGAATGGGATTGTACCCTAAGATTTTGTGAGCGGCTCTGACTTGACCATCCTCATCATTTACAAAAACTGCCGCTTGAAGAATAGTCTCCAAATCAACCCGGTTAACCAGATGAAAGTGTCGGTTAAAGGTGTTGGGATCTGCAAAAAGAGGCATGTACATGGTTAGTAACCAAACCACACCAAATTAAAATGGCGCAAAGGATTGGCACCCGTCTACTCTCTATGCCCCACCTGGTTCTCCCTCCACCATTGGGCATGGAAGGCCATCATGCCATTCCCCGGATACGATAAGAAAATCCTTGTTCAACCCCTTGTTGGAGTCGGGGAGGCACTAGATTAGCCGAACCCTATCGTCTCTCGCCTTCATGTAGTAGGACTTGCCCTTCAAATTTTGGAGATTGTAGCACCAATTTACGTCATGATGGGTTAGTCTTAACCCCATTTTTTCGTTTAAGGCATCCACATAACCCAGAATCCTAAACATATTGGCAGCGCACTGGGTGGGAGCTAATCGAAAATGCCTAAGGTAACTCTTCATTACCGGCCCCATGGGGATTCTCATACCCCCCTCTACGAAGGCGAGAATGGGAATTACCACCTCGCCCGTCCTTCTCAGAAAATGCCACTCCCCCATCTTACAGTGCCTCAAACTTACATTGGGGGGAATCCTATAATCGGCGATGAACTTTTCCATCGCCTCTTCAGTATCAACCAATTTTCTCAATTTAACCATCTCTAAGCGCTACTAAACAAACTCAGTGGATGACGGGAGAAGGAGAGGAACAAGAGAAAAATAAACCTAGAAAAGAAAAAGCATGAGTTAGTGAAGGCAAAGAACTTACAGAAAAGAGGAAAGGTGCCTCGGACAGGCTTTTTGTGCTGGAGATCGACTTGAATTTGGACGAAAGTTTGATTGAACCCAGGATATATGCGCTAGAACTCCTAAGTGCAAAAGTGAAGAGACAAATCAGTTCCAAAAGTCATTTATACCTCCCATCGAAAGTAACTGCACGAATTTTCCCGCCCATAAAGGCAAGGAAATCTCCACCGTTAGATCACTATCGCGCCGTTGAACGAGGGAGGCACAGAGCCGCCCACATTTAATGAAGACACGTTTCACCTTCCAAAAGCCCCAAGAACGTGTCTCGGGCAGACGAAGAGTCTCGGGAACCGATAGGTGACAAGGATTGACAAGCTTTGGCAGAGGCCTGATGTCATCAAAACCCTCCTATCCGTCCGAGGATCCGGACAGTAGGATTTTGAGGAGCTATTGTGGGGCCAGAGAACTTATGACCCAGCCCACTTTCCATTAGGGCCCGTGTCGAGGAGAGTAGTTGCCGAGGACAAGTAGTGAAAGACCAAATAGCCTAGAGATGCAGCCGAGGATGACCCTGTCCTCGGCATCCCAAGACTTCAAAGGGAAGAGTGACATGTCGTCAAAGGCAGCCTCTAAAGCGCCCCCAGAAGAAATGGCGAGTAGAATGGGACTCACGTGGGGGTACGGAGTGGGAGTGGTTCAAGGAAAAGACGTCACCTCCGCATTGAATGCGCCCACAAACGTCCTAGCCATATTGATGGAAAAAGACTTCTGAACAGTGTAGTTTCGGTTATTGCAACTAACAGAAAGTAGGGGGAGGCGGCTGATGGGACAGGTACTCGAATAGGTACCTGCCTGATCAACAGATGGAAGGTTAGGATCAACCAAGAAGGGCTGTATAATGTAAAGGCTTATTCGCCAAAAAAGGGGGGGGGGGGGGCGGGGCCCTGAAACCAGGGTACCCAAAAAAGGGGAGAGAAAGAATTAGAACATTAAGCTTCATGGACAAGATTCACAGACAATCTTAGCTCGTCTCTATGCGTCCACCATGAACACCATGAGCAACCACTATCCGGTGACCAAGGCCTAGCCTTTCAGCCCACGCTCTACAAATTTATTGTTTGGGCCTTTAACGTGTGAACCCAACATCAGTCTGGGGTCGTTACAAATTGAGTCCTTACATTATTGATAGTCATTCTTACTCTTCAAAAAGTCTTGTAAGAATATTATTAAGTAGAAAATGTAAATTTTCCATTTTTAAAATATTTTTATATTAATTAATTTTAGACTCTTTGATTTTTATATACAATAGCTCACTTGAATGGATATTTATGATATGAACTCACATTTGATTACAAAATTAAGAAATAAAACTCTCTCTAAAAATAAATAATTTAGGACACATGATGCAAAATTGGACTTCAATTGTAGAATCTAATTAGATTTTCTCTAAACTTTACCTATTAATATATATATATATATATATATATATATATATATATATATATAAAATTTTTGTGCCAAATGAATTGTTTTTAGTTATAAAAAAAAAGGCTCATAAATATAAAATCATTCAAACTCTCTCTTCCTCTAATTTTATATATAGTGTTAGACATATGATTATGTTTTTTTATAGTTTATTTATATTGGACTCCTCGTTTTCTACTCTAAATTAACTCATTTGGCACAAAAATTAAAAAACTTCGATTAGATGGAACATGTGTCATAAAATTAAACTCTAATCGAAATCCATTTTTTACACTGAACTAACTAACTTGGTTCAAAAATTTAAAAATACTTCGATTAAATGGAACACGTGCCGTAAAATTAAACTCTAATTGAAATCCAATTTTTACACTGAACTAACAAACTTGGTTCAAAATTTTAAAAATTTTGATTAGATGAGACAAGTGGTGCAAAATTAGACTCTAATTGAATTCCAATTTAAAATCTAATTGAATTTTCTCTCAACTTTACTTATTAATATATATATATATATATATATATATATATATATATATAACTTATAAACTTGAATTGTTTTTAGTTCTACAAAAAAAGAAAAAAAAAAAAAAAGCTCATAAATATAAAATCATTCAAAAATTATGTTTTTATTTTATTTTATTTTATTTTATTTTATTATGGTTTACTTATATTGGACTCTTCTTTTTTACACTAAATTAACTCATTTGATGTAAAAATTAAAAAAACTTAAATTAGATGGGACACATGTCGCAAAATTGAACTCTAATTGAAATCCAATTTTGACATTGAATTAACTCACTTGGTAGAAAAATTTAAAAACTTAGATTATATGGGACACGTGGCGCAAAATTAGAACTCTAATTTAGAATTTTAATTTAAGTTTCTCTCAGCTTTATCTATTATTATATATATAGATATAATGATTATAAAGAATTATTAATTGAATTACAAAATTCTTAACAATTAAGTTATTTACCATGAAACTTCTAAAAGTATAGACTGAATTGGAAACAAGCTCTCAACCACAGATTAAAATTAAAATTTGTTCAAAAATTAATTACTAGAAAAAGGTTAAAAAGAAAAATGAGAAACATAAAGATAAAGACAATTTTTAAAAAAATTGTCAGCCACATTATTTCGTTCACATTGTATTGATGCTGTGGCACACATAGAGGGACCAATTTCACTTCCTTTAATATAAGGAGAATAATTAAGCTTCCGGTGCGATTGACGGCTTGGTGATTGCCCTTTACACACGTACGTGACACGCTTAATTGACCGGCCATGCAAGTAAATATTTATGGACATAATATTTGTGTACTATTTGTTTCCATAATATTTATTTATTTATTTATTTATTTATAATTCAAACGTTATCAAGAGAGAGTGAGATTTGAATATTGTAAGAGATATAGAACTTGTTAGAAATACTGAATGATTGTATTGTATTTCATGATCAAATAATATACATGAGTACCTTTATATAGGAGGTATATGTGTGCGATACAAGTAAAGTGTAGTACAAGTATAAGTGTGCTATACAAGTAAACTAGTTGGGCCTAAAGCCCATAACATAATACATGTTAATAGCCCCCCTCAAACTCAAGGTGGATGTGAGACCAACTTAAGGTTGTCAACTAAAGTACAAAGGCGTCCCTTAGGATGTGACTTGGTGAAGATATCTACAAGTTGATCTTTAGAGGAAACTGAGATCAGTTTGAGAGCACCATGGACAAGATGATAACGGATAAAATGACAATCGATCTTGATGTGTTTAGTCCGTTCAAGGAAGACATCATTGTGAGCAATATGAATGACACTCTGGTTGTCACAATAAAGAGAAGTAGCAGAGGATGTAGACACACCTAAGTCTTTAAGAAGCCATCGTAACCAAAGGAGCTCAGATGTGGTATCAGCAAGGGCACGGTATTCTGCTTCAGTACTGGAACGGGCCACATGAGTTTGTTTTTTGCTTTGCCAAGAAATCAGAGAAGAACCAAGAAGAAAGCAATAACCAGTGGTGGACCTACGATCAGTGGGATCTCCTGCCCAATCAGTATCAGAAAATGCACGGAGAATAAGAGGAGACTCAGCAGAGTAGAAAAGACCATGGAATAGAGTGCCCTTTAGGTATCGAAGAATGCGCAGAACAGAAGCATAGTGAGTCGATCGTGGAGCAGACAGATACTGGCTCACCTGGTGAACAACATAAGAAATGTCTGGACGAGTGACAGTGAGATAAACTAGGCTGCCAACCAAGCGTCTGTAAAGAGAGGGATTAGCCAATGGTTTACCTCCTAAGGGAGTCAGATGCACATTAAGCTCAACTGGAGTGTCAACATTCTTGCTATCAGTGAGTCCAGCTCGAGACAAGAGTTCAGAAGTATACTTGGCTTGAGTAATATAAAGTTCATCTGTTAGGTTCTAAATGTTTAGAACAATTGGCAAATCGTGAACACAAACTTGTCTAGATATAGATCTTAGAGTCTATAGGTTTTATTAGACAATACTCAAGGTGATTCAAGTCAAGATTCAAGAACATACAAGCTACAGGAAGAAGATTTCATAATCTGTCTGGTTCGATCGATCGAAAGACAGACTCGACCGATCGAAAGTCGTATCTGCAGAATTTTAATTAAACCCAAACAGCAGTCCAAGCCCATTAAGGATTAGGGTTTCTAATCTACTTCTCCCAGTATATAAAGGAAACCTTAAGCACGTTTTTATAAGGCTTTTCAGAGAGAAAAGAGTGTGCCTCTTTTGTATTTAGGGTTTTGTTCCTAAAAGCTCTCTTATGTCTTCTACCGGTGCTATTCCATGAAGAATCTCAAGATCCGGTATTGTAGAAGTTGCTACATTCTCTAGTCATCAAAGGTGCTGATGATCTAAACCTTCAAGGGTGGTCTTGGAGTCACAAACAGGAGAGTTTGTGTTGAAAAACCTTTAAGTGGTATCTCAAAGTCACAAACGGGGGTGTTTATGTTTTGCAAAGGCCAAAGAAAGAAGGAGTCCGTGGATTCGGAGCTTGCACGTGGTCGTGTCAGTAAGTTCTACTGGTTGGTAGCAATAAGAAGTCGAGCGTGGGGGCTTGTAAGTCTTATTGTAAAACTTCAATTCTTTCTAGTGGATTTGCTTTTTACCTTGATGATAGCTAGGTTAAATCCTCCCTAGGTTTTTTACCGATTTGGTTTTCCTGGGTGATCATATCATTGTCTTATTTATTTTCCGCTGCTATGCATGATATGATTGTTTGATTGTGATAACCTAGACTTGGAATTTGGACTAAGTAACAACTTGGCTAATTAACTAGGTTAAATCAATTGTTTTAAGGGGTCTAAAAACTAACAAGTGGTATCAGAGCAAGTAGCTCTTTTGTTTTAGATCTTTTGATCTAAGAGCTGATCCTTGACCCCTGCTGTCATGGATAATTTGAATTGTCTTTCTAATCATGTTTCTGCTGTTGTTTCTGTTGATTTTATTGATACCTGTGAAACTCTTCGTAAGGAATTATTGAAATCTATGAAAATTGCTAAGAAATTCAAGGAAGAGTTAAAATTGGCTAATCTTGAGAAAGAGGAATTGCTTGTTAGATTAGATGAATCTAATAAAAAGATGAATTTTTGAGAAATCAAATTTCCTCTCAAGATGAGAAGATGAAAAGCTTGGAACAAGAGTTAGTTGAATCTAAAGCTAAAATTGAAAATTTGACTAGTACCAAGTCTGTTGTTGATAACAGAAGTGTTTCTATTTCTCTTAAGCCTAAAACTGAGAAAGTTTATATCCCTCCTTTCAAGAGGAATAATAAAGAAAAGGCTTATTTTGCTAGGTTAGACAAAGGTAAAAGTTCTGATGTTAACGCTGAAGTTTTTAAACCTATGTCTAAACCTACTGTTAGTGAGCATAATAAATCTATTTTTGTGCCTACTTGTCACCTTTGTGGTGTTGTTGGTCATATTAGACCAAATTGTTCTTTATTGAGGCAAAAACCAAAATCTGAGACTAGACTTGCTGTTAGGAATACTGATGTTCCTAAATTTGTTCCTGTTTGGCACTTTTGTGGTGTCCATGGTCACATTCGTCCTAATTGTCATAAACTGAAATTTAAGCATTCTATGTTTCAATCTAGGATTTGTGATGATATTTCTCCTGCCATAAGTCCATATAAATTGTTTCATATTCTTTTGAAAAATTTGAGCTTGTTGGCTTATGAAAGGAATTTGCAGGATTTTAGTCTTTCTCAGAAGATTAGTGTAATCCCTCAAATACACTCTGCTTCACATGAATTTTCACCTACAAAGCCGAAGACTCGTGCTAGATGGGTGAGAAAAGATTCTCAAAGGTGAGTGTTGTTTATTTGTCCCTGATTTAATTCTTTCAATTAATTGTGGACATGTTTTGTTTTTGTTTTTGGTTGTTTTTGTTTTTTTAAGTTTTTTTATTAAAAAAAAAAATTCCAAAAACATTGAAAAATTTCAAAAAGACAAAAATATTTTGTTTTGTGTCTAGTTTTTCTTTTTGAGGATTACATGAATTATGATATCTCTCTTGATTTAGAACATGCTTGACATTGTGGAGAAACTTAAATAGTATGTGTTATATATGTGCTAAGCTATTTTCGATTTTGTTTGAGTATGTACTAGTTTGTACATATACTCAAGGGTTAATTAAGAAATTGATATTTCTTGTTTGTGTACCCTCTATAGCTTAGTTAAGCACTGTCATGCATTGCATTTGCATTGTTCATTTAGCATAATATGTGCTTTTTTGTTTTTTGGTCATATAGTTTTTAAAACCAAAAAGTTTTTTGTGTTTTGTATTTCACATCTTGGATTTATAATTAAGGATTGGTCATATTATCTTTACATAACATGTTTATGTACCTTGTTTAGCTTGGATGAGCTTATTTATTGCACTTTACTAGTTGAAGCTTTGTAGTGCATGTTGTGTGGGAGATGTTTATAGTTTTTGATCACTTTGTCTTGATCTTGAAGTCACATGTGTTTGACTGTCGGACTTGTCCTTTTGAGAAAGACATAAATAACCATCTCACCACTGTTCACTAGTCAATCATGAACACCTTAGTGCATATCATAAGATTTTGTGCTCGAGAAAGTGTAGCACATGCACAAAAAGAACATAAGGTGTAGCCTCGGTTTAAATTGCTTAATGCTTAAAATTGGTGTGTACTATTAGGCTTGATGCCAAATCACATAATTAAAATTGGTATGTACATTATGAGGCAAAATTCAAGAAACTTACATGATTGCAAGCTTATGTTCTAGGAGATGTGGGAGTTATATGATGTAACTCTTTAGGTAATAGTCTCTTTTAAATTCTATGTGATGAATTTTGTAGACTTTGTGATTAATTGCTATTCACATATCACCTCACATGTATCTCAAGTTTTTGCTAGTTGCACACACTACACAAGTTACTCTTTGCTAAACTTGGTACATTATATTGTGTGTGATTTTGTTGTGGCCATCCAAGATTAAAAGTTCCTTGATTTTAATGCAAAATGTATTTAATGTTTGCACTTTGAGGACAAATTGATTGAAAATCTTGTTTTTGGAAGATCTAGGTTGAACTCAAGTGTTTTTGAAAAACTTTTAATCTCATACTCATGCATTTCATTCATGAAACAAAGTGCTTTGAGGAGTTTCTGCATTAAAATGCTCTGTTTTTCAAAAATCTGATTTTTCCAGAATTTCGATCGATCAAACCTGTTTTTCGATCAATTGAAATTGCGATTACAATTTTTGGTTTGAGTCTGCCTGACTCGATTGATGTTCGATCGATGCTCGATCGATCGGAACTGAAAAATTTCAGTTTTTAATTATTTGACCAAATTTTTTTTTCATGCATCATTTATATTTAGGATTCACATGTATTGCATTGATTTTTTTTGTATCCATCGTGCAGTTTTGCAGTCATATCTCTCATTATTTTCACACATAACATGCATACACTTTGCTAAATTGGATACTAAACTTGATTTAAAAATTAATTGATTAAGTTTTTGAGTTATGTACTTTTTAGTATATGCTATTTTTTATGTATAAACTGCAGAAAATATTTTTCTTAAGAGATATGATGGATAATCAATGTGCAAATATTTTCTCTACTCATGCAACTGTTTATGGGTCACATAGTGCCATGTTTGCATTTTATTGAAAGAGAGAATATTTTTTCTTCATGTGTATCCTCAACTTAGTTTTTTTTTTTTTTTTAAAAAAAACTTGGTTTGTGTTTTTTTATTTATCCCCACCCTTTTTATTTTTCCCCAAAACTGTTTTTCCCAAAACTTGTTTTGTTTTTCCTATTTTAATAGGGGGAGAAATTTTTTTTGAACCTTTGTGGTTCTTAAGGGGAGTTGTTGTTCTTCATAGGGGGAGTTGTCTCTATTTTCTCTTACTCTGTTGCGTAAGTTTTCTGTCTACCTTCTAATTAGGTAGTCTTTGTCAATACGTGACAAAAAGGGGGAGACATAGATGACCTGTTTGTTTTGTTTTAGGGGGAGAATATAAAAACTTTTTGATGTATCTAACTTAGGAGGAGAGTTAGAATTTACTTTTGTTTTTTATATTCTGTTTCATATTATTGTTTATATGTCTTTCTTTCCACACATGCAGTGATGTGTTTGTTGAGTGTTTCAGGAAAGACAGGTGCATTCTGATCAAGATCTTCTACCTCTTATTGGCAACTTCTAGGTTAGGAGTCTTAGATTGGGATTTGTGATGTTATTGGGCATTTTATTGTATTGGGTTGTTCTTGTATTTGAGCATTTCACTTTGTATGAAAGTTTTGTCACGAATTGCCAACGGGGGAGTTTGTTAGGTTCTAAATGTTTAGAACAGTTGGCAAATCGTGAACACAAACTTGTCTAGATATAGATCTTAGAGTCTATAGGTTTTATTAGACAATGCTCAAGGTGATTCAAGTCAAGATTCAAGAACATACAAGCTGCAGGAAGAAGATTTCATAATCTGTCTGGTTCGATCGATCGAAAGACAGGCTCGACCGATCGAAAGTCGTATCTGTAGAATTTTAATTAAATCCAAACAGCAGTCCAAGCCCATTAAGGATTAGGGTTTCTAATCTACTTCTCCCAGTATATAAAGGAAACCTTAAGCACGTTTTTATAAGGCTTTTCAGAGAGAAAAGAGTGTGCCTCTTTTGTATTTAGGGTTTTGTTCCTAAAAGCTCTCTTATGTCTTCTACCGGTGCTATTCCATGAAGAATCTCAAGATCCGGTATTGTAGAAGTTGCTGCCTTCTCTAGTCATCAAAGGTGCTGATGATCTAAACCTTCAAGGGTGGTCTTGGAGTCACAAACAGGAGAGTTTGTGTTGCAAAACCTTTAAGTGGGATCTCAAAGTCACAAACGGGGGTGTTTGTGTTTTGCAAAGGCCAAAGAAAGAAGGAGTCCATGGATTCGGAGCTTGCACGTGGTCGTGTCAGTAAGTTCTACTAGTTGGTAGCAATAAGAAGTTGAGCGTGGGGGCTTGTAAGTCTTATTGTAAAACTTCGATTCTTTCTAGTGGATTTGCTTTTTACCTTGAGGATAGCTAGGTTAAATCCTCCCCAGGTTTTTTACCGGTTTGGTTTTCCTGGGTGATCATATCATTGTCTTATTTATTTTCCGCTGCTATGCATGATATGATTGTTTGATTGTGATAACCTAGACTTGGAATTTGGACTAAGTAACAACTTGGCTAATTAACTAGGTTAAATCAATTGTTTTAAGGGGTCTAAAAACTAACATCATCTGTAGAATGAGTGATTTCAAGACCCAAGAAGTAGCTGAGATATCCAAGATCTTTCATCTCAAACTACTGACTGAGAAAATCCTTGAGTTCTTGAATGCCACTAAGGTCATCACCAGTTATGATCATATCATCTACATACAGGAGAAGTAAAATAGTGCATTTGTCAGTGCGACGGAAAAATAAGGCAGAATCATAATGACTGGCCATGTAACCCAAGCGAGAGATGGTAGAGCTGAATTTGGCAAACCAACCTCGTGGAGCTTGTTTAAGGCCATAGACTGCACGTCGAAGGTGATACACCTTGTTTGAATCAACAGAGAGACTAGGAGGAGGTTGCATAGGTTGCATATAAACTTCTTCGCTTAAATTCCCATTAAGGAATGTATTTTTGATATTCATCTGAAAAATGTCTCATTTACTGGCAGCAGCAACAGCTAAGAGGGCATGAATAGATGAGATACGAGCAACCGGAGCAAAGGTCTCTTCATAATCAATCCCATACTCCTGTGTAAACCCTTTTGTAACAAGACGAGTTTTGTAGCGCTCAATGGACCCATTAGAGCAAGCCTTAATCTTGTAGATCCACTTACAACCAACCACAGATTTCCCGAGGGGGAGTGTCACCAAATCCCAAGTATGGTTTGTAGATAATGTATCAAGTTCCTCTTTCATTGCAATCTGCCATAAAGGGTCAGTGGAAGCCTTACGATAGGTGTGAGGCTCGTGTAGTGTAGCAAGGGCAGTGTAACAATGATAGTCAAGTAAATGTGCAGGAATAGATCTTACCTGAGTTGAGTGACGAGGTGGAATGTCTTGTGCAAGATCTTCAGGCGGAGCAGGAATAGGGGACCCAAGCTCAGGGTTGGGGTTGGGTAACTCGTCTTCGACCTGTTCATCTTCCACCTGTTCATTAAAGGGTGAACTAGGAAAGGAATCAGTGATATCTGGTGGTTGGACAGAAAAGTCTACAGGAGAATCAGGAGCAACTATAGGAGGATCAGGAGCAGCTACAGAAGGAATATGTGCCTCATCTAGAAAGAGATCTAAGACAGAGGAGGAAGATAGGGAGGCACAGAAGTGAGAGAGCTCGACAAAGAGGCGATGTTCCCAAAAGACAACATTGCGGGAGATACGAAGACGATAAGAGACAGGATCATAACACCGATACCCCTTTTGAGTTTCGCCATAGCCAAGAAAACAACAAAGCCTTGACCGAGGCTCAAGTTTGTTATGCTCATGTGGCTGAAGAAGAACGAAACAAGCAGAACCGAAGGAGCGAAGGTGGTGATAGTCTGGAGGTGACCCAAAAAGGTGCTCATATGGAGTTTGATTTTGGATGACAGGACTTGGAATGCGATTAATAGTATGAACAACATGAAGAGCAGCTTCGCCCCAAAAAGGAGCAGGAACTTTGGCAGAGAGAAGGAGAGCACGAACAGTGTCAAGAATATGACGAAGTTTTTGTTCAGCTCTACCATTTCGTTGAGAGGTACCTGGACAAGTTAGTTGATGAATAGTGCCATAGGAATGCAAAACAGCTTGGAAAGCATATTAAGTGTACTCAAGAGCATTATCAGATTGAAAAATTTTGATACGTTTGGAAAATTGAGTTTCAACCATTTTTGCAAAATTAGAATATACTTGCAATAATTCAGAACGATGTTTCATATTAAAAATCCAGCTATAGCGAGAGTAATCATCAACAAAGACAACAAAATATCGAAATCTACCAATACTAGAGACAGAGGAAGGCCCCCAAACATCAGAATGAATAAGGTTAAAGATATCAGTGGATATTGATTCATTAGTATTGAAAGGCAAAGCTGGTTGTTTTCCTAACTGACATGAAACACAATCAAAATTTTCTGTAGACACTGAACCTAACAAACCTCTAGAAGCTAATTGTTGTACCCGAGAAGAAGATGCATGACCAAGTCGAGCATGCCAAAGTGCAAGGGAAGGAATAGAAGGAACTGTAGTAACTACAGCAACAGAAATAGGAGCAACAAGTGGAAGACGAAGGTTGTCCACGGGAAACATTCGCCCAACTCTGGGACCGGTCCCAAGCTCCCGTCCCATCCTCGGATCCTGCACAATACACCCAGAATAATCAAAGATAATGCGATAACCCAACTCAGCTAATTGTCCAACAGAAAATAAATTATAAGAAAGGTTAGGAACATTAAAGACTCCAGGAACCGAGAGATTGGAGGTCGCAATGGAACCTATATTATGACCAGACATTGTGGAACGATTTGCTGTGCGAATATTAAGAGGGTGCGGTGCAAGTTTAAGGTCAGAAAATAAGGACGAGTGAGGTGTCATGTGATTGCAACAAGCAGAATCCATAAGCCAAGAGGTAGGAGACATACCAGATAAAGCTGAGAGAGAAGAGGAATAAGATGCATTACCAACCATACGAATGACATTGGCGATGATATTTATAAGGTCATCTCTGGAAATGGTGAAAGTGGATCCAGAAGACTGAGACTTTGCAGAGACGGGAGCCATAGGTTGGACACTCTCAGTGTTAGCAACAGTAGCAGCAGAAATGGAAACAGCTGATTTGTTGCGTTGATAGCAAGTCTCAATATTATGGCCAAAATGTTTGCAAAAATTGCAAAAACGTTTGTTGGATTGTCGGCGACGATTGTTACAAAAGGAAGAAGACTTGTCCTTATTCTTCATTTCGAAGCAAAATATGCAAAAATAGACTGCAAAAATGAAATCTACGCGAAAAACTGGGTAAGGAGCACCTAGACTGCAAAAAAGTCAACTTTGAGGAAAAGTCAACAGTCAACGGTCAAAGGTCAACTCCTAGTGATGACGTCAGCAAGATGACGTTATCTGATGACGTCAGCTAGGGCTGACGTAGATGATGATGTGGCAGAGATGACATCAGCGATGACGTCAGCAGGTGACCCAGCGGCACGTGGGGCGCATGAGCGCGTGGTTCAATCTTTGCCGAAACTTCTGTCGACGTGTGAGGGCGCGTGGAACGTCTGATGATGCCGATTCTTCGCCAGTGATGTAGATCGGAGCAAGATGATTTCGATGAGGGTGGCGGTGAGATGATCGGAGCAACACAGATGGCGCGTGGAAAAGCGGCCGAATCTTTGACCGGCACATGGCGGCGCGTGGAAGGTCAGATGATGATGATTCCGGCGACTATGTGTAGATCGGTTGAAAATCTACACGTTGATATTTCTTATGTCTTAATTGGAGGTCTGATGTGGAAGACCTGACGGAGGCAGTGATCTTGGTGGCGGTGATCGAGCTTCTGGCGGTGAAGATTCAACCTTGACACCTCTGAGGGCACAGAAAATGTTTACTAACCGAAGAAGTCGAGGCAGCGGAAAATACCAACAAAGACAGGACTGCAAGACACAGGAAGGTTAGAGCAATGGCTCTGATACTATGTTAGAAATACTAAATGATTATATTGTATTTCATGATCAAAGAATATACATGAGAGCCTTTATATAAGAGGCATATGTGTGTGGTACAAGTAAAGTGTAGTACAAGTATAAGTGTGCTATACAAGTAAACTAGCTAGGCCTAAAGTGCATAACATAATACATGTTAACAAAACCAAAGGCACAAAACATTTTCATAATTTCATTTTAATATACGGAAGTTTTATTTATTTATTAAGTTATATTGATGTATAATGAAAGTGAAGTCAATGACAAACATCCTTCTTGTTTTCTCTATCTTTTTACACACAATTCCCAGTCCAACCATGAATACACCGTACACGCTGAGTGTGTAACAACTTCCTTTCTTTTATGTTTAGCTGGACCAAAATAATTGCATCTCTTTTAGTCAAGTTTGGCTCAACTCATCGTGGGGACTAAAGTGAATATTTTAAGTGGGTTTTTTTTTTTTTTTTTTTTGTTATATTTAAATATTAGTTGCATAATATTTATAACTTGATTTTTTTATTCAAAAATATATTTGTTCTAACTTTTCAAGATGCAAAAATGCTAAGTATGTGTTTGCACTACAAAAAACTAGTTATACAGTTTTTTTTTTCTCTCTCTCTCACCGTTTTGAAAACTGCGACTATAGGAGACCTAATACAAGTCTTTTAGAAACTTCTAAAGAAGTTAACCTATTAAGACAGTTTAAAGCCAGCACTTTTTAAATCTCCGCTATAGATACTCTACTACAGCGCTTTAAGAAACTGCCACAATAGGTAGAGCTATTATTAAAATTCTACTAACATTTATTTTTCAATTGGTACTATAGCTAATCCACTTAATTGCTTTTGTGACATGGTCAATTTTAAATATGATTTTATCATTTTTAATATTCAAAAATTAATTTCTTAGACCAACTTTCTTCTCAAAAAAAAAAAAAAAAAATTATATCTCAAATTGTATCAAGTTGATCTTGGCATCTGAGAAGTATCAATTAACAACATATTAGTCTAGAATAAATGCACATTTTTTATGTACGTAATGCTTGTTAAAAAAAAATGGAAGCGCAAAAATGGGATATTCCAAGATTTCACAACTAAAATGCATACTATATATACAGGCCTAGAAACTTTCATATATGATAGTCCAAAAACGAATTGACCCCTTGTGATAAATTAATTGATTAATTAGCCAAGTTTATTAATTAATTAAATTAACATGCAAAGCGCATGGTAGCACAAACAAATCACCAAATAACTAAATATGCAGCGGAAAATAAATGATACAGTGATTTGTTTACGAATGGGGAAAATCTACACAGCAAAAACCCCACCGAGTGATTTTCAGGTCACCACTCCCAAAATTCCACTATTATCACAACAAGCGGTTACAAGTAAAAGAATCCCAGTACTTTATATCAACCTACAGTTGAACCCTTACCCCAATACCTAATTGGACTTGTTCTGTAGTGACAATTTCTCCTTTCGATGCACAGCTCCCAAGTACGTGACTAACCAATTGCGCAGATCCCAGGACGCGACTTCAATTACCAACTAGAGAAGGTTGTTGGCTGCAAAGTTCTTCAGTTCATCTACACGATGAAGATCAAGAAGATACTTGGTCACAAAATCCTATAGTGCACATACATAACAATTTCTTCAGAAGAGATGAACTAGGGCAAAACTTTGTCTCCGGTCACAATCTGCTTGAACAAACTATTCTCAAAGCTTGTGCAACTTGTGAACACTTTGACGGCCCTTAAAATAATTATTTTATATGTCTAGAGTTGTGAGAAAAGAAAACCCAAACACATAAAACTAGATTTGAGTCAAAACAGAACTGGAATTCTATTTTTCATAAAGCTCGACAAATACCTGTCTGTAGAGATGCTGTCGAGCAGCTATCGAGCCACGGGGTTGGAACAGCTTCTTAAACTCGATGGATAACTAGCTGTCGAGTTTTAATGAACAACACTTCTTCAGCTTGAATCTTGGACAGACTTGCATGTCTTCAACACTTAATCTTGAAACACAGTTTCTTAAAGTATTAAACACATCCTAGATCTACCTAAATACAAGTAAAGTGTGTTTTATCAAAGGATTAGCCAATTATATAAAATAGTAACATATGTTCCAAATAAGTGAATCACATATGTCCTAACAATATACAATCCACACTAAATAGTTAAAAAATATTAAGAACTTGAAAACAAAAATTATATCTTAATAGCCGCACAACACTAGCAAAAGGCAGCTACAAATCACTAAATACAAACTCTTGACCTTCAAGCAAGTATAGCATCACACGGAGACACAAACACACATAGTTTATACGTACAATTACTCTCCCTTAATGTTTGATCATTTCCTTTTTGTTACTTGATAGGTTCAGAGAACCTTATAAATGCACCTCCTTAAAAAAAAATGATTAGTTCAACAAAGGACAAACTATCCATCAAAACCAAACAAAGCTCAAGGAGGTGAGGAGAAAGATGGATTGAAAGCAACTTGCTTAGCACAACTAAGCACTTCTTGAGGCCCAGCTTCTTCTCTGCCAACACCCATAAGATCAAGGTAACATAGGTAATGGGAGATAATGTTGTTCATGGACTCATTATCACCATGACCACAAACAAGATCTCCAAAGAGCACGTTCATGGTAGTATCAAATCCAGAAACTCGCTTGGCTAGAGTGTCATTTTTGGTGGGTGTCCAGGTGCTAAGAAAGACATCATGTGCTGAAGGTTGATGTTTTTTAATTGGCATCATCCACCTCCAAATCGCAACTTGGAAGGCCAAGGTGGCATTTTGCTTAATGTATTCTGGATGGTTTAACAAATCCACCTTCAAATCTTTACCTGCTTCTCCATAATTGTAGTTCCTGTTGAAAGCATGAGTTAAAAAAAAGAATTGAATAGAGTAATGCAATATGAATTGATCTACACTAAATTCGTTTGAAGAATGTATCACTTAGATACTCATATTTGATTTATGCTAGAAATTAATCTCATTGTGCATGATGTTTTTCTTAATAGATAAACATAAAACTTTGGACGAAGTTTCAACTTTGGATAAAATTAATCAACATAAGATGATAAAATAATTCAAATGCAAAGATATATATGATGTATGATCAATGTTAGTGTAAATAATAAAGTAGATACCAATAGATAGGTAGAGGACCACGACCAAAGTATGCAACTCTAGGAGCACATGGATAAGCTTTTTTGTAGTGCTTATCACAATAATTCGAGTTGGAATTCATTTTCCTATTATAGCATGAACCCCATGCTAATTGATCCATGGTGGCCAATTTATTTCCACCTAAAAACAACCAAAAAAAAAAAAATCCACTTTTACTTTGCATGGATATGTTGTGCTCCAAATTAGTTTATGTAAGGACACGATTTGGAACGACCCAAGAACGATACTGGGTTCGCACGTAAATAGGCCCTAACAATATCATTTATAGAGCGTGGGTTTGAAAGGCTAGGCCTTGATCATCAGACGGTGGTTTTCCGGTTCATACATAAATAAAACGTATACAAACATAGATGAATCGTGCACGCTCTGGGAGTTTTTCTCCTAGAGGTGGGCTGGGAGGCTCTGGTTTTGGCCATTTTTCCCAGCCCCTTCTATGGATGACTTGCTTTTCTTTTTATACTAGTTTGTGTTCCTTATCCTTCGTCCACGTGTAGGGTCGACTTTTCAGGACTGATACTTGTCCCATCAGCCCATACTCAAAGTCGTTGGAGGTGGTTGTAAAAGCTGGGGAGTATGGCTCTGTCAGGTGCAGAGCTTTGAATGGCAGTAATTGCAGCCTTGACTTTATCCTTGGTCGTTATACTATCCTGCGTCTCATTCTCTACTGACATAGATATTTTAGATGTTTTCCCAAACTGCTCTTATACCATTTTTACCCTTCCTTTCGGTGTGACCTTGGATGTGCCGAGGACTGAATCGTCCTCGGCTGTGCCCCAAGTCTGTTTCATACTTGTATTACCGAGCCTGGGTTATGACCTTCCTCGGCTCGGGTCTTGGTCCTTGACGAACAAATGGGCCCAGGCCACACATTACTAGGCCCCACAATAGCCCCTCAAAATCCTGCTGTCCAACCTCTTGGTTGGAGAAGAGGGTTTTGGTAATGCCAAGCCTTTATCACGGCTTGTTTAATTCTGTCCATTAGTGCTGGTGTCCCTTCATTTACCCAAGAAACATACCGGGCTATGGGACATTCCTTTGAATTTATTTGCAGTGTGTTCCTGCTGTTGGATTACCCAAAACGTGCCTTTAATGATTTCCCTTTACGAGACCATTTAATTTCGACGGTTATCGATGGTGTGGGGAAGTGGAACGGGTATATTCTCGTTTACCGCTTTCCCTGGAGGTTCGGGCAGATTAAAGGCCTTCCGTTTCATCCTTCATATAAGAATGAAAGCCGGAGGTTACCCCTCTTTCACAGGGATCTTTCAACATTTTTAGAGTTTAAAAACCCTTAGTTTCTCCCAGAATTTCCCATATCCACTCGTTTACCCTTTGAATTACGATTCGTTCATAATAAGAAGGGGAATGAAGAGGCCATACCCCTCTAAAAAATGCCACGTTCTTGCGAAGCTCAAATTGGCTCGGTCAGGGTAGGGATGGCAGAGACTCAAGATACTTCCTACCTTCCTTTCAGCCAAAATCCGAAGCAGGAGCTCGTCGCATCAACCTCTTGGCGCGGCTGAGCTGGGATCACCCATTATCAGTACCAGCCGCTCTCTCATGAGCATAGCTAATATGGCACCAGCGTGTTAGGAACCAGGAATGACGTAGGGACAAAGTATCCCTGTTTCTTCCTTTCTTCCTTCACTGGTGCCTTCTTTGGCCTCCCCTTTTTCTTCTTTCTCTTCACCAACTCCATCCTGGTGCTTTTACTTCTTCCTCTTCTTCTCCTCCTTCTCCTTATCCATCAAAGAAGGTCCTCCTCTCAATATGGGTGCTACTGGGGCAGAATTCGGAGAGACTTCGGAGCAGAACTTAAAAAGATTTCTGTTTATTTGTGTCTTTTTTTTTTACTGTTTTTGTAACTCATTTTCTATATAGGCTTTGTTTAAGCCCTTCATTGTATGCTGTAACACCTCTTTACATTAATAAAGGTTGTCATTTCCTGATTTCGTATATTCTATTTCTACTTTTGAAATAGTTATGCTGTGAATAGACGTACTATCCTATAAAATTTTCTTTATACTCTGAACGATGCTTGGGGCCGAAATCCCAATTAATAAAAAGATTTTGCTCTATGTGTATTGGCACTATCTGGCATAATAATGCCGACTTCAATAAGCGGCATTTAGGGCAGAAACCTTTACTGAGAAAAAGATGTTTATAATGAACTTAATAAAACTGTTCGGCACAATGCTGCCGACCTGAGAAATCGATACTTAGGGCCAAAATGTCTTGCCCAGATAAAAGATACTATTATGAACTTATTGGAGCTATCGTGTACAATAAGACTGACCTGAAAGTGGGTTGTATACCCCAAATTTGAACGAGGTGATGGCTGAATGCTCGATGCCGTGTAGGAAGTAATCATCCGAGGGTATATAACCCAAAATGTGCAACCCCTGCTGGTTGCTGAGGAATAAGGTGTTTCACCATTTTCCTAATAACTTTCATAGCCTTGACCTTCTCCGGTATTTGGTCCGAGGACTGTAGTTGGTTTCCCCATAGGTTTGAGTCCGAGGACCATGCAATACCTTGGTTCTGTCCAAAACCCATTTTTGAGAAGTAGTTGGTTTCCCCATAGGTTTGAGTCCGAGGACCATGCAATACCTTGGTTCTGTCCAAAACCCAATTTTGAGAAGTAGTTGGTTTCTCCATAGGTTTGAGTCCGAGGACCATGCAATACCTTGGTTCTGTCCAAAACCCATTTTTGAGAAGTAGTTGGTTTCCCCATAGGTTTGAGTCCGAGGACCATGCAATACCTTGGTTCTGTCCAAAACCCAATTTTGAGAAGTAGTTGGTTTCCCCATAGGTTTGAGTCCGAGGACCATGCAATACCTTGGTTCTGTCCAAAACCCAATTTTTGAGAAGTAGTTGGGGGGATTAGTCCCTCGGCTATAGCATGGGACCTTGGTTTTAAGGGGAACTAGCTCATCGGCCAAGCCCCTAGAACCATCTGTGTGGCTGACACTACAAAGTACAGCCCTTAGTAAAGGAACGTAGCCCCTAGTGGAACTTTACGCTAAAACCATACAATATAAACGACTGTTTAGAAGTGACAAGGGGATTGGTTCGACCAACCGCCTGAGCCAACGCACAAGCCATTCCTACAGACGGCGCCAATTGTAAGGACACGATTTGGAACGACCCAAGAACGATACTGGGTTCGCACGTAAATAGGCCCTAACAATATCATTTATAGAGCGTGGGTTTGAAAGGTTAGGCCTTGATCATCAGACGGTGGTTTTTCGGTTCATACATAAATAAAACGTATACAGACATAGATGAATCGTGCACGCTCTGGGAGTTTTTCTCCTAGAGGTGGGCTGGGAGGCTCTGGTTTTGGCTATTTTTCCTAGCCCCTTCTATGGATGACTTGCTTTTCTTTTTATACTAGTCTGTGTTCCTTATCCTTCGTCCACGTGTAGGGTCGACTTTTCAGGACTGATACTTGTCCCATCAGCCCATACTCAAAGTCGTTGGAGGTGGTTGTAAAAGCTGGGGAGTATGGCTCTGTCAGGTGTAGAGCTTTGAATGGCAGTAATTGCAGCCTTGACTTTATCCTTGGTCGTTATACTATCCTGCGTCTCATTCTCTACTGACATAAATATTTTAGATGTTTTCCCAAACTGCTCTTATACCATTTTTACCCTTCCTTTCGGTGTGACCTTGGATGTGCCGAGGACTGAATCGTCCTCGGCTGTGCCCCAAGTCTATTTCGTACTTGTATTACCGAGCCTGGGTTATGACCTTCCTCGGCTCGGGCCTTGGTCCTTGACGAACAAATGGGCCCAGGCCACACATTACTGGGCCTCACAGTTTAGTTCCAACTTAAATTGTTCTTTGGAGAAAAAGAATATAGTTAAATCACTATATGATTAGAATCACTTACAAACCAACACTTTTCATTCATTTGGTGAAAATACAATATAAATTTTATATGTTAAATTACGAAGCTAATCCTCCAATTATTGAATAAAGTTCAATTTGGTCCTTAAACTATTACTATCAATTTAGTCACTCAACTTTAAAATTAAGTCAACTTCATACTTTGGTCTAATGTATGTTTAAATATTAACATAATTAAGAGTCAAAATTGATTTGATTTAAAAAAATTTACATTTTCTAAAATAATCTTCTAATATGTGTTTTATTATCCTCATTAAAATTTAAACGAAGAAAATATTCAAGAATGAAGTAAATTCGATTTTGAAATTTTTGTAATAGATTTTGAAAGTTAAGGAATTAAATTGGCACAATTAATTTTTGAAGAACTAAATTAATTAATACAATTGAGGGACCAAATTGAATTTTACCCTATAGTTGAAAAACCAAATTAGTGATTAAACATTTTCTTTTATAAGATTTGTTTTCAGTTAAACCATTTTAATCAAATAAAATTATACAAAGCCCAAATTATACCCTATAACATTAAATATATAAGAGATTAAATAATTAAATGATATAAAAGAATTAAAACATTAAAATCCATTTCCAACTTCATTAAATTAAAACTTTCTTTTTGATATATATATAAACTTGATATTTAGGGGAGAGGTTTTGAACCGAAAGTCTTCGATATAACAAAATTAAGTTTCAAATAAGTTTAAACACAGGACACACTATGATACCACTACAAAATTTGAATCCTCAATTTTTTATTAAACCCAGAAAAAAAGAAAAAAAAAAGAAAAAAAGAAGAAAAGGGTATGGTTTAAAATCGGATTCTAATTTGGTTCTAAAAAAAAAAAAAAAAAAATGGGACCATTTTTTTATTTTTTTACTGTTTCAATTTTTAAAACCATGCCAATAAGATAAAAACCCCAAATTGAAGTTCACAAAACAGAAAGTCTGAAGTACTCACAGGAGATTTTGGAGGCAACATGGGCGAGAAAAGCTGCAACTTCCTTTGTCCCAAAGAACGTCCAATTCATGTAGGTAGTACCAAAGCCATAGGGCTGGTAGAGAGCAGAGGCGGTGATAAAAGACTGGTAGTCCAATAATCCCTTGTTTGCATGGGTCTCAACCTCAAGGGAGTTACGGTTCGAGAAGATGTTCTCAAACTGGTCGGTCTTTAAGTAGTCCCGAACGGCACCGTTGCAGCATTTGCCCCCGCCCCCGCCCCGATTATATGTATTACCTTGTGGTACACCTTGACAGCAAGTGGATCGCGACTTGGTACACCTTGGCTTGTCAAAGAAGCTCCAGGTGAACCCGGAATCGGCGTTGTTTGATGCACGTGGCAGTAAGGACAGGGCCTTCGAAGCGAACCACCATTCACAAGAAGCGCTAATGTAAATGTCATTTATACTCCATTAGTTTTGCAATATTAATTAACAAGCTTGGTGAAGAGCGGAGAAAGTCTGAAATTTCACTAATTAAGGATGATGTGGAAAAAATATGGACACTGGGCCTGACGGATCCGAGCCCATGGGCCGACATTATGGGAGAACCTAGGGCCTGGCATAACTCAAAATACTCGCGGAATCCGAAAGAATCCTAGAGAGAGTCGGAATACTAGTTCGAGTGTAGTTCTAGAAGACACACGCCTGGTGAAAAGCCCACTCTACAAGGAAAATTCTTGCTCGTCACGTTTGTGACTCCTTGACAGAGTCCTACAAGGAAAAGACTTCGAGGGCAAGGAAGAAAAATCAACTTTGAGCTACTATAAAAGCTCAATACCCTCACAAATCAAGGTACGCATAATTTACCCTCTCTAGCACTCTAGAGTTGAAAACAATTCTAACTTGATCGTCGGAGGGTACTTGGTCGACACCACACCGGTGCCCACGGCGAGATTATTTTCTTCTTCTTGTAGGTTGCATTGGTGAGCGAGGATCGTGCAAACTCACTGGTGATATTCACGGCATCATCAGTTGGCGCCGTCTGTGGGAACGCGAAGAAGTTAAGCCAGATCATCGCCTCCCGGACATAAGAGTTGCATGGTACTCACTCGCTCGATGGCTACCACCAACAACGCGCAAGAGGAGGATCCACCGAGATCTACTACATTAGAAAGGCAGGTCCAGACTCTTATGACGGCAGTAGAACGACTCACAAAGCAAAACCATGATCTGGAGGAGCAGCTACGCCAAAAGGAGGCAGGACCTAACCCTCAGGAGCAAAACCAGGAAGGAAACAGCGCCGAGCGAAGGGAGCAGGAGAAGCCAGAGGGTAGCAACGCCCCAAGCCGACCGGAGCGGCAAAACGTGAGCCTTCCGTCTCTCATGGATTTTGCCCCTCCGCCAATCGTCGCGGAGATGCAGGCGATGAAGGAGCAAATGGAGGTCATGATGAACGCCCTCAAGGGGCGAGTATCTTCTGATCTTGATGACTTGGTGAACAGGACAGACTCACCATTCACCACGCCCGTCAACTCATTCCCCCTGCCACAGAAGTTCCGGATGCCCCAGATCGAAAGTTACGACGGGGTCAAAGATCCACTCGATCATCTAGAGACCTTCAAAACACTGATGCACCTTCAGGGTGTACCTGACGAGATTATGTGTAGGGCGTTCCCGACCACGCTGAAGGGGCCTGCGAGAATTTGGTTCAGTAGGTTAACACCGAACTCCATCAATACTTTCAAGGAGTTGAGCGCCCTGTTCACCTCACACTTCATAGGCGGACATCGATACAAAAAGTCCACCGCGTGCTTAATGAACATCAAGCAGCGAGAAGACGAAACACTGCGAGCCTACATAACACGTTTCAACAAAGAAGCCCTTTCGATTGATGAAGCTGACGATAAAATACTCGTGGCCGCGTTCACTAGCGGACCGCGGAAGGGTAAGTTCTTGTTTTCCTTGTACAAGAATGACCCAAAAACCATGACGGACGTTCTCTACAGGGCTACTAAGTACATGAATGCAGAAGATGCGCTGCTGGCCCGTGAGGAAAGGCCAAAGAAGAGGGAAAGGCAGGAGGACACGAGACAAGATAGGGGATGAAAGGTTGCTAGAACCGGGGATCAACGCGAAGAAAAACGCTCCAGACCCCCCACCGGGAGATTCACCAATTTCACTCCGTTAACCACCCCGATCGACCAAGTCTTGATGCAAATCAAAGATGAAGGAGCTTTGACCTTCCCTGGAAAGTTGAAGGGAGACCCCAACAAAAGACCAAGAGACAAGTATTGTCGCTTTCACCAAGACCACGGGCACGACACATCTAACTGCTATGACCTGAAGCAGCAGATTGAGGCCCTAATCAGGCAAGGGAAGCTACAGAGGTTCGTTAGCAGGGAAAGAACTGATGCACCGGAAGAACAGGCCCCCCGACGAGAAAACGAGCGCCCTAAACGAACCATAGGAGATATCCGAATGATTGTAGGGGGCACGACTATAGCCGGATCTTCCAAAAAAGCCCGCAAAACCTACCTCAGGATGGTCCATAGCGTCCAACTTACAGGATCTGTACCAAAGATGCCGCGAATGAGTAACCCCGTCATAAACTTTTCAGAAGATGACGCTCGGAGACTTCACCATCCTTATGACGACGCGCTAGTAGTCAGCCTCCAGGTTGGGGACTATAATATGCACCGGGTCCTAGTCGACAACGGTAGCTCAGCCGACATCCTTTACTATCCGGCATTCCAGCAGATGAGAATTGACAGGGAACAATTGTCCCCAACGAATGCCCCACTCGTAGGATTTGGGGGTACAAAGGTATTCCCACTAGGCGCAATAACACTAGCTGTGACGGCAGGTGACTATCCTCAGCAGATCACAAAGGAGATAACGTTTCTCGTGGTCGATTGCTCGTCTGCCTATAATGCCATCCTCGGACGACCCACTCTCAATTCCTGGAAAGCGGTAACTTCAACATACCACCTCATGATCAAATTCCCGACGGAGTATGGGGTAGGAGAACTGCGGGGAAATCAAATAGCAGCACGAGAATGCTATATTGCCATGTTAGAGATGGAGGATCAGCAGCAGACGATGTGTATCGGGAAGCAGCGAGCATTAGCAGAACCAGTTGAAGAGCTGGAAGAAGTAAGACTTGATGACACACGGCCGGAACGAATAACAAAGATCGGCACACTAGCCAGTTGGCCAATACGGCAGATGATCACGACTTTCCTAAGAAATAACCAAGATGTCTTCGCCTGGAATCATGAAGACATGCCAGGAATCGACCCCTCAGTCATGGTCCACAGATTGAATGTGTCACCCTCCTTCCCTCCAGTCCGACAAAAGAAACGAGTCTTCGCCCAGGAACGAGATAAGGCCATAGCTGAGGAAGTTGGGAAGTTACTGAAGGCAGGTTTCATCCGGGAAGTATACTATCCCGACTGGCTGGCAAACGTCGTGATGGTTAAAAAGGCCAACGGAAGCTGGAGGATGTGCGTAGATTTCACGGATCTCAACAAGGCTTGCCCAAAAGACAGTTACCCACTCCCATGGATAGATACCCTTGTGGATTCAACTGCAAGACACCAGCTTCTAAGTTTCATGGATGCTTTCTCTAGCTACAACCAGATCATGATGGACGAATCTGACCAGGAGAAGACCTCTTTTGTCACGAGTCAGGGACTATTCTGCTACAAGGTGATGCCTTTTGGACTCAAAAATGCTGGAGCAACATACCAAAGGCTAATGAACAAGATGTTTGCACATCAGATCGGCAGGAATGTTCAGGTTTATGTTGACGACATGTTGGTTAAAAGCATGCACGAAGAAAATCACCTAGACGACCTCAGAGAAACATTCGATACACTACGATCATTCAACATGAAGCTGAATCCGAACAAGTGTGCATTCGGGGTAACAGCGGGGAAGTTCTTGGGTTACATGGTATCCCAAAGAGGGATAGAGGTCAACCCGGAGAAGGTACGGGCAATAATGGAGTTGGAACCACCAAGGATGATAAAGGAGGTCCAAAGCCTAAATGGAAAGATCGCGGCTTTAAACAGGTTCATCTCAAGGGCAACGGACAGGTGCTTGCCGTTTTTCCGCACACTGAGGAAGTCATTTGAGTGGACGGATGAATGCCAAACGGCTTTCAACAAGCTAAAAACCTATCTCTCGTCTCCGCCACTGCTCAGTCCGTCCGTACAAGGTGAGAAACTCTACCTTTATTTGGCAGTATCGGGTGCCGCGGTAAGCGCGGCATTGGTGAGGGAGGATGACGGCATTCAGAAACCCGTCTACTTTACAAGCCGCGCACTCCGTGGAGCAGAAGAGAGGTACCCTCAGATGGAAAAATTAACTTTTGCGTTAGTAATCGCCGCGTGGAGACTTAAGCCATACTTCCAGGCGCATACGATCATTGTCTTAACAGACAAGCCACTGAGGAAAGCCATGGATAGCCCAGAAGCAGCGGGGAGAATGGCCTTATGGGCAACAGAGCTTAGCGAGTTCGATATCCAGTACCGTCCGCGGACAGCCATCAAAGGGCAAGCAGTAGCTGACTTCATCGCCGAATTCACACTCGGGGAGGATCAGCTGATAGAAAACAAGGAACAATGGAGTATCTATACCGACGGATCCTCAAACAGAAGAGCCGGAGGAGCCGGAGTAGTGATTAAAACTCCGCAGGGGGACACGATACAATGCATGATCCGGTTGGATTTCCCAACGACCAACAACGAGGCGGAGTATGAAGCCTTGGTAGCAGGGCTAGACCTTGCAGAGGCCGCAGGAGCAAAAAGCATAATTGCCCACTGCGACTCACAAGTGGTAACAAATCAGATCAAAGGCGACTACGAATGCAAAAACGATAGAATGAGGAGGTATTTGGAAGAAGTGAAGTACCAGACCAACAGCCTCGAAGTCGAATTCTTTCAGATCCCAAGAGAAGAAAACGAATGGGTTGACCACCTAGCAAAAGCTGCATCTGCCGAATTCATGCTGGTTCCTGAACAGGTATTATCATTCGTCCAAATATCACCACTTATCATTGACAGAGCAAATATGCAGGTGGTAAACACTGAGTATAATTGGACCACGCCATTGATCTCCTACCTAAAGGCTGGGGTGTTACCAGAAGAAAAGGGCGCTGCAAGAAAGCTGAAGGTCCAGGCCTCGCGTTTCGTGCTGATAAATGACGTCCTATATAAAAGGGGTTTTTCGCGACCGTACTTGAGGTGTTTATGCCGAGAGGAAGCAGACTACGTGATGAGAGAAATACACGAGGGTATCTACGGGAACCACTCGGGCGCACGATCACTAGTACTCAAAATGATCCGAGCAGGATACTACTGGCCTACAATGATGAAGGATGCGCAATCCTATGTCCAATCTTGCGACAGATGCCAAAGGTTTAGCAATCTCATCAGGCAGCCGTCCGAGGAACTGACACCTATGACGGCACCCTGGCCATTCGCGTAATGGGGGCTTGATATTATGGGCCAGTTCCCAACGGCTATCCGGCAGCTGAAGTTCTTGGTAGTCGGCATAGACTACTTCACCAAGTGGGCTGAGGCGGAAGCCTTAGCCACAATAACAGAGAAAAACATCCGGAGCTTCGTCTGGAGAAACATTATATGCAGGTACGGGATACCCAGAGTGCTGGTCTCTGACAACGGTAGGCAATTCGACAACAGCGCATTCAGAGATTTCTGCTCGGAGCTAGGGATCAAGAATCACTACTCGTCACCCGCACATCCACAGGCGAATGGGCAAGTCGAGGTCACAAACCGGTCCCTGCTTAAAATAATCAAGACCCGTCTGGAGGGGGCAAAAGGAATCTGGCCGGACGAACTACCTAGCGTCCTGTGGGCATACAGAACAACAGCAAGAACTCCCACTGGAGAAACACCATTCCGACTTGCATATGGAGCCGAAGCGGTCATTCCCGCTGAAGTGGGTCTCACGAGCTACAGGGTAGAAAGCTACGACAAAGATAAGAACGAAGAGGCTATGCGCCTCCAGCTTGATCTAGTGGACGAAGTCAGAGCGGTAGCGGAGCAGAGGTTGGCGCGTTATCAAAACCTCATGGCAAAACACTACAACAACAAAGTAAGGCACAGAGACTTCCAGGTCGGGGATCTTGTATTACGAAAAGTAATGGGAGCCGCCAGAGATCCTTCACAAGGAAAGCTCGGCCCCAACTGGGAAGGACCCTACAGGATCACGTCATGGCAAAGAAGAGGCACCTACAACCTCGAGACGATTGACAGACAGAAGCTGCCACATCCATGGAACTCCGAGCACTTAAGGAAGTATTATCAGTAGCCGAGACACAGCAGACAACAACAATCTGGCCCAGTTTATTTAAGCATTAAACAACAATTTTTAGTTTTGTTTTTCCAATCTATTTTTGATACAATCTTCATGCACCTTTTTAAGCCCAAGGGGGCAGGTGCTTCTCCCCCACAAATGCATTTTTCATTCAACAATAATCGGATACAGTTTTTTCTACATGGATTTTTTGTTACATATCCCAAAGTCCGCAACATGGACGGATCGTCCCAAAAGGGCGAAAGTTTAAAGTCCAAAATGGATGGATACCTACAAGTCCACAAAGTGGACGGATCGTCCCAAAAGGGCGAAAGATTGAAGTCCAAAATGGACGGATACTTACAAGTCCGCAACGTGGACGGATCATCCCAGAAGGGTGAAAGTTTGAAGTCCAAAATGGACGGATAACGACAAGTCCACAACGTGGACGGATCGTCCCAAAAGGGCGAAAGATTGAAGTCCAAAATGGACGGATACCTACAAGTCCGCAACGTGGACGGATCATCCCAGAAGGGTGAAAGTTTGAAGTCCAAAATGGACGGATAACGAGAAGTCCACAAAGTGGACGGACCATCCCATGAGATGAAAATTTGAAGTCCAAAATGGACGGATACCTACAAGTCCGCAAGGTGGACGGATCATCTGGAGGATGAAAATTTGAAGTCCAAAAAAAGGACGAATACCCATTAGTCCACAACATGGACGGATCATCCCACAAGGATGAAAGTGTGTAGTCCAACATGGACGGGTAACAAACAAGTCCACAACATGGACGGATAAAACCCAATGCGAGGAAAATATCTAGTCCAAAAAGGACGGATAACGAACAAATCCACAATGTGGACGGATCATCCCAATAGGATGAAAATTTGAAGTCCAACATGGACGGATACAAATCAACAAAATACAAAACAATCAAAGTCCTCATAAGTGGACGGATCACCTATAGTATGAAAAATACTATCAAGTCATTCATGTAATATATAAATATAAAGGTCATGGACGGACATTCATACAACTTTCAAATAGAAAAGTAGTAGTAACGGGCATAAGCATTGACGGATAAAAAACCCTTGAAGGGTAAATGTTTAATACAAAAAGAAAACCTTGGGAAGATAATCCTTCCCTACATAGTTGTCAAAAAATTTAATTAAATTTTGGGGTCGGCATCATGGGGACTTTTTTCCAGAGCTGATTCTCCGTCTCCTTGAGCAGCATTCTCCTCAAATAAATCATCCGTGTTCTCCGAAGCAACGGGCAAAACAGACGTCTGAGCCTGATCTTCAACAGTTACCATGGACACATCCAACTCAGGATAGGCTTTCTTGACTTGACGGATGGCATCGTCAAATCCTTGAAGGAATGACTCTCCTAGCTCAGCCAATAAGGCGTCGGAGTCACGATATTGACGGACCACTGTCTCGCTAGCCTGACGGATCCTGTTCTTCAAATCTTGTATTTCTTTATCTTTGTCTACCAATGCTTTTCCAGCCTCATCCATCTTCTGCTCCAACTCCTTCCTTACTTGTTCGGACAGATCAAACTTTTTTTCCATAGTGGATTTCCACTTGTTAAGATGACCCAGCTCTTCCTCCGTCTGATTTGCCTTGGCTCTCACCCGTTCCAGAGCCGCTTCACGTTTAAGACAACGGTCCATTAGACCCTTCATCATGACCAGGGACTGGAACAAGCAAATTAAGAGGGTTAGACCAAGAGTCAGATTGAATGGACGGTCAAAAGGTGACGGACAATAATACCTGAGCTACAGCAAAGAGACCCGTCTCTCCCATTGCCTCCGTCGAATGATTGCCCAGATCCTCGTAATCCTCCGACGAAATAATAGACGTAACCTTCTCCAAGGCAAATTTGGAGTCGTCTCTGAGGAGAGGTGGAGGCTTCTCCTGGCTGGTGGACGGGGCCTTCATCAATCCCTTACCTACCCCATGCTTTACTGGGGTGACGTCTTTCACACCAGCAGCCATTAAACCCACGACGGGTTCAAGGGATACCTTCTGCTGTTTAGTTGGACGGTCAGATTTGGGTAAAGACTTTCTTTTCGAAGGAGCCGTCCCCTTAGGAACCGGCTCGCCAGACTCCTTTCTCTTGGCAGCCTGTTGCCTTATCTGAGCCCTTCTCTTAGCATCTTCCATTTCTGAGAGAACGAACGGACGGATGAAATAATTATTCAAGTTAAATACATCTTTGCAAATAAGGGTTGACGGACTTACGCCTATGAATTTGTTCACTGTATTTGATTGCTTCAGGTGTAGGTTCGGGACCGTCACAGTACCAGTGTATGGTTTCCGGGTTTACCAGCTTGGCCCAAGTTCTCTCCATCGGCACGGTCTTCTGAAAAATCTTCTCAAGAAACCCAAATTCCTCGACGTTAATTTGAGGACGCCGTCTACCTGTAAAAAAAAAAAAAAAAAAAAAAAAAAAGAGAATGTAAGGTTGAAGGTAATATCACGATTTACTTAGCAGTTAACAAAAGCTAATAAATTAGGACGGGTGCATACGGTCCGGATCTAACACTCCCCAAGTTGTGTCGACGGGCATGTAATCCGTCTCCCCTGGGAGTCCCATCCATCCGTCTCCCTCTAAAAAGAAGTATCGACTCTTCCAGTCTCTATTCGAGTCGGGTGTTTCATAGATGACCTTCAACAGTGGACTCCTACTGGCAAAGCTATACATCCCCTTTGACTTATCAATTTCGTCGGGACGGTAGCAATGGAGAAATTCACGCACCGTCAGCCTCCTGGCACCGTTCGACATAGCACCATAAAGTATCTCCATTGCTCTGAAAACCCTCTAGGCATTTGGGGATATCTGGGTGACGGACAGACCCAAGTAATGTAGGAGTTGTCTATGAAGGGTGCTTAGGGGGAACCTAAGTCCCGCCTTCAACACCTGTTCATATACTCCAACACCGTCTACCCCCTCATAATAGCATTTCTCTGACACATAGGGCAGACGGATTGAAATAAAGTCTGGAATTTGATAAATTGCCCTAAAGGTGCTGAAGTGTTTCTCCTTTATAACGGATGTGAATTTATGTACCGTCCACTCTGGTAACATGGTGAACTCTCTAAGTCCATCTGCACTAGTGACGGATCTTAATGGTTGATCCTCACCGTCAACATAAATATCGTCCTGTTCAGCCATCTCCATATCCTCATTCGTTGAGGACGAGGAAGATGCAGACGGACTTCTCTCTTCGCCCGGACTCTCTTGGTCTTTACGACCAGACGGGTATACTTCCTCGTAATCCGCCCCGTCACGAACTACCGACTGATTACTCGACGCACTAGACATTGCCTACAAATGACGACGAGACCTAAGGCTGACGGATCTAAAAGTTTTGACGGGTGTATATGGAAGTCTAACTAAATGGAAGCATCAAAGACTTGTAAAATCACATTAATTACTCACCAAGTCTCAGCTACTGAAGGTTGACGGTTGAAATAGTTGGCGGATACAGATGTTCGACGGAGGGTTCTCTGACAATAGTGACGATCGCGCTCTGACAATGCTTTTTTTTCAATGAAATGAAGAAATGAGAGTATAGGGGAGTGGTATATATAGAAAGACATGCACGGAAGACGAAGCGACGCGTCAATCCAAGACAGACCCAATCAAGCAATGACATGTGTCGTACCTCATAAATGCTTAACAACCCTTCAGCGTATTTTCGAAATTCGTCTCCCTTTGAAAGGCCGTCGACCTCAGAGTCTTCAACCGTCAACTTATGAAAATCTTGGATCGTCATCCCCATTAAAAATTTTAACCGTCACCCTAATGGTCCGGTCCCCTAAAATATGACGGACCATAGGGTGAAGGGGGCAACTGATGTGGAAAAAATATGGACACTGGGCCTGACAGATCCGAGCCCATGGGCCGACATTATGGGAGAACCTAGGGCCTGGCATAACTCAAAATACTTGCGGAATCCGAAAGAATCCTAGAGAGAGTCGGAATACTAGTTCGAGTGTAGTTCTAGAAGACACGCGCCTAGTGAAAAGCCCACTCTACAAGGAAAATTCTTGCTCATCACGTTTGTGACTCCTTGACAGAGTCCTACAAGGAAAAGACTTCGAGGGCAAGGAAGAAAAATCAACTTTGAGCTACTATAAAAGCCCAATACCCTCACAAATCAAGGTACGCATAATTTACCCTATCTAGCACTCTAGAGTTGAAAACAATTCTAACTTGATCGTCGGAGGGTACTTGGTCGACACCACACCGGTGCCCACGGCGAGATTATTTTCTTCTTCTTGTAGGTTGCATTGGTGAGCGAGGATCGTGCAAACTCACTGGTGATATTCACGGCATCATCAAAGGAGGTTATCAGAAGAACTTGCTCCCTATAAACTTGGAAGGTGCTGTGATGGCTGATGAGAGAAAAGATTTTTTTTTTTTTTTTTTAGAGAGAGTGCTGAGAGAAAAGATAGACAACTGCAAGTCAATAAAGTATTATTTATCTTCTTCTTTTTTTGGATATTTTGGACTGATCAATACTTAACATTTTTTTTTTTTCTCCTCGCTCTCGTAGGAGATTTTCCTCTCGCCAAGGGCGAGTTTCTTTCTTTCCACTGAGGCACTGGTCGTCGGCAGTGGACCTCACCACCCTTATTTCTATCCAACCCCAACAAACCCATCCCACTTCCCACTCAGCTCGTCTTCAACCTTGCTCATAAACTGCTACAGGGGTGGACCCGGACAGCCTTGACCGTAGTGAATCGGTGGTGGGTCCAACTATTTGACCAAAAAAAAAAAAAAAAAAACAAACACTAAAATACGTAGACCCCAGAGGGTGGGTCACAGTTCTTTCTTCAGCCAGATCTCTCCCTGGCACGTCTTCAAGAGAGGAGCTAACGGACAAGGGTACGTTACTCACCTTCCCTCTTCACACTACCCCCCACTCCCTCTTTGTATACCCCTGTAACCATTTTCCCCATGGATTCTGAGGTCATCGAGAGACTCCAAAGTATCTCACTCACTGAGACAGAGGGCAAGGCGATTGCTCTGAATCCCAGTCGCAGAACACAGACACTGGACGACTGCTCTCTCAGCCTTGTTGGTCGCTTTCTTACGACGAGAGACGTCAACCATAGGGCGGCGAAGAACCTGCTGCGCTCCACATGGAAACTTGGTAACGATCTCCGTATTGTTGATGTTGGTGAGGGACTATACCTATTCCGTTTTAAACTTGAAAGCCAACTCCAGTGGGTGCAGGATAGCGGCCCTTGGAGTTTCGATAATCACCTTCTGGTGACGCGGAGATGGGAAATCGGTATGGCGGCGCACAACATTGTTTTCACGCATGTCCCGTTATGGGTCCAAGTCTGGGGTTTACCCTTCGATCTCATGACAGAAGAAACTGCTAGGGACATCGGGTCAGAACTTGGGACCGTGCTTATGGTGGATAGCAAGCCGTTTGAGTCTGATCAAGCACGGTTCCTACGCATTCGTATCAGCATTCCCCTCAACCAACCGCTCCGGCGAGGAAGTCCGGTCACTAACCCAGAAGGTAACAGATTTGTGGTGGCTTTCATATATGAAAGATTGGTGGGCCTTTGTTATGCATGTGGTCACTTGGGCCATGAGAAGAAAAACTGTACCTTGCATGAACCCAACCCGGAACAACAACCCAACCCGTATGGAAAGTGGATGAAGGTCACGTGGGTACTAAGCCACAATTCTTGAAGAACCACGCAACTCACGTGGAGGGGAGCATTATTAGTGAACATGCAAGTCACGTGGTTACTAAGCCACACTCTCAAACAAAGCAAACAACGTGGACTAGACTCGCACGAGGACCGTATCGGGATGGCATGGAACACGAAAGTGAGACGCTAACGAAGGTGGGCCTCAAGAGAGAGTGGGCCATGAGTGGAGTGGAGATCAACGATGCCACTCATGGAAAAGAAAAGAAAACTAGATTGGATGTGGGTTCTCCCTATCCAACCTCACCAACGGTGGAGGCTGCGAAGCAGCCCCGCCGATCGCAATGATTATTATAAGCTGGAACTGCCGGGGGCTTGGGAACCAACGTGCAGTGGATGTACTCACTAACATGGTGAGAAGTAAAGGACCCACCGTTTTGTTCCTTATGGAGACAAAGCGGTCTATCACGGAAATGCATAAACTCTGCCATGACCTGAATTTTCAAGCAGTCATGGCTGTTCCGTGTGATGGCCAAAGTGGAGGTTTGGGCTTATTTTGGAAGGCTGAGTGTGACCTTCATATTCAGACGTTCTCTCCTAACCATATCGATGCACACATCAGGTCTACCGATAAACCACCGTGGAGGATAACGGGTTTCTATGGGCGACCAGAAGGACACCGAAAGCATGAATCATGGAGAATCCTTAGACATCTTCATGCAAGAGCTTCCTTGCCATGGGTTTGCATTGGTGACTTCAACGAAATACTTCACTCTTTTGAGAAGCACGGAGGTACCCCAAAACCCTTAGCGCCAATGTTGGCTTTCAAAGAAACCTTGTTGCACTGTGGGCTGGAAGACCTAGGGTACCATGGGTACCCTTTCACTTGGCGTAATGGTAGACCCGGTGAGGCCTTTGTAGAAGTAAGATTGGATCGAGCATGCGCATCGTCGGAGTGGCGGGGCGTGTTCCCATCGGCAAAAGTTGCTCACCTACAGGTATCTTACTCTGATCATGACCCTCTGATGCTAAATACTCAATGCTTTGCTCAACAGGGACAGACTAGGTGTAAGCGCCTCCATCGGTTTGAGGAACGTTGGGTGGCACATGAGGGATGTGAGGAGGTGATCAGGGATGCATGGAGCTACCAACCACCCAATGGAAGCCCTATGTTCAAGCTCTTTGAGAAGATAAAGCGTTGTAGAATGAAACTGGTGGCATGGAGCCGAGTGGTGTTTGGCAATACTAGAATTCGGATTGAGGAAAAACAAGATGCACTCACGGCTATGGCCAACACCGGATACGGAAACAACCTGGCACAAATTAATAGACTGCGGGAGGAAATAAATACTTTGCTACACCAGGAAGAAGTGTTTTGGAGACAGCGTTCTAGAGCAATATGGCTCCCTGCAAGTGACAAGAACACAAAATTTTTCCATAAACGGGCCAGCCAACGCCGAAGAAAAAACTAGATAGAGGGGTTGATGGATAGTGAAGGGGTTTGGAGGACGGGTGAGCAGAACGTGGGTGAGATAGCTGAGGAGTATTTCAAAAATATCTTTGCTACGTCAAACCCAAGTAATGTTGATAGGGTTTTGGACATGGTAGACGGGGTAGTGACGGAAGAGATGAACCAATCCCTTCTCAGACCGTTTGTGGGTGAAGAGGTTCGGCTGGCCCTGTTCCAAATGCACCCGTCAAAGTTGCCGGGACCAGACGGCATGTCGCCTTTTTTCTTTCAGAAATATTGGCATGTGGTTGGAGGGGATGTCACAGAGGCAGTTCTTTCTGTCTTAAACTCAGGCCATATCTTAACCAAGATGAACTTCACCCATATTTTACTCATACCAAAGAAAAAGGACCCCCATTCTATGTCGGACTATCGCCCTATTAGCCTGAGCAACGTGGTCAGTAGGGTGGTATCCAAAGTATTGGCAAATAGAGTGAAATGCATCCTACCGTACATCATCTCTGATGCTCAAAGCGCTTTTGTCCCTGACAGGCTCATCACTGACAATACGGCGGTGGCTTATGAGATGCTTCACAGACTGAGAAATAGAAGAAAAGGAAGGGTGGGGCATATGGCGGTTAAACTGGATATTAGTAAAGCTTACGATCGCGTGGAGTGGGAGTTTTTAAGGAAGATCATGTTGAAAATGGGTTTTTCAGCCAGGTGGGTGGGCCTATCTATGCAATGTGTGTCGTCAGTAAGCTATACTGTGTTGATCAATGGCGAGCCACGAGGATTCATCTCTCCGACCAGGGGATTAAAACAGGGTGACCCTCTATCACCTTACCTATTCCTATTCTGTGTGGAGGGCCTTTCCGCCTTACTTCGGAAAGCTATAGAGACTCAGCAGCTTCAGGGGATCAAATCTTGTCGCAACGGGGTAAATGTTTCTCACCTTCTTTTCGCTGACGATAGCCTATTATTTTGCCCAGCCACCCCAATTGAGTGCACTCGCCTTCTAAACATACTGGCGGCATATGAGCAAGCCTCAGGACAGGCGATCAATCAGCAAAAAACGGCTCTATTCTTCAGCCCTAATACCGAGCCAGGAATGAGGGAGAATATTCGAGCCATGTTTGATGCCCAGGTCGTGACAGAATTTGAGAAGTACCTGGGGTTGCCAATGGTGGGAGATAAAAACAAAGTGAGCACCTTTAAAGACCTCCGGGAAAGGATAGCTAAGCGAGTCACGGGATGGAAGGAAAAGTTTATTTCGAAAGCAGGGAGAGAGGTCTTGCTTAAAATTGTAGCACAGGCGATTCCGACATATTCGATGAGTTTGTTCCAACTGCCGAATGCTCTCTGTAATGATATTAACTCAATCATGGCAAGGTATTGGTGGGGTCAGACGAGTAACGAGAAAAAAATTCATTGGATTAATTGGAAACGGCTGTGTGATCCAAAGAGAACTGGAGGTATGGGCTTTCGAGACATTCATGCCTTCAACCTGGCAATGTTGGCAAAACAGGCGTGGAGGTTGCTCAACCACCAAAACTCCCTGTTCTTCAGAGTGTATAAGGCTCGGTATTTCCCTAGTGTCTCCTTCGTGGAAGCTGAACTAGGAAGTAATCCGTCGTATGTGTGGAGAAGTTTGCTGAAAGCCAGGGATATCGTTTTGGCAGGGTCTAAATGGAAGGTGGGAAGTGGAGCCCTAATAAATATTTTTGGTCACCAATGGCTCCCAAGACCCCCGTGCCTTTGCAGGGATGGACCAGGGCCGTTGAAAGTAAGGGAGTTGGTGGACTTGGAAACGGGTCAGTGGGACAGAGCTAAGTTGGCGTACTGGTTTGAGCCCCATACTTGCGCTGATATCTTAAGCATAGCCATGCCAAACATGCAGGCGAACGATACACTAGTATGGAAGGAGAATAAAGCCAATGTTTTCTCTGTTAAATCGGCATACCTGGTGGCTCTGCGTGTGCTACACCCCTCAATTGGTGACCACTCAAATGCTATAGCTGATGGAAAACTATGGAAGGCAGTGTGGTCCCTCAATGCTCCTCCAAAAGTGCGTACGTTCCTTTGGCGGGCTTGCTCTAACATACTACCTACCCGTGACAACCTTCACACGAAGAGAGTGCACGTAGCTTCGACATGCAGCGTGTGTAACCAGCAAGCCGAAACAGGTGTGCACATCCTTTGGGAATGCCCATTTGCTCGCAATGTCTGGGCGTTGGTCAAAGGCAAAATACAGAAGAGCTCAGCTGTGGTCCATGATTTTTTCCTGTTGTCTCGTAGCATGCTGCAGCGGCTGACTCGGGATGAGTTGACTGAGTGGGCGATGATAACTTGGGCTATATGGAACGCTAGGAACAAGTTCTGTTTTGAGAATAGCCAAGCTCACCCAAAGGCTATTTTACGTAATGCAAGGTCTCTCATGCATGAGTACCAAACGTTGGTGGCCAACCAGAGAACTTGATTTGGCTAAGGCAGCTTTTTCAATTTTTTTCTTTGCTTTAGTCATTGTCTTGGCCTACTGCACTTTTTTAATTTTTTATTTATTTCTATAGTCATGTCTTCTGTTTGTGGCAGAGTTTTAGCCTGCTTCTTGTCCTGTAGCCTAGGCGGTTAGGCCTGTTGTGGCTCAGGACCCTATTCTTATACTTTTGTACTCTTGCCATTTTTTTAATATATCAATTCTACCTTTTTCAGTCAAAAAAAAATATTAGTAACCTTTTAAATAATAAACAAAATATTTTTTGAATAAATATTAATAAATAGACATGCTTAATAAATCATAGCCAAACTTCCTTTTGGACCAGAGAGGCTTAACGGGTCCCATCACTGCAGAATGTTTTGCTTTTGTAAATTCTTGTTTACTTGAAGAGGATACAAGTAAGAACCACGTGAATTCTGCATTCTTTTGGGATATGTTAGGGATATGGTACAATATTTTTTTAATAATAATTGAATTTACAAATTTTTATTGGTATTTCTCTTGACCTATTAATGATATTACTTTATTATTAACGATTAAAAATTGTTATTTATGAAATATTTTGTGAAAATTATTGTGACTCTAAAGTCTAAAGACTTTAAGGGTCTTTTTGGTAGCTCTATTCAAATACAAAATTACATTTTTTAAATAACATAATACACTTTTTTACACATTTTTTTACCCACACTATATAAAAAACACTCAAATAACATTCCTCAAACTAACTCACCAAACGGGCCTAAACCCTTGAAATTTTGAGCCTAATTGGTTTTCTACCCCAAAAAAATAAAATAAAAAATAAAAAGAATTAACTAATTAATATTTACAAAAGTGAAAAACCCAAGAGGCCTTTCTTCTTAGCTGGGCAGAGGCTTTAATCTGGTGGTGTGTTGGGCCACAGATCTAATCTAAACTTATTTGGACCTTCAAAATTTGAACCAAGTTTGTAATTTGAGTAGTTGTACTCTACAACCTTGCATAACAAACTCATTTTCCAAATCCGTAACTTTATAATATAATGATATCTTCTTCTTTCTTCTTTTTTCTTTATTTATATATATATATATATATATATATGCAAAAATGGAAGCTTAGATATCAAGATTGATTGTGAAAATATTATGAACCTTAAAAAAATCTACACAACAAGTAATAAGAATGAAAAACAAAAAAACAAAAAAACAAAAAAAAAACAAAAATACAAAAAAACAAAAGAAAAATACACACAAATCACATAGAAGAGAAGAAAATATCTTTAATTATTTGATATATAAATTTTTTTTAATTAAAGTCATGTTAGGGCTCAAATTGTTTGAAGCTGGTCCTTGCATGATGCATCTAAAAATTTCGAATGACAATATATATATTTCTTTCATTTATGTCAACCTCAGACAAAATAAATTCACATTTTCTTTTGTACCTAACCAAGCGCAAAAAATGGGATACGTTCCAAGATTTCACAACTAAAATGCTTATTATACAAACATAGAAAGGTTTGCATCAGCGCTTCTATTTCCTTGCATAGATTCAAGTGGAGTTTGAAACAAGTTTATTTATGATTTTACACCAACGAAGTTGACCATTTGTGTAGCACACTTGTCTATTAGAATTATAGTTAGGAAATGATGAACTTAATTACTCAACCATAATTCTAACACTTTCCTCAACATTACAAGGGCCTTTTTATGAGGCAAATGCTCAAATTTGTGATAAATCACCAATTGTCCAAAAAGCTTAAATTATTAGAAAATGATGAATTTAATCACTTAATTATAATTCTAACTCTTCCTCTCAACATTATAAAACCCTTGCTAAGAGGCAAATCCTCAAATTTGTGATAAATCAACGATTCTCCCAAAAGCTTAAACTTTTAGAAAATGATGAACTTAATCACTTAACTATAATTCTAACACTTCTCTTCAAAATTACAAGGCCCTTGTTAAGAGGCGAATGCTCAAATTTGTGACAAATCACTGATTGTCCCAAAAATCTTAAATTGTTAGGAAATTATATTTAATCACTTAACTATAATTCTAACATTTCCCCTTATTTATGGACCTAAACTCTCTCTTAATAAGCGGGGACCCAACATGTGACATTTTAACATTTTAAATGAAATGGAGAGTAATGTTAAGGATTGCACTAAAGATATCCTATTCTAATACCATAATGAATTACCTATTGTACCAAAATTTTAAACTATTTGAAAATGGAGAATTTAATTACTTAACCATAATTCTAACCATTTAATGTTATTTTCCATGTTTGCTACTAGTTTGGTCTTTTGAAAAACAATGCTAAGGAATGTGTGGGACAGAAAAACCATGGAGAGGAGACTTTGCAATTTAGTGCATGGTTGTTTCCTGCCAATCGAGGATACTGAAATGTTCAATGCTTAAGAATCATGATAAGCCTAAGAAGGGTGAAGATGATGGTATAGTTGATGATGATGTTCAAGTGAAAAAAAAAAAAAAAAAGGTTTACTTCTAAACCGGTGTGAAGAAATTTTTTCTAATCCATTACGTGACAATTGATAAAATAAAACTACCCATACATACTTTTGGCCCCATAAGCTATTTAATGAGTTATGTGACTAATCAAAATAATACACTTGAATGATTTTATAAACCATCATGTAATGTGGTTGAGTTGATTACCAGTTTAGATGAAAACTTTTTCTGGTCATTGTTTACCACGAAACTACTGCTACATCTGGCCTCGACCTAACGCCCTTGTTAAGACATGACATTGGACTAATTTTTCAGCCCGAACCAAATAATTCAATAGGATGGGCTTGCTACCAGTTAAAGCAGACTCCTATTTCCAATAAAAGGATGGACTTAGGACAAAATTTAGGCCCAAATCTAGTTAAAACTTATCATGGAAGAGGCGTGTGAAAAATTTTCTGACTTACAATTGATTCTACAGAAAAAAAAAAATTCAAAATTAAAATTAATGAAATCTTTCTTACAAATTGATTATGTAACAAGAAAGTCTAAGTCGACGACCAGGCCTTGTAGCCAGTGGTACCCGGCACCATGTGTATCTATGAGCTCGGGGGTTCTATCCCCCATAATTACCTAGCCAAAAAAAAAAGTCTAAGTCGATTAATTATATTATGAACTGAAAATGGGATGTTATCAAAATTTGAATACAAAGCTTTATTATTATTTCTGCGCTTTGAAAGGTGAGAAAAATATTTTTAAACAAAATATTATGAACAAAGTTTAGCTACAAAACTTATTATAGCTTAAGGCTAAAACTTTACTAAATGAAATAAATGTTACTATATATTTTGAAAATCTAAACGTTGAATTGCATGTTTTACATGCTCTTAATACACATGCCAAATTTTATGTCAATCAGATATTATTTACTATATGATCTATAAGCTTATATATTATGCATAATTTTAAAATACAAAAACATGCAATTTAAAAAATTTATTAATGACATAGCTATTGATCTTTAATTTTTTAGAAATTTTGCAACCATGAAGGATATAAGATGTCTGGTAGGCCTTTCTGTACTTCTGGGTTGGACTGCTTCCTGCCGCGTTGTGGCCCAATAGTTCTGGGGTAGGAGAATCGGAACTGGCTTAACTAAAACTTATCTCAAGTCCAGCTTATGCACAAGCTAGGACCCCTTTGTTGAGATCTTGGTCACGTGCCCACAGCAGAAGATGATGTCACAAAAATGTAAGATAATGATTAAAGCACTTTCTTAGTAAGGAAAACACAATGATATGAGTATGGCAGAAATTGGTTAGTGACAATAATAAAAGAAAAAGGAGTAATGTTAATGCTTGATCAATTTAAAAAAAAAAAAAAAAAAAATTTGATTAGTCTGCCGTGCTTGGTTCCTTAGGAGATTTAAGTCCAGGAAAGGACCACTCTTCAATGTGGGCAATCTCACAGGGAAATCCTGCCATAAAAATTGCCCACTTTGAAAGAATGGGCCTAAATGGCTTATCCTCGAGTCCTTTTAATCTTGCTAGAGAGCAGGCTATTGAGAAGGAGAGAAGGGAGTAGCCTATTGGTGCATGCCCCTATCACACTCTTGCTTCCTCACTTCACTTTTTATCCTCTCTGTTTTTCTATACTCTTAATTTTCTTTCTTATTCTTATATTCCCTCTTTTCTTCCTTATTTTCCGTTGTTTTCTTTCTTGCTATTTTTCTTACTTGTTTGTCCTTGCTCTTTGCTTGCCTCTCATTATTCTTCCTCCTCCTCTTGCTGCTTTTCACTGTGCACAGCTAACGCTTTTTTATACTGCTTGGTCTAGTGTGGATCTCCTTCCTAGACCACCCACTGGTCTGTCGGTTGCCCAGCCATTACCACTACCCTGTGCTTGCTGTGCCACGTTCCATTCCCAGACAAAAGAGTTTTGTTTTGTTTTCTTGCTCTCCGTGGCATTCCCATTCGGATAAGGGTTGGGTATTCTCTCTTACTAACTCCTATGGCATGCACCTAGTGATTCCAGCTCATCTTTCCCTCTTTTGGGTGGTATGTCATCTCAGCAGAACATTTCTCCCAAAAGAGCTTAAGTAGGAATTCTAGAATAGATTTCCCCCTTCTCCACATCGCCAGACCATACCTTTTCTTACCTCTGACCCATGGCCTACCGCCCCTATATTGGCTAGGTACAAATGGGTGGTGCCTGAGCATTGTGCGTGCTCTACTTTCATGTGAGTCCATGGCCTGTCTGCTATTCATGCGTTTGCCATTGTCTGGGGTTTGTTTGGTCTTTTCTGCATGTTCTGCTACTTACTTTTAACCTCTTGTGACGTGGATGAGTCACTGGGTCTTCATTCCTTGCACCTTGTTTCTTCTTTGGGCTGGATCTTGCTTGGGTATGGGCCCTTCTTCCTTCAGTTCGGCCCCTATCTCTCTTTACTTCTGGTTTGTGGGTAGACTAGCATTCCTACCATGCCATTTCATTACTTCTGCCATGTTACTACTTGGCTTGTGCTTGCTGGGCCTCTTTTGGGCCTGCCATGAACTTTTCTCTTATTCAATTCACATTGCCCAATGTTCCTGTTGGGTTAATTCTCATACCATCTTGGGCTCCTTGGCCTATTTCATTCCTTTGGGCATCCTCAACCCGCTTTATTCTTTTGGGCATCCTTGGCTCATTCCATTCTTACATTCCCATGGGCTTTTGCTACATCTTTTGAGCTTCCCCAGCTTAATTACCACATCTTTTACTTTCAGGGTTTGTTGGCCTTTGCACCAACCCCATTTATTAATTCCTTTCTTTGGGCTCCTCCGACTCATTTTTACTTGCTTTCCATTTCTTATAGTTCTCATGAGCTTACTACTTTCTTCTCTGGGCTCCCTTGTGCCCGTTTGCTTTCTTTGGGGCATTTTTTACTATTCCATAGGCCCGTGAATCATTATTCCTGCCATTCCAGGCTTAATGGTCTTTTTTTTCTTACTTTGCTAATTCTTCTTCCCTATTCCCTTCTATATTATTGGACTTCTTCTTGTTATTGGGCCTTATTGCCAAAGTAGGCATCAACAAGATATAATCCAATAGTGGATTTATCAAAATTCACCTGCAATAAAAATATATTGAGTAAATTTATAATCTTAGGATACAACTAATTTTGTAGCTAAATTTTGTTCAAATATTATGCCTCAAATTGTATAAAGTTGTCCCTAGTATCTGAGAAGTTTCAATAAAAACATATTTCTTTCAATTATGTTAAGTTTAGTCCAAAATAAATGCACACTTTTTATAAACGTAATGCTCAATAAAACAATGGAAGGGCAAAAATGGGATATATTCCAAGATTTCACAACTAAAATGCATATTATACAAGCATAGAAATTTTATACAATCCACACTTAATAATTACACAATATTCCTAAAAAAAAAAAAAAAAAAAAAAAAAACTCAAGAATCACACAACTCTAACAAAAGGCAGTTACAAATCACTAAATACACACTTATCCTTCAAGCAAGTTTAGCATCACACGAAGACACACAAAGTGTTTATTCAAACACTTACTCATCCCTTCATGTTTGATCATTTCCATTTTGTTAATTGATAGGTTCACAAAATCTTATAAATGCATCACCTTAAAAGAAAAGAGATTAGTTCAACAAAGGTCAAAGGACAAATAATAAGAACGAAAAAAAAAAAAAATTACACACAAATCACATAGAAGAGAAGAAAATATCTTTAATTATTTGATATATAAAAAATATTAAAAAAATTCTTAATTAAAGTCATGTTAGAGCTCAAATTGTTTGAAGCTGGTCCTTGCATGATGCATCTGAAAATTTCGAATGACAACATATTTCTTTCATTTTGACACTGCTATCTTTGCTAGCAAGGAGGCATCAAGGGTAGGCACGGTGATACGCAACACGGAGGGGGAGGTGATGGCAACATTATCTGCAAAAGGGGACTCTGTTGTTGACAGTGAGGAGGCGGAGGTGTTAGCGTGTCGGAAAGAGCTGGAGTTTGCTGTAGATGTTGGGTTCTCGGAGCTGATTGTTAAGGCGATAATGTGACAGTAATGCAAGCTATTTCCTCAACACATCCAAACTTGTCTTGGCTAGGATTAGTGTATGAGGACATTTGTCGTTTGGCTGCTGGTCTTCGATATGTGTCCTTTAGCTGTGTTTGTCGTAGTGCCAATTCTGTGGTCCATTCTTTAGCACGTTATGCTAGTCTTTTAGATGATTGTGAGAGACCGCGCCCCTGGCCCATTTTTGTAGGATGTTGGGCCAAATCCACGTGAATGGGTGGAGTCGTGTTATTGCCTCTCAAAATGGAGGTTCGACTAGTTATATTTTTCCCTTTAGATTAAGGGTTTTATAATGGAGTCGCCACTTATTTAATTATTGGAATAAATAAGAAAACCAAAATTGAAAAATTCCTCATTTTATTAATTTGTAATTGAATTTACATTGATCATAGGAAAATTACATGACTTTGGTCCTAGATACAATCTAAGATAAAGTACATAGTTTTGTTTCCTAGTTACAATTTAAAAATTTAAAATTACAAGGATAAACATTGGTCTATCAACCCTTGATCTAAGTTCGGAGGTTATGTTACAAGGTGTTAGACACCCACCTTATCCGGTGAAATCGGTCTTCTAGACTATGGTGGCCAACATTCATATCACATCATCCAATATGTTATTAATTAAGTTGCATGTTGAATTTAAAGTGTGTGCATGTGATAAACCCTAATTCAATTTATTAAGCATTTCATTCGGATTGAAAGATAAATTCTAGTGAATGTGTGTGGATGGTGATATCCTAGATTCAAGAATTTAAAAGAATTATTAAACAAACATTTTTTTTATGTTTTTTTGATGTGGATTGAAGATCGAAGCTAGTGTTATGCATGAACATATGATGAACAACCAAGAACATATGAAAAACACATAAGAACATTTAAGAACATTCAAACATATTCAAGAGAATTTAAATAGTTACTATCATACTTTAATTCTAAATTCTCATCATGGCAATACAAAAAACAAGTTAGGGAAAGGGATTATACCTTTATGCAAGATCCATATGGTGGAGGAAAAGAAGAGTTAGGAGAGGAAGAGTGAGTCTTACTCAATACCTTGAGTCTCAGGAAGACCAAGATATGACAAAACTACTCAACTTCACTAGAACTCAAGAGAGGGGAAGAGAAGGGGTTTCTGTGTGCTTTGGAATGAAGGTGAGAGAGGTTTATATAGTAGTGGTGGAGGAAATATGAATGGAATACCATTTAATGAGGGTTGACAAAGAATCATGAACCTAGACCTCATTTTAGCCTTTGGGGAAATCTGGTGCATTAAATGCGGAGATTGGTGAGAGTGAGGAGCAAGCCAAAATTCGGTTTTCTCGTAACTGCTGTAACAGCCCATAAAGCCAACTTCAAAAAATCATATCTGACTCAATTTTGATCGGAATTATCTCGTTCTTGTGCTCAAATTGAAGCCCTAAATGTCTAGTTTCTGAAAAAATTAACCTCATTCATAGATTCAAAAATATTTTGGGAGATATTGATGAAATGGTGAGTAGAGGTCATTTGTTAAAAAATTATTTCAACACAATTAACATTAATAGGTCCCAAATTAGCTCACAATTAACATTAAATGGCTCCAATCACTCCCATTTCAGACTTAATTGGTTCCAAATTTATCCTAATTAAAAGATAATTGCACAAATTACTCATTGAATAATTAATGTTTAACTATCTAATTAATTAGGTGTATGCAACCTCACCATAAAATGTTGTCCTAACCAATCAAATTATGATACATCATTGATCTCAAATTGATTACACTTATAACCAATTGAAATCAATTGTTCATAATCACATATATTCGGACTCAATTTGTGATAGTGCATCTCAGCCATTAAAACTTGATTTGATAATAACTTTCAATCTAGTGGTTCGATTAGGGCTTATGACCAGTCGATTTGATTATTACAACATCAAGATCATTTTGGTGAAATGAGATTAAGGATCTACTGGCCAGAATCAAGATGCATATTTTCAAGGCAAAATTACCCTTTTACCTTCCAGGTGAGGTTAAATGCGGGTTGTAAAATGAGGTGTCAACAATGATGAAGTTGTGTGGATGGAATAATCTCCACCACCAGCCCTTGAGGCTTTGTATTTGGATTCTAGAAGTTTAATTGAATGAAGTCTGGTTCGGTTTCAAAAATAAAAAATAAAAAATAAAATTCACATTTTCTTTTGTACCTAACCAAGTGCAAACAAGGGGATACGTTCCAAGATTTCACAACTAAAATGCTTATTATGCAAACATAAAAAGGCTTGCATCGGCGGTTCTATTTCCTTGCATAGGTTCAAATGGAGTTTGAAACAACTCATTATAAACGAGTTTATTTATGTTTTTACACCAACGTAGTTGACCATTTGTGTATCACATTTTTCTATTAGAGTTATAGTTAGAAAATGATGAACTTAATTACTCAACCATAATTCTAACACTTTCCTCAACATTATAAAGGCCTTTTTATGAGGCAAATTGTCAAATTTGTGATAAATCACCAATTGTACAAAAATATTAAGTTATTAGGAAATGATGAATTTAATCACTTAACTATAATTCTAACACTTCTTCTCAACATTACAAAACCCTTGCTAAGAGGCAAATCCACAAAATTGTGATAAATCAACAATTCTCCCAAAAGCTTAAATTGTTAGGAAATGATGAACTTAATCACTTAACCATAATTCTAACACTTCTCCTCAAAATTACAAGGCCCTTGTTAAGAGGCAAATGCTCAAATTTGTGACAAATCGCCGATTGTCCCAAAATCTTAAATTGTTAGGAAATTATATTTAATCACTAAACTATAATTCTAACACTTCCCCTTATTTATGAACCTAAACTCTCCCTTAATAAGTGGGGACCCAACATGTGACATTTTAAACATTTTAAATGAAAGGTAGAGTAATGTCAATGATTGCACTAAAGATCTCCTGTTCTGATACTATAATGAATTACCTATTGTCCCAAAATTTTAAACTATTTGAAAATGGAGAATTTAATTACTTAACCATAATTCTAACAATTTAATGTTATTTTCCATGTTTGCTACTAGTTTGGTCTTTTGAAAAACAATGCTAAGGAATGTGTGGGACAGAAAAACCATCGAGAGGAGACTTTGCAATTTGGTGCATGGTTGTTTCCCAACCGAGGATACTGAAATGTTCAATGCTTAAGAATCATGATAAACCTAAGAAGGGTGAAGATGATGGTATACTTGATGATGATGTTCAAGTGGAAAAAAAAAAGTTTACTTCTAAACTGGTGTGAAGAAATTTTTTTTCAACCCATTACGTGACAATTGATAAAATAACTACCGATACATACTTTTGGCCCCTTACACTATTTAATGAGTTATGTGACTAATCGAAATAATACACTTGAATGATTTTATGAATCATCATCTAATGTGGTTGAGTTGATTACCAGTTTAGAGGAAAACTTTTTCTGGTCATTGTTTACCACGAAACTACTGCTACATCTGGGCTTGAACTAATGCCCTTGTTAAGACATGACATAGGACTAATTTTTCAGCCCGATCCAAATAATTCAATAGGATGGGCTTGCTACCAGTTAAAGCAGACTCCTATTTCCAATAAAAGGATGGACTTAGAACAGGAGGCCCAAATCTAGTTAAAATTTATCATGAGAGAGGTGTGTGAGAAATTTTCTGACTTACAATTGATTCTATAGAAAAAAAATTTCAAAATTAAAATTAATGAAATCTTTCTTACAGATTGATTATTATTATTATTTTTTTTTTGAGCAATACAGATTGATTATGTAACAAGAAAGTCTAAGTCGATTAATTATATTATGCACTGAAAATGGGATGTTATCAAAATTTGAATACAAAGCTTTATTATTAATTCTGTGTTTTGAAAGGTGAGAAAAATATTTTTAAATAAAATATTATGAACAAAATTTAGTTACAAAACTTATTGTAGTCTAAACTTACAACTTTACTCAATAAAATAAATGTTACTATATATTTTGAAAATCTAACCATTGAATTGCATGTTTTACGTACTCTTAATACATATGCCAAATTTATATCAATCAGATATTATTTACTGTATAATATATAAGCTTATATATAATGCATAATTTTAAACTACAAAAACTTGCAATTTAAACAATTTATTGATGACATAGTTATTGATCTTTAATTTTTTTAAAATTTTGCAAGCACGAAGGATATAAGATGTAATCCAATGGTGGATTTATCAAAATTCACCTCCAATAAAAAGATATCAATTTTGTAGCCTTAAGTTACAACCAATTTTTTAGTTAAACTTTGTCCAAATATTATGCCTCAAATTGTATCAAGTTGACCCTAGCATCTAAGAAGTTTTAATAAAAACATATTTCTTTCATTTACGTTAAGCTTAGTCCAAAATAAATGCACACTTTTTATAAACGTAATGCTCAATAAAACAATAGAAGGGAAAAAATGGGATATATTCCAAGATTTCACAACTAAAATGCATATTATACAAGCATAGAAATTTTATACAATCCACACTTTATAATTACACAATATTCAGAAAAAAAAAAAAAAAAAAAAAAAAAAAAAAAAAAACACTCAAGAATCACACAATTCTAACAAAGGCAGTTACAAATCACTAAATACGCACTTATCCTTCAAGCAAGTTTGGCATCACACGAAGACACACAAAGTGTTTATTCAAACACTTATTCAAACACTTACTCATCCCTTCATGTTTGATCATTTCCATTTTGTTATTTGATATGTTCACAAAATCTTATAAATGCATCAACTCAAAAAAAAAAAAAGATTAGTTCAACAAAGGTCAAAGGACAGACTATCCATCAAAAAATGAAACAAAGCTCAAGGAGATGAGGAAATGGATGGATTGAAAGCAACCTGCTTAGCACAACTAAGCACTTCATGATGCCCCACTTCTTCTCGGCCAACGCCCATAAGATCAAGGTAATATAAGTAATGGGAGATGATGTTTTTCATGGACTCCTTATCACCATGACCACAAATAAGATCTCCATAGAGCACATTCATGGTAGCACCAAAACCAGAAACTCGCTTGGCCAAATTGTCATTTTTGGTGGGTGTCCAGGTACCAATAAAGACATCATGTGCTGAAGGTTGATGCTCCTTAATAGGAGTCATCCACCTCCAAATTGCTACCTAGAAGGCTAACGTAGCATTTTGTTCAATGTATTCTGGATGATTTAATAAATCCACCTTCAAATCTTTACCTGCTTCTCCATAATTGTAGTTCCTGTTGAAAGCATAAGTATACAAAAACATTTGGATTGTGTCATGCAATATGAATTGATCTACACTACATTCTTCTAAGGGTTGGAAACAAAAGACATATACAAGTCCTAGGGTTGTAAATTAAAATGATTGTATCTTATAACTAACAAAATGCATGTATTTAGTTTTACAAAAAAGTTGTTTCACATTTTATTTTTGAGGGGTTAGTTACCTAAATACTCATATTTGAATTATGCTAGAAAAGGATCTCATTTCGATTTGTTTTAGTAGATAAACATAAAAATTTCAATGAATTTTCAACTTTGGATAATATTGAACGACATAAGATAATAAAATAATTTAGATGCAAAGATATACAGGATGTATGGTCAATGTTATTGTAATTGATGTTAACAAAAAAAAATGTTAAGAGTAATTGATAAGGTAGATACCAATAGATAAGTAGAGCACCACGATCATAGTATGCAACTCCAGGAGCACATGGATAAGCATTTTTGTAACGATCATCACAATAACTTAAGTTGGAATTCATTTCCTTCTTACAGCATAAATCCTTTGATAATTGTTCCCTAGTGACCACTTTCTTTCCACCTGACAAAATATCATCCACTTTTACTTTGCATAGATATTGAGCAAGCGTAGGATTATTGACAATTGCTCAGATACATTTTTAATTACAAACAACAAGTTCATCGCTACGTTGTGCTCCAAATGAATTTACTTCCAATTTAATTTGTTCTTAGGAGAAAAGAATCTAGCTAGTTAAACCAATATATGAGTAGACTCACATACAAGCAAACACTTCGTTTATTTTCTGAAAAATACAATATAAATTGTTAATTTTTTTAGGTTAAAGTATGAAAATAATCCTCCAATTGTTGGATAACATTCAATTTGATCCTTTGATTATTAGTTTTATCAATTTAATCACTCGACTTTTAAAATCAAGTTAATTACACACTCTGGTCTAATGTCCTTTTAATATTAACATAACTAAGAGTTGAAGTTGATTTCTATAATAAAATTTTCATTGGTGTTCTTGCAACATCAATTAAAATCATTAAGATTTAAATGAAGAAGATTTTCAAGGATGCAGTTGATTTGATATTGGATTTTTTATTTATTATTTATTTTGTAATTGACTTGAAAGTTGAGGAATCAAATTTGCACAATTAATAATTGAAGAAATAAATTGACATAATTAAGTGTGTCCAAATTGAAATTTGCCCTATCATTGGAAAACCAAATTAGTAACTAAACATTTTTTTCATAACATTCCTTTTTAGTTAAATAATTTTAATAAAATAAACTTGTAGCAAAGCCCAAATTATACCTTGTAACATCAATTCTTAAGAGATTAAATAAATAAACAACATAAAATAATTGAAACATTAAAATCCATTTCCAACTTCATCAAATGAATACTTGCTTTTGGATATTCTAAACTAAAAGAACATGCTTTTGGCATATCAAATAATCTATAATATCTACTTTAAGCAGCCAAATGTTTTATATAGGTAAAAATCATAATAATGATATTAATAATTAGCAACATATATATTTTTGATAATTCGGTAGCTAGGGTAGAGGCTTTGAAGACTAGGTCTACAATATAATAAATATTAGAATTAACACCATATTGGTCTTTACATTTTAAGATCATTGTCATTTCATTCCTACAACTTGGTAGCAGTAAATTTGGTTCTTGTTATTTTTAATTTGCAGTAAATTTTCTTTAGGGAATTAGCAATAAAAAATAAATTAACTGTAAGTTAAAAATAACAGGAATCAAATTAATTACTACTAAAATGTAATGACCAAATTAATTGTAACTAAAAAAAAAAAAAAAAAAAAAAAGACCAAAATGATATTTTTGCTTATAATAAAATTAAGACTTTAAACACAGTTCACACTCTGATCAAGTTTTACTTACTTAAACGACCCCTACAAAATTTGAACCCTCAAATTTGTATTAAACCCAAAAAACAAAACAAAAAAAAAAAAAAAAAAAAAAAAAAAAAAAACTAAATAAACAAACAAACAAATGAACAAGGCAAAAACCCAAATTTAAGTTCACTGTTCACAAAAAAGAAAGTCTTAAATGCTCACAGGAGGTTTTGGTGGCAACATGAGCAAGAAAAGCTGCGACTTCCTTAGTTCCAAAGAAGTCTTGATTGATGTAGGTAGTACCAAAGCCATAGGGCTGGTAGAAAGCAGAGGCAGTGATAAAAGACTGGTAGTCCAAGAAGCCCTTATTTTCAATTTCATGGTCCTCAACCTCAAGGGAGTTACGGTTTGAGAACATCTTCTCAAACTGGTCGATCTGGAAGTGGTAGGAAACTGGCCCGCCACAGCATCTTCTTGTTTCTGCAGCAGCAGCTTGTGATGGTTGGTTTGGGTTTAGCGTCAAGTGTACAATTTTCAGTACCAATATTCCCACCAATTCACTACTTTCGGATGAGTAGCTACGGCTTTCCGGCTCTGACGGTTCATACGTGTTGCACAGGTGACAATCCTTCAGAATCGAACCTCCTATATTAGAGTACAAGTCACAATTCACAAGCACTAATATTATCAATGGTACAGACCATTTAAACTCCATTATTGTAACAATTGGAGAATGTCTGTGCCTTCACTAATGATGAGGCTGTCAGAAGTTGCTGCCTCTAATTACCAGCTGGATGCGGTATTGGCTGCTGGGTAAAGGGAAAGGAAACATAGTCTAGTGCAAAATAAAGGGTCGGTTTGGATTGAGTTTATTGTTGCTGAAACTGAAAACTGAACTGAAAACACTGTAGTAAAATAATTTTTAAATGTGTGAATAGTGTCGCGGGACCTATTTTTAATGAAAAAGTTGTTGAAAAGTGAAATTTATGGATACATAAACAGTGCACAAATGCACTGTTCACGGAAGACTGAGTCAAATGTTGCGGCTGAATAAAAAAAAAAAAAAAAAAAAAAGGCAAAACTTGAAAGGTAAAACACACCGCAACTTTCGGTGCTCTCCAAACGGGCACAAAGACACTAATCTCTATCTTTTTGATACTTTTAATTTTATTGGCTCAGTAAAAGACACTATCTTTTGAGTTAAAAATTATTTATTTATTTTTTTTGTTTATTTGAATATTACTGTATCTACGATGGATCCACCCATTTATGGATTCTAGTAAAAAATTAATATATAAATATTGATTATTTGGTAATGCAGAGGGGATACTTTTGTTTTTTTGTTTTGATATAGGTTAGAACTTAGAAATATCTGGGGTTATCTGGGGTTGTCTTCTTCTATGAACATCACAATAATGACTTTCATTACTGTTTTGCATACAAAGGGCCCGTTGCCGACGCACCAAAACAAAATAATGACTTTCATCATCTTCAATTATTGTGATGCCTCTGGGGCATCACAATAATGACTATTTTATGTTCACGGACGTCTGGGGCATTTGTATGAGGATATATAGTGTTTGTGCACAGGCCTACGTGCTGCGTCAGTTGGGTGGGTAAGCCGTATAGCCAATTCTTTTACCATACTTGTGGAGTCTGTGTAAATGTCTAGTCTTTGTTTAAAGTCTTGCTACTACTATGAAGCATCACACTAATGACTTTCATTACTGTTTTGCATACAAAGGGCCCGTTGCCGACGCACCAAAACAAAATAATGACTTTCATCATCTTCAATTATTGTGATGCTTCTGGGGCATCACAATAATGACTATTTATGTTCACGGCCTAACGGGTCACGTCTGGGGCATTTGTGTGAGGATATATGGTGTTTGTGCACAGGCCTACGTGCTGCGTCAGTTGGGTGGGTAAGCCGTACAGCCAATGGAGTGGCTCATTGCTTGGCGAAGTTTGCTAGAGGGTTAGTTGATGAGATTGTTTGGCTGGAGGAATCCCCTCCTCCTGCACTAGAAGCTTTATATTTGGACTTGCTTAAGATTTAATGAAATTCATTCCCCTTTCAAAAAAATTAAAAAATTAAAAATTATTGTGATGCTTCATAGTATGTGATGTTTCATTATTGTTTTGTGAAATATGGAAGTCATTATTTTGTTTTGGTGCGTCGTCAACGGGCCCTTTGTATGCAAAAGAAGTCGAAGGCGGAAAAGCATGCAACTATAGATGAAAATTGACTGAAGATGTCCATGTCATCATCTTCATTTTATTTTATTTTTTCTTTATCCTTTGGTATACAAGCGAGTGAAATCTCATATTAAATAATAATGAGAAGAGAAAATAACTAATATAACATAATTGAGCCCAAGCTCATTATAAACTTAATCTTTTTGGTCATGTGATGTCTCTATAAATATATATGTTACAGTAACTACTTAATTATTAATTGTGGTCTTTCCAACGTATTATTTTTCTAATAAGTGGTATTAGAGCCCATAATATTGTCGAGCAAAGGTGGCAAATTATCATAATCCTTTTGCAGTTACAGCAGAGACAGAGGTTGAATAATAATGAAAATAAGGAGATGATTAATATAATATAGTTGTAGGACCTCAAAAATTTATATAGAATAATATTAGCAGGTTAACTAGAAGTTAAACATATTATATATATATATATATATATATATATATATATATATATGGTTGGGTTCAAGTTACACCTGGTGTAATTTATTTATAGTTACTGTAACTTTAAATGCATATGTTTAATATATACATGAACATTATTTAATCCAATTCACATGGCGTCATTTTATTTATTTATTTTTATTTTTACATTAATAGCTTTGGAATATTATTGAAACTGTAAGATTTAATTCAAAACTTATTACAATATAAGGTTTGCTTTAGTTTTGGGACAAACTCTAAAGTATAAATTGAAATTATAATTTATTCAAAAAATAATTAATTAAAAAAAGTATATATATATATATATATATATATATATATATAATTCAAAAAAAAAAAAAGAAAAAAAAAAAAGTGAGGTAGACAGAAAAGAAAAGATTCTAATGGAAGACTTGAGGATGGTCTATCAGTCTATGTCTCCTGCCGCATTTAATTCACTGTGGTTTGTTGCTTTTCCAGTGGGACACAAAAACAAATTATAAAAGATAGATAAAGAAAAAAAGAGGAAGACGAAGAAGAAAAATAATACACGCAAATAATACACGCAACAACCATTAACGTGTACTGCAAATATGGCATTTTTTTTTTAATGATTATTTAAGAGTAAGGTTAAGTTTGCAATATTTTTGATGATGCTGAAATCGTCAGTTCGAATGATCGTCTAGAGGTGAAGCCGTCCACAACCAACAAGATCCTGAAAAGATAAGTGAAGAATGGAAGAAGTGTGGGTCACCGGTGTGGTGCTTGCCACAAAACCTCCAATGACAAAGTCAGAATGGCTAGAAGAAAAGAAGATTCAATACTAGAATATGAGAGAGTATTAGCTAGAGTTTCGGTACCATTCTCAGGTCTTGGGGTGCTGGTATATATATGCGCTTGTTTCTTCCTTCTAGCCGTTGGTGGTGTTTTAATGGTGGTTTCAATGTGGTATCTGTAACACCCCTATGGGGTGTTAATGATAAGATGTCTCTCCAACGATATGGAGGCTCATTATTGTCAGTAACACTTCATCATTGATTGTGGGTGAATGGCCTCATTTTCATCTGGCGGGTATCATGAGATGGACGAAGATTGATGTTACCCTCGTCCACTCTCTTTTCTATGGACGAGGATATAATCGGGACTATCAGCTGCCCCCCTATTCCGAGGTTGTCCATCTTTGGGACGATCACAGGAATATGGAGAGTTTTTTTTTTTTTTTTTTTTTTTTTTTTTGTGGTTATGGCTCTTGGGGTTCCACTCCTAATATTAATTTCTCCGTGGTGGCGTGGCACGCATTGTGGCCACGTGTCATATTCTGACCGGCTGAAGGGTCTCGTTTCCGGTGAAACCTTTCAGCTTTCCTGCGCTTTTCGAGACAAACCTTTTTAACCCTTGCCTTTCTCCTCTCATTTGTTCATTTTTCTCTGCATTTAGTTTTTCTAACTTCACAGCTACTCCTTCCTCCTTTGCGTGTTTTGCTCTCTGTCTTCTCAGTTTCTTCCTTTTTTCAAGTACGCCTCTTATTTACGCCCCTTTTTTTTTCCTTTTGGAGTTTTATTTCTTTCCTTTCTTTGTGCTCCTATTTCCTTTTTAGGGTTGTATTGTTCTCCTTAATGGTTGACTACTCTGAAATTAGGCACATTTCTCCCTCCATCGCCTTCGTTTTTGCTCATTTAGGTGCGCTAATAGATTCCTCCAGTGACTAATTAGGTGTGCTTTCAGACTGCTCTAGTGACCAACACCTACAGATTGGGGATTTTGTTCTAGGTAATAGTAGCCTTGGTTTGGTGTTGGGTAACCTATACCCGTTGTTGTGCCAATCTTTAGCTTGGTTTAAGTCTGTGCGTGGGGTTTTAAGGAGGGAAAGTATGGGGTCTGAGGTTAGATCGAGTGACTTGGAGATGGGTTCGTCATCTAGTGCTGGCACGGCTGGGGTTGAGATAGATACCGCTACCTCCGTGCCTTCTTCAGTACCTTTGTCCTCTCGCCTTTCTGTTTCTACTACACCTCAAACCTTTCACGCCCTTAAAGAAAAGTGTTCTTTGAAAGTAGATACTTTTAGTAGGTTTAGGGATACATTCTAGTTCCCTGAAGAGACCAAGGTTCGTCTCCCTAGGAAGGGCAAAAAGGCCTGTGCCTTCGCTCATGGTGAGGTTTGCTTTTATGAGGCTGCGTTCTTGTGCGGCCTCAGATTTCCTGTCCACCCATTCATAATGGAGCTTCTCCACCACTTGAACATAGCCCCGGGGCAGCTTATGCTGAATTCTTGGAGAATCGTCATAAGTTGTATGGTGATTTGGATGACCATAGCTGACGGGGATATGATCACGCTCAATGAGTTCGTCCACCTCTACCACTTAAAAGAGTCCAAGGAGTTTGGGTATTGTGAACTTGTGCCCTGGGATAGAAAGTCTCGTCTTGTTGTCAACCTCCCATTGTCCTTCTGTTATTGGAAGTCTAGGTATTTCTTAGTGTCAGGTGATGGTTGGGAGACCCTTTTTGACGACATTTGAGGGGGATGTCCTTAGGCTGCTGCGTCGGTGGAAGACCCCTCAGCTTGGTGCGTTTGCCTCCCATGAGATTTTTTTCTTTTTTCAATCTACTATTTGTATTAATTGTCCCTTCTAACCTTGTGTATTCTTCTACTTTGTAGTGAAAGAGTGTCCTAAGCTTGAAAGTAGGTTCGAGGAGTGTGTTCAAGAGGCTGTTAAGTACGCAATTACTATTGAAGATTTTGATAAGCTGGTTGATCCACGAACTTTGGCTCGTCACAATTTGGGGCTAGAGCCTTCTTACTACGTCCTCCATGCAATTCATCGGGAAGAGAGGAAGCGTGAGTTATCCTGATACTTGGAAAATGGATCATCTTTTCCACTTTTCGCCTTCTTTTTCTGACTTTAACTTTGTTTTTTCCTTTCCGTAGAGATGACGACCAAGTTTAACCAGGAGTTGTATGCCAAAATTAAAGGAAATCTCTGTTGTGCCCTCCCACGAGATGGTGAACCGCCACGTGCATAAGCTATTCTAGTTAGTTTATCGTTTCTTTTTATTTTATTTCATCTTTCTTCTATCCTTAGCTGATCTTGATTCTTTGCGTGACTGTGATTGCCAGGTGTTGGGGGAGACGATGCACATTACTTTCCAGTACCTGATGAGTGAGGAGAAAGTTGTGGTGGCCAGCTCCAAGGCGGAAGCGCTGGAGGCAGAAGCTTTTGGCCTTAGGAAGGACCTGATAGAGGCCATGGATGCTAACAACTCGTCTAAAGAAAAGATCCAGGCCTTAACTAAGCAATTGAATGCAGAGAAGCTGCTAGTGAAGTAGAAGGACGAGTAGATCGCCGCTGTTAACTAGAAAATGAAGAATGCTGTTGCCAAGGCTATCCACGCTTTCCAACTCACGGACGAGTATAATGTAGTTTTATTTGGCTGGTACTTTAAAAGTTTTGAACTGTTGAGGAGATATTTGGTGAAAAACGGTCGTGAGACTGATCTGGAGGATTTGGACTTTGAGGCCATAGACAAAGAGATCGAAGCAGACGAGGCGGCGTAGGCTGCTGCTGCTGAAGACCCTCTAGCACCTAAAAAAGAGGACAACGCCCCTCCAGCTTAACTTTTTTTTTTTTTTTTTTTTGCTCCGCATGTACTGTTGAACAATTTACACCTTTTGGATGCCCTGCATGTTTTAGGGCTATTGAACAATTTATAACCTCTCTCTCTCTCTCTCTCTCTCTCTCTCTCTCTCTCTCTCTCTATATATATATATATATATATATATATATATATATGTATGTATGTATGTATGTGTTTATTTCCTTCGTATGGGTTTGTGAATGGTTTACATTTCTTGGGACTTAGAGGAAAACTTTTTGTTGGAACATGCTCTTCGTCCTTCTTGGGACTTAGAATAATTTTTGTTGGAGCATGCTCTTTGTCCTTCTCTGGACTTAGAAATGATTTACATCCTTTTATGGATGATGTACGAATCTTTAAAACGATTTACATCCTTTTGAGGAATTTTATCCCTTTTTTTTTTTTTTTGTGGAGATGTACATCCATTTAAGGAATCTTATCGTCTCCCTTTTTTTGTGGACGATGTACATTCTTTTAAGGAATCTTATCGTCTCTTTTTTATGTGGACGATATACATCCATTTAAGGAATCTTATCGTCTCAACTTGATAGAGAGTTTTCGTGTCCCGTTGGCGATTTAGTTCAGACATAAAGGGAGAAGTTAGGCAGAAACATTAGGTATTAAACACTGAATAATGAGTTTATTGATCTTCTTAAAAGAAAAGAAACATTAGATATCACTAATTGCTTACAAACGGGCTACAATTTCTACTTGTAATACCTTTTCAGATGTTCAACATTCCATGGACGGGGCAACTTGTTCCCATCCAGGTCTTCTAAGTGATAGCTTCCACGTCGAGAGTAGTGGACGACTTTATATGGTCCTTCCCATGTTGGCCTTAATTTGCCTTGTGCTGGATCCTTCGTTGCAGGCGTCACTTTTCGTAGGATAAGGTCTCCGATGTTGAACCTTTTGAGCTTTACCCTTTGGTTGTAGTACTCGGCCATCTTCTACTGGTACTTGGCCATTCTCTAAGAGGCTTGGTCTCTGACTTCATCCAAACAATTCAGGTTCAGCTTCAATTGGTCTTCGTTGCTACGTTCATCAAAGAACTCTTTCCTGAGGCTGGTGAGCCCTATTTCGACAGGGATGACTGCCTCTGTGCCATATGTCAGGTTGAAAGGTGTCTCTCCTGTTGGGGTTCTTGCTGTGGTTCTGTAAGCCCATAAAATGCTTGGTAACTACTCAGGCCATGCTCCTTTTGCCCCCACTAATCGGGTTTTGATGATCTTCAGCAATGTTCGATTCGTTACTTCCATCTGTCTATTGGCTTGAGGATGTCTTGGGGATGAATACTTGTTTTTGATGCCAAGGCTTGAACAAAATGATCTGAATCCTTGACTGTCGAACTGACAACTATTATCCGAGATGATCGTCTGTGGGATCCCGAACCTGCAAACAATATTTTTCCATATAAAACTTCGTACCTTTGCTTCTGTGATCGTGGCTAGTGCTTCTGCCTCCACCCATTTTGTGAAGTAGTCGATAGCAACGAGTAAGAATTTTAATTGCTTCTTTCCTTGTGGCAGAGGCCTTATAATGTCAATTCCCCATTATGCAAATGGTCAAGGTGAAGATATGGTCGTCATCTTCTCTCTTGGGACTCGTTGAACGTTCCCATATCTTTGGCATCTGTCACATTTCTTGACGAAATCTGCTGCGTCCTGTTGCATTGTGGGCCAAAAGTAGCCTGCTCTCACGATCTTTCTTACGAGGGACTTTGCTCCCATGTGATCACCGCAAATGCCCCCGTGAACCTCTTCCAGAACATACTTGGCTTCTTCTTCTTCGACACACCTCAAGTAAGGCTGTGAGAAGCCTCTTTTGTAAAGCTCGTCATTAAGCACCGTGAACCGAGCAGCCCATTTCTGGATCTTCTTGGCATCGTCAGGGTTTGATGGTAATTGTACATCCTTCAGATATGATAGGATTGGGCTCGTCCATCTTGCGCGGGTGTGCACCGGGAAGGTCTGAAATTCTTCGATGCTGGGACAGTTCTGTTCTTCCAGTTTCCAATCAATCACCTCTGCCTGATTATCTACTGACGCACTAATTGCTACTTCGTCAGCTTCTACATTTTGATTTCGTGGGACCTAAGCAAATTCTACCTGATCAAAGTTACTTACCAATTGGTTCGTTAACTTGAGGTATCTCTGCATCCTTGTCTCCTTTGCTTTGAAATATCCCTTGACTTGTCCTATGACGAGCTGTGAATCACTCCTTAGCAAAGCATTTTTTGCTCCAAGTGCCTGGGCTATCCTCAGTTCCGTCAGTATAGTCTCGTACTCTGCTTCATTATTGGTTACGGGAAATTTAAGTTGAACGTCATATTTCAAAATATCCCCCTCAGGGGAAGTGATGACAACACCCGCTCCGCCTCTCTTCTGCATGGATGACCCATTGTATGGATCGTCCAAAGTTCCTCCTAGTTTTCTTCATGTTCAGGGGAGGTGAATTCTGCTATGAAATCCGCCAACGCCTGGGCTTTTATAGCTGTTCAGGGTCAATATTCTATATCGAACTGACTAAGCTCGATGGCTCACTGTACCATTTGTCCAGCGGCCGCAGGTTTATTCATTGCTTTCTTAATAGGTTGGTCCGTCATTACTATGATCGGGTTGGCCTGAAAGTATGGACGAAGCTTTCTAGAAGCCATTATTAGGGCAAATGTGATCTTCTCTATTCGCGGGTATCGGGCTTCTCCTTGGGAGGCCTAGCTAACGTAATACACTAGGCGTTGTATCATATTTTCTTCCCTGATCTAGGCTGCGCTCACCGTGGTTGTGGACACGGCTAAGTACAGGAATATGTCTTCTCCCTCCTTGGACGGACTCAAGAGTGGAGGGTTGCTCAGGTAACGCTTAATCTCCTGGAATGCTGCTTCGCACTCGTCCGTCCAGACGAAAGCCTGTTTCAAGGTCTTGAAGAAAGGAAGGCATTTGTCAATTGCTTTAGAGACGAACTTGTTAAGGGCTGCCACTCTTCCCGTTAGAGATTGCACTTCTTTGATCATCTTTGGGGAGGACATTCCGAGGATGGCTTTCACATTTTCTAGATTTGCTTCTATTCCTCTTTAAGATACCATGAAGTCAAGGAATTTTCCAGAGGAGACTCCAAAGGCACATTTGGCTAGGTTCAGCTTCATACTATATTGCCTGAGTGTGTTGAACGTTTCCTTGAGATGATCATCTAGATGATTCTCCTCTTCTTTACTCTTGACAAGCATGTCATCCACATATACTTCTATGTTCCTCCTAATCTGCTTATTGAACATCTGGTTCACCAATCTCTGATAGTGGCTCCTATGTTTTTCAAACCGAAAGGCATGACCCTGTAGCAGTAAAGACCCTGACTGGTGATGAAAGCAGTCTTCTCTTGATCCTGCTTTGCCATTTGTATTTGGATATACTCGGAGAAGGCATCCAAAAAGGTAAGAAGTTTGTGCCCAATCGCCGAGTCCACAAGCTGGTCAATCCTGAGCAAAGGGAAGTTGTCCTTCGGGCAAGCACTATTCAAATCCATGAAGTCAATGCACATTTTCCATTTCCCGTTTGCCTTTTTTACCATGACGACGTTGGCCAACCACTCGGGATAGTATACTTCTCTAATGAAGTTAGCATCGAGTAGTTTGTTCACCTTGATGGCTTTATTCCGTTTAGGAGTGAAAAATCTTCCTCTCTGCTGGATGGGCTTCTTCTCAGGATCCACATTTAGGTGGTGTTGAATGATGTCTGCTGGTATGCTAAGCATATTTTCATAACTCCAAGCGAATACATCTAGGTTACTCCTTAGAAAACTGATGATTTCTTCCTTTGTTTGGGGGTTCAAACTCGTCCCTACTTGGGTCGTCCTTGTTGGATCTCTCTCGACCAACTCAATCGTCTCTAGTTTCTCGGCAATTTTCGGTGTCTTTTCTTCAATTATCCATGTATGGTTTTCTTTTGATGCTAAAATGGCCTGGTAACATTCTCGCGCTAGCACCTGATCTCCTTTTATCTCCCCAATTCTCTGTTCCGTTGGGAACTTCACCTTCAGGCAATACGTGGAAGTGGCTGCTTTCCAACGATTGAGTGTAGGCCTTTCTATGATCACATTGTAGGACGAAGGTGAGTCTACTTCCAAGAAGTTGTGTTTATTGGTTACCTGGAGGGGGTACGAGCCAGCCGTGACCGTCAGTGTTACCATTCCTCGAGGGTACACCTTGTCTCCACTGAAACTGACGAGGGGGGATTCGAATGGACGAAGTCTCTTCGGGTCTACCTTTAACTGCTGGAAGGCAGAGAGGTAAATGATATCTGTCGAGCTCCTGTTGTCTACCAAAACCCTTCTGGTATTGAATCCTTCAACGTTCTGACGATCTGCTCGATCCTTTTTTCGTCCTCTTTGGTCATCTTCCTTGTCTTTCTTCTTCTCCTTGGGCTTCTTTGCCTCTTCTTTTGCTGCCAAGGTGTCCTCAGCATTCATATACTTTTGTGCTTTCAAGAGCATTTCCGCCATCGTCTTAGGGGGATTCTTCACTAAGGAGACCACGAACTCTCTGAACTTTAATCTAGCCTTGAAGGTTGTCAGCTGTACTTTATCATCTACTTCGTCTACCTCCAAAATTTCTCGAGTGAAACGCGTTACATACGATCTTAGGGTTTCCTCCTCTCCTTGCCTGATGGTGAGCAAATGGTCTGCTGGCCTTTTTGGTCACTGCCCGCTGATGAAGTGACGAAGGAAGGAACTGCCTAGTTGCTCGAAGTTATTGATGAACGATGTTGGTAGCTTAGTGAACCACTCCCTGGCTGCTCCTTTGAGGGTAGTAGGGAAGGAACGACATAGTATCTTGTTAGGGGGCTACTAGAGACCCAAAGTCATCTTGAAAGTGTTGAGGTGATCCAAGGAATCCTTCAGTCCGTCAAATGGCTCGAGCTGTGGTAAACGAAACTTTAAAGGTACTGGGCATTCTAGGACCGCCATGGTGAAAGGTGAATCTATCCTCCTGACCATTCTATCCAGACTTTGGTGTGTTTTCTCCTTGATCGCATTCTTCAGCTCGTCCATCTCTTTTTGCATTTCTTTGAGAAGGTTCGAGCTAGCCCCTTCTGGAGTACCTGGTCATCTTTTCTGGCTGTCTCCGTCATCGTCCCAATTGGTCTCCAAGCGATTGTCCTCTTGTTGTAGTTGCAGCCTCATCTCTTGGTTTTGTCTAGTAAGCTCTTCCACAGTGGCTGTGAGCATTTGAATTTGCAAAGCTAATGCTGCAGGATCTTGGTTAACGTTGGACTCCATATGGACTTGTGAGTTGAGTGGAACTGTGCTTTTGAACCTATTTGCGAAGAAAGTCGTTCCCCACAGATGGCGCCAATTTGATGATGCTGAAATCGTCAATTAGAATGATCATCCAGAGGGGAAGCTATCCACAGCCAACAAGATCCTGAAAAGATAAGTGAAGAATGGAAGAAGTGTGGGTCACCAGTGTGGTGCCTGCCACAAAGCCTCCGATGATAAAATCAGAATGGCTAGAAGAAAAGAAGATTCAGTACTAGAATATAAGAGAGTATTAGCTAGAGTTTCGGTACCATTCTCAGGTCTTGGGGTGCTGGTATATATATGCGCTTTTTTCTTCCTTCTAGTCGTTGGTGGTGCTTTAATGGTGGTTTCAATGTGGTATCTGTAACACCCTTGTGGGGTGTTAATGATAAGATGTCTCTCCAACAGTATGGAGGCTCATTATTGTCATGTAATGCTTTGTCATTGATTGTGGGTGAATGGCCTCATCTTCGTCTGGCGGGTATCATGAGGTGGACGAAGATTGATGTTACCCTAGTCCACTGTCTTCTCTATGGACGAGGATATAATCAGGACTATCAATTTTCATAAAAGAGTACAAGTGATCAATTATTATTAATTTTAATTTGGGCCTACCATTGATAATATTTTTTTTATCCACCAATAACAGTTTGATACCTAGAAGTTGTTTTTAAAATTTTTTTGGATGTAGTATTACTATATTTTTTTTTCCACAAATTTAGAGTTACAAAAACTTTCATATTTTTATTTGGAATTTTTATTTATTTTTTTATTTTTTACCAAGGTTGATATGATTTGTTTTAATTGATACATAGTAAAAATGATGTGAGTAATATATCCATATAAAAAAGACATTCTAACATTGGCGGATCTACTTGTACGTGAGGGTGGTCCTAGGACTACCCTCACTTGTCAAAAAAAAAAAAAAATATACATGCAAAATATATATATATATATATATATATATATATATATATATATATATATATATATATGTATATATATATATATATAATCATTTTAAACTAATATGTTTTGTGACCACCCTGACTTGAAAAAAATGTATATATATATATATATATATACACACACACATATTATATACTTAATTAACTTATTTTGACTACCCTAATAAAAATGTTGAACACCTTTACTTGAGAATCATAAGAATTTGAGTTCAATAAATATAAGAATAATGCTACATCCACAACATTTTCATAATAATTTCACAATAAATCTTATGTGGTAAGTTGTTACTAATTCTAATTTGGGTTCAACATTGACATGTTTTACTCACCAATAACAAGCTAACAACTTGTTGCATAAGATTTGTTATGAAATTGTTGTTGGTGACGTTTTTTTTTCATGTATTTGCATGTTTTTTTTTTTTTTTTTTTGGTGACGTTGAGATATTCAAATTTTCTCTTTATTAAATTTTGTATAATTTAAGTTTATTAGTGACCACCTCAAAAAACAGTCCTAGAGTCACCACTGGTTTAATTCAATTCTCTAGTATTGAATTTTATTTAATTTATTCTTTTTGTTAATGTCCATTAATATTTAGTGCCTAAAACTATATAGTTTTGATTTTTTCTTATATTTAAATATTAATCAAAGAATATTTATATTTTGATTTTTTTTTTCATTTAAAATTCAAATTTACTTGCTTTTGAGATGCAAAATTACTAATAACATTTTTGTGTTATAAGTTTAGCTCACATTTTTTTTTTCAATAGGTAATATGGCTAATTTATTTAATAATTTTTGAGATATAGTCAATCTTGAATAGCATGCGGCATCTCCTTCTTTGGCACACAACCACAAATCCATACAAACCTTATTTATATATATCTAAGGCTTTTGTCTTCTAACACATGCTCTCCAAATTAATTCCAATTAAATTAGGATTTCCTTTTGCTTTTCTAGGAGTTCACCAACTCCTAATTCTCCTTGAAGTAGAATTCTTATTACAAGCCTATTGAATGGGCTATCACTTGGGCTGGATCCAAGAAAAGTTTAAGGTTTATGAAACCTTTCATCTAAATCTCTTGCGGATTAATTAATTAATTAAAAAATGACAAGAAGAAAAGATGGAGACAAAAACAACTCCAATCATAAACTCATTTATAGTGACATCATTAATAGAAAATATTTAAATAAAACAATCCCAAGTATTTAATTCAATACATATGTTTAATATATACATGAACATTATTTAATCCAAATCACATGGTGTCATTTTATTTAACTTTTTAATACGAAATAAAGACACAAATAAGAAAGACTTATTTAAAATTAGTAAAAAAACATTTAGAATAATTTAGTAGGTTTCCAATAAAGAGATGGTAAAAATCAATCTATCAAATTTTTATATATTTTTTCTATAACAGTGAACATAGTTTGTTATGATTATGTTACTTTTATTTTTATTTGAGAGTTCACTACTTACCGTGCTTTTTATGAAATACCAATTCATAATAAACTATATATGTCAGGCCAAAATGGCCAAATACCACAAAATTTTGAGATATTTTGTAAAAAAACAATGTTTCGGAACTATATAGGGAAGTACCACTTTTTATGGAACTCGAGTTTCTTAAACTCAAGTTCCTAAGAGTTTTGCCACCGTGGCACTGCTGAGGTGGAAATTGGGCCATTAAAAAAAATTATGTGGTACTCGAGCATGGTAAACTCGAGTACCATGCAACACAATACTCGAGTATACCAGGCTTGAGTACCATTTTATAATAAAATGCTGTTTTTTTTTTTTTTTTTTTCTAAGGTACTCGAGTTCACCAAGCCCGAGTTCCTTATAACTTTTTTTTTTTTTTTTTTTTTTGGGATTATTGACAAATAAACATAAACATAAAAATAAGTAGCTTTTTTTTTATGTTTTTATTTATTTAAATAGAAGCATTGTAAAATATAGAGATTTTAATTTCTAAATATGAATTTAATTTCTAAAGTGTGGATGAAATGTTTTATAATGCTTAAATTTATAAAAGATACTAGTGAAAGTTCCTGTAGAAATTAAATTCATATTTTGAAATTAAAATCTCTATATTTTACAATGCTTCTATTTAAATAAATAAAAACATAAAAAAAGCTACTTATTTTTATGTTTATGTTTATTTGTCAATAATCCCAAAAAAAAAAAAAAAAAAAAGTTATAAGGAACTCGAGCTTATTAAACTCGAGTACCTTAGAAAAAAAAAAAAAAAAAGAGCATTTTATTATAAAATGGTACTCGAGCCTGGTATACTCGAGTATTGTGTTGCATGGTACTCGAGTTTACCATGCTCGAGTACCACATAATTTTTTTTAATGGCCCAATTTCCACCTCAGCAGTGCCACGGTGGCAAAACTCTTAGGAACTCGAGTTTAAGAAACTCGAGTTCCATAAAAAGTGGTATTTCCCTATATAGTTCCAAAATAGTGTTTTTTTACAAAATATTTCAAAAATTTGTTGTATTTGGCCATTTTGGCCATATATGTCAACATTTAAGATAAAAACTAAAAAATATTGTAACTAAACTTATTGAAAATTTATAGGAAAAAAAGCGACAAACTCTAGTGGTTTCTGACACCACCATTGATATCCAAAAGAGAGAGAGAGAACAACACAAGCACAACACAACTAGATCCATCGTTGCAGTAATGTTAGTATGCGAACTTCCACTCCAAAACAAAATACAAGTGGAAAACAGAAGAACCTTCTTATATTATATCCTGCTCATAATCATAAATAAGGCAATGAAACCTCCAAACAAATACCTACTAACAAGCCGACTGCAGTTTCAATTTTTTGAGGAAAAGGATGCTTGTTCGTTTAGACCCCTTAAACCAAATTGTTTAACTTAATATATTAACCAAATGATTACTTAAATTAATTATTTAAATCTAGGTTAAACACAAATAAATCATACCATACAAAACAGCGGAAAATAAATAACACTATGATATGACGACCTAGAAAAACCAATGAAACGAACCGTTTCAAGGTAAAAACTTGGAAATGATTTGACCTATCTATCCTCAAGGTAAAACAAATCCACCATAAGAGAATTAAATTTTTTACAATTAGATTTAATCCTAAATCTATCGCTATTTCCAGTAGTAACTTATTGACACGACCACGTGCAAGCTCCGAATCTATGGACTCTTTCTCTCCTTAGATTTACACCAACACAAGCACCCTTACTTGTGACTTTGAGATCCCACTCAAAGGTTTAGCAACACGAACTCTCCAGTTTGTGACTTCAAAACCAACCTTGAAGGTTTAAATCATCAGATTTACCGAATCTAATGATATGAGAATGATTTCTAGTAGTGACCTTGAAAGAAAAAGGCACAATACTTTTTTGATCTCACGAGAGCGCCTCCAAAGTCTCTAAAAGCTTTGAAAACATAGTTGAAAGTTTAAATCGTCAGCTGGACTTGAACCTTGAAACAACCACTTTTAAGTATTGCCTAAAGACTTAGACTAATCATATTTTATTTTCAGTTTACCAACACAATTAAAAATATGATTTTAAATATTTAAATCTAAATCTTAGACGCTAAGGATATAAAATGTAGTAAAAGAAAACAAAAACAAGGGCCAGCCAGTAACTCACGTGACATAACTGACACGCGTACTTGACTGGTCATGCAAATAATAAACGCAACAGCCATTAATATGGCATTTTTTTATAATTATTTTATGAGTAATGATGTTTTTATTTAGCTTATAATGGTTTAAGGGAAATTTTGTCAGTCTAAGATATTAAAAAATTAACAAAACTATTCATATTTCAAAACTTGTCCGGAATATTAGAAAATGCTCATGAAGAAAATTCCAAAAGCTTCCCTCAATGATATATGCCTATTTTTGTCCCCATCATTTTATAAGATTTCAAGAATAAATACACATATTAGCGTTTTATTAAGAATTTAAGATGCCTTTTATTTATTAGCTAATTATATATATATATATATATTTTAGAGTCTTTTGGCTAAAAATTGCAAAAAACAGAATTTATTGTTGTTATAGGTACTTTTCAAAGTTATTTGGCAAAATGAGGAAAGAGACTGAATTTCGACAATGGTGTTGTCGAAATTGCAAGAAAAAGTACAATGTATCTGGGGAGAGAGAAAATTAAATTTTGGTAATGAGATTACTGAAATTCTTATCCTGCTCGTACTGCCCGAAATGGAAACCAATTGTAGCAATGGCATTGCCGAAAATGGGAGGAAAAAAAAAAAAAAAAAGAATTGTGGCAACTAAGTTGCTGAAAATGGAGGAAAAAAAAAAGATGCTACGTTCACAATATTTTTCACAACAAATTACAGGCGGTTAGTTGTTATTGGTTCAAATTTGAACCTAACACTAAGATTACTTTTTTGCCCCAATAATAACAATCAGTAACAACCAGCCACTTAGGATTTGTTGTAAAAATATTGTGAAAATGTTGTGGACATATCATTTATAAAAAAATAAAATAAAATTGTGGTGCCGAAAGAGAAGGAAAAAAAAAAAAGTGGCAAATTGTTTTGTGGCAATGTCGAAATAGAGGGAAAAAAAACAATTTGCCACTTTTTTTTTTTTTTTTTCCTTCTATTTCGGCACCACAATTTTTTTTAGAAATGATACGTCCACAATATTTTCACAACTTTTTTACAACAAATCCTAAGTGGCAGGTTATTACTAATTATTATTATTGGGGCAAAAAAGTAATCTTAGTATTAGATTCAAATTTGAACCAATAACAACTAATCACCTGTAATTTGTTGTGAAAAATGTTATGGACGTAGTATCTTTTTTTTTTTTTTTTTTCCTCCATTTTTGGCAACTTAGTTGCCACAATTCTTTTCTTTTTTTTTTTTCCTCCCATTTTCAGCAATGCCATTGCCACAATTGGTTTCCATTTCGGGCAATGTGGGCAGGACAAGAATTTCGGTAATCTCATTACCGAAATTCAATTTTCTCTCTCTCCTGACACATTGTACCTTTTCTTGCAATTTCGGCAACACCATTGCCGAAATTCAGTCTCTCTCCTCATTTTGCCAAATAACTTTGAACAGTGCCTATAACAACAATAAACTCCGTTTTTTACAATTTTTAGCCAAAAGACTATATTTTATGATATGTCAAAATTTTTGATAGGTAGATAGTGAGGAGAGGGAGAGGTGGGGATTTGTGGAGAGAGGGGGCAGGGGGACCATAGCCCCACTTGACTTTTAAATAATTTCCTCCTCCTCTAGTTTAATAAGAAAAATTTTAAGGTATGTGGAGATTTTGTTAAATAAACCCTTCATATTTTTATTTACTTAAATTATTGCAAAACTTCCTTCAAAGTAATGTTGCAAAAGTAAAAATGTCTCATTTTTTATTATTTTAATATTCAATTTTTTTGTTATCTTACTCAATAAATCTTAAATCTTAAATCTTGTAAGTAAATGCTCTTCTTCAAACTTTTATTCATATTGAGAAATGTTATGTCCACAACACTTTCACAATATTTTTCACACCAATCTTTGGTGGCAATATGTTACTGGTTCTCATCTGGATATACCATTGACATAACTTTTTTACCCACCATTAACACTTTGTCACCTAAGAACATATTATGAATGTAGCATTTCTCATTCATTCTGTATATATAGAATTAGGGATATAGGATTGTATAAAAATTTTTAAAACATCTTTTCACTAGAAGAAAATATGTTGTAATATCCATAAACGAAAGAAGAAAATATCATTCATTATTATTATATTTATCTTCTAATATATTATATTGTATGTTTTAGGGCATACAAAATTGACATTTAATATTTAATCTATTCCAAATTAATTGATTTGCATACATTTCCAGTTTTCTAGAAACTATTATTATAGTCTAATGTGTAATATTTAATTCATTTAACAAAAGAACATACGGATTAAATTTTAAAGAAAATTAACTATGATTAATACACTTTCGGAAGTCATTAGACTTGACTTAATGAAAGAAAATATTTTGTCTTAAATTATATGTAACTAGCTATCTAATTTTTTTATATACAAGAACATAATGTATATAATAAATTATGTCAAATATATGGGCAAAGAATAAATTATACACAAACTGTGTGTACTATTTTGTGGATTTGAAAATTATTGATAATTTTAGGTTGAATCCCTAGACAAAGAATTTATGACTTTGCTAGAACTGAGATTCGAACCAGAGACGTGACACCATAAAATATGTTATTACCATTGACTTATCACTTAAGACCCTCAAAAAAAAAAAAAAAAAAAAAAAAAAAACCCTCAAGTATGTTACAGTTAGAGACCAACATAAATGCTCATTTTTTGTATGTTATGCTTGATATAAACAAAGGAGGCAAAAAAGAGGGATACATTCCAAGATTTTACCAATAAAATACATATTATACAATCCACTCTAAATAATTATACAATAACAATGAACCAAAATATTTCAAAGGTTAAATAACACTAGCAAAAGGCAGCTGCCAATCCATACAAACTTTTATTGTCTAAGCAAGTTTAGCTTCACACAAAAACATACAAGTAGATTATAAAAGCTCTTACCCCCTCTTCATGTTTGAACTTTTCCTTCGGTTACTTAATATATATGTTCGTAGAACCATATTAATGCATTACTTTAGAAAAAAAGGATTAGTTAGAGAAAGATCAAGGAGACGAGGAAGGGGTTGGATTGAAAGCAACTTGCTCAGCACAACTGAGCACTTCATGAGGCCCTGCTTTTTCTCGACCAACACCCATAAGATCAAGGTAATATAGGTAATGAGATATGATGTTGTTCATGAACTCATTATCACCTTGACCGCAAACAAGATTGAAAGTTCAAAAACGTGTAAAAACACCTTTGAACGTTTAGATCCCCAACTTACAACTTAACCAATTCAAGCAATATGTCAAACAACAAGTGTGCGGAAACTTAACATATGCTATAATATGAAATTGGTTAAAAACTATCTAAGCCATAACAAAATAAAATCCACAGCAGATAATAAAAAGGCAAAGATAGAGAGGAAGGAAGATGCAAACACAAAGACAACACGCGATGTGTTATCGAAGAGGAAACCGAAGCCCTCGGCGTAAAACCTCTCCGCCGCCCTCCAAGCGGTCAATAATCCACTAGAAAATGTAGTTGGGATACAAGGACAGCAATAGACCCTCCAAGCCTAATCTACCCAGTGCACTTAAGCCCTCCAAGCTTCTTGCTCCAACGAGGTTGCGTCGAACCTTTTTCTTTTCTAGCTTCCCGGATTTCGCTACTAGACCATAGCATCAACCAATGAAGATTGGTTCCTTCCTAACTGCTTCCCAGAAATCCAAACAACTGTCTCACAGTGATGATGATGGTGAGAACCAGGTCTGGTATAATGCCTCTCAAGGATTTGACAATGGAGAGGAAAAGATTTGGGGAATTTGGAGAGACTCTAAGGTATAGATTGTGGGTGAATCAATCTTGTTTTTCTTTAGGGTTTCTCTCTCAAAATTCTCTCTGGAAGCTCTCTCTCAATCGTGGGTAAAAGGGGTATTTATACTGGAGTGGGAGAGGAATGTGAAACGTCAGGTTTTACAAAACAGGGGTGGCTCGCGGCTTGACCTCGCGGCTTGACCAAGTTGCGAGATCCAGTCGCGAGATAACCGTATGGCCAGTTGTCCTGTTTTGTCCTGTAGTGCTCCAGCTGGCATGACTGTTCACCTTCCAGCATGCTTGGCACGTGTGCTGCATCTGGCGGCTTGCAGCCGCGAGTCACCCGCGAGTCCCAGCCGCGAGTCTCTGTTTTCTTGCACACTCTTGAGCAATCTTCACTCTATCTCACTCACTACCCTTACATCAAACCCACCTAAATACAGGGTTACTAAATGCTGAATTACAAGCAAATTTGGCACGGAATAAAGCCAATTCGATGGTTGAATAAATTCAACCTTACAATCTCCCCCTTTGGCTATTCCGTGACAAAACCCTAAAACAGACTCTAGACTTAACATGTGAGTTGGGAACAGTTGAACAAAACTCACTCACACCTAACTCTAGAAACTGTGAAGCACTTGAATCATATGAACATAATACTCCTGAAACACAACAATACACCATGATCATTGTAAGCAGAAAATTATAAAATGCATATGAAACAGGCAATATGTGATCAAGCAAAGATGGAGTTAGGAAACAAACCATGGCTTGATCAACCAAGTGAACACCACAAGGTAGTGATCACAGTGCTCATTCACACTTGGAATGAACACAAGGACATACAAGTTAACAAGCACAAGGCAAGACACTTGTATGTTCAACACTCAACCAATGCATAACACATAAGGTATATGCATCTAGGAACAATCCTACAAGGGCACAAGAGTGACAGTACATAAACCAAAATGCAGAATATTTAGATCAAAGTACTGATTTCAACATAGCATAAAGGCTGCATTTAGCAAGGTACATACCATAAAGCCTACAAACTATGCATAAAACATAAACCCTAAAAGCTTACAAAAGCACATGGGTACAAACTACAAAACATCCTGAATAACATCATCAAAATATGTTAAAGTTTAAACCAAGAGTATAGGTTAAGAGTTAAAAACAACTATACACCAAAACACAGTGTATCAAACCCATAAAAGACAAGTTTAGAGAATAAGACTTAAAACAAAAGTATGGCAAAAGTATGTGAGAACTCCCCCTATCACTATGCACACTTATGCTCACTTCCCTTTGAACTTTCTCCCCCTTACTGAATGCTCTCCCCCTTTTTGGCACGAATAGCTAAAGGCTCTCGTCCAACCTTTGTTGAATAGCATCTAGCTGATTCTCCATAGTCTCAAGACGCATTTGTACATGGTTGTTTGTGGAGTAGAGAAGTGCCACAAGCTCATCAATGCGTTTCTGAATATGCTCAAGTACACTGCTGACTCTATCAGTATGAGGAGCAGTCTGTGCTTGCGGAATACTAGCCGGTGAAGCTTCAGGAACAGCACGTGAAGTAGATGTGGTATGTGCAGGTGTTTCTGAGTCAGGGGCAGATGGAGTAACCGGAGAGATGTGAGCACTCCTTGGTGTGTTAGAGGAGTGACTTCTGCTAGCTTGAAGAGTGAACATGGAAATAGGACGCTGACGGGACAACATCTTTCCATCTGTAGGGGGAATAATGCCTTCACGAAGAATGAGCTTCATGATGAGACTGCAAAATGGGATGATTCCTCGAGCTGCAGTTCGACAAGCGGTCTTCCTCAAGGTGTAGTAGATGTGAGCACATATATCAATGGGGGCTCCTGTAATAAGATCACAAAGGAATAGAGCTCTCCCAAGATTGATGAATGTAGTGTTGGACAGTGGGTAGAGATTGGTGAACATGATCAACTTCAGTGTGGTCAGCTCTGGTGCAAACTTTGCAGTGCTGATGGATGTTCCTGCACTGGATACTTCATGATCGGATCCTAGGATTTGTAGGATTTCTCCAACTTCTGGAGTTCGTTCATCGTAAGGAGTTATATTCACATTCTGCGGTCTGGTGATGCCGAGAAGATCTGCAATGGAGTCTGGGGAAACACTAAACTGTGTTCCTCTGACCCAGAAAATGAGTTGAGGTCCAAGATCAGTTGCATTGGAGAAGCATTCTTTGACCAGCTCATCCATTGGATCATCAAAGTTCCCGAACAGGTTTGCCCAATCTCGTTTCTCAAAGATTCGAGGGATGAAAGTGGTCCCTAAGGTGTTAAACTCTACCACCCGTTCCACTATAGTGGTTGACTTGTCAAACACGTTTGAGTAGACGTGAGAGTTAAGCGGAAGTCTGAACCTATCCTCATTGGGATCTTGAGATGCTTGAGATGATAGTCGAGTCCTTTTAGCAACTGGTGTTGCTGGTTCGTCAGCAACAATGTCTTTACCCCTGGAAGATCGACGAGACATCTGCAAGATAACAGGCCCACAGCAAAGAACCAACAGCAGTACCACACAAGATAAATGTCAACAAGATTCAGTGCTAATAGAGAAAAAAAATCCAACACATAAATACAAACTGAAGATAGTGTAGACCCAACCAAACTTCCAATCAAAACAAAGGAGCACAAAATGACAGGTGCAGCAAAATGATGACAAAGCACAAAGCCATAGAGAGACAAAACAATTAACAAAACTGTCAATGAGACAGGTTACCATGACCATGATATGCAAACAGATACAGCATTCGAACATTAAGAACTGATAACATAAAACACTCCACAAGAGATATGAACAATGGATAATATTTCAGCAAGAAGAAACAAATCATCCATACTAGGCCACATGGTTGAGAGACACACATTATGATATCATAAAAACTTAGTAACCAATACCGAAATCCAACATCAATACTCAAGCAAGAGAAATGAGTAAATCAAATAAACACCAAACCCATGTAAGAAACGATTGTCAGACTCAACAACAGGCAAATATCAGAGCAATGAAAGATACATTGACCGTTCAACATAAAAACAGATGAGAGCAATATCAAGCAAGACACGCCAAACCCATTACACAAAGAGAGAAGTATTTCGAACACAATATCAATCCAAACAGTAACAAAAATATGCAGGAAAAGGGAAAAATGAGATTGAGAAAGTAAAACCCATACCTTTTCTTGATGATTTGGATAAGAAATGAAGCACCAATGAGGTTTGAAAATGGATTCACGGAGTGTTTGGAGTGTTTGGAAAGGAGATATTTTAGAGAGAAAATGAACAGTTACAAATGTTCGAGGGAAAACTGAAAAACATTTAAAAACTGCTCCTGTTTCTGCCAAACACGCGATTTTCGCGACTTGATTAAGTCGCCACACAGTCGCCAGTTCAAGCCGCCAAAACACTTAAGGACAAAAATTTGAAAAATTCTTCTAAGTGTTTTTCGCGACTGGAAGGTCTACCCGCGAATGAGTCGCGAGCTGAGCCGCGAAAATCTCTGAATAACCTCGCGACTGGACCTTTCACTCGCGAACAAGTCGCCAAAAATGACCAGCGAAGATGCGACTGAGGCTCGCGACTTGACATACCCGCGACTGAGCCGCCAAAACAGGGCAAAACTGGATTTTTGAAATTTTCAGATTTTTCAAACAAAATACTTTCCAAAAACACCTAAAACACTCAAAAATCTTTTTGTGCTTGATTTAACAAAGATTGAGCATGTGAAAACACATTTTATCAAGTACAATCACACAAATGAATATGGCATTTATTGAACATAAACTTGTGTGTTGTGTGTGGATATCAACAATGAGATAGTCCTTAGTCTAATGTGAAACTTCAATGATCAATTCAACCAAGACATACACAATTAGCACTAGATCATGTGACCCATCTCAATTATAGAAGTATGTATATATGACCTCCCACAAAAACTTGATAACATGACTTGGAGCTTTACATTTGACTCCACTATTAATCAATATTTGATCTTTTTGATCTTTTGAGGCAATCACCTCTCATTGTGAGAGTGATAGTTGACATTTCTTTTTGATGAACAAGCCTTTGGCTTTTTGAATAAACATTTCTCTTTAATTTTTGGTCGCTTTCCCTTTTTCCTAGTCGAATACTAGTATGTGCGACAGGCTTTTGCAGCTCAATATCTCTTTTCATTTGGAGATTTACATTTGGTGAGCTCTTTTTAGCAAAAACAAAAATAAAGAGTGGGAAGATATATAGACACAAGTCTATGCATGTCTCAAGATCAACAAAACCATTCACTAATCATTCATGACAAGTTTGAAGATCTATTTACAACAATCACAAAGATTTCAAAATTTCTCCCACAGAGATATGAGTGCATGAAGACAAGCAATGCTCAAAAATGCACAAAGCCATTAGCACAAAGGTACAAGGCAAAACAAGTTTTGAGACAAAAACTCAACAAAGTCAATCAAGCTTTTTGATTTTCTAATTTTTATGTGAGTTTTGGATTTTTGACACACGAAGCAAAAAGATTGATAAGACAAAAAAATATGCACAAGAAGACAAGCAAACAACCAATAGCAAAAACAGCAAGTAAAACAAACAAACATTGTCACAAAGCATAGGAAGTATTAATGCATGGACATGTTCTAATGCTTATGCATGAGTACCCTTTTTCACCCACACGTCACTTGCGTTTTGGGTGATTTCCTTATAGGATTGGGTACGGGAGTTAGGGCTTTCAAACCTTCGTGAGAAGCTTTCCAAGCAGTTGGTGAATGCACCAATCATCTTCATCACGTTCATCATTCCGGGATCACCATTCTGATCTCTAGATTGATCACCTGCCCAAATTCTTCTATCATTTCTAGGTCCTCCTGACCTTTGAGGAGTTGCACTGTTCTTTGCTCTCAGCTTTTGGCAATTTGCTCGAGTATGCCCTTGAAGTCTGCAATAATGACACACATAAGTCGCTCTAGGACCTCTTTGTGGTCGTGGACGTGACTTGGCACGAGATTCAGACCTGCCCACATATTGATTACGGGAATTCAGCAACCGTTCGTTTCCCACATTTCTCTTCTCTTCTATCTTGGGCTTCTCAGCAGTAGGACCAACATCAACTGGATCTTTAGCCTTAACAAACTTCACTTCTTTAGTGACATTTCCAGATGAGCTACTTCCTCCGGTATATCCCAATCCGGATTTGTCTGAAAAGCTCTTTTGAGATGAGATAACATCATCTAGCTTCTTGGTGGTGACCCTCTCTATTTTAGCATTTGCTTGCACAACCTCATTCTCAAGAAATCTTACTTTTGTGTAAGCTTCGGACAACTCACCATTCAAAGTTTCTATCTCGCATTTGGCCTCCCTATATCGGATTAGGAGACTTTTGTAGTCCTCCTCTGCCTTCTTCATTTTTCTCACAGCAGCCTTGGCCACCCTTGTGTACTCACCCGACTTTTCCAAGAGTGAGTTATAATTCTCTTGAAGATTTGCTGTGCTTTCATCTTGTTCAGCATCTGATTCTTCAACAATTCCTAGTGATTCATCATCACTATGTTCTCCAAGGTCTTGTACAAGCAGATTCAACTCATCTGAAGACTCAACGTGAGCAATGGTCATAAAAGCTGAATAGTTCCCCTCTCCATCACAGCTTTCTTCTGATTCTGAGTCGGATGAATCCGAGTCACTTAATGTCGTGGCATACACCTTGCCTTTCGATTTCAAATAATTCGGACATTCTTTCTTAAAGTGTCCATGCCCGTTACATTCGAAGCAAGTGACACCTTGTGTAGGTTGGGATTCTTTACCATCTCTCTTTTTGATTTCCCTTTTCTCCCTTCCAGAACTTTGGAATTTTCCTTTATCACCAAATTTTCCATTATTCTTGAACTTCAAGAACTTTCGGAAATTTTTTACAAGGTATGCAACATCTCTATCAACCACATCGTCTTCCGATGAGTTATGGACTTCTACCTTCTCATTAATGGTCTTAAGAGCAAGGGATTTACTCTTCCGTTGATTGGGCAGCGACATTTCATAAGTCTGAAGAGAACCGACCAGCTCTTGGACTTTGATGTCATCTAGGTCCTTGCTCTCTTCAATCGCTGTCACTTTAGCACGAAAACTTTCCGGCAATGATCGAAGGATCTTCCTTACGATTTTAGAATCCTCCGTTTTCTCCCCCAAGTTGAACTTACTGACAACCACCTCATTTAGCTTCCCATAGAAAGAGTCAAAAGACTCATCCTCACTCATTTTGAGCTCCTCAAACCGGGTGGTCAGCATTTGTAACTTGGTGTCCTTCACTTTCTTCGTGCCTTCATAGGTAGTTTCCAATATCTCCTATGCTTCTTTGGCAACGGTGATGTGAGAAATCCTATGAAATTCATCTGGAGACACACCACAAAAAATAGCATTTAAAGCTTTACTGTTAGCATTAGATGCAGCGAGTGCTGCCTTATCCCATGTGGATTTGGCTGCCTTAGGTCTAGTCCAACCACTCTCAACTGCATCCCAAACAGATTCATCAATGGAGCACAGAAATGCTCTCATGCGAACCTTCCAAAAAGCATAATTACTACCATCAAAATATGGAGGTGCATTTAGGGATTGAGACCTATCCATCTCAAAAGGGAGTCAAGGATCACACAATGGTAATGAAACCAATAACAGTGTACCTGCTCTGATACCAATTGAAAGTTCAAAAACGTGTAAAAACACCTTTGAACGTTTAGACCCCCAACTTACAACTTAACCAATTCAAGCAATATGTCAAACAACAAGTGTGCGGAAACTTAACATATGCTATAATATGAAATTGGTTAAAACCTATCTAAACCATAACAAAATAAAATCCACAGCAGATAATAAAAAGGCAAAGATAGAGAGGAAGGAAGATGCAAACACAAAGACAACACGCGATGTGTTATCGAAGAGGAAACCGAAGCCCTCGGCGTAAAACCTCTCCGCCGCCCTCCAAGCGGTCAATAATCCACTAGAAAATGTAGTTGGGATACAAGGACAGCAATAGACCCTCCAAGCCTAATCTACCCAGTGCACCTAAGCCCTCCAAGCTTCTTGCTCCAACGAGGTTGCGCCGAACCTTTTTCTTTTCTAGCTTCCCGGATTCCGCTACTAGACCATAGCATCAACCAATGAAGATTGGTTCCTTCCTAACTGCTTCCCAGAAATCCAAACAACTGTCTCACAGTGATGATGATAGTGAGAACCAGGTCTGGTATAATGCCTCTCAAGGATTTGACAATGGAGAGGAAGAGAGTTGGGGAATTTGGAGAGACTCTAAGGTATAGATTGTGGGTGAATCAATCTTGTTTTTCTTTAGGGTTTCTCTCTCAAAATTCTCTCTGGAAGCTCTCTCTCAATCGTGGGTAAAAGGGGTATTTATACTGGAGTGGGAGAGGAATGTGAAACGTCAGGTTTTACAAAACAGGGGTGGCTCGCGGCTTGACCTCGCGGCTTGACCAAGTCGCGAGATCCAGTCGCGAGATAACCGTATGGTCAGTTGTCCTGTTTTGTCCTGTAGTGCTCCAGCTGGCATGACTGTTCACCTTCCAGCATGCTTGGCACGTGTGCTGCGTCTGGCGGCTTGCAGCCGCGAGTCACCTGCGAGTCCCAGCCGCGAGTCTCTGTTTTCTTGCACACTCTTGAGCAATCTTCACTCTATCTCACTCACTACCCTTACATCAAACCTACCTAAATACAGGGTTACTAAATGCTGAATTACAAGCAAATTTGGCACGGAATAAAGCCAATTAGATGGTTGAATAAATTCAACCTTACAAAGATCTCCATAAAGCACATTTATGGTAGCTCCAAAACCAGAAACTCGCTTGGCGAGAGAGTCATTCTTTGTGGGTTTCCAGTAGCCAGTAAAGACATCATGTGCTGAAGGTTGATGCTCCAAAATTGGTGTCATCCACCTCCAAATTGCAACTTGGAAGCTAAGGGTAGCATTTTGTTCAATGTATTCTGGATGGTTCAACAAATCCACCTTTAGATCTTTACTGGCTTCTCCATAATTGTAGTTCCTATGAAAAGCATTAATAAAGAAAGTTTGGATTGTGGCATGCAACAATGAATTGATCAATAATAAAATCTTCTCTGATAGGAAACAAAAGATACATACAAATATTAGGGTAATATAAAAAGTAGGTTGCACATTTTTTTTTTTTCAATACTCAATTACTTGAATATCATTTGAAGAATGCATGACTTACGTACTCTTATTTGAATTATGCTAGAAAAGGTACTCATTTTTATGTTTTATTAACTACTAAACATAAAAATTCTATAGAAATTTCAACTTGAGATTAAATTGAATAATATAAGACGAGAAAATAATTCAAATGCATGAATATAAAGAATGTAAGTGTGATAGAAAAGATACATACCAATAGATAGGCAAAGCACCCCGGCCATAGTATGCAACTCTAGGAGCACAGGGATAAATGTTTTTGTCATGCTCATCACAATAAGTATTCGAGTTGGAATTCATTTCCTTATTATAGCATAAACCCCATTCTAATGGCTCCTTACTGGCCACTTTATTTCCACCTGAAAAAAAGTATCATCCAGTTTTACTTTGTATAGCGAGTGAGCGAACAAAGGGTCATTGACCATAGCTCATTTTTAATTTTAATTACGCAAACAATTCTTCAATAGGATAATTAGTAAAAAGAGATTTAATCATATCTTAAGATTTATTCAAATTGAAAAAGATCCAATCCGATCAGTCCAAAGAACTACAATAAAATGAGTCTTCAAAGTTCAAACACAGTATGATCAAACCTCAACAAAATTTAAACCCTCACATATGAAATCAAAACCAGACAAGAAAGAAGTCCTTCCTCTCACACACACATAAACTTAAATTTAAATTTCCCTAGACAGAAACTATGAAGTACTCACAGGAGGTTCTGGTGCCAACATGGGCAAGAAAAGCTGCGACTTCTTTGGTTCAAAGAAGGTGGAGTTGATGTAGGTAGTACCAAAGCCGTAGGGCTGGTAGTGAGCAGAGGCAGCGATAAAAGAGTGGTAGTCCCAAAAGCCCTTTGCATGGGCCTCAAGGGAGTCCCGGTTTGAGAACAAGTTCTCAAACTGGTCGTTCTGGAAATAGTCATTAATGACCCCATCACAGCATCGTGATTTAGCCGTGTTGCAGTCAGTACAGCCTCCTTTATTATAAGGTGACGCTTTACTTTTTGGGCACGAACCACACGCAACACACGGCTTATTTCGTGCTGACACAACTTTCCGTGGAGACACAGCTGCAGAGGGGACACAATTGACAAGCACAAATAATATCAATGCCTTTGTCAAGATTACAGAACATTTATACTCCATTTTTGCACGTAACATTAACAAAAAGGGGTGGAGTTTGGAGAGAGGTGTGTACCTTCCCTATATATTTATACTTGGTCTGGGTGCATGTGAAAGAAGGAAAAGTAAAGAAAAGATAGTCAAGTGAAGTGCGCGCAACGGTGCAAGTCATCTGTCGGGAGCCTTTCCACAAAAAAGTATTGAATGGATAAGTATTTGAATTCACATTCAAAATCACTTTCTCTACCAATAAAAATTAACTTGGCATCTTGTTATTGTGACGAAAGTTTGTGTGAACGTAGAATTGTTTCTCCGAAAAGGAATATAAGTAAACACGTGAATCACATGCGATACAATAAAAACATGGCATCTTGTTATAGTGACATTATTAATAGAAAATATTTAAATAAAACAGTCCCAAGTAATTATTTCAATACATATGCTTAACATTTACATGAACATTATTTAATCCAAGTCGCATGGCGTCATTTTATTTTACTCTTTTTTTTTGTTGTTGATATTAATAGCTTTGAGATATTGTTGAAACTGTAAGATTTAATTCTAAAGAATCTAAGCTTATGCCAACATAGGGTTTGCTTTAGTTTTGAGACAAGCTCTAAAGTGTAAATTGAAATTATAATTTATTCAAAAATTAATTAATTACAAAAAGTAAGAGAGAGAGAGAAGAAAAGGAAAAGATTATATTTCTTTTCTATTGGAAGATTTGGGGATGGTAAATATTGGCGAAAAGAACATTTTTGTACCTACATTTTCACGCAATTCCCACTTTAGTCCATATTTTTTATTTTCACCGCTTTTAGTCCCTATTTAAAAAAATGCCATCCATTTTAGTTTTTTCCGTCAGTGCCCTAACGGCAAAGTCCTAGGTGGCAGACGGAGTGCATCGTTGGCACACTAAATGCTGACGTCAGCATTAAAATAATAATATAATATATTATTTAGCATTTTAAAAATGCCACATCATTTTAAAAAAAAAATTAATTTATGAATTTTAACTAAATGAAAAAAAGGAAAAAACAGAAATAAAAACCAAAAATAATATGAATTGAGATCTAGCTTTATTTTGAGTAAGAACAAACAAGAACACAAACAATCCCAGTCATTGTTTTGTTGGCAACCAAACACAATATCAACTGAAAACCCTTTATTATCAAAAACATTTTTTTTGATATGGGAAAATAAGTAAATAAACCCAGTCAGTGTTTATCAAAAAATTTTAGTAACCCATTGTTCTTTCCCTAACATCAGAAACATGAAATCAACGATCAAACGAGACAGCATAATCCCAACTTCATTTGCTTGAACTTTTTTCACATTCAAAACCCCAAATTCCTTATCAGATTCTTCAGACTCTCTCAAGCTCTCTCTTCAAAATGCAATTTCAAACTCTCTCTCTCTAACTCACCCTCTCTCTTTTTCTCTCTTACTGGTGAATGGAAATGGGCGTTAGTGGTGGAGTCATCCCACAACGAGGAGATGAAGGAGTAGCGGCGGGCGGGGTTGTAGTCGACGGACTGAACCTTGCGAGAGCGTTTGTGGAGGGAGCGGATTGGGTTGGAGGTTGGGGGAAGAGATAGATCGTAGATCTTGAGAGAGCCATCGGCTACGGCGACGATAAGGAGAGAGTCATTGTAGATGCCGTCGACGGTGTCGAAGAAGGCGAGTTCTATGAAAGGGGAGGACAAAGTGGGAGTAAGGTCGAGGATGTGGACGCGGCTGGGTTTTTTTGGGTTGTTGCTCAGATCAGATTAGGTTTTTTTTTTTTTTTTTTTTTTGTTAAAATTCATAAATTAATTTTTTTATAAAAAAATTACGTGGCATTTTTAAAATGCTAAATAATATATTATATTATTATTTTAATGCTGATGTCAGCATTTAGTGTGCCAACGATGCACTCCGTCTGCCACCTAGGATTTTGTCGTTAGGGTACTGACGAAAAAGACTAAAATGAATGACGTTTTTCTAAATAGAGACTAAAAGCGATGAAAATAAAAAATAGTAACCAAAGTGGAAATCACGTGAAAAAGTAGGGACGAAAATGTACTTTTCGCCGTAAATATTTTAATTCAAAGTGGTTTGATGCTTTTCTAGTGGGGCACAAAAAGAAAGAGGACTTGGTATATTCACAAGACATCACTGCCATGCGTACTTGACCGATCAAGCAAATAATACATGCAACAACCATTAACGCGTATTGCAAATATCAAATGACTTTTTTTTTTTTTTTACAATTATTTTATGAGTAATGTTAAGATCGCAATACTTTCACAACAGAGTATAGGCGATGAATTATTATTGGTTTTAATTTGAGTTTATCATTAATATTATTTTTTTACCTGCTAATAACAATTTGGCATTTAGGACTTATTTTGAAATTGTTGTGGACATAGCATTACTCAATTTGTTCTTCAAAAAATTAATCTAGAGTTACAAAAACTTTCATAATTTTTATTTGGAATTTTTATATTTTACCATGATTGATATAACTTGTTTTAATTGATACATAACAAAAATGATGTTAGTGATACATCCATATAAAAAAGACATTTTAATAACAATTTATAATATTAAATACCTAATGTTGCCTTTTATTTAGCTAATAATTTTTTTTTTTTTTAAATAAAGAGAGTGGGAGGATGATATTTTTTAAATGGTCCAATATCTAAATGAAACCACTTTATGTTTAATTTTGTCAGTTTCTTGGATCTTAAAAAAATTCTCAAAACTATTCATATTTCAAAAACTTGTCTCAACAGTAAATTTAGAAAATTCTCAGGAATAAAATTCCAAAAGCTTCCCTCAATGCTATATGCCTATTTTTCTCCCCATCATTTTTGAAGATTCCAAGAATATATACACATATAACCGTTATATTAAGAATTTAAGACACCTTTTATTTTGCTAATAATAATGCTTTTATTTTTTATTTTTATTATTATTATTATTTTTATGATATGTAGATAGTTCGAGAGGGAGAGGTGGAGATTAGCGGTTTCTAAAGTTTTCCCCTCCTCTTTTTTTTTTTTTTTTTTTTTTTTTCAGAGAGTTTCAACCTATGGCGTCCGTTCCTGATGATAGCTCTTTATCATCAGACCAAGATACCAATCAGTTTTTGGTGTAGACAGGGATTGAACCTCAGATCTCTTATACAACCATCAGAAATTTTACCAGTTGAGCTAACTGGAACTCACACTTTTCCCCTCCTCCCTTAGTTTAATAAGGAAAATTTTTAGGTATGTGTAGATTTTATTTAATAACCCCCTTTGTATTTTTGTTTATATAAATTATTGCAAAATTAAAAATGTCTCATTTTTTATTATTTTAATATTCAATATATATATATATAAAGTATATGTTTCGAAAAGTACATGAATTAGAAATCTTAAATCTTGTAAGTAAATACTCTTCTTCTACTAAAAAAGAAACCTCTTATTCTTTTTTAAAAATGTTATGTCTATAACATTTTTACAACATTTTCACATCAATCCTCAGTGACAATATGTTATTGGTTCTTATCTGGATACACTACTAACATTATTCTTTTACCCACCAGTAACAGTTTGTTATCTAAAATTTGTTGTGAAAATGAAAATGTTGTAAATATAGCACTTCTCGTTCATTTTGTATATAGATAATTAGGAATATAGGATTGCATAGGAAGGTGCCAATTCAGTTACAAGGTGTCATTACACTTGACTTAATGAAAGAAAATATTTTGTCTTAAATTATATGTGACTGTCTAATTGACTTAATTAATGAAATTTTTTTATATTAATGTATAGAATAAATTATGTTAAATATATGGGTTAAGAATAAATTATACACAAACTTTGTGTTTACTATTTTGTAGATTTAAAAATTATAGATATTTTTAGGCTAAGCTCTTAGAAAAAAATTTATGACTTTGCATGAGGTGAGATTCGAACCAAAGATATATGATACTATAAAATATGCTATTACTATTCTCCTATTGCTTGAGACCTCAAGTATGTTACACTTCGACCAACATAAATGCCCTTTTTTTTTTGTAAGTTATGCTTGATATAAACAAAGGGAGCGAAAAGGTAGGATACGTTCCAAGATTTTTCCAATAAAATACATATTATACGAACATAGAGAGGTTTGTGGACAATCCACTCTAAATAATTACACAATATATAACAATAAACCAAAAAAAAAAAATATATATATATATATATATATATATCTCAAAGCTTAAATAACACTAGCAAAAGGTAGCTGCAAATCAATGCAAAATTTTACTGTCTAAGCAAGTTTACCTTCACACAAAGACATACAAACATATGATAAAAGCTGTTACTCCCTCTTCATGTTTGAACATTTCCTTTGGTTACTTATATATATTGTTTGTTTGTTTAGACCCTTGAACACTCGGATTGTTTAGTCTAATATATTAGCCAAGTAGTTACTTAGGTTAATTATTCAAATCTAGGTTAAACAATAATAAATCATATCATGCAAAGCAGCGGAAAATAAAAGAACACCACGATATGATGACCCAAGAAAACCAATGAAACCAACAATTTCAAGGTAAAAACTTGGGGAGGATTCGACCTAACTTTTCTCAAGGTAAAAAAAATCCACTATAGAGAATCGAAATTTTTACAATCAAATTTAACCCTAAATCTATTGCTACCTCCAGTAGTAATTTACTGATACAATCACGTGCAAGCTCTTAATTCATGAACTCCTTCTCTCTTGGATTTAACAGTACACAAGCACCCACGCTTGTGACTTTGAGATCCCACTCAAAGGTTTAGCAACAAAAACTCTCCAATTTATGACTCTAATACCATCCTTGAAGGTTTAGATTATCAGCAGTTGTTGATCTTGTTGCAACAACTTCAAATCTACTGGATCTAATGATATGAGAATGATTTCCGATAGTGACTTTGAAAGAGAAAGACACAATACCTTTTAGATCTCACAAGAGCACCTCCAAAGTCTCTCCAAAACGTGCCTTAGGGTTTCCTTTAAATAATATGTGAAACAGATCTGAAACCGTAATCAATTAATGGGCTTAATGAGCAGTTGGGCTTAATTAAAATTCTGCAGACCCGTGTTTCGATTGGTTGAGTCTGTCTTTTGATCGGTCGAACTTGGCATGTTTCTGAATTCTTATTTCTGCAGCTTGAATGTTCTTGTAGTTTGACTTGTAACACTTTGAGTATTGTCTAATCAAACCTACAGACTTAGGAATCTATATCTAGACAAGTTTGTGCTCACAATTTGCTAATTGTTCTAAAATTTTAGAACCTAACAATCTCTCTCTTTGGCAATCCGTGACAAAACTTACATATAATATGAAATGCTCAAATACAGGAACAAACCTATTACAATAATATGCCCAATTACATCACAAATCCCAATCTAAGGCTTCAAACCTAAAAGTTGCTAGAAGTGGCGGAAGATCTTGATCAGAATGTATCTGTTTTTCCTGAAACACTCACAAGAGCACATCAACACATGTGTGGAAGTAAAAATATGTAAACAAAAAATAACAGATATGCAAACTAACTCTCCCCCTAAGTTTGATACATCAAAAAAAATTTATTTTCTCCCCCTTCCAAAAAAAATTTCATCTCCCCCTAAATAAAAACAATTATAAACCTTTTCCAAATTTCATCTATTTCTCCCCCTTTTTTTCACGTATTGCCAAAGACAACCCAATCAAAAGGTAGACAGTAAATAACAAGAGAAAATAGAGAATCAAGAAAGCAACTCCCCCTATGAATAACATAGGTTTTAAAAACAACTTTCTCCCCCTGTAAAAATAGGAAAAACAAAACAAGTTTTGGAAAAACAGTTTTGAGGAAAATTTAGGAGGTGGGTTAAACTAAAAAGATACGGACCAAACTTAAAAAATTAGCTGAGGATACACATGAATACAAATATTATCTCTTTCAATATATGCAAATTTGACACTATGTAACCCATAAACAGATGCATGCAAACATTCCAGGTACAATCAGTTAAGACTATATAATATAGATCTCAATGATATAAAAATTCAGCATGTAATGTTTTCACGTGTCAAGGTATTTTGAACTCAAATCAACCTCATGATTAGAGAAAATATTTCCACATTTAATATCCATCATATCCCAAAAAAAAAAATATTCTGCAATTCACACAAAAAAATATAGCATATACTAAAATATACAGAACTCAAAAATTAATCAATCAATTTTTAAATCAAGTTGAGTACCCAATTTAGCAAAGTGTATACATGTATGTGAAAACAATGAGTGATACAACTACAAAAATGCAAGATGGATAAAGAAAACAATGGAATGCATGTGAATCCTATCACAAATGATGCATGAAAAGACTGATCAGTCAAGAAACTAAAAACTGAAAATTTTCTAGTTTCAATCGATCGAACATCAATCGAGTATCGATCAAGAGAGGCAGAGAGTTTTGAACACAAAAACTCACAAGTTCGATTGGTTGGGAGGAATCGAGCCAAGAATCAAAAATATTTTTAAATAGGTTCAACTTATCAAAAGGAATCAAAGGAGGAATTGAAAAAGGCTGAGACTTTTAGCCTTAAAAATTGAATTTTCCGATTGATCGAGAAACAAATTCAATCGATCGAGACTTGAAAAACCAGAAAATTTTTGTAAACTTGGAAATTTTCTGCAAAATCAATTTTAAAACAAATTTTATGATATGAAATGCATGTCAATGACTCCAAATGTTTTCAAAAACATTTTCTCTTCAACCAAATCAATTTTTATCAAGATTCAAAAATTCTCTTCTCATAAAAATTTTTGAGGAGAGAATTTTGAGAGAAATTGATATTCTCTCCACATGCATTGCTTTTGCATTGAACAGTGCCCAATTAAGCTATAGAGGGTACACAAACAAAAAATATCAATTTCTTAATTAACCCATGAATACATGTATAATCTAGTACATACTCATACAAAATCAGAAATAGCTTATGCACTCAGTTATGCAACACATATTTTCTATGTTTTTCCACAATATCAAACATGTTCTAAATCAAGAGAGGGATATCATAATTCATGTAATCCTCAAGAAAAATAAAAGAAGACCCAAAATAAAATATTTTTGTCTTTTTGAAATTCTTCAATGTTTTTGGATTTTTTTTTTTTAATATTCAACACCAACTAAAAACAAGACAGCCAAAAATAGAAAGTAAACATGTCCATAAATAATTGAAAGAATTAAATCAAGGACAAGTAAACAACATTGACCTTAGCACATCTTTTTTCACCCATATAGCACGTATCTTTGACTTTGTAGGTGAAAAACCATGAGGAGCAGAGTGTTTTTGAGGGATTACACCATTATTCTGAGAGAGACTGAAATTCTGCAATTTCCTTTCACAATCCAATAAGCTTAAATTTTTCAAAAGCATATGAAAAATTTTATTTGGACTTATGGTAGAAGAAATATCATCACATATCCTAGATTGAAATACAGAATGTTTAAATTTCAATTTATGAAAGTTAAGACAAATGTAATCGGAGACACCACAAAAGTAACAAACATGAACAAATTTATGAACACCAGTATTCCTAATAGCAGATCTAGTCTCAGATTTTGATTTTTGCCTCAACAAAAAACAATTTGGTCTAATGTGACCAACAACACCATAAAGGTGACAGGTAGGCACAAAAACAAATTTCTTATGCTCTCTAATAGTAGGTTTAGACTATAGTTTAGAAACTTCAAATTCTATATCAGAACTTTTATTTTTGTCTAGCCTAGCAAAATAAGCTTTTTCTTTATGATTCCTCTTGAAAGGAGGAATATAAATATTGTCTTTAGGGTTAAAAGGAACAGAAACAGAAGTAGATTTGTTATCAACAGCAAGTTTGGTATTAGACAAATTTTCAAGTTTAGCTTCAGACTCAGCGAACTTTTGTTTCAAACTTTTCATCTTTTCATCTTGAGAGGAAAATTGATTTCTCAAAAATTCATTCCTTTTATTGGATTCATCTAATCTCACAATCAATTTCTCTTTTTCAAGATTAGCCAATTTTAACTCTTCCTTGAATTTCTTAGTAATTTTCAAAGATTTAAATAATTCCTTATGGAGAGTTTCACAAGCATCAATAAGATCAACAAAAACAATAGTGTCCTTTATTTTCAAATCATCACAAATATGAGTAGACAGACACTTAAAATTATCTATGATAGCAGGGACCAATGATTTCACTCAGGACGTTAATCCAATCAGAGTGAACCCGCTCTGATACCACTTGTTTGTTTGTTTAGATCCCCGAACACTCAGATTGTTTAACCTAATATATAAGCCAAGTAGTTACTTAGGTTAATTATGCAGATCTAGGTTAAACAATAATAAATCATATCATGCAAAGTAGAGGAAAATAAAGAACATCTCGATATGATGACCCGGGAAAACCAATGAAACCAACAGTTTCAAGGTAAAAACCTGAGGAGGATTTGACCTAACTATTCTCAAGGTAAAACAAATCCACTATAGAGAATCAAAATTTTAACAATCAGATTTAACCTAGTAGTAACTTATTGACATGACCACGTGCAAGCTCCAAATCCACAAACTCCTTCTTTCTTGGATTTGCAACACACAAGCACCCACGCTTGTAACTTTGAGATCTCACTCAAAGGTTTAGCAACACAAACTCTCTAGTTTGTGACTCCAAGACCACCCTTGATGGTTTAGATCATTAACAATTGTTGATCTTGTTGCAGCAACTTCAGATCTACTGAATCTAATGATATGAGAATGATTTCTGGTAGTGACTTTGAAAGAGGAAGGCAAAATACCTTTTAGATCTCACAAGAGCACTTCCAAAGTCTCTCCAAAACGTGCCTTAGAGTTTACTTTAAATACTATGTGAAATAGATTTGAAACTCTAATCACTTAATGGGCTTAATGAGCAATTGGACTTAATTAAAATTTTACAGACTTGTGTTTCAATCGATTGAGCCTATCTTTCAATCGGTCGAACCAAGCATGTTTTTGAATTGTTCTTTCTGCAGCTTGAATGTTCTTGTATTTTGATTTGTAACACTTCGAGTATTGTCTAATCAAACCTATAGAGTTAGGAATCTATATCTAGATAAATTTATGCTCATGGTTTGCCAATTGTTCTAAATTTTAGAACTTAACATATATGTTCGTAGAACCATATTAATGCATTACCTTTGAAAAAAATGGATTAGTTAAAGAAAGATCAAGGAGATAAGGAGATAAGGAATAAGTTGAATTGAAAGCAACTTGCTCAGCACAGCTGAGCTCTTCATGAGGCCTTGCTTCTTCTTGACCAACGCCCATAAGATCCAGGTAATATAGGTAATGGGTATTGATGTTGTTCATGAACTCATTATCACCTTGACTGCAAACAAGATCTCCATAAAGCACATTTATGGTAGCTCCAAAACCAGAAACTTGCTTGGCAGGAGAGTCCCCCTTGGTGGGTTTCCAGTAGCTAGTAAAGACATTATGTGCTGAAGGTTGATGCTCCATAATTGGTGTCATCCACCCCCAAATTGCAACTTGGAAGCTAAGGGTAGCATTTTGTTCAATGTATTCTGAATGGTTCAAAAAATCCACTTTTAGATCTTTACTGACTTCTTCATAATTGTAGTTCCTATTGAAAGCATCAATATAGAAAGTTGTTTGGATTGTGGCATGCAACAATATTGTAGGTTGCATCAATAATAAAATCTTCTCAAGCAGGAAACAAAGGATGCATGCAAGTCTTAGGGTAGTAGAAAAAGTAGGTTGCACCTATTTTTTAAGAGAATCAGTTGCTTGGATTTCTTTTGAAGAATGCATAACTTATGTACTTGTATTTGAATTATGCTAGAAAAGGAATTCATTTTGATGTTTTGTTAACAACTAAACATAAAACTTTTCTAGAAGTTTCAACTTAGGATAAAATTGAACAATATAAGATGAGAAAATAATTGAAATGCATAAATATAAAGAATGTAAGATTATTATTAGCGTGATAGAAAAGATACATACAAATAGATAGGCAAAGCACCTTAGCCATAGTATAAAACTCCAGGAGCACATGGATAAATGTTTTTGTCGTGCTCATCATAATAATTGTTCGAGTTGGAATTCATTTCCTTCTTATAGCATAAACCCCATTCTAATGGTTCCTTACTGGCCACTTTGTTTCCACCTGAAAATGAATCATCTAGTTTTACTTTGTATAGCGAGTGAGCGAGCAAAGGGTCATTGAGCATAGCTCATTTATAAATTTAATGGCGTAAATGCACTTTTAGTCCTTACATTTTAGTTTTTTTCCATTTTAGTCCCTACATTTTAATTTTACCACTTTTAGTCCCTAAATCAATTAACGTGTTCCATTTTGGTCCTTTCTGTTAGCTCACCAACGGAAATTGCTTAGGTGGCAAACTGATGCTGACGTGGCCAATTAAAAAATAATAAAAAATTTTAATTAGCATTTAAAAAAATGTCATGTTAGCTTCTAAAAAAAAATTATTAATCAATTTTAACAAAATTAAAAAAGAAAAAACAAAATTAAAAACAATAAAATATATCAATTCAGATCTAATTCATTTTTGAACAAGAACACACAAGAACACAATTATAGATTTAAACATCAACACAAAAACATAAAGCACAAACCTAGAACCAAACACAAAAAACACAAACTCAAATTTAAACATTAACACAAGATCACAAACATAAACCAATTAAAAAGAGTAATTAAATTTTTTTCTTTTTTTTCTTTTCATTATTTTCGGAAGAACAAAGTAACATGTTCTTTATGTTCTTTGGGAAAGAACATGAAGGTTGCCCAGAAAATTAAAATAATCAATATTTTCTTTTCTTTTATTACATTTTCTCAGCAAATAAACATGCAAAAATTCATTCAAAATCCCTTTCCTCCACCGAATCCTCCAACAAATCAAACCCATAAACCCAGAAAAATAATAAGATCCACATGAAAAAAGAAACCAGAAATTTAAAATAAACACAACAGCAACCTGAAACCCAGCCCGACATTGTTGTGCTCAGAGTTTTTGGTCAATCGCCTCATCGAAACCCAGAAAATACCTTGCAATCCGAAGCCCAAACCAACAACAAACCCAACCAATGATCACCGATCTGACCAACCAACCAATTACCCCTGCAATCTGAAACCCACATGAACAGATCAGACCACCAGTCACCACCACTGTCACCATTTAGGGACGACGAATTCGACGATGGAAGGTGGGAAGCCGACGATAGTGATGAACGCTGAGGGGCAAAGAACAATGCCGTCTGTGGCGGCGTATGCGAAAAATGGTGACATGGTGGTGGGTCAAATTGCGAAACAAAAGGCCGTTATGAACCCTGAGAACACGTTCTTTTCGGTGAAGAGGTTTATCAAGAGGAAGATGACGGAGGTGGATGAGGAGAGCAAGCAGGTTTCGTATAGAGTTGTGAGAGATGAAAATGGAAATGTGAAGTTGGATTGTCCGGCGATTGGGAAGCAGTTTGCGGCTGAGGAGATTTCTGCTCAGGTATGAGGGAATTGGGATTATGGGTTTTGTTTTGTTTTGCGTTTTTGGTAATGGGTTTTTGTCAAAGTTTTTGTTGTTTTGGAATTTTAATTACTCTTTTTAATTGGTTTATGTTTGTTATTGTGTTCTTTGTGTTTGTGATCTTGTGTTAATGTTTAAATTTGAGTTTGTGTTTTTTGTGTTTGGTTCTAGTTTGTACTTTATGTTCTTGTATTGATGTTTAAATCTGTGATTGTGTTCTTGTGTGTTCTTGTTCAAAAATGAATTAGATCTGAATTGATGTATTTTATTGTTTTTAATTTTCTTTTTTCTTTTTTAATTTCGTTAAAATTAATTAATAATTTTTTTTTTTTTTATATTTAGAAGCTGACATGACATTTTTTTAAATGCTAATTAAAATTTTTTATTATTTTTTAATTGGCTATGTCAGCATCAGTTTGCCAACTAAGCAATTTCCGTTGGTGGGCTAATGGAAATGACCAAAATGGAACGCGTTAATTGATTTAGGGACTAAAAGTGGTAAAATTAAAATGTAGGGACTAAAATAGAAAAAATCCAAAATGTAGGGACTAAAAATGCATTTACACCAAATTTAATTATGCAACCATTTCCTCATTACGTCAAGCTCCAAGAATCATTTTGTTCCAACTTCCAACTTAAATGTTTTTACGAGAAATGAATCTTAAACTACTCCACTGATCAGTATATTCACTTACAACTAAAACAGTTGTACATATATTTTGAGAAATCATCAATAAAAGTGATAATATATCTATTTCCTCCACGAGTTAAAATTCTCTCAAATTCACATAAAATCAGAGTGAATTAACTCAAGCAATTTGGTATTTTTTACAACACTTTTATGAGGCTTTTTTGTAATCTTAGCTTGACTACAAGTTTCACAATTTTCAAAAAATTTTGACAGTTTTGGAATTAATCCTAAACTATTCATGATTCCCACATATCTACTATTTATATGACACAGACAAGCATGCGAAAAATTAATAGAAGAAAACATATAAACTGAACTTGTAGATGCTTTATTATTCTCAACTTTTAATTTAAACATTCCATCATAAGCATAACCCTTGCCCACAAATAATCCCTTTTTAGTGATTACATAATTATTAGATTCCATAGTCTGCTTGAAGCCAGCCTTGTTAAGCAAAAAGCTTGACATCAAATTCTTCCTCATGGATGGAGTTTAAAGCACATCTTTCAATGTTAGCACATGTGCAGAAGTGAATTTCAAATCGACTTCACCACTCCCAAGAACCTTGGTATTGCTAAAATCACCAAGCATAATTGTTTTTTCTTCTTCAAAGGGAGTGTGCAACTTGAACCAATCTTTGTCATAGCAAACATGCCTATTAGCACCAAAGTCTGCCCACCACCCTTCAACATATTGCACCATATTAATGTCTGTAATCATAGCCACTAAAGGCTCTTCGGTTACGTTAGCCTACGGAACGGATTCACATTTCTGAAATTTTCAAAATCGAGCAATATGCCCACTCTTGCCCCACACAAAACAAGATCTATTAAATTGATCTTGTGAAGGGGCTCCTTGGTTCTTATTGTTATGTTTATTTGGGTTTTCCCTTCCTTGAGGTCTATTATTATTTTTGAAAACTCTTTTTTTAGGCTTCAATTGACGATTTCTAGGAAAATGATTTTTGGGCATATTATTATTAGCAGAAATAAGGTTTAACTTTGTGGTGGAATTACCATTACTCTCTTCTATCACGAGTGCATCTTGTCCTCTGGTCTCCTCCTTCACACGGATGCGTGTGATCAAATTTTCCAAGGATGTCTCCTTTTATTTGTGCCGCAAAGTCTTTTGGAACTCCCTCCAAGATTGTGGTAGCTTATCAACTATGCTAGCTACCACCAGATTATCTCCAATCTGTATGCCTTCAGATCTCAATTCTACCATGATCATTTGGAAGTCTTGTGCTTGATCCACCACCGATTTTCCATCCACCATTTTGTAACAGAAAAATATACTAGCAGCATACTTCTTTGCACCAGCCTCGTTGGTATCATACTTGCTTTGTAAAGCGTTCCATATTTTCTTGGCATAATTATAAGTTGTATCATAATAATCATAGAAATGATCGGCAAGACAATTCAAAAGATAAGAGCGACAATTGTATTCATCTTTTGTATACTTATCTATTTTTTCTTGATGGAGATGAAATTCTTCCTCACTCATCTCATCGGTAGAAACCTTTAAAGGATTCTTATCAGTGAGGATGTAGGCGACTTTGAGAAGACTTAAATAGAAGAGGACCTTTCCTTTCTACCTCTTAAAGTGGGCTCCCTTAAAGCAAAAAGGGCTTGTTAAGATCTCCAACAATCTCATTTGGTATCTCTTGTGTAGGCTCCATGTGTTGGATGTCCTTAAAATTGTTGGTGCAAACACAATAATAATGGAAATAACACAAAGAGAAACTGAATAATACTTCTGAATATTATTAATTTGAAGATAAGAAATACACAATACTATTTGGACTGAAGTATGACACTCGCTCTCTTTAAGGAGATTCAAGCTCTTAGTTAGCTAAACTTTGTAACCGGTGCAGACCTTCTCTAACTTGTCTCTCCCAGGATACAACAGTTCAACAAATGTTGTATGGCTAGAACAACCTCTGATATAGTGGTCGGGCCATTTACTCACCAATAGATATGATAATTATTTTGAATGGGCTATCAAGTATGAGAATTCAAGAGGCTGATTCATTTCCATTTTTAACACCTCCTCCCTTCACCTCCCTCTTACGCACATATCTAACCTAATATTTGAATCAATACATATTAGCCCATTAATCACCATAATTAAAAAGAATAAATAGTCTCTCTCCTTTTTAATGTGAGATTAAACATTTTCACTAACTCCTTATCTTCCATATTAACTCTTACATCTTTACATTTATATTGTCATATTAATTCATTTTAAATAATTAATATTAAAATGCTCCAACAATACATATTACACAAACATAGAGAAGTTCATAGACAGCCCACTCTAAAAAACTAGACAGTAACAAGAAATCAAAACAAAAATATCTTAAAAGTTAAATAACACTAATAGAAGGCAGTTGCAAATCAAAACCTACTTTTATTGTCCAAGTTTAGCTTCACACAAAAACATACAGGCAAATTATAAAAGATCTTACTCACCCTTCATTATTGAACCTTCCTTTGGCTACTTAATATGCTTGTAGAACCATATTGATGCACTACCTTAGAAAGGAATTAGTTACAGAAAGCTCAAGGAGACAACGAAGAGGATGGATTGAAAGCAATTTGTTCAGCACAACCGACCACTTCATAAGGCCCTGCTTCTTCTCGGCCAACACCCATAAGATCAAGGTAATATAGGTAATGGGATATGATGTTGTTCATGGACTCATTTTCACCTTGACCACAAATAAGATCTTTGTAAAGCACATTCATAGTAGCACCAAAACCAGAAACACGCTTGGCCAAATAGTCATTCTTGGTGGGTTTCCAGAGGCCAATAAAGGCATCGTGTGCTGAAGGTTGATGCTCCATAATTGGTGTCATTCATCTCCAAATTGCAACTTGGAAGGCTAGGGTAGCATTTTGTCCAATATATTCTGGATGGTTCAACAAATCCACCTTCAGATCTTTACCGGCTTCTCCATAATTGTAGTTCCTATTGAAAGCAACCGTAAAGAAAGTTGATTGGATTGTGGTATGCAACAATGAATTGATCAACAAAAAGATCTTCTCAAGTAGGAAACAAAAGACATATACAAGTCTTAGGGTAGTAGAAAAAGTGGGTTGCACTTTTTTATATATTTAAGAATCAATTACTTAGATTTCGTTTGGAGAATGCATAACTTACGTACTCATATTTAGATTATGCTAGAAACGGAACTCATTTTGATGTTTTGTTAACATCTAAACATAAAATTTCTGTCGAAGTTTCGACATAGGATAAAATTGAGCAATATAAGATGAGAAAATAATTAAAACACAAATAAAAGAATGTACAATTATTGTTAGATTTATAGAAAAGATAGATACCAATAGATAGGCAGAGCACCTCGACCATAGTATGCAACTCCAGGAGCACATGGATAAGTATTTTTGTAGTGCTCATCACAATAATTGTATGAGTTGGAATTCATATCCTTATTATAACATAAACCCCATGATAATGGTTCCTTGGTAGCCACTTTCTATCCACCTGAAAAAATATCATTCACTTTTACTTTGTATAGAGAGTGAGTGCGTGAGCAAAAGGCCATTGACCATATAGATAAATTTAATTACACAACCAATTCTTCAACACGTAATGCTCAGAATTCATTTTATTTCAACTTTAAACCCAATATGTTTTTAAGGAAAAACGAATCTACTTAAACCACACTCGTTAGATTCACTTACAACCTATATCTTCATTCATTTGCTCAAAAAATTGTTGGATTCAAAAATTAAATTAAGATTCTAATCATAATTAAGCCTCATTCCAGCATGACCCTAATAAACAATATAAATTGTTAACCTTTTCATAATGAGTAACATTCTTTTTCAGTTTAAATTAATTTAATCAAATAAACGGGTAACAAAGCCCAAATTATACTATGTGACATCAATTCTTAATAGATTAAATAACTAAACGACATAAAAGATTTAAAACATTAAAGTCCATTCCAATTGCATCAAATTAAAACTTGTGTTTTTTATTCTAAAAAAAATTAAAAATTAAAAATTAAAACTTTCTTGTTTTGGATATTTCAAACAAATTAAAAGTCATGATTGTTTTTGATATATCAAATAATCAATAATATCTATCTTTGGGTAAACAAATATTTTATAGAGGTCAAAAAAATTCTTAAAATAATTAGTAAAAAGAGATTAAGAAGAACAGATATTAATAATATCTTAAGATTTATCCAAGTTGAAAAAGATCCAAACTAAACAGTCCCCTAGGCCTACAATAAAAAATGTCTTCAAAGTATAAACACAGTACACATTTTGATCAAACCCCTACAAAATTTGAACCCTCACATATGAAATTAAAACCAGACAAGAAAGAAGTCCTCTCTCTCTCTCTCTCTCTCTCTCTCTCTCACGCACACACATGCACACGCATATTCAACCGAACCAACGAGACAAAAACCCAAATTAAAATTTCCTAAGACAAAATCTCTCTGATGAAGTAGTACTCACAGGAGGTTTTGGTGCCAGCATGGGCAAGAAAAGCTGCGACTTCTTTGGTTCCAAAGAAGTTCCAGTTCAAGTAGGTAGTGCCAAAGCCATAGGGCTCGTACTCTGCAGAGGCAGTGATAAAAGAGTGATAGTCCCAAAAGCCCTTTGCATGGGCCTCAAGGGAGTTCCGGTTTGAGAACATGTTCTCAAACTGGTCGCTCTGCAAGTAGTCAGTGACGGTCCCATCACAGCATCGAAATGTAGTCAAGTGAAGTGCAACTGTGAAAGTCATCTTTCGCGCCACTTCTTTTCTTCTTCTTCTTTTTTTTTTTTTTTTTTTTTCTTATATTAAAGAGGGTATTCTCTCTTTCATTAAAGATGTATTTAGATACTGCATATTTTATTGAAATTGAAAAATTATTGTTAAAAATACTATAAATAAAAGTAAAATTAATTGAATAGTAAAATAATTTTAATTTTTTATTTTTATCTAAATGAACACTGAATTAATAAGTTTTTACAGATTTCATACTTTTTTGGCGCTTAGCGATGAAAGTTTGTGCGACTTAAAATTATTGCTGTAAAAGGAAAAGGAATAAAGTTAAACACGTGAATTCTGCATTCTTAACTTTTATTAATTATCTACCAAAATACATGAATTAAATAATTAATTTTGGCAAAAAGCACACAAGTCCTTTGTTTTTCCAAGGATGGGCAGATAGAGGTTCTAATTTGGTGCTGTGTCAGTGCTACGCTGTTGTTGGCATTATCTAAAATCAAATTTAAATATGCATTGAAAGTTTCTCCCACTTCAACAGGCATTTTTATCATAGTTTCCTTTTCGTTCTGTTTTACCATCAAACACAAACCATATTCACCAAAAATTTACGCACAACATAATCTCCGATTTCAGCAGTAGCGAAAGAAAGAGAAAAGGATAAATAAAAGGTAAAAAGAAAAGTAAGAAACAAAGAGAAAAAGATATGTGTGTATATATATATATATATATATATATATTCTTTTTAAATGGAGGACTCGGATATTGTTGGTCTATGTCTGCCAGTATATTTCATTCACATTAGGTTGATGCTGTGCGACACAAAGAGAAAGACAAATTTGAGCTTCCTTTAATTTAAGGAAAATAATTCTGTTTACACTTAACACGTGACATTCTTTTCAATTAGTGGGCATGCACGTAATATCTACGACATAATATTTCTTTCACTATCTTTTTTCCCATAATTGGTTCGTGGTTTGTTGTGATCTAAGCATAAAAAAAAAAAAAAAAAAAAAAAAATTATAATTTTTTTTGAAGACTATAAAAATGATATTAATGATATAGCAGGCTAAAAATGATGTTGGTTTAATCACAATATAAACTTTATTAACAATTACAAAAAATATTGTGTCACTAATTAATATATGCATATTTTATATTATGCTTAATTAAACCAACAATAATACATCTATAACACATTTATCAATAATAAATGCATATTTATATTTTTTTTAAATCATAAACATCTATCTATTAAAAAGAAAAAAAATGGTACATGTATATTATAAATATCAGCCCATTCCCATACATGCGTAATATTTATAAAATAAAAATTCAAAATAAAACCAAAGAGCCAAAAATATTTCATAATTTTCTTATAGTAGTTTGTTTTGATCATTTGTGCATAATAAAAGAGTGGTAGACTGATGTCTATTTTAACTTACTATGTTAGCAAATTGTCACTCATATTTGTGCCCTAAATTTCTATTTTGATTTATTTTGCTATGTTTGTCTTAGTGAGAAGCTATATTCAATGTCACAATATTCAAGTTCAATCAATTTCCAAAATAAATATGGTCAGTTTCTTGCATCTTAAAAAATGAAAACAAAAAATGTTTATATTCCAAATAAGTATAATCTCAACAAAAAATTTAGGAAAAATATTATGAAGAAAATTCCATAAGCTTCCCTAAATGATAAACGTCCTTCATGATTTTCCCGTCTTTTTACACAATTCCAACAATGAATACACTGAACACGATGACTGCATGATTAGATCCTATAACACGTTAATTTCTTTCATTTAAGTTTAGCTGGATCAAAATAATTTCTCCTCTTTTGGTTAAAGTCGGCTCAACCCATTGTGGGGGCTTAAAAGCGAAAATTTTAAGTAGGATTTTTTTTTTTAATATTTAAATATTAATTGAAGAATATTTATATTTTAATTTTTTATTTAAAATTCAAATTTTCTTGCTTTTAATATGCAAAATTACTAATAACATTTTTGTGTTATAAATTCAGCTCACATTTCTTTTTCAATAGCTTTTATGGCTAATTCATTTAACCATTTTTGTGATATAGTTGATCTTAAATAGGATGCCTATTCATTTTAATTTTGAAAAAATAATTTCTCCAGAGTTGATCAATTGTAACATCTATATATAATGTGTAACATGTATACTAGGGGCGGAGGGAGGGGGGGGGGGGGGGGGGGGGGGCGAGGGGGGGCAGGTGCCCCCCTTGAACTTTCAAATTTTTTTGCTACGAATATGGTACGTATAAGGAAATAGGAATCATAGGGGAATGGGGCTGACCTAATAATGATTAAAAAAAAAAAAAAAAGAGGATCGCACTGCCAAACTTAAAAGGAATTACACAACCTAATACTACTACTAACAGGACTCTATAAAAAAATATATATATAATATAAAGGAGTAAATGATGCCTCACATTAAAAAAAAAAAAAAAAATCCTTTGATACCAGTCACTACCTTAGAGTTTTTGAAAGCATTTAGCACTTAAAGGAATTGGACAACTTGCTGAAAGATTGTAGAAATGAAAAATGATGTTTCATATCCATTGGTTTACTCATGACCTTGGCATTGATTTTACCAGTTGCAACAACTATTATTGAAAGAGATTTTTCAGCAATGAACATAATTAAAAATCAACTACGCAATCGAATTGGAGATCAATGGATGAATGATTGTTTAGAAAAATATATTTAAGACTATTAAGTGTGAAAAAATCATGCAACGGTTTCAAAATATGAAAAATCTTCGAGGGCAATTGAGTAAATTAAGCTAGATGTGAAAAGCCAAATTAAAGTTTACATTTTATGTTAAATTCTATATGACAATTACATTAGCATATAGTTGCTTATTTATTTTGTTATTAATATTGATTAATTTTTTTAGATTAGTTTTTTACTTTTAATCTTGTCTTTTAATCTTGCCCCTGACCTAAATTTCTAACTCTGCCACTGGTATATACTATATCAATATTCTATAAGTGATACATGCATTAGAAAGAGAATCTAGACTTTTTATATAATCTATCCTTTTTCAAGGATCGAAGCAGGAGCTAATATCTTCATGGAAATACTCTCACGCGAACCTACACCACTTGTTACTAGTGGGACCCCTAGGACTAAATATATGTGCTCGGATTTTCTTCAAGCAGTACTAGACTCAAAATTTACTGCTTTCCTTGCCCAGCTAGCTACGTACTAGTATTTATGAAATCAACCAACTACCCACCAATAACCACGGTATCATACTTTTCCAAATCCAAATATTTATAGAAGGAATTTCCTAGAAATACCTCTTCCAAACCCAAAACCTTGATGTGTTTAAAAAAAAAAAAAAAAAAAAAGGCTTTGAAAATTTTGTGCCCCAAATTTCTATTTTGATTTTTTTTTTTTGCTATGTTTGTCTTAGTGAGAATGCTATATTCAATGTCACAATATTCAAGTTCAAGTTTGAATAGTTTATGACCACTAGGTTCCTAACAGAAATGAGTTTATAGTTTGAGTTGAAATAGTATTGAAATTGTAAGATTTAATTTTGTTTTATATTAATAATTCGATGATTATAATTAGAGAGGAGAGGTTTAAACGATAAATATTTATATAAAAAATACAAAGAAATACTAATTAAATTATAAAATTCTTAATAATTAAATTATTTACCATGAAACTTCAAAAATTTAGACTGAATTTGAAACCATCTCTCAACTATAGATTAAAATTGAAATTTGTTCGAAAATTAATTACTTAAAAAAGGTTGAAAAGAAAAATGAGAAAGGTAAAGATAAAGACAATTTTTTTTTTTTAAAAAAAAAAGAAAATATTAATGGAGGACTCGGGGATTGCTGGTCTCTGTCAGCCACATTATTTCGTTCACATTGGATTGATTCTGTGGGACACATAGAGAGACCAACTTGACTTCCTTTAATATAAGGAGAATAATTAAGCTTCCTGTACAATTGACCGCTTGGTGATTGCCCTTTACACCTATATGTGACATGGTTGACCGCCCATGCACGTAAATATTTATGGACATAATATTTGTTTACTATTTGTTTCCATAATATTTATTTATTATTTATAATTCAACCGTTACAAAGAGAGAGATATACCTGAATATTGTAAGAGATATAAAACCAAAGGCACAAAACATTTTCATAATTTCATTTTAATATACGGAATTTTTTTTATTTATTAAGTTTTTATTGATGTATAATGAAAGTGAAGTCACTGATAAACGTCCTTCTTGTTTTCTCTATCTTTTTACACATAATTCCAACAATGAATACACCGTACACACTGCATGTGTAAGGAAATCCAATAACAAATTTCTTTCTTTTATGTTTAGCTGGACCAAAATAATTGCATCTCTTTTAGTCAAGTTCGGCTCAACTCATTGTGGGGTCTAAAGTGAATATCTTAAGTGGGGTTTTTTATTTATTTATTTTTTATTTAAACATTAGTTGCATAATATTTATAATTTGATTTTTTTATTTAAAAATATATTTCAAGATGCAAAAATGCTAAGTATGTATTTGCACTACAAAATACTAGTTCTACAATTGCCTTTTTTTTCCCCACTGATTTTGAAAACCGCCACTATATGAGACCTAATACGAATATTTTAGAAACTTCCACAAGAGGTTGACCTATTAATGCAGCATTTTAAACCGCTGCTATAGATACCCTACTATAGCACTTTAAGAAACTACCACAATAATTAAAATTCTGCTAACATTTATTTTTCAATTGGTACTATAGTTAATCCACTTAATTGCTTCTGCGACATAGTTGATTTTAAATACGATTTTATCAATTTTAATATTCAAAAAGTAATTTCTTAGACCAATTTTCTTCTCAAAAAAAAAAAAAAAAAAAATCTTAGACCAAATGTAACATATATGTCTTTAGTAATATTCTTTAAGTGACACATACATTAGGAAAAGAATCTAATATTTTATGTAATTGTGTATGTTAATTGGAGTATTTTCATCTATTTGTAGAACTTCTTTTAAAACTTATATTTCAAAAATAAGTTGAAACCATCAATATTAGAATAAATATCATGTTGGAGGTAGTCACTATCTCTTGGCAATGTTAGATTTTAGGCATTATATATACATTGGATTTCAATAATAAATTTGTTTGGAAAACTATTAACTCTGATTTTAAACTTGAAGGAGAGAGAAAGAGAGAAAAGGTAAGTCATTTCACCTTCCATGTGTTTGGAAAATTGAAAATTTTTACATGCACTCTTAAACTGCCGCAGATGAGTACAACATATTAACAAAGTACACAACATTTGAACAGAGGATAATTTTTTGAAATTTTACATTATTGTGTAGATAAATAATGCATTGTATTGGCCAAGGGGCCCTCAAATTGTTTTTCTTAGTGAGAGGCCTTACATTTATAATTGTTATTGTTAACTACTATAAGACAAACAAATAGTGTGATGAAATTACACAATAAAAGGACATAATTTAAAATTAAAAAAAAAAAAAAAAACTCAGAAGTTACACAACACTAACAAAAGACGGATAGAAATCAATACAAATTCTTATTGTCCAAGCAACTTTATCATTACATAGAGACAAACAAACAGTTTATACAAACTCTTACTCTCCTTCGTATTTAAACCTTTGCTTCGGTTGCTTAATAGGATCTTAGAACAATATTAATGCATTATTAAAAAAGGATTAGTTCAAGAAAGCTCAAGGAGATGAGGAAGAATATGGATTAAAAACAACCTGCTTAGCACAACTAAGCACTTCATTAGGCCCTGGTTCTTCTCGGTTAACACCCATAAAATCAAGGTAATATAGGTAATTAGCTATGATGTTGTTCATGGACTCATTATCGCCTTGACCGCAAACCAGATTTCCATAGAGTATATTCATGGTAGCACCAAAACCTGAAACTCGCTTGCCCAACGTGTCATTCTTGTTGGGTTTCCAATAGTCAATAATGACTTCGTGTGCTGAAGGTTGGTGCTCCTTGATTGGCATCATCCATCTCCAAATTGCAACTTGGAAAGCTAGGGTGGCATTTTGTTCAATATATTCCGGATGGTTCAACAAATCCACATCCAATTCTTTACCGGCTTCTCCGTAATTGTAGTTCCTATTGAAAGTACTAGAAAATATAATTTTTTTAGATTGTAGCATGCAACTATGAATTGATTTACAATAAATTCTTTTGGGTAGGAAACAAAAGACATATACACGTTTTAGTGCAATAGAAAATTATTTTTCCTGAAAATTAGGGTCCGTTTGGTACATATTTTTAAACACATGTTTTCAGTTTTTAAACAACATTATACGTATTTCCACACACTTTTTCATCCATACGTATTTCTAAAAAAACTGAAAACTGTTGTTTAAATACACGTACCAAACAAGCCCTTAATTACCTAGATTTCAATTGTAAACGCCTTAGTTGCTCTTATTTGAATTGTGTTAGAAAAAGGATCTCATTTTAATGTTTTCTTTAACAGATATACATTTAACTCCATCGAAGTTTCAATTTAGGATAAAATTGAACAATACTATATAAGAAAACAATTCAAATGCAAATTTGTAAAGGATGTATGACATGGTGATTGAAAAAGTAGATACCAATAAATTGGTAGAGCATCCCGACTATAGTATGCAATTCCAGAAGCGCATGGATAAGTGTTTTTGTACTCTTATCACAATAATATGAGTTGGAATTCGTTTTCTTGTAATAGCATAAACTTGAAGCTGATGGTTCCCTCGTGGTCATGTTATATTCACCTGAAATATATCATCCACTTTTACTTTGCATAGAGATTGAGTGAGTAAAGGATCATTGTCTATAGCTTAGATTCAAATTTAATTACACAATTCATGGATATATAGTGCTCCAAATTAAATCATATAGTTCCAACTTACAACCCAGTCGATTTTTTTTTTTTAAAAAAAAGGATCTATGTAAATCACTCTCTGTAGATTCAAGTACAACCCAATGCTTCATTCATTTGCTCAAAAAATTGTAGGTTTCAAAAAATAAATTAAGGTTTTAATCATAAATCTCATCCCAAGAAAACCCTAAACAATGTAAAATGCGAAAATTTTCATTTGTTAATGAGTAAAATTTGTTTTCAGTTGAAATCATTTTAATCAAATAAATGTTTAGAATAGCCCAAATTATGCCCTGCAATATGAATTCTCTTAACACATTAATCAACTAAACTCAAGAAAAGAAATTTTAAAATTAAAATTATGATTCTATTGATGATATTTCAGTTGATTAAAAATCATTGTCTTTATTACATATCCTATCTTTTGCTAACCAAATATTATATTGAGATAAAATAAAATTAGCAAAAATTGATTATAAATTAAACAAATCTAATCATATTTTAAGATTTTTTTTCACCTTGGAAAAGGAACCAAATCAAACAGACAACAATTCACTAGCTAGGCCTACGACAAAATTAAGTATTCAAAGTTCAAATACAATACACACGGTATATTGATTGAGATAATATATTCTATTTTGGATGTATACATTCAACTCTCTCACAATACATTCTTTTAAAAAAAAAAAAAAAAAAATTCACAATATGTTGGAAGGGACCCATGTGGTCCCACCCGACACGTTGTAAGAGAGCTTAGTGTAAACAACCGATATATAATATTATTTTTCATACTGATCTGGTTTACTTAAACCCAAATTTGTACCCTCAAATCCATATAGAACCTATGAAATCAAAGCCAGACAGAAAGGAAGTCGTCAAACACATATATTCAACCAAACCAACAACATAAAAATCCAAATTAAAATTTCACAAAAGAGAAACTTTGAACTCACAGGAGGTTTTGGTGGCAACATGGGCAAGAAAAGCTGCAACTTCTTTGGTTCCCGTGAACTTCCGGTTGATGTAGGTAGTACCAAAGCCATAGGGCTGGAAGTAAGCAGAGGCAGTGATAAAAGACTTATTTGTATGGCTCTCAACCTCAAGGGAGTCACGGTTTGAGAACATCTTCTCAAACTGGTTGATCTGGAAGTAGTCAGTAATGACCCCCTCGACACAGCAATTTAGTGATTTAAGTGTGTTGCACAAAGCACATAGTTTTTCTCCTTCAGTAATGGCCCCCTTGACACAGCATCCTCTTGAATAAGAACTCCCTGCACAACGTAAGGCGTTACAATTCACAAGCATCACTAATATCAATGCCGTTGTCAAGAGTGCACAGCACTTATACTCCATTTTTTGAACGTTAAAATTAACAAGGGTGGAGTTGGAATAGAGGTCTGTACCTGTTGGAGAGATAAACACCTTGGAGAACTTCCTTGAGTAATTAATATAACATATAGAGATACACTTTAACCCAAAAGGCCTAAGTCCAATGGGCTCAATTATGTTATATTAACCGTTTATTCTTCTCATTTTTATTTAATGTGGGACTTCACTCACACGTGTAACCTAACAGTACCTTCCCTTTCCTGTATTATATGTTGGGGACTTGGGTGATATAAGGTTTAGGAAAGAAAAGATAGTGAATTGCAAGTCATCAAAATTTCGAAGACTTGGGCGGGTCTACGGTCAGAAAGTCTGCAGAATCTTTCGCTTTTTTAGCTGCCTCTTTACCTTATTTTATTTTTTTCGCTAAAGAGGTTTTTGATTCCTTTACTTCAAAAGAAATAAAGTTAAGTGGGGATGGCAGTTATTTGTTACATAAACTGTGTTACACACTCCTTTTCTTTTCTTTTTTTAATATATATTTTTTATCCAAAAAAACTGAAAATGTGACACAGTGTGTAACACTGCATTCTAAACTTTTTTTTAATTTCTATTAAAAAAGAATAAGTTAACTAATTAATTTTGAGAGAGTTTTTTGAAAATAGATTTATAAAATCATTCACATGTATTAAATTGCACAATTTATTAAATTATTTAAATAAATTATGTTACCATTAAGTATCACATTACCAAAAATAAACATGAATAATTTTTTAAGTTTGTAGCAAAATTCTATGGTAATTATGACAAAAGGGAAAAATCCTCGAAATATCTAAGGTATTGTAGGGACACGATTTTCAGCCCAAACCCAAAATGTATGGGATACTGGCTCAGTGAACCCAGTACAATAAATTTGTAGAGAGTGGATAGAAGAACTAGGTTTTAGTGAATGGGATAACAATTATAATGAGTTTCCAAGACAATCAAACAGAAACAAACCAAGTTTATACAAGAGAGTTTGTTCTCGGCATAATCCGAGGAGCTCTGTTCTTGTATATATTGGATGATAATGGTTACAGGAGTTGTTGAGATTGCTATAGTGCTTTCTCTTCTCCTTCCTCCCCCCTCGATCTTCTGGGTCTCTACCCTTATTTATACTACATATCCTCCTTCATCTCTACCCTACACGTGAATAGTTGATGGTTTATACTGATACTTGTCCCATCAGCCCCCTTTAGAAGTATTCGGGGGTGGTTGTAAGGCTGCAATAATACTGTGCAGAGGTCACTTCCTCATTAATGCGGCCAGGGAGTTAGTTGGGGTGAATTCAATGCGGTGATAGCAGTTTTTCCCAAGATATTTTGGAATTCTTCTCTGTCTTTTGCTCCTGCAATGCTTATCCATATTTCCAGAACTTTATGGATCGCACCTCTAGATGGCAGGCGTCCTTTACGGACCTCGGCCTTAGCTAGCCAAGGACAAATTCATCCTCGGCACAAACTCCTGCGCCATTATGTTCAATATTGTCTTCCTTATCCACTAGCATGGGTTTCTTTGACTATACTTACCCATCCTTGGACGGCCTCTTATCCTCGACTTGGGCCTTAAGCCCAAAACCCAATTGTATGATCTGGGCCCATCACCCTACAATAGCCCCTCAAAACTCCGATTTTTTCCTCTCATCCGAGGAAAAAGGCGGGGTTTTGAATTCTTAAGAGTCAATTCTGCTTTGATCCTTTGATTTACACCCGGAGGAGTGCCGTTTCACGCGCCCCATATTTGTACTGTAAATTGCTCCTTCCAGAGCTACCAATCTGAGGAGTTGGTTATAATCTTGGGTCTGTCTTGAAACTTATAGAAAGATGTCATGTGTGTTAATTTTCCCAAAGCATGTGGTCCGAGGACTCATGCATGACTAAAGTTCTGTTTGAACACTTGAAAAGTCGTCATGGAGTGTTAACCCTCCAACATCATCTGGTCCGAGGACCGAGGCATGATTGAGTTCAGTTTAAACACTTATAGAGTTGTCATTGAGTGTTAACCTTCCCACATCATCTGGTCCGAGGACCGAGGCATAATTAAGTTCAGTTTAAACACTTATAGAGTTGCCATGGAGTGTTAACCTTCCCACATCATCTGGTCCGAGGACCGAGGCATGATTGAGTTCAGTTTAAACACTTGAAAAGTCGTCATTGAGTGTTAATTTCCCCAAAGCAGGAGGTCCAAGGACCCAGCATAGCTAAGGTTCTGTTTAACCACTTCAAAAGATTCCAGTGCTTGTTAATTTCCCCAAAGCAGGAGGTCCGAGGACCTGGCATAGCTAAGGTTCTGTTTAACCACTTTCCCCAGGTGCCTTATAAGGCTCAGCCCCGAGTGCAAAGATGTCACTGTGTGTTAATTTCCCCTTAGCATCTGGTCCGAGGACTACAGGCATGACTAAGGTTCTATTTAACCACTTTCCCCGAGTGCCTTATAAGGCTCAGCCCCGAGTGCAAAGATGTCACTGTGTGTTAATTTTCCCTTAGCATCTGGTCCGAAGACTACAGGCATGACTAAGGTTCTGTTTAACCACTTTCCCCGGGTGTCTTATAAGGCTCAACCCCGAGTGCAAAGATGTCACTGTGTGTTAATTTCCCCTTAGCATCTGGTCCAAGGACTACAGGCATGACTAAGATTCTGTTTAACCACTTTCCCCAAGTGCCTTATAAGGCTCAGCCCCGAGGGGAGCCCCTTGAAGCAGTCTATGGAATTTGCTCTTAGGCTGTAGAACCATCTCACCGCCATAGGTCCCAGACTCTATGTCGCTCCTGAGAGATGTGACTTCCAACTCGAGAGTGGCTTTTGCTTGTATGCGTAGTATGCACGCTGCCCTCTCGAGTGCAAAGATGTCACTATGTGTTAATTTCCCCTTAGCATCTAGTCCAAGGACTACAGGCATGACTAAGGTTCTGTTTAACCACTTTCCCCGGGTGCCTTATAAGGCTCAGCCCCGAGGGGAGCCCCTTGAAGGAGTCTATGGAATTTGCTCTTAGGCCGTCGAACCATCTCACCGCCATGGGTTCCAGACTCTATGTCGCTCCTGAGAGATGTGACTTCCAACTCGAGAGTGGCCTTTGCTTGTATGCGTAGTATGCATGCTGCCCTCTCGATTCCTCCTACGCTCAAGGTTGGCGAAAGGATTTTCACGTTGGGACGCCGTGGACTCTGCCTAGTAAGAACCTGAACCCACCATAGTTGACCGTTGCACTCACTATCACACAAGCTCTTCCCACAGACGGCGCCAATTGTAGGGACACGATTTTCAGCCTAAGCCCAAAATGTATGGGATACTGGCCCAGTGAATCCAGTACAATAAATTTGTAGAGAGTGGGTAGAAGAACTAGGCTTTAGTGAATGGGATAACAGTTATAATGAGTTTCCAAGACAATCAAACAGAAACAAACCAAGTTTGTACAAGAGAGTTTGTCCTCGGCATAATCCGAGGAGCTCTGTTCTTGTATATATTGGATGGTAATGGTTACAGAAGTTGTTGAGATTGCTATAGTGCTTTCTCTTCTCCTTCCTCCCCCCTCGATCTGCTGGGTCTCTACCCTTATTTATACTACATATCCTCCTTCATCTTTACCCTACACGTGGATAGTTGATGGTTTATACTGATACTTATCCCATCAGCCCCCTTTAGAAGTCTTCGGGGGTGGTTGTAAGGCTGCAATAATACTGTACAGAGGTCACTTCCTCATTAATGCGACTAGGGAGTTAGTTGGGGTGCATTCAATGCGATGATAGCAGTTTTTCCCAAGATATTTTGGAATTCTTCTCTGTCTTTTGCTCCTGCAATGCTTATCCATATTTCCAGAACTTTATGGATCGCACCTCTAGATGGCAGGCGTCCTTTACGGACCTCGGCCTTGGCTAGCTGAGGAAAAATTCATCCTTAGCACAAACTCCTAGGCCATTATGTTCAATATTGCCTTCCTTATCCACTAGCATGGGTTTCTTTGACTATACTTACCCATCCTTAGATGGCCTCTTATCCTCGGCTTGGGCCTTAAGCCCAAAACCCAATTGTATGATCTGGGCCCATGACCCCACAGGTATATATTTGGTATGATGGACAAAAAAACAAGAGGGAAGTGTATCAATTTGTGGACCTAGAAAATAATGAAGAGGGCCTAAGTCTTTAAGATCAAATTTGGAGCTTAATTAGATAATCAGATGAGTTATAAACGAGGGATGGTTTCCTCTAATAATAATATCATCAGCATATAGGAACAAGTATAGCAGATTGGAAGAATGGTTGTAGATAAAGAGTTTATCATTTTCACTTGAAGCTACAAAGCCAAGATGTAGTAATTGAAAGTTGAACCTTTCAAACTAGCTAGGCTCTAGGAGCATGCTTAAGTCCATAAATGGTCTTTGTGCAAAAGATAAACATAATTAGGAAAATAAGGATGTAAATAGCCTCGAGGTTGTGTCATGTAGACTTCTTCCTTCAAGACCCCGTGAAGGAAAGGATTACTAACATCATGCGCTTCAAAGACCAATTGCAAGAGTAGGAATCAATCTCATTGTTATTGGTTTAGCAACTGGACTGAATATTTTATCATAATCAAGTCCATGTTGTTATAAATTATCCCTTGCAACTAGTCTGGCCTTATAACGGGCAATGGAGCCATCATCGTACTATTTGAGCTTATATACCCATTTACAAGTGACAATATTCTGATCTAAAGGAATTGGAACGAGAGACCAAGTCTACTGCTTATGTAAAGACTGGAATTCGGAGTCCATTGCAGATGACCATATGTATGGATTGAATGAGAAGAGGCTAAGGATAATTGACCAAAATTTAGGGCAGGACAATCCAATTGAATAAAGCATAACATGTAAAATAAACTTTGTTGGTAGATGGATTGAGACACAAAACATTTGGACAAAGTAGGGTAGCCTAGAAAGATAAGCTCAAAGGATCTTGGCTGAAATTTATGTTTATTATAATGCATGATTGAACAAAGGATAACAAGTACAACCAAAGGTCTTAAGGGCATTGAGAGGTGGAGGATGTGAGTGCAATTGTTCCCATGGAGATTTGAAGCCAAAAAGAGATGAGGGTAACATGTTTATGAGATAAAGGGGAGTAATGAAAGACCAATAATTGAGAGGTAATTGGACTTATGAAGTATATCTAGGCCCGTCTCAATAATATGCCTATGTTTTCTTCAAAAATTATCCTTTGTTGAGGAACATAAAGATAAGATAAAAGGATGTAAAATAGCATGAGTGGAGAAAATTATTGAATTTCTGATTTTGTATATTCTCCTCTACCATCAATCCCAAATCCCAATGGTATGTTTGTATGGAGAGATTTTAGGGAGGATGGAAAATTGAGAAGAGAAAAGTAGAGAGAAAGCATTTTTAGTGGGTTTTTGGTTGGAAGAGGAAAAAAAAGTGGCAGGACCTAGTGTTTTCTCATTGAGTCCAAAAAAAAAATTTCTCCCCAAATTGGGAATGTATTTTGGACACAATTGCCCCTCCCAAACGTTACTTTTTTAGACTTTTTCTTCTTTGCTTTTTTTGTTTTTCTCCGCTAATCCATTCGTGTTTTACTTTTCCTTCTTCTTATTTGCTTTTTCTTTTGCGTTGACCCTTTATTTGTTTTCTTTCTTTCTTTTTTTTTTTTTTTTTGGCATGATACATGCTTCTCTTCTTCTTCTTTTTTTCTTTTTTTTTGGTGTGGTTGGTCATTTTTCTCTCTCTTTTTTTTTCATCTTTAACTGTGCATTGTTGTTATTGTTTTTTCTTTTCTTTTTTCTTTTGTATCAGGCATGAGTTTTTTTTTTGGGTGATTGCTTTTTTTTGTTAACGCATTTTTTTTTAATTGGAAATCATTTTTTTAACAAGGTCTGTAAGTACATTTATACAAAATCTATTTTCTATCATTCCATTTTTCTTCTTAACCAAACAAAATAATTTTCACCCCTCCATTTTTCCACCCTTCCAACCAAAAATAAGCGAGGGAGACTAAAATTTTTTATATCCTCCCACTTTTTCACCTCTTCTCCATTTTCTATCCTCCCATTTTTCCATCCTTCCAACAAATGGATCCTAAGGAGATGAAAAAGTGGGAGGACAGAAGGAATGAAAATGTGAGAAGATAGAAGGGATTTTATTTTCTCTATTTTGTATTTGGTTGGAGATGGAAAAGAAAAGGAATTGGAAAAAATGAGTTTGTATAAATTTACTCATATGCCTTTATTAAAAAATGATGCACAATTAAAATAAAAAGTGGCAATCACCCAAATTTATTAAAGAAGAAAAACCATGCCCAAAAAAACAAAAAAACAAAAACAAAAAATCCCATCTCCCTTCTATTTTCTCCCCAAATTGGAGAGATAGAATATTGGTGGGCCAAAGAATAAAACACTTGGGCCTCACCAATTTTTCATTCTCCCTTTCTCTCCAATCAAATATCTATAAAATTAGTTCTTTCCACTTTATTTTCCTTTATTTTCTATCCTCCTTACTTCTCCCCCAACCAAACAGGCTCCAAGAGTTCTAATTTTGGTGGAATATTGAGTTTCGACTAGAGTTTTAAAGTGTTTAAAAATTAACAGAACTTCATATTTTCCTTTTTAAAGTAAAAAAACCCGTGTAATCTTGTGTAATCATTTACAAAAATGACATGGAATCTGAAACCAAGAATTGATATAAGGGGTGCAAGCCCCTAGACATCATTATGTACAAGCTGGAAAGGAACTTAGAAGACATATCATGTTTAGTCAATGAAAAACTATGCATTTTAGTACTTATGCAGTATGTACATGCTGAACAATCTCATTCATGTGACTAATCTAAATAATACATATTAATGGTTTTATGAGTCGTTATATAACAGGGTTGAGGAGATTCTTCAAAAATTAGTTTGGAGGAATGCTTTGTCCAGTCAGCTTCTACCATGGAACTACTGCTTCATCTTGGCTTGACCAAATGCCCTTGTTATGAAACATCCGATTGGACTAATTGTGCGGCCCAATCCAAAAATTCAAAAGGATGGACTTTACTAAGCGCAGATCAATTACACCAAAAAAAGTGGACTCCCCTATTTCCAATGAAAGGATGACCTTAGAACAGGATTTAGGCCCAAATCTAGTAAAAAATTCACCATGGAAGAGGCGTCTGAGAACTTTTCTGACTTACAATTGCTTCCACAGAAGAAAAATTTCAAAATTAAAATTAATATAATCCGTCCAACAATTCATTATGTAACAAGAAAGACTAAATCAGTTAATCATATTATCAACTGAAAATGATGTTACCGTAATTTCGATAAATAATTTTATTATTAATTTTGCACTTCAAAAGGTGAGAAAAATATATTTCAAATAAAACATTATATCTCAAATTGTATCAAGTTGATCTAGGAATCTGAGAAGTTTCAATTAACAACATATTTCTTTCATTTTTGTTAATCTTAGTCCAGAATAAATGCACATTTTTTATGTACGTAATGCTTGTTAAAAAAAAAAAATGGAAGCGCAAAAATGAGATATTCCAAGATTTCACAACTAAAATGCATACTATACAAGCCTAGAAACTTTCATATACAATCCACAATAAATAGTTAAAAATATTAAGAAATTGAAAACAAAAATTATATCTCAGATTCTCAATAGCCGCACAACACTAGCAAAAGGCAGTTACAAATCACTAAATAAAAACTATTGACCTACAAGCAAGTATAGCATCACACGGAGACACACACAAAGTTTATACATACAATTACTCTACAATTACTCTCCCTTAATGTTTGATCATTTCCTTTTTGTTACTTGATAGGTTCAGAGAACCTTATAAATGCACCTCCCTAAAAAAATGATTAGTTCAACAAAGGGCAAACTATCCATCAAAACCAAACAAAGCTCAAGGAGATGAGGAAAAAGATGGATTGAAAGCAACTTGCTTAGCACAACTAAGCACTTCTTGAGGCCCAGCTTCTTCTCTGCCAACACCCATAAGATCAAGGTAATATAGGTAATGGGAGATAATGTTGTTCATGGACTCATTATCACCATGACCACAAACAAGATCTCCGTAAAGCACATTCATGGTAGTACCAAATCCAGAAACTCGCTTGGCTAGAGTGTCATTTTTGGTGGGTGTCCAGGTGCCAAGAAAGACATCATGTGCTGAAGGCTGATGATTCTTAATTGGCATCATCCACCTCCAAATCGCAACTTGGAAGGCCAAGGTAGCATTTTGCTCAATGTGTTCTGGATGGTTTAATAAATCCACCTTCAAATCTTTACTTGCTTTTCCATAATTGTAGTTCCTGTTGAAAGCATAAGTAAACAAAAAAAAATTGAATTGACGCATGCAATTTGAATTGATCTACACTAAATTCGTTTGAAGAATGCATCACTTAGATACTCATATTTGAATTATGCTAGAAAATAATCTCATTTTGGTGTATTTCTTAATAGATAAACATAAATCTTTGAACGAAATTTCAACTTTGTATAAAATTAATCGACATAAGATGATAAAATAATTCAGATGCAAAGATATACATGATGTATGATCAATGTTAGTGTAAATGATAAAGTAGATACCAATAGATAGGTAGAGCACCACGACCAAAGTATGCAACTCCAGGAGCACATGGATAAGCTTTTTTGTAATGCTCATCACAATAATTCGAATTGGAATTCATTTCCTTGTTATAGCATGAACCCCATGCTAATTGATCCATGGTGGCCAATTTATTTCCACCTGAAAAACAACAACAACAAAAATCCACTTTTACTTTGCATGGATATGTTGTGCTCCAAATTAGTTTAGTTCCAACTTAAATTGTTCTTTGGAGAAAATGAATTTAGTTAAATCATTATATGATTAGACTCACTTACAAGCCAACACTTTTCATTCATTTGGTGAAAATACAATATAAATTTTTTAGGTCAAATTACGAAGCTAATCCTCCAGTTATTGAATAAAGTTCAATTTGATCCTTATACTATTAATTCTATCAATTTAGTCACTCAACTTTAAAATTAAGTCAACTTCATACTTTGGTCTAATGTATGTTTAAATATTAACATAATTAAGAGTTGAAATTGATTTGATTTTTTTTATAAAAAAAATTACATTTTCTATAATAATCTTCTAATATGTGTTCTATTATCCTTCTTAAAGTTTAAACGAAGAGAATATTCAAGGATGAAGTAAATTCGATTTTGAATTTTTGGTAATAGATTTTGAAAGTTGAGGAATTAAATTGGCACAATTAATTTTTGAAAAACTAAATTAATACAAATAACTAAATGATATAAAAGAATTAAAACATTAAAATCCATTTCCAACTTCATCAAATTAAAACTTGCTTTTTCATATATATATATATATATATATATATATATATTAAGAGGATTTAGAAAGTTAGTTATGCCTTTAAAAAATGTCAAAAATACCTCTAATCTAATTAGATAATCCTTATTCTTAAAAAATAAAAAATGGGGTTAAAATTGTAATTCAACAAAATTTTAAATAAAATAAAATAAAACTACTAGAAAATTTTTTTCCCTAAAATTAGCACTCTCTTTATTTAAATATATTTCACGCACGATTGATACATTTTTTCCTAAAAACTAGCATACACTAAACCTAGCAGCTTACTCCATTTCAAATCCTAAATTTTAGTTTCTTAAAAATTCCTTCTTGTATAACCTCACTAACAATAAATAAATTAAAAAATTACATTAAACTCAAAAAAAAAAAAAAAAAAAAAAACATCATCGCACGTATGTAACGCATGTGATGAGGCTAGTGTGTGTGTGTATATATATATATATATATATATATATATATATAAACTCAATTATTAGAGGTGGGGTTTTGAACCCTAGGTCTTCAATATAATAAAATTAAGTTTCAAATAAGTTTAAACACAGGACACACTATGATATATTTTATACTTAAACCCCTACAAAATTTGAATCCTCAAATTTATATTAAGCCCAAAACAAAAACAAAAAAACAAAAAGAACACCAAACCAAACCAAAAGGTCTGGTTTAAAAATCGGATTCTAATTTGGTTCTAAAAATATTTAAAATATGGGATTTTTTTTTTTAATTGTTTCGATTTTTAAAACCATACAAAAACCCAAATTGAAGTTCACAAAACAGAAAGTCTGCAGTACTCACAGGAGATTTTGGTGGCAACATGGGCGAGAAAAGCTGCAACTTCCTTGGTCCCAAAGAACGTCCAATTCATGTAGGTAGTACCAAAGCCATAGGGCTGGTAGAGAGCAGAGGCAGTGATAAAAGACTGGTAGTCCCAAAATCCCTTATTTGCATGGTCCTCAACCTCAAGGGAGTTACGTTTAGAGAAGATGTTCTCAAACTGGTCCGTCTTGAAGTAGTTCCGAACGGCACCGCGACAGCATCTTGCTGGTATTGCTGGATTGTTTGGGTTTTCGATACCAGGCCTAACGTATACACCTCGCCCACCCTGTCTCACTAATTCAACACTTTCAACTCCTTTAGATGAATTATCACAGCATGATTGGGTTCCCGGCATGCCCCGTTTCGGTGGTGGAAGCGTGTTGCAATAAGGACAGGGCTTCGGAAGCGAACCTCGTCTATTGTATGCCCCATTCGACGAAGAGAACTCATCACAATTAACAAGCACTACTATAAAAGCCAATATTGTAAAGAGTACAGACCGTTTATACTCCATTTTTGCATGTAACACCAATTAAACAATTAATGGTGATGACCGGAAAAAGGTCTGTAACTTCACTATATATTTAAGAGGCTATCAGAAGTTGCTGCCTATAATCACGGCTAAAAAAGAGAGAAACGCGCTTTCCAAATGTAAAACGTGGGAAGCGCAAAAATAAGAAGAGAAAAACACAAAACGTGAACGTGGGAAGCGCAAACACGCTTTCCAAATGCATACTTAGAACTGTACTGACTGCTGAAAGAAGGAAAAGGAAAGATAGGGAAAGTCATAAATTATTTATTTATTTTTGTCACTATGCTAACTTAATTATAATCTCCTTATCCTTTTGGCACTTTTATCTGATCAATAAAGACCCTACCTTTTGAATAAAAAACAAAATGTTTTCTTTCTTTTTCTTTCCTTTTTTTAATAGTAAATTTGATTATACTTTTTTTGATTATACTATATCTACAATGGGTCCATCCATTTATGGATTTGTCATAAATTAATATATAAATATTGATAATTGGATAATGGCAATTTAGAGGATAGAGTAAAAACGATTATTTGGGATGAATGCGTACCATAATAATTTTCCTTTGGGATGACATGAAATATATAGTATAGATATGCTTAATGTATAAATAGATATGCTTAATTTATAAACTGACTTGACTTCCTTTTGGACCTTGAGTCCTCACTTCAGAATGTTTTACTTTTGTAGATTCTTTTTTACTTGAAAATGATATAAGTTGTTTCTCAAAAAAAAAAAAATTATATAATTAGTTAAAAACACGTGAATTTTGCATTCTAAAATGGGCATATGACTTTTTTTCAAGGATCCAAGAAGAAGTTGATATCTTCGTGGAAATACTCGTGTGAAACCTATACCACTTTTTACTAATGGGACCCCTAGGACTACATCTATGTTCGAGGTTTTCTTCAAGCAGTACTAGACTCAATATTTACTACTCTGCTCGCCCAGTTAGGTTCGCAATGGTATTTTTGAAACCAACCAATAACCACTGTATCTTCCTCTTACAAACCCAAACCCTTACTGAGATATATCTTCCAAACCCCAAACATTGCTTTGTTTTCTTCCCCAGACTTTGTTGTGCTTTCTTTATGTTGAAAATTAATGAGTTTATGGTTTAAGTTTGAATAGTTTATGACCACTAGTTCCTAACAGTAATGAGGTTATAGTTTGAGTTGAAATAGTTTTGAAATTGTAAGATTTAATTTTGTTTTATATTAATAATTCGATAATTATAATGAGAGAAGAGAGGTTTAAACGGTAAATATTTATATAGAAACTAGCTTGTAATCTCGTGCATATGTATGGAAATACTTAAAAGATACACATTAAGATGCATAGTATAATAATCTTACATATATAATTTAAATATTATTGATAGTCATTCTTACTCATTAAAAAGTCTTGTAAGAATATTATTAGGTAGAAAATGTAAATTTTCCATTTTTAAAATATTTTTATATTAATTAATTCTAGACTCTTTGATTTTTATACACAATAGCTCACTTGAATGGATATTTATGATATGAACTCACATTTAATTACAAAAGTAAGAAATAAAACTCTCTCTAAAAATAAATAATCTAGGACACATGATGCAAAATTGGACTTCAATTGTAGAATCTAATTGAATTTTCTCTAGACTTTACCTATTAATATATATATATATATATATATATATATATATATATATATATATATAATTTTTGTGCCAAATGAATTGTTTTTAGTTATAAAAAAAAGGCTCATAAATATAAAATCATTCAAACTCTCTCTCCCTCTAATTTTATATATAATGTTAGACATATGATTATGTTTTTATAGTTTATTTATATTAGACTCTAAATTAACTTATTTGGCACAAAAATTAAAAAACTTCGATTAGATGGAACATGTGTCATAAAATTAAACTCTAATTGAAATCTAATTTTTACACTGAACTAACTTGGTTCAAAAATTTAAAAATACTTAGATTAAATGGAACACATGCCGTAAAATTAAACTCTAATTGAAATCCAATTTTTACACTGAACTAACTAACTTGGTTCAAAATTTTAAAAATTTTGATTAGATGAGACATGTGATGCAAAATTAGACTCTAATCGAATTCCAATTTAAAATATGTAAAGTTGTGATTTACAACTATGTTTTATGTTGGTTTTATTCCATGACAAAAAGTGTTGTAATTGCTTTAATTTGTTCCTTGTATTTTGTAGGATTTTATTGTATTGGGTTTAGTATTAAGTTGGTGAAGACTCAAGCTTAATTGAAGATCAAGTGGATTTCACGAAAAGCTCGAGAGAAGCTAACCCGCGAAGTAGCCATGTGAGAAGCACATGACTGGAAGCTGAAGAGTTGTGCCAGGTTATCAGTTTCACGAGTGTCTCGTAGGTAAGGCCTTCCTGTGAAGTAGTCGTGAAACATTCTGCTTGGAGGATTTTTAAGTGTGACTTTTTTACCCTTCACCCATACTATATATACCCTCATTACCCACAAATGTAAAAGAGGTCATTCAAAGAGAAAAACCCTAGATAGGTTTTTTACAATACACACATCCATCTTTTAGAGAGAGAGCTACTCATCTTTAGTGAGAAATCATTCTAATCTCTTCTCATTCCCTCTCCCATTGTCATACATTGAAAGGAGATTTGTACCCAAACACAACTCACACCTTTTCAAAGTATAGAGAGTGTTTTGAAACTTGGGAAGTTTTAGAGATTTGCCAAAAGAAGCTGGTGGGGCTTGGCGGATGCAATCGGGTGTATTGAGGGATCCGGAAAGCTAGACAAAACATGGTTCCGAGAAACCTTGTTGGAGTAGGAACTTGGAGAGCTTAGGTACATTGGGTAGATTAAGCTTGGAGGGTCTCTTGCTATTCATGTATCCCAACTTATTGTCTAGTGGATCGATTTACCGCTTGGAGGGCGGCAGAGAGGTTTTTCGCCGAGTTCTTCGGTTTCCTCTTTGATAACACATCGCCGTGTTATCTTGTATTTGCATCTCTCTTCCCTTACTCTTGTACTTTACTTTTATTGTTTGTTGTTCATGTTTATACACTAGAGTAATATCGGTTGTTTGTGCTTCATTTACTCTTGTTTCCGCACTTAGATAAGTTAGAGTAAAAGCAATCTAGCCGTAATTTTATTTGGGGGTCTAAACAGCTCTTGTGTTGTAACAGATTTTCGAGCTTTCAAAAATTTAATTGAATTTTCTCTCAGCTTTACTTATTAATATATATATATATATATATATATATATATATATATATATATATATATATATATATATATATATAAAACTTATAAACTTGAATTGTTTTTAGTTCTACAAAAAAAAAAAAAAAAAGGCTCATAAATATAAAATCATTCAAAAATTATGTTTTTTTTTTTTTTATTTTATGGTTTACTTATATTGGACTCTTCGTTTTTTACATTAAATTAACTCATTTGGTACAAAAATTAAAAAACCTAGATTAGATGGGATACATGTCATAAAATTAAACTCTAATTGAAATCCAATTTTGACATTGAATTAACTCACTTGGTAGAAAAATTTAAAAATTTAGATTAGATGGAACACATGATGCAAAATTAGAACTCTAATTTGGAATTTTAATTTAAGTTTCTCTCAGTTTTATCTATTATTATTATTATTATTATATATATATATATATATATATATATATATATATATATAGATTATAAAGAATTATTAATTGAATTACAAAATTCTTAACAATTAAATTATTTACCATGAAACTTCTAAAAAGTATAGACTGAATTTGAAACAATCTCTCAACCATAGATTAAAATTAAAATTTGTTCGAAAATTAATTACTAGAAAAAGGTTAAAAAGAAAAATGAGAAAGATAAAGATAAAGACAATTTTTTTTTAAAATTGTCAGCCACATTATTTCGTTCACATTGGATTGATGCTGTGGCACACATAGAGGGACCAATTTGACTTCCTTTAATATAAGGAGAATAATTAAGCTTCCTGTGCAATTGACGGCTTGGTGATTGCCCTTTACACACGTATGTGACACGCTTAATTGACCGGCCATGCAAGTAAATATTTATGGACATAATATTTGTTTACTATTTGTTTCCATAATATTTATTTATTCATTTATAATTCAACCGTTACCAATAGAGAGGTAGATTTGAATATTGTAAGAGATATAAAACCAAAGGCACAAAACATTTTCATAATTTCATTTTAATATACGGAAGTTTTTTTTATTTATTAAGTTATATTGATGTATAATGAAAGTGAAGTCAATCATAAACATGCTTCTTCTTTTTTTTCTTTTTTTTTTAAGGGCATAAACATCCTTCTTGTTTTCTCTATCTTTTTACACACAATTCCAAGTCCAACCATGAATACACCGTACACGCTGAATGTGTAAGGAAATCCAATAACAACTTCCTTTTCTTTTATGCTTAGCTGGACCAAAATAATTGCATCTCTTTTAGTCAAGTTTGGCTCAACTCATTATGGGGTCTAAAGTGAATATTTTAAGTGGGTTTTTTTTTTTTTTTTTTGGTTATATTTAAATATTAGTTGCATAATATTTATAATTTGATTTTTTTTTAATTAAAAATATATTTGTTCTAACTTTTCAAGATGCAAAAGTGCCAAGTATGTGTTTGCACTACAAAAAACTGGTTTTACAGTCGTTTTTTATTTTTATTTCCTTCCCCGGCTTTGAAAACTGCGACTATAGGAGACCTAATACAAGTCTTTTAGAAACTTCCATAAGAAGTTAACCTATTAAGACAGTTTAAAGCCAGCACTTTTTAAATCTCCGCTATAGATACTCTATTACAACGCTTTAAGAAACTGCCACAACAGGTAGAGCTATTATTAAAATTCTACTAACATTTATTTTTCAATTGGTACTATAGCTAATTCACTTAATTGCTTTTGCGACATGGTCAATTTTAAATACGATTTTATCATTTTTAATATTCAAAAATTAATTTCTTAGACCAACTTTCTTCTCCAAAAAAAAAAAAAAAAATTATATCTCAAATTGTATCAAGTTGATCTTGGCATCTGAGAAGTTTCAATTAACAACATATTTCTTTCATTTCTGTTAATCTTAGTCCAGAATAAATGCACATTTTTTATGTACGTAATGCTTGTTAAAAAAAAAATGGAAGCGCAAAAATGGGATAATCCAAGATTTCACAACTAAAATGCATACTATACAGGCTTAGAAACTTTCATATACAATCCACGCTAAATAGTTACAAAATATTAAGAACTTGAAAACAAAAATTATATCTTAATAGCCGCACAACACTAGCAAAAGGCAGTTACAAATCACTAAATACAAACTCTTGACCTTCAAGCAAGTATAGCATCACACGGAGACACAAACACACATAGTTTATACGTACAATTACTCTCCCTTAATGTTTGATCATTTCCTTTTTGTTACATGATAGGTTCAGAGAACCTTATAAATGCACCTCCTTAAAAAAATGATTAGTTCAACAAAGGGCAAACTATCCATCAAAACCAAACAAAGCTCAAGGAGGTGAGGAGAAAGATGGATTGAAAGCAACTTGCTTAGCACAACTAAGCACTTCTTGAGGCCCAGCTTCTTCTCTGCCAACACCCATAAGATCAAGGTAATATAGGTAATGGGAGATAATGTTGTTCATGGACTCATTATCACCATGACCGTAAACAAGATCTCCATAGAGCACGTTCATGGTAGTACCAAATCCAGAAACTCGCTTGGCTAGAGTGTCATTTTTGGTGGGTGTCCAGGTGCCAAGAAAGACATCATGTGCTGAAGGTTGATGTTTTTTAATTGGCATCATCCACCTCCAAATTGCAACTTGGAAGGCCAAGGTAGCATTTTGCTCAATGTATTCTGGATGGTTTAACAAATCTACCTTCAAATCTTTACCTGCTTTTCCATAATTGTAGTTCCTGTTGAAAGCATGAGTAAACCAAAAAAAAAAATTGAATAGAGGCATGCAATATGAATTGATCTACACTAAATTCGTTTGAAGAATGTATCACTTAGATACTCATATTTGATTTATGCTAGAAAATAATCTCATTGTGCATGATGTTTTTCTTAATAGATAAACCTAAAACTTTGGACGAAGTTTCAACTTTGGATAAAATTAATCAACATATATAAGATGATAAAATAATTCAAATGCAAAGATAAATATGATGTATGATCAATGTTAGTGTAAATGATAAAGTAGATACCAATAGATAGGTAGAGGACCACGACCAAAGTATGCAACTCTAGCAGCACATGGATAAGCTTTTTTGTAGTGCTCATCACAATAATTCAAGTTAGAATTCATTTTCTTGTTATAGCATGAACCCCATGCTAATTGATCCATGGTGGCCAATTTATTTCCACCTAAACACAACCAAAAAAAAATCCACTTTTACTTTGCATGGATATGTTGTGCTCCAAATTAGTTTAGTTCCAACTTAAATTGTTCTTTGGAGAAAAAGAATTTAGTTAAATCACTATATGATTAGAATCACTTACAAGCCAACACTTTTCATTCATTTGGTGAAAATACAATATAAATTTTATATGTTAAATTACGAAGCTAATCCTCCAATTATTGAATAAAGTTCAATTTGGTCCTTAAACTATTACTATCAATTTAGTCACTCAACTTTAAAATTAAGTCAACTTCATACTTTGGTCTAATGTATGTTTAAATATTAACATAATTAAGAGTTGAAATTGATTTGATTTTAAAAAATTTACGTTTTCTAAAATAATCTTCTAATATGTGTTTTATTATCCTCATTAAAATTTAAACAAAGAAAATATTCAAGGATGAAGTAAATTCGATTTTGAATATTTTGTAATTGATTTTGAAAGTTGAGGAATTAAATTGGCACAATTAGTTTTTGAAGAACTAAATTAATTAATACAATTGAGGGACCAAATTGAATTTTACCCTATAGTTGAAAAACCAAATTAGTGATTAAACATTTTCTTTTATAAGATTTGTTTTCAGTTAAACCATTTTAATCAAATAAAATTATACAAAGCCCAAATTATACCCTATAACATCAAATACATAAGAGATTAAATAATTAAATGATATAAAAGAATTAAAACATTAAAATCCATTTCCAACTTCATTAAATTAAAACTTTCTTTTTGATATATATATATATATATATATATATATATATATATATATATTTATAAACTCGATAATTAGGGAAGAGGTTTTTAACCGAAGGTCTTCAATATAATAAAATTTAGTTTCAAATAAGTTTAAACACAGGACACACTATGATATATTTTATACTTAAACCACTACAAAATTTGAATCCTCAATTTTATATTAAACCAAAAAAAAAAAAAAACAAATCAAACCAAAAGGTATGGTTTAAAAATCGGATTATAATTTGGCTCTAAAAAAATAAAAAATCAAACCATTTTTTTTTTTACTGTTTCAATTTTTAAAACCATGCCAATAAGATAAAACCCCAACTTGAAGTTCACAAAACAGAAAAGTCTGAAGTACTCACAGGAGATTTTGGTGGCAACATGGGCGAGAAAAGCTGCAACTTCCTTGGTCCCAAAGAACGTCCAATTCATGTAGGTAGTACCAAAGCCATAGGGCTGGTAGAGAGCAGACGCAGTGATAAAAGACTGGTAGTCCAAAAATCTCTTGTTTGCATGGGTCTCAACCTCAAGGGAGTTACGGTTCGAGAAGATGTTCTCAAACTGGTCCATCTTGAAGTAGTACCGAACGGCACCTTTGCAGCATGGGCGGTCCCGTTGATATGGACTGCCTTTATTGCAGTTGCATGCCAAAGAAGCTCCAGGTGCACCCGGAGGCGGTTTAAGCGTGTTGCATTGATAACAAGACTTTAGAGGCAAACCTTTATTCAACGAAGAGTACTCGTAATAATCACAATTCACAAGAAGCACTAATGTAAATGCCAATAATATTGTCAAGGGTACAGGCCATTTATACTCCATTAATTTTGCGATATTAATTAGGCGAAAAACTCATTTTAGTCCCTACATTTTCACGCGATTCCCACTTTGGTCTCTAACTTTTTTTTTCACCGATTTTAGTCCCTATCCTGGAAACCGGGTCTTGTTTTAGTCTCTGACGTTACATCAGAGACGGAAATTGCACAACTGACGAACGGAAAATAATAAAAATATTAAAATAATGCACACTGTATCCACATGGCTTTCCACGTCAGTCTCTAAATTAAAAAAAAAAAAAATTTTAATTTATTAATTTTAACTAAATAAAAAAATTAAAAACAGAAATAAAAACCAAATCCAACAAGAACAACAAATTTCAAACCCAGCAAATTTAAAACCCAACAAGAACAAGATCAACAAAACACAAACCCAACAAATTTAAAACCCAAAAAATTAAATTCAAACCCATACACCTCCTCCACCTCTTCTTCTTTAAATTTGTCTTCAAGATCAGAAGAGGCAGCAGTACAAGAGGATAAGACAACTGTAGGGGCACGATTTTATTTGACGATCCAAGAGTGATATTGAATTCGTGTGTAATAGGCCCAAACAATATAATTTGTAGAGAGTGGGCTGGAAAGGCTTGCCATTGGTCACTGGACAACGGTCTGGTCTTGAATTAATGAGAGCTCATACAAAGGCAGGTTTGGACAGTATGACTGAGCCTTACATCGATTTGGTTTTAGAGATTTGGCTCCTCGGAATTAGTCCGAGGAGCATTACATTCTCACCCCCCCCCCCCTCTTTTCTCCTCCTTCTTCCCTTTTATACTAATATTCACTTCCCCTCCTTCATCTACGTGTCAGTTTCTCCTTATTTGAGGTAATTACTTGTCCTATCAATCCATACGTCAGAGTGGTTGGGAAAAGCTGGATAGCATGGTATGGAGTATGGGCTTGTCAGGCGCTGGGCTCCACATTATGGTGTTGGCAGCTTTTTCGTTTGTACTGCTCTTGCACTGAGTTTGTCCTTTTCTTCAGGCGCTTTGTGAGGTGTTGAGCGTGAGGTCGTCCTCGGCCACATTCTTGGACCATTAAGGGGCTTTCATCATACGTCCTCGGCAGTAGGGCTCCTCGGCTTGGGCCTTGGGCCCTTAACACGAAGTGGGCTGGGACCTCAGATTTTGGGCCCCACAATAGCCCCTCAAAATCCTGCTTCCCGACTTTTTAGTTGGGGAGGAGGGTTTTGATGACGTTGGGCTCGTCTCGCGGTTTGCTCAAGTTCTGCACCTTATTGCTGTTTGTGCTCTTCCATTTGCATGGGAGATGTGCCGAATTAATAGGCATTACTTTATTCTTCACCCGCGCAGTGTCCTTTGGTATTTCAGTATTCGAGGCGCGCCTTCACGAGGACCTTTAAATCTTGTGGTGGAGGATAGCGTTGGAAATTGTGCCAGAGCTGCCTTGTCCGCAGCGTTTCTTGGGAATCTACTCAAATTAAATGACACTACCTTACCCTTTATATAAGCAGGATAGGTGGTTATTCTTCTGGCATATGAACTCTTCTGCTCTCTTCAAAATCATAATCCTTTATCCATAGCTAGTTTCCCTGTCCAGTGTTGTCTTCCCTTAACGCAATATGTTTGAGGCTTGGGTGGAGGTGGAGGAACTTCACCTGCCACAGAGGCACCGGACCCTTCCAAGACTTAAGGTGGTGTGGTCTGGGCAGGGGAGGCACAGATTTAAGGTAATCTTCCGCCTTGATAAGGGGGAGATGGTATTTCTCCCTCTTTCAGTCAAAATCCGAAACAGGTACTGGTCGCATCGAATTCTTGGTGCGTCAGAAGTAAGGTTTTCCGCCATCAGTGCCGTTTGCTTTATCGCAGGCGTGGTTACGTGGAGGCTCATCAACCTCCGGCTCCCTGTACCTTTTCTTCAACGGTGCTAGCCCGAAGTTGGGCTCTTTTGCTGCCTGAGTTATAGGCATGTAAAAGTATTGAGGAATGGTCTCCTTAGACAAAATTTTGGAACGGCAGCATGTCTCTCGTCTGCACCTCTTCTTCGGCTTTTCCTTCGCTCCCTTGTATCTTTTCTTTTCGCTTATGTAGTTAGTTTCAGTATGAGCTTATTTATGCTCTTTCAATGTACGCTGTACTGTTTTCTTTGTCTTAATAAAAAATGAATTTACTTCTTTTTAAATATTTTTCCTTTCTGTAACAATTATTTTGTGCATGGGATGCTACATGTGTGCTTTCCTTTGGTGATACTTAGAGTAGGAAACCTTGAAACAGAAACCTACTAATTCCAGTTTACCGACATTAACAAGCATAATAATGATAATTCCCAGTGAATTAAAACTCATAAAACTAACCGGGATAATGGCCGAGTGCTTCGTAATGCATGCAAGGCGATCGTCCGAGAACGATAAACTCTAAATAATTCGTCCGAGAGGGTAGCCGAGCAGTGAGGGACTTCGACTATGTGTTTTTGGCATCATATTGCCCTATACTGCATCAATCCTCTAGGTATTGAGGACCCGAGGATAGATCGGGGAATCCATGTAGTTTAGGGATTAGCCCGATTATCAACGGGGAATTCTCCTCGGATAGATTCTAAGGTCCAGGTAACGTCCAGGTCGTGCCCAAACCCTATATTGGCTCTTCTAGGTAGTTGGTCTCCCCATAAGCTTGAGTCCGAGGACCATACAAGGTCTTGGTTCTGTCCAAAACTTGTAATTTTCCTTTTGTATACTTGGTTTCCCCATAGGCTTGAGTCCGAGGACCATGCAAGGCCTTGGTTCTGTCCAAAACTTGTGGTTTTTTCTTTTGAGTACTTGGTTTTCCCATAGGCTTGAGTCCGAGGACCATGCAAGGCCTTGGTTCTGTCCAAAACTTGTGGTTTTTCTTTTGTGTACTTGGTTTCCCCATAGGCTTGAGTCCGAGGACCATGCAAGGCCTTGGTTCTGTCCAAAACTTGTGGTTTTTTCTTTTGAGTACTTGGTTTTCCCATAGGCTTGAGTCCGAGGACCATGCAAGGCCTTGGTTCTGTCCAAAACTTGTGGTTTTTTCTTTTGAGTACTTGGTTTTCCCATAGGCTTGAGTCCGAGGACCATGCAAGGCCTTGGTTCTGTCCAAAACTTGTGGTTTTTCTTTTGAGTACTTGGTTTTCCCATAGGCTTTAGTCCGAGGACCATGCAAGGCCTTGGTTCTGTCCAAAACTTGTAATTTTTCTTTGTACTTGGTTTCCCCATAGGCTTGAGTCCGAGGACCATGCAAGGCCTTGGTTCTGTCCAAAACTTGTAATTTTTCTTTGTACTTGGTTTCCCCATAGGCTTGAGTCCGAGGACCATGCAAGGCCTTGGTTCTGTCCAAAACTTGTGGTTTTTTCTTTTGAGTACTTGGTTTTCCCATAGGCTTGAGTCCGAGGACCATGCAAGGCCTTGGTTCTATCCAAAACTTGTAATTTTTCTTTGTACTTGGTTTCCCCATAGGCTTGAGTCCGAGGACCATGCAAGGCCTTGGTTCTGTCCAAAACTTGTGGTTTTTTCTTTGTACTTGGTTTCCCCATAGGCTTGAGTCCGAGGACCATGCAAGGCCTTGGTTCTGTCCAAAACTTGTGGTTTTTTCTTTGTACTTGGTTTCCCCATAGGCTTGAGTCCGAGGACCATACAAGGCCTTGGTTCTGTCCAAAACTTGTGGTTTTTTCTTTTGAGTACTTGGTTTTCCCATAGGCTTGAGTCCGAGGACCATGCAAGGCCTTGGTTCTGTCCAAAACTTGTGGTTTTTTCTTTTGAGTACTTGGTTTTCCCATAGGCTTGAGTCCGAGAACCATGCAAGGCCTTGGTTCTGTCCAAAACTTGTAATTTTTCTTTGTACTTGGTTTCCCCATAGGCTTGAGTCCGAGGACCATGCAAGGCCTTGGTTCTGTCCAAAACTTGTAATTTTTCTTTGTACTTGGTTTCCCCATAGGCTTGAGTCCGAGGACCATGCAAGGCCTTGGTTCTGTCCAAAACTTGTGGTTTTTTCTTTGTACTTGGTTTCCCCATAGGTTTGAGTCCGAGGACCATGCAAGGCCTTGGTTCTGTCCAAAACTTGTGGTTTTTTCTTTGTACTTGGTTTCCCCATAGGCTTGAGTCCGAGGACCATGCAAGGCCTTGGTTCTGTCCAAAACTTGTGGTTTTTTCTTTGTTTTAAGTAGTTTTCTTTTGTTTTCGAAGATTAGCCCCTTGTCCAAGGTGGAGGGCGTTAGCTTGATGTTGGGAGCCCCTAGAGCTGCCCGTGCCATTGACACTGTGATGCGTAGCCCCAAGTGAAAATTTATGTCGAGACAACGGCATGTTGCTGGAAACGGAGGAGCTTTCGCAGATCCTTGTTTGTCAGAGGCTTGACTCCGCCATCACCTGTGCCAACGCGCAAGCCTTTCCCACAGACGGCGCCAATTGTAGGGGCACAATTTTATTTGACGATCCAAGAGTGATATTGAATTCGTGTGTAATAGGCCCAAACAATATAATTTGTAGAGAGTGGGCTGGAAAGGCTTGCCATTGGTCACTGGACAACGGTCTGGTCTTGATTTAATGAGAGCTCATACAAAGACAGGTTTGGACAGTATGACTGAGCCTTACATCGATTTGGTTTTAGAGATTTGGCTCCTCGGAATTAGTCCAAGGAGCATTACATTCTCACCCCCCCCCCTCTTTTCTCCTCCTTCTTCCCTTTTATACTAATATTCACTTCCCCTTCTTCATCTACGTGTCAGTTTCTCCTTATTTGGGGTAATTACTTGTCCTATCAATCCATACGTCAGAGTGGTTGGGAAAAGCTGGATAGCATGGTATGGAGTATGGGCTTGTCAGGCGATGGGCTCCACATTTTGGTGTTGGCAGCTTTTTCGTTTGTACTGCTCTTGCACTGAGTTTGTCCTTTTCTTCAGGCGCTTTGTGAGGTGTTGAGTGTGAGGTCGTCCTCGGCCATATTCTTGGGCCATTAAGGGGCTTTCATCATACGTCCTCGGCAGTAGGGCTCCTCGGCTTGGGCCTTGGGCCCTTAACACGAAGTGGGCTGGGACCTCAGATTTTGGGCCCCACAACAACCACTTCAGATTCGGGCATGTCATGTGAAACAACATTGACAAAAGGGTGATATAAGAGGCTGCCAACACTTGACCTCTCTTCAGGATTCCTAACAAAGCATTTAAGCAAGAAGTCTTTGGCCAGATGTGAGATCCCATCTGGGATACTGGGTATTGCCGAGGCAATCTGCTTGCAAAGGTCTTCAATACCCTCATCCAAATTCAGTTTCCAAGTTGGCCTCCTTGTTAGCATATTGAGAACCGCACAACCGAGTGCCCAAACATCAGATGGCTGAACCTGAATCTCATCGACAATGCTTTCAGGCGCAAGATACATGGCAGTCCCTCTTAACACCCATCTCCAAGTCGTTAAAAGTGCTTTTTGCCAAACCAAAATCAGCTATTTTTGCAACCAATAAACCTGTCCCATATGGGTTTGAATTTAATTTTTTGGTTTTAAATTTGCTGGGTTTGTGTTTTGTTGATCTTGTTCTTGCTGGGTTTTAAATTTGTTGGGTTTGAAATTTGTTGTTCTTACTGGGTTTGGTTTTTATTTCTGTTTTTAATTTTTTTATTTAGTTAAAATTAATAAATTAATTTTTTTTTTTAATTTAGAGGCTGACATGGATAGCCACGTGGACACAGTATGCATTATTTTAATATTTTTAATTTTTTTTGTTTGCCAGCTGTGCAATTTCCGTCTCTGATGTAACGTCAGGGACTAAAACGAAACGCATTTTCCTAGATAGGGACTAAAATCGGTGAAAAAAAATTAGGGACCAAAGTGAAAATTGTGTGAAAATATAAGAACTAAAATGAGTTTTTCGCCATTTAATTAACAAGCTTGGTGAAGAGAGGAGAAAGTCTGTACTTTCACTAATTAAGGAGGTTGTCAGAAGAAGTGGCTGCCTATAAACTTAGAGGTTGCTGTGATGGCTGCTGAGACAAAAGATTGTCAACTGCAAGTCAATAAAGTATTTATTTATTTATTTATTTTTGTTTGGGTACTTTTATCTGATCAATAAAGATATTAGAGTAAGTTAGCAACCTTTTGAATAACAAACAAAATCTTTTTATTTAAAAGTAAATTTAAATATACTATATCCACCATGGATACTTATATCCACTCATGGATTTCAGTCATAAATTAATATATAAATATTGATGATTGGATAACGTAGCTAGATTATGGAGGACCGTGTAAATTTTTTTATTGGGGTTGACATGCATGGAATTTAAATAGATATGCTTAATAAATCATAACCAAACTTCCTTTTTGGACTAGAGAGGCTTAATTGGTCCCGTCACTGCAGAATGTTTTGCTTTTGTAAATTCTTGTTTACTTGAAAAGAATACACGGAAGAAACACGTGAATTCTGCATTCTAAACTTTTGGGATTTTTATTGGTATTTCTCTTTATTCGTTAATGACATTACTTTATCATTAACAATTAAAAATTGTTATTTGTGAAGTAATTTGTGAAAATTATTGTGACTATAAAGTCTAAAGACTCTAAACCCTTGAAATTTTGAGACTAATTGGTTTTCTACCCAAACAAAAAAAAAACTAATTAATATTTACAAAAATGAAAAACCCAAGAGGCCTTTCTACTTGGCTGGGCAGAGGTTTTAATCTGGTGGTGTGTTGGGCCACAGACCTAATCTAAACTTATTTGGACCTTCAAAATTTGAACCAAGTTTGTAATTTGAGTAGTTGCACTCTACAATCTTTCATAACAAATTTATTTTCAAAATCCCTAACTTGATAATATAATGATATCTTCTTCTTCTTTTTTATATATGCAAAAGTGGAAGCTTAGATATCAATATCAAGTTTGATTGTGAAAATATTATGAACCTTAAAAAGATCTACACAACAAATAATAAGAATGAAAAAAAAAAAAAACAAAAAACAAAAAAACACCCAAAGAAAAATACACACAAATCACATAGAAGAGAAGAAAATATCTTTAATTATTTGGTGTGCGTTTGGCATGGCTTAAAAAAACCAGTTTTTTTTACTATTTAACTTATTTTTACTACTATTCATAGACTCCACTGTACTTTTGAGAATTTTGAATGACCATATGTTTCTTTCATTTAAGTCAAACTTAGACAAAATAAATTCACATTTTCTTTTGTACCTAAACAAGCGCAAAAAATGGAATACTTTCCAAAGATTTCAAAACTAAAATGCTTATCATACAAACATAGAAAGGTTTGCATCAGCGGTTCTATTTCCTTGCATAGATTCACAAGGAGTTTGACACAACTCATTTTAAACGAGGGATTCCTTCCACTCTTACAACTTTGACCAAATGCGCGTTTTTTCTTTTTTTTTTTGGTAAGAAATGCGCGTTTTAATATAGCTGAAGCCTTCCTTCTTTGACCTTCCTATCATAGAAACAACTAAGATATTTCTCATAGTCTTATGATTAGGACCCAGAGGGCATCTTTTAACTCTTCTTGAAAGATGGGCATTATTTCAATCCAGTCCTAAATTCCAATGGCATATGCCTAACACTTGTGAACATTATTTCAATCCAATCCAGGCGGCGTCATTTCGTTTAAGCCTTATCCATTAAGTGTAAATAGTAATGAGTATGGTTTAAACTTAAGTGTTGTTAAACTATCAGATTTAATTTGAAACTTTTAAAATTGTAGTATTGATTTTGGAACAATCTTTAAACTATAGATTGAAATTAAAATTTATTCAAAAATTATTTATTAAAAAAAAACGTAAAAAGAAAAGTGACGGACAAAAAGAAAAAGATCAATTTCCCTTTTACTAGTAGAAGACTTGGGGATTGATGGTCTATGTTTGCCAGTGTATATCACTCACATTGGATTGATGCTTTGGGACACAACAAAGAAGACCACTTTGAGCTTTCGCGTCACACCCCTCATATCTGATTGATACGAAGTTTGACATATGTGTTAAAAATATAAAGAATATGCAATTCAATGGTTATATTTTCAAAATATATAGTAATGTTAATTTTTTTAGTAAGAGTTTTAACAAAACTTTGTCATTTTTTATAACTTTGCAGACACCAATAAATATATATAAATAAAAGAATTAGATAGTTGAGGAAATGGTATTTGAACTATGATTTTCTTAATAAAAGACAGCAAGCTATGTTATTGATTTACAAAGCTCTTGACTTAAATACAACAAAGAAAAAATCACAACTTTAATTACATAATACCAATTCATGAACATATAGTGCTTCAAATATTTCATTAGTTCCAACTTACAATTCAATCTGTTTTTTTAAAAAGGATCTACTTAAATCACTCTTTGCATGTAGATTCACTTACAACCCTATACTTCATTCATTTGCTCAAAAAATTTACGTTTTAAAAAGTAAATTAAGACTTTAATCACAAATCTCATCCTAGCTGAGCCTGAACAATATATAATTTTTAACTTTTTCATTAGTTAATTGGTAAAATTTTTAACTTTTTCAGTAGTTATTCAAATAGACGTTTAGCAAAGCTCAAATTATACCCTTCAATAAGAATTCTTAACAGATTAATCAACTAAACTCCAGAAAAGATTCATTTGCAACTTTACCAATTAAAGCTTGCTTCGTTTGGATATTGCAAATTAAAAGTTTTTTTTTTTTTTTTTTTTTCCAAATAATCAATTATATACATCGTGTAATTATGATTTTATTGATGATATTTCAGCTGATAAAACAAATCCGTAGCCTTAATTATCCATCATTTGATAACCAAATATTACGTTGTAATAAAAAAAAAATAGCAAAAATTGATTAAAAAAGTAAACAGATGTAACAATATTTTAATTTAGGAAAGGAAAGATAGTGAAGTGCAAGTCATCAAAATTATGGAGACTTGGGGGGTCCTTCGGTCAGAAAGTCTTCAGAATCTTTCGCTTTTCTAGCTTCTTTTTTACTTATCTTATTTGATTTTATCGTTAAGTTTTTTTCCTTTACTTGAAAAGAAATAAAGTTATAGACACGTGATTATGAATACTGCATTCTAAACGTACAATAACAATATCTTCATTTCATTCGTACTAATATAGACAAAGTAAGCGCAAAAGTGGATACATTCCAAGAATTCACAGCTAAAATGAGTATTGCATAAACATAAAATGGTCCATATACGATCCACTTTAATAATTACACAATAACCAGAAATTGAAAGCAAAAATATATCTCAAGAGTTACACAACACTAGCAAAAGATAGTCACAAATCAATAAACACAAACTCTTATTGTTCAAGCAAGTTTAGCTTCACAAGGAGAGATACAAATAGTTTATACAAACTCTTACTCCCCTTAAAGTTTGAACCTTTCCGTTTTGGTTACGTAATAGATTGATTAAATTGCATATTTGGTAATGACCTTTATTTCAAAATCATATTTAAACTTTAAAATGTTTCAAAAATATCTTCATTAACATTATTTGATGGGTGAAAAATGCTAGGGTAGCAAACAAAATTCATAAAATCGAGGTCATTCCAATGATGTAGAACTTATAATGTGGCATGTATTCCATTTCACATATTTGTATTTTTCATTCACTAGATAACTATTAAGATATTTTTAAAATGTTTTTTCTAGTCTAGGGACTAAATGGAAAATTTTAAAAGATACGTACTATTTTGTAACAAAGGACAAAGGTTGAGGAGTACCAAATATACAGTTTAACCCAAACGATTAGTTTAAGAAAGGACGGGCTATCCACCAGCCAAAAAAAAAAACTCAAGGAGATGAGGAAGTGGATGGATTGAAAGCAACCTGCTCAGCACAACTGAGCACTTCATATGGCCCTACTTCATCTCGGTCAACACCCATAAGATCAAGGTAATATAGGTAATGGGAGATGATACTGTTCATGAGCTCATTATCACCTTGACCGCAAACCCGATCTCCGTAAAGTACATTCATAGTAGCACCAAAACCAGAAACTCGCTTTGTCAAAGTGTCATTCTTGGTAGTTTTCCAATGGCCGATAAAAACATCGTGTGCTGAAGGTTGATGCTCTTTAATTGGTGTCATCCACCTCCAAATTGCAATCTGGAAGGCCAAGGTAGCATTTTGTTCTATACATTCCGGATGGTTCACCACATTTTAGGCCTTACTAGCTTCTCCATAATTATAGTTCCCATTGAAGGCATCAGAATTAATACTGTTTGAGTGGTGACATTCAACAATGAATAATATAATATATCCATCAATGTTAGGAAACAAAACACACAAATTCTTAGATTGTAGATTAAAATGCCTATGTCTTTTATCTAACAAAATGTCTGCATTAATTTTACCAAAGGTTGCTTATCCCAACAAACTAGGAAAAAATTGGCTTTTGCCCTCTTTCTCAAATTAATTAAGGAAATGCCCCTCTTTTGAAACTCGATTTTCTCAAAATCGAGTTAAGCCCTATAATAACGTTTTTAAGGATCCTATAGTGACGTTTTAAGGACTTATAGTGGCATTTTGTAATCCGATTTTCATGAAGTCGAGTTATAGGTAAAAAAAAGGAAAAAAAATTGCATGTAACTCGACTTCATAAAGATCGGATTACAAAACGCCACTATAGGTCCTCAAAACATCACTATAGACTCCTTAAAACGCCACTATAGGGTTTCAGAATTTTTTTTTTTTTTTTTTTTTTTTTTTTATAACTCGATTTTGAGAAAATCGAGTTTCAAAATAGGAACATTTCCCTAATTAGTTTGGAAAAGGTGGCAAAATGCTAAAAAAAATTTTTGAAAGGGGCATTTGCCCCTTTTCTCCCAACAAACTAGTTATCTAGATTTCGTTTGAAGAGTGCATGACTTAAGTAATAATATTTGAATTATGCTAGAAAATGAACCTCATCTTAATGAGATTTTTAGAATAATCATAAAACTTCATAGAAGTTTTAACTTTAGATAAAATTGAACAATATAAGAAAAAAAAAATTCAAACGAATAGATATAAAAAATGAATTATCAAGCTTTGTTATGAAGTGTGATTAAAAAGGTAGATACCAATAGATAGGTAGAGCACTCCGACCATAGTATGCAGCTCCGAGAGCGCATGGAAAAGTGCTTTTAAAGTTCTCATCACAATAATGCGAGTTAGAATCCCTTTCCTTGTTATCACATAAACCCCAGGTTAATGGTTCATTGGTTGCCACTTTATATCTACCTGAAAAATATCATTAACTTATACTTTATATAGAGATTGAGTGAGCAAAGAATTATTGTCACCAAAGCTACATAAAAATTTAATTACGCACAACCAGTTCAATGATATGTAATGCTTCATTCATTTACTTCCAATTTCCAACCCAATCTGTTTTTATAAGAATATAAAAAATATATTTAACTAGTAGATTTACTTAGAAGTAATTAGAACCCAATGCTTCATTCATTTGCTCCAAAAATGCAGGACTCAAAATCTAAATTAGGATTTTAATTATAAAGCTCATCCCAACTTGACCTTAAACAATATATATATATATTGTTAAGATTTTCATCTGTTAATCAATAACATTTGTTTTCAGTTAAATCCTTTTAATTAAATACACGTGTAACGAAGCCCAAATTATATCCAGTAACATCATTTGTTAATTAACAACTTAAAAAATTAAAAGACAGTAAATAATTAAAACATTAAAATCTATTTCAAATTTCATCAAATAAAAACTTGCTTGGTATGGATATATTTCAAATTAAAGTTGATGTTTTTAACATATCAAATAATTAATAATATCTGTCTATACGTACGTAACCAAATGTTTCTATTGAGGTCAAAAAAAATTTCAAAATAATCAGCTAAAACGGTTTTTTTTTTTTAAAAAAAAAAAAAAATCTGATTTAATCATATTTTAAGATTTATTTAACTTGAAAAAGATAAACCAGACACTCCCCTGCGCTGGGCCTACAATAATATAAATTTTAAGTATTCAAACACAGTAGACATCCATTAACTTTAATCCGAAAATATTATTACACATAAGTTAATCCATACAATTTTATACACACGTCCCAAAATAATAGAGTGATTTGAAGTCACAATTTCAAGTCATGAGTGCTGCTTTGTGCATTAGTGTGTGGAATAAACCTTACTAAAGATGGGCGGAAAAGATCTTCTTAAACACACTCATATTCAACCAAACCAACAATGCAAAATCCCAAATTGAAGTTGGTGCCAACATGGGCAAGAAAAGCTGCGACTTCCTTGGTTCCGAAGAACTTCTGGTTCATGTAGGTAGTACCAAAGCCATAAGGCTGGTAGTGAGCAGAGGCAGTGATAAAAGATTTGTAGTCCCAAAAGCCCTTAATTTGCATGGGCCTCAAGGGAGTTACGTTTTGAGAATATGTTCTCAAACTGGTCGGTCTTGAAATAGTCAGGAACGGCCCCGTGACAGCATTTTCCGCCTCCTCCTATTCCTATTACTACAGCTTTTGGTGGCGGGGAAAAAAATCACTGCCTTTTGATGAATGGCTTACCATTGAATGCGGTGGCGTTCGAATCCTCTGGCAAAAAGGACAGGGCTGCAGAGGCGGACCTCCTACACGGTATGTCACATTCAACCAAGACTCGTCACAATTAACAAGCACTAATATAAATGCCAATATTGTCAACTGTAACAGTACAGACCATTTATACTCCATTTTTGCATGTAACAACTAATAATGGCAGTGGAGACCAGAGAGGGGAAAATGGAGGACAGGAGAGTTAAGTAATTACTCAATATCAGGAGTAGGGTGGTTTGATACACCCTCTTTTTATAAAATAGTGAAATTCGTCATCTATATCTATATCTATATATAATATTTAAAAATTGATATTTATTGTTGTTACCTTCTTGTTAAGTCACATAAATGATCATGTCATCATTCTTGTTTTTCTACTTTTGATTTCGAAGAATAGGGGCCCGTTTGGTCATAGAGTTCAAAAATTGTTGTTTAAAAAGATGTGAAAACTGTAGTTTAAAAAATGTTATTGAAATACGTTTTTAGTGTTTATAAAACAAAAAAAAAAAAAAAAAATGTATTTGGTATCATGGTTTAAATAACATATTTCAGTATTCAAAAATATAAAATATGTGTTTGGTATGCGTGTGCTAGATTGTAAAAAAAGCTAAGCAAAGTACAAAATAAATATTTTTTAATCAGGAGAGATGAAGATTTGGTACTGACTGTGTGGATTCGGCGTGAATCTTCAGAAGAGAGGAGATAAGATGGGAAAAAAAGCTGACCAGGTGGGCCCATTTCATTGTTCAGATAATTACTCAAATGCCACTCAAAACTAGTGTTTATTGTTTAAAAAGAGGTCGGAGGTGATTTCAAAATAGGCATTTCAAAACATGGGTTTTTGAACAACGTATTTCCAAACACTGAGAACAAAGATGGTCCACCAAACACTGTGTTTTGATTTTGGACACTAGTGTTCAGTGTTTAAACGCTAAACACTAGTGTTTAAACTCTATGACCAAACGGCGCCTAGATGACTCTTAACTTGATAAGTATTAAAGCTTAATTTGTCTCATTTTTGTTGAAAAGGAAGTAACGTAAATACTGCATTCTAAACTTTAATTACGTTTTGAACAGTATTCGTTTGGATACAGCTTATTTTTGCTGAAACTGAAAATTGAAACTAAAAACACTGTAGCAAAATAATTTTTAAATGTGTAAATAGTGTTATGGGACCCATTTTTAATGAAAAAGTTGCTGAAAAGTGTAATTTGTGGGACTTGTGAACAGTGCACGGATGTACTATTCACAGTGAAAAAGTCAAATGTTGCGGCTGAAAAAAAAAAAAAAAAAAAAAAAAACGAAATGTAAAAGAACAAACGCAGACGCAGCTTTCAGCCCAATCCAAACAGGTATATCTTCCTCCACTTGTGCTATCTTCCACGCAAGTTCCTTCCCTCTCATGCATTTGTCTTCTTCTATACTTTTGTATTATTTTTTTTGATATTGGTTAGAACTTAGAAATATCTAAGTTCTGGGGGTGTCTTCTTCTGCTATTCTTGTATAGTCTGTGTAAATGTCTAGTCTTTGCTTAAAGTCTTGCTATTACTTTTCCTCTATTATTATTCGTCCTATATAGAGATATATAGGTATAGCCAGTTTGTTCGTCTGTCAATTTTTATTTCGAATCTATTTTTGTCTAATCTTCTCGTGTATTGTTTTTTTTCTGAGTAGTCTTTGTTGACTGTCTTGTTATTACTTTTGTACTATTCTTCGTTCTCTAGTCAAGTTTGTTTGTCTATTAATTTTCTATTTTGAATATGTTTTTTCTCTATTCTTCACGTGTATTATTATTTTTAATAAATTTAATCATATCCATATACAGATAAAGGGATAAGATATTTTTCCCCAAAGGGCATCCAACTTTCCTGTCCCTCTCGTCTCTCTCAACTCAAACCCTCCCTTTTGAGTTCTCACTCACTGTTGTTGGGAAATTTAAACCCCGATTGATAGAATTAACAAGTTTTAAACCTAAGTTATTAATTAGATTTATTATAAATAAAACTTGTTAAAAAAAATAAACATCAATATCATGTCAAAATCATGCAGCGGAAAAGTAAATAAGACAATATATGATAACTCAGGAAAACGAATGAAACAAACTAGTTTCACAATAAAAAACCTGGGGGGATACCTTCCCGAAAAGCAATCCACTATAGTAAAAAGAAGTTTCAGATCTAGTACAAAACCTTTGTCCCTAGACTCTACAATCCCCGTAGATGAACTTATAGCAGAAACCTTCTACCACTTCAGAACCTCTAAACTCTTCAATATATGAACGCCACCCTTTTTGCACGGATCCCAGTACGTGACTTACACACCAACTTGAAGAAGATTGTTAGTTACAAAGTTCTTCACTTCATCAACAATGAAGATCAAGAAGCACTTGGTTACAAAACCCTAAGATGCAAAGACGCAGTAGCTTCTTTCAGAGAGAATAAGGCATCGGTCACCTTTTACATATATTCTCCTTGTATTCTCTTATGTGACAACCTCTAAAGTAAGCCTTATATATGTCTAGGGTTATGAGAAAAGAAACCCTATACAAATACATAAACATGGGCCGAAAATCAGATCTGAAAATCTGAATTTCGTAATTCTCGATTGATCGAGAGGTGTCGAAAAGCGATTGAGCCTATCTGTTGCGAGCTATCGAGAGCTATCGAGGGGACAAAAAGTTGCTCGATCGATCGACCTAACTATCGAGAGGTATCGAGATTGCGATAAAAAGAAGCTGAAGAGCTCGATAGATAGCCTAGCTGTCGAGAGGTGTCGAGCAGCTATCGAGTTTTAAAAAATCAGCACTTCTTCACTTGTTTCTTGGACAGATTTGTATGGTTTCAATACTAGACTTGAACTCTTATTCTTTAAAGTATTAAATACATCCTAGATCTACCCAATTACAAGTAAAGTGCATTTTGTCAAAGGATTAGTCAATTACATAAAATAGTGACATATGTTCCTAACATTGAATCACATGTCCTAACAACTGTGTCTCATTTCTCCTCTCGAGTTCTAATTCGGTGTTATGCTAGGCCACAAGCCTAATCTAACCCGACTGGGGCCTCAAAATCCTAACCATGTTTATTTTGAGTAACTTCACCCTAAAACCTTGTTTAACAAATTCAGTTCATTCATTGATTAACTTTATGGAAAAATTCTTAGTTTACATACTTGTTAAATCTTATATGGTAGACTAAACAAATGTGAACAATGTAAACCTATAGTTATCTAACTTTATAATTTAATAATACTTTTTAAATATGAAATAAAAAATTAAAATTCACCCTATCATGGACATAAAATTTTTTATGCCCCCCATGGATCAAACCTGTCTTCTCCCCATTTGAGGGAAACAGAAGTACCATCCAAACTACAGGGTTCCAAAAGTAAAATTTTTGAGGTTAAGATTTTTTTTTTTTTTTTTTTTATTCAACTCACTCAACACATCACAAGAGGAAAGGTTTAAGTGTTTAAACACGTGCATAGTGGATTCTAGTTTCGGGTGCATTACAAATTCATGAGTGAAAACTTTTGCTCTTTCCCTTAAAAAATAAAAAATAAAAATAAAAAAAGCCATTATTTGTTCAAAGAAAATGATGTTGAAACCCCTAAAGATATTATTTGACTGACCATGTAGTTATTGTTTGATATATGGTTTTATATGATTATAAAGCTTTTAGTTCGCCTACAAACACATTCCTTTTCACACACAAATTCACACTCTACTTAAGTGTCAATTCATAATTGGATTTCAATACTTCCACAAGAATTCATTATTGGTACTTAAGCAAATTGTATCAATTTATGCACTAATTACAAGTTGACTACTCTTAATTAAGCAAGACATAAATTTAGGTGTGAAGAGGGGTGTCCCTAATAAATATTTTTCATCCAATTTTTGTTTCAATTAAATAAATTAATAAACAAAAGCCCCTATGTTTCACTAGAATAAAAGGAAAACTGTAATTAAAACAGAGAGAGACACAGAGAAAGACCAATATGTGTTTCTGTGCCAGAGTGGACTTGGGGAGTAAGAGCATCAGCAGTGGGCATTCTAAATGTCAAATGTAAGGTACATTTAGCATTTAGGCCCAAAAACATGCTAGCAACTGGAAGGTTAAAACTGAGAAATGCCAAATATTTTTGGCATAGCGCTATAGTGCCATCTTACATGTAAGATGGCACTGTAGTGCTATGCCAAACCAAAATAATATATTTTAATCCTTTTATTTTTTCTCTCTCCTCTGTGTCATTGTAGCATCTCTGAGTATTTCGTCTCCCTCTCTCTCTCTGACTTCTCTCGTCTCTCTCTCTTTGTGCTCCTCCAGTTGAAGAACTCGGTCTCTGACCCATCAGCTTTGCTCTCTACTTAGGACTCTGATGATTACTGCTCGTGGGTTGGTCTCGATCTCCTGTGACTATAATTCCCGTGTAGTTTCAATGAACATTACTGGGAATGAGCACAAAGGTAATTCTTGTTCCAACTTTGCTCAATTTCCGCTTTATGGGTTTGGGACTAGGAGGGACTGTTGGACTAGTAGTGGAAAATTGGTTGGGAAGCTGTTGCTTGTGATTGCTCAGCTTACTGAGCTTAGGATTTTGTCACTGCCCTTTAATGGTTTTCATGGAGAAATTCTTGCTGATATTTCGTCTCCTTGGAGTCACCGATGGTGGCAGAAGGGATGAGTCTGGTGTCAAGGAGCTTGAGGATTTCGTCGCAGATGTTGGAGAGCTCTGACTCGATCCGGGTCAAAAAGCGCCGCTGAAGTGGGTTGCGCCACCGAAGTAGAGAGTCTGGTGTCAAAAAGCGCCGCCGAAGTGGGTTGCGATCCGGTTCTTCTGGGTTGCGATCTGGGTTCTCTGTGTGTGTGTGTGTGTGTTTTTTTTTTTTTTTTTTTTTTTTTTTTTTTTTTTTTGTGACCGACAGCTTAAGGAAGAGGTGGATTTTGCTGTGATTTTTTTTGATTTGTTGTGATTTTTAGATTTGTTCTTCTGGGTTGCGACATGTTTAGATTTGTTGTGATTTTGCTGGGGTGGCAAGTGGATTTCTGGTGCTTGTTTGATTTGGGTGATTTTTTGTTGTGATTTTCTTGTTGTGATTTTGCTAGGTATGGGTTTGCTAGAGCTTGAGGCCGGTGCTAGAAGTTGAGGGAGAAGAGAGGAAAAGGAAGAGAAAAAGAGAAATATTATGGTAAAATAGGAAAATAAAAGTTGGTGGTGGTGGTTTCCATGGAAGAGAGACAGAGGAAGAGAGTTAAAAATCGAAGAGAGTTAAAAATCAGAGAGAGGAGAGAGATGGGAGAGAATAGATATGGATTTGGGATATATTATTTTATTGGGTAGATATATTATTTTAAAGAGTAGAATAGGAAAATAAAAGTTGGGATGTTGGATATGTTGTAAAATTGTATGGTATAATTGATAAAGTTGTTTTTTGGGATGGTAAAATAGGATAGGATGGGATTTCCGACTGCGGATGCTCTAATGATCTACGTCAACTGGTATATTTCATTCACATTCACATATGGAATTCACAGTTTACACACCAATAACTCTTCTCTAAGGGGAAGTAGGGATTCTAATTATTCGATGGGCCAATACGGAAAGTAAATCAGTTTCTAAGGTTTTAAAAAATAGGAATTAAAGAAATACAAAACAAAAAAATATTTATACTAAATAAAAATCTCATCTCAGTCAGAAAGTTTTGAAAATCTTCACGAAGAAAATTCCTTAAGCCTTCAAGGATCTTTCTTTTGTTGTTTTCTTTTTTCCCTTTTTAATACCATTACGACAATGAATAAACCCGTTAATTAGCATTCCATAGAAATCTTGAAGATTTCTTTTGCCAATTGGGGGCATGTAAGAGCTCCAATAATAGCATTATTTCTTCTTCATTTTCTTCTCTTAATATTAGACCAAAATAAAGGCGCAATAAACAAAGAAGCGCAGAAGTGGGGGATCAGAGAGATTGCTTGAAATATATAATATTCCAAGATTTCACAACCAAATGCATGTTGAATAATTACAAGTTCACAACCATACAATGGTTTATGCATTCATATGCAATATTCAAAGACTGAAAACAAAAATATATCTCAAAAATTACACAACATTAGCAAGAGACAGGCCAAGTCAACACAACTGCAGATCTCCAAACTAGTTTAGCTTCATACGATGGAAGACAGTTGATAGATTTTATATCCTATTCCCACCTTCACGTTTGAACCTTTCCTTTTGTAATTTATTACGAAAGAAAACAGTTTGATAGATTCTATAGCTTCATACCAAGGAAGACAGTTTGACAGGCAAAGTTAATGCTTTAACTTACAAAAGGATTAGCTGAAGAAAGAAGGGGCTATCTATCAACAAAATACATGTAGGCTCAACCGTTCAAGGAGGAAGAGGATGGATTGAAAGAAACCTGTTGAGAACAACTAAGCAATTCATGAGGCCCAGCTTCTTCTTGGCCAACACCCATAAGATCAAGGTAATATAAGTAATGGGAGATGATGTTGTTCATGAACTCGTTATCATCTTGGCCGCAAACAAGATCTCCATAAAGCACATTCATGGTAGTGCCAAAACCAGGAACCCGCTTGGCCAAAGTATCATTCTTAGTGGGTTTCCAGTGACCAGTAAAGACATCATGTGCTGAAGGTTGATGCTTCTTCACTGGAGTCATCCACCTCCAAATTGCAACTTTGAAGGCCAAGGTAGCATTTTGTTCAATATATTCCGGATGGTTCAACAAATCCACCTTCAAGGCTCTACCGGCTTCTCCATAATTGTAATTCCTGTTGAAAGCACCAAGATAGAAAATTGTTTGGATTGTGGTGTATATGTAACTATGAATTAACTTACAACAGATTCTTCAAGGGTTGGAAACGAAAGACACATGCATACAAGTCTTGGGGTTGTAGACAAAAATGTTTACGTCTTTTAGCTAACGAAATGCCCATATCCAGTTTTACCAAATATTTGGTTGCATATGCTTTTATCAAAGATCTTTTACAGATAGAAAAGGATTTTGTTTTAATGTTTCTTTAACAAATATACATACAACTTCCAAAGAAGTTTTAACTTAGGACAAAATTGAAGATGTGAAAATAATTCGAATGCAAAGATTTAAAGGATATACTGATCATTGCCAATGAGATTAAATAGGTAAATACCAATAGATAGGTAGAGCACCCCGGCCATAGTATGCAACTCCAGGAGTGCATGGATAAGTGCTTTTGTATTGCTCATCACAATAATACGAGCTGGAATTCATTTCCTTCTTATAGCATAAACCACAAGCTAATGGTTCCTTGGTGGCCACTTTAGATCCACCTAAAAAATATCATCCACATTTACATTGCATAGAGATTGAGTGAGCAAAGGGTCATTGATTGTAACTCAAAAGCAAAATTATAAAAAGCCATATCATCATACGCAGTGTTCCAAAAAATTCATTTAATCTCAAGCCCTTTTTTTCCTTAGGAGAAAAGAATCTACTTAAAACACTATCAGTAGATTCAGTTTAAGCCTAATGCTTATTTCTGTTTATTTGAAAATGACAGAATCAACAACTAAATTAAGAGTTGACTTGAATCATACTTCTCATCCCAACTCAGCCATAAACAATATATATTGTTAATCTTTTCATCAAATTAACACGTAATAAGCCCAAATTATACCTCTTGTAGTATCAATTCTTAACATATTAATTAACTAAACGCCAAGAAAGAATTAAAACTTACCCTCCTTTTTGAACACAACTTCCTCAAATTAAAGTTTGCTTGGTTTGGATATTTCAAACTGAAAGTGCCTTTTTATTTATTTATCAAATTATCTATTATGATGCTCATTTCAATTATGATTTTATTGGTATTTCAGTATTAAAAACTCTTAATGTTGACCTTAATTATCTTATCTTTAAGTACCCATATATTAAACTAGCTATTAAAGTTAAGGAAAAAATTTAGTTACAAAATTAGTTATAACTTAAGGCTATAACTTTACTCAATGTCTTTTTATTGAAGATGAATTTTAACAAATTCACCATTGGATGAAATCTTCTTCTTATATTCTCCATTCTTGCAATATTTCAAAAAAAATTAAAGATTAATAGCTATGTCATTAATAAATTGTTTAAATTGCAAGTTTTGTATTTTAAAATTATGCATAAAATATAAGCTTATAGATCATATAGTAAATAATATCCAATTTACACAAAATTTGATATATGTATTAAGAGCGTAAAGAATATGCAATTCAACGGTTAGATTTTCAAAATATTTAGTAATATTTATTTTATTCAGTAAAGTTGTAGTTTTAGGCTACAACCAATTTTGTAGGTAAACTTTTTCCTAAAGTTAATTAGCAAAGAGAGATTAAAAAAAAAAAAAACATTTATCATATTTTTTTAAGATTTATTCAATTTGAAACGATCCAATGCAAACAGTTCCCATAGGACTAATATACAATAAAATGAAGTCCTCAAACAAATTAAGTACATACTTTCTACAAAAATTTGAACTTTCAAATCTATGTAAAGCCTATGAACTCAAACCCAGACACAAAATAAGTCATCAAGCGTAAATTGGACAAAACAGAAATTCTTATCTCACACAATAAATCTAAGGACACATCCAATTTCACGTCAAACTAAAGTAGACGACCTGAGTGGTGATTAGCTCTGCCTAGAACTTTTTACATAGACTTTTTTTTTTTTTTTACCATTTATAGTCAACCACTTCAACAAGGTGTGAAATTGAATATATCCACAATTTTGTTATAACTTACAGGATGTTTTCGTAGCAACATGGGCCAGAAAAGCTGCAAGTTCCTTCATTCCCAGGAGTTTCCTGTAGGTGGTACCAAAGCCATAAGGCTGGTAATCAGCAGAGGCAGTGATAAAGGACTGGTAGTCCCAGAAGCCCACTTCATGGGCATCAACCTCAAGTGCGTTACGGTTTGAGAAAATGTTCTCAAACTGTGAGCTCCGGAAGTAGTTAGAAATGGCCCCGCCACAGCATCTGTTGGGATAGGTTCTGCAGCCATGACACCCATCTGTTTCGTATGATGGCTTCACAGAAGACTCCTCACAATTCACAAGCACTAGTGTGATCAAAGCCGTTGTCAAGAGTAGTACAGACCAAAAGTAAGCCATTTTTGCATGTAGCAAGTAAACAAGGGTGGTGGAGAGTGGAGAGTGGAGATTGGAGAGTGGAGAGAGGTCTGCACCTTCACTAAAGAAGGAGACTCTATATAAGAACTGTATGCAACGCAGTGGAAGTTACTGAATTTTGTGGCTGATGCTAGAGAAATCAATAGAGAAGCCAATAATGCAGCTCACTTCTTATCCAGTTGGAATTTAGAAAATTCATGGCCCCCCATCTTTTGTAAAACCTATCGCTGAGGACTCCCTGCCTGTTCCCTCCTTTGTTTTTGTGCCTTTTGGCTTCTTCAATAATATATTTTCATTCATCCAAAAAAAAAAAAAAAAAAAAAAAAGAAAAGAAAAGAAGTGGCTTCGGAAAGGGAAAGATAGTCAAATGCAAGTCATCAAAAATAAATTTTAACTCAACCACTAATAAGTGTACCTAATCTCTTTTTGTTTTTGACCATTTTTAATGTACATGAAGGAAGGAAATAAAGACATTAAAAACTCATTCGGTGAACTCTTTTAGATTTATTAACAAATTAATTTGTAGACTTGGCGGGTCCCTCGCCTCCACTTGCCGAGCTTTTGCTTTCTTTTTGTTCTTCTTTAGTTCTTACTTTAAAGGGGCAAGAAAAACGTGAATGCTGAATTTTGTTCTTTAATTGATTAATTTTTGAAGCAATTATGATAGATTCATCAAAATTTACGTAGAAAATTTCACTCTTTCACGTGCACTTACTACTCAGGTCACTTGAGTCTATCACAATACAAAGGATATAAAATTTTATAAAAAAATGAATATGGATTATATGAACAATTTGATACCTATAAGCATATTATTGGGTTCAATTACGACTAAATTGCAATTTGCATGCTTGGAAATTTTTTTGATTTTGTTCCTTAGAAATTTAGAATTTTAAATTTTAGATTCGTAATTCAAATGTTATGAATTGTTTCAATTTAAGTCTTTTTGTTAATGTGATGTTATGAGGTGTCCATTAAGTGCCAACTAAATTGTAATTTACACCCTTAAGGTTTGAAATCATTTTTTATTTTTCCCATTAAAATTTCAAAATCTAGATTCATAAAACTATGTTATTTTGAGTTAAGGTAGCATTTAATAGACATCTCATCCCGATGCATGGATAGAATGATTTAAATCCAAATGATATATAAAGTTAAGAATACATATTTGAAACTTTAAAAGACAAAATCAAATTTACCTACATTGAGAGTGTAAATTACAATTTAGTCTAGTATTATTGTACTTTCCATTATATACTATTAGTATGTAACCCGTATTTACGCACATAGATAATAAATTTGAAAGTTCAAATAGTGTAAAAACACCCTTGAACGTTTAGACCCCCAATTTACAAATTAACCAATTCAAGCTTTATGTCAAACACCTAGTGTGCGGAAAATGAACAAAAGCTATAATATAGAATTGGAAAAACTATCTAAGCCAAATTAAAATCACAACCCACAGCAGATAATAAAAGGCAAAGATAAAAGGGAAGGAAGATGCAAACACAAAGACAACACGCGATGTGTTATAGAAGAGGAAACCGAAGCCCTCGGCGTAAAACCTCTCCGCCGCCCTCCAAGCGGTAAACAATCCACTAGAAAATGTAGTTGGAATACATGGACAGCAATAGACCCTCCAAGCCTAATCTACCCAGTGCACCTAAGCCCTCCAAGCTTCTTGCTCCAACGAGGTTGCGCCGAACCTTTTTCTTTTCTAGCTTCCAGGATTCCGCTACTAGACCATAGCATCAACCAATGAAGATTGGTTCCTTCCTAACTGCTTCCCAGAACACCAAACAGCCCTCTCACAGTAATGGATATGGTGAGAACAAGGTTTTGGTAAAAAGCCTCTCAAGGGTTTGGCAATGGAGAGGAAGAGAGTTGAGGAATTTGAAGAGACACTTATGTAAAGATTGTAGATGAATCAATCTTGTTTTACTCTAGGGTTTCTCTCTCAAAATTCTCTCTGGAAGCTCTCTCTTATTTGTGGGTATAAGGGGTATTTATACTGAGGTGAGAGGAGAATGTGAAACGTCAGGTTTTTCAAAACAGGGCTGGCTCGCGGCTTGGCCTCGCGACTTGACTGAGTCACGAGATCCAGTCGCGAGATAACCATATGGCCAGTTGTCCTGTTTTGTCCTGTAGTGCTCCAGCTGGCATGACTGTTCACCTTCTGGCATGCTTGGCACGTGTGCTGCGTCTGGCGGCTTGCAACCGCGAGTCACCCGCGAGATCAAGCCGCGAGTCTCTGTTTTCTTGCACACTCTTGAGCAATCTTTACTCTATCTCACTCACTACCCTTATAACAAGCCCACCTAAATACATGGTTACTAAATGCTGAAATACAAGCAAATTTGGCACGGAATAAAGCCAATTAGATGGTTGATTAAATTCAACCTTACTAAAGCCAAATTTGGCACGGAATTTATTCAACCATCTAATTGGCTTTATTCCGTGCCAAATTTGCTTGTAATTCAGCATTTAGTAACCCTGTATTTAGGTGGGTTTGATGTAAGGGTAGTGAGTGAGATAGAGTGAAGATTGCTCAAGAGTGTGCAAGAAAACAGAGACTCGCGGCTGGGTCTCGCGGGTGACTCGCGGCTTCAAGCCGCCAGACGCAGCACACGTGCCAAGCATGCTGGAAGGTGAACAGTCATGCCAGCTGGAGCACTACAGGACAAAACAGGACAACTGGCCATACGGTTATCTCGCGACTGGATCTCGCGACTTGGTCAAGCCGCGAGCCACCCCTGTTTTTGTAAAACCTGACGTTTCACATTCCTCTCCTACTCTAGTATAAATACCCCTTTTACCCACGATTGAAAGAGAGCTTCCAGAGAGAATTTTGAGAGAGAAACCCTAAAGAAAAACAAGATTGATTCACCCACAATCTATACCTTAGAGTCTCTCTAAATTCCCCAACTCTCTTCCTCTCCATTGTCAAATCCTTGAGAGGCATTATACCAGACCTGGTTCTCACCATCATCATCACTGTGAGACAGTTGTTTGGATTTCTGGGAAGCAGTTAGGAAGGAACCAATCTTCATTGGTTGATGCTATGGTCTAGTAGCGGAATCCGGGAAGCTAGAAAAGAAAAAGGTTCGGCGCAACCTCGTTGGAGCAAGAAGCTTGGAGGGCTTAGGTGCACTGGGTAGATTAGGCTTGGAGGGTCTATTGCTGTCCTTGTATCCCAACTACATTTTCTAGTGGATTATTGACCGCTTGGAGGGCGGCGGAGAGGTTTTACGCCGAGGGCTTCGGTTTCCTCTTCGATAACACATCGCGTGTTGTCTTTATGTTTGCATCTTCCTTCCTCTCTATCTTTGCCTTTTTATTATCTGCTGTGGATTTTATTTTGTTATGGCTTAGATAGTTTTTATCCAATTTCATATTATAGCATATGTTAAGTTTCCGCACACTAGTTGTTTGACATATTGCTTGAATTGGTTAAGTTGTAAGTTGGGGGTCTAAACGTTCAAAGGTGTTTTTACAACAATCACATAGTTTTGAAGATTTCTCTCATAGTGATAAGGGTGCAAAGAAACAAGCTATGCTCGAAAATGCACAAAGCCATTAGCACAAAGGTACAAGGCAAAACAAGTTTTGAGACAAAAACTCAACAATGTCAATCAAACTTTTTGATTTTCTAATTTTTATGTGATTTTTGGATTTTTGACACATAAGAAAAAGATTGATCAAAAACAAAAACAAAATCAAAAGTATGCACAAGTAGACAAGCAAACAACCATCAGCAAAAACAACAAGCAAACAAACAAACATCGTCGCAAAGCATAGGAAGTATTAATACATGGACATGTTGTAATGCTTATGCATGAGTACCCTTTTTCACCCACGCGTCACTTGCGTTTGGGGTGATTTCCTTATAGGATTGGGTACGGGAGTTAGGGCTTTCAAACCTTCGTGAGAAGCTTTCCAAGCAGTTGGTGAATGCACCAATCATCTTCATCACGTTCATCATTCCGGAATCACCATTTTGATCTCTAGATTGTTCACCTGCCCAATTTCTTCTATCATTTCTAGGTCCTCGTGACCTTTGAGGAGTTGCACTATTCTTTGCTCTCAACTTTTGGCAATTTGGTCGAGTATGCCCTTGAAGTCCGCAATGATGACACACATAAGTTGATCTAGGACCTCTTTGTGGTCGTGGACGAGACTTGGCACGAGATTCAGACCTGCCCACAGATTGATTACGGAAATTCAACAATCGTTCGTTCCCCACATTTCTCTTCTCCTCTATCTTGGGCTTCTCAGCAGTAGGACCAACATCAGCTGATTCTTTGGCCTTTATAAACTTCACTTCTTTAGTGACATTTCCAGATGAGCTACTTCCTCCAGTATATCCCAAACCGGATTTGTCTGAAAAGCTCTTTTGAGATGAAATAACATCATCTAACTTCTTGGTGGTGACCCTCTCTATTTTAGCATTTGCTTGCGCAACTTCTTGCTCAAGAAATCTCACTTTTGTGTAAGCTTCTGACAGCTCACCAATCAGTGTCTCTATCTCACATTTGGCCTCCCTATATCGGATTAGGAGACTTTTATAGTCCTCCTCTGCCTTCTTCATTTTTCTCACAGCAGCCTTGGCCACCCTTGTGTACTCACCCGACTTCTCCAGGAGTGAGTTATAATTCTCTTGAAGATTGACTGTGCTTTCATTTTCTTCAACATCCTTGAACGGTAAGACCCCCAATTTACAAATTAACCAATTCAAGCTTTAACCAATTAGATGGTTGATTAAATTCAACCTTACAAAATTAAAGTGGTGCTGTTGATGATAGCTTCGGTTATTAAACATATAGGATATTAGTTCAACCAGGGCATTTAGAAATACTAAAAATGGTTTTTCCTAACAATTTTCATGATATTAGTTACACCAAATTTCTCATTACATTTCTATTATATATATAATTTTGAAAATCACTATTGGATACTACATATACAATATCAATTCATAATCATTATATGTGAAATTCTACTAAATACAACACAAAATAAAAAGAATAGATTGGTCCAATAGTATCTATAAATTGAATGGCTATAGGTGCATAAGATCATTCAACTCAATTATAATTTTTTAGATTCAAGATCTTCGCATATAAAATATCTGAATAGATTAATAGAAACAATGTAAAAAATATGCTCATTAGTTTAGGAAAAAAAAAATAACAACAAAAATCTAAACAATTTAATTTTTATGGTAAGCTAACAAAAACAAATTTCAATTTTGATTCTAATTGAATTTTCTCTAACATTTGGTTTAATATATATAAGTATTACCAAGTAATGGACCGTACATAGTCATGACATATTTAAAAGACAAAATCAAATTTACCCTAAACTTTGAGAGGGTAAATTACAATTTAGTGTCCGTTTGGCAAAGATTATTTTTGTCAACTTATTTTATTATTCAACTTATTTTTGCTACTATTCATGGGTTTCACTACACTTTTTGGTACTATTCATGGGTCATACTGTACTATTTCAGCTAACTTTTACCTTTATTTACAGTACTTTCAGCAAAAAGTTTTCAATTTTAACAAAATAAACGAATCTCAAACGGACCCTTAATCTAGTATTAATATACTTTCTATTATATACTATACGCGACAAAACCAAACGTGGGCTTGGGGCCATGGTCCACCCTCCCCCAAAAAATTTACAAAAATCTAAACAATTTAATTTTTATGGTAAGCTAACAAAAACAAATTTCAATTTTGATTCTAATTGAATTTTCTCTAACATTTGGTTTAATATATATAAGTGTAGGGACACGATTCTGTTGAGGCCCAATAAAGATGTTGGGCTCGCACATGAAAGATCCCTCACAATATGATTTGTAGAGAGTGGGCTTGAAAAGCTAGCCGTTGGGCACGGGGCGATATTCCGGTCTTGATTTTAGAGGAATTCATATAGAAAGAGGAGTTGGGTCTGAACATTTAAGCCCTATAATGTCGCATCCCATGGGGAAGGACTCCTCGGACTTGATCCGAGGAGCATTAAGGTCCTACTCCGGTTCCCCAACGGTGGGTTTTTTTCTCTGATCTGCATGAGTTGTTCCGGTGTTTTCCCCCATGGAGTCTCTCTCTTTCGGTGGGATGGAGAAAGCCCCCCTTTTATACTAGTATTTCCTTCCCATTCTTCACCTACGTGTCCGTTTCTCCTTGGTCGGGGTGGTTACGCGTCTTGTCAATCCTCACATCAGAGTGGTTGGGAAAAGTTGGGTAGCATGGTATGAGTATGGGTTTGTCAGGCGATGGGCTCCACATTAAGGCGTTGGCAGCCTTCTCCCTTGTGCTTATCTTGTACTGAATTTGTCCTTTTCTTCAGGCCTTTCTGTAAGATGTCGGGCGTAAAGTCGTCCTCGGCCACATCCTTGGACCTTCGAGAAGCTTTCATTGCGCGTCCTTAGCAGTGAGGCTCCTCGGCCTGGGCTTGGGCTTCTAATACAAAGTGGGCTGGGACCTCAGATTTCGGGTCCCACAATAAGTATTACCAAGTAATGGCCCGTACATAGTCATGACATATTTAAAAGACAAAATCAAATTTACCCTAAACTTTGAGAGGGTAAATTACAATTTAGTGTCCGTTTGGCAAAGATTATTTTTATCAACTTATTTTATTATTCAACTTATTTTTGCTACTATTCATGGGTTTCACTACACTTTTTGGTACTATTCATGGGTCATACTGTACTATTTCAGCTAACTTTTACCTTTATTTACAGTACTTTCAGCAAAAAGTTTTCAATTTTAACAAAATAAACGAATCTCAAACGGACCCTTAATCTAGTATTAATATACTTTCTATTATATACTATACGCGACAAAACCAAACGTGGGCTTGGGGCCATGGTCCACCCTCCCCCACAAAATTTGACACCAAAATTAAGAGTTAGGTCTCCCAAAAAGTTAGAAATCCGTACCCTCCTCACAGAAAGGAATTAACTAGCTAGCTCAGTAGTCTCTAAAAACTAATTTCCTAAATGGCCATTTAGAAAAAAGTTTAATAAAAACAATTATTCATGTACTTTCATTTTAGCTTTTTCCTAGCATTTTCATCGATGGTAGTAACAATTTAGTTTTCAATAACTTAAAAAGTTATTTTATTTATTTTAACACCTCACTAAAAGTTCAACTAATTTTTTACCATTTTATTTAAATATTCTTTCTTTGTTATTTTTTTATTCTTCCTCTATGTCTCTTTCTCTCTCTTCCTTTACTTCTCTCTCTCTCTCTCTCTCTCTCTCTCTCTCTCTCTCTCTCTCTCTCTAAAGCAAGAGCAACCAACAAACTTGCACCTCTTACTTCTCAACCTAGAAACGCACACACCCACCGCTACCCACCACCACCGGGGAAAAAAAAAAAATAAACCTCCACAACCCACTATCTATGAAACCTACTCAACCCCCAACCTCTCAACCATCACCCACAACTACAACCCCCAACCACCAAAATCACAACTACATCACAAACCCAAAGCAAAATTTCAACCTTTAGAGATTTTGTGCTTCCTTATGTCGAAGAAAAAGGGAGGGAGAGGGTTTGTTTTAGTTGAAAGGGAGAAGAGGGTGGCACTGGGCGTGAGAAGGTTTTTTTTTTTTTTTTAATCAGTTGTAGCTATAGTGAACTGCTATCTCTAACAGTTAATTGTAGCAAGTTGATAAAAAATTATAGGTTTACCACCACCAATGTAGCATTTTTTTTTTTTGTTGGTATTTTGGGTGCTAAAATAGCATTTTAGCACCACCGACATGAATGCCCTTATTTGGTGAGTTAAAGGTATTGAGTTTAAGTGGTGAGTTTTTAACAATAAAAAAACATAACAATTTTCACTTAGAGAAATAATTGTTATTTGAGACTACGTCTTTTTTTTTGGTTAAATTTCTAATTGTTGGTCGATGTTTGAAATGTTAAATAAAAATCTTAAATGGATGAGATCTAATGTTAAGAGTGATAGTACACACAAATAAAATTATGGTGATTTTTTTCCCATATATCTATACCAAATTCAAAATCTTGTGTACACATCAAAGTTTGTAAAGATGATAAAATCTTTTAAAAACTTTTTAAAAAAATTATGTGTGTATGTGTACTTTTGAGTTTAGATATCTCATTATTGATGCATCAATATGATATTCCTCCCCCACCTAAAACCAAACCAAAAATTCTATCTCCTTGCCTGAATAGACTATTGTAGTATTAAATTAATCGGTGCCTTTCATCAAATAATAAAAAATAAAAATAAAAACAATTAATCGGTGTCTATCTATAGGGCCCACTTGTATAATGCTTTTTATTTATTTTTTTTCCATTTCAGAAATATAAATATATAATACTTGTCTCAGAGTATTCGCATCAATGTAGCTATTTTTATATTTCAGAAAATAAATAGCTAAAAACGCAAAAAAAAAAAAAACTCATGCATCAGTCTCACCAAACTAGTCCAAAATAATTAGCGAGTCAAGTGACACGCCTCTTGTGGCGAGCAAGCAACTTTACTCGTCAGAGGCAAAAAAATTTCCCAAATTGTTTTCCTCTCTCTCTCTCTCTCTCTCTCTCTCTCTCTCTCTCTCTCTCTCTCTCTCTCTCTCTCTCTCTCTCTCTGTAGTGGAAAACACAATGGCTAATTTTTGTTTTTGGTTTGGGTAAGCAGATTTGGGCGTGGTCTTGGGGGTGGTGGTGGCGGTTGTGTTTTTGTTTGGTGTTTTGTTGTCTTTGATGGTGGTTGTCTTTGGGTTTAACCTTGGGTTGGCAGTGGTGTTGTCTTTGGTAGTGGTTTGCAGTGGTGGCTGGCTATGGTGTGGCTCTCTCTGTGTAGTGGAAAACACAGTGGCTAATTTTTGTTTTTGGTTTGGGTAAGTAGATTTGGTCGTGGTCTTGGGGGTGGTGGTGGTGGTGGTTGTGTTTTTGTTTGGTGTTTTGTTGTCTTTGATGGTGGTTGTCTTTGGGTTTAACCTTGGGTTGGCAGTGGTGTTGTCTTTGGTAGTGGTTTGCAGTGGTGGCTGGCTATGGTGTGGTGGTGGTGGTTGTGTGCATGTATATGTTGAAAGGAGAGAAAAATAATTTTTAAAATGAAAAAAAAAAAAAAAATTGAGTATTGAGTCTTATGCGTGTCCATAAAAAAACATGGATAGTTAAATTATAAAAAGTAGAGTTTTTGATTTTGTTTAGCTAAAAATCTGAAAAGACTGATGTAAATGCTCTCAACAAGGTATCAGAGCCAAGGTTTAGAACCCTACCATCATCATTCTCTTTCCCTTTTTTTCAACAATCTTCCTAGTAGTGCCTCCCTCTTGATGTCCATCCACAAGCATTCGTGCAACACCTATCTCAAATCTCTACCTTTTGAGCATCTTTTTAAGTCACTAAATACAATTGAAAAACTTCCTTTCTTGAAGTTTAATCCCTGCATAAGCATAACTTGCACAAGCACAAAAATAAATAAATAAATGCTTCTTTTTGCCCTAAAGCATACATAAGTCTTTGATTAATTGATAAATTACTAATATTTAATATTTTTAAATGTGAGGTAGAGCTGAAACAATAATCGAACGTTCGTCCTCGGGGTACAAGTGGGTGATGACAATGCAAGTGAAGGCGCTGTCGAAATCGCTGGAGTTGGAGATGCGAGAGAAATCGGGGTAGCTTTGTTTCTAGAAACTTCGCCAATGCCGCTGCCTTGTTCGTCCTCAACAGTCCTCCTGGGTGCGCCAACCTTCAATTCAAAATCAATTTCCACTATCAATACCAAAAACAAAATACCTAGAAGAAGGGTACGTACACCTGGGTTGGGAACGGTGAGAAGAAGAAGGTCAAGGGAGAGGTGCAAACAACTGAGCCAAACCCAAAACCTCACCTTGCAACGAATCTCTGAAATCTTGGCCACTCGGAGCCTGAGAACCAGTTCTTCGCGGTCAAGCTCTCTGAGCGTGGGTCCAAGCAACAGAGTCAGAGGCCAACTGGGTCACCCTGCATTGTTGAGATTGCGGACTGTGGGTTGAGATCGAGCACGGCGGCGAGATTACCGGGAGCTAGGTTGAGAAGCTGAGTGTTTTTCAATTTAGGGATTGATTGGGTTTCAATTTTAGGGGTTTTTTTGAATTTATAGGAAGGCTATAGCTGCGGCATAAATGAGTCTGGAGCTGCGTTTAAATAAACGCAGGTCTACCACATAGAGCTAGAGCTGCGTTCTTCTAAACGCAGCTTTGACATGTCTGGAGCTGCGTTTACAACAACGCAGCTCTATAAGTTTTGAAGCTGCGTTTGTTAAACGCAGGTCTCAGATATATTGAAAAAAAAAAAAAAATTTCCAGGTTGGAACTAAAGCTGCGTTTTTGAAAACGCGGCTTCAATCCTACCGGGTTAAACGCAGCTCTAACATCAAAAAACGCAGCTTCAGAGATGGTCTATAGCCGGGTTTAATAAACACAGCTCAAACAGCATCCTGAAGCTGCGTTTAATCAGAACGCAGCTTAAATTACCGATTTTAGTAGTGAACTTAAGATCTTCTGTTTTGATACTATAATAAATTACCAATTGTCTAAAAGTTTAAGCTATTAAAAAACTATGAATTTTATTATTTAACTATAATTCTAATGTTAACTATTAGTAGGTAAAGGATAAAGGAATAAGGCATAGACACATAGTAAATATAATTATCTTTTATGTATCTTTAGCATCAAAAGAGGCTAATGCACCATCTCCAGGCTATCTCCAGGCTATTGAAGATGCTAAGGCATGGTATTATGATATCTGGAATAGGACAAATAAATTATAGCATCATGCATAATAAATTTATGCTTTATATTGCATTTTTTTTTTAATGAAGGGTATAATTTGAAATTTCTAATATTACAGTGTTTAATTTGAAACTAAACTTAAATTATGGTATTTTAAATGTAATTTACCTAAAATTAAAAAATTACTTCTTGAAAAAAAAAAATTCCCAGAAGGGCCTTATTTTCCTTGTTTTGGTCGAGCAAAGGTTCTAATTTGGAGCCTTTCTGGGCCGCTGGCCTAATTTAAACTAACTTGGGCCTCAAATTTTAATCCACTCTAAAATATGGGAATTCTAGCCTTTTGCCCTTAATTTTCAAAAAAATTAGCAATATACCCCTATTTCGAAACTATATAGGGATATACCCCTGTTTTGATACTCGATTACCTTAAAATCGAGTTTCAATGAAATACTCGATTCGTAGAAAATCGAGTTATGCCCAATAAAACTTAAAAAAAAAAAAAAAAAATGCATGGAACTCGATTTTAGGGAAGTCGAGTTCCAAAAGGCTGCTATAGGCCTTTAAAACGTCACTATAGGGCTTAAAAACGCCACTATAGGGCTCCTTCAATATGGGGCAACACCCTTATAAAAAATTTTGCGGAAAAACGCCGCTATAGGGCTTTAAAACATCACTATAGGGCTAAAAAACGCCACTATAGGGCTCCTTGAATATGGAGCAATCCCACTTATAAAAAAATTTGCATGAAAACGCCGCTATAGGGCTTTAAAATGTCACTATAGGGCTTAAAAACGCCACTATAGGGCTCCCTGAATATGGCAATAACACTTATAAAATTTTTTTTGCATGGAACTCGATTTCCTAAGAGTCGAGTTCCATGCAAATTTTTTTTTTTTTTTTTTTTTTTATAACTTTGATCGGGCATAACTCGATTTTCTATGAATCGAGTATTTAATTGAACTCGATTTTAGAGTAATCGAGTATCGAAACAGGGGCACGCCCCTATATAGTTTGCAAACAAGGGCATATTGCCAATTTTTTTAAAAATTAAGGGTAAAATGTCAGAATCTCCCTAAAATATAGCCAATACTTGGATTGGATTATTGCCTATTGGATATACTTCTTCTTAGTAGGAAAAAAGAATAAAAATTTTAACCTCTCATGGATGTACAATTCTTGTGGTATTTGACGTGATATAAGGAAAAGTACGTTTGATTTTGCAAAAATATGGCGTTTGTTTCTGGTATGAGTATGAATACTTTTTTGCCCTGTAGGTCCACAGCCATTATATTTCTGCACGTTAAAAACGGCCCAAAATAATATATATGATTTTTTATGAAAAAAAAAAAAAAGAATATATATGCTTTAAACATAATAAATGTAACATGACCATCTATATAATATTTAAAAAGTGAAGTGTAGCATTTATTTTTGCTTTGTTCCCTTTGAGCCACATTATTGTAGTGTAGCATTTTGGTCCATTTCATTCCATTCGGTCAACTTCAGTCTATTTAGTTTACTTTAGTCCATTTGGTCCATTCAGTCTATTTTGGACTAATTGGACCTTAGATTAATTTTTTTTCCTTAATTTTTGGGTTGAAAAGTATGAAATCTTATTCCATTTTAGACACTTTTAGTTTTGGACTAAAAAATGCAAACAAAATAGGCATTAGAAATCAAAGATATAAGCCCTAAAAAGCAATAAAAATGATATATATTCAAAATTTTACCTTAAAATTCTTCCTTTTTTTAAGAAGAAAACAAGCATTTTGCATTAATTACTAAATGCTAAATCAACCTAAAGTACGTGAGAAATGTCTGATGGTAAATCTTCCATCCAGACCATTAAATCAAAAGACAAAGTAGCTTATCTAGCAAGAGAGTAAGCAGAATTATTCCCAACTCTGCTAATGAGTCGTTTAATGGCAGTTCCATCTATCACTTTATTGTGAAAGACTGTATTGGCCTGTTCTACCATAAGTACCTCCATATTGCGCTGAACTTTGGGGCTCCCTTGGGGAAATGCACCCGATGCCGTAGCTAATTGAGTAGCTCTAGAAGCATGTGTACAAGCTCATAACAAGAGACTTATTGCCTCAAAGGGTCCAATATACATACCCCCTTGGACCTTTTAAATAACAGTCAAACCGGACTTTGTGAAAATGAAACATTTTCACAGAGAAAACATAAAACATATGAAAGTTCAAATAGTGTAAAAACACCCTTGAACGTTTAGACCCCCAAATTACAAATTAACCAATTCAAGCTTTATGTCAAACAACTAGTGTGCGGAAAATGAACAAAAGCTATAATATAGAATTGGAAAAATTATCTAAGCCAAATTAAAATCACAACCCACAGCAGATAATAAAAAGTAAAGATAAAAGGGAAGGAAGATGCAAGCACAAAGACAACACGCGATGTGTTATCGAAGAGGAAACCGAAGCCCTCGGCGTAAAACCTCTCCGCCGCCCTCCAAGCAGTAAACAATCCACTAGAAAATGTAGTTGGGATACATGGACAGCAATAGACCCTCCAAGCCTAATCTACCCAGTGCACCTAAGCCCTCCAAGCTTCTTACTCCAATGAGGTTGTGCCGAACCTTTTTCTTTTCTAGCTTCCCGGATTCCGCTACTTGACCGTAGCATCAACCAATGTAGATTGGTTCCTTCCTAACTGCTTCCCAAAACACCAAACAGCCCTCTCACAGTAATGGATATGGTGAGAACAAGATTTTGATAAAATGCCTCTCAAGGGTTTGAGAATGGAGAGGAAGAGAGTTGAGAAATTTGAAGAGACTCTTATGTAAAGATTGTAGATGAATCAATCTTGTTTTACTCTAGGGTTTCTCTCTCAAAATTCTCTTTGGAAGCTCTCTTTCATTTGTGGGTATAATGGGTATTTATACTGGGGTGAGAGGAGAATGTGAAACGTCAGGTTTTTCAAAACAGGGGTGGCTCGCGGCTTGGCCTCGCGACTTGACTGAGTCGCGAGACCCAGTCGCGAGATAACCGTATGGCCAGTTGTCTTGTTTTGTCCTGTAGTGCTCCAGCTAAACTAACTATTCACCTTCTTGCATGCTTGGCACTATGCTGCATCTGGCGACTTGCAGCCGCGAGTCACCCTCGAGATCAAGCCTCGAGTCTCTATTTTCTTGCACACTCTTGAGCAATCTACACTCTATCTGACTCACTACCCTTACAACAAACCCACCTAAATACAGGGTTACTAAATGCTAAAATACAAGCAAATTTGGCACGGAATAAAGCAAATTAGATGGTTGATTAAATTCAACCTTACAATCTCCCCCTTTGGCTATTCCGTGACAAAACCCTAAAACAGACTCTAGACTTAACATGTGAGTTGGGAACAGTTGAGCAAAACTCACTCACACCTAACTCTAGAAGCTGTGAAGCACTTGAATCATATGAACAAGAGACTCCTGAAACACAATAATACACCATGATCATTGTAAGCAGAAAATCGTGAAATGCATATGAAACAGGCAATATGTGATCAAGCAAAGATGGAGTTAAGAAACAAACCATGGCTTGATCAACCAAGTAATCACTACAAGGTAGTGAACACAATGCTCATTCACACTTGGAATGAACACTTGAACATACAAGCAAACAAGAATAATGCAAGTTACTTGTATGCCCAACACTCAACCAATGCATAAAACACTAGGTATATGTACCTAGGAACAATCCTACAAGGGCACAAGAGTGACAGTACTTAAAAGAAAATGCAATACATTTAGATAGAAGTACTGATTTAAACAAAGCATAAAATGCTGCATAAAGCATGGTACAAACCATAAAGCCTACAAAATATGCATAAAACATAACCCTAAAAGCTTACATAAGCAATATGGGTACAAAACACAATATATATTGAATAACATCAACAATATAACAACTTAAACTGAAGAAAATATAACAACTTAAACTGAAGAAGAATGCAGAAACACTCCCCCTTAGGTAATATCCTCCCCCTCTGATCAGGCTATCACTCCCCCTTTTTGTCATGGAATAGGCCATACATTCTCTTCTAGCCTTCTCTGAATCTGATCCAATTGAGTTTGAAGTGAGGTAAACTTCATATCCCATCGAGTGCTGTGATGGTGTAGAGTAGATGTGAGTCCAGACATCTTTGTATTCAACTCATGTACAGAGGATACAATGTGATCAAGTTTTTCATCAAAGGAGAGAGTGCTGAAATGAGAGCCACTGTGAGATGCGGAAGTTTCCAGTTTGGCTCTCTTCCGACTATGTCCAATGCTTGCGTTGAATGTACGCATGTTGATTAGACACGATTTTGAGTGAGGAGATTCATCTGCCGTTGGATAAATTCCCTTGAGCTTCAAGATCCTTGAAATGAGACAGCAGAAAGGAATGCACATTCGGGACTCAGTTCGTAGAACCGTTTTGCGCAGAACATGAAAGATATGAGCACAAATGTCAATTTCTACATCAGAGATTAGATCATGAAGAAACAAAGCACGTCCGAGGTTCATATACCCAGTGCTTGATAAGGGGTACAAATTGTGAAACATCACAATTGTAAGCACTCTCAGTTTTGGAGGAAGAGAGGAAACACTGACGGAGTTTCCATTGGATGAGAATTCCAAGTCTTGTCCAAGACCCTCCTTGAGAAGTTCCTCATCAGGACAAAGATCGTCATAAACCGGTGAGTGTCGTAGCATTGGTCGGTTGATGTGAAGGATCTCTGCCAAATATGCAGGAGAGACTGAAAAACTCTTTTTCCTAACCCAGCACCTAAGTTCATCTTCTTCCACAATTACGTTGGCATAAAATTCCTTTACCAAATCTTCATACGCGTCATCCAGATCAGAGAGAAGGTAATTCCAATCCTTGTGAGCAAACCATTTCGGAATGTCAGTGTCATGAAGTGATGATTGATCAACAGGTCTTTCTAGTAATGGTGTAGCATTTCGGAAATAATTCTCATGAGACTGATAGGCAGCATAGGATTTGAACTTGTTGGGATCGAATCGTTTTGATGAAGAACGAGTCCCTTTTGTTTGAGGTGAGTAGTCATCAACATCAATGCCATGTTCCTTCCCTTTGGAACTGCCTCCTTTCACAGCTGCTTTCTTGAATGGTGACATTTCCAGTCTGAATCATGAATAGAGGAAAAGAAAGAACACAATCCAACAGACATTAATGTCAGTGTCATGAAGTGATGATTGATCAACAGGTCTTTCTAGTAATGGTGTAGCATTTCGGAAATAATTCTCATGAGACTGATAGGCAGCATAGGATCTGAACTTGTTGGGATCGAATCTTTTTGATGAAGAACGAGTCCCTTTTGTTTGAGGTGAGTAGTCATCAACATCAATGACATGTTCCTTCCCTTTGGAACTGCCTCCTTTCACAGCTGCTTTCTTGAATGGTGACATTTCCAGTCTGAATCATGAATAGACGAAAAGAAAGAACACAATCCAACAGACATTATTAGCAGTGGGTTAGTGTCAAGTTAGGGATAACAAAGAAACCCTAAAAGCTAGATGGGAATGTCTAGAAAATAGCAATGAGGGACAAAAATGACCCAAATGTAGCTACACAATAGAGTGGGTCAGATTAAAACCACACAAAAATGAGAACATCATACACTCAAGTGATCAAACACAGGTAAGAGAAATATGAACACCAAGGAGAACACAAAAAAATGAGGAAAAGGCAAAACAAAGAGTAGAGAACAAAACCCATACCTTTCCTTGAAGATAGATTGAATGGTAACAAGTTGTTGAAAGAATTTGAAGATTGCCACAGTGAAGATGCATAAGTGATAGTAAGATTAGAAAATGAACAGACACATAGTGCAAGACAGGCAAATGAGAACCCCTTTTTGAGAAAAGTGTTGAAAATGAGCTCATTTTGCAGAACACGCGATTTTCGCGACTGAAGTGAGTCGCCAACAAGTCGCCAGGTCAAGCCGCCAAAACACTCAAAGACAAAATTTTGAAAAAAAATTTTCTAAGTGTTTTTCGTGACTGGAAAGTCTACCCGCGAGGGAGTCGCGAGATGAGCCGCGAAAATCTCTGAGTAACCCTCGCTACTGGACCTTCCACTCGTGAACAAGTCGCCAAAGTTGACACGCAATCTCGCGACTGTGGCATGCGACTTGACTTACCCGCGACTGAGTCGCCAAAACAGGGCAAAAATGATTTTTGAAATTTTCAGTTTTTTAAGAACAAAATACTTTCCAAAAACACCTAAAACACTCAAAAATCTTTTTGTGCTTGAATCAACAAAGATTGAGTATATGAAAACACATTTCAACAAGTACAGTCACACAAATGAATATGGCATTTATTGAACATAAACTTGTGTGTTATGTGTGGATATCAACAATGAGATAGTCCATAGTCTAATGTGAAGTTTCAATGATCAATTCAACCAAGGTATACACAATTAGCACTAGATTATGTGACCCATCTCAATTATAGAAATATGTATATATGACCTCCCACAAAACTTGATAACATATCTTGGAGCTTTACATTTGACTCCACTTTCAATCATAACAATTGATCTTTTTGATCCTTTTGAGACAATCACCTCTCATTGTGAGAGTGATATTTGATATTTCACTTTAATGAACAAGCCTTTGGCCTTTTGAATAAACATTCACTTTAATTTTTTGGTCGCTTTCCCTTTTTCCTAGTCGAATACTAGTATGTGCGACAGGCTTTTGCAGCTCAATATCTCTTTTCATTTTGAGATTTACATTTGGTGAGCTCTTTTTAGCAAAAACAAAAAATAAAGAGTGGGAAGATATATAAACACAAGTCTATGCATGTCTCAAGATCATCATAACCATTCACTCATCATTCATGACAAGTTTGAAGATCTATTTACAACAATCACATAGATTTCAAGATTTCTCCCACAGTGATAAGAGTGCAAAGAAACAAGCTATGCTCGAAAATGCACAAAGCCATTAGCACAAAGGTACAAGGCAAAACAAGTTTTGAGACAAAAACTCAACAATGTCAATCAAACTTTTTGATTTTCTAATTTTTACGTGATTTTTGGATTTTTGACACATAAGAAGAAAAAGATTGATAAAAAATGACCAAACGTATGTACAAATAGACAAACAAATAACCATCAACTCAAACAACACAACAAGCAAACAATCAAACATCGTCACAAAGCATAGGAAGTATTAATGCATGGACATGTTGTAATGCTTATGCATGAGTACCCTTCTTCACCCACACGTCACTTGCGTTTGGGGTGATTTCCTTATAGGATTGGGTACGGGAGTTAAGGCTTTCAAACTTTCGTGTGAAGCTTTCCAAGTAGTTGGTGAATGCACCAATCATCTTCATCACGTTCATCATTCCGGGATCACCGTTTTAATCTCTTGATGGTTCACCAGCCCAATTTCTTCTATCATTTCTAGGTCCTCGTGACCTTTGAGGAGTTGCACTATTCATTGCTCTCAGCTTTTGACAATTTGGTCGAGTATGCCCTTGAAGTCCGCAATGATGACACACATAATTTGATCTAGGACCTCTTTGTGGTCGTGGACGAGACTTGGCTTGGGATTCAGACCTGCCCACATACTGATTGCGGGGATTCAACAACCGTTGGTTCTCCACATTCTTCTTCTCCTCTATCTTAGGCTTCTCAGCAGTAGGGTCAACTTCAACTGGATCTTTGGCCTTTACAAACTTCACTTCTTTAGTGACAGTTCCAAATGAGCTACTTCCTCCGGTATATCTCAATCCGGATTTGTCTGAAAAACTCTTTTGAGATGAAATAACATCATCTAGTTTCTTGGTGGAGACCCTCTCTATCTTGGCGTTAGCTTGCACAACCTCTTGCTCAAGAAATCTCACCTTTTTGTAGGCTTCTGACAGCTCACCATTCAAAGTTTCTATCTCACATTTGGCCTCCTTATAGCGAATTAGGAGACTTTTAAAGTCCTCCTCTGCTTTCTTCATCTTTCTCACAGTTGCCTTGGCCACCCTTGTGTACTCACCCGACTTTTCAAGGAGTGAGTTATAATTCTCTTGAAGATTGGTTATGCTTTCATCTTCTTCAACATCTGATTCTTCAACAACTCCCAATGATTCTTCATCACTATGTTCTCCAAGGTCTCGTACAAGCAGATTCAACTCGTCTGAAGACTCAACATGGCAATAGTCATAAAAGCTGAATAATTCCCTTCTCCATCACAGCTTTCCTCAGAATCTGAGTCAGATGAATCTGAGTCACTTAATGTCGTGGCATACACCTTGCCTTTCGATTTCAAATAATTCGGACATTCTTTCTTAAAGTGTCCATGCCCGTTGCATTCAAAACAAGTGACACCTTGTATAGATTGGGATTCTTTTCCATCTTTCTTTTTGAATTCCCTTTTCTCCCTTCCTAAACTTTGGAATTTTCCTTTATCACCAAATTTTCCATTATTCTTGAATTTCAAGAATTTTCGGAAATTTTTTACAAGGTATGCAACATCTTTATCAACCACATCTTCATCCGATGAGTCATGGACTTCTACCTTCTCATTAATGGTCTTAAGAGCAAGAGATTTGCTCCTCCGTTGATTTGGCAGCGCCATTTCATAAGTCTGAAGAGAACCAACCAGCTCCTGGACTTTGATGTCATCAAGGTCCTTACTCTCTTCAATTGCTGTTACTTTGGCACGAAAGCTTTCCGGCAATGATCGAAGGATCTTCCTTACTATTTTAGAATCCTCCGTTTTCTCCCCTAAATTGAACTTGCTGAAAACCACCTCATTCAGCTTCCCATAGAAAGAGTCAAAGGACTCATCCTCACTCATTTTGAGCTCCTCAAACTGAGTGGTCAGCATTTGCAGCTTGGTGTCTTTCACTTTCTTCGTGCCTTCGTAGGTGGTTTCCAATATCTCCCATGCTTCTTTGGTAACGGTAATGTGGGAGATCCTATGAAATTCATCTTGAGACACACCACAGAAAATAGCATTGATTGCTTTACTGTTAGCATTAGATGCAGCGAGTGCTGCCTTATCCCATGTGGATTTGGCTGCCTCAGGTCTGGTCCAACCACTCTCAACAACATCCCAAACAGATTCATCAATGGAGCACAGAAATGCTCTCATGCGAACCTTCCAAAAAGCATAATTACTACCATCAAAATATGGAGGTGCATTTAGGGATTGAGATCGATCCATCTCAATAGGGAGTCAAGGATCACACAATGGTAATGAAACCAATAGAAGTGTACCCGCTCTGATACCAATTGAAAGTTCAAATAGTGTAAAAACACCCTTGAACGTTTAGACCCCCAAATTACAAATTAACCAATTCAAGCTTTATGTCAAACAACTAGTGTGCGGAAAATGAACAAAAGCTATAATATAGAATTGGAAAAATTATCTAAGCCAAATTAAAATCACAACCCACAGCAGATAATAAAAAGCAAAGATAAAAGGGAAGGAAGATGCAAACACAAAGACAACACGCGATGTGTTATCGAAGAGGAAATCGAAGCCCTCGGCGTAAAACCTCACCGCCACCCTCCAAGCGGTAAACAATCCACTAGAAAATGTAGTTGGGATACATGGACAGCAATAGACCCTCCAAGCCTAATCTACCCAGTGCACCTAAGCCCTCCAAGCTTCTTGCTCCAACGAGGTTGCGCCGAACTTTTTTCTTTTCTAGCTTCTCGGATTCCGCTACTTGACCGTAGCATCAACCAATGTAGATTGGTTCCTTCCTAACTGCTTCCCAAAACACCAAACAGCCCTCTCACAGTAATGGATATGGTGAGAACAAGGTTTTGGTAAAATGCCTCTCAAGGGTTTGACAATGGAGAGGAAGAGAGTTGAGGAATTTGAAGAGACTCTTATGTAAAGATTGTAGATGAATCAATCTTGTTTTACTCTAGAGTTTCTCTCTCAAAATTCTCTCTGGAAGCTCTTTTTCATTTGTGGGTATAAGGGGTATTTATACTGGGGTGAGAGAAGAATGTGAAACGTCAGGTTTTTCAAAACAGGGGTGGCTCGCGGCTTGGCCTCGCTACTTGACTAAGTCGCGAGACCCAGTCGCGAGATAACCGTATGGCCAGTTGTCCTATTTTGTCCTGTAGTGCTCCAGCTAGCATGACTGTTTACCTTCTGGCATGCTTGGCACGTGTGCTGCATCTGGCGGCTTGCAGCCGCGAGTCACCTGCGAGATCAAGCCGCGAGTCTCTGTTTTCTTGCACACTCTTGAGCAATCTACACTCTATCTCACTCACTACCCTTACAACAAACCTACCTAAATAAAGGGTTACTAAATGCTGAAATACAAGCAAATTTGGCACGGAATAAAGCCAATTAGATGGTTGATTAAATTCAACCTTACAACATACATTGGACATTCTCAAAATAGAAAAGGATTTTGTATAAATTTTAAATCCATTGGATTTCATCTTCTTCTCTCTTTTTTATTAGTTAGACAAAAACTGACAAATATTGGGAAAGACTTATACAATGAAAGTGAGAAGCCATGAATTTTGAGTCCTTGACCAAATGACCGAAGCTGGACAAAGAGTGAGTTGGACTTTGGAGCTCTCTTGTCACATTAGCCTTTCAAGCACCGCACGATGAAGCCCTAGCTCCAAAGAAAATTCCAGAGCCCTTAAGCAGCCAGGGATTCCACTTCATCAACCAATGAAGGGAGGGGAATCTTTGGGACAAGGATGCTAGGACTAGACACTCAATACCTGCTGCATCTATACCTTTAAAAGTTGCACTATCAAAATCGATTTTGCAAAAGTCAGTAACCGGAGGTTTCCAATGAGCAAAATTATGAATTGTTGTTGAATGCAAAATACATTATTTATTCCATTACATAAAATTTATAAAAATAAAATACTTTTAAAAAATATGCACTATACAACCTACAAATTTTACAATATTATATTCTTATAAAATAATTATTTTACATTTTCCAATATATTGTATGACTTTGTAACTAGTCTATATCTATATATATCTAAAAGGTAAGACGTAGAATTTAATACTGTTGTATTCCTGTTGAGACACCTCATCAACCATGTCATACTTTTTTTTTTTTTTTCCTTTATGATTTTTCTATTTTATTTTATATAAAATAATTAAAGATAGTTAATGGACAAACCTATTAATGCACTCCATTACTATTCAACATGTTACTATTCATTTGTTTTAAATGCAAATATTTGACCATTCAGCTACCCAAATTAATTTCAACTTTTCATTTTCTTCTTTCTAATTTCAAGTAATTGTTAAAATTGAATAATTCATTATCATTTAGTCTATATCTATATCTATATATATCTAAAAGCTGAGACATAGAATTTAATGTTGCTGTATTCCTGTTGAGACACCTCATCAACCACGTCATACTTTTTTTCTTTTTCTTTTTCTTTTTTTAATTTCCTTTATGATTTTTCTATTTTATTTTATATAAAATAATTAAATATAGTTAATGGACAATTACACTCCATTACTATTCAAAATGTTACTCTTTATTTGTTTTAAATGCAAATATTTGACTGTTCAGCTACCCTAATTGATTTCAACTTTTCATTTTCTTCTTTCTAATTTCAAGTAATTGTTAAAATTGAATAATTCATTATCATTTAGTGGATATATGTACATGTTTACTATTCATTACAAACGTTACTATTCATTAGATGCAAATGTTTAACTATATTCAACTATCCAAATTGATTTCAGCTTTTCGTTTTCTTCTTTCTAATTTCAAGTAATTGAATATTTAAAATTTTCATCTTCCTATTCTAAAAAAAAAAAAAAACTCTTCTTCTCTTCCTCCAACTTTTCCCCTCCCTTTTTGCCTCTTTATCTCCCTACTATTCTTTATTTTACCGTTAAACTTTCTTCATCATTTCCTCTTTCTTATATTTTAACTTTTCTTCTCTCTATCTTATTTTGTATAAATTTGATATCATTTATTCGATTCAATCCATATTTTTTTTCCACACAAAAACTGTGAGTACTCTCTCTCTCTCTCTCTCTCTCTCTCTCTCCCTCTCTCTCTCTCTCTCTCTCTCTCTCTCTCTCTCTCTCTCTTGCTTGATTTTTGTTCTTCCTTATAACTCTAATTTAGGTTGATGTTTTTATTTAATTTTTCAGTGTTGTATTTTTTTTAATTTCCTATCACCAATCATTCTTATAGCTTTGGTTGAATTGGGTTTGGGTTAATATGTAGTTTTTTTTTTTTTTTTTTTTAAATAGAAATTTGAGTTTATATCAAAACAAAATATACATGGCTACGAATTTGAATGTGCCTACCAATGGACTTCCACTGAATAGAGATGTATTCACAATATTTTTAGTTTCATATACTTCTTTGGTAATGTGAATTTGAGAAAGAGAAAAGGGTAGGCAAATGATGAATGGTCTTTCATAATCCCCTATGTCTTGAAGAAAGTGGAGAGCCTATTAGTCTCCCTTCTACTGGAAGTTTGGAATTTTGTATAGAAAGTCTTTTGCTATAAGTTCCTTGACTTTTTGCTATTTTGTAGTCGCTCTATAGTCTATACTGTGACAAAAAGTGAATAAAGTTTTTTCATTTATAGAGTATCAAAAAAGTAAAAAAAATATTCAAGATAGTAATTTTGTATTGTTACATCCCATGTGCTTGGTAAAATTTCTTTTAGAAATCTTATATGTTTTTCTCAAATCTATTTGTTATTTTCATTTTGGTCATTTTATTACAAATAATTAGCATCTCCACCGTCAAAGTTTTAGTTAATCTGAACTTTCTTGGTAAGCTTTTACTTTGCGTAGTTGATCATCTTTACTAAAAATGACAAAAAGAGAACAAGATAAAATATAATTTACTTTATAGCATCATTATGCTATTAATGTTTTTATGTATAGATACTTAAGGAAATTTTTCTTTTTGCATTTTATTTTATTTTATATTTCCACTTTATAATATATGATTTATCGATAATGATCTATTGTATAGTTATCTTTATTTACTTTTTCACATAGTTTCAATTGTGAGGAAGAAAGAGATGTGGATCTATGCTTTTGAGAAAAATGTATCTATAAGAGTTAAATCACATACATCTGTATAGTAATAAACAAAGTATACATAGTTACAACTTGGTCTAATAGTTCTCACACTATCAATTTTTTTTTGAAATAAAATTATTGCATTGTGTTTTTATATATATCTCACTATATATAATACCTAACTACAAAATATATTTTGCTACACTACAAAAAATTTCTAATTTAAAACATAATTTCAAATAAAACATATTGAATTTTTAATAATATACAATCTAATATATTAATTCAATACTTATCCAATAAAAAATAACCATATCATATTTTCCCGCGCATATCGCGCGGGTCTACAACTAGTTTAAATAATTCCCAACCACCTTTTTACAACTTGTAGCAATAATGTTATAACTTATATTATCTAAGAATTAAAATTTTACCTTAATCATAATTAACTTTATTCAAGTTTATTGTAAAATATTCGAGTTTATTGCCCGTAGGGGACCCTTGGAAAATTATTAAGATGCTCATAATTTATATGTCGTAAAATGAAAAGGAAAAAATGTACATTCAAATTTTGAAATAACAAAAATAACATGGACTAATTAACTAATATTTCATTAAGAAAAAATAAAATAAAACAATACTAATAGCTTATTGAGAACAGCCATAGGTTTTTATATTATCATTGATCTTTATTTATTGGGTAACTGGATGTGTTAATTATTCCAAATGTATTTATCATAAGATTTCCTCCATAGGAGTGGCAATCAATGGAGCCACCAGGTTTGAAAATAAGATGGTATCCCTGTATGTATGTAGGTGTCGGTAATAGGCCTGTCGTTGGGCTATCAAATCTTCTTTTTCAACATATGTAGTTGCAGACGGACCACTCTATATGACTCAGAGCAATCACATCAACATGTGTAAAGTCTTCTAAAATAGAAACGGTACCCATTTTTCATATTTTGACCTAAAAAAACACCCACATCAATGGGTGTAAAATTGTGTATTTATGCACAATTGCTACAGTAACCGTGCATATATGCACGGTTACTATAGCTCATCCATTTATTATTTTATTAATTTTTTCTCTCTCTTGTCTCTGGTTGCTCTCCCTTTTTCTCATTTTTTTCTCATTTTTTCTCTCTCTTGTCTCTACTTCTTTTTCCTTCTCTCTTCTCCTTTTGGCTCCAATCCTCGCTGTCCTCGTCACCAGCCTCACTAACTCTGGCCTTGCCGTCCTCGTCACCGGCCTCACCGACTCCGGCCTCATTGTCCTCGTCACCGGCGCCGCTGGCTTCGTCGGAACCCACGTCTCCATGGCCCTGAAGTGACGAGGCGGCGGGGTTTTGGGTCTCGACAACTTTAATGGGTCTTGAATGGGTTTGTTCATCGATCGGGGTGGGTGATGATGGTGGCTGGGTGTTCAAATTGAGTGGGTTTTGAGTTGAATGGGTCTGTTCGCCGATCGAGGTGGGTGATGATGGTGGCTAGGTGTTCGGATTGAGTGGGTTTCGGCTTGATGGTGGCTGGGTGATGATGATGGTGGTTGGGTCTGAGAGAGAGAGAGAGAGAGAGAGAGAGAGAGAGAGAGAGAGAGAGAGAGAGAGAGAGAACATAATAAAAAATGGTAAAAGATTGAATATTTTATTGAATAAATATGTAGAATAGATAGATTGATATGGGTGTTTTGTAAAAAATGGATGTGTAAAATAGAAAAAGTAGGTTTTAGATGTGAAAATTTACAAAAATTTTACATCCACTGATGTGGATGCTCACACTGTGTTTTATCCTCCTACCTATTGACTATTGTGTTTGTCTTGTATTTTCAGCAATAGAATTTCTTGAACTAAGATCATGGTTATAGTACAAAGATACAGAAAAATCATGCCTAATTGCATTGGTGTCAAATTTAATAGACCTCTAGCAAACCAAAAAAAAAAATGGAAGTGTTACGCTACGTGAAAACACTATTTTGCTGTACTGCTGAGAAGGCTTTCTTTTTTTTGCTGAATGAGTGAGTTTTATTAACAAAACTATAAACCAAACCTATGCACAATCTAATCATGAACTACCAGAACTTACCAATAGGAAAAAATTTAACTTAGTGCGATACAGGTAGCCTAATTCTTGTGGGTTTCAATTAGTTAAACTAGTAAAGTCTCTAATGGTTGAATAAGAGATCTAGGGTTTAATTTCTACCTACACCAAAAACTGATTGATATTTTGGTCTATTGATAAAAAGTACAATCATCAGAAGCAGACGCAATAGATTAAAACTCTATAAAATAAATATATATATATATAAAATTAAGCCTCCTTTCTAAAATATTGTTAAGGACACTCTCTATGCACCATAAAACACTCTGTTCTTAGATTGAATTCTTCAGGCCCTTTAGAAAAACTCAATCCAAGCGCAGTTCATATCCATTCTTGATCATTAATTTTATTTTTAGATTCCCAATCTGATCATGTGTGGCATTGCAACCTTAATTTTTATATGACCATTAAGAACTAATATGGTAAAATTTGCAGCAGCCAATGTTAGCTTCCAAAGAATGACTTATAAATTGTTTCCCTTAAACCTTTGAATCCCCATTGGTTGACCTCCTTCCAAAGAATAGTCTTTTAGTCAAAGAACACTCAAAGAGAGTGTGGTCTGACTGGTCTCTACTCTCAATGAAATTTCTACATAGCACACGTGGAGTGTCTCCACTATAACCACTTCTGATTCAAGGTTTTTTCTTTCATTTTTGAAAGTTCAATTAGTGTGAAAATACTAATGAATGTTTAGACCCCCAATGTTAAATATAACCAATACAAGCTTATGCTCAAACAATAAATGTGCGGAATAATAAGTACAAGCAAAAACCCAAACAGATAGACAACTCTACACCATAATTAATCACAACACAGTAGTAATTAAAAGGCAAGAGTAAGGGTTAGAGAGATGCATATACAAAGATAACACCGACACATGTTATCGAAGAGGAAACCAAAGAACTTGGCAAAAAACTCTCTGCCGCCCTCCAAGTGGTAAAATGATCCACTAAAGAATAAAGTTGGGATACACGAATAGCAATAGACCCTCCAAGCCTAATCTAGTCAATGCACCTAAGCCCTCCAAGCTTCTTACTCCAACAGGGTTAAACCTAACCATGTCTTCTTTAACTTTCCGGATCTCGCAATAAGCCCATTGCATCAACCAACTGAATTGGTCATCTCCAAACTACTTCTAAAGCACCAAAATACCTCCTCACTGATATGGGTATGGTGAGATAAGAATTTGGCAAATATACCTCTTAAGGATATCTCAATGGAGAGGGTGAAAGTAAAGGAATTTAAAGAATCAAATGTCTAAGATTGTGGATGAGTCAATCTTGGTTTTCTCTAGGGTTTCTCTCTCAAAATTCTTTCTGGAAGCTCTCTACATTTCGTGGCTATAAGGGTATTTATAATAGGGTACGTGAAAAATGTGAAAAGACACTTTTCTGCAAAACAGGGCATTTTGACGACTCATTCTCGCGATTGGAACGAGTCGCGAGTTTGAGTTGCAAGTTAACTGCCAGGCCATACTGTACTTTTTGTCCTGTAGTGCTCCAGCTGTCGTGACCCTTCAACTTCCTGAATACTTCACACGTATGGCATTTTGGCGAGTTGTCAGTCGCTAGTCACTCGCAAGATCCAGTCACGAGAAACCTCCAAATGCACGCACTCTTGAATTTCTTCACACTCTCTCACACACAACACCTACATTATTCCCACCTAAATACAGGTGTCTAATTGCTAAAATACAAGCAAATTTGGCACGAAATAAAACCAACACATAATTGAATAAATTCAACCTTACAATTTTTTTAAATACAAATCTAGTGTCCAGCTAGCTCAATCCATTTATAGTGGTCATTGGTAAATTACTTGAAATATGAGAATGAAATATAAGCACCAGATATGTGCATTAAGAGATATATGTTAACCCCGTTAGCTAAGTGGTTCCTAAGATCTCAAGATATCCATGAGATCTTAGGTTCGAAACCTCCTCGCAATATCTTAGGACCACCCCCAAGATATTCCTCCACTTAATAACTTATAAGTGACACAGTACTCCTTCACAATAGAGTGCACCCTATTTGCATAACATGTAGTGGTTGTATCTTATGATCCATTTGCACTACCTAGGTTGGATTCAGGTTCAGGTTAGAAAGCCCAGTTACAACTTCCATCTTATACCTTGACCTTGAAAGCTGAAGTCATATCTGGCTCCCCAGAAGAGGCAATGGCAAAGCATTCTAAAAAGTTTTGTTACAACTACATTTCATGAATTTCCTTTCACTTCATAATAGATCACATATTCCCAACTTCTGTAGCTGTATCTTTGCCCTGGGTTTGCTGGTATTGCTGGTTTTTTTGGGTTTTGCGTACTGTATATATCAACGCCCAACTCAACGCCTTGGGATGAATCACAGCATGATTGGGTTCCCGGTGAACCTGGCCCTGGATTTCGATACGTGTTGCACAAAGGACAGAGCTTCCCAAGCGAACCTCCAATGTTGTATGGCTCATTCACCGAGGAGTACCCGTCACAATTCACAAGTACTAATATAAAAGCCAATATTGTTAATGGGCTAGACCATTTAGGGGCCGTTTGATGGAGAAGTTTGAGAAATATTGTTTCTGATTTTTTGAAATACGTACAGGTGAAAAAGTGTATAGAAATGTGTGTAATATTGTTTAAAAACTGAAAATGAATTGTTTAACAACTCTTTCAAACGGAGCTTTATACTCCATTTCAGCATGTAACATCAATTAAATAGGTCTGTAACTTCACTATTTAAGAGGCTATCAGAAGTTGCTATGCCTATAAACTTAGAACTGTACTGGCTGCTGAACTGAAAGAAGAAGGAAAGATAGTGCAAGTCATAAATTATTTATCTATTCTAGTCACTATACTAACCTTTTTTTTTTTTTTTTTTGAGAGGTAGTCACTATACTAACCTAATTATAAATTAACTTGATTTCCTTTTGGACCTGAGACTTGACGAGTCCTACCACTTCAGAATGTTTAGCTTTTGTAAATTCTTCTTTACTTGAAAATGATATAACATATTAGCTTTCGTAGATTCTTCTTTACTTGAAAATGATATAAGTTGGAAACACGTCTGCATTCTAAACTTTAAGGGGCATATCACTTTATTATCTATTGTTAAAAATTTGTTACATCGTTAGTAATTAAATATTTTTTGAAAATTATTGTGATTCTTAACCCATTGAAAATTTAATTATTTTTCTAAAAAAAATAATTAATTAATTAATATTTGCAAAAACAAAAAACCTGAAAGGCCTTTTTTTTCTTTTCTTTTTTTTTTTTTTTTTGTGTGTGTTTTATGGGTTTGCTTACCAATTTTGTCCCCTTACCATAGAATAAGGACTTTGCTTACCAATTTTGTCCCATTACCATATAATAAGCACAATCACACAAAAATTAAAGAAAAAAAAAATCTTTAAGTATTTGAAATTAAAAAAAAAAAAAAAATTTAAGTTATCTAATTAGATCTCAAATTGTAATAAAGTTGCGCCACTTACCACCAGCCAGTGCCAAGCCATGAGAGAGAGAGAGAGAGAGAGAATAAAATTGGGAATGAGTAGTGCTCCCTAAAAATGGGGAGCAATTGTAACAAAATCCCGAATAGGGTAGAGATGGGTTATATAATGTGGGTTTTTTTTTTTTTTTTTTTTTGGGGGGTTTGCTTATCTATTTTGTCCCCTTAAGGTACCTTAAGATAGGGACATTGCTACCAGTGCTTTAACAAATATAGTCTATATATCCACAACTTTATAGTTTAATGATTTTTTTTTCCATAAAAGCAAAAGCTCTAATATCATGATTAACTGTAAAAAAAAACATTATGTACCTTAAAAATATATCCACAATAAATAATAAAAAATAATTTGAAAAACAAAAATAATTTTTTTTTTTAAAGAGAAGAAAAAATCTTTAAGTATTTGATATTAAAAAAAATCTTAAAAGTAATACCATTAGACCTCAAATTGTAATAAAGTTGGTCCTTGCATATGAGAATCTCCAATAACGACATATTTCTTTCATTTATGTTGACCTTAGACCTTTCTCTCAAAAAAAAAAAAAAATGTTGACCTTAGACCAAAAATAAATGCAACTTTTTTTGGTACATAATTAATGCTTAATAAAACAAAAGAACAGCAAAAATGGAATATATTTCAAGATTTCACAACTAAAATACATATTATACAATGAACAAGACTTAGGCACAATACTTAGATGTTGCTCCTTAAGTTCTCATTTTAACATTTTGCCATGTGGATTTTTTTTCATGGGATAGAAGTGTATTTTTTATTTAAGTAGCCACATGGCTGAATCTTAAAAGGGGAACCTAAAAACCGGCACCTAAAGTACTGTACCTAAATTTTGTCCTTATACAATTATAAAAAGGTTCATATACAATCTGCACCAAAAAATTCTACAAATTAGAAAATTGAAATAGAAAAACTATATCTCAAGACTTAGAGCAATTACATCAGTCTACACAAAATTGTGCAAAATGAAAAAACTAACTGATTTTACACATTCTGAGCAAAAAAACACCCACATCAGTGGGTGCAAAATTGTGCAAAAATGCACAATTGCTGCAGTAACCGTGCATATATGCACGGCTACTGTAGCATGTGCATTTAATATTTTATTAATTTTTGATTCGCTCCTTTTTTTCTCTCTCTTCTTCATCTGCAAAACTAACCCTCCCTCTCATGTTCTTTCTTCCTCTGATACCACACACTCCCATAGACTCAAAATCAAAAATCAACTACAAAAATCAAAAATCAACCACAAAATCAACAAAAAAAATCAACCACTGGAACAAAATCGTTGGATCGGTGTTGATGGAGATCGGCGTTGATGGAGTGCTTGTAATGGGTTGACGGAGAAGAGGAAAGAAAAAGATTCTCAAAAAAAAAAAAAAAAAAACAAGAAGGAAAAGAAAGAGAGGCAGAGATAGAGATAAGGATGGTGTGAAGAAGGGGTTATTCAGAGGAAAAAGAAGGGTGTTGATGGACTGCTTGTGATGGGTTGACGGAGAAGAGGAAGGAAAAAGAGTCAAAAAAAAAAAAAAGAAGAAAGAGAGGCGGAGATAGAGAGGAGATAAAGATAAGGAGAGTGTGAAGAAGAAGAAGGGGTTATTCAGAGAAAAAAGAAGGGTTAGGTGGGGGTAGGTGGAAAATAATAAAAAAAGTGAGAGAAAATATTATTTTAATAAAAAAGTGTGTATAATAGATAAACTGATGTGGATGTTTTGTAAAAGTGATAGTGTAAAATAGAAAAAGTAGGTTTTTGGTGTAAAATAGATGGAATCTTTTGCACAGACTGATGTAATTGCTCTTACAAAACAGTACTAGCAAAAGCCAATCGCTAAATACGAACTCTTATTCTCCAAGCAAGTTTAGCATCACAAGACGACGCACAAATAGTTTAAACAAACTCTTACTCCCTTCATGTTTGAACAATTCTTTTTTCTTATTAATGACATTACAAAAAGATTAGTTCAACAAGGGACATACTATTAAGTATTAATACCAAACAAAGCTCAAGGAGATGAGGAATAGGATGGATTGAAAACAACTTGCTTAGCACAACTAAGCACATCATGAGGCCCTGCTTCTTCTCGGCCAACACCCATAAGATCAAGGTAATATAGGTAATGGGAGATGATGTTGCTCATGGACTCATTATCACCTTTACCACAGACAAGATCTCCATAAAGCACATTCATGGTAGCACCAAAACCAGAAACTCTCTTTGCTAAAGTGTCATTCTTGGAGGGAGTCCAATAACCAATAAAGACATCATGTGCTGAAGGTTGATGCTCTTTAATTGGTTTCATCCACCTCCAAATTGCAACTTGGAATGCCAAGGTGGAATTTTGTTCTATGTATTCTGGATGGTTCAACAAATCTACTTTCAAATCTTTTCCTGCTTCTCCGTAATTGTAGTTCCTGTTGAAAGCAACAATAAATAGAATCATTCGGATTGTGGCATGCAACAATGAGTTGATCTACAATAAATTCATCTAAGGGTAGGGGAAAAAAAAAGGCACACTTAGGGTTGTAAATTAAACTATATGCATCTTTTAACTAACAAAATGATTGTATTTAGTTTTACCAAAAAGTAGGCCGCACATGTTTTTTTTCTAGGAATTAGTTACCTAGATTTTGTTTAAAGAATGCATTACTTGGGTGCTCATGTTTGAATTATCATAGAAAATGATCTCTTATGATGTTCTTGATATGAAAACATAAAACTTTTAGTGAAGTTTCAACTTAAGATAAAATTGAATGATATAAGATGAGAAAATAATTCAAATGCAAAGATATAAAGAATGTATGATAATGTTAGTGTAATTGAAATGGTAGATACCAATAGATAGGTAGGGCACCCCGACCATAGTATGCAACTCCAGGAGCACATGGATAAGCATTTTTGTAGTGCTCATCACAGTAATCTGAGTTGGAATTCATTTCCTTATTATAGCATAAACCCCAGGCTAATTGTTCCTTGGTTGCCACTTTATGTCCACCTGAAAATATCATCCACTTTTACTTTGCATGGACATTGAGTGAGTGAGTGATTACTAGCTATTGCTCATATATAATTTAATTATAGTTTGTTGATTGAGACATCGTGCTTCAAATTAATTTAGTTTCAACCTAATTTGTTTTTTAAAGAAAATAATTAAACCACTCTATGAGTAGACTCACTTACAAGCCAATGCTTCCCTCATTTGCTTTAAAAATGTAGGATTCAAAAGTATTTTAATATTTGAATTATAAATATCATCCCATCATGGCTCCTATTGCCGAAATAATACAATTTGTTAATTATTTTAGGTTACATTACGAATTTGATCATTTAATTATTGTATAAAGTTCAATTTCATCACTCAACTAGTAATGTATCATTTTAGTCCCTCAAATTTTAAAATCGAGTCAATTTCATCCTTTGGCAATTGTCGATTTATAAATATTAATAGAATTAAGAGTTGAAATTGATTTGATTTTAAAATTTTTACATTTTTATAATAACATATGAATTTGTATTCTATTTTTCACATTAATTAATTTTGTCAAAAGGTGAAATTGATTTGATTTTGATTTTTTTTTTTTTTTACTTAATTTTAAATTTTGAGGGACTAAATTGGTATAATTAATAGTTGAAGAACTAAATTAACAAAATTGAGGGACCAAATTGACCTTTACCATATAGTTGAAAAATCAAAATAGTAATTAAACTTTTTTTATAACATTCATTTTTCAGTTAAATCATTTTAATAAAATATAATATGTAACAAAGCCCAAATTATACATCAATTCTTCAGACATTTAATAACTAAACGACATAAAAGGATCAAAACATTAAAATCCATTTCCAACTTCGTCAAATTAAAGATTTCTGGTGTACCGTAAATAAAGCGAAAAATTAGTTGAAATAGTATAGTGAAACCATGAATAGTACCAAAAAGTGCAATGTGACCTATGAATAGTACCAAAAGTAAGCTGAATAGAAGCAAAAATAAGCTAAATAGTCAAAAATGTTGCATTTTCAGCCAATGCGAAACGTAACCCAAATAATCAATTATATCTATCTTTAGGTAACCAAATGTTTGGAGAAATTATACTTTATCACCCTAAACTATACCTCTTATTACACCTTTCCCCTAAACTCTTCGAATTCACATTTTGCACTCTAAATTTTAACTCTTGTTACAGTTTGCACTTCGATGTTATGTTTGCTATTAACTTGGACAGAAAATTATGGCACTGCATGAAAAGTCTCAATTGTATCTCTTTTCAATCCCTTAAAAACAAAGAAGAAATTTCGTTTTGTCATCCTAAACTATACTCCTGATTACATTTTGCACCCTAAACTTTGGTTTTCATCTAAGTTAACAACAAACTTAACGTCACGGTGCAAAGTGTAATAAAGTTAATTGTGTGCAACACATGTATTCGAAAAGTTAAGGGAGCAAAGTGTAGTGCGATGTATAATTTAAAGTAGTAAAGTGTAATTTTCTCCAAATGTTTACCACCGAACTTTGTTAGTTGAGCGTCAAGAGTTGCATAGTAGTATATAACATTTTTAATCATTTGAGAGAGAGAGAGAGAGAGAGAGAGAGAGAGAGAGAGAGAGAGAGAGGCAATCAAATGTTTTAATGGGGTTAGCAAAAGACGATTTTTTTTTTATTAAAAAAAATTCTTTTGAATAATTTGATAGATGGGGAGGGGATGTTTTAATGGGGTTAGCAAAAGACGATTTTTTTTTTTATTAAAAAAAATTCTTTTGAATAATTTGATAGATGGGGAGGGGATGGGGAGGGGATCAATTTGACCCTATTCCTACAAAATAACAAAATTATGTCTTCAAACACAATAATACACATTCTGATCAAGTTTACTTACTTAAACCCCTACAAAATTTCAATTCTCACCTATGACATCAAAGACAGACGAAAAAGAAGTCCCTAAAGACATTCATATTCAACCCACCAACAACGCAAAACCCCAAATTGAAGTTCACAAAACAGATGCTCTGAAGTCTAAACTACTCACAGGATAGCTTCTTAGGGGGAAAAATACTACTTACAGGATGTTTTGGTGCCAGCATGGGCAAGAAAAGCTGCGATTTCCTTGGTTCCCATGAAGTTCCAGTTGATGTAGGTAGTACCAAAGCCATAGGGCTGGAAGTGAGCAGAGGCAGTGATAAAAGAGTGGTAGTCCCAGAAGCCCTTTGCACGGGCCTCAAGGGAGTTACGGTTTGAGAACATCTTCTCAAACTGGTCGTTCTGGAAGTAGTCAGAAACGGCCCTGCCACAGCATGCGTATGGTTCACAGCATCGGGGGTTACGGGGGTTGCGCGAACGCGCGTTGCACCCATGACAGTTCCTAAGCCCATTTATGGTTCCAGATGCCCCCCCCAAACGATGGCTTCACAAATGAGTCATCACAATTCACAAGAACTAATATAAATGCAAATATTGTCAAGAGTACTTTATACTCCATTAATTTTGCATGTAGCATTGATTAACAATGGTGAAGACTGGACAAAAGTCTCTGTACCTTCACTTCACTATTTAAGAAGCAATAAGAAGTTGTTATTTATAATAAATTGGGTGCTGTTATAGTGGCTGCTGGGAGAAGGAAATGGAAAGATAGTCAAATTGCAAGTCATAATTTTCTTTAGTCACTATTAACTCCATAGCTAATCTCTTTTTATCTTTTTATACTTTTATCTTATCAATAAAGACAGCACCTTCTGAATAAAAAAAATTCAAAATATTTTCTTTTTGAATATACTATATCTAAAATAGGTCCATTTATAGATTTTAGCCATAAATTAGTATTAAAATATTAATATTGATAATTGGGTGATGTAGAGGTGTGAGTAACAACCAACAATTATTATATAGCATTGGACCAGAGACTTAATTCACGGGTCCCTCCCGTCCGAAAGTGGTTCGCCACTACAAAATCTTTTACTTGAGAAGGAATAGAGTTAGAAGAAACACGTGAATTCTGCATTCTAAACTTTAATTAATTTTCTGGGCACGCCCAGAAAAAAAAAAATGAATTAACTATTTATGTTTTGCAAGAAGAAAAAAACCCCAAGAGGTCTTTCTTTATTCTTCACTGGGGCAGAGGTTCTAATTCGGTGATCGATGTTCTGCTAGACCACAGGCCTAATCTAACCCGACTGGGGCCTCAAAATCCTAACCATGTTTATTTTGGATAAATACACTCTTAAACCTAGCTTGTTTAACAAATTCAGTTCATACATCCATTAATTTTATAGAAAAATTCTTAATTTACATTGTAGTTGTAATATAAATCTTATATTGTAGATTAAATAAATGTGTACAATATTGCACATATTTAAGAGAAATTTTTGCAACATTCTACAATATATAAGATTTACATTGTACTAACTTACCACATCCAAGATTGTGTGACCATGGAGTTATTGTTTGATATATGGATTTATACTATTACAAAGCTTTCAATCCGCATACAAACACGCTTGTTTTCACACCCAAATTCACATTCTATTTAAGTGTAAACTCATAATTGGATTTCAGCACTTTTACAAGAATTCATCACAGGTACTTAAGCATGTTATATCAACTTACGCACTAATCACAAGTTGACTCTTAAATAAGATATAAATTTAGGTGTGGCACGGGTTGTCCCTAATTATTCTAAATATTTTTATTCAATTTTCTTTTCAATTAATTAATTAATAAACAAAAGCCCCTAAATTTCACTAGAATAAAAGGGAAACCGTAATTAAAACAGAGAGAGACACAGATAAAGACCAATATGTGCTTCTGTGTCAGAGTGGACTTGGGGAGTGATGGTCTCTGTCAACTGGTATATTTCATTCACATTCACATATGGAATTCACAGTTTACACAACCAATACGGAAGTAGGGATTCGCAATGAAGGGGGAAGTAGGGATTCTATCTATTCGATGTGCCAATACGGAAAGTAAATCAGTTTCTAAGGTCTTAAAAAATAGGAATTTAAGAAATACAAAACAAAAAAAAATATTTATACTAAATAAAAATCTCATCTCAGTCAGAAAGTTTTGAAAATCTTCATGAAGAAAATTCCTTAAGCCTTCAAGGACCTTTCTTTTGTTGTTTTCTTTTTCCCTTTTTGACACCATTCCAACAATGAATAAACCTGTTAATTAGCAGTCCATAGAAATCTTGCTGATATCTTTTGCCAATTGGGAGCATGTATATACGAGCTCCAATAATAGCATCTTTTCTTCTTTTCTTTTTCTTTTTCTTTTTTTCATTTTCTTTTTATATTAGACCAAAATAAAGGCGCAATAAACTAAGAAGCGCAGAAGTGGGGGATCAGAGAGATTGCTTGAAATATATATAATATTCCAAGATTTCACAACCAAATGTATATTGATATATATAATATTCCAAGATTTCACAACCAAATGCATATTGAATAATTGGATTGAGATCCTCCAAAGTTCCTATAGTATTCTACCATACAGAATTCTATTAATCTTAACCGTTCATTTATAATAAAAGGTCCAGATTTTTCCATGTCATTAATCCACTAACAAATCTCCTAAAATAATGGTTTAAAAAATAACTACTCATCAATGATAATTATTGCCTTACCACTTTTACCTAAATCAGGTCTCTAAGAAAACATGAAGTCATCTTCTCCTTCCCCTCTTCATTTTTCAATTTGTTCCACAAATCCTTTTGGTTGTTAATTTCAAAGCATAGGTTCGAGTCGCTTGACTGAAATGGGACATAGAGAAATCATATTTTATGATCCTAAGTGCCAATCATGTACTTGAAAAAAAAAAGTGTATATGCTTAATTTTAATAAAATTAATAGATGTGGGTTTTAGTTAGCTCAACTGGTAAAGTCTCCGGTGTTTGAATAAGAAATCTCTGGTTTAATTCCCGCCTACACCAAAAACTGATTGGTGTCTTAGTCTGATGATAAAGAACTATCATCGAGAGCAGACGGAATGAAAACCCAAGTGTATCTACCATTCATAAATGATATATGCTTTACAATCTACGTGCATAATAATCAATTTTCTAAATAAGCAAAGTTCTTTTGCATTTAATGCTGCAATTTACAATGGTTCATATGTAATATTCCAAGACTGAAAACAAAAATATATCTCAAAAGTGGGTTCCAGTTAGTTCAACTGGTAAAATCTCTGATGGTTGTATAAGAGATCTAAGGTTCAATTCCCGCCTACACCAAAAACTGATTGGTGCCTTAGTTTGATGATAAAGAGCTATCATTAGAAGGTTGAAACTCTCTAAAAAAAATATATATATATATATATATATATCTCAAAATTACACAACATTAGCAAGAGACAGGCAAAGTCAACACAACTGTAGCTCTCCAAGCTAGTTTAGCTTCATACGAAGGGATAAGCAGCATTATTGGCTTCTGAAAGGGAAAGATAGTCAAGTGCAAGTCATCAAAAATAAATTTTAACTTAACCACTAATAAGTGTACCTAATCTCTCAAAAAAAAAATTGCGTACCTAATCTCTTTTTGTTTTTTATTCTAAAAAGCAAATCTATTTTAGTTTTTGACAATTTAATTAGAATCATTTTTTTTAATGTACATGAAGGAAGGAAATAAAAACATTAAAACTCATTCAATGAACTCTTAGATTTAACAAATTAATTTGTAGACTAGGCGGGTCCCTCGCCTCCACTTGCCGAGCTTTTGCTTTCTTTTTCTTTTTCCTTTTTCTTCTTTAGTTCTTACTTTAAGGGACAAGAAACACGTGAATGCTAAAGTTTGTTCTTAAATTATTTAATTTTTGAACCAATTATGATACACACATCAATATTTTCGTAGAAAATTTCACTCTCTCGCATGCACTTACTAGTTACTACTCACGTCACTTGAGTCTATCATACAAAGGTAAAAATAAAAAATAAAAAATAAATATGGATTATGTGAACAATTCAATGCCTATAAGCATATTATTGGGTTCAATTATGACTAAATTGCAATTTGTACACTTACGGTTAGGAAATTTTTTGATTTTGTATTCTAAAATTTTAAATTTTAGATTCATACTACTAACGTTATGAATTGTTTCAATTTAAGTCTTTTTGTTAGTGTGACATGATGAGGTTTCCATTAAATGCCAACTAAATTGTAATTTATACTCTTAAAATTTGAAATAATTTTTTTATTTTGCCCTTTAAAGTTTCGAAATTTAGATTTATAAAACTATATTATTTTGAATTCAAGTAGCATTTAATATACATCTCATCATGATGCAAGGATAGAATAATTTAAATCCAAATGATATATAAATTTAAGAATATATATTTGAATTTTGAGACTTTAAGAGATAAAATCAAATTTACTTCAAATTTTCAGGGTGTAAATTACAATTTAATCTAGTATTATTGTACTTTCCATTATACACGACAAAACTAAACGTGGGCTTTTGGGGGGCCATGGTCCACCCTCCCCACAAAATTTGACACCAAAATTAAGAGTTTGTCTCCCAAAAGGTAAGAAATCCACCCTCCCCACAAAAAGGAATTAACCAGCTAGCTCAGTAGTCTCTAAAAACTAATTTCCCAAATGGCCTCTTATTAGAAAAGGTAGTTGTTTTTAATAAAAACAACTATCCATGTTCTTGTTATAAATTAAAATGAATATTAAGAAGATAAAAATATGCATAAAAAAGATATTATATAAACTTTATTCTTTAAGTGGTCATCCACATAAATTATTATCTATCTTGAATACAAGTGTATCTTCCTTTATAATTAGCTCACATATATATACATGTTAAGAATCAAATGGAGAGTACTCTTAAGAATGCAACGACATGCATTAAAGAATATAACTCCATCCCTTTATGAAAGTAACATCACAAACTCTTGTAACTTTATACATTTACAACACTCCCCCTTGGATGACCGCTCACTAAGAATATGTCTCGTTAAAACCTTACCAAAGAAAAACCCCATGGAAAAAAAAAATGGCTAAGGAAAAAGAGCACAATATTCTTGTATAACTTCTAGTGCCTTAGGATTGCCTCATTAAAACCTTGCAAAGGAAAACCCAGTGGGAAAAAACCTTAGCGAAAGAAAAAGAGTACAATCTGTACATATCCTTTAAAAAATTTACTCCCCTTCATGAGATCATAGAACTTCCAATGTCCATGATAAAAATATCTTTAAGTCGACGCATGCCAATGTTGTGCACCATCTTCTTAAAAGTCGTAGTTGCTAATGGCTTAGTGAACATGAAAGCTCAAAAATGTGTTAAAACACAAGAGTTGTTTAGACCCCAAATCAAAAATTACAGCTCGATAGATTTTACTCTAACTTGTACTAAGTGTGGAATAGAGTAAATGCGAGCGGATAAACAAATAAACTACTCTAAGCCATATTCAATATAAAACAGTAGTAATATGAAAGCTAAAAGAATAGGGAAGAAGAATACAAACACAAGATAACACGCCAATATGTTATCGAAGAGGAAACTGGAGTACTCGGCGTAAAACCTCTCCACCACCCTCCAAGCGGTAATCGATCCACTAGACAATCAGTTGGGATACATGGGTTAGCAAGAGACCCTCCAAGCCTAATCTACCCGATGCACTTAAGCCCTCCAAGCTCCTACTCCAACAAGGCTTCTCGGAACCGTGTCTCGTCTAGCTCTCCGAATCCCGTAATACGCCCGATTGCATCCGCAAAAGCCTAACTTCTTCCAATGCTTCCTAGTAGCACCAAAACCTCATTGAACACTCTGAAAGGGTGTGGTAAGTGTTTGGGCTATCAACCTCTCAATGGTATGAAAATGGAGAGGTAGGAGTTGAGGAAAATCCACAAGCAATTGTGTAGAGAATTGTGGATATAACTATATTTAACTCTCAAGGTTTGTGGCTATGGTTTTCTCTCAGAAGCACTCCTTAACATCTGTGGGTAATATGGGTATATATAGTGTAGGTACAGAGAGTGTGTATAAGAAATGACAGTCTGGCAAAACAGAATGTTTCGCGAATGTCTCGCGGGAAAGCCTTACCCGAGAGATACGTGCGAAAACTAGCTGTCTCCATCCTGTCCTGACTCTTCGCATTCCAGTCATGTGCAAGGCACATGCATCACTTCACAGGATGCTTACTCGCGAGCTACCCGCGAAAACACTTCAGTCTTCAATTTGCCTTGAGTCTTTACACTTTCTCTCTCTCTCACACAACCCTTACAAATAAATCCCACATGAAATACAGGGTACAAAAGATTGAACAGAATTACAGTCAAATTTGGCACGGAATTAAAGCCAACAAAACACATAGTTGTAAATTACAACTTTACAATCTCCCCCTTTGGCTATTCCGTGACAAAACCCCTAAAACAGACTCTAGACTTAAATGTCAGTTTGGGAACAGTGGCAAAACTCACTCACACCTAATCTAGAAGCTGTGAAGCACTTACACGTATATACCTGTAACCTGAAACACTCGTGCACAAACAAACCTTTCATTAAGTTTATGACAAGTTGAATACATGGTACGTACATGAGCAAGTAAAGTGCGATCAAGTTTGTAAACACTATATAACATGTAAGCATATCTTGATCAAATAAGGTCAGTCATTAAAGAATGACTACAATGAACATTTAACACAAAAATGCTCATCCGAACATGCAAAGCAATAAAGACCAATCAAAATGATCAATTGCATGTCCAACACACAATCAATGCAAAATACATGAAGTATATGCATCTAGGGTACAAGATTCTACAAGGGTACAAGTGTGAGGTACTTAAGACATAATAGCAATATCTTAAAAGTACCAAAAAAAAAAAAAAATGCTACAAAGCAATGAACATAAACACAAGTACTGAATATCAAACTGAAATTAAAAACAGAGTACTTAAGCTTTAAAGAAAAGCAATAAAAACTGTAAACAAATAGCAACTTGTTAAACAAATAGCAACTTCTAGCTTCTCCTCCCCCTATCACTACACTCCCCCTATCAATGACACCATCTCCCCCTTTTTGTCATGGAATAACTAGTTTCCATGTTCTTCTAGCTTCCGTTGAATTTGGTCCAATTGAGTCTGGAGAGATGTGAACTTTGTGTCGAAGCAAATGTGTTGGGAGTGCATGATGGTAGCTTGTCCAAATATTTTGGTATTAATCTCTTGAAGTGCAACCATGATGTTGTCTAGCTGTTCATCACAAGCATAGAAGGTTGAGCTTGAACTTCCCGAAGCAGCATGACTTTCTTGCTTGGTACTCTTTTCGGTGTGACTCATACTGGCATGGAAAGTGCGGATGTTAATTGGACTTGGCTTTGGGTATGGGTGCTCATCTTCTGAGGGATGCACGCCTTTGAGCTTCAAAATCCTTAAGATAAGGTAGCAGAAAGGAAGACAGTTCCTTGAAGCAATTCATTCAACCTTATTTGCCAAGATGTGGAAAATATGAGAACATACATCAATCTCCTCGTCAGTGATCAGATCATGCAAGAATAATGCTCGACCAAGATTCATGTACCCGGTGCTTGACAAAGGATAGAGTTGCTAAACATGATCATCGTGAGAAGCCTTAATTCGGAAGATAAAGATGCCACACTTACGGACTTCCCATTGGAAGAGAACTCCAAATTATTTCCTAAAGCTTTTCGAAGAACCTCCTCATCCGGATTCAGTTCATCATATACCGATGGGTTAGTGAATATCGGCCGGTTGATGCGAAGGATTTCTGCCAGATACACAAGTGTCACTGAGAAACTTTTTCCTCTAACCCAACATTTGAGCTCTTCTCCTTCTGAAATGGCATTAGCATAGAACCCTTTCACCATGTTCTCGTAAGTATCATCAAGGTTGGAGAGAAGGAAGTTCCAATCCTTGGTGGCAAACCATTCAGGGATTTTGGTTTCAAGGAGAGATGGCTGGTCAACAACCCTTTCAACCAACAACGGAGCATCTTCAAAGTATCTCTTATAGTTCTGAAATGCAGCATAAGATCTGAATTTGTCAAGGTCATAAACTCCCATCGGTGATCAAGCTCTCTTTGGCCTTGGGGAAAGGTTATCAACATCAATCACAAGCTCTTTTCCTTTGCTACTGCCTCCTTTCATAGCTGACGTTTTGAAAGGAAACAAGCAAGCATCTAGTGTGCACACATGATTACCAAGCAAGAAAAAAACAAGTGCAAAACACAAAAACAGAACACAAAACTTGATTAGATTCAAGTTAGTCCAAAACATAAGTATTAAACTATGTAAACATTAGCAAAATGCAAGAAATAAGCAATTGTGCATGTGTGTGCATCTAGTGTGCATGTGTGTGCATGAGGTGATGGATGGTGTGTGCCTAGGTGGTGCATGGCATGGCATTGTGAGGCACAAGTTCGGCAAAGTGTGTAAAACACACACCCATTGACCAAAACATGTCAAGTATGTTCAATCAAGGGTAAACCCAAACATGGAACTCATTTGAGTCCAATTCAACACAAAAATGTCACTTGAACATATTGTCAAACACTTAGCATGCAACACTACATTACATGAATGGACAATGCATGAACACATAGAAAAAAGCCTTAATACAAGTGTAAAATGCCACAAGGGGCTAACACAGATACACACAGACCAAATGGGATACAACCCAATCAAAATTTTGAAAAAATTTTGCTTAAAATCATGAACCCAACCCCTTTTTCGAAAATCCCCAATTTTTAAAACCCTAAGTTAATTTTTGCATAATCTAAGACAAAATTGAAAAGAATGTTTAAGGAAACATACCTTGAAGTTGATTTTGCAGAAAATAAGCTTGAAAATGATGGGGTTTTGAGTGAAAGACAGTTTTGGGTTAAGAAGGGTTCGAGAGAGGCAAGGCGAGGGAAATAGAGAGTGTTTAAAAAAACTGTCACATCAGCCTTATAAAACTGAAAACATGCGTTTTTCGCAAGTTAGGTGTAATGTCCCATCAGTTAAAAAAAAAAAAAAAAAAAAAAAAAAAAAAAAGGAGAGGATCAGATTTTTTTTTAAGCTCCTACATGCCCCCCACCTAACCCCACTACCCATCACACAATACACTCCCTCTTATCTCTTCTTTGGCCGGCTCACTCTTCCCTTCTTTTCATTTTTTTTTTTTTTTTTTTGTTTTTTCTCGTAGGCTCCTCACTACTCATATCCTCTCTACCCAGTACTTCCACACCACAACCACCACCATTTTTCACCATCATTTTCCGGCATGATCACCGGAAAATTCTTGTGAACCCATAAGCACCTTCACATCTTTTATTTGAGGTAAAAATTTCTAATCTTTTTGGTGGGTTTTACACTTTTGCTTGAGGTTATTTTTATCTAAGCTTTAATGATGATACCCATGTGATTTATGAGCATTAGAAGTGATATTTATGTGTTTGTATATATGGGTTTTGTATTGGTGGAATTATTTGATGAGTGGGTATATGGTTTGTGCTAATGATGACTACCTAAGGTTGATTTATGGTGGAAAATTTAGGGGTTTTGAGTTATAACATGTGATGGTAGGTAAATCTAATTTTTCCATAGCCATTGTGTTTATTTGGAGTTGGTTGAAGTTCTAAATTTCTTGTCTTGGAGGATATTTTGATTTTGCTTTCATGGGTCTCTTATTGATGTAGTGTAAATTTAATGGCAGCTAGTCATAATGTTGGAGATGATATTAAAGGAGTTAATTTTATAAATTGGAGTTTATGCCTTGTGAATCAATTTGTTGAGAAACTTTGGAAGTGAGATATATTATTATTGATGAGGTTAAATACTAGGCTTGCCTAATTAAGTGATTATTTGGCAATTCCTAAATTGTGGCTAGATGCAATTTCAAGCTCTATACTTATTGTGATAAGTTACTTGATATTGTTTAGGTTCTAGCTAATCTCCTTGGAGTTTGGAGAATTAGGATTTTGCAATTGCAAGGTAAGTAGTTTTTTAACGGGATTTTTGGAAAATGACCATGTTTCATAAATATTGTTTTTGGGTCAAACACATTTTGGAAAATTATATATGGATATGTGTTTTCTTAAAAGTGTAGTGTTGTGACCATATTATATATTATTATATATGAAAATGCATCATATTTGGTATTGCATTTGGGGAAATGCATGAATTGTTGACCAGGAAAAATGAGCATCTTTTATTTAATCTTTGATAAAGAAATCTTGGATTTTATGGTATATTAGAGAATTTAAAGATGCTTTATCTTGTTTTGTTATGTGGGAAATTCATAGAAAATTTCTTGACAAGAATGAAGTTGAAAACCTTACAAACTTTGTAGAAGTTAGATTATTTAAGGTTTTCTGAAACTACCTGGATATGAACTATGTGTTTCAAAGTAATGTAACATGTGAGTTTATGTGGCTTTAACACCATGCCATATGTGATTTCCCGGTGATCACCCAATTTGGTTTCCGTAGTCTTTGTGACAATGAAATCAAAATCTAGGTCAATGCCCTTTCACTTTGAATGACGCATTCTTCCCTGATGTCCATAGGGGGAAAAGGTTCCTTGATTGTGTGTGGGTGAGGCTGCTGCCCATGGGGCCAAGAGACCACATGCAAGAGAAGTCCTATTTGACGAGCTCTCTCTGCTACCCATGGAGGGAGAGAAAAAACCTTGAGGGTATGGGTGAGGCTGCTGTCCATAGGGCCAAGAGTCTGCATACCAGAGAGGATAATATCATGCCAGTTGTGAATGGGTGGATCTCCTGACCGGTCTATGTGGTAGTATGGTATATTTGTGATAAATTACCGTATGTTAGATTTTATGGCTTTGGAAATTATATTGTTAGTACTCACAGATTATAGTATATAGTTTCAAGGTATTTACTTTGAGAAACTTTGTGTTTCATTATTAAATCATTCTTGTCATATTATTATTATTGAAGATGAAACTTGCATTTCCCCCACCCCCATTAAATATGTTACTTACTGGGCTCTGTCTCATCCCATTATTTTATAACCTTTTTAGAGTAGGCAACAGTCTTTTGAGACAGCTTTTTGGTAGCTAATAGTAGTTAGACTAACTACTGATGGAGGCTGAACTTTTGTAATGGGTATATTAGATGGTGTACATCTTAGAATAGGCTTGACTCATTCTTTTGTATATTATAGTGGTTGTGACGTTATTCCCACTAATGGGACAAGCTGATGATATGTAATTAATTATTCAAACCTCTATTCTTTTGTGGCCAATGGTCTTTGTAATTATTGCTTAGAGCTCTGACTTACTTTGAGAGTATATTTAATGGAATTATTGTGATAATTCTTGATGTTGGCACTTGATATGATTTTTGTGGATTGGATTGGATTGTCAAAAAGGAAAAATCTACAAGTACTTTGAGATGTCTTTCTCATGCTTCAGACCCTTTGGGGTTTGGGGTGTGACATTAGGCAGTCGCGAAATTAGTCGTGAAAAACACCACTAAAGCACAGAAGCTTTAGCGGAAAGCTTTTAGTTGCGATACAATCGCGAGACAGTCGCGATAGCCTCTGTATGAAACTTGTGTTTTCCCAGTTTTTGCCTAAAAATCATTTCGCGGGAAGTGCTTGGTCGTGAAATAGTCGCGAGACAATCGCAATACTCTCTGTATGAAAATGATATATTTAGATTTCTCTTAAACTCTTTTCACAGGAAGCTCTTAGTCGTGAGCTTCTCGCGAAAATGCCTCTGAACAAGTTTTTGAAGAACAACACAAAATTGCATTTTAAACAAAAACTAAAAGCACGAAAGTATAAAATCACTTTCAAAAACATATAAAATACTCAAAAATCTTTTTGAGTTTGATCTGCAAGTAATTGAGCATACACATCACATTTGAACATGTACAATCACACAAATGAGATAAGCATTAATTGAACTAAACTTGTGTGTTGTGGGTGAGTATCAAATGTGGAATAATCCTTAGACTAGAGTGAAGCTTCAATGATCAATTCAATCAAGTCATACACAACTGGTACTAAGTCAAGTGGACTATCTCAATTATAGAAGTGAGCATATATGACCTCCCACAAGAAAATGATTACAAATCTCAGAAGCTTTTCATTTGGCTTCTGCACTAATCATAACATTTGATCATTTTTTGAACAAATATATCTCTTTTTGAGATCTGTGCTTGAAATTTTTAATATTTCAATATTGAGAGTTAGCCTTTGGCTTTTTGAGCACCATACATTTCAATTTTAAAATGTCGCTTTCCCTTTTTCCTAGTCAAATACTAGTATGTGTGATGGCTTTTGCAGCTCATAATCTCTTTTCCATTTTAAGATTTACATTTGGTGAGCTCTAATGCAAAAACATAAAAATAAAGATGGAAAGATATATAGGCACAAGTCTATGCAAGTATCAAGACCATCAAAACCATTGACCAATCATTCATGACAAGCTTGGAGATCTATTTACAACAATCACACATAGTTTTCAAGATTTCTCCCACACAGAAAAATGTGCATACATAACAAGCTAAACTTGTAAATGCACTACGTCATTAGTACAAAGATACTAGGCCAAACTCATATGTGATATACACAACACAAGCGATCAAACTTTTTGGAGATTTTTCAATTTTTATGAGTTTTTGAATTTTTGAACACACTCAAAAACAGAACAAATAAAGTAAGATCAACAAAATAAAACTTGTAAAAGAAACATGCTATAAACTGGAAGCAATGACACAAATTGAATTATGCATGTCATGATGCATGAACCTATGACCCTAAACATTGGAAGTATTAATGCATGGACATAGGAAGTGATCATGCATAAGTACCCTTCTGCACCCACACTTTACGAGTGTTTTGGGTGAGAGCCTTAGATAGCGGGATACGATCAACATAACTTTCAAACCTCAAAGTGAAGCTAGCAAGGCATAGTGATATGTTCTTCAACATCTCCATAACGTCTCCAATGGGATGTCCCTCACTATCTCCCTTTGGTTTTTTCTATGAAATTTCTTGGCCTCGCATAGAGTCAGCCTTCTTGAGTGCATGAAGCTTGAAACAGTTAGGCCTGGTATGCCCTTGTGCGCCACAATGATGACACAGATGCTTTACTTGAGACCCCCCCTTTGATTTTTGGGTAATGACTTCACTCTTTCCTTTGGTCTTGCACCAATGGTTCTCTTTACTATAGTAGGGTCTCAATCTCAGACTTCACTTCTTTGAGTTTCTCTTCATTCTTGGTTGAAACAAACCTTACTTCCTTCCTGGGTTCGCTACCTTTTTTCTCTGGTATAGCCTAAACCGGTCTTATCATGTGAAGATTTTTTAGAAGACAGCACATTGTCAAGTTTCTTGGTGGAGATGCGCTCAACCTTGACATTAGCTTGAATAATTTCAAGTTCAAGAAACTTGATCTTAGAGTAAGCTTCAACCAACTCTCCCTTAAGTCTTTCCACTTCACACTTTGCTTCCTTGTGTTGCACAAGTATACACCTATGCTCTTCTTCAACCTTTTTCATCTTTTTCACAGCAAGATTCACAACTTTGGCGTATTTGCCACAATCTTCCCACAGAGAATCATATGCTTCTTGTAGGTTGATTTCCCCTTCATTTTGGTACACGTCTTCATCTTCCAATTCTTCAATTTCCTCATCCTCAGAAAGATCACCAAGTTCATCAACCAAATTGCTCAAATCATTCTTAGAATCAACGGAGGCAATTGTCATGAATGCTCTATAGTTTCCTTCACTGTCACATTCTCCTTCCGTGTCTGAATTTAAGCTGTCAGAATCACTAAGGGTAGTGGCAAACACTTTGCCCTTCCCTCTCAAATAGTTGGGACACTCCTTCTTGAGATGTCCACGGCCATTGCATTCGTAACACACAATTCCTTGAAGGGATTGAAACTCCTTCCCATCTTTCTCCTTAAACTCCTTCCTATCACCCTTGGAGGATGAAAACTTTCCTTTGCTGAATGGCTTCCCACTGTTTTTCATCTTCAGAAATTTTCGGAAGTTCTTTGCAAGGAATGCTACCTCCTTTCCACATCATCTTCTTCGGAGGATTCATCCATTCTCTCGGTGATGGTTTTGAGAGTAAGAGATTTGCTCAACTTATGAGAAGGCAGTCCCAGCTCATATGTTTGGAGAGATCCAATGAGCTCTTGGATTTTGATCTTATCCAAATCTATACTTTCTTCTATAGCTGTGACTTTTGCTCGAAAGCTCTCTGGTAAGGACCTCAAAATCTTTCTCACCACCTTAGCATCCTCAATCTTCTCTCCGAGATTGAGTTTAGCAATTACGATTTCATTGAGCTTCTCATAGAATGAATCGAAAGACTTATCGTCACCCATCTTGAGCTCTTCAAATCTGGTGGTAAGCATCTGGAGTTTTGTGTCCTTAACTTTCTTGGTACCCCTATAGGTAGTCTCAAGAATCGTCCAAGCTTCCTTGGCAGTCCCCACATGCGATATCCTGTGAAACACATCAGTAGACACACCATAGAATATAGCGTTAATAGCCTTACTGTTTGCATTTGCCAATGCAAGAGTTGCCTTGTCCCATTCGGACTTGGCTGTCGTGGGTTTAACATACCCATTCTCAACAGAGTCCTATACCGACTCATCTATATCACACAAAAAAGCCCTCATACAGACCTTCCAAAATGCATAGTTGCTTCCATCAAAGAATGGTGGAGCATTAAGCGATTGTGATCGGTCCATCACAAAAGGGTCAAGGATCACACTCAGGTAATAAAACCATAGCGAGTGTACCTACTTTGATACCAATTGAAAGCTCAAAAATGTATTAAAACACAAGAGTTATTTAGACCCCCAAATTAAAAATTACGGCTCAATAGATTTTACTCTAACTTGTACTAAGTATGGAATAGGGTAAATGCGAGCGGATAAATAAATAAACTACTCTAAGCCATATTCAATATAACACATCAGTAATATAAAAGCTAAAAGAGTAGGGAAGAAGAATGCAAACACAAGATAACACGCCGATGTGTTATCGAAAAGGAAACTGAAGTACTCGGCGTAAAACCTCTCCACCACCCTCCAAGCTGTAATCGATCCACTAGACAATCAGTTGGGATACATGGGTTAGCAAGAGACCCTCCAAGCCTAATCTACCCGATGCACCTAAGTCCTCCAAGCTCCTACTCCAACAAGGCTTCTCGGAACCGTGTCTTGTCTAGCTCTCCGGATCCCATAATACGCCCGATTGCATCCGCCAGAGCCTAGCTTCTTCCAATGCTTCCCAGTAGCACTAAAACCTCACTAAACATTTTGAAAGTGTGTGGTAAGTGTTTGGGCTATCAACCTCTCAATGGTATGAAAATGGAGAGGGAGGAGTTGAGGAAAATTCACAAGCAATTATGTAGAGAATTATGGGTATAACAATCTCTAACTCTCTAGGTTTATGGCTAGGGTTTTCTCTCAAAAGCACTCCTCAACATCTGTGAGTAATGTGGTTATATATAGTGTAGGTACAGAAAGTGTGTTTTAGAAATGACAATCTGGCAAAACAGAATGTTTCGCAGGTGTCTCGCGAGAAGGCCTTACCCGTGAGATGCTCGCGAAAACCAGCTATCTCTATTCTATCCTGACTCTTTGCATTCCAGTCATGTGTAAGGCACATGCATCACTTCACGGGATGCTTACTCACGAGCTACCCGCAAAAACACTTCAGTCTTTAATTTGCCTTGAGTCTTCACACTCTCTCTCTTTCACACACAACCCTTACAAATAAATCCCACATGAAATACAGGATACAAAAGATTGAACAGAATTATAACCAAATTTGGCACAAAATTAAAGCCAACAAAACACATAGTTGTAAATTACAATTTTACAAAACATATCAGCCAAACTATCATATGACCATATCTACTTGACATCAATATCGGCACTCTTTTGGAGCTTATGTGTATAAAAGAAATTTGGTGCAGTATGCTTGGTTCTATCGCCCTTGATATAGCCTCCTTTAATTTGAGTGATACAAGTGGCATTATCTTCGTATAATATCGTTGGAATATTTTTGATTGATGATAATCCACAGTTCTCAGGAATATGTTGAATTACCGATCTCAACCAAACACATTCATGACTCACCTCATGAATTGCCATAATCTTCGCATGATTTGAGGAAGTAGCAGAAATTGTTTGCTTAAAAGATCTCTATGAAATAGCAGTATTTCCATAAGTAAATAAATATCCTATTTGTGATCGGCCTTTGTGTGGATCAGAAAGGTAACCTACATCAGCATATCCAACTAACTATGGATTTGATCCATTTGGATAAAATAGTCCTAAATCAGTTGTCCCACGAAGATAACGTAATATATGCTTAATTCCATTCCAATGTCTTCAAGTTGGTGCAGAACTATACCTTGCTAGTAAGTTAACTGCAAATGCTGTATCAGGTCTTGTGTAATTTGCAAGATACACCAAAGCACCAATTGCACTAAGATATGGTACTTCAGGGCCAAGAATTTCTACATCATCTTCTTGTGGTCAAAAAGGATCTTTCTAGACGTCAAGTGACCGACCCACCATTGGAGTGCTCAAAGGATGAGCTTTATCCATGTAAAAATGCTTTAGGACTTTTTTTGTGTACGTTGATTGATGAACAAGAATTCCATTTGGAAGATGTTCAATTTGCAGGCCAAGGCAAAATTTTGTCTTACCAAGATCTTTCGTCTCAAATTCATTCTTTAAACAATTTGTTGTTTTTGTTAACTTTTCTGGAGTCCCCACAAAATTTAAATCATCAACATATACTGCGACAATATCAAATCTAGATTCTAATTTTTTTTATAAAAACGCATGGACAAATTGGATTATTTTCAAATCCTTCTTTCAAAAGATATTCACTGAGGCAATTATACCACATGCATCTGGATTGCTTTAACCCATATAAGGATCTTTGTAGCTTGATAGAATACATACTTCGGGATGTAGGATTATATGTTTCAGGCATTCTATATCCTTCTGGAATTTTCATGTAGATATCATTATCTAATGATCCATACAGATATGTTGTAACAACATCCATTAATCGTATATCCAAATTTTCTTTTTCTACCAAGCTAATCAAAAATATGAATGTAATTGCATCCATTATAGTTGTAACGTCCCGTCAATTTATAAAAAAAAAAAAAAAAAAAAAAAAAAAAAAAAAAAAAGAGTAAGGTCAGATTTTTGGTTTCCCACGTGCCAAGCCCCACCTAACCCCACTACCCACCACTCCTTTTTCAATTCCCCCTTATCTCTTTGACCGGCTCCTTTCTTCTCATTTCCTTCTTTTTCTTCTTTTTCATTTCCCTGTCTGGCAGCTTCTCTTCACTCCTTCAAACTCTCTTGCCGGCACCTCCATATCACCATTTCCACCATCATTTTTCCGGCAAGATCACTGGAAAATTCTTGGGAACCCATAAATACCATCACATCCTTTTTTTGAGGTAAAAATTTCTCACATTTTTGGTGGGTTTTGCACTTTTGCTTGAGGTTATTTTTATCTAAGCTTTAACAATGATACCCATGTGATTTATGAGCATTGGAAGTGATATTTATGTGTTTTTATGTATGGGTTTAGTATTGATGGAATTATTTGATGTGTGGGTATATATTTTGTGCTATTGATGACTACTTAAGGTTTATGTATGGTGGAAAACTTAGGGATTTTAAGTTATAACATGTGATGGTTGGTAAATTTAATTTTTCCATTGCCATTGGGTTTATTTGGAGTTAGTTGAAGTTCTAAATTTCTTATCTTGAAGGATATATTGATTTTGCTTTCATGGGTCTCTTAATGATGTAGTGTAAATTTTATGGAAGCTAGTCATAATGTTGGAGATAATATTAAATGGGTTAACTTTATAAATTGGAGTTTATGCCTTGTGAATCAATTTGTTGAGAAACTATGGAAGTGGAATATATTATTATTGATGAGGTTAAATACTAGGCTTGCCTAATTAAGTGATTATTTGGCAATTCCTAAATTGTAGCTAAATACAATTTTAAGCTTTATGCTTATTGTGTTAGGTTTGCTTGATATTATTGAGGTTCTAGCTAATCTCCTTTGGAGCTTGGAGAATTAGACTTTTTGTGGGTTGCAAGGTAAGTAGCTTTTTAATGGGATTTTTGAAAATAACATAAATGTTGTTTTTGGGTTAGACACACTTTTAGAAACTACCTATGGAAATTATATTTTCCTAAAAACTATTGTGTCGTAACCTTAATATATATACATGATTATATATGGAAATGCATCATATTTGGTATTGCATTTAGGGAAATGCATGAATGGTTGATATGGAAAAATGAGCATATTTTATTTAATCTTTGATAAGAAAATCATTGATTTTATGGTGTATTGAAAAATTTAAAGATGCTTACCTTGTCTTGTATTATTTGGGAAATTGTTAGAAAATCTCTTGACAAGAATGAGGTTGACAACCTTACAGACTTTGTAGAAGTTAGATTATTTAAGGTTTCTGAAACTACCTGGATATGAACTATGTGTTTCAAAGTAATGTAACCTGTGAGTTGTTATAACACCACGCCATGTGTGATTTCCCGGTGATCACCCGATTTGGTTTCCATGGTCTTTGTGACAACGAAATCAGATCTAGGTCAGTGCCCTTTTACTTTGGATGACGCGTTCTTCCCTACTGTCCATGGGGGGAAGAGGTTCCTTGATTGTGTGTGGGTGAGGCTGCTGCCCATGAGGCCAAGAGACCACATGCAAGAGAGGTCCTATTTGACGCTCTCTCTCTGCTGCCCATGGGGGGAGAGAAAAACCTTGAGGGTATGGGCGAGGCTGCTGTCCATGGGGCCAAGAGTCTGCATACCAGAGAGGACAATATCATGACAATTGTGAATGGGTGGATCCCCTGACCGGTCTATGTGGTAGTATGGTAGATTTGTGATAAAATTACCGTATGTAGATTTTATGGCTTTGGAAATTATATTGTTAGTACTCACAGATTATAATATATAGTTTCATGGTATTATTTTGAGAAACTTTATGTTTCATCATTTAATCATTCTTGTTACATTATTATTGAAAATGATATTGCAGTATTCAGTTAGCAATTTCCCAAACTAAAACATGTTTTGTAAACTGTTCATTATAATGAAACTTGCATTTCCCCCACTCCCATTAATTATGCTACTTATTGGGCGTTAGCTCATCCCACCCTTTAACAGTTTTTCAGATTCCTTAGCTATACCTTGGTTATGGAGCTTACTTCCTTAGTGATGATTAGAGTGCTATCTTAAATTTGGAGACTCTTGCTGTAAATGGTTGGTGACTCGATCTTGCTATGTTCAACGAGACCTTAATTAATTCTATTGGAGGTTGGTTACTTGAGGTTTGTTAACCTCAGGCATGGTAGGCATAGACTTGATATTAAGATTCCTTATTCTTGATAAGATTGTGACTTTGTGTAATCCAAGAGTTTTGTAGTATATATTCATGTATTATGTGGAGACACATGATTTTTAGTTATTGTTTGTAAATGTGTTATAGAGCTCTGACTTGTAATGTGGAGATTTATGGTTATATATTCTTATCCTGTGGAAATGAAAGGAAAACAAAGATCTCCTATAGTTTGGTTTTCCAAAAATGAAAAAATCTACAGATACCTTTGAAATGTATTTCTCATGCTTTGGACCCCTTTGGGTTTGGGGCGTGACAATAGTAGCATATGTTTCTTCATAATCAATACCAGGTCTCTGCGAGAAACATTATGCTACATGTCGCGTTTTGTACCTTATAATTTCATTTTTCTCATTTCGTTTACGCACAAATACCCATTTGTATCCAACAGGCATTACACCTTCAGGTGTACGGACTACAGGCCCAAAAACTTCACATTTAATTAGTGAATTTAATTCTGCTTGAATCGCTTCTTTCCACATTGGCCAATCATTTATACGTCGACATTCATCGACGGTTTGTGGTTCATATTCATTATCATTACTTCTGGTGATATCAAGGGCAACTTTATATGAAAATATGTTGTCGACAACAATTTTATTTCTATCCCATATTTCTCCTGTATACACATAATATATCGAGATCTCGTTATTTTCAAGTACCTGGTCCTCTTCAAGGGATAACTCATCTGGAAGTTCATTTTCAGGAGATTTTTGTTCATAAATTTCGAATAGATTAATTATTTTGTGACCTATTTCCTAGGTATAGCCTCTTTAGTGGTTGCGACTTATTTTTCTTGTACTTTTTTCTTCCAAGGAATTTTATCTTTAACACTGACAGTCTTCCACGCTTTAGGTGTAGCTTTGATTCATTTGCTATTGTATTAACTGATTGTCCTACAGGGACTTCCACCCGTGCTAGAGAATTAGTAGCTGGAATGTGAGATTTTACTATTTTCTTATTATCGGTGAATACATCTGGTAATTGATTTGTAATTCCTTGCAAATGAATAATCCTTTGAACTTTTAGTTCACATTGATCGATTTATATGAGGATCAAGATGAGATAACGTTGAAACATTCCAAATAATCTCACATTGTGCTTTAGGGAGCGACTTTTCTCTCCCTAATGGTGGGAAGATTGTTTCATTAAAATGACAATCCTCAAAATGTGCCTTAAAAACATCACCAGCTAGAGGTTCAAGATATCTAATGATAGATGAGAAATCAAAATCCATATAAATTCCAAGTCTACGTTGATGACCCATCTTAGTGCATTGTGGGGGTGCAATAGGTACATATACAGCATAACCAAATGTGCACAAGTGAAAAATATTTAGTTGTTGGCCAAGTACAAGTTGCAATGGTGAGAATTTGTGATAAGTAGTTGGTCTAATGCGAACTAATGATGCAGCATGTAAAATAGCATGACCCCAAGCAAAAACTGGTAATTTTGATTTCATAAGCAAAGGTCGAGCAATAATTTGAAGTCTCTTGATAAGTGATTCAGCTAAACCCTTTTGGAGTATGTGTATGGGCAACAGGATGTTCAACATCAATTCCAATTGACATGCAATAATCATCTAAAGCTTGAGATGTGAATTTACCAGCATTATCTAAACAAATTTTCCTAATTGGATAATCAGGAAATTGTGCTCGCAACCTAATTATTCGAGCAAGAAGCCTAGCAAATGCAACATTTCTAGTAGAAAGTAGACACACATGTGACCATCTGGTTGATGCATCAATTAAAACCATAAAATACTTAAATGGACCACAAGGTGGGCGTATAGGTCCACATATATATCATCTTGAATTCTTTCTAAGAAAGATGGACATTCAACAACAATCTTTGAATGTGATGGTTTGGTAATTAATTTACCTTGAGAACATGCACTACAGAGATAATCACTAGGTAAAAGAATCTTCAGGTTCTTTAAAGGATGTCCGTGAGAGTTTTCAATAATTCGACGCATCATTATTGATCCTAGATGTCCAAGACGATCATGCCAAAGCCTAAAAACCTTTAGGTCTGAACACTTCTGGTGTATTGCAACATTTGTTTCAACTATTCTCATTGTAGTATAATATAACCCAGAAGAGAAAATATGCAGTTTTTCTAATATGAGCTTCTGGCTCGATATTATTGAAGTAGTATAAAGAAATTCTTCATTACCTTCGTTATTGGTTTCAATAGGATAACCATTATAACGTATATCCTTAAAGCTGAGTAAATTTCTTCTAGATTTAGAAGAATACAAAGCATCGTCAATACAAAGTTTTGTGCCATTTGGCAACATAATAATCGCTCTTCCAAAGCCTTCAATTAAGTTTGATGAATTTGATATGGTATTGACATTGGCTTTGCATAAAATTAAATTTTGAAAATATTTCTTATCTTTAAGAATCATATGAGTTGTTGCACTGTCTGCTAGACAAAATACTTTACTAGTCATCTTGGAATTAATTTTTACCTGTAAGACCCATGCCACTTTATATATGCAAAACATAAATTAAACTTTATTACTTTAAACGTAAATAAAACATATCAAAATAAAAATACTTATTATAATGTGATAATATAGAAAAAAAAAATTAATTGGTATGGACATTTCCATCACCAATCAAGTTATCAATTTTTCCATCATCCTTAAAGAAATTAGAGACATCAAGATGAGTCATATCAATTCCATTTGAAAGATCAAGATAATTCATAGGATCTTCAAAATCATTATAATCAACAAAGTTTGTTTCAATTCCTTTCCCTTTTCTTTTATGGAGGCTTGGTATAGATCTATCAAATGTTTAGGAGTATGACAGGTACATGACCAATGACCTTCCATACCACACCAATAACACTTATTTTCATGGCCCTTTGATGGTTTATTCTGTAAACCCTTGCCATTTTTATTCTTCTGATGGTAAGGTGTGTTATTCCTTTTTGAATAATTATGATTACTGCACTCTTTATATTGGTTATTCCAACCACGTCCACATTCACACCCACAATCATTATTTCCTCCATGTTTTTCAAATGAGGTTTCATTCGCTTCAGGGAATTAGGTATAAATGACTGGGTGAGATTGATGGCTTTTTTTTTTAATAGCAAAAGCTCATTGTCTTGTTCAGCCACTAGAAGACTATTAGTTCAGAATACTTTTTTGAACTTATGCTCTTAAAATTGCTGCTGTAAAAGCACATTTGAGGCATGGTAACATAATTTAATTATGGGCTAATTTTAAATTGTCAAATTATAAATCACTTGCAATTTTGGATTATTGCAACTTCAAGTGCACATCATATTGAGCTTTTACAATGATCAAGTTCTTTTGGAATTTGTATTTCTCCCACAAATTTATGGGATCTTTTATTATAAAGTACTCACTTTTCATGGAGATGACGGCAAATAAAAATCATTGTTTTTACATGATCCTACTAGGATTCATGGTTGCCATCCATAATAATATCTCCAGGATTTATAATATCAACATGGATCTCATCAAGGATCCTTGATACATAATTAGTTTATTAATTTATATCCAAAATTAATAGACATGTGTTACATGTAAATTTAATATGCTTAAGATAAAAATAAAAATAATCTTCTATTTAGCAAGAAACCAATAAGATTATAATCCATTAAGTAAACACTAAAAATTTTAAGCATAAAATAATGTGATGACAAATAGGATAATTATTAATTCTTAGAAAGAAAACTTACAGTGAGTTGAGCAAACTACACAAATAATCTTTGATGTTTGAAGAACAATATGAGTACAACTTCCTTTTCAAAATTAGGTAGAAACTGATAGTTTTTAGACCCCTTAAAACACAATTGAATTAACCTAGGTAATTAGCCAAGTTGTTACTTAGTCCAATTTAACAAATCTAGGTTATCACAATCATAAAAATCATATCATGTAAAGCAGCGAAAAGATAAATAACACACAGATATGATCACCCAGGAAACCAAACTGGTAAAAACCTGGGGAGGATTTAACCTAGCTATCCTCAAGGTAAACTCGAATCCACTATCTTGAAAAAATCGAAGTTCATACAATAAGACTTACAAGCCCCCACACTCGACTTCTTATTGCTACCCACCAGTAGAATTTACTGACACGACCACGTGCAAGCTCCGAATCCATGGACTCCTTCTTTCTTGGATTCACCACCAGATACAAGCACACCCGCTTGTGTTTTCTTTAAACTTCAATGGCAGCAACCGAGTTGATCATCAAGGTGTAGTTAAAATCTCCTCCTTGAAAACCCTAAGTTTGTGTAAAGGAAAGCTCCTCTAGATCTCATAAGAGATTTATACAAACAGCAATATGAGCAACACTAAAACGTGGCTAGGGTTTGCCTTTTATACTTAGGACAAATTAGAAAACCCTAAACGTTTTAAACAACTAGGGCTGAGCTGGAAATCTACAGAAAAACGCATTCTGCCCAAGAAAGTTTTCTATTCAAAGACAACAAACTGTGCATCCCTCAATGCTCTTTACAATGAGCAATTATTCAAGAAGCTCATAGGGGAGGTCTTGCTAGACACTTTGGAAGAGACAAAACTCTAGCTCTTGTGCAAGAAAACTTCTATTGGCCCAAGTAGACCCATGATGTAATGTCTCTTGTGAGAAGCTATAAAACTTGCCAAATTGCTAAAAGTCACAGTCAAAACACCGAGTTGCACACACCATTACCAATTCCCAAGGCTCCATGGGAAGATGTTAGCTTAGACTTTGTTTGATGAATTTGACTAAATAACAATTCTTGTTAAACATAAAGTTTAACAAGAATTGTTAAATTATGTTTAATAGGCTTTGTTTTGGGTTTGCCTCGAACTCAAAGAAACAAGGATTCTATTATGGTGGTAGTTGATCAATTTTCAAAGATGACTCACTTTGTTCCTTGTAACAAAATTACAGATGCATCTTCTATTGTTGATTTGTATTTCATAGAAATAGTCAAGCTTCATGGTGTTCCAAAAACTATCACTTCTAATAGTGATTCAAAGTTTGTAAGTCATTTTTGGCGTACTCTTTGGAGGAAGCTTGGAACTACACTGCAATTCAGCTCTTCTTACCATCCACAAACAGATGGACAAACTAAAGTTGTGAATATAAGTGTGGGAAATCTTTTAAAAAGCTTTGTGGGGAAGAACATTAGACAGTGGGAACTTCTTTTGGCCCAAGCCGAGTTTGCATATAATTGATCCACTAGCCAAACTACTGGTCTTTTTGAAGTAGTTTACGGCCTTAATCCTACTAGACCACTTGAATTGACACCACTTTCTGTTACCAAGAATTTCAATGGTGATGTTGAAGAAAGAGCGAAGGAAATAAAGAAATTACATGAACAGGTCCAAAATAAGATTGGGAAGCAGAATGAGAAAATTGCAAGCAAGCAAATAAGCATTGAAAACCGCAACTTTCAAGGAAGGTGACTTGGTTTGGATTCATCTTAGGAAGGAAAGGTTTCCCTCCAAAAGATCTTCTAAGTTGAAACCTAGAGCTGATGGACCTTTTAAGGTGTAGCAACAGATTGGTGAAAATGTTTACAAGATTGATCTGCCTGAAGATTATAGTGTTTCAGCAACCTTCAATGTATCTGATCTTTCTCCTTAGTATGAAGATCAAGAAGACCAAGTGGACCTGGGGGCAAGTCCTTTTCAAGCAAAAGAGTATGACACTAGAGTGTCCTAAGATCTAGCAAGCCCAACCTGATGTCAATCCATGCCCAAAAGCTTTCCTTGAAGATCAGAATAACAACCCATTATTATAAAACATTTTTATTATTAATTAAGTCAAATTGTCTTTATTTAGTGTCTCCTAGGATGAATCAGACTTTATGTTTTCTTTCTCCTTGGCAGACAAATACTTTATTGTGTTTCTAAGTTCCTAAGAGTCATATCTGACTTTGGTCAGGTTAAGTGAATGTATTTATTATTATTTTTGTTTTCCTATGCTTGGGGGGCTGTTCCAAGCTCTATTTAACCCTTTGGCTGAATCAAGTAAAATTCAAAATGTATTTTCAGAATTAAAAAAACCTTTTTTTTTCCAGAAGATGGATTTCTTTTAAATTATCTCTTATCTTTTGGGTAGATTCCTTTGGGTGGCAAGTATCAGTTTCTATATCTCTTGAGTGGTGTTAATTTGTATCCCATAGAGTGTTGAGCCAAAATATTTCTGTATCCTTAGTCAAATTCATTTGGGTGGTGTTATCTGTATCCCTTTGGGTTTACTTTTATGGTGAGCTTATCTATTCTTTAAATTATTGAATGTTTTTCTTATCTCATAAAACCAAAAAATAAAAAAATATATTCATCCAGCCTATTTCCATTTATCATATCAGTTAAGTTTAGGTTGCCCCTTACAAATCTGGTATCATGAGGTAAAGCGAAAATAGAGATCAAACTTAAGATCTTCTACTTTGATACCATAATAAAATACAAATTGTTCAAAAGCTTAACCTATTGGAAATTGTAAATTTAATCATTTAACTATAATAATTCTAACATTAACCATAATTCTATCATAGCTTTTGTTTATTAAGTTTATTAATGAAATTATGCCGTTTATCCTTAGAATAAATAAACTATTAATGGGTAAAGGATAAGGGAATAAGTAGGGCTGTAAACGAACCAAACCATTTATGAACAACTCGAGCTTGGCTCGATAAAAAGCTCATTCATGTTCGTTTGTTTACAAATAAGCTAAGCTTGAGCCTTAGTTTTAGGCTTGTTTGATAAACAAGCAGAGCTCAAGCAAAAAAAAATTGTTCATGAACAAGCTTGTGAACATTTGGGCTTGATACAAAACATGCCGAGCTTAGACTCGTTTATAGCTTGATATATGTTTACTAAATAAACTCATTATTATGATATTACACATATGTTTTGGAATATTAAATTATAGCTTGTTTATTCATATATGTTTTGGAATGTTAATTTATTTAAATTTGTGACAATTATAGTTGCACGAATGACAAATGTGGATATAAAAATTGTATTTTGAACAATTACTCAAGCTATAGACAGTGAATGATGATGGATGGATTTAATTATGTAAAGTTGTAATTTAAACAATTTCCTATCACGAGTGTTAGAAGCATGATAAAATGAGTATATTATTTTATATTTATATATATATATATATATATATATATATATATATATATATATATATATATTTGTTTACTTGATTTTTGGTGATATAAGCATTTGATGATGCAATTTTTTTGGATCCCAAGCTAAAAAGCTTGACTTAAGCTCAAGTGTGAGCTTGATATTAAGCTCAAGCTTGGCTTGACTAATTAATCAAATCAAGTTGAGCCGAGCTCAAGCTTTTTGGCACTCTCACGAGCTCGAGTTCAAACATTGTTTTTAGGCTTGTTTCAAGCTCAAGCCACGCTTGAGCATTTGATTTTTATTGACAAGCCAAGCTCAAACACACACTACTTGATAAAGCTTGTCTCGTTTACAGCCCTAGAATAAGGCGTAGACACGTAGTAAATATGATCATCTTTTATGCATCTTTTGTTTTCACCCAAAAAAAAAGGGGGGGGCTAATGCACCATCTCCACACTATTGAAGATGATAAAGCATGGTCTTATAACATCTGGAACTTTTTAGAATAGGACAAATAAATTATACCATCATGCATAATGAATTTATGCTTTAATTGCATTTTTTTAATGGCTGTACATTGAAATTTCTAATAGTACAGTGTTTAATTTGAAACTAAACTTAAATTATGGTATTTAAAATGTAATTTACCACAAATTAAAAAATTACTTCTTGAAAAAACAATCCCAAAAGGGCCTTATTTTCCCTGTTTTGGTCGAGCAAAGGTTCTAATTTGGAGCCTTTCTGGGCCGCTGGCCTAATTTACACTAACTTGGGCCACAAATTTTAATCAACTCTAAAATATTGCTTGCCAATATTTTACAGCCAATACTTGGATTGGATTATTGCCTATTGGATATACTTTTTCTTAGTAGGAAAAATGAATAAAAAATTTTAACCTCTCATGGATGGACAGTTCTTGTGGTATTTGAATGATACAATGAAAAGTACGTTTGATTTTGCAAAAATATTGCATTTGTTTCTGCCTTCTGGTATGAGTATGAATAGTTTTGCCCTGTAGGTCCACAGCCATTCTAACTCTTCTTGTTAAAGATGGCCAAAAGAATATATATAATTTTAGTTTTCGGGAAAAAAAAATAAAGAATATAAATGTTTTAAATAAAGATTTTAGTTTTCGGTCTATTTGATCTACTTTGGTCCATTAAATTTATTTCGGTCTACTTTGGTCCAATCGGTCCATTTTGGACTAAGTGGGCCTTTTTCAGAGGATTTGGGTCTTATTTTTTTTGTTTTTTTATGAGATCTGGGCCTTGAATTGATTTTTTTATTCGGTTGTCTTATGAGTTTTTGGCTCAGAAAAAGTTTTTTTCCTTTAATTTTTGGGTTGAAAAGTAAAAAATTTTATTTTATTTAGACCAATCTCTTTAGTTTTAGGCTAAAAAAAACAAAATAGGCAGAAGAAATTAAAAAATAAGGCATTAAAAGGAAATAAAAAAGATAAATATTCAAGTTTCAATAATATAGGCATTATACTTATATTAGGAAACCAAATGCTACAATTATAAAAATATATAATAGTTTAAACTTAATATAATATGTTACATGCGCTCCATGGAATGAGGGTATATATTTAATTATTTTAATATTCTTGGATATGTTCAAATTAGTCAACCAATTATGGTATATATATATATATATATATATATATATATATATATATATATATATATGTATATATGTATATATATTGAAAGTCATTTTAATAATATCATCTCCATTTATATAAAATAATATTAAATTACTCTTTTTTTTTAATTAAATTACCATGTATTGTCGTTGAATGCATAAAAATAGAAATACTTTTAAATAACATATGCACTATTTAACCTATAAATTATATCTTACATTTTTATAAAATAATTATATTACATTTTCTTACACGTCACGTGGATTTGTGACTAGTTTAAATAATTCTCATCCACCCTTTTAAGACTTGTAGCAATAATGTTACAACTCATGTTATTTAAAAATTATTAAGATGCTCATAATTTATATGTTGTAAAAAACAAAAGGCAAAAATGTACATTCAAATTTCAAATAACAAAAATAACATGGACTAATTAACTAATATTCCATTAAGAAATAAAAAATAAAACAATACTAATAGCTTATATATTGAGAACAGTCATACTTCTTCAAAAAAAAAAAATTAATATTGGAAAGAATCTGGAATTATTTATATTATCATTAATCTTTATTTATTGGGTAACTGGATGTGTTAATTATTCCAAATGTATTTATCATAAGATTTCCTCCACAGGAGTGGCAATCAATGGAGCCACCAGGTTTGAAAATAAGATGGTATCCCTGTATGTATGTAGGTGTCGGTGATAGGACGGTCGTTGGGCTATCAAATCTTCTTTTTCAACATATGTAGCTGCGGACGGACCACTCTATATGACTCACTGTGTTTTATCCTCCTACCTATTGACTATTGTGTTTGTCTTGTATTTTCAGCAATAGAATTTCTTGTACTAAGATCATGGTTATAGTACAAAAAGAATCATGCCCAATTGCATTGGTGTCAAATTTAATAGACCTCTAGACTCTAGTAAACCAAAAAAAAATGGAAGTATTAGTGTATTACCCTATGTGAAAACACTATTTTGCCGTACTACTGAGAAGGCTTTCTTTTTTTGCTGAATGAGTAAGTTTTATTAACAAAACTACAAGCTAATCCAATGTACAATCAAATTATGAACAAGCAGAACTTAACAACAGCAAAAAAAAATACAACTTAGTGGAATATAACAGGTAGCCTTATTCTCTAAGTGATTTATTTGGCTTAACAGTGTTAAGGATCCATTTGGTTAGATGTTTTGGGAGTTTAAAAAAGCATTTTCAAAACCCAAAAGGGCCAAAACTATGTTTTGCAACTACAACTCCTCATAGTTTTTTCAAATGCTTATTTTAAACTTAAAACACCATTTTCCAACAACTTGTACAAACACACCCTAAGCCTCCTTTCTAAATTATTGTTAAGGACACTCTCCATCTACCACAAAAGACTCTGTTCTTAGATTGAATTCTTCACCCCTTTATAAAACTCAATTCAAGCTCAGTTCACATCCAGTCTTGATCATTTTATTTTATTTTTGGATTCCCAATCTGATCATTTGTGGCATTGCATCCTTATTTTTTATATGACCGTCAAGAACTAATATTATAAATTTCTGCAGCCAATGTTAGCTTCCAAAGAATGACTCTGAAATTGTTTCCCTGAAATCTTTGATTCCCCATTGATTGACCTCCTTCCAAAGAATAGTCTTTTAGTCAAAGAACACTCAAAGAGAGTGTGGTCTGACTGGTCTCTACTCTCAATGAAGTTTCTACATAGCACACATGGAGTGTCTCCACTGTAACCACTTCTGATTCAAGGTTTTTTCTTTCATTTTTTTTAAATACAAATCTAGTGTCCAGCTAGTGCAATCCATTTATAGTGGTCATTGGCTTGAAATATGAGGCCGAAATATATTCACAAGATATGTGCATTAAGAGGTACATGTTAACCTCAGAGGGTTAGCTAAGTGATTTCTAAGGCCTCATGATATCCATGAGATCTTGGATTCAAAACTTCTTACTAGTATCTTGAAACCACCTCCAAGGAATTCGTTCCTAAAATAACTTGGTGTGTGTGGGATAGAAGAACTGCATACACCAAAGGGAATAATTAGATACTCGAAGAAGTTTAAATACCCTCATTTGTCAACAAAAAAATAAGTGAGATATATATTAGTCCCAACCTATTTCAAATAGGCCAAGCCCGCAGGTCCAAAGTTTCCTTGCATTTTGTTGGATTGATGAAGGAGACAAATAGAAGAAGCTTATAGATGTTATTGTCAAGGCAACCTACAAAGGATTATTTTAACCTTCAAGGTAGCTTAAGCACTTGCAAGTTGCAACTTTATAAGCAAATGTTCAGTACTCACTCCTTCACAATACAGTGCACCCTACTTGCATAACATGTAGTGGTTCTCTTATGATTCATTTGCACCACCTAGGTTGGATTCGGGTTCAGGTTCAGGTTAGAAAGCTCAGTTACATGACTTGCATCTTATACCTTGACCTTGAAAGCTGAAGTCATATCCGGTTCCCCAGAAAAGGCAAAGCATTCTAAAAAATTTTACAGCTAGATTTCATGAATTTCCTGGCGCTTTATATCTGCTCGAACAGTTTCTCAATAGACACCAATTCAGCACATCAAGAAAGCAAACACAATACTGTATTTTCATTACTGATTCATGGAAACCAATTGCAGACTTAACAAGAATTTCAATTCTAATTGTACAATAACTATTTGATGTCCAATAAATTAACATTCAAAACTCTACTAGTTTGTTTGGTCACAGCCATTCAAGTCCAGGAACAAATTATTTTTCTTTTCTCAAGTAAAAAGTGAATCGCATGGAGTGAAAATGACACCATCAATTTGCTAGAAAGAATTTTCTATTCTCTCTCCTACTCTCCAATAACTTTCCCTTGATCAATAATCATTCACTAAATTTGAAAAAGGGCTCAATTCACTTTTGTTTAAAAAAACAAGCTCATCTATAAATATTGAAAGAAAAACAATAATATCTTCTTTTGAAACCAGAAGCTTCCAACATAACTTTATGAGACAATCAACCAAATCTATTTCAACTTGCATTAAAAATTTCTCTAAATACATCATACACATACCCATCTGTCCCTTTTAAATGCCCCACAACCCATTATCCAGAAAAGAAATAAAGGAGTCACTACCACCAATATTTTGGTAATCAACCACTAACCCCACCACTGATACTAGAAGAGGAGCACATCCATTCAGCTTTGGAAAATTCCTTCCTGGACTTGACTATGGCAAGGACATCAAGTGCCTCGGGTTTTTTCTTCCAGGCATGAGAAGCACTCCTAGTTTGACGAAACTGGGAAAAAGAATGAACAGTTACTCTGACCTGATTGTTTCTCCATCAAGGAGTTAGAATCTACACTATAAAATACTCATTGTGATGAGTAAAAGCTGGACTAATACAGGAATTTGGGACCCAGAGGCACACAGGGAGTCAAAGACGGGCACGTGCAATTGCACATTATTGTTGGGGTCTATGAAGGGGTGTTTGATTCGGGCTTAACAAGTGTTGGTGCATCCGGTTGATGTGTCCGAAAAATTGCAGAAGCAAGCGATATAGGCATGATGCAGAGAGCCTTGGACTGAAGGAATTGCATGGCAGCTCCTACATCTTCTTCCATCAGCTTTGCTACTTGCTGTTCTGTGCCATCATTTGACCACTTATCCCAAGCTTGTTGATTTGTTCCACCTTCAATGCCCTCACCCTGCATTACACGCATATCAAAAGTGAATACATAAAAGCAACAAACATGAAAATACTAGAGACAGAAGGAGGCAGACAATTTATTGAACCATTTTTAGATTCAGACAAGAATGGCATGTCAAAAACTTTTATATACAACAAAGTAGGTCATGCATAATCAAATGCAAATACTGATTTAATTAATCACCTAAACTGTTAGAATTATGAGCAAATTCACTCTTTCCTAATAACAATGTATTAAAGTATCAAAGCCGATGGTCTTGAGTTCAAACCTTATCTTTAAAATGTTAAAAATCTCAAGTGTTGGGCCGCATTTATTAAAGGGGAGTCTAGGGATTGTTAAAATTATGATTAAATGTTTAAATTCACCATTTTCTAGTAGTTTAAGTTTTTGGGACAATCATTATTTATCAAAATTGAAATACCAATGTATGTTTCATTGTAGGTAAATACCAAACTATAAAATCTGTGCTCGTGGTACAAGTAGGTATCAACAAGCAACAAGAAAAATAATACAAATGAAAGAATACCAAATCAGAAAAACAAGAATTTGAAGTTACAGCTCTTCCAGTTTGTTACCTCAACTGATGAAAGGGGTACATCAGCTACAAGCTGAGCTACTGCACCGGCTCCACCCAATCGACTCATGCTCAAAACCTGTGTCAAAATGTCAATGGAATCAGATATGTATTAAATGAAGAAACATAAACCAACAAGAAAATCAAGAAAAATAAAATTAGTCAATTACAGAATCAAGAAAGTGGTAACAGTTCACATCCTTTCCTATTTAATAATGACCTCATTGCAGACTGAAGATTCTGACACCATAGAAGTTACCTCATGTTTGACATTGTCACTGCTTTATATAAAAAAGGCTTGAAATTCTTCAATAATGTCTGAGATAGTCAACATATTTGGGACCTACCTTGTAATAAAGGCATTCTAAAGACTATGAAAGATTTTACCACTCAATAGTTAGGAAGTTGGTACAGGTTTTTGAAAACAATGACAAGTTCAATAAATGCTCTAATTATGCGTGGAAAAACGGAATTGTTATAGACATCCAGGAGAGCTGTATCTTGTCCAGATTCCTAACAATAATTGAGGCTTAACCAATCTCAGAAATTATTTGAGAAATATTAAAGAATACAGTGGATCTTCTCTAGATAGGAATTTCATTTTGATTTTTAATATCAATACCTTGACTTGGAGCCTTAGAAACTTCACATAGTCCACAATTTCGTCGAGCATTGCTGCCCTATCCGTCTGCACAACATATTATTGGCTATCATTGTATGTAAATATATCTCAAATGCAACACATATTTCTAATATGGCTGAGAGAAAAAAAGAAAAGGAAGTAAAACTTCCTTGAAGTTTTCTTGTGAGGTATATAAAATGAATCATGAATGTCTATAACATCTACAACATTTACAGTTACAGTCCAACTACTAATGATTTTATCTTCCGGCCAATCATCACTAATTTCAAACTGTTAATCACACATTCCTAGAATGCAGTGTTTCACTGCCAACAGATAGTTAGATGTTAATTACCTTCATGGCAATTTGGCACCTAAGAACTATGTCCACCTTTAACTTTACAAGAAAAGAGAGAAAAGGAACCATATCCTGGAAATTTCTTGTGAATTTAATTTCAGTAATCAACTTATGAATCATATGATGATGTTTTAACCCCATTAGTATGAACCTGTAAAACAAACATAACAATTTCGCCAGATAGTCATTAGCATTTTTGGAAAGTTTGCACTGAACTCTTCCTGAAGTCAGGCAGATCATCTCTTCTATAAAGAATGATGCTACCATACCATACGATTGACAGAGCACTCTCTACATGCATATGCAAATTATTCGATTGTGTCAATAGTCAGGGTCAAAACTCGCACATCTGAGCTAGAAATTTTAAACATAAAATCTTGACAAAAGAAGCAAATCATTTTTTTCCTGTAAAAGTATCATTTGGTTAAGACAAGATTGTTTCCAAAACATGCCAAAATAATAACCTAAAAAAACACATTTATGAAAGTGAGCCTCATTAAATTTAAAATGCCTCTCTTTTTCTTTTTTTCTTATCATTAATTGTATTTGCTTATTTAAGTTCTTTATCAATAAGAGTAACTAATCTAATACTTCTCTAAAACCAATTGCAGATAACATTTTTCAATAAATAAAAAGCGAGGCTATAAATAGCTGCACTGAGAAGGCACTAACTTTGTTGGCACTGGGAACCAATTCTTGCAAAGCCTTCATTCTTTCCGCAATTCTTTCCCGACGTAACTGCATAGAAGAGAGAAGCAAAAGTTGGTATGTCATAATGAATTTTTGACATAGATATATTGTTAATATCATCAATATTACTAATATTGTAATATCAATCTTGATACTGTGGAGCAACATAGTAATGCATATTGCTGTAGAATAGGGATGGAATTAACCTTCATTATGTGTCATCACTAACTTCCAATCTTTATTCTTTAACCTTATTTGCTTTTCTTATTTTGTATTTTATATTTATAAACCTCATCTTAACATATAATACCTCAGATTAAAGAGGAACCGTGGGACACCACCATTTGAAATAAATTTAGCATTTTTCAATTACTACAAGCAGTTAGTCAACCCCGTACTTATGCTAACAGTGAAACCACTTTACAGTCTTAACAAAATTCCACAAGTGAATAACAACCAGCTCTTTGAGGATGACATCTTAGAATTATGTTCCATCTTGAATGTGGTGGAAATTGTTGCTTTACTTATACTGATTCTTGAAAAAAATGAAACCTAACATTGAATAGTTCTCTTAAAAACAGCAATCAAATTTACCCGTTCAGCAATACTGTGGGGATCTGTGGCTTGCCCTCGTCTTGCACGCACCCTTGGGCGGATTCCAGGTGGATGTGGTGCAGCAACACCCGGCCCATGTGTTGGTTGGCTATGGAACTGCCATATCAATAATAGAGATTGTGTCAAATAATAAATAATGGTAAACATGAAAAGTAAAATGCAAGAAAATCCACCAAATAAGACCTACAAGCTTCATAAAGCAGAAATTCCAGGAAAGCCATCAACTTATCAACGTGAGAACATTATATATATAATAAAATTCACAGGAGACTCAAAATCAGTTGATTAAAATACATGACGAATCCAAAGGATTGGAAGATACTTGAGTTATTATATTAGCAATTTAACTCTTTATGTGTATAGGGCGGTGTTATTGGTATCATGTAGTCTAGTAATGTTCATGGCCGATCAAAAGACATCCATCCCTAGTTGATTACTAAACGGTTGTCAAATTAATGCACAAAAACTGAAGTATTGTATTCTCATGAAATCTCACATTATTACAAGTCGAATTACTTGTATGCTTCATCATAATATTCCGGTTTATATTTTTTATTCCATTGTGATTTGACATCACGGAATCAATATGATTCTCTCTAGTCATTTCAAAACATTCTTTCAATTATAGATTTTAATCAGGTTCATATAGACATACCATGGTGGACAGCCATCTTAAGGAATCAATAAGCATGTTCATGTTAACTTTTTGGGTAAGATCCCATCACATGGTTACACTAGGAACAAAGAAAAAGCAACAGAACATTTTGCACAAGGTTTTGCCTTGAATTTGAATATGGGGCATCCAATTGCTTTGGAATGACCAAATCCATTATAGGACCAGTCAAATTCAATACAATCTCACACAAGAACATATTCAGCCACTTTCTTAATACTTGACCCAAAATCCCAGCAAAGAAAATGCATTTGCAAGCTAATATAAGAAAAGTTAGTTGCCTTCACATTCAATTCAAATTAAACTAAATTTTGACTCTTTTATTTATATAAATAAAAGTTGTACCAATCAATTAAAAATACTGAAATATTCAAAACTTCAAATTGAAGACCCCAAATTTTGGCAAGGAAGTGCGCAAAATAGTATACACCATAGAGTAGTTTGGCTGAACCAATCTTAAGTCCTCCTTAAAAGTCAAACATTTGGCCTATTCCATTTCCTAGGACTCAAAGAAAATTGCAATATAGTCAACCTAAAAAATGCGCGTGCTCCCACGCGTATTGAAAATTTCGGAGGCGCGTAGAGGGAGCTCATAGTATCATCAACCTTTTTAATAGTGATTGACAATGAATACCACTACAAAGTCCCAAAAGGACCAAAAAGTCCCTCAAAAAGTATATGACATAAAATTTCACAGCCCCACACGCTTAGAAAGCTCACACGTGTAAGAGACCATTCCGTCACTCTCCACTAGAAAAAGAGAGGTCCCCACGCTCCCTCTAAGCGCGTTGAATGCACAGCCAATTATTAAAACTTTTAAAAGCAATAATATTCTTTCATAAATATAACTATTCAACGACCATACCCGTATAAAAGGATTTAAAAGATAAAAAGTATGTTAGAAAATAAATCTCCTTTTTCCGAGTGAATAAAATATATGAATTTGCTTTATGGAATAAAAGAGTGACTATTTTTTAATAATAATATAAAGAATTTGGAATTCAGGCAAAGCACCATTAATTCTTGATTTTTTTTTTTTTTGAAAATTATAGAATTGTTATTATTATTAGTAAAGTGAAAATGTCATATTCTTGTGCAAAGTGAGGATTGACCAAAATGCGAGATGCTTCTTACAAACGCATCGAATATAAACATTACTACAAGACTACAAAACTTTGTACTCTACGCGACACATGACTAGATTGAATCTTTGATCTTTTGTATGGCTTTTGGTAAAACATCTTTTCAAACTCGAATGGGACTAAAGCACCCACCTATTAATTTATTATTTTTAACAAAGTCAATTCCTAGTGAGATTGGAGACTTGAACTTAATTTAATCAGTGAATTGGCACCCACTTTTTCATTATTTTGCTTTTTAACTTATCTTGATTATTTTTTACAACTTTTTTATAAGTAGACCTTTTCAAATACAATTTTATATTTTACCCAACTTTAGGCAAAAAGCCAAATTTCCGCATATCAAACGGACACGGACCCTTTGGTTTGAGTTCTTAAAAACAATCAAAAAAATTTTATTTATTTATTCATGTTTTTGGTTATTCCAATGATACACGATTCATGCTCTTTTAGTTTAACAAATTATAAAATTAATGTGAGATTTTATTGAAAGTTAGTATAATTATAGGTGTTTGGTTGATTGATATTGTGAGACTTTAAAAATGTCGAGATATCTCAATTCCTATTGTTGGAGAGATACAAAATTCACATATTTTGGGTACTACCATATTTTGTAAAGTCTTATATACGTGATTCAATCATCACCTCTCCCTCCCCCGTTACCTACCTATCTCCAAAAAATAAACTAACAATTTTTTAAACTCCTATACCTACCTATCTCCAAAAAAATAAACTAGCAATTTTTAAACTCCTATGTCTTGCACTTACCGGTTAACATTCCTTATTAGGTCATACAAACCATAATGACCGCATGAAGTGGTTTATCATCATTAATTTTACATTAAACACTCAAAATTTTTAAAACTAATACCTAATTTCTTAGAACCTATCGAATTTTATAATCACCTTCCTTAAGAATTCAAATAGAAAGGCCATGAGTCTTTTTAATAAAGTTTTAATAAAAACATTCCAGTGTTTAAATTCTCTTTTATATATATATAAACTAAGGAAAATCTAAAATTCTCGAGAGTCAAATCTTACCAACCGAGCATTACGAAATAAAAAGTTGATGGTTAAAAAAAGAATTTGGGGGGAATTGGGTTCTAAAGTAATTACCTGGTGTAGTTGGGATGGAGGTGGTGCTGTTGGCCGGAGTGACTGAGCTTGCATTTGTCCAAACGCAGGAAACAAACTTGTCATGTGCACCGAATCTCTTTCCTGCCACAACCAAAGTACAAAACACTAAATTCTCCAAACCCCATCATTTTGCAAACATATACTCTTTAACAAAGACCCACCATTATTTTTTTTTTTTTTCTTTTTTATCTTGGTAGATAACGCGTAAAATTAAATTACTAGGAAAACAAGGCAACAAGTTTTCAAATCCCCAGCTACAAACTTAAAAGTGAAGGGAAACATGGGAAGAGTCTTTCACATCTATACCCAAGAGGAAAAAGAAATGGGAATGTCAAATTCACAGCCAGATCACAGTTGAAAGTTTATGAGAGTTTTCACGTAAAACCCGGAAAAGGATTTCAAAATTTATGAGCAAAAGAAAAGGCGAATAATGGCAGTATTTTCTTTTAGCAGCCAAAATATCCAGCTTCCATGGTTTTCCTCACTCCTATGAACCCAGTATTTTCCCAAATATGGCATAAACAATAGTAAAGAGCCCCCATTAATCCCATATTCCCATTCTCTCTTTACACCACAACTTTGTCCTCTCAGACAAGTCCAAAAATGACAACCCAAAAGCCAATTCAAACAGGCAAACAGGTTCATCTCACGAGACCATCACACTCCCCATGAGACACTGAGAGAAAGAGCTCTCTATCAACATGAAAATCCTACCCTCAAACAAATACAAAATGACATGAGAGAGAGAGCTCTAGGGCATGACAATTTTACTTTTACCAAAAAGATACAAATATGACATGTCAAAAACGAGGGTGTGTACCGTGTAGTCCATTCGACACTCCCCACTAGAGAAAGAGAGAGCAAGGACATGGAAGTTTCACCTCAAAGTTACAAAAATGACATGCCATGTTGCTAATCCAACTAAAACCAAGGGACTCGGACTCTCTCAGAGTCAATCTCCAATAATCCAATTGACACTTCCAAGTCCCCAACTCTAGAAAAATAGAGAATGGAATAGGGACAGACAGACAGTTCCACTAACATGACACTTTTAACCTCACACAATTAAAAAAATGACATGCAAATCCTACCACCAAACCAAGACCAAGCTAGCTAGCTCTAGCTATAGCCCAATCCCCACACACACCCAGAAAAGAAAAGAGAGACTTACATTGATTCCATGAGTAGCAGAAGAAGAAGAACCATTATTAATATGACTGTTACTATGATTACCATCAACAACCTCTTCTCTAAACCTCTCCTGCCTCAAAAACCCACCATGCTGTTGTTGTTGCTCTAAGTTCAACCCCAAAGGTGGTGCCATACCCATCCCTAAGTTCATCCCTCTCAACCCGCCCCCACCACCACTCCCGCCACCACCACCACCACCACCACCAGACCCCAACTGCAAAACCATGGGCATGGACCCCACTTCTCCACCTCCATACCCAGCTACTGCTGCTGCTTCACTGGTTGTATATGTAGGCTGCACAGCCAAGATCTGCTCAAAGAAATCATCACCTAAGCCCTCTGGCGGATTGCCCGCCATAATATCTATCAGTATTATCACCCACAAAAAGAAAGAGAATTCCAACCAACGCTACTCTTATACTCTATAAGCCTGTCAGAAACAGTAGGTTTTGCAAGGCTTTGGTATATTTACTAGGTTGTGTGTTTTTGCTATGTGGGTTTGGGAGGGAAGTTTGTGAAGTGATGAAATTAAAGGTGGGGGGGCTATATGGGGTTGGGGAGGCCGAGAAAAAGTGGTGGTGGTGGGTGTTGGGGAAATGGGTGGCAGATCCGGAGCCCGATAACCCGGAAAGTGGATTTGGGGTTCCAAGAAATGGTTTTTCTTCTTTGTTTTATAATTTGGTACTGTCTTAAAAGAAAGAAAGAGAGAGAGAGAGAAGTATGTTCTCTGGTTGTGAAAACGCTCGGTCTTTTAGCTGGGGAGTGGGTTTTTTTTGGCTTCTGGGTCTGACTTGTGAGTGGTTTCTCTGCTGTGTTCTGTCTGTGTGTGAGTGTGTGTTAGAGATATATGGTTTTAAGAGAAAAGAGAGACAGAGACAGACGAATGGGAAAGTTGGATTGTTTTTCTTTTCTTTTTCTCTTTTTTTAATTTTTATTTTATCTGTGCGATGGAGTAACAAATAGAACCACGCGCTTGTAAAGAGCGTGTTGTGTGTTTTTTCTTCAATTATATTTTGCATGGTACAAGTCACGTTTGATGTTAGAGATTTTTAATAACGTTATTTATATTTTTTAATTATATGTGTGGGTGAAAAAGTGTATGAAAATACATGTAATATTATTTAAACACTGAAAATTGTTGTTTAAACAACAATAACAAACGGGTCCTGATATACTTAAGACACGATTGCTAAGAGCATTCACATCTATATAATATTTCCTAAAAAAAAAATTCGTATAATAAAAAATTGTGTAAAATTTATATAGTTTTAAAAAAATGACTCACAATAGTCCATGTATAATTATGTAAATTTACAAATTTTCTATAGTAATTCTATAAATTTACACTAGCATTATTCATTTTATATTTAATTGTTTATTTTTTTTCTTTACGTATTTCAACAATGAAGGAATAGAGTCGACGATGTTTTGTTACGTGTGAAGAAAGAAAAATAATTATAAAAAATCAAGGAAATTAATATTTTAATGAAATATAGTGTAAAATAGATAATTTGATATTGAGTGTTCTAAAAAGTGAGCATGTATAATAGAAAATGTAAGTTCTTATACTAAAACAGACAGAAATTTTTGCACGAGCTGATGTGAATGCTCTAATACTAAGCAAACTTGAGCTAATGCTAACCAAGTTCAAGACTTTTCAAAACTAACCAATTTAGCTTCTAAATCCAACTTGAACCCTAAATCATTACTTATTTTTCTCATCTCTCTCACAGTATTAATCAGAGATCAAGTTGAGCAATTTTAAAAATTCTTGGACTTAACTGGTTTAGCCCAAGGCTTAGGGATGTTAACTTTATTTTACCCTATTTTGTAAAAATCCTGCTGAATTTTTTTTCATATGCAAATATGGTAGGATTTGAGCTAAAATGTTTTAGGAATAAGTAGGATTCAATCCCAAATCTTCTGTCCGAAAACTAAAAACTTCACCAGTTAAGCTAATTAGAACTCACAAATTTCTTTTGAAATTTTTGTTTTTTGTTTTTTTTTTTTTTTTTTTTTTTTTTTTTTTTGTGTTGAGCACTTTTTGACAAGAATTTTTGCTCTTGGGCTAAATAATTTGGACCGCTCTCAAACTAATTTCAGTTTCTCTTATAATTTTTCATTTTATGTTACAAATCAATTTTTCTCCAAAAAAAAAAAAAAGTTACAAATCAATTAATTATGGATATTGCAAGAGTTTAGTAACTCTATGATATTCACTGGTTTCTTTTATTAATAGAATTAGCATTTATATCCACCCTCTACCATTTGTTGTAATAAATAAATAAACATATTTCGTGTCTTCCTTCTATATCCACCTCCGTCATTTATTTTCCATATTCACCTTCGACATTTATTTAAAAGAAAAAATGGTAGAAAAGATTCTATATCTTATGATGTTTATATCACACTATTATTGTTTTTCCTCACAATAATAGAGGATTAAGCCTTTTTTTTTATTATTATTCAATTGTTACAATAAATGGAAGATGGAGATTTGAGCTCACATTCTCCTCATAAGTTACAAAACTTTTGGCAAGGAGGATTGGAATCTTGATTCTCCTAATCGAGATAAACAGTAATACCACTAACTACAAAGCTCTTAACGTAGTTAATTTTTTTCTTTTTTCTTTTTGTTAGAGAATGATTGATCAGTTATTATAAAGAATAATGATAGATATACAAACTATTTTACAAAAAATTTTACAAACTGTTAATGTGGTGAGTGATTATTGGTAAATGAAAAAGTGATATTAATGGTAGGTCTAGATAAAAACCAATAAAATATTGATCACATCAACATTTTTATAAAAATGTTGTAAAATAATTTGTGCATGTAACATTACTCTATTATAAATGGCTTATTTTCAGTAATATTATATATATCATTCTCGATTTTGAAGAAATATAATAAGCTATTAAATAATATAATAACATGAACATGATGTACAGTTAATCTTAAGAAAAACTCTTACGAATATATTATGTATTTTTATGTAGTTGATATAAAATTAGCACAAACAGAAAGATCGATCGGTACAGTTCGTTTTAGTCTTTCTTATAAGAGCTTGGCAACTGGCAAGTTGCACCATATCCTTTGGTAAGAGTTGAAAATTGCTAGTGCAATAAACAAATGGCCATTATAACTTATTTCCCGTAATATAATAAGAAAATACATGATATCACAAACTCACAAATAATAATTTTATGAGATAATTGAAAGTTAAAAATATTAAGGTCATTGTAATGCCTCTTCCACGTGATTTTGAGATGTTCATTCCCATCCGTTGCTCTAAAACGTGATTTTAGGCTTTTAGCTATTTTACATCTCACTGTCTGTGCGTAGCACCAATTACTTATAAAAATAAAATAAAATATAAAATAAAATAAAATAAAAAATCCCCAAACATCCAATGCTCTAATCATCAGTGGCGGCTCCAGGAATATTTTCTCGGGTGGTCATTAAGAAACTTAAATTATATAAAATTTAATAAAAATAGAACTTCATATATTGGCCATAAAAAAATAAATAAATAAATAAAACACATACACACACAAAGACATAAAGTCTTACAATTTCCTTCTTGAATTTTCTTAATTTGAAATCTTTGCATGATAGTCTTATTATCAATGCTACAAATTACATTTTTTTTCAAAATTTTAGTTCCATAAAAATTTTCTTAGGCTTTTTCTTTTTATTTGTAAGAACCTAATATATTGTTTAAGGATCAAAGTTTAAAGAAAAGTTTGACTACAAACTAAGCTGTAACCTAAGGATACAACTCTCACTAAATAAATTAATATGGTTACATATTTTGAAAATTTAAATGTTAAATTTTATATTCTTTATGTTCTTAAAACACTTGTAAAATTTAATGTCAATCAAAAGTTGTTTACTATTTAATCTATAAACTTATTTTTTATGTATAATTTCAAACAACAAAAATTCGAAATATAAAGAATTGAGTGATGACATAACTATTGATATTTCATCTTTTTGAGATTTTGCAAATATGGAGGATTTAAGAAGAAAATGTAATCCAATGATGGATTTGCCTAAATTCACATTCAATAAAAAAATATTGAGTTGAGTTGTATTCTTAATCTACAACCAAGTTTGTTGTTAAATTTTGTCTGAAGTGTAATTATGTTGAGCCTAAAAAAATTTTGGGTGGTCCCAAATATTTTTTTAAGAATAAAAAGTCATAAATTTTTTAAATTTACATATAATAATTAATTTTTTTTCCAAGTCAGGGTGATCCTGTGACCACCCTGGACTATACATGGAGCCGCCAGTGCTAATCATGTTGAGATTTTTGCATTTTGCTAACATCTAAAAATAGATATCCACATTAGCATATCTATATCTTCAACACCATTATTTTAGAGTAAAGTTTGGCTACAAAATTGGTTATAGTTTAAGGCTACATCCTCACTTAATATCTTCTTATTGGATGTGAATTTCAACAAATCCACCATTAGATTACATTTTCTTCTTATATCCTCTATGCTTGCAAAATTTCTAGAAGTTTAAAAATCAATAACTATGTCCAACTGTTAGATTTCTAAAATATGTAGCAATGTTAATTTTTTTTATTAAAAAAAAAGTTGTAGCCTTAGGCTACAACTAATTTTTTTGCCAAACTTTGTCTATTATCTTATTACACCCTCAATTATTTTAATCTCACAAAAAGAATAAAGTATAGAACCGATGTAGGATATATTGTTAAAGTTGTAATGTAAAATAAAATAAAATAAAGAAGATTTAAATAGAGTGATATAATAACAGAGCATGAGATATAAGATCTATTATTAAAGTAGTAATATAAAATAAATAATGTAGCATTTCGATAATTAAAAATGCAATTTTTTTTTTTTTTTGGGTCACATATTTGGATGTGAATGCTCTTGATGCCTACCACATGAGAAAGTTTCATATATGCTGATTTTAAACAGCATTCCTCACACTAATATGCGGGTCCATAATATGTCGGTGAAAGAAATGGTGTATAAGACTGGCGCAAGAGATATCATCCCCTGTTAAAGAGAAGGAAAGAAACACACTTTTTTTTTTTTAGCTGAACGAAAGAAACACACTCTTAAAGCGCGTGTTTGGTGTTGTAAACAATAAAAGAGAAAAACCATTACTAAGTTACAAATTTGCAATCTTTGTTACTTTTTATTTTCTTTTCTTAAAGTGGTAATATTTTTTTTCTGTCACCAAGTGCAGCTAGTGGTCGTGCCCATTCCTTATTACTAAAATTAGAAAAATACTTATGGTGCGTACGAGGGTGCATAATTCCCGATACAACCCCTCTCAATTCATTCCTCTGGAAAGTTCCAACCAATGGGGCCACACTGATCCTGTGGTTAAGACTTATTAAGAAAGTATTATCAAACTTTACCCTCAAATGATATTGCCATTAAGTGGAAGGTTAAAACTTCAAAAGTTTGTCATCTTAAAAGTGTACTCAAAAACCACCCTCTCGCCTCTTCTTGTTTTTTGTTTTTACTTTGCATATTTATTCGGGCCAGTTTAAAAATCAAGAACATAAATATGTCGGCTCGAGACAACTAGGCCTAATTTTAATGAATAATATTGTGGGTATAATATTTGTTAAATTTATTATTGGTTCTTGTATAGATCCATCACTTCCATTGTTTTATTCATTACTATTAATAAATTGTTTTTGATAGTCGTAACTTCTAAGTATATTGTAGAAAAAATTATGGCTCTAACCTTATTCATTTTCAATTGCATAAGGCCTGATCTCTAACCAATATAACCTGTTGGATTGTGCTCTAATGCAAAGGGGTCTCTATTTTATAGCAAAGGACATTAAAAAAACAAAAATCCCTGTTATAAAACAATAACAAAGGACATAAAAAAGAAATTAGCGAAAATAAACCTCTATAATCGAGCTTGAGCGGCTTAGACCAACATTTGTCAAATCAGAACCCAGTCTAAAACTTGATGATGCCTGAAGAATCTTGTCCAAGCTCAGCCATGTTACCTTGCAACTGGGCTGTACGGACCACAAGGCCCATTGCCACTAATAACCATAGTTCTAGAAAAAGGGATTGGGTATTGACTAATTTCCACACACAAAATGATTAATCGGAAAAAGAGAAGCTTAACAATAAACCCTTTAATAGTAAACTAAAAATAATACTTTAAAGACGGACTTCGATCCTCTTCATTTCATAGTCAATGTTTTGTTTTTATATCTACCACACCATTTAAATTTTAAATTTTAAATAATGTACCATTATCAAATTTAATACCTCATGTATTGCACATAGGGTGTTTGCAATGCAGTGCGATGCGATTTTAGGCCATTTTTAGCACCGCACTTTGTGGTACGGTTTAACCAAAACCATAACCGTATCACATTTCATTTTTAGGGTCACATGTGCAATGCAGTATGGTTTAGAGTTTAATTAAAACCATAACTGCACTGCACCTCATTTTTTCAATCACATATGCAGTGCAGTGTATAAAATACAATTTGAATGGTTTGAAACTAGTATATTTTTTGAATTTTAGGCTTTTCTTACTTAGTCCAAAACTGATTTTTCCCTTTGTTTTGGGCTAAGTTTTAAACTATTGAGTTAATTTTTCTTTATTTTAGGTTGGCTTTCTTAATCAACCCTTACTAGGGTTATTAAACTTTTTTTTTTTTCTTTTGAAAGCTAGGTTCACTATACTATTAATAATATATTTAATATTAAAAAATAACTATATTAATATATAGAGGATGCGGTGCGATGTAGTTTGTGCGGTTTAATGAACACTCCTAATTGCACATAATCTCAATCCAGAAAAACACTACCAATTTTACGTTTAAATAACATCCAATTTTCTATTCATCCACAAAATATATATATATATATATATATATATATATATATATATATATATATATATATATATATTTATATATAAAATAACATCCAGTTTAGTAACTCGGATATCGCACATGATCTCAAACCAAAAATACCACCAATTTTATGTTTAAGTAACATTAGAAGTACACTATTCTGTAGCACATTATAATATATAAAGAAAATTGAGGGTGTTTTGTGACTGTACAACATAATTATCATTATGCCCTACAACAAGATGACACATTTCCAAGAGTAGAAAGACTTGTGCCCCCCACAGGGTTGTACCGTCTTTGATCCAGGCAACTATTTCTAAAAAATACTCGAGTATATTTTTTGGAAGACAAAATAGCTTAGGGAAGCAGAGAAAAATCAAATGAAAAATTGATTGGTTTGAAAATAATGGAGTAGTTGATTGTGCCGACCTTCAATTGCTATGTAAAACCTGGTCTTCTGACCAATGTAAAGATCTAGATAAGCTAGTTATGCCTTAGCAAGCATGATGTTAAACTTGAAGGAAATTTCTTACATGACTGATCTACGCTGGATATGAATAATTTTACTAAAACCATTAATACAATAGTGGAAAACTGAAACAGTGTACCAAATGACATTTCTACAGATATCATACACTCTCCTTTGTGCTTGAAACCTTGATATCTTGTTTCTCCTCTTCACTGACAGCCGTAGGTTTCTCCACAGGAGGCTCTGTTATGGAATCAGGTTCTTTTTTAAGCTCAGACTCGAACTCTTTTGCTGCCTACAAGATTGACAGAAAAATCAAATACTTCCATTATAAACAAGAAAATGGCTAAAAACATTGGATGATACAGATTCCACTAATTTTCAGCACGTGCGGCAAGCACAATGATTAATGATCAAGTTTTGACCAAGAAATGACAATTGGGCAATATCATGTCAATGGAAAAGCCTCCTAAAAGATCAATTTCTTTGTTTCTTTGTTCTGCCACTTTTGTGGAGTGCCCAATTGCGTAAGTATGTAACTAGTACATAACTACACACTATTTTTATGTCTGCGAGATTTCTGGAACTTGGTCAATCCATCATGTCTAATCGATTCACATTGGGTTTAAGATAGATTCACTATTCCTCTCCACTTATATCCCAATTGGCAGTTAAATGAGGCATACCATTTACTTAGTACAAATTTTAAACTACTGCATTGCATGATATTGATTACAATAAATGACCTCATTTTCAATTTCTCCTGTAGCATAGGTTATTTTCAAAAGATTACAACAGCAGCTGGGTTGTCATAACACAGTATAAAATGCACTGATACAACATTCAGGGCCTTTATGTTTCACTAGCATCTCTCTCTCTCTCTCTCTCAGCCTCTATACCCTGTCCTTCAAGCACAACCCCCCACCACAACACCCACCCCCCCCCCCCCCCCCCCCAAAAAAGAAAAAAAAAAACAATAAGGAATCTGTAATGTTCAGAGGGCCATATGTTGGGTTTTCCAGATAAGGCTACCAGGGTAGAAGGCACAGAACTATCAGCCAATAATAAGTTGGAAACTTCATCTATGTATATCTAAACTTGGGAATCAAAAAGGAAAAAGCTGCAACTTGCAACATGATTCCATATCAAAGCACATTGCTTGCTGCACATCAGAGAGCATAGGCTGTGTCACTCTGTGTAGGCATTCATTTTAAGCATTTGTAGACAGGCTAAGTTTCACTCCTCTATATCAATGCTCACAGAAACTTTAGGCATTTATTTTAAGTCTATGAACTGTTCAGTGATTATGAAGCAGATGCGAAATTTTATGCATTCTTTCATGTTTGTTTTTGGAACTCCTATCCCATCCTTTTTGAACAACAGAAAACAATCCCCGCACCCTCCTCCCCAAAAATTATTTTTCTGAATATAAAGGATGACCTTACAGAGGGAGGATATCGATGCAAATAAGATTTTAATTCAAGAATGAAATTCTTAAGAATGGGTAGAAAATGTCAGTTCAGCTAAAATGTTGTTGCCTCAGTCATCTACACAGCTTTTCAAGGAAAATACAACTTATTACATATGTGTTTGCACCAATATCAACTTCTTCCGAACCCTTGTAGGATAAATCTTTGGATAAAAATGTCATCACTCAATCCTGACCATTTAAGGAAAATACTACTTATTACATACATGTTTCCACCCTGCACCAATATCAAGTTCTTCTGATCCCTCATAGGAAAAAATCTTTAGATAAAAATGCCCTTACTCAATCTTGAGCATTTAACAAAGATTCACAGTTCTCCTCATATCTCTCTCTCTCTCTCTCCCTGTTCTGAAAGCCTAACCTTTATACAAATCCAACCACAAAAGAAAAAGAATCTTCCTACAAATATCCTCTCTACACTATGAAAAAGATGAGCTGGTTGACTGTGGGTATCCTGTTCAATGTTTAACAAAACAAGCAGATTCAGATTCCCACCTTTCCACATCATTCACCATGTGGAAAATGCACCCTTTTCCCATATATCCCAAAAATGATGCCAACCTATCTCCTTCTCATCTCTCTGTCTCCATAGTCCCAGCATAGAAAAGACTCAAAGAACCACTTAAAATGTCATAACAAATAGTCTATAAAGTCAATTCTATTAACTAAGCCCTAGAGCTGCCGTTTCAGTAAAGGAGCAGGTTCTCCAATTTGTGTGAGGGAAGGATAGAAAGACAGATGTGTTTCTCATCTTTTAAGTTTCCTATTATGGGAAAATCCAGACCATACCTTTAGACCCTGACTTGGTGTTATTATAGAAATACAGTAGTATAAACAATTCTTTAAGACTTTTTTGTAACTATATTTGTATATATGTAATTATGGTTTTGTATTTCATATTAGAGCTATATAGGCTTCCACTGCACACAGGTCAATTCAAACAAATAATCAATGCCAGAGAAAATGGGTCCCTTTTTATTTGACAATTACTCCTGATTATGTGTTCTGATAAGAAACATCTTGCACATAGGGATACACTTCCTTTTTCTCTAATGTGGGTAACATGGGGGGGGGAATAACTGTATATTCAATGGCGTGAAGGTCTCAGTTATTGAGCTGAAATTCTTATTTGTGGACTTTACAGTGTGTATATACCTCCTGTGTTTCCAGTAAAAATTATTACTTATCTAAAAAACAAAAAAGTGCATACCTATATATGAGGTACAATTATTCCTCTTCCTTAGCCCCCTGAAAATGGTATGTGGATCTTTACCTTAGTTGTAGACTTGTAGTTTCAACGCTTCTATATGGTTAGCGTATGGGCTAAGAGTAAATACCAAAGTACTGAATATGTGTCAAGTTTGTAAGGCCTTAAAATGGAGACAGATTATGGATGCTTTTATAGCAGGTTGGAGCACCACAAAGTACATGGCTGGACAAAAGTATCCTGCATCTGTCTAGATGTTGCAAGCGGGATGAGCATTACTTTGTAAAGTTGAAGATGAAAAAATCATGTGAACTTCATTGCCAAAGTCGGAGCCTATTTTAGCTACACCCTTCAATTCAACCTACCATACCCATGCCCCATGTCCGCACTGCATGTGATGGGTAAGGGTAGTATGGCTACCATACACTCCAAAATGGTAGAAACTCTTTGAATAACATAAGAATCTAACACTTGGCACATACTAGCATCCAAAGCCCCTACTTGGTCACTCAAGTCCATACAGCATAAGGCACAGCTTAATCAAGATACTGACTACTAATGCAAAGTTGTTATAGTTATGCTAAAATGTTTTCAAAGATTCAGCAGTCATTAGATAGCATAGGAATCATCTGCATGAAGTCCTTCCGTAGGCTTAAAGTCCTCTAAAAGTCCTATTGAGAGAGTCAGGAGGAAGGGAACCTAGAAAGGCAAATCTTCTATTGTGATTAGTTTTCCTTCATAAAAAAAACCTTACCATTATCATATATAAAGTAAATTTCAGGAATTCAATTTTACCAGGAAGCGCTAAGGAATAAGCTCAAATTACTGGACTGCCATTGTTAACAAAAAGCTGATTGGTTTGATTCATTTGAAGGCATTTATTCATGGTTGTTCTTTCCCTTAACATCTAATCTTCAAGCCTAACCTTCTCTCCCTCAAACACAGAGGGGGAGTGTCAAGGATTAGGAATAGGTCCTTACATTATCATCAACCAAAATATTTTCTGAAATCAATTCCAGATGTTAATAGCAAGAATGAAACTAATCCATATATCACCCCCACGAATTCGCCTAAAAGTTAAAACAAAACTGAACTTTGAAATACCAAAATAGATAATAAGTTAATGACAGCTGGTACGATCAAATATTTCACAGAAAACTCATGATATGACAACCAAGATGCAATCATATAGAATATCTCAGTACAAGACTTTCTTTCTGTACCTTTGTAATAAAGCATAATAGCAAGACATCAAAATTTAAAACAATTTCACAAGGAGCAAATGAATATGTATTCCAATAATACGAAGTTTGGACTTTGACAACACATAATCTTAAATTCAAAGAGTTTCAACACATAATTATCTATGAAATCAGAAACTTCCACACAATTGACCCCTAAAACAACTGTTAAGTAAATTTAAGAGAACACAATCATTTCTACAAACACAAGTTTCAAGCTTTCTTTTTCTTTAATTCAGCATCCCTTTTTGCCCTCAATCATACCCCAATACAAGTACTAAGCTTCCTTCATTTCAATTTGCCATTCCTTTTGGAAACCAAAACAACATATAAAAACATAAGACACCAATTTTCTCTTCCTTTTTTTGTGGATAAGCCATAGGATACCAATTTTCTTTGCTACCCTTTTCCTCACTTTTCTCAACAACTATATTTTCTTGATAAGTTTTTCTTAACAAGTACATTAAGTTTCATTGTAAATCGAATTTCCCACATTATTGCATATGGAATTCTTGAGTATAAGATTCTCCCCTTTTCATTTCCCAGAGAACCAAACAACATTAAAAACCAAAACTTTCATTCATATCCCAACAAAATAAACTGACTCAATTTGAACTTACAAACCTGTTGGAAGCTCTTGACAGTCTTGCCAATACTCTTTCCTACTTCAGGCAACTTCTTGGGCCCAAAAACCAGAGCTGCAACTCCAGCAATAACAACCAGCTCAGGCACTCCAAGACCGAACAAAGCGTTACAAGTCAGACCCTTTCTTGCTCTCTCAACTCCGGTCCTGGTTGTAGCTCCACCCAGTACCAGAGTGTTGCTGTTGGGCTTGGTTTTGTTGAAGAAAGTGAGGGTGGCATTGCTGGTGAAGAAGGTGGAGTTGGAAGAAGAGAAGGGGAGAGAAGGTGGGGTTACTCTTGGAATGAAAGTAGAGACTGGAGAGAGACAAATAGATGAGATCTCCATTGATTTTTTTTGTTTTTGTTTTCTGGGTTTTGGAGCTGTTGCTGGTTGGAGAAGATGGATAATGAACGAGGAGGGTGAAGAGGTTGGGGTGGTGGCTGCGAGTTTTGAATGGTTGACCAAGATTTTCTTTGTTTGGACTCGATTATGGAATATGGCTCATGGGTCAGCCCGTATGGATGGGAATTGAGATTCGGTGCAAGAGTTAAGGGACTGTATGGTTAGCTGAAAGCCCTTTTTGTTTTCATTTTCAGTTTTTAGGGAATCTCACCGCTAAAAAATTGGTTTCGTTTTAGCATTAGGTTATTTAGGGACTGTTTGATATATGTACTTAAAAATTAAAATTTGTTGTTTGAAAATATATGTGGTTTATGTGTGTGTGAAAAAGTGTGTGGAAATTCGTATAATGTTGTTTAGAAACTGAAAATGGTTGTTTGAAAACATATCCCAAACACCCCCTTGACCGTTTTTGTTTTCTATTTTCAAAAACTTGTTTTTAGGAATATAAAGAAATTTTTTTTTTTTTTTATATTTTTGAAACTAAAACATGTTTGGTTAGTTGAAATTAAAAATATAGTTTTTTGAAGAAAAAAATAAAAAATACTAAAATATATTATTACTAAGATTTGAACTCTAATACTAACTCATTAAATGAAACATATTCATTGAATTAAATGCGTTTTTTCATTGACTTTTGAAGATTAGAAACTGAAAATAGTCTTTTGCATGTTTTCAATTTCTTTCACAAATTGAGTTTTAAGAACAGTTTTTATTTTCTGTCCATTTTGAGTTGCCAAACAAGTTTTTTAGTCTCAAAAATAGAAAATTATTTTTGAAAACAGAAAATAAGGAGAAAGAACTATTACCAAACATACTCTTAGTATTCAGTTTTCATTTTTAGTATGCTAAAATTTGAATTTGAATACAAAAAATGAATACAACTTTTTAGATTATGTTTGGTAACCATTTTTTTCCTCAATTTTTTGTTTCCTAAGGCAAAAAACTTGTTTGGTAACTTATTTTAGGCAAAAATCAAAAACTATTTCCAATTTCCATATTGTGAAGGAAACTGAAAATAAGTCTTGAGCTGTTTTTATTTTTCAGTTTTCACTCTCCTTAGAAAACACGCAGTTTTTTCAGTCAAAAAAAAAAAAAAAAAAACACGCTAGTTTACACGGCCTATTAATGAACCAGCACACAGGTTCGATCCACATGACTGACAAAAACTTTTCCCACACTTCCACTTTTTTTCACTCAATATTTAGTGCCTAAATCGTATCTGATGAAACTTTAGGCTTGAATGTTATATACAACACATTTGATTTTATAATTCTTCTAGGTGTAAGGATTTTAAATACTTTAAAGCAAACGTGTTTTTGAATTAGAATAAATACAATTTTAAAAAAAATTAACCAAAAAAACAAAATTCAACTTTTTCAAAAATAACTACCAAACAAATTTCCTGAATTTTGTATTTGGAAAATGTGTTTTTTCTTTCAACTAACCAAATGTGTTTTTCATTTTTGAAAACAGAAAAAATTTGTTTTTTTTCTTTTCTTTTTCCCTTGAAAACAAGAAAACGAAAATAGAAAACGAAAACAGTTACCAAACATGGCCTTAGCGTTTTCATTTTCTATGAATACAATTATACAAATAATACAGTGGCATATTTGTAAATATTTTGAAAACAAAAAGTTACTTGTTTTTTAGTGATGCGATGTGTGTGAGTGAAAAAAAGTTAGTTAAAAAAAAAAATAGAAAACAATGAATAAACTCGGGTATGATATATTCTAAATCTAAATTATGTATTCAAAACAACTTACTAAGTACTACCAAATGTGAAAATAAGTGTTTTATTTATATCCAAATTCAGGATTTCAATATAGAATAAAGAAAATCAAAAGTAGGTAAACCACTTTTTGAAACCAAACAGCCCCTAAGATTACTGCATTGTGTATTACCTTTTCAGTGGTGTAAATTAAAAATTAAAATGAAGTTAACTTCTAATCACAAATATCCACTGGATCGAGAAAGTTATTTTATTTTATTTTATTTTTAAGTTTAAATTTAAAAAGTTGAAAAATTTTTAAAAATTGAAATTTTGTGTGATGGATTGCACCGACACCGAATTTCAATCCGTATGGATGAAGGTTAATGTGTTGTTTAAACTTTTTATTTTTAATTAATTTAAAAATTAGGATGGTGAAAAATCAAGTATTTTGTTAATATTTTTCATTACTTTAATATTTAATCACATGATTAATGATAAAAACAAATTAATGATCATAATTTATAGAGGGTAATTCTTTGTTACAAAATATCTTGCCATATATAATAGTTGAATGTTATATACATTATATTCCTTTGAAAGAAACCACCGGGCCTCTTGGCCCAAGTGGTACCCGGTCTCCTTAGTGACCTTCAGCTTAGGGGTTCGAGCAACAGCACCTACATAAACAATTACCTAGCAAAAATACATATATATATATATTCCTTTGAAAGAAAAGAAAAAAAAATTAGACACTTATTTTTTATATAGAATTTCAACTTATGACATTCACTTTTGATCATTATCTTTTATCATTAAACAAAAACATCAATCAATTTTTGATATAGGCGGGAATCAAACTCTAAATTTTTTATTCAACCACAAAAGATTTTACCAATTCAATAACAAATATAGATAGTTTAACTTAGAAAATCTAATGTGTTATATCAATTATACTTTGTTAGAAAATAATCACATCATATTAAGAAACTGTTGGAGCATTTTTATATTATTGAATTAAAATGGATAAATATGACAATACAATTGTAAAGACGTGGGAGTTAATATAGAAAATAAGGAGTTAGCGAAATGTTTAATCCCATATTAAAAGAGAGAGAGAGACTCTTTTATTCTTTTTATTTGTGGTGATTAATAGGCTAAAATGTATTAGAGCAATTTATGGGCTAGATACATTTAGAATATTTTCCATATTCATTAGTGAGTAAATGGCTTTTTTATTATGGAAAAATGAAGAGCCATTCACCCACTTAATGGATTAATTGTTAGGCCTATTCATTCTTTAGAAACTCCTTATCTCATCCATTAATTGTGTAACTCCAGTCCATCAAATTTATATCTAACAATTAAACTTGTAACACCCATTACATCAGAATAATGGACCTAATTAATCAGATTAATATGGGTAATAATTTCATGAGGCCCATTGAGCCTATAAATAGACTCATTTAGACCCAATACAAGTTACAACATTATCACATCAAAAAATCCAGCAAATGCAAGCATTCCTATACTCTAAAAAATAGAGAGGTTCTAGTCAAAGAATGGTGTTTTTTCTGGTGGAGCTTTGGCCTTGAACACTTTGTGCAGAAGTTGTTCTAGCCATACGACATTTGTTTGACTGTTGTATCCTGGGAGAGACAAGTCAGAAAAGGTCTGCTTCGGTTACAAAACTTAGTCAACCAAGGGATTGAATCTCCTTAAAGAGAGCGAGTGTCATGCCTCAGTCCAAATAGTGTTGTGTTATTTTTCTCTTCAAATTAATAATATTCAGAAATATTATTCAGTTTCTTTTTGTGTTATTTCCATTATTATTGTGTTTGCACCAACAAAAATTTTTGGGACTAACACTTATAAGTCTTATTTACTATTCTCATTTTTCACTTAATAACAAAACAAATTGTTAAAAACACCAATCAGTTTTTGGTGTAGGCGGGGATCAAATCCCAAATTTTTTATTCAACCACAAAAAACTTTACCAATTCAATAACAAATATAGATAGCTTAACTTAGAAAATCTAATATGTTATATCAACTATACTTTGTTAGAAAATAATCACTTCAAATCAAGAAAGTTTTAGGACTAACACTTATAAGTCTCATCTACTATTACCATTTTCACTTAATAACAAAACAAACTGTCAAACTTTTCTGTGCATCGTGCAAGTCTACATCTAGTTTCAATAAAAATTAGGTAATATATCTCCATTATTTCTAAAAGAATATATGTTCTATACCTTGGTTTGAAGTTGTTCATGATATTAAAATTGGATCAGAGAATATTTACTTAGAATAGTTTCAAGCCCAAATAATTAGCTTATATGCTAATTCCTTAATTTTGTTATCCTAAGAAACATTTTAGATCTATCTTTATAAGATATTAACATTTGTTTGGTATTATATAAGAGCATCCACAGCAGTGGAGCTAAAAATTTAGCTTTTTAGCTCCACCAAAAGTTACTTTATCTATTATACCTATACATATGCTACAGCAGTGAATCTATTTTAGCTTTCAACATAATAAAATAATATAAATATCACAATAAAATAATATATCCTCTACAATAAAATAACATATCCTCTACAATAAAATAATATATTACACTACCCAAAAAACACCCACAACCATCAGCCACAGCCACCACCACCGCCACCGGCCACAACCACCACTCTATTTTGGCAACCACAACACAACATAGAAAAAAAAACCAAAAACAAAACCACAACCACAATCACAACCCCATTACCACCTGTCACCTCAAACCACCAGCCATGACAACCACAACCCACTGCCACTGCCACAACCACCACCACCACTACCATAACCAAAATCAACCACCACCACCACAGCTACCAAACCCATATGAAAATACATTAAAAAAAAAAAAAAAAAAAAGCCTCAATCACAGCAAAGAGAATAGAGAGATGGGCGGCAGCAGTGGATCGGAGGCTTGGGAGGCGTGGGCCGGTGGATCGGAGACGTGGATCGTGGTGACCTTGAGGCCGGCGGAGGTGTGGGTTGGAGGCAGGGGGCTTGGGTCGGCTTGGGCCGGTGACGGAGTGACTGAGGCCGGTGACGTTGGGCCTGTGACGGAGTGACTAAGGCGGTGACGTTGGGCCTGTGACGGAGTGACTGAGGCCAGTGACGAAATGACTGAGGCCGGTGACGTTGGGCCTGTGACGGAGTGACTAAGGCGGTGACGTTGGGCCTGTGACGGAGTGACTGAGGCCGGTGACGGAATGACTGAGGCCGGTGACGTTGGGCCTGTGACGGAATGACTGAGGCCGGTGACGTTGGGCCGTTGACGGAGTGACAGAGAGAGAGAGAGTGACTGAGAGAGAGAGAGAGAGGCGAGAGTTGCTGAGAAAAAAGAGAGAGCTTTTTATTATTTTAAGTCCAGCCGAATAAAATAATAGTTTTTTTTTTTAGCTCTCATGAACAGTACACATCTATTTTTATAGATGTGTACTGTAGCAGTGGAGCTAAAAAAAATAGATTTAGCTCCACTGCTGGAGCATCATTTTAAAGTTTGTGGAGCTAAAATTTAGCATTATAGCTTTATACCACCTCTGCTGCAAATGCTCTAGTTTCATCTTTGGGCCTACTCAATCAACTACCCCATTTTCTATTTTGATGTTGTTAAGAGCATTAATATCATATATATATTTTTTTTTAAATCATATTTTAACACACTAAAAATTACTTTATTTATTTTAGTATAGTATTTACAATACACCTTATATCACATTTCTTACTTTAGTACATCAACCGTTAAAATAATTTTTTTTTTTTTTAAATTCCTACTTTTTGTTAAGGAAAAAAAAAATAAACTCATCACCACTCCCACAAGCAACAATTAACTAGCCACCACTAGAACCCACTACCACCACCATATTGATGGAACAAACATTTCAAACCAAAATCCATCAGAACTTGCCCAAAGCAAGAGCAACCCAACCCAACCAAAAAAAACTTAGCAACCCAATCACCACAACCAACAACTAACTTAACCACCACCGCTACCCATAACTACCAGCACTACAACCCACATCAACAACCTTCAAATCAAACCCACTAAACCCATGTTTGACAATCCCAAATAACAACCTCGAAACCTAGATCAAACTCATTGAACTCATGTTCAACATACCTAGAAAACCCAAATCAATTAGAGAGAGAGATCAAGTTAGAGAGAGATTAAGATATGTGGTGGCAATGGCGAGATGACAAGCTGTAGAAGCGAGAGATTGAAGGTTGGTTTAAAAGAGAGAGGGAGATAAATAGATATAGAAGAAACTATGAAAGAATGTATCTGAGAGAGAGAGAGAGAGAGAGAGAGAGAGAGAAGAAGAAAGAAGAAGATAGGGTAATGAAAAAAAAAAAGTTCTTTACTTTTAGCATTTGGGTTGATACTCTTTTACCAGTAGAATGGTACAGTCACAAGTGGTAAAAATTTTTGGCATTTGGGCAATAGCTGTCACTGATCTGAGTAGTGAGAAGCTAAAAGGGGAGATGTGGCAGCAGACATCTCTTGTAGGTTAATTTTTGGTGTTTGAGGGGCTAAATGGTAAAAATTTAGCATTTAGCATATCTAATGTGCTTTAATAACTTACAATGAGTCAAGCAGTTTTTTTGTTTGCCTCGAGTTTTTATTTATTTATTTAGATTTTAGCTTATTTTGTTCATGTACATTTTTTTTAAACCCTCACTTTATTAAGTTGATGTATACTTTAAGTCACTTTCAAAAAAAAAAAAAAAAAAAACAATTAGCAAAAGCTCAAAAACTCAAAGGAGCTAATGCCAAATAAATACATGATTGGAAGAATATTCAATGGAAGGAATACAAGGGATCTGAGAACCTCTACGAGTAGGATGCATTGTATATGCCTTTCTTTCTTCTATTTTTTATTCCCTCCCTTTCATTTAAATTCCCGAGTATTGAAGCATACTTCTAATTCCTATGGCTACAAAACAATTTTTGTGCTTCCTACTCATTCTGGGGTCCAACTGATGAAGATGACATATTTATTATATTTTATTACATTCCTTGAAAATATTTGTTATTTCTACTTTCTACATCTTTTGAAGATAATTAGTTGGTGCATTCAGTTGCATAGAGTTAGTGGCAACAATATGTTTATATTAAGTTTTTATTTAAGTGTATAAATTTGATAGTGGTAAATTATACTTTTCCATCCTAAATTATCACCCCAATTACATTCAACTTCCTAAACTATTGGAATGCACGATTAACCCCAAAATTTTAAAAATACGTTACACTTAATCTCTTGCCATTTGTTTTGATGTTAAGCTTAATGAAGTTTAATATTGAAAGGTCAATTTACCATTCTCTTCAAAACGGAAAGTTGAGGTTAAATTGGTCATTCAATGCTAAATTTTGTTAGACTTAATTTTAAAACAAACAGTAGGGGAGACATTAAAATAGTGTTATAATTTTGGGAGTCAATCGTGCATTTTAATAATTCAAGGAGTACGGTGTAATCAAGGTGATAATTTGGGTAGAAAAGTATAATTAATTTCCACGTTGGATATATATGTGACAGATTTTAATTGTATTTATCATTTTTATAGATGGTTAGGAAATGTACTAAGTTGTTTGCAACTAAACATGAGAATATCTTTTGCTTAATTGCTCTTTTCTTCTCAATCATTTTCTTTTAGCAAAAAGAAAAAAGGAAAAGAAAAGGTGTTATTACATAGTGCGAGTTACATACTAATTATAAAAACATAGAAAGTTTAGATATAGTCCATACTAAATAATTCATAAACACCAAACAAAGCTCAAGGATACGAGGAAAATGATGGATTGGAAGCAACCTGATTAGCACAACTAAGCACTTCATGAGATCTTGCTTCTTCAGGAATATTATCCATTGTATCAAGGTAATGTTGGTAATTAGAAATGATGTTGTTCATGGACTTATTATCATCTTGACCACAAACAAGATCTCCGTAAAGTACCTTCATGGTGGCACCAAAACCAGAAACTCCATTGGCTGAAGTGTCATTCTTGGTGGGTTCCAAGTAACCAATAAAGACATTGTGTGCCGAAGGCTGGTCCTCCTTAATTGGTGTCATCCACCTCCAAAGTGAAACTTGGAAGGCCAAGGTCTTATTTTTTTCAATATATTCTGGATGGCTCAACAAATCAACATTCAAATCTTTACTTGCTTTTCCATAATTGTAGTTCCTATTGAAAGCATAAAAAAAAAAGAGAATCATTTGGAATGTGGCATGCAACTATCAATTGATTTACAATAAATTGTTTTAAGGGCAGAAAACAAAAGACATTTACATGTTTTAGGGTTCTAAATTAAAATTTTTATGTCTTTTAAGTAACACAATGCTTGTATTTAGTTCTACCAAAAAGCAGGTTGCATATAAATTTTATTTGAAGAATGCATCACTTAGTTAATCATATTTGGATTATGCTAAAGGAGGATCTCATTTTGATGTTTCTTTAATAGAGAAACTTAAAAGTTTCAACTTAGGATAAAACTGAATAATGTAAGATGATAAAATAATTCACATGTAAAGATATAAAGGATGTATGATCATTGTTAGGTGTAATTGAAAAGGTAGATACCAATAAATAGGTAGAAAACCTCGACCATAGTATCTAACTCCAGGAGCACAAGGATAAATATTTGTGTAGTGTTCATCACAGTAACTCGAGTTGAAATTCATTTCCTTGTTGTAGCATGAACCCTGGGCTAATTGTTCCTTGCTGGCCACTTGATTTCCACCTGAAAAATATCATCCATTTTTACTTTGCATAGACATTGAGCAACAAGAGGATTATTGTCATTTGTTGAAATACAATTTTAATTACTAACAATCAGGTCATCGATAAATAGACCTCCAAATTAATTTAGTTTCAACTTAGTTGGAGAAAAGGATCTCACTTATACATGGGTAGTGCCCAAATTAATTTAGTTCCAACTATAAGAGTAGACTCACTTATAGGCCACTGCTTCATTCATTTGCTCAAAAAAATGTAGGGTTCAAAAAGTATATTAAGATTTGAATCATATATCTCATTCCAGCTTGGCCTCCAAGACCCAAACAATTTCTATAATAACCTTTTTACTTGTGTTTTATTTGTCACATTAATTAATTTTATTAAAATTTAAAGGACGACGATATTCAAAGATGAAATTGATTTGGCTTTGAAAAGTTTTTCTTTTACTTGATTTTGAATGTGGGACTAAATTGGCACACTTAATTGAAGTACTAAATTTTCAAAGTTAAAAGTCCAGAATGAACTTTATCCTATACATAGTTGAGAACCCAAATTAGTAAGTAAACATTTTTTTTTTATATATATAAAATTCATTCTCAATTAAATCATTTTTATCAAGTAAAAGTGTAACAAATCCCAAATTATATCTTGTAATATCATTTCCTAAGAGATTAAATAACAAAAAGACATAAAAGAATTAAAGCATTAAAATCCATTTCCAACTTTATCAAATTAAAACTTGTTTAAATTGGATATTTTAAACTAAAATTTCATGTTTTTAACAAATTAAATAATCAATAATAATATCCATCTTTAGCTAACCAAATGTTTTGTTGAGGTAAAAACAAAAAATTCTTAAGAATAAGTAGCAAAAAGTGATTTAAAAAAAAAGGACAAATTTAATAATATTTTAAGATTTATTCAACTTCAAAGAGATTCAAACAAAGCAGTCCCCTAACCCTAAGTCTACAATAAAATAAAATTAAGAATTTAAACACAATACACACTCTAATCAAGTTTACTTCTTAAAATAAAAGGACAAGTTTAATAATATTTTAAGATTTATTCAACTTCAAAGAGATCAAACAAAGCAGTCCCCTAAGTCAACAATAAAAGAAAATTAAGAATTTAAACGCAATACACACTCTAATCAAGTTTACTTTCCTTCTCAAAAAAACAATCAAGTTACTTAAACTCCTACCGTGTGTTTGGGTGAAACATTTGTTAAATATAATTTTATAAATGATGGGAGATTTACATCCCCATCGTTTAAAATCCAAGCATTTATGAACTTCCTTTGTTTGGATATAAATTTTCAAATTATGGGATTTCAATTTATTTCATTGTATTAGAATATATATATATATATATATATATATATATATATATATATATATATATATATATATATATTAGAGAGTTCAACTTATGACGTTTACTTCTGATAATAGTTCTTTATCATCAGATCAAGATACCAGTCGTTTTTTGTGTAAGCAATGATTAACTCAGATCTTTTATTTAATCATTAGAGAGTTTACTAATTAAATTAAGTGGAACCTTGTATTAGAAAATTAAAATGTTCTAAAACTAAAAACTAAAAAAGAATTAATACTCTCTTTGTAGCTTTGCCAGCAAAGAACCATGCCAATTCAACACCTGATTTGGTTTGATATATGTATCCTTATTTGGTTTGATAAATATATATATAAGGCATTAACTAGCTAAGTCAACTCACATGGTCTAAAGTTAGATTTGTAATGAGATCGGTGTTCTTGGGCCGATCGTGTAGCTCCAAGGAGCAATTCTTGCCCCCATCGGAGAGTGAATAGTGGCAAAACCCAGGATTTGTATTATTGGAATTTTAAATCCTTGATTAACCCCAAATCCTAGCTATAAATATTAAATGACATCAAAGAGACAGAAAAGAAGTCCTTCAACACAGACAGTTACATTCAACCATTAAAACACAGAAACTCTGAAGAAGTACTCACAGTAAATTGTGCTGCCAACATGGGCAAGAAAAGCTGCGACTTCCATCTCTCCAAAGAAGTTCCCGTTGATGTAGGTATTACCAAAGCCATAGGGCTGGTAGTGAGCACAGGCAGAGATAAAAGAGTGGTACTCCTCGTAGGAGCTGCTTTCATGGACCTCAACCGAGTTACCTTTTGAGATGGTTTTCTTATAATGGGTGCTCTTGAAGTACTCATGAACTTCCCCTTTACAGCATTGTTTGTGACCTGACATCCCCTCCAAATGACGGCCTTGGGTTGAAGCCTCTGGATTGGTAGGGCAGTGATAACATTTCTCCAGTGAAGAATTGTTACAATTCACAGGCACTAATACAAATGCCAATATTATGAAAGACCATTTGTACTCCATTTTTGCACGTAACATTAATTAACAAGGATGAAGATAGAAGAGAGGTCTGTATCTTAAATAAGAGGCTCCCAGAAGTAATTTCTTCCTATATAAGCTGACTGCTGCGAGAAGGTAGAAAAGAAAAAGGAGAAAGGAAAGTAGGTCATAATGCGGTCAGTCATGTAGGACAATTGTGGTAAAAACTAAAATGTATAAAATAAATTGTGGTCTTAAAAACTTTTATTATCTATTTAAGTCATTATAGCTAAGGAGCAAGACAATTAACTTTGGTTTTGTGTGTGTGTGTAAACACTGTATCTCAAGTTTGAAAATCAAACAATTGAAATGGTTTCACAAATGTAATTTTGTATTGATGAATTTGTGGGTACAATTCACTATAATAAAATTCTACAAAAATTGAATCAACCTTTGATTCGATCTTCTTGAAGAAGTTTTCAATTTAAATGTTGTGCCAATGCAATATTGATTTGAATATAAATGTTTTTTTTTTTACTTTGGTTGGAAGATGGATTAAAGATCTTTGTAACAAAATATTACAATGAATCTCTAGATGTACACTTATTAGAAATTCTTTGTGTCTTTCAAACATTTTTCAAATTTTCTTCGTCTTTGAAGATTTGTGGTGGAAATTTTTCAGGGCTTTAGATGCTTGAATTTGATTAAATTCAGATGAGTTGAAGTCTTTCAAGTTTCTGAAAGTTTTAGAGCTTGATTCCAGTAGAACTCTGAGACTTAAAATAATGATTTAGATGAATGCTGTTCGAATATTCTTTGTATTTGAAAATCTTGATGTAAAAGTTCTTTAGGGCTATGGAGTTGGATCTAAAAGAGTTTTGAATGTTGAGGTTCTTGAAGTTCTTGGAGGTTTTGGAGCTTAATTCCAATAGAATTTTAAGATCAAAGAGGAGGATTTGAATGATTTCTCTTCAAATGTTCTTTGTATTTGAGTGCTGATGTTCTTGAAGTTCTCGAAAGCTTGAAGTTTGATTCCGATGGAGTTTCGAAACTTCTAAATGTGCCTTCACAAGACTAGAAAGAGTATTTATTTATAAGAGTCTTAAAGAAGTGTGATGACACATGATTGACTCTCATTGGTGACATGTGTTGTAATTTAAATGGAAGGAATTACTTGTCTTTGCTCTTCATGGGACACATGACATTATTGGTTTAGTCAATGTGTCTTAATTTAAAATAACACATGACATTTTTTAATTAGATCGATTATGTTATTTTCAATTAAAATATCAACATGTGTCGATATGCAACTAGCTCTTAAATATTCTTCATAATTTCTATTAAGTGACATTTGGAATATTTTCATTGGTTTTTAAATAATAATAGTAGAACCCATTAAGTAGCACGTGTTACTTTGTGATTGGTTGCAAAAGTCATCTTTGAGTGTGGTGAGTGAGTGAGTCTTGAAATTCGAATTTGATGCTTGTCTCGAGCTTTCACTGTGTTTTCTTGAGACTTCTTATATTTTAGACCCCGCCTGTTTTTTTCTTGGCCTATATGCATTGGAGCAATAGCTTGGTAGAATGTGCTAGATTGCAACGATGGGCCCCAATGGTTTGAATTGTTCCCCGCAATCCTAGCCTTTTTTTTCTTCTTCTTATTCTTTTACGCTTAGGCCTTTTTTTTTTCTTCTTATTCTTTTAAGCTTAGGGCCACCAACTAATAGCGACATTGGCCTGAAACTTTGTTTTTGGTGATTAAAATTTCTCCTTTTAGTTTTTCTCAGGACTTGCTGTAAACGACTCAAGTTTGGTTGAATATTGAATGTTTAAACTTGACTCGACAATACATGTTAAATGCTCAAATTTTGGTTTGAGCTTGAATCAAGTCTAAAAATAATGTTTGAGTTTGAACTCGTCAAAAATTTGAGCTCGGCTTGACCGCTTAATTCATTAGTTAAGTTGAACTTGAGTTCAATATGAAGCTCTTGAGATTGAGATTCATTATAAGTACATTTTCAAACTCATATTAAGCTTATTATCAAGTTCATTTGGTTTAGACAAATGGTCCTAATATCCAATTAATTAGAAGCTTAGTAAATTATGAGTTAATTGTTCAAGCTCATATATCAAACTTATTACCAAGTTCATAAACCAACCTAAACTTGGCTAGTTTTTATATCAAGGTGCAGTTTGGATAGCACTGAAGTGGCGTTTGCGTTTTAAGTCTACGTTTTCTCCCTTTTTTTTTCTTTTTTTTTTTTTGCTTCAGCCGTAGATGTTGACAAAGTCAGCAGTGAATAGTGCATCCGTGCACTGTTCATGGGTCCCACAGACATCAATTTTCAGTAACTTTTTCATTAAAAATGGATCCCACGGTACTATTTACACATTTAAAAATTATTTTGCTATAGTGTTTTCAGTTTCAGCAAAATAAGTTCTATCCAAACAGACCCCAAGTCTAATTATTCAGTTTATTTATGAACAATTTTTTTTGCTTGGACTATTAAACTAGAAGAAGATATGCTTAATTTATAAATTAAATTGACTTCGTTTTGACTGGAGACTTGGCACTGCAAAATCTTTTGCATTTGTAGATTTTTCTTTACTTGAATAAAAGATAGAAAATTTTATAAATAAGTAAGAAAGTATACAAAAGAGAGGCCCAGCTGCTAAAGCCAGCCCGCCAAGAAAGGCCACAGCACTGCAGTCCCAAATAAAGAATAACAAAGACCCATGCAGTTAAGGGAATTTCGCGCCAATGCTTAAGTCTATACTTTAATTAATTAATTAATTAATTTTTGGTACAGTAATCAAAACTTTCGCCGAAATCTTCGGACGCTCTCTCACTTCTGCAATTGCTACTCACATGTCTCACCATTTTAGGAGAAAAAAGAAAAAGAAGAGGATTAGATAAAAAAGTGGATTTGACCATATTGTTTTTAGAAATGTTCAGCTTGATACTATCAGGAAAAAACATAATATTGTACTTAAAAAAAAAAAATGATGTACTTTCGATTATACTTTACGTCAAATTAGAGTACTGGTCTATAATATCATATTGACTAAATTTTACACATATAATCTCAAAAATCACTAAAAAGTTGTATAAAATGAGAGAAATTATAGTATTCGTGTAAATTTATACAACTCTATTCATGTGTAAATGAGTATTTTATATATGTTTTAATTCACTTTTTCCGTTGTTGTGTATGCGTGATGTGGGTATTTTGAAAAATATGATTATGTAGAAAACACAAAAAAAGTTTTTATGTTAAAATAGACGTAAATTTTTACATTGATACAAACACTTAACAACTCCCCCAAAATTTTAAAAAAATTTCCATTATGTAAAATGTTTTTACAACCTTTTAAATATTAGACACCGCAATTAAGAGTTTGTTTTAGAAAATTAGAACTTTCCACTGCCCAAAAAAGAATAGACCAACTAGTATTCTCCAAAAAGTAATTTCCCAAATAGACCCTCAGAAAAAAAAAAAAAAAATCAAGGTACATAATATAAATAGATTATCCATTTTTAATAATAAAAAAAATATAATGCCGCCATAATATTTTCTTTCTTAGGTTTTTTCTCTCTTATTTGGTGAGTTATGGGTGTTGATTTCAAGTCATAGAGTTTTTAATAAATAATACTAATTTTCTCTTGGAGAAATATTTTTTATTGGGACAAAGTCATTATTGTTAAGTTTCTAATTATTTGTCAATGCTTGATTTAAACTAAAAATATTAAATGTGTATTAAAAAAAAAAATTTAAATGAAAAGGGTAAATGGAGGAAATTTGATGTCAAAAGTGATATTACGAAAGAATGAGAGAGATTTAGAAAATTAAAATATAAAAATGGTGATTATGAAAATATACAGAAGATTAGACAATTTGTATATAATTATTAAAATCTATAATGATCATAAGTGTTTGGTCCAAAAGATTGGATGTTAGCAATCCATGACAAAAAAGTTAAGTATTTTTATAATAGAAAAAAGGGTGAATTCTTGTTAAGTCTTTGATGTGATTTGTAAGCCCAAGACGAAGAAATGAGATCTTTTGAAGAAAAGCATGATTCTACTTTCTGCAATCTCGCCACCAACTGGATTGATTGATATTTTAGTCTCAACACCTTTTTGACACGTTTGAATATCGCTTATTTTGTTGAAAACTGAAAATAATAAAAAAATATTTTTCGGTTACTGTTTACATTAATGAAATTACTGTGCATTTGCCTAATTGCACTATTCATGTCCTATGAACAGTGCAAGAGGCGTTGGATTTAAAAAAAAAAAAAAAAAAGGTAAATGCAGGAGAATATAATTTCTATCCAAACACCTTCTTAGTATAAGTTTGGATAGAAATGATTTCTCTTGCATTTGCTTTTTTTTTTTTTTTTTTTTTTTTTTAGCGCCTCTTGCATTGTTCATGGGACATGAACAGTGCATTTAGGCTTATGAACAGTAACTTGCGCGTGAACAGTTACTTTTTTATTATTTTTTTATTGTTTTCAATTTTCAGCAAAATAAGCGGTATCCAAACGGATTCTTAGTTGATCGATTTAGAATCAGGAAATCAATTTTTTTTCCTTGATGCATTTTTCATTAAGTTTTATGCACATATATGTATTTTTAAACCCTAATTGGAATGCCTATATAAAAACCCATTAAGCATGACTTTTCAAGAGGTTATAAAGGCATAAAAGCTTTTTTCTAATCATAGAGAAAACCCTAGTCTCCACCTATTCAAATCATCTGGGATGCACGGACGCGGCTCCCAGGCCTGCGCACCCGCGTCCGACTCGGCGGGACGCGGCGACGCGGGAGGGACGCCGCAGACCGCGCGTCCGTCCCGCGTCGTGCCGCGTCGCGCCACGTGGCGGATCCCGACTCGGGCCGACGCGGGCCGACGCGGCCAAAATAGGCGCCGACGCGGCCGAAATCGGCGCCGACGCGGCCCAAATCGGGCCGACTCGGTCCGTATCGGCCGTATCGGCCTGTATCGGCCGAAACGGCCGAGTCAGGCCGAAATTCAAAAAAAAAAAAAAAAAAAAAAAAAGGTGCAAACGCACCGTTTGACTTAAGGTCTTAACCTAAATGCCCAGACCCCTCACTCCTCAGACCCTCACACTTTGTCCAAAACTCCTCTCTCACTCCGTCCCTCATCTCCCTTCTGCCTTCTCTGTGTACTGCTCCGTCCCTCATCTCTGTGTGCTCCGTCCATAGTGAGTGCTGTGTGCACACTGCATTTGCTTCAGCCTTTAGGTGTGCTCTCTCTGCTCTTTTCTTGAATTTTTATTCTTTGTTCTTTACGATTTCTCTCTTTCAAATTGCTTAGAAATAAATTTGTGAATCTGAAAATTTATGTGCTTGACTGCTTGGCGCTTGCTGTGTTTTTTTGCTTATTTTTTCAATTCTTGTGGGAGTTAAAGGGTTTTGTTAACCTATGATTTGTGATTTGTGGTTTGTGGGAGTTAAAGGGTTCTGTGTTTTGTTTGCTGTGAACCTGGTTGCTGTGTATTTTTTACTGTGAACTTGGTTTGATTTATCATTAATTTATTTAGTTAATAGTTATTATTTGTAGGTTAAATTGAATCTATTGAATTTACAATGGACGAAGTTAATAGCACAGAAAGTTCACAAGAACTGTCAAATGCTGAATCTCCTCTTTGGCAGTATGTGACTAAAGTAGAAAAACCAGCTGGTGCATCTGTTAAATCTGGTGGAAACACATATTTTAAGTGCAACTATTGTGATACAGTTTTTATGGGATCCTATTCTAGGGTTAAGGCTCATTTATTACAAATTTCTGGCAAAGGTATTAGAGCATGCCGTAATGTGTCAAAGAGCCATAGGTTGGAAATGCAGCGAATGCATGATCAAGTTGAGACTAATAAGTTAGAGCAAGAACAGAGAAGTCAAATTCCCTTACCCCCACCTCCCCCAATTCGTGGGATACCTATTTCCCCATTTCGGAGACAAGAAGGGAGTGATAGTAGTCATAGTACAAATCCGGTTGATGCTAAGAGGAGGAAGGTGACTATGAATACTACTTTGGAGAAAGCATTTCAGAATAATGCTAGACATGATTTGGATAGTAGAATTGCTAGGATGTTTTACACCGGTGGGCTTCCGTTTAACTTTGCAAGGAACCCACATTATCGTAGTTCCTATGCATTTGCTGCTACTCATAGCATTCCGGGTTATCTTCCTCCTGGATACAATGCTTTGAGAACAACACTTTTGCAAAAGGAAAGAGCTCATGTTGAAAGACTCTTGAAACCAATTAAGGACTCTTGGCTTGAAAATGGTGTAAGTATAGTTTCTGATGGATGGTCAGATCCACAAAGGAGGCCTCTTATTAATATTATGGCTGTATCAGATGGGGGTCCAGTGTTTATAAAGGCAATTGATGGGTCAGGTGAGTTCAAAGATAAGCATTACATTGCTGGGGTGTTGAAGGATGCTATAAAAGAGATTGGACATGAAAAAGTTGTCCAAGTCATCACTGATAATGCAAATGTGATGAAGGCTGCTGGAGCTCTTATTGAGGGTGAGTATCCTAAAATATTTTGGACACCTTGTGTTGTCCACACTCTCAATCTAGCTTTGAAGAATATTTGTGCAGCAAAAAACACTGAAAAGAATGAAGTTACATATGAGGAATGTAGTTGGATTACACGTGTTGCTGATGATGCATCCTTCATACGTGTTTTTATCATGAACCATTCTATGAGGTTGGCAATGTTTAATGAATTTTGTCCATTAAAATTGCTCCAAGTTGCTGATACTAGATTTGCTTCGGTGGTTGTAACGTTGAAAAGGTTGAAGTTAATAAAAAGATGCCTTCAAGCCATGGCTATTAGTGACCAATGGGCTTCTTATAGGGAGGATGACGTTGGAAAAGCTCAAAAGGTGAAAGATATGATTCTAAGTGATCTTTGGTGGGATAATATTGATTATATCCTTGAATTCACGGCACCCATTTATGATATGCTACGAATAGCCGACACAGATAAGCCTTGTCTTCATCTTGCGTATGAGATGTGGGATTCCATGATAGAGAAGGTGAAAGCAGTGATATATCGGCATGAAGGCTTGGAAGATGATCAATATAGCTCATTTTGGGGTGTGGTGTATGATATACTCATTGATCGGTGGACTAAAAATTCTACACCACTACATTGCTTGGCTCATTCCTTAAATCCTAAGTAAGTACATTTATTATCTATTTTCCTTAGTTCACCCTTTTAGTAAAACACACGTATGATATATATTTGTTTTTTAATCTTTAACTAGGTATTACTCCATTGAATGGATTTCGGAGAATCCAAAACGCATCCCTCCACATCGGGATCATGAAATTTCTATGGAAAGAAGCAAGTGTTTGGAGCGATACTTTGAAGATGAGAATGACTTAACAGTGGTGAAGTATGAGTTTGCTAAATTTTCAGGAGGGAGGTTTCCTTCACCAAGTGCCTTGACGGATAGGTGGACCTTACTACCTTTGGTTTGGTGGCAATACCATGGCTCCGCATTTCCAACTCTTCAAACCCTTGCCCTTAAACTTCTTGGACAACCTTGCTCATCCTCATGTGCTGAGAGAAATTGGAGCACGTACAAATTCATTCATTCCTTAAAAAGAAACAAAATGGCTCCTGCACGCGCTGAGGATTTGGTATATGTGCATTCTAATCTTCGACTCTTGTCAAGGCGCAATGAAGAGTACATACATACCGCAACAAAGATGTGGGATATTGCAGGAGACTCTTGGAATGAGAGCGACATGCATGGAGGAGCTGGAATTCTTGAGAATGCAGCTCTTACACTTGATGAGCCAGAGTTGGAGGCTATAGTTATTGGGAATGTTAACACTAGTGCTACTACTAGTGAAAGTGAAGTTCGAAGTGAAGCTATTGATCTTGAGGATGATGATATTTGTGTTTGATTGTCTTGTTGATTATCTTTTATTTTGTTTTAGTTTCAAACTTATGAGTTGTATTCTAATTTCCAAACATCATGGAATGTTTTAGTTTCAATCTTGTGGATTATATTTAATTTATGAACATCATGTTTTAGTTGTTATCTACTATTGCTCTTAAATTTGGTATTTGTTTATATAATGTGAAAAAGTAAAAGTATGCTTAGCAATATATTAAACATATATTATAAAAATATTTTTAATAATTTTTTAATCGCCGAGTCCTGCCGCACCCGCACCCACCTTTTTCAAAAATTGCCGAGTCCCGCACCCGCACCCGCACCCGCACCCGAGTCCCGAAACGCACCCGTGCTTCATAGCAAATCATGAGCTCAAAAACTTATAAAAACCATCTTCAACGATGATTTTGTAGAGTAGTTTTTATTTATTGATAGATTGTAACCATGGTTTTAAAAATCGGACCAGACTGGCCGGTCCAACCGATTCAATCAGAAACCGACCTTCAATCCGGCTCGGTTATAACAAAAAACCGGAAATAGCTTTAAAACCGGTAAACAGTGCAAACCGGTCGGTTCAACTTGAGAACCGAAAACCAGAAAGGTCGAACCGGTTTTGTAATATTGCTGAAACAGATCTGCAATGGAGCTTTTTTTGCAGTAAAAATCTTCTTTTTTCTTAGATCTACTGATGGTGAGGATAGATTTTTGCAATAAAATCTTTTTTCTTAAGATTGGCTATGCTTGAGAGAGAGAAAATGACTGAATGTTTATGCTTGGCGTTGAAATTAGCATCTTGGAGTGGTATCTACAGATCTTCAGTGAGGAAGAGAGGAACCGATGATGATATTGTAGAGATAAGCAATAGATCTAAGTTCTAACTTCCTGTGAGAGAGAGAGAGACAGAGAGAAGGAGATATGGATTTTGTGGAGGACAGAAGACTGGAAAAATAGTGTTTTGATGGTAAGTAAAGTGGGGAGTGTATGCAGTGGAGTGTTGGCTTTATAAAGTGTATACCGTGTTTTAGAGAAAAAAAAAAAATTAAAGAAAGAGTAAACGTGTGGCTAGGAGGGGTGGAGTGGGAAAGTGGATTTATAAAGTAGTAATAAGTCAGTGACTAGTCAAGTCATCTGACTTTGGGCTTCTTTTTTTTTTTTTTTTTTTTTTTTTTTTTTTTAATTTAAATTTTCTTGAATAAATAAATAGTTAAAATTATACTATTGTTTGTACAAACTAAAAGCTGAAGCTTAAATGCTTAATAGTTTATTCTTTGTGAACTATTATTGACAAGAATAGAAAGGTGGTATGGAAAAGAAAAACTTTTTATTTATTTATTTATTTTTTTAATATAAAATATTAAAATATTAAAATTCAAATAAAAATTATTTTAATATTTTAATTAAATTATTTATGACGTCATCGGTTCGACCATCGGTCGGATTCCGGTCCGACTAGAAAACCGATAATTAGCTCCTTTTTCGGTTCTTTCTCCGTACCAGTTTTTAAAACCTTGATTGTAACTAGAACAAAAGGTTTTGTAATTCTTTACTTAGATTGTAATTAGGACCAGTGGCGGCTCTAGGAAATAAGAAATATAAAATTGTACAAAATTATACAAAACAAAACAAAAACAAAATACATAAAATTTGAAATATAAATTATACAAAATTTAAAACAAAACAGAATTTGAATATATCGACATTACAAAAACAAAAACTAAAATACATAAAATTTTACTATTGCTTTCTACAATGTTTCATATTTTGAAATCGTTACAAAATATTTTCATTATCAATCCTATGAGCAAGTTACATCTCTTTAAATGTACACAATCAAGCAATCATTCATCTATTGATCTCTCATTGGATTGATTTATTTCAAATTTTTTAAGATCTAAATGTGTTTTTTCTAAGATTTAAGATTAACAAATTTCTACTTTTGTTGTTGGGCTTATCAATTTTTTTTTTCTAGATTTTAGATCAAATTGGTTTGTTATTGAGCTTTTTGTGTGTGTGTGTGTGTTTAAAAATGCCAAGATATTGTTAAGATGATTATATTCAAACTTCTTTTAGCTGGGCTTAAAAAAAATCTAGGGTTAGGGTATTCAAATTTTTTTTTTTAGGGAGGTCAAAACAAAAACAAGATTAAAAAAATATTAAACATAATTTATTTTGGGCCAATTCAGGGAGTTCATTTGAACCCCTGGGCTCCAAGTGGAGCCACCCATGATTAGGACCAAAGTCATGTATAGTTTCTTTATATCAATTGTAAATATTTGAATTAAAAAAAAAAATTCTATTAATCTTCATGAAAGTACGTAAATATTCTATGGTTAATTTTCATCATGAAGTTAGGAAATAGATGACAAAAAAATGAAGAAAAGAACTTGAAGATCAAATTGGACTGAAGTGAATGAAGTAGATTGAATGGACCGAATTGGACCAATCATGACCAAAATAGATTAAAGTAGACCAGATGGACCGAAGTGGACCGAACTTCCATAATGTGGATTTAATTTGAAGCCATAGAGCTATCCAAGGTTAATTTGCTATGGAGACGAAATTTTTAAGCAGATACTTGAAGTCATGAGTTGTAGGTTCACTTTCAACAAAGTCTTTTGTAGAAGAGTTCGTGGATTTGGAGTTATGTTGGGGAACGTTAGTAAGTATTGCAAGTTGTAGCAAATGAGAATAAGGTTATTATGTTTATAAAACCTTCAATATTGTATTAGTGGATATATTTTTCCTCTGGGTTGGTGGTTAAGCCCTCGCAATAGTATTTACTTTAAGATGGTTATTCCATCATTTTTCCCTACACACCATATGTTATGTTGTGCTATTTGTTGGTTTCTTTATTGCTTTTCATACGGTGTATGTTGATCTGTAATAATTAACCTAGAAATCTGAAACATAACTAGTTAATTTAATAAATTGCTTAATATCGTTGTAAAATCAACCAAGTGGTCTTAATTTGCCCAAACAATTGGTATTCGAGCAGGTTTACTTTAATTGGATTAATTTCTGAAGTATGATCCTTGATCCCTATTGTCATGAATAAAAATTGAGTGTCTTGCTGTTCTAGCTTAACCACAATGATATTGATGTTCTTGATTTTATGAGTATATGTAAACTCTTCGTAAGGAATTATCCTAGATCTTTGAAAACTGCTAAGAAATTTTAGGAAGCGTTAAAAAAGGTTAAAACTTGAAAAAGATGAATTACTTGTAAAATTTAATGAAACAAATAAATTGAACTAAAATTTTAAAAACCAGTATTCCTCTCAAGTGAGGAAAAAGCTTGGAAGAGTAACTAGTTGAATCTAAAGCTGAACTTGAAAAATTAACTAGTCCCAAGCTTGTTAAAGAGCCTAAATCTAAGGAATATAATGTGTATATTCCTCAATTTAAAAGGAATCATAAGAAAGAGTAAAGGGTAATGTAACTAGGACAAACAAGGGTAAAATATTTGAAGATGAGATTCAAACCACTAAGTTCATGCCTAGACCCCCTCCTAGGCTATAGAATAAATATGAATTTGTCCCTACTTGTCACCATTGTGGCGTTGTTGGTTATATTCGACCAAATTATCCTAAGTTTAGGTCTCAATTAACTGTCAAATCTTATCCTACACGTAGGAAATATAGTCGTCCTAAGACTATTCATGTTTGTCTTCATAGTGGGGTTGTTAGACACACTAATTCAAATTGTTTTAAATTAAAATCTAAGTATTTTGGGTCTCAAAATAGGACAAGAGATCATGCACGTCAAGTCCCGAGTCTAGAAAATTTTTTGAAAATTTTAAGATTGTTAGCTTGTGAAAGAAAATTTCAAAATTGGTCTCATTCTCAAATTAATTTTAATTTCTCTCAAAGACACTCAGTCTTTCATGGTTCTTCATTGTTGATGACACTTTTGGCACAACTGTGGTATGAGAGACCTTGCCCTCAATCTGCTGAATCATTGGTTAGGCCAAACCCGTGCAAACATATGGAGTCACATTGGTGCCTCTCAAAAATGGTGGTTGGATAGATTACATTTCCCCCTAGGTCCTTGGTTTTATATAGAGTCGTCACTTATTTTATTTAAACAGAAAAATAAGAAAACCACATAAGAAATTTATCATTTTATTATTTTAGAAATTGAAAATTACATAGACAAGTAGATAACTGTAGTCTAGAATCCTCAATCTATTTTTGGAGGCTAAGTTTGATCATGGTTTAGATCAAACTTATTCTAGAATCCTTGATCTCATTCTCAAAATTTCCCTCAAAAATTTTGATCATGGTATAGATCCTTTTGATAAACTGCATCATATAGACCCTTTGTACAGAAATGCTAAATTCCATTAGAGTTAATAACAAAACAGATGTCAGTGTATTTTTGAAATTTTGAGGTCAGTCGTGTGTTTTGATAATTTAAGGGGTGAAGTATAATTGGGGCAAATTGATTAGGTTGAAAAGTGTAATCCACTCCCCCACCCCGTTTGTCTTTTAATAAGGGGCCGTAAGGGACGGGCTAAATATACTAGTTTATGGGCCGGCCCTAGTTAGGTAGAACATGCAAGTCATTTTATTTTGGAGCAAGGTGTTGCGAAACGCGTGGAACTTGCTTTATTGACTGGAAGTTGGTATGCAGAAGAAGTCGAGAGCAGAAAAGCATGGAAGTTTGCAACTTTAGTTAAAAGTATCTTTGAGTCTTCAGCTAAAGTTGATTGAAGGTGCCCCATCACCCATTTCAAGATCCTCAATTATTTCTTTTAAATTGGAATTTATAGTCCGTTTCACAACATCAGGGACTACACTTAGTCTGCAATATTTTGAATGATTCAATCTACAGGAGACTACAATGTAGTTTATAGTATATATAGATTACAACTTTTTTTTTTTTTTTGGGAGTAATATATAATTCCAAGTTAGTTTCTATCGTATTCTAGATGTTTGATTATAAATAAATAAATAAATAAAAATAAAGAAGAAAAAAGCATGATGTGTTGAACCATAAATCAAATATTAAAATTATAAATTTGTTAATTTAATTTTATTTTGAATATGAAGTAAAATATTTAAGAGCAATTTGATTAACTTTTTTCCTATATAAAGCAAAATCATGACTAAAACATCTTATCTTATAACAAATCTATGAATCCTTATTACAAATTGATTTTTAGTATTATTAATAAATTATAAATTATTAAAATTTATATATATATATATATATATATATATATATATATATATATATATATATAAAGTATGCATATAAAAATACAATATTATATATAATAATTTTTTTTTTTTGAGAGAGTTCAACCAATGACATCCGCTCCTGATGATAGTTATTTATTATCATACCAAGATACCAATCATTTTTTAATGTAGGTAGGGATTGTAACCCCAGATTTCTTATTCAACTATCAGATATACTTTACTAGTTAAACTAACTAGAACCCATTATATAATAAAATATATTAATATATATATATATATATATATATTCACTGTATAAAAGGATTTATATAACAAATGAAGACTAGTAGTCAACAAAAATTGACTGTTGACTTAGCAATTCCCTTCCTTTTCCATGTACTAGAAGAAAAGTTGATTTCCACATTTATATAAACATCATCCAGCCTTACTTGTTCGCTACAATAGCCTCACATCTCAACCTACGTACAGATAGAAACTCATGGAGAATTCGGCCTTTTTTCACTTTTTCGCTTTTTTGTTGTTGCACTGTTTTATGGCTAGCTTAGCTGTGGCAGTAAGAACCAACATCACCACAGACCAATCAGCTCTTATTGCTCTCAAAGCCCATATCACTGATGACCCTCACGAATTCTTGGCAACCAACTGGTCTACCTCTACTTCTGTTTGCAACTGGATTGGCATCACTTGCGGTGCCAAACACCTTAGAGTCACTGCCCTGAATCTCTCTCACATGGGTCTCACAGGAACCATTGCTCCACATGTGGGAAACCTATCGTTCCTCTCTCATTTATCCTTTGAAAACAACAATTTTCATGGCTCTCTGCCCAACGAGTTGGCTTCTTTGCGTCGATTGCAAGTTGTCAGCTTTGGATCGAACTCCTTTTCTGGAGTGTTACCATCATGGTTTTGGTTCTTCCCTAAGCTTCGAGAGTTGTATGCTAAAAGCAACCGGTTCAACGGTACTATCCCAGTAACTCCATGCACCATATCGTCACTGCAAATAATTCATCTCAGACAAAACATGCTTTCAGGTTCCATGCCCTTCATTATCTACCACTTTTTATCTTGAATTATTTTATTATAGTATCCACCATTCTGTTTTTTTATTTTTATTTTTCTCTACAGAGAATATCTTTATGTATTAGATATATATATCATTCCTTTTGTAGCATCTAAATATGCTAAACGCTTATGAAAGAGAATATATGTAATGCATGAGATAATTGTTGGTTTAAATTAACCCTAGTTTAATATAGTAGAAAATAAATTAACATGATGATATGGTAACGATGGACAAAACTTTCACATGAAAAATCCTAATGAGTGATATATAGGTTACAACTTCTAAATATTTCATTAATCAAATTGAGGTTACAAGTTCAAAAAATCTTATTCAATCCCAAATACCTACCTATTGTAGAACCTATCAATCCTAGCTTAAAACTCCAACCCAGTTGGACTTTCTTCTTAGTAAACTTTTTCGATTAGCACGAATATACAAATTGACATAGCTAACTTCCAGGTGCATGAAGCTATCTATCGATGTGACTAACTCTCCACAATCATTTAACATTGTTGTAGTAATTGGTGCAAATTTCTTTGCAGTAACATAATCCAATGATAAAATAAAGGCTCATAATCTATTACTAGTTAAGCTAAGTCTGTTAGCTCTTGATCACTTGTATGATAATTTTTGAAAATTTTCAGGAAGGATACCAAGAAGTTTAGGAAACTGTACTTCCCTCAAGATAATTCACCTGGATGATAACAGCTTTACAGGTATGGCGATAACCACTTCAATGTCAATACTACTTCCCACTTTGCTCAAAGAATTAATGTTGGGAATTTTAAGAACTATTAGGTTAAATGATTTAGTGTATCCGGTATATTATGCTCTCTTCTCACGTAAAAATGAGTTTAATCTATAAGTTATATACATGAAACTTACTTTTATGTAAGAAAAATGAATAGTAGTACATTAACTGTATGAAATAATTTCTCTTTCAACTAGCGTGCTGGATTTTGTATACACAAGCTAATGTGGGTTTTGGAAAGACCACAATAATTAGAGAAGTAAGTAACAATTTTCATGTTAGTCACCTTTTCTTAAAGAGTAAATGTTATATGTATTACGAGTTTCACTACAAATTTGTTAAAAACTAAATGTTGGTTTGTGGTGATTATGCAAACAAGCGTACTAGTACTGGAGAGTGGAGAGTCAAGCTTGTACAAAAAAACCCGAATAAAGGCTTAATAGGCGTAAACGTGATGAATGACATGTATAATTATTTTTTAACATAATATACTGCATAATTTGTTAAAAATTTTGAAAATAATTTGTTCTCTCTAAAAATGAAGCAGTTCTATAAGTGATTTCTATCCCTTTGTCTCTACAAATATATGATTCTATTATTTTGAGTGTATTCTTTTTGAGATGGTCTATATTGTTCTAACTTTTGTCATATTGTGTCATGTTTTCCTCAATTTTTTTTTTTTTTTTTAAATACGGCTAAACTTAAGTTTTAAATTATTATTTAGAATTCTCATTCTCTTAAGGAGAATATTTTGATAGTCAAAACTCATCACAAAATTACAATATTATCTTAACTAAAACTAAATGAAACCAAAAGGCATGCATGAAAGATTGATAGACTTCATAATAATTTATTAATAAAAAATTGGTAGACACATTCAAATACTTAGTTGTGTTTTGATATACACTCAAATCCCCATTTCCAAAAAAAAATTAAGGGAGAGAGATGGCTTGTGATTGAGAATTTTAATTTAAAAAAAAAAAACAGAACATATCTATCCAAAATAGAGTTATGAAAACACAAAAAATCATCAACCTAGAGTAGAGTTGCAGGAAATAACAAAAAAAATTCCACCAAAAGAAAAAAAAATATATAGAGAGAGAGTAATTAGGTTTTTTTGTGTAGAAAAAATGTGGATTGAATGAGATAGAGAATAGAAAATTTATAGAAAAGAACATGGGGAGTAAAAGAGTCCAAATAAAGAAAGAGGAAGGAATGAAGGAAGAGTCATGATAAAGTAGAGAATGGTGGGAAGAAAAAGAGATAAAAAGGGAGGGGAAAGTTGGAGGTAATGTAAGTTTAAGCTAAGGATTAAGGAATAATAAAGAGAAGAAAAGTCAAGGAGAGAAAAGGAATTAAAAATAGATGGATGAAGGAATAACAAAATTGTTATGCTTCAGTTATTATATATTGCAGAGATAGATTATGTAAAACTCTTTAGACTTTGTATTTTACATTTCCTAATAAACACGTTCACGTGGGCTATTAAATAAGAGGTGATGTGGTAATAGAGTTTTTTCTTTTCTTTTCTTTTTTGAAACTGGCCATAACTTTCATTCATTTTTCAAAGATAAAGAATTGTGATACAATGCTTCCAAGACTGGTGGTGGAGAATCTTGAAGTGGTGATAGAGTATTGAATCAAGGACCTTTTGCTCTGTTATTATGTTAAAATATTGATTTTACAAAAGTTAAAACTTTTAGGAAATGGTGAATTCATTAATTTAATCTAACAACTTTGATGCAATGCAATTACAGGAGTTATTGATTAATGCGAAGTTACAATTTTTAGGGTCAATTCTTTTTTTCTTTTTTGGAAAAAAGGGTAAGAATTTAATTGAAAAACAATATAACCAAAGATATTGTTTGTAAATAAATCATTAAAAAAAAAAATCAAAATTAAATAATTCATAATAAAAATTGAGTGATATGACCTCAATTTTGAAGTCTTTTAGTATAGATCTGGACAAAACTTATCTTCAAAAAGGTGCTATAAATCAAATTTCTAAGATATAGATTGACAGATGGTGGCCTTGTAGTAATTCAAATTGCAAACTTTGACAAACATACTACTCATTTTCATATATGATCTTTGCGCTATGTTTCCGACCGTATTATGATCTAAAATTTTTTTTTGTTTTTGTTTTTTTGTTTTTGATCTAAAATTTGTTAGAGGTCCTTAAAATGGTAAAATTCATAAATAAATTTGTAGATTTTACCTTTTTTTATTTAATATGCATTTAGCACATGTATATTGCGTGGATTCTAACTATTATAAGCATTAATCCAAACTAAAATCAAAAGCAAAACTATAAGAGGGAGAGAGGAGTTATGATTAAGAATCTTTTTTAAAACAAAAAAATTCGTCAACATATATAGCTACAATTAGCTATTTAAGATTCTTATCTATCATATAATTTGTTAACTACGAGAATTCAATTTTTCTTTATCTTTTGACTATTTCCTGTTAAAATGGAGGACCTACTTATCATATTTTAGAAAACGGGGTACGAAAGTTTTTTATTTATTTTTTTGGGTTTGAGTGGGTACGTTACGTACGTACTGGGTACAAAAAGAGCACTAATTTCTACACGTCCAAAATTCCAGAGGTGGCTATGAACCATATTTTTCGAATTCCATAGCTTTAGGAAATTAGGATTCAAGTAAAGGCTGTATGTCCACATGGACTAAACTCATAAACTTCCATCTACCCCTTAATAGATTAAAAATGGATCATTTGTTTCTTTCTAATAAGGCCCAAATTAATCACAACAATAACCACTTTGTCTTCATGTGAAACATGGGCAACCTTATTCTTTTGAGAGAGGGAGGAGAGAGAGAGATATCATATGTGGGGAAAATATGGATGGAATAGTTGAGAGAATAGCAAATTTATAGAAAAGAAGATGGGTGGGGGTGGGGGGGGGGGGGGGGGGAGAAGAAAAGAAAATAAAAGGAAGATGAAGGGATAAAGAAAGTGTAATAGTAAGGTAGAGATTAATGGGCAGAAAAAGAGATAAAAGAGAGGGGAAAGGTTAAAGGAAATGTTAGTAAAGTAGGGAATAATACGGAGAAGAAGAGTTAAAAATGAGAGAGAGAGAGAGAGAGAGAGAGAGAGAGAGAGAGAGAGAGAGAGAGAGAGATGTGTGGGAAAAATATAAATTGACTAGGAGAGGGAATAACAAATTTATTGAAAAGCAGATTGGGAAAAGAAGAGAAAATGATGGAGGAAGTGTAACTAAGGTAGAGAATAATGAGAAGAGAGAAATAATATGGAGGTGAAATGTTGATGGAAGTGTAATAGTAAGGATACGATTACAAATGAAGAAAAGTTAAAAGTGAGAGAGAAATTATTGTAGGTTGATGACATGACATAATGAGAGAGTAGAAAAATTAATTGTTAAGCTTTTATTATTAATTAGCATGTAACCCATGGAAACGCATTGATGCATTTAAAATTAAACAAAACTTTTATTATAAAAATATAAATAATTATTCAAATTATTTATTAAAAAAAAAAAGCATGTAACACATGCATACATATGGATACATTTAAAATTAAACACAATTTTTATCATAAAAATATAAATAATTAGTCAAATTATTTTTTTTAAAAGTAAATGTATTTAGTCACATATTAAAATTCTTACCTAAATTTAATATTACTTATAATAATTTTTTTTTTCTAATTTTTTTATTATATAAGATAGAAATTCTACTCTATCCTAATCTAAGTGTAATTGTGTGTGAAGCTCGCTTCTAGAGACTTGAACCCCGACCCTTGCCCCCAACACCTCACAAGATAGAACGTGTCGTGATCTTTATTGTATGGTGATTTTTATTGAATATATGTGATTGATTTTTATTTTTTTTAATTTTATAGTTCATTAATATTAGATTCTTAGTATTTTGCACCCGTTAACTCACTTGGTACAAAGATTAAAAAACTTAAGTGGACACATAGTACAAACATAGGTGGATAATTATGGTGTGGTTCTCACATAAATTTAGACACATTGTGAAAAATTGGATTCTAATTTCAAATTCTAATTTAACTTTCTCTAAACTTTATTTATTAATATATATATATATATATATATATATAGATTAATTAACTAGTTGCAAACCCACGTAATGGGTGGGAATATATAATTATTTTGTAATTGTGGTATATATAATATATAGTTTGTTCTCTAAAATTTGTTAAAGATAATTTGACCTTCCTAAAAATTAAACAATTTTCAAATTTATTTTTCATATTTCTATCTCTACCAATATATCATTCTACTATTTTGAATTTGTTTGATTGATATTATTCATTTATGAAGTGGTCCATATTTTTCGAAATCATGTTATAGTGTACTATGCTTTTCTAATTTTTTTTTCTATACAACTAAATTTTTTAAGTTTCAAACTAAATTATTCAAATTCTTCATTCTTCTAAAGGAGATTATCATGATAATAAAAACTCATAAAAAAGATTACTTTTTAATTTTACTCAAATAATTGATAGGCACATTCAAATGCATATGTTTTTTCTTTCTATCTCTAATAATATATCATTCTATCATTTTGGGCGTGTTTGATTGATATTATTCTTTTATAAGATGGTCCATATTCTTCAAAATTTTGTTATAGTGTGCTATGTTTTTCTATTATTTTTCTATACAACTAAACTTTTTAAGTATCAACTAAATTATTCAAAATTTTCATTCTCTTGAAGGAGATTATCAAGATAATAAAAACTCATAACAAAATTACTTTTTAATATTACTTAAAATAATTGATAGGCAGACTCAAATGCATAATAAATATTGAGTTTTGATACAAATTCAAGTTCTCACTTCCAAAATAAATAAGTATTAATTCAAACAAAAATCAATCCAAAACTATAAGAGAGCTAGAAAGAGAGACTACTTGTTGTGGAAAACTCAAAAATACAACACCAAAACGTATTAACAAAAGATAGAGTTATAAAAAATATAATGATTTATGAAACTAATTAAAGTGGAGTTACAAGAATATATATATATATATATATATATATATATATATATATAGAGAGAGAGAGAGAGAGAGAGAGAGAGAGAGAGAGAGAGAGAGAGAGAGAGAGAGAGAGAGAGTACTCATTTTTTCAGGAGAGAAAGTGAGAGAGAATAATATATTTATAGAAAATAAGATGAGAAGAAAAAGAGAAAAAATAAAAGATATAATAATAAACACCAAATTATCTAAGTCACCTATGTAATAAAATAAAATTATATTTTTATATACTATCTTTAAAAATACAATATGATAACATTTATGTAATCAAAGAAAATAAAAAAGATGACAACTTAAAATACAAAACTAAATCATATCAACCTAAAGTAGAGCTTCAAAGAATACAAAAATTAATCCACCTAAAGTAGAGATGCAAGAAAAAAAAATCCACCAAAAAGTGAAAAAAAAAAAATTGAGAGTGAGAGAGAGAGAGAGAGAGAGAGAGAGAAATAACATTTTTTGTGTGTGAAAACTATGCATAGAATGGGAGAGAGACTTGCAAATTTATAGTAGGAGGATAGGAATAAGAAGAGTAAAAAATAAAGGAAAATAAAATGATAGAGAAAAAGTGATATTAAAGTAAATAAGAGTGGGACATAAAAAAGTAAAAAAGAGGAGAAAGGTCGAAAAAATGTAATAATAAGTTGTGAATTAATAAGAATAAAAAGAGTTAGAATGAGAGAGAGAGAGAGAGAGAGTTGGAAATAGATGGATAATGTGGCTCAATAGAAGCGTAATAACATTAAATGCTACCATTAGCTTTTTGATATATATAATAATATAGATTAATTAACCTATATAGATAGATATAGATATATGGTGCAACCTTAATTGTTAATTTTGTGAGCTTGTCAAAGGCACTAAATTGTTAGATGCAACATTTTAATGATAGTTGTAATTAAATTTTCTCACATACACAGGATGTATATTTTAAAGGGAATACAAAATATTTATGATTTTTTTTTTTACTAATGAGTTTTTTTTTTTTTTTTTTTTTTTGGAGTTATTCTGGCAGGTGAAGTACCACTCGAGATTGGGAATCTTCAAAATTTAAGGGAATTAACTCTCGCCAATAACAGTTTAACTGGTGTCATCCCAAATGCAATCTTCAATAACTCAAAAATTGAATTCATTAGTCTATACATGAACCAACTCTCAGGCCATCTTCCATCAAGCATAGGCAATTGGCTTCCAAATCTTAAGGTGATTTACCTATGGGATAATGATCTAAATGGAACAATCCCTCACTCTATCTCAAATGCTTCTAAGCTCACTGCATTAGAGTTGGGTGAGAACTATATTTCAGGGTCTATTCCTAATACTCTGGGAAATTTAAAGCATCTGGAGAGGCTCAACTTCGTCGACAATTTGTTGACCAGAGAATCTTCAAATCTAGAATTGAGTTTTCTTTCATCTTTGACAAATTGCAAAAATTTGGCAACTATAGTGCTAGCAGATAATCCATTGAATGGCACCCTTCCAATTTCCGTAGGAAATTTCTCTACTTCTCTTAAAGAATTTGTTGCTTTTGATTGCAGCATAAAGGGCATCATTCCTATAGAGATTGGTAATTTAGGAAAGTTGATGGCTCTACACCTAGAGGACAATGAATTGACTGGACCTATTCCAACTACAATTGAAGGAATGAGACAACTCCAAGGTTTGTATCTTCAACACAATAGATTGCAAGGAGTCATCCCAAATGGAATGTGTAATTTAAGCAACTTGGTTGAATTATTTTTAGACCATAATGAGCTCATGGGTCCTATACCAACATGTTGGGGAAGTCTTTCTAAACTGGAAAAGTTGTACTTGAATTCCAACAAGTTGACATCCATACCCTCATCACTTTGGAGTCTTAAAGACATACTGCAAATAAACTTGTCTTTCAATTCTTTAAGTGGCCATCTACCAACAGAATTTGGGAATTTGGAGCATGTAACAAATATGGACCTATCATGGAATCAATTATCAGGTGTCATCCCTACTATTAGAGATCTAGAATCTTTGGTAAACCTTTCTATAGCACATAACAAATTTGAAGGTCCTATTCCTATGTCATTTGATAAGTTGATAAGTATGGTGCGTTTAGATCTATCTAATAACAACTTGTCAAGTGAAATTCCCAAGTCCCTAATGAAACTCAAATGTCTCAAATATTTCAATGTGTCTTTCAATAGATTACGTGGTGAAATTCCATTTGGAGGTTTTATTGCTCAATTCTCAGCTCAATCATTCATGGGAAATCAAGCATTATGTGGTCCACCTCAATTGCAAGTTCCACCCTGTGAAACAAGGAATGTTGGAAAATCAAAGACAATCACCACAATTAGTGTAAGATATATCTTACCAACAATGATAGTAGCAATACTTGCATTAGTCCTCGTATTTGTTCTAATGAGACACCAAAAGAGAGATGCAAAACTAAAAGGTCAAGGAGATTTGATTCCTCTAGCAACATGGAGAAGAATAACATACTTAGAACTTGAACAAGCAACAGATGGATTTGATGACAGTAACTTAGTTGGGGAAGGGAGTTTTGGCTCGGTATACAAAGGGATACTATCAGATGGGACTAATGTTGCAGTAAAGGTTTTTAATTTGAATATAGAAGGAAGGTTTAAGAGTTTTGAAACTGAATGTGATGTATTGTGCAAAATTCGCCACCGGAATCTTGTGAAAATCATTAGTAGCTGTAGTAGCATTGATTTTAAAGCTTTGGTACTAGAGTACATGCCCAAGGGGAGCCTTAAGAGGTGGTTATATTCTCATAACTACTTGTTGGATATGCTACAAAGATTGAACATCATGATAGATGTTGCATCATCATTGGAGTATCTCCATCATGGTTGTTCTTTACCTGTTGTTCATTGTGATTTGAAGCCCAGCAATATTCTGCTAAACAAAGATATGGTTGCACGTGTGGGTGACTTTGGCATTTCAAAATTCTTAGGTGATGAAGATTCTATGTCCCAAACCATGACACTAGCCACTATTGGCTATATGGCACCAGGTAAGGTTTCTAGTTTACAATTCTTTTTATTTTGTTTTAATTTTTTGGCTAAAATTTAATTAAATGTTTACACACTCAAGTTGCCAAAAAAAAAAAAAAAACTATAATCATAATAATAAGCAATTTTATTCTACCATCAAATAAAGATATTGGATACTTTTTGACAATAAATTTTAATCAAACTTGTAGAGTATGGATCCCTAGGGATCATTTCCACACGTGGCGATGTGTATAGTTATGGCATTTTGTTGATGGAAACATTCACAAGAAAGAATCCCACTGATGAAATGTTTGCTGGAGATTTGAGCCTAAAAAGCTGGGTAAAACAGTCGCTACCCCTTTTAGTAATTAAAGTTATAGATGCTAATTTGCTGAAGAGAGGTGAAGTGGATTTTAATGCTAAGCTGGATTGTATGTTGTCCATTTTGGAATTGGCCATGGATTGTTCAGCAGAGGCACCTGAAGAGAGGATAAACATGATAGATGTCATAACAAAACTCAAAAATATCAAATCAAAGTTTCTAAAGGATGTCGGAGAAGATTGACAACAGAAAATGTCTATAGTAGCTTTTTTTTGGTGCTTTTTACTAATTATGTTTTGTAAATCATGTTATTGGCTTACTGCTACTCTTAAAAAGACCTGTTGGAGTATAGTAGCTCAAAGCATTGTGTGAGAACAGTAATGTTGAATGGTATATGATTGACTATATATATTGGGGGCATCAATTTACCCAATCTATACTATATTACTATATATAATAATGGTTGTCCTTTACCTATTGTTCATTGTGATTTGAAGCTCAACAATATTCTGCTAAACAAAGATATGGTTGCACATGTGAGTGACTTTAGTATTTCAAAATTATTAGGTGATGAAGATTCCATGACCCGAACCATGATCCACTATTGGTGATATGGCACCAGGTGAAGTTTCAAGCTTATAATTCTTTTCTTTTTTCTTTTTTTGTGGCTAAAATTCAATTTTATGTTTACACACACAAAGCTTTCATAAAAAATAATATTAATAAGCTATTTTATTATACCATCAAATAAAGATGTTGGATACCTTTTGACAATAAATTTTAATCAAAATTGTAGAGTATGGATCACAAAGGATCATTTTCACACGCGGCAACATGTATAGTTATGGCATTTTGTTGATGGAAATATTCACGAGAAATAATTCCACGGATGAAATGTTTGCTAAAGATTTGAGCCTAAAAATTTGGGTAAAACAGTCACTACTCCTTTCAATAATTAAAGTTATAGATGCTAATTTGCTAAAGAGAGGTGAAGTGAATTTTAATGCTAAGTTGGATTGTATGTTGTCCATTATGGAATTGGTCATGGATTGTTCAACAGAGGCATCTGAAGAGAGGATAAACATGAGAGATGTCATAACAACAATCAAAAATATCAAATTGAAATTTCTAAAGGATGTCTGAGAAAATTGACAACAGAGAACATCTATAGTTTTTTTCTTGTTTGTGATTTTTACTAATTATATTTTATAGGTTATGCTACTCTTAAAAAACCTATTGGAGTAGAGTAATTGAAAGCATTTGTGTGAGTACAATAATGTTGAAGAATGTATGATCGACCTAATCTATACTACATAAATAATAATAAAAGCATTGCATTTAATTTTGCAAAATTCTTATTGTGCCACATCATTACTTTTTTTTTCTAACTATTCAACCTTACATGGGTTGTAGCTCTCATTAGGGAACATCCATCAATTATATTTGCACTATTTACGTTTCAGAAAACGCCGTAAAGGAAGAGAAAAAAGATTCCTTAAAAGTAAAAACTCATATTTCCCATTAATATAATCCAGAAAACAAACTCCTTCTCTCAGTTAAGACCAAGACTACCATTTAGCTTAATTGAGCTCATTTTTTATTTCTCTAAAAACTAAGGGCTTATTTGGTAGCAAATTTCAAGTATTGTTGTTCAAAATTATGTGAAAATTGTGATTTAAAAAGTGTTATAAAAGCATGTGTTTAAAGTATTCATAATGCAAAAAATGTATTTGGTCATGTTTTAACTAACATACTTTTTTTTGGTTAAAAAAATGGGTAGAGGGGGGCGACCAATGTGGCTTCTCTACCTGGGTGTGACTATAGTAGCACCATACCCACTCCTAGGTGAGACTCCATACTTCCGGTCTATAAGAAACTCACTTATTATTCTTTGAACCGTTTGGGATGTAGATGAGATTTAAGAAGCACCAACATACATCTAGTTGTTGAGGCTCAAACCCAAGTCCTGAGACTTGTTGGTCTGGCATCTTATCAACTATGCCATCCGAATGTTGGTTTAAATAACATATTTTAAAATATAAAAAAACATAATTGTGTGATTGGTATGTGTATATGTTTTTTTTTTTAAACTGACAAGTACAATACAAGTATTATTATTTTATTTGAAGAGAGAGAAAGTACTCTCATGTGGTCTAATCAGGTGGGACCCACAGTTTTTAATGTATTTACAAAAGTGTCATGAGTAATGTTATTTGAAAACTGAAAATCAGTAGGAAGAGTTCTCTAGATTCAATGTTCAAGCACCCTTAAAATGAGATGCGTAACTCAAAACACTCCTAAAAGAAATTTTCCTACCAAACGCATTGAAACTTTTTTTAAAACCCACAGTTTTCAGTGTTTAAATACTAAAAACTATTGTTTGGACTCCCTTACCGTATAGACCCTAAATGAACATAAGAACATGAACTCCCTACTTTTTCCTTCTTTTGCTTCGTCCTTTTCAAGAAAACAGACTATACATAGATTTACTAAAAAAAGAAGACAGATTTAATAGTAATGAAGTACAAGATGAAGAGGTGTATGAGCCACCACATTAGACACAACCGATCCATAAACCCCATGCTAGTGGATGTCTAGACCACTACAAAATTTGAACACAAAATAATAATAATTAAAAAAAAAAAAAAAAAAAAACAAAACAAAACAAAAAACAATTATAGTTTCAGGCATTTGTTTTATCACTTTTTGCTCTCCCAACCATTACAAGAGCAAAACAGAGTTGTCCTTTGTTTATACCAGAAGAAGGAGCATCAGAAGCTTGTTCGCCAACCCGGAATGACCAAACTTGCACTATATCACCAATCCTGAGTTTGGGATCGATCAGTCGTGCTAGAATTTCTTGCCCTGCTCTAAGCTCCTCTTTCTCTTCCTCAGTCAAGAAATCCATCCTCACTATTTGTCTCAAAGGTATCAACAACCGACTGTTACCCTCAGTTAAGTCAGTCTTGAACAGGGACTTTTGTATTACCAACAATTCATCACCCATCCAATGATTTGATCACATCCTGGAACTCTTTGGGTAGATAGAGAGGCGGACCTGATATCAATTTCTTGATTGGAATCATGTTCTTCTTTTTCTTGGCTTCCAAACCCAAACCCCAATCTTGATCATCCCCATCAGTACCAAATCTTTCTCGTTTTCTTCTACCATTGTTTCCATGTACTTCAACAGGAAAAGCAGAGCCCATGACCTTTTCTTGGACAAAAACTGGGTTCTTGAGTGTGTTTTATTGCATAAGAATTGGATTCTTGAGAGCCCTTTCTTGGATCAACCTCTGAAACTTGTTAAATTTCTCAATGGCTACACATGAAACCTCAACCAAGGCGTCAAAGTGATACCGATTGGGAGCAATAGTATGACCCTCCATATCATGATGACTCAAGTCCTCCAACATAGACAAAATCGCCTTCTTCTTCCTCATCTCACTTCTCATTGTTGAACCCAGAAGCACAATAATAGTAATTAAACACACAAAGAAAGAAAGGAAACTATGGCTTTTCTTTTATTTCCTCAGGAGAGAAATAGCAACTTGATATATATATAAATATCAGGTTAGATCACGAATTCCTAATCCCGCTCTGGGACGGAGAGTATTTAAAAGTTAAAACCCAAGTGACCGCTATACCTGAGTCGGTGGCAGTGGCGCTACGACACGTCGTTTTTAAAATTGCCTGGTTACACTGCAATTTTAATAGCAGTAAACAAACGACAGGTCGGTTACTTTAGCATTATAAATCAACAGCTTTTACGACTCGCCGTATTGAAGATGAATGATCAATGATGTGGGTGATTTTTTTGAGGGTCTAAATTGAAGGTTTTTTTTTTTTTTTTTTTTTCTTCTATATATTAAAAAATAAATAAAAATAAAAAGGTATTCCATGTGCTATGCTATAGAACATCTCACTCATGGACCTATTGTAGATATGTCAAATTTACTTGAAAAATGATTTTTTTTTTTTTTAATTTTTAATTTAAAAGGTAGTGTCTTTATTTATTTGTATAAGGTTAGAGAGGTAGTGTCTTTATTAATCGGATAAAGTATAAAAAAAAGAGTTTATTTGATTAGAATAAAATAAATATATAATGAAAAATTCTTAGTTTACATTATATTAACAATGTAAGATTTATATTGTAGACTAAACAAATATATACAATGTTCTACACATTTGCAAAAAATGTACAATATTATATACTTTTTACAAATATGTATAACAATATTGTATACTTTTGTTTAGTTTACAATGTAAGATTTACATCAATAATACAGTGTAAACCTAAAATAAATGTATAATTTTCATGACTATCAACTTCTTACAGCCTCTTAGTGAAGGTGCAGACCGCTCTTCTATCTCCAGCACCATTGTCAATTAATGTTACATGCAAAATTAATACTTAAATGGTCTGTACTAGTGTTGACAATATTGGCATTTATATTAGTGCTTGTGAACACTCTTTTATCACTGGCTTTGGTACTACCTATTGGAATTGGAAGCTCATGGGAGCCAAGGAAGTTGCAGCTTTTCTTTCTTATGTTGGCAGCAAAACCCCCTGTGAGTAGTTCAGAGTTTCTGTTTTGTGAACTTCACTTTGGGATTTTGTGTTATTGGTTTGGTTGAATTTAAAATGTGTTTAGGGACTTCATTTCCACTGTGGTTGATTATATATATGGGTGAGAGTTCAAATTTTGAAGGGGTTTAAGTAGGCAAACTTGATTAGAATGTGTACTGTGTTTGAAGACTTAATTTTTTTTTTGTCCGGCAACGGTTCAAACTTCAAATTCCGCTTCCTGTATATTGAATTATCCCCCCCCCCCCCCCCCTCCCCCCCCCAAAAAAAAAAATCTGTATTTTTTTAAATCACGTTTTGCTAATTAATTTTAAGAAATGTTTACCTCTATAAAACATTAGGTTACCTAAAGATAGATATTAATGATTATGTGATATGTCAAAAACATGCACTAAAGCTCCATTTTAACCTATCTCCTCTCTGGTAGGAGCTCTCTCGTTTCACTACGAATCTCTCCCTCCCTAGGTTTACCTAAGGGTCTATCTTTTGCATTGTTTTATACTATGGCGGATGATGTGATTAATATTTTGGAGAATATGAAATTGACAACGGAAGAAGAAGTCATATCCATTTTAGATGAAGGTTGCAAGGAAGAGATTAAGAGCTGTTCTCAGAGCTTGATTGGGAAGTTTCTCACATGTAAACCATTCAACAAAAGAGCAGCCCAGAGTATGTTGAAGAGAGCGTGGGGTCTAGAGAATAAAGTACAAATCATGGAGGTTGGGTCGAATCTTTTCTAGTTCAAATTTCAGTCAGAGTTTGATATGGATCGTGTTCTTAGAAGTGGACCATGGACCTTTGATAACCAAGCCTTGATGTTGCTGATAGGGCAAAAATGTATTGACCCCTTACAAATTAATTAATTATCCAAGTTAATTAATTAAGTCAATTGAACATGCAAAGCGTAGAAGCACAAACAAATCACCAATTATACTAAGTGTAGCGGAAAATAAATTTGACACGGGTGATTTGTTTACGAATAGAGAAAACCATCGAGGCAAAACCCCACTGGGTGATTTTAAGGTCACCACTCCCAAGAATCCACTATTATCAATCACAAGCGGTTACAAGTATAAGGAATCTTACCAAACCCTTTGGCCTATCCTGAAATACCAACCTACAGTTGAACCCTTACCCCAATACCCAATTAAACTTGTATTGTAGTGGCAATCTTTCCGTTCAATGCACGAATTCCAGTACGTAACTAACCAATGATGCACGGATCCTAGTACGTGACTAACTCCACCAACTTGAAGAAGATGTTGGCTGCAAAGTTCTTCACTTCATCAACAACGAAGATCAGGAAGCTCCTTGGTCACAAAACCCTTGACGTAAAGACGCAGTAGCTTCTTCAAAGAGAATGATGAACTAAGTCACTGTCTACATGCGCAACGGCCTTTAAAATGAGCCTTATATATGTCTAGGGTTGTGAGAAAAGAAACCCTATACAAATATTTGAGCATGGGCCAGAAATCAGATTTGAAATTTCTGATTTCGTAAGTCTCGACAGAAACAGCTTGTGTCGAGCTCCAACATTAAATCTCGATAGAAAGGATTTTGTTGAGACTTCTATCGAGCTTTAATGAATAGCTCTTCTTCACTTGTTTTTTGGTCTGATCTTAATGGCTTTAACACTTGACTTGAACAACATGTTTCTTGAAGTCTTAAATCAATTCTAGATCTACCAAATTACAAGTAAAGTGCATTTTGTCAAAGGAGTAGCCAATTACATCAAATATGTCTCTAACAGTTGCTCAGATGGAAAATGGGCATGACTGCTAAAAATGTAAAGTTCGATGTTGTTTCCTTGTAGGTGCAAATATGGGGGGCACCGTTTGATATGGTTTCCCCAAAAGTAGCAGCAAAGGTTTGTAGCTGGTTAAGAAAAGACAGAAACGTGAGGTCCAGAACCTCTTTATAAGAGTCAAGGTGGCCTTACTGATTGCTAAACCCATTCATAGAGGTGCATTCTTGGTTGATTGGATGGGAAAAGCACATAGGTTACATTCAAGTACGAGCGTCTTCCCATATATTTTCATTACTGAGCATTACTTGGTCACGATATTAAGCACTGTGCTCAACACTTTGCTTTAACAAAGAATGGTGCTGAGGTAACATGACAGTATGGGGATTGGCTGAAAGCAATTGGATACTATGCATGTTCACCTCCTCAAAGTGACTCTTCTAGCCAAGATTCAGCTCAAGTGGCTGGGAAAGATGATGAATGGCAAGTTAAATCAAGCAGTCAAGAGGAGACAGCGGTGGGCAGTGTTCAAACTAATGCAAACCCTAGGGCACGAGGTGACAAACGTGGGGAAGGAAACAACATGACTTCAGGACTTGTCTCACCTATTATTGCCCAAGTCCACATTCTCCTTGACACATATAATGGTTATCTCACGTTAGTCACTAAGGTTTCAAATTCAAATTTGGGAGATACGAGCTCACTAGAGGCTCCTAAGCATGTGCAAGAAACTAATAAGAGTAATGGGCCATAGGGCCCAAAAACACAAAACACATGGACTAGGCTAGCACGTATGGAGTATGGGCCGATTGAACTTATTAAAGAATGAGGTAATTCCATCCTGGGAAAGTAATTAACATAGGTAGAGTTATATGAATTCAAAAAATAGGAAGAAGAGTGTGTGGCAAAAATAGTAAGTTTGTTGATGATTCTCAACTAGATGAAACAGCGGGGGTGTTGGAGCACCCTTACTGAGCATAATGAGGCTATTAAGTTGGAACTACCAAGGGCTTGGGAACTCTTGGATGGTTCATAGCCTTCACAAGTTGGTGAGGGATCAAGCTCGCATAATTTTTTTTTTTTTAATGGAAACAAGATTGGATAAAGATGGTTTTGAGAAAAAATGTAGAGAACTACCTTTTCCAAACAAAGTTGATTGTTTAAAAAACCGGATTCTGGAGGAGGCTTAGCACTAATTTGGAAATTTGAGGTGCTTTTGGAAGTGATAAATTACACAAAGAACCATGTACTGGCTAAGGTGGTGGAAGATGATGGTTTCAAGTGGTACTTAGCAAGGTTTTACGGATGGCCAAAAGAGTGTCAAAAACAGAAATCTTGGGAACTTTTGAAGCACCTGTCTTCCTTTGTGAAAGGCCTGTGGTGCTACATTGGGGACTTCATTGCTATCCTTCACTCATTTGAAAAGCAAAGTAAGTATCTACCATAGTGCAAACAGATGGAGGAATTTCGGGTGACTTTGGATTCCTGCAATCTTATTGATATCGGTTGACGAGGATACAAATTCACGTGGAATAACAGGTGGCCACTAGACAAAGATTGGACCATGCCGTAGCAAACTAGTAATGGAGAGATAAATTTTTGGTAAGCTCTATGACTCATCTCTTCTCTCATGCTTCAGACCATTTGCCAATTATATTGCAGGTAGGGACAAAGAGGTGTTTCAGAAGCAGAGGGGCACCGGGTTTCAAGTTTGAGGATGCATGGTTACTTTGGGATGAGTGTGAGGCCATTGTTGGGGAAGCATGGGACATGAACAGCGGAGGGTCTTTCTTGGCTAATGTTAGAGATAGAATTAAGAGATGTGAGGCGTAGCTGCATGTCTGGGGTTCGAACAAGACACATCCAGACTTGGCCGAGATTAAAAGACTACAACAGCTTGTTGAGTGGCTTAATACTAGGGAGCCCACCGAGGAAAATAGGTGAGTTTTTGGCAATAAGCAAGCAACTGGATAAGCTTCTCCTTAAACAAGAAATATACTGGGCTCAACGCTCTTAACTGCCTTGGTTAAAACATGGAGGCAAAAATGCAAAATTTTTTCATTCTAAAACATCGCAAAGGCAACGAAGGAGTTTTATTCAAAGAATACAAGACCAGCAAGGACAGTGGGTAGAGGAGATTGAAGGTGTGGCAGAGGTGGTGACAAACTACTTTGAGAATATTTTTAATTTAGGTACCTGTGACCATATGGAAGAATGTCTTAATACAATTTCTAACAAATTTACCCCAGAGATGCAGGAAGTGTTGTCTAGTGAATTCATTTCTAAAGAAATCAAAGCAACGTTGTTCCAAATGGGACCAACAAAGGCTCCTGGACCTGACAGTATGAATGCCTTTTTCTACCAAAAATTTTGGCATATTGTGAGTAATGATGTGACTGCTGCTGTTTTGGATTTTCTAAATACAGGTAATATGGTGCCTGATATTAATTATGCTCACATTGTCCTTATCCCAAAAACTAAGTCTCCAGAGAGAATATCAGATTATAGACCCATTAGCCTATGTAATGTTATTTATAAAATAATTTCAAAAGTTCTGGTCAATAGATTGAAGTTAATCCTGTCGCAGTTGATTTCACCCACCCAAAGTGCCTTTGTTCCAGGTCACCTTATCATTGATAATGTACTTGTGGCCTATGAGACTCTTTATGCTATTCATTGCAAAAAAAAAAAAAAAAAAAAAAAAGGTAAAAAAAGGAGCTTTTGCATTGAAGTTGGATATCAGCAAAGCTTATGACCAGGTTGAGTGGCCCTTTCTTAAGGGCATGATGAACAAGCTGGGTTTTCCTGAAGTGAGGACTAATCATATCATGAGTTGTGTCACCACTACTTCCTTCTCTGTTCGTATTAACGGTAAAACATATGGTAATATTTTGCCATCTAAGGGGCATTGTCAAGGAGACCTTCTATCCCCTTACTTGTTTCTTTTATGTGTAGAGGGGTTTACGTCATTGCTAGCTAAAGCGGAAGAGGAGGGACGACTTCATGGAGTTTCCATATGCCAAACAACAGCTAGCATATCAAATTTGCTATTTGTCGATGACTCACTTCTGTTCTGCCAAGCTAAGTAGGATGAAGTATAGTTCATCACCGATATTCTCTAGCTGTATGCAATAGCTTCTAGGCAATGTATCAACTAGGACAAGTCCTCTGTTTTCTTTAGTGGCAATACTACAAGTGCACAACGGGATTGGATAAAAAATGCTTTGGGAGTGCAAGAAGTGGAGAAGTTTGAATCCTATCTAGGTTTGCCCACGTTAATTGGTAGGTCCAAATACCAAGCCTTTTCTTTTCTTAAGGAAAGGGTTTGGAAAAAAATACAGGGGTGGAAAGGGAGATCGCTATCTAGAGCTAGAAAGGAGGTATTGATGAAGACAGTGGCTCAATTAATTCCCATATACACAATAGGGGTATTTCAATTGCCGATGAAGCTTTGCAATGAGATTAATGCTATATGTGTTAGGTTTTGGTGGGGTCAATGTGGAGATGAAAAGAAGATTCACTGGAAGAACTGGGATTCATTGGTTTTGTCAAAGAAGGAAGGCAGGATGGGATTCAGGGATATAAGGAGTTTCAATCTTGCTATACTGGTAAAACAAGGGTGGAGATTATTACAAGATCAAGGATCACTTCTCTACAAGTGCTTCAAAGCAAAGTACTTCCCAAGATGTAGCTTCCTGGAAGCATCTAATAGCCTAAACAGATCGTATATCTAGAAAAGTCTAATTGCAAGTCAACAAATTCTAAAAAGGGGATGTTGCTGGAGAGTGGGGAATGGTTCTTCCATATGGGTGATACATGAAAAGTGGATTCCAAACCATCCATCAAATAAGGTGCCTATACCCCTAGATGAAGTGGAGTGGGAGTGGAGGGTCTCGAACTTAATTGATTGGAGAAATTATTAGTGGGATAAGGAGTTGGTAGCTACAGTGTTTCATAGGTTTGATGTAGAGGTGATCTTGAGAATTCCACTAAGCCGGAGGTATGTACCAGATTTATTGCTATGGCTGCATAATAAGAATGGAATGTACTCTGTGAAGTCGGGTTACCATATCGCAAGATTACTGTTGAAGGAAGCGGGTTGTGAGGGTGAGAGCTCAGCTCTAGTGTCAAATTGCCAAGTCTGGGATAAGATATGGAAACTCCATGTGCCAAAAAAAAAATGGTCTTTGGATGGCGATCATGTCAGCATATATTGCCAACTCGAGCAAATCTGGTTCGGTGACGAATTATCGAAGATGATAGTTACAACATTTGTCAAAGACATCCAGAATCTATGCTTCATGCACTTTGGAGTGTGGAGTGACTCAGGATGTGTGGGCTGGGTGTTTAATCCAATTACAGAAATGTTTGAGTGGCCAACATGATATAATGTAGCTATTTGCAGATTTGATGCCCAAGCTTTCCTTGGATGACTTTGAACTTTTCTTGGTCCAATGCTAGCTAATTTGGAATCAACAGAACTCACATCTATATGGTAGCAATTTATAGGAACCTTCTCGGCTTAATGCAAGAGCTAGAGACTATATCGAAGAGTTTAATGCAGCACAAGCCCATTTGGCAATTCCAGAGTGGCAGCCACTTGATGGATGGATTTACAAGCTTAACTTTGATGTCATGATTTTTGCAAATATGGCAACTTTTGGAGTTAGGGCGGTGATCCGAAATGATAAAGGCCAAGTCATGGTAGCGCTATCGTCTAAAGATCCTACTATAACAGTTAGTGAGGAGGTGGAGGTATTGGCATGCAAGAAAGCATTAGAGTTCGCGGTTGAAGCTGGTTTCTCAGACTTGGTGATTGAGGGTGACAGCATAACAATGATGAAGGCCATTCGCTCGCCATAGTATAATATGTCTCATCTAGGTAATGTCTATGATGAAATTCAGTGTTTGATAGGGGGACTTAGATGTGGGGAGATAAGCTATGTTCGCCGAAATGCGAATTCAGTTGCACACTCTTTAGCCTGTTATGCTTGGCATGTAGATAAGGATATTGTACGATTGGAAGAGTCACCTCCTCCAGCATTGGAGGCATTGTATTTGGATTTTGTTTTCTATTCATGAATGAATGAAGTTTGAGTTTGGTTTTAAAAAAAATGCAATTCTAGTTTGAAATATCTTAACCAAGCAAGCATTAATTTGATGAAGTTAGAAATGGATTTTAAGGTTTTAATTTTTTTTTATGTCATTTAGTTATTTGATCTCTTAACACTTGAGGTATAATTTGGGGTTTGTTACATTTTTTTATTATTAAAATGATTTAACTGAAATTGAATGTTGTAAAAAATGTTAAATTACTATTTTTGTCATTCAACTATTTGGTAAAGTTCAATTTGGTTCTCATTTTTGTCAACTATTAATTCTAACAATTTAGTTTCTCAAATTTCAAAATCAAGTAAAATAAATAAATAATTTGAAATCAAATCAAATTTATACTTGAATCTTTCCTCCAAAAAAAAAAAAAAAAAAAATCATACTTTAATGTCCTTTTTCATTTAATTTTTAACAAAATTAATTAATATGGCAAATAGAATTCAAGTAAAAAAAAGAAGTTATTATAGAAAATGTAGAAATTTTAAAATCAAATTAATTTCAACTCTTAATTTTGATATTATTTAAATGGACAATTGACCAGAGGATGAAAAATTTAACCTAACAAAATTAACAAGTGATATTGTTTGGGCCTTTGGGATCAAGTTGGGATGAGATTTATGGTTCAAATTAGGGGTGTTCGCGGTGCGGTGCGGTGCGGTTTTGGGCCATTTTTAGTACCGCACTTTGCGGTGCGGTTTAGCTAAAACCATAACTGCACCGCATCTTATTTTTGCGGTCACATGTGCGGTGTGGTGCGGTTTAGAGTTTAGCCAAAACCATAACCGTACCGCACCTCATTTTTGTGGTCACATGTGCGGTACTATGTATAAGATACGGTTTAAAATCAGTATATTTTCCAAATTTTGGGCTTTTCCTACCCAGCCCAAAACTAATTTTTCTTTTTTTTTTGGGCCAAGTTTTAAATTATTGAGCTAGTTTTTTTTTTTTTTTTTTTTTTTTTTTTTTTTTTTTTTTTTAATTTTGGGTTGACTTTTCTAGTCAACACTTGCCAGACTATCGAACTATTTTTTTTTTTGAAAACTAGGGTTATTAAACTATTAATAATATATTTAATATTAAAAATAAATAAATATATTAATATATAAAGAGGGTGCGGTGTGGTGCGATGCGGTTTATGCGGTTTTCTTATTATAAAACCGCAACCGTACTGCACCATGCGGTGTGGTGCGGTGCGGTGCAGTTATGCTATTTTGCGGGCGGTTTTGGTGCAGTTTTTGCGGTTTGTGCGGTTTATGCGGTTTGGTGAACACCCCTAGTTCAAATATTAATATAATTTTTGAATTTTACATTTTTGAAACAAATGAATGAAGCATTGGTTTGTTACGTTTGTATGTGAGTCTACTCATATAACTAAATTCTTTTCTCCGAAGAACAAATAAAGTTGGAAGTAATTTGATTTGGAGCACTATGTATTAATCAACAAACTGTAATTAAACATAAGCAACAGGCAATTATACTATGAGAGACCGCAAAACCTGGGTTTCTCAAAAAAAAAGATTTGGGTACTTTTTAGGCCACCTCTTTTTTTGGGTTAGTGGTGTGGAATCACCACTTTTTTTATATACAAAAAATAAGAAAAACTAAATATAAAAATACAAGACAGAATCATTTCGTTTCATTGATTTGAATAAAAAAATACATGTTTGAAAAATTGAAAATTACATGGCTTTGGGTCCTAGTTACAAACTACCAAATAATTACATGGTTTTTATCCTAGTTACAATCTACCCAAAATAAAACAAAGATAAGGCTAGATCTACCTATCCAAAAGACCTAAATTTGGAGGCTAGGTTACGGAATGGGAAGGTGTTAGGCACCCATTCTGCACAGACAGAGCTTGGTCTTTTAGACTCTTATGACCAATGTACTCCTTTTATGCATGCTATGAATGATATATTGTACATGTGAATAAAACTAAATTACAAAAATTTATTTATGAATGCATCCTCTTCTTTGTTTTAAAAAATTCAGATCTGTTGTTGTGAGTGAAAAAAATTAAATTTTGGTTTATAAAAAAAATCAGATTTGTTTTTGTTGTGTAAGAAAAAGGTGGTTTTTAGGGAGAAAATTCAGATCTGTTTTTAAGAACTTAAAAAAAATGATTTTGGTTTACAAAAGATCAGATATGTTTTTATATGTTCGAAGAAAATATGAAAAAGACTGCTTGAGAAGAGTATTTCATTCATAGAATAAATTTATGCTACATATGTTGAATAAAACAAACACAACAAACGCAACCATTCACGATCTTTTTCTTTATTTCAAAATCTGCTATGTTTAAAAAAAATCAGATCTGTATCTAAGAAAGATAAAAATTAGTTTTTAATTTGAGAAAAAATGCAAATCTGTATCTAAATAAGATGTAGATCAGTTTTTAACTTGAGGAAAATTCGGATCTTCATCTAAGGAAGATGTAGTTCCGTTTTTATTTTGAGAAAAATTCAGATCTGCATCTAAGGAAGATGCAGATCCGTTTTTGCTTCAAGAAAAATTCAGATCTACATCTAAAGAAGATGCAGATCCATTTTTGTTTCAAGAAAAATTAAGATCTACATCTATGAAAGATGTAGATCCGTTTTTATTTTGAGAAAAAAGAATTGATTACATGCAGATCCTTAAAATTAAGAAAGAGATCATAACAATTATAAAAGATTCAAGAACATGCTTTAAATAAAATAGTAATTAACAATTCATGTTATGGATATTTAAAAAAAAAAAAAAAACATACATGCATCATCACAAAAGAGAAGCATAAGGAAAAATGGTTGAGAGACAACCTCTTGCATGGAGAACTTCTTCTTCTTGAGAGGATGTTTTAGGGTTCAAAGAAATTTATTCAATTATCTTTGAAACCTAAAAACCCTAGTTTAAGAGAAAATACTAGAAAAGAGGGATGAGAAATTTGAGTTTGAAAAGGTGTCTCTCCTAGAGCGTAAAAGAATGTGTTGAATTTTGGGATCCAGTCCCTATTTATAGAGACTAAAATGCTTAAAAAATAAGCAACCATGGGTAGAATGTGAATCAGAACGCGTCTTTCTGCGAAAAAGTAGAAAAGGGTGTGTCTTATCGGACCCAAAGAGAATTGGGCCCAAGCCCAAAAGAGTGCAATTCGGCACTCCAAAATTGCCGAATTGCACTCTTGGGTGCTAATCGCACTTTCGTGTTTGGGTGCATTTTGGACTCCATTTTTAGGTTTCCTTGAGCCAGTCCTTGTACTTAGGCGTGTTTTCAATCCGTATTCTAAGATTTTTATCTCTTTTTTGGATAATTCAGGTCTTTTCAAGAACAATTATCTTGTAGATAAATACTCTAAAATAAATCTTGATAAAGTTCAGATTATCCACAATTTTATTGTTATCCAATTATCCCCTTTAATCTTATGCAAGCAATCCTATTCTAGACACTAATTATCAACCAACCACAAAATTATTTAATTAATTTTAATTGTTTAACCAATCAAAATTAGTTTAAATTAATCATACGTGGTGGACTCTACCTAGACACAATGCATGCTAACCGTGCAAACTTAATCATGCAATATCTTTCGATCCGACGGTCCAATTTGGAAACCGAGCATACCGTCGCGACCGTTAGAATTTCAAGATCATTTTTATGATATGCAATGAATGAATTAATGCATGTAATGTAATCATAATTTTTTGGGTACATGGATGGTCATTTCAGTCATTCTCCTTAATTAAATCATGAGTGCAAAATCGAGTGTCTACAAATACTTTGTTCACTCAATCTATGCAAAGTAAATGTGAATCATATTTTTCAGACATAAAGTGACAAATTTCTAAGGGTCCACCTAATCATGTATATTGTATATGACCTTTTGACACGTGTTGCTTTTTTTTTGCAGCCACATAACATATTATGCAGCAATTGCTACCATTTAGAGGTCCCACATTGGGTCCCACAAATAAGCTAAATAAGCCAAAAGGTAGAAAAAACAACCAAAATAAGCTAACAGTACCAGAAAGTGTCACCATTTGCAACACTAATATTTGTGTTTCTGCCAACGATAACTTTACTACTTATGGATCCCACATTTAGGGTCCGTTTGGATATCGCTTATTTTACTGAAAACTGAAAAAACTATAACAAAATAATTTTTAAATGTGTGAATAGTGCTGTAGGACCCATTTTTAATAAAAGTTTTATTAAAAAAAGAGATTTGTGGGTCCTGTGAACAGTGCACGGGGCCCACTGGAACTCAGTGAACGCTCTTCTCAAAAAAAAAAGTGAAACACTGGACGTTGAACGCAAACTCAGTATCCAAACGGGTACTTAATATACTTTTATCTCCCTTTTAACTTGTTTTCATAGTATTTTTAGCAAAAAAAAATAATTAGCCTTTTTAATTTAACTTTTAATTTTTATCTACAAAACTTTTAGGAAAAAACAAAAGCTAAAAAAATTGTTCTTAAAAGTACCCTGTATATGAATCTGTTTGATAGAATTGATTAATGCCTTTCATTTAGATTTCTTTTTTTAAATATTTTATATCCACGTGAAACACCCAAGAGCCAACATATTTGTTTCACTTAAATTTTATCCATAAGGAGCTGTAATAAAACATGATTTTCACATCTTCCTGTAATGAAAGCATCAGTACTTTTTGTATGTAAATTACGTGTATAGTTTCGTACAGTTGGGAACTAATTGTAAGATGCGAGTTCTTTTAGTTTTATGGAAATGTGAACTATACGAGCACTTACTAGTTAGGAAGAACATGAAAGTCATTATTTTATTTTGGTGCAAACCGTGCAATGCAATTTACACTCATTTTCACAACTATCTTATGTGGCAAATCGTGATTAATTGCATGTCATTTTCACATCGATCCAATGAGAGATGCTATCAAAGAGAAAAAATTGAATATCATGAAATAGAGGTAGATCAGCTCTATCAAAGAAGGTAGATCAGCTCTGTCGAAGAACCCAACACTGATGCATGTTCCAGCATCAACTGTCCTGTTGAAATATTTAGAAATAGTAACTTTTCCATTTGATTCTTAGATTTTGTTTTAGTTTTGGCTTGCCTTCAGTGCTCCTATTCATCAGAGGCAAGTGCTCCTATTCATCAGAGGCAACACAGGCACAAACACATATCCTAAAATGGTCATATCATTCTGTATCCAATGTATAGGAGCACATGACCAAAGTTTTGTTCATTTGTTTTTATTGTTTTTTTCATAGATACGCTATCATCTTACAAGTCACCTACCACTGTTGTCGTCCTTAACCATTTCACAATCTGGATCTCATGGATTTGACACCATGGTCTTGACACAATAGGGGTTCCAGTTAATGGTCTCTAAGATGATTTCTTTTTTATGGTTTTAGAGCTAAGAATCTATTGCTGCTTAGTTTAATAAAAAAAAAACCATGATGCGCAAATTAGTTGCGTAGCCCTAATAAAACATGGGGATGAATAAGATTTGGAAAATTTAACATAATAAGCTATTACATCCAGCATCACATTGATCAGTAAAGTTAATTACTAGAAGCTCAATTAAGAGTGTAGTTAACATAAAGAATAGGCCTTCTTACATTCAGTAAAACCAAAAATAGTAGGGCATTATAATCATCCTTCAAATCATCATTTGGGAGAAGCTTTAACACATTTGAGTTATTATATTTGCTACTATTGCTCCCCATTGGTTATGTTAGTATATAGCTTAGTTTAGCCTAGCCCATCGAGTTTAACCCAATATTGAATATACTGTACTTATAGTATACTCATATTACTTGTACTTCACACATACTTAGCCTATATAAGGCTCTCTATTGTACAGTGTTATTCACACAGAATATACATCAATATACAGATTATTCAATCTTTCTCTCTCTCATTTTATATTCTTAACATGGTATTAAAGCCACTACTCTAACATTTGGCTATCTGTGGTCATCTTCGGTGTTCTTCCGCTGCCCTCTCCTTCATCCAATAGCCACTATATATTAGAAGTGAGTTACTTCCGTCACACCCACAGTCCCTGCAATGCTCGAATCTCATCACTTTGTTCATCAAACTTCCAAAGCAAAGGTATAGCGTGACAGATCAGCCAAATTCGAGCAAAACCTAACCAAGAACAATCTGAAATCACTGGACACGCGCCGCCTGAAGTTTCTGATTCACGAATACACACTTCATGCGTAGCCAAAAGCCCACACGCACCAGTCATAGCACCGCCACTCGCCTACACGTGATCCACGAGCTTGATCCAGTTTGCATCACGCCACGTCAACCTTAGGGTGATGTCATTCTGCTTATGTTAGCATCCGCAACATAAGATTATGTCATCACACGTCAGCCGTTGACTTTTCTATTGCTAAACATTTACTTGAACAGTTGACCGTTGACTTTTGACCAAAAATCAAAATTTTTCAACAGGGCCTATCTTACTCAGTTTTTCACGTAAATTCCATTTTTGGGCTCTGTTTCTTCGTTTGAGGTCTCTAAATTCCTCTTTCTGGTCATTTTCTTCATTATGGCTTGTAAGGTTGAATTTAATCAACCATCTTGTTGCTTTATTCCGTGCCAAATTTGCTTGTATTTCAGCAATTAGTAACCCTGTATTTAGGTGGGTTTGTTGTAAGGGTAGTGAGTGAGATAGAGTGTTGAATGCTCAAGAGTGTGCAAGAAGACAGAGTCTCGTGGCTGGATCTCGCGGGTGACTCGTGGCTGCAAGCCGCCAGAAGCAGCACACGTGCCAAGCATGTCAGAAGCTGAAGCGTCATGCTAGTTGGAGCACTGCCGGACAAAATAGGACAACTGGCCGTTCTGTTATCTCGTGGTTGGATCTTGCGACTTAGTCAAGCCGCGAGCCAGCCTTGTTTTGAAAAACCTGACGTTTCACATTCCATTCTCACCCCAGTATAAATACCCCTTATACCCACAAAAGAAAGGGAGCTTCCAGAGAGAATTTTGAGAGAGAAACCCTAGAGTAAAACAAGATTGATTCATCCGCAATCTTTACATAAGAGACTCTTCAAATTCCTCAACTCTCTTCCTCTCCATTGTTAAATCCTTGAGAGGCATTTCACCAAAACCTTTTCTCACCATATCCATTACTGTGAGAGGGCTGTTTGGTGTTCTGGGAAGCAGTTAGGAAGGAACCAATTTACATTGGTTGATGCTATGGTCAAGTAACGGAATCCGGGAAGCTAGAAAAGAAATAGGTTCGGCGCAATCTCGTTGGAGCAAGAAGCTTGGAGGGCTTAGGTACACTGGGTAGATTAGGCTTGGAGGGTCTATCGCTGTTCATGTATCCTAACTACATTTTCTAGTGGATTGTTTACCGCTTGGAGGGCGGCGGAGAGGTTTTACGTCGAGGGCTCGTGTGTTGTCCTTGTGTTTGCATCTCTCTTCCCTTTATCTTTGCCATTTAATTTATGCTGTGGATGTGATATTATTTGGTTTAGATAGTTTATCAATTTTGTGTTAAGCTTATGTTCATGTTCCGCACATAAATTGTTTGATATTAAGCTTGAATTGGTAATTTGTAAATTGGGGGTCTAAACGTTCAAGGGTGTTTTTACACTATTTGAACTTTCATGGCTCAAGAAAATGAATGAGATATTATACGTCCTATCATTGTTATCCTGGATGGTCCTACTACCAATCATGCATGGTCTCAGAATATGACTTTCTTTCTCAAGGGTTGCAAACTATGGTGGTATGTAACTGGTTCGATTCCCAAGCCAGTGTCAATACCTAAGTCCAAAGCTATAACTGATGCCTATGTCTCTAAGACCACTGTTGCAGAGGATGATTATGAAGCACGCCTAGAGGAATAGGAAAGTATTCAAAGTAAGATCTTGTCTTGGTTTATCAATACCTCTGTACCTTCCATCCATATTCTTCTTCCTCGTCTTGGTACTACTACAGCTGCTTGGATATTTCTATCCAATCACTACAATTGCACTAATGATTCAAGCTTGGAGTTCCACATTGAATCAAAGCTTTGTCATATGTGCCAAGAGACAGGTCAGTCTATTTCTGATTATTATTCTCAGACTTCTTCTATGTGGGAACAACTCTGCTGCATAACCTCCATTATTGTATCTTGAGGACATTAAGCTCTTTGCCAAATATCAGGACCATCGTCGATTTATGCATTTCATGATGGGTTTATGTGAGGATTTTGAGCCTACTAGGGCTTCTCTGCTTAGTCGGTCTCCTACTCCTTTTGATGCTGCAGTTAAGGAGCTTAGCTCTGAGGAGAACCGTCGGCCTACTTATCACATGTCATCCTTTAACCATGTGTTGGCTACACCCTCTCTTTCCCCACAGCCTCCCATTGCTGCAATCACTGCCCCTCCACGATTAACCTCTAGGCATCCTTCCTCTTAGTCTTTAAAAGTTACTCGCTACAAGTTTTGCCGTGCCAAGGGCCATGATATCTCCGTTTGTCATAAATATGCAAGAGTAGAACAAAGCTCCTTCTCCTCGGGCAGCTGCTATGTGTCCCTCGATCTATTAGTTCCTATAGGTCCATCTTAGGCTTCCTCACTTACTACAGCTGATATCGAGACAGTAGTTCAACATGTTTTATCCCGAACTTCTACTGCCCTTTCTGTCACCTCAGGTAACCATTCTTGGTTTTTTGATACTGCATGTTGTAACCATATGACCTGTAAAGTTGTGATTTACAAATATGTATTTTGTTGGCTTTTATTCTGTGTCAAATTTTATTGTAATTATATTCAATCTTATGTACCCTGTATCTTTTGTGAGATTTGATTGTAAGGGTTGTGTGTTAGAGAGAGAGAGTGTGAAGACTCAAGTAAGTGAAGCCAGAAGACTTCTCGTGGGTGTCTCGCGACTAAGCTTCCCACGAAGTGAAGCATGTGCCTTGTACATGACTGGAATGCGAAGAGTCAGTACAGGATGGAGACGGCTGTGTCTCGCGAGTATCTCGCGGGTAAGGCCTTCCCGCGAGACACCTGCGAGACATTCTGTTCTACCAGTCTGTACTATCAAATACACACTTTCTGTACCCTCACTATATATACCCATATTACCCACAAATGCAAAGGGGAGTTTTTGAGAGAAAACCCTAGCAAAAACACTTGAGAATTAGAAATTGTTATACCAACAATTCTCTACACATTTGTTTGTGGAATTTCCTCATCTCCTACCTCTCTATTTCCATACCATTAAGAGGTTAATAGCCCAAACACTTACCACACCCTTTAAGAGTGTCAAGTGAGGTTTTGGTGCTGCTGGAAAGCATTGGAAAAAGCAAAGGATGGCAGATGCAACATGGAGCTTGTTGCGGGATTCGGAGTAGGAGCTTGGAGGGCTTAGGTACAACGGGTAGATTAGGTTTAGAGGGTCTCTTGCTAACCCATGTATCCCAACTGATTGTCTAGTGGATCAATTACCACTTGGAAGGCGGCGGAGAGGTTTTTCCCCAAGTTCTTCGGTTTCCTCTTCGATAACACGTCTTTGTATTATCTGTGTTTGTATCTCTCTTCCCCACTCTTGTTCATTTCATTTTACTGCTGTGTTGCTTTAAATTTGGATTAGAGTAGCTCTCTTGCTTGCATGCTTGCTTTTACACTATTCCGCACTTAGTATTAAGTTAGTGTAAAATCAATCGAGCCGTAACTTTGAATTGGGGGTCTAAACAAGCTCTTGTGTTTTCACACATTTCGAGCTTTCAATTGGTATCAAAGCGGGTACACTTATTTCGATTTGATTATCTAAGTGTGATCCTTGACCCCTTGTGTGTTTTTGCCATGGAGAATGCTTTGTTTACTTCTATGGATATTGTTGATTGTAACATGCCATGTGTTTGTGAAAATGCCTCTATGAGTGTTTATCCACATGATTGTCATGACATGTTACATGAATCTTTGGGTGTTATTGATATTCCTAACATCAAACTCTTCAAGAAAAAGGCTAAGAAATTTCATAAAGTTTTGAGCAAGTTATTTGGTGAAAAGGATGGTTTGATTGCTAAGCTCAATGAATCTAACAAATTGGTTAAGAAATATAAGAATCTTGCTGAAAATTCTCTTGAAAAGCTGAAAGAGTTTGAGTGTTTGAATATGGACTTGGATGCTAAACTTGTTTTGTCTAACAAACTTGTTAATGAGCTAAATGTGAAAATGAATCTCTTAAGATGCATGCTAAGTGTTCAATTGTTGAACCTTTTGTTAAAAAGGATGATAATATTTGTTGCAATCATGTTGTGGTACCCGATTTTGTGCCTATTGTGTGTTCTACCTCAAAGGACAAATCAGTATATATTCCTCCACACAAAAGAAACCAAAAGGTGGAGAGAAAGGCTCTTAAGCCTAAGCCTCTGTTTAGGTCTCATCCTAAGGAATTGAGTGGATCTAAATTTGTTCCTAATTGCCACCATTGTGGTGTGATCGGTCACATAAGACCTCAATGCCCCAAGTTAAAGAGAGAACAAACTCATGTTGCTAGATCCCTTCCTAAAAGGCCTAGTGGACCTAAACCCATTGTTTGTCACCATTGTGATGCCTTTGGTCATCTTAGACCACATTGCTCTAAGTTTCAAACTCTTAAAAGAATCAAAAGAAAAGAGAAACTTGAGTTGTTTGGAAGGTGTGCTATGAAAGCAAAACTGGTTTTAGGGGAAAATGGTAAGTTTCTGGAAAAAGTTTTTGATGTTCTTACCTCCTTGTCTATGTACATCTCTGGTTCTCATTCTTCCAACCCTCGTCTCGCTTCTCATGAGACACTCATTTCAAACAATAGTTTCGCTTGAATGAGGAAGGATTCCTATGGTTGAGTTTTTGCTCTTTTGGTCCTTGATTTAATTCTTTCGATCTTTGTAGGACCCTTCATGCATTAGATGCTTCATTGTCATGCATTTGTGCATCATGCATCTCTTTATATGCATTGTTTTGTTTTTGTTTTGATCTTACTTTTATGTCTTTGTTTTGTGTGTGTAAAAATCCAAAACCACATAAAAAGTGAAAAATTCAAAAAGTTTGATCGTATATGTTTGAGCTCTTTTCACATGTGAGTTTGGCCTAGTACCTTCGTACTAATGGCGTAGTGCATTTACGAGCTTAGCTTGTTATGTATGCACATATATCTTTGTGGGAGAAATCTTGAAATCTATGTGTGATTGTTGTAAATAGATTTTCAAGCTTGTCATGAATGATTGGTCAATAGTCTTGTTTGTCTTGATACTTGCATAGACTTGTGCTTATATATCTTCCCACTTTATTTTTATGTTTTTGCTTAAAAAGCTCAACAAATGTAAATCTCAAAATGAAAAGAGATAATGAGCTACAAAAGCCTGTCGCACATACTAGTATTTGACTAGGAAAAAGGGAAAGCGACTTTTGTATTGAAATGTATGGTGCTCAAAAAGCCAAAGGCTAACTCTCAATGTTGAAATATCAAAAATTTCAAGCATCGATCTCAAAAATGAGATGTATTGTTCAAAAATGATCAAATGTTATGATTTGTAAAGAAGCCAAATGGAAAGCTTCAAAGATTTTGTAATCATTTTTGTGGGAGGTCATATATGTTCATTTCTATAATTGAGATAGACCACTTGACTTAGTACTAATTGTGTATGACTTGATTGAATTGATCATTGAAGTTTCACTCTAGTCTAAGGACTATTCCACACTTGATTCACACACACAACACACAAGTTTAATGTTCAATGAATGCTATTTCATTTGTGTGCTTGTATATGTTCAAATGTGATGTGTGTGTGCTCAACCATATGTGGATCAAACCAAAAAGATTTTTGTTTTTTTTGTTTGCTTTTGGAAGTGATTTGTATCACCCATATTTTTTCAAAGTTTTTCAAGTTGTTTTTGTGTGAAAAACATGTTTTCTGGGTGTTTTCGTGAGCCATTTCATCTGTAAACTCAACTGAGAGTTAAATGGTCCAAATCTCAAGTTTTTCAACTTTGGACAAAGAGTTTCACGATTGTTTCGCGAGTAGCTCGCGAGTAAGGCTTACCCGCAAAAAATTTTGCGAGTACTTTCGAGAGTCATCTTCCAGTGAAAATTTCCAGATCAGCTTTTTAAAGGGCATTTCGTAGGAAACCTGTTTTAAACCTCTCCCATCCTTTCTTAGACCCCTCTTTCACTATTTTTACATCAAAACCCAATCAATTTAAATGGTTTTTCATTCCATTAACATCTCTAAGGTATTTATAAACTCTTTTCATTGATTTTGATCCTTAGATTATGTTTTGGAGAGTTTTGTGCTCTTGGTTGAGATTTTCATCATAGGGGTTGGGAAAACTTAATTTTTGTCAATCTTTCTGATTGGGCTTTGTTTTAAATGATAATTTGTTTTGGATGTTGGCCCCTTGTGTCAAAAATAACATGTATTTAGGCAAGATTTTCATATGTTCATGCATTGTTTAACATACATGTGTAGTGTGTGCACTCTAAGTGTTCGATAAAATGCCCAAATGACATTTTCTCGTTGTTTTGGACTCCGATGAGTACCAAATTTTGGGGATCACCATAATTATTCATGTTTATCATGTTTTGATCATTGGTGGTGTGTTTTATACACTTTGCCCCGTGAGTGCTTATTCATGCTTTGGTCATGCATCTCACATGCACACTAGATACACCTTTACTGCACACACTCTAACACTTGACATGTTTTGCACTTCTCTCATGCTAGTTAAGTCTCTTTAGACCTTTTAGCACTTAACATGCTCTTGTGTCTATGTCATGCTTAGGTTTACATCATGTTCCATCATCCTTAGCATGTCATGTTATTTATGCTTTGTAGCATTTTTTTAAGATGTTTTTGTTTTTCGTTTGACCTTCATTTTCTCATTCATCTTGCACCCCTCATGCATCATCTTTCACCCTTGTTTATATCTTCTTCTCTTTCCCTCCTTCCTCTTGATTAATTTGTCTATTCGTGACAAAAAGGGGAAGAAATTCTACCTCGATGCACATTTGTAGGGGGAGAAATCATAGGGGAGATGCATATATCAAGGGGGAGAAAACATTCTTTTTATGAGAAAACCTTGCTTTACCTTATGCTTGTTTTCTCGGTGTTTTATGGTGCTTTGTGTTTTATGCTTTATTGCTCCCATCGCATCGTGTTTATGTGTTGAACCTGCATACATCCTTATGCTTGTTCGGATGATCATTTGCTTTGCTATGTGGTCATTGTAGTTATTTCTATATGACTGTTTTGGTGTATGATCAAGTTGCTTATATGTTTCACATCATGTTTACTTGATCACAATTTACTTGTTACATTATACTTGTCCTTTTATTACTTGCTTTACCTTGAGGGTCTAATGTGTTTTGTGCAAGTGTTTCAGGTTACAGGTATATATGTTCCAAGTTCATCACAGCTCCTAAGATTCATGATAGGGGGAGTGATATGATAGGGGGAGAAAGAGAGAAAAAGCTTTGTGCTATATTAACTATATTTGCTTTGTTCATAGTTCATGATTATGCTTAGCTATTTAAAAGTTTGTGACTATCTCAATGCTTGTGTAGCATTTTCTTTGTACTTTTAGATATTGCTAATATGTCTTGAGTACTTCACACTTGTGCCTTGGTAGGATTGTTCCTAGATGCATATACTTCGTGTATTTTGCCTTGGTCGTGTGAGTGGACATGCAAGTAATCATAAGTGATTACTTCCTTGTACATGTCTGGATGAACATTTACTTGTTATATGTTCATTGGAGTCATTCTTTAATGACTGCCCTTATTTGATCAAGTTTTTGTTTGCATGATATCTAATGTTTACATACTTGATCGTACTATGCTTGCTCTTGTTCATACCTTGTGTTCAACTTGTCATAAGCTTAATGAAAGTTTTGTTTATGTGCGAGTGTTTCAGGTTACAGGTATAAACTGCAAGTGCTTCACAGTTTCTAGATTAGGTGTGAGTGAGTTTTGTCATTGTTCCCTAACTCACGTTTAAGTCTAGAGTCTATTTTAGGGGTTTTGTCACGGAATAGCCAAAGGGGGAGATTGTAAAGTTGTGATTTACAAATATGTACTCTGTTGGCTTTTATTCCATGCCAAATTTGATTGTAATTATATTCAATCTTGTGTACCCTGTATCTTTTGTGGGATTTGATTGTAAGGATTGTGTGTTAGAGAGAGAGAGTGTGAAGACTCAAGCAAGTGAAGCCAGAAAACTTCTCGCGGGTGTCTCGCGACTAAGCTTCCCGCGAAGTGAAGCATGTGCCTTGCACATGACTAGAATGCAATGAGTCAGTACAGGATGGAGACAGCTGTGTCTCGCGAGTATCTCGCGGGAAGGCCTTACCCGCGAGACATTCTGTTCTGTCAGTCTGTACTATCTGATACACACTTTCTGTACCCTCACTATATATACTCATATTATCCACAAATGCAAAGGGGAGCTTCTAAGAGAAAACCCTAGCAAAAACACTTGAGAGTTAGAAATTGTTATACCAACAATTCTCTACACATTTGTTTATGAAATTTCCTCATCTCCTACCTCTTCATTTCCATACCATTGAGAGGTTAATAGCCCAAACACTTACCACACCCTTTGAGAGTGTCAAGTGAGGTTTTGGTGCTGCTGGGAAGCATTAGAAGAAGCCAAGGATGGCAGATGCAACATGGAGCTTGTTGCGGGATCCGGAGAGCTAGACAAGACACGGTTCCGAGAAGTCTTGTTGGAGTAAGAGTTTGGAGGGCTTAGGTACAGCAGGTAGATTAGGCTTGGAGGGTCTCTTGCTAACCCATGTATCCCAACTGATTGTCTAGTGGATCGATTACCGCTTGGAGGGCGGCGGAGAGGTTTTTAGCCGAATTCTTCGGTTTCCTCTTCGATAACACGTCTTGGTGTTATCTATGTTTGCATCTCTCTTCCCTACTCTTGTTCATTTCATTTTACTGTTGTGTTGCTTTAAATATGGATTAGAGTAGCTCTCTTGCTTGCATGCTTACTTTTACACTATTCCGCACTTAGTGTTAAGTTAGTGTAAAATCAATCGAGCCGTAACTTTGAATTGGGGGTCTAAACAAGCTCTTGTGTTTTCACACATTTCGAGCTTTCATGACCCTTGATGAATCACAATTCTCTGATAAGGCACCCTTAGCACATCCTATCTTTATTTACACTGCTGATGGAACTCCTTGGCCTGTTAGTTATAAAGGAACAATCTCTACTCCTAGTTTATCTCTTAGTGATACTTTTCATATTCCAAAGTTGTCCCTCAATTTGCTTTCTATTGGTGAACTTTGTCAATTAGGAGTAGATATTCTGTTTACTAATCATGGTGTGGATGTGCAGGATCCCCGGATGGGTCAAGTGCTTGGGACAGGCTGTAAGGTTGGACGTATGTTTAAGGTTCACGACTTGATGAGTTACTACCACCCTTTCTCCTAATTTATGGCATGCTCGTCTTAGTCATACATCATTATCTCATCTTCAGTTGTTAGCTTCTCAAGGTCATTTAGGTTCAATTCAATTTCCAAAATTTGATTGTACTTCTTGTCATTTTGGCAAACAAACAAAATTGCCCTTTAATAATAGTGACTATTTTTCTTTTGCACCTTTTGATCTTATACATTCTGATATTTGGAGTCCGACACCGATTCCCACTGAGGGGTATCTCGATATTTTGTCATATTTGTAGATGATTTTTCTTGATATAACTGGATTTATCTGCTTCACCATAGGTCTAGACTTATGTCCATTTACCAAACATTTCATAAAATGATTAAAACATAGTTCAATCGCACCGTTAAGATCTTTTGGTCAGATAATGCTCAAGAATATAATGATAAATATTTCTTGTCCTTTTTAGATAGCAAAGGTACCCTCCCCCACCAATCTTGTGCTTACACCTCAACAAAATGGTCGTGTAGAACGAAAACACCATCACATTCGTGATATTGTTTACACCCTTCTCATTTTTGTCTCTATTCCTAAGCGTTTTTAGGGTGAGGCAGGACTCACTGCTGTTTACACCATTATTCGTGTTCCTTCACCAACCACACAAAAAAAATCACCTTTTGAGCTTCTTTATGGTCAAACCCCTAACTACTCATCTCTTCGGATTTTTGGTTGCGCTTGTTTTGTCTCTCTTCCTCCTCATGAACGAACAAAGCTCTAACCTCATGCTCTTCTCTGTTACTTCCTTGGCTGTGGTGTATCCCAAAAGGGTTTTCGCTGCTATGACCCTATCACTTATCGTTCGTGTCTCTCGTCATGTTGAGTTCTAGGAACATCGTCCTTTCACGAGTCTTCAGCAGTTTCCTATGTCCTTTTGCACAGAGTCTCTCATTTTTACTGATCTTTTTCTCCCTCTTTATCTTGAATTTGTGGAGGATTTTTCAACATCAGCTGCCTTTCCAGATGACTCATCTTCGGTTTTGTCCTCGGCACATGACCTACATGTCCTGGATCTTGTGGCACTACCATTTTCTAAGCCTCTTGTTCGTCATAACTTTCGTTGCTTTACTTAGGTAAGAGTTCCTCCTCTTTATCTCACTAATTATCATTGCTCTTTTGCTCTTACCACCCTCTATGAGCCTCACATCTATCATGAGGCCCATACTGTCCCTCTTTATCAACAAGTTATGTCCAAAGAACTAGATGCCCTTCACAAAAAATCACACTTGGGATATGGTTGATTTGCCTCCTAGTCAGTCTATAGTAGGTTGTAGGTGGGTTTACAAGATCAAGACCAAGGCTGATGGATTTGTTGAATGATACAAGGCTTGCCTTGTTGCCAAAGGCTTTACTCAGGAATATGGCGTTGACTATAAGGAAACATTTGCTCCTGTTGATCGTTTTACATCTCTCAGATGTCTCATTGTTGTGGCTGTCATTCACCATTGGCCTCTTATCAGATGGATGTGAAGAATGCTTTCTTTAATGGAGAACTCCAAGAAGAAATGTACATGCAACCACCCCCTGGCTATACTCACTCAGGCCATCAAGTTTGTCGCCTTCATCGTGTTGTTCATGGCCTCAAGTAGGCTCCTCGGGCTTGGTTCAAAAAGTTTAGCTCAGTTGTTGCTCAGTAAGGTTTCACTTTAAGTCCTCATAACACTGCTCTCTTCATATGAATATCCTCTGCTAGTATCACTCTTATTCTTCTTTATGTTGATAACATGATTATTACTGGAGATGATTTTGCAGGTATCTGCTCTCTTCAAGACTTCCTTAGTCAGCATTTTGAGATGAAAGATTTGGGCACTCTCAGCTATTTTCTTGGGCTTGAGTAACCTCATCCTTTAATGGATACTATCTTTCCCAAGCTAAATATGCTTCTGATCTTCTTTCCAAAGCTGATATCATAGACAACAAAACTATTTCCACTCCCTTGGAATACAATGCCAAGCTCACATCCTTGGATGGTGAACCTATATTAGATGCTACTCGTTATCGTCAGCTGGTTGGTAGTCTAATCTATCTCACTATCACTCACCCGGATATTTCACATGTCATGAGTATGGTTAGAAAGTACATGGACGCCCCTCGTTCTGTCCACTATGCTGCTATTCTTCGGATTCTTCTATACGTCAAGGGAACACTTTATCATGGTCTTAACTACTCCTCTCAGTCTTCTCTTGAGCTCCACACTTATTCAGATGTAGATTGGGCAGGTGATCTGACTGATCGATACTCCATCATAGGTTTTTGTTTCTTGTTGGGTACTTCTCTTGTCTCATGGCGTAGCAAGAAGCATAACGTGGTTTCCCGTTCCAGTACCGAGGCCGAGTATCGTGCTCTTGCTGACACCACCTGTGAGCTTGTCTGGCTTTGATGGCTCTTGGCTAATATGAATGCTCCACAGCCCACTGCCACTCCTCTTTATTGTGATAATTGTAGTGCTATTGACATTGCTCATAACGATGTATTCCATGAATGCACCAAGCACATTGAGATTGATTGCCACATTACTCGCCAGAATCTCAAGAAAGGTAATCTCCAGTTATTCTCCATCTCTTCTGCCGACTGTAGACACCCAATTTTATAACTTGCATTTAACCAACCGGTAGATCTTTAGATTTGTGATACAAAACAAATCTTGATGTTCTAACGATCATAATGGTATGTCATGGGTTTTGATCGAACCACCTGATCAAAAGTTATCATACAAGCAATTTTCAATGATCATGGCCTGCCTACACGATGGGCCTGATCGCATCCTATTCTAAACACTTAATTTTGATTGGTTCTCACAAGAATTAATTTAAAATTAATCAAGTGTGATTTTTGATTGGATTTCATTTTATTTCATTTTTTTAAAAAAGAAAATAATAAAAAAATGTTTTTCTTTATGGCATCTTATCTGCTCTTTTGAAAAAATTCCGGAGATATGATCCATGAAAAATTCAAAAAAAAAAGAAAAGAAAAAATTCTCAAAAAACGTCATTATCTTCAGCTGTAACTTGAATCACATTTTTGGTCAGAAAAACGTTGAAATTTGGACTTCTCTATTTCTATAAAGTTGTAGAGAATTAAATTTCCTTTCAAAAAACATCAATCCCGAATCAATTGGAATTTTGAGCAGCAAGTTATGGCCAAAATACGAAACAGGTGCAGAAGACAACATAAATTCAGCATTATCTTCAATTTTCTCTCAAAATTCCAAATGAGTTCGACGTCAAATCTGTTCAAGCCTATCTAATAGACTTATCCTTTCCCTTTGCTTCAGAAGAAATATTTTTGAAAAATAAATTGGGTAAAGAAACAGATACAGCCTATGAAAAAATTCAAAAATGCTCGAAATACGTTACTATTTTCAGCAGCAATTTGAAACACATTTTTGGCATGGATAACGTTGAAATTTGGCTTTCTCTATTTCTGAAAAAGTTGTAGATAATTGAATTTCCTTTCAAAAAACACCCATCTTGAATCAATTGGAATTTTGAGCGGAAAATTAGAGCCAAAATACGAAGCAGGTGCAGCATCATTTCAAAATTTGAATGGAGATCAACACCAAATCCGTCCCCAGCTCCTTTAAACAGATTATCTCCTCCCTTAGCTTCAGAAGAAAGCTAATAATTTAGCTTTAAAGCTAAGCCATCCCTTCCCCTATAAATAGAGAAGACCTCTTCCATTCTTTGGACCCCGAATTCCCTCTAGAGAGCTAGTGAGAAAGCAGAAAAAAAAACTATTGAGCAACCATTGTTCTTACTTTGGTTGTAGTTGAGTACTTCCTTGCTTTCTCCTTAGCCCTTTAGGTGATCATTTCCCCTTTTAATTTATGCTGGTAAGTAGTTAACTTTTTTTTTATTCTTTATACATGCTAGAATAAATGCTTACAAATCATTATTCACTTCTTTTATGCTATGCTTGGATGAACATGCCTATGTTTTATTGGTTTTCTCTTACATGCCTAGATGAACATTTCTAGGCCAATACACAATTTTCTTTTGAATGCTTAGATGAGCACTTCTAGGCTAAAACACAACTTTCTCTTTAATACTTGGATGAACATGTCTAGGTAGTTGTTTTACATTTTTAAATGCTTGAACAAACATGTCAAAGTATTTTGATTTCGCCTAGATAAACATGTCTAGGGTTTTTCTTTTACTTCTCTTCATAATTGCTTGGATGATCAAATATGCTTAAAGGTTTTATTTTTATTTGCTTCTCTTTGCAATTATGTTGATGTCAAATCACATGCTTAGATGAACATGTCTAGGTTAGGAATTCTTTATTTATATTGATCTCTTGGATGAGCATGCCATTACCTTCATTTTTTTTGTTATCTAACAAGTTTTATTTATTTATTTTTTTTTTCTCTTCATGTCAAATTCCTCTAACATGTATTTATTTACACTTCTTGCAAATCACATGTTTATATGACATATTTTTTTTTTGTATTTGTTTGACATGACATGACATTGGCCACCTTAACCTAGGAGACCGGTTTTACTGGGCGAGATGGGTGCTTAATCCCTTCCCATCTCGTAAATTAGCCTCCGAACCAAGATCAAGGGTTCTAGACAATTTTTTTGTATATACAATTTTACCTTTTTTAGAATGTAACTAGGAAATAAAGCAATGTAATTTACTTTTCTTAGATTGTACCTAGGACAAAAAGCATTGTAAATTTTTGTTACAAAATTCGATGTAAATTGTCATATACATTAATACAACAGAAGTATTTTTCATTAAAGGTTTTCTTGTTTTTCCTTTTTAAATCAAATAAGTGGCGACTCCATGTAAAACCCTCGATCTAGGGGGGAGTACATTTTACACCGACCAACCTGCTAATATCTTCACCAAAACTCACCCACCTGGTCGTCTTCGAGATCTGATTTCCAAACTCCTGTTGGCTTCCTCCTTGCCACCTCGAGTTTGAGGGAGGATGTTAGTATATAGCTTAGTTTAGCCTAGCCCATTGGGCTTAGCTTAGTATACTGTACTTGTAGTATACTCATATTACTTATACTTCACACATACTTAGCCTATATAAGGCTCTTTATTGTATAGTGTTATTCACACAGAATATACATCAATATACAGACTATTTAGTCTTTCTCTCTCTCACTTTATACTCTTAACAGGTTACACCTCCTCGGATCCTCTTCTGCAGATGCTCCAAGCTAGCTACTCGTTACAAGGAAGCTGTTCTTCCCATCTTGTTTCCTGATACCGTAGCTGCTACAGGATTCTGCTGCACATTTTCAACAGATGAAATGTCTACCAAGCCATTGTTAACTCTTAGATCATGAGGGGACATATTATTATTGGTACTGGGTTGATAAAAGTGATGATTTGGGTTATCTTGCACGAGCATGGCAGCATCTGTTGAAGTGTCAGAAGGGCTTCCATCAAAGGATAGCATTTCTATTAAGGACATCTCAGACATAGCATGGAACATCGAGTTGTTCAACATAGTAATTCTTTTGACCGTCTCCTCTGCCATCTTGACTTGAAATATAGTTACGACAAATGAGTATAACTAATTAGTAAATCATGTTTGTTCCCCTTAAGCAACATTTATATTCTTAATTGGGAGCCTTTGGTCACATAGTTTTCAGAACCGGACCGGACCGGGAGGTCGGACCGTGAAAACCGGGAACCGGGATGAAAACCGGTTTTTTAAGCCTAGAGAACCGGATTTTTTGTTAATTCCGTGAACCGTTAAAACCGGGGTTGGACCGCACGAACCGGTGAGAACCGTGCGGTCCAACCCCTAGCAATTTTTTTTTTTTTTTACAATTTTATTCTACTTAATTAAATTATCCATCTCTTACAAGGAATAAAAAAATTATAATTAAAATCCTTCAAAGATATTCAAATTTACTTCAAAAATTAATCATAAATTTTAAAGTTTTCATGGTTATTATTTTATTTTATTAACTTTCTTATTTAATTATTAAATATATACTTGAAAATCATTAAATTTCCCTCACATATATAGATATATTGTCAATTTTGCTAGTTTTATAAATTTAATATCTATATTTAGGCTTTAATTAATTATTAAATTAATTATGACGTCATCACGATTCGACCCCGGTTCGACCTCGGTTCAACCTCAAAAACCTTGAACCTCTCCCTTTTACGGTTCAATGAACGGTCCGGGTCTGAAAACCTTGTTTGGTCATTGAGTTTCAATCCCCAGTTTGCAAGGCACAACCTCACCTCGGAAAATGCACTGTGGGTTGATGCATGCCCATTGGGAAAGTTTTTCTGGAAATTTCTTTTTCATATGCCAAAGGCAAAGACTATGACTAGTTCTTCGGAATACCTTTGCAATAGCTGCAATAAATTTTGGTTCCCTCCCCCACATTGCATGAAGCCAAGTTTCAAACAACCACACAGAGGTTTGTTCTATCTCATCTTGCAACAATGCACAACCAAATAAAATTGATTGACAATGATGGTTTAACCCCCAAAAAAGGAGCAAATGGCATATCATACTTGTTTGTTTTATAAGTCGTGTTGATAAGCCATTCTTGATCATGCATCCACCAAAAAAAAAAAATTAACCATTTGGCCAACATCATCACATTGAATTGCATAAAAGAAATTGGAGTTTTGAGCTTGTTGTTTTTGGCAATAATTAAGGACAGCTAAGGCATTTCCAACATCTAGATTTTTTTCCCTAACATCTCTCAAGTGATTCCAGCAATCTCTACTTGTAAATGTCTGGTCACCTACATTGAACATCATGGTAACTTTTCCTGTTGGAAGACCCTTTTCACCAAATTTTTCAACAAGACTCTTAGCAACAGTAGACTTTTTTTTTTTTGTGGCATCAGAGGTATGACACACTTTTTGGACTAATTATACCATGATTGTGGTTGTTGTCAAATCCCTTCACAACCCATTTTTGTAACTTCTTATTCTTTATGACCCTAAGCATTACTTCGCATCCAATTTTAAGACTTGAGCAACTTCTACGAGCCTTTTGTTCATCATCTCTACTCTCTTCATTATCAAATGTCTTTTTCCTTTTGCGTTGCCCTTCACTACAACATACATAAATATGACTTGTTACATTATCAATTCTTGGTGCTTTTTTACTCATACGGATACGGATTCCAAAACCTTCTTCTTCTTTTTTTTTGTGGCAAATTCTTTGTAAGAAGTTTCAACACCATCAAGGGAGTCAAATTGCATTCTAACATATGGCTTGGATTTCAACTCACAATCACCAAAATCTTCAAGTGGTAACTCTTACTCTAGTAATTCTGAATTGTGTGAAGCATCATATAACTCTTCACGTTCCATTTGCTATTTTGTAACTATAAGTCGCATCCAATTTTAAGACTTGAGCAACTTCTACAAGCCTTTTGTTCATCATCTCTACTCTCTTCATTATCAAATGTCTTTTTCCTTTTGCGTTGCCCTTCACTACAACATACATAAATATGACTTGTTACATTATCAATTCTTGGTGCTTTTTTACTCATACAGATATGGATTCCAAAATTTTTTTTTTTTCTTTTTTTGCAAATTTTTTGTAAGAAGTTTCAACACCATCAAGGGAGTCAAATTGCATTCTGACATATGGCTTGGATTTCAACTCACAATCACCAAAATCTTTAAGTGGTAACTCTTGCTCTAGTAATTCTGAATTGTTTGAAGCATCATATAACTTTTCACGTTCCATTTGCTATTTTGTAACTATAAGAACCAATATAAACAATGAACACAAATAAAAATAGTAGCTATGCAGACATATTACCAATAGTAGCTACAAAAGCGGGGAAAGATCGAATTAATAATCACCCCTTCAAAGCTATGATTGAAGTAAAATCTGCCTTCTGAGCTGCTTATTACAACTAGCAAATAGCAATGCTGTAGTGCAAGAAATTAATTGGAGTGAGTAATGAGTCATAAATCCTTACTCTTCATGCTCATCTTTAAATGGTGTGGCTAACACAACTATTGTCGTAAAAGGACATGATGACACAGCCCTCACTAAAGGATTGATGAAAACGTGATGGTTTATTCCTGAATAAGGAAGCAAATTAAACATCCTTAATCTTGTGATGCATAACTATAAAGCTGAGGTGGGGTTTTCTCCAAAAAAATATATATAATATTTATTTTGCCAACCACTAACAAGTTAAGAAGTTCATCTCTTTTGATTCTATTATTATATATGAGTAAATTGTAGAAGGGGCTCAAAGTGTAAATTAGTATTCTGGCCCTTAACCTTACGTGGGACAACTAGCAGAGATGAATTATTTAGAGTTACAAGACATTGAGACAACAAAGTAAATATTGTAGGATGATTCAAGCTACATGACTTGTGACAAAGTATGATATCAGTGATTCACGTGAGAAAATAAATTAAACATAGATACAATAGAATAAAATAGTTCATACCTATGACAAAGTCTGGAATGAGAGATAGAGAATGATAAAACCACTTTAAAATAATCATTATACGTTCATACCTACGAGGCTACGACAATAGTAGTGTTGTTCAACAAAGTCTGGCTTTTTTTTTTTTTTTTGGCTATCGGCGACGTAGCCATGGAGGTGGAAGAGCCATGGAGGATATGGCGAGAGAAACATGTAGAGAGAGAGAGAGAGAGAGAGAGAGAGAGAGAGAGAGAGAGAGAGAGAGAGAGAGAGAGAGAGAGAGAGAGAGTCAGATGTATAAACTTTTTTTGGGTTTAGAAATAAGTATGAAATGGATAAAATAATGTATAAAATGTATACACTTTTTTTGGATTTTTTTTTTTTTTTTACTTAAATCTAATAGTTTAAAAAATGTGTAACTATTTAGAGTTACACTAGGTGTAACTTGAACTCATCTCATACATATATATCTATATATATTATAGGTTTTTCTCAACAAAAAAAAAAATTGTAGTTAACATAGAACATATGTTATTGAACTACTTAGACATTTTGTGTGCGTTTGGCTTCAGTTTGAAAAGCTAACTTATTTTATTATTTAGTTTATTTTTGTTACTATTCATGGGCATCACTGCACTTTTGGGTACTATACGTGGGTCCCACTGTACTATTTCAGCTAACTTTTACATTTATCTACAATACTTTCAACAAAAAGTTTTCAGTTTCAGCAAAATAAGTGAATCCCAAACAGACCCTTTGTTTTTATGTATCAGATGGTGAAATTTCAAACACAGATACCGAAAGTCCCGAATTACAAACAGCAACTCAAACCTTTTGTACAGTTGAAACTGTGGAATATAGTCTAAAAAACTATCAATTTATTTTAGTTGCATAGGCTACACTCCAAATCAAGGGTGGAGCTAGGGGGGTCCGTGGGGGGGGGGGGGGGGGGGGCAGTTGCCCCCTGGCCCGCCCAAAAAATACACTTAGTTATTATAGCCAGTACTTATTAAATACTCCTACCTACTTTTTGTTTTTGGGTTTATTAAATGCCACTCTGTTTCTTTAGTCTTAAAATAGAGCACAACTTCTAAATGAACCATTGAAGAACCTTAAGTCCTCCACTAGCATGTCTTGCCCTGAATTTTTTAGTTTGTCCCTACTATATTATAATTTGAACATTTTATGGGTCCACATTAACCAAAATAATATAAATTCACATATATTACACTCAGTATTTATCTAACTACTAATAGTTTCATTCATAACTTGAGTTTTGGCTCTAAAAAAAAAAATTAAAAATAGATCATTCATGTGAGAAACATCTCAATAGATAAATAAAATATTATGAATAAGCCTTTTTTGTAGAGTTTTTTTTTTTTTTTTTTTTTGTGTATAATTACATTAAATATCACTTAGTATTTAAATGAATAGCTTTTAATTTTTCAAATTGATCTCAAATATTATATATTCATATAATGTGTGTAAGTGCATGTACCATATATAAAATCCGGCCTCCTCCCAAACTTAAATCCTGACTCCGCCACTTCTCCAAATGATTTTCTTTACTGAACCCTGAAGGTGGATTGGTTGAACCATTTAGAACGCATTGAACAAAGAGAGAGTATAGTGGCATAACTTTTGTGCTAGTGACGGAACCAGCAGAGGGCCTAGTGGGTCCTGGCCCCCTAACAATTAATAATAATAATAATAAATTATATATAGGGTTTATCAGAATTGGACCCAAAGAAATTAGAACTTTCGGCCTCCCCTCCCTCAAAGATTTCGGCCCAGCCCTTGAACAAAAAACTAGCTCAAATATTGTCACAAATCAAAAAAAAAAAAACATATATCATCCAAACAACCACAAAATCAGCCCCAAAAATTTAACAAAAACTTATTAAAAAATATATAATTATAAATATTGACAAAAAAATTCATAATCATCATCAGCCCTTATAGTTTAAATATTTTTATTAAAGACACAAAGAGAATCTCATAATGAGATAAAAATGGAATACAAACTTAATAAAATATAAATGTCACACATGCTAATGTGTTAGAACTAACTTTTTGAGAACAAATAAATTAATAATTTAAAAACTGATAAATTAATTAATTGCAAACTAATAAATATATAAATTGAGAAAAAAAATAAATTTTGTTTGTTTGAAATTGCTGAGTGTTAGTGCTAGAAGGAATTTATAAAGTGAGAGAAGTATACGATAACGAGTGTTGGCAATACGCTTTAGCGCTCAACACTCAAAACCCTAGCTACGTCCTTGCTTTTGTGTTACAACTTTTACCACAAATTTTATGTAGTCAATTGGGATTGTTGGAGAAAAAATAATTAATCTATATGAATGTGATTGTATACTACTGAAAATTAACCACTTTAATAAGTTGTGACAAACAATATAGTTCTAGAATAACGGAGTAAGTGAAAGTTTAGAGCGCAACATTCACGTGTTCCTGACTTTATTTCTTTCAAGTATAGAACTTACAAAAGCAAAAGATTTTGCAGTGGTGGAGCCAGCCAGAGGGATCCTTTTTTCTTTTGATGTGAAAAAAGGGAAGTCATGTTAGTTTATAAAGTAAACATATCTATTTAAATTTCATGTCGATCCAGATAAAAGATTTTACTCGATCCTCTACATTATCCAATTATCAACATTTATATATTAATTTAGGACTAAAATCCATAAATGGATGGACCCATCATAGATATAGCATATTCAAGTTTACTGGAAAAAAGAAAAGATTTTTTGTGTTTCAATTATTCAAAAGGTATTGTCTTTATTGATGAGATAAAATAATCCAAAAGATAAAGAGATTAGGCATGGTATTTTCAATTTCACAACTATTTTATTTTATGTTGCGGACTGTAATCTTTTGTAGTCACTTTTATATAGACCCAATACTTCTTTTTTTTCTTTTTTTCTACTGCTGAAACTCATAATCAACTTCATTAGATAATTGTGAAATTAGGTGTAGAAGTGGAACCATAAGTGGTCCTAGAATATTTCCTAGATTATCTTTCCTTTCCCTTCTCCCAGAAGCCGGCACTGCACCCAGTTAATTATAGGCAGCAACCTCTGACAGCCAGAGTACAGACCTTTCTCTAGTCTTCACCCTTGTTAATTAATGTTACGTGCAAAATTAATGGAGTTTAAATTTAAATGGTGTGTACTCTTGACAATATTGGCGTTTACATTAGTGCTTGTGAATTGTGGCGACTCTAATTCGTTGAATGGCCCATACAACATGGGAGTTTTGGTTCCGAGTCTGAGGGTCTGTCCTTTGTGCCACACGAATAAACCGCGTTCACAGGCAACAACCAGAGGTAATCCATATACTCGGGGCGGCCCAGGACTAAAAGAATGCTGTGGCGGCGCTGTTACTGACTACTTCCACACAGACCAGTTTGAGAACATGTTCTCAAACCGTAACTCGCTTGAGGTTGAGGCCAATGCAAAGAGAAAGAGCTTCTGGGACTACGACTCTTTTATTACTGCCTCTGCTCCATACCAGCCCTATGGCTTTGGTACTACCTACATGAACCAGAAGTTCATGGGAACCAAAGAAGTGGCAGCTTTTCTTGCCCATGTTGCCACCAAAACCTCCTGTGAGTACTTCAGATCAGTTTGTGTTTTGTTTGTCAACTTCAATTTGGGTTTTTGTGTTGTTGGTTTGGTTGAATTATCAAAAACATGCACTTTTAGTTTGAAATATCCTTCAAAAGCCAAACCAATTAAGTAAGTTTTAACCTTTAATTTCAGTAGGAAATGGATTTTAATGTATTGATTTTTTTTTTTTTTTTAATTTTTTTTTATGTCATTCAGTTTCTTAATCTGTTAAGAAGTGATGTTACTTCGTATAATTTTGGGCTTTGTTACATGTTTATTTGATTAAAATGATTTAACTGAAAATAAATTTATTTTTCAGCTATGTCAATTTGGTACCTCAACTATGTCAATTTGGTTTTTAAATTTTTAATTATGTCAATTTAATCTCCCAACCTTTAAAATTAAATTTCAAAAAACCAAAAAATAGTGAAATTAAGAAGCAAGATAATTTCTTTCTTTTTTTTTTTCTTTTTTTTTTTTTTTTTTTTGAGAAGAAGATAATTTCATCCTTGAATATCCTCTTCATTTAAATTTTAATGGAATAAAAATTAATGTGGTTAGTACTAAGTAGAACATAACTTAAAAGATTATTATGAAAAAAGTAAAAAAAAAAATTAAAGTAAAATCAATTTCAACTGTTAATATCAAACGGACAATAGACAAATTTGAGCCTTTGGGGCCAAGTTGGGATGAGTTTTTATGATTCATATAATAATATACTTTTTGAATTTTACATTTTTTAAGCAAATGAATGAAGAATTGGCTTGTAATTAAGTGAGTCTGCTGTTATAGTAATAATTTAACTATATTCTTTTTTCCAAAGAACAAATTAAGTTGGAACTAAATTAATTTGGAGCACTACTTATCGATGAACTGATTGTAATTCAAATTGTATATGAGCAACAGTCAATAATCATTTGCTCACTTAATGAAGTCCAAATCTTCTGTCCCACTATTTCTATTCCACTCTATATTTCACCAATAAAAACTTGTCACATGTTCACCTAATTAATTAATGTCTATACAAAGTAAAAGTGGATGATATTTTTCAGGTGAACATAAAGTAGCTTCCAGGAAACAATTAGCCAGAGGTCTCTGCAATAACAAGGAAATTAATTCCAACTTGTGCAATTACTGTGATCAGCGCTACAAAGAGACTTATCCATGTGCCCCTGGAATTGCATACTATGGTCGGGGCGCTCTACCTATATATTGGTATCTACCTTTTCAATTATGCTGACAATGATCATACATCTTTGTGTCTTTGCATTTGAATTATTTAATCATCTTATGTCATTCAATTTTGTCCTAAATTGAAACTTAGTTTTATGTTTGTCTACTAAAGAAACAACAAAATGAGATCCTTTTCTCATAATTCAAATATGAGAACCTAAGTGATTCATTCTTCAAATGATATCTACGTAATTGACTTTGGAAAAAACATGTGCATCCTACATTTTGGTAAAACTAAGTACAAGCATTTTGTTAGTTGCGTGCTATAATTCAAATGATTCTTTTTACTAATGATTTTAATAGGAACTATAATTATGGAGAAGCTGGTAAAGATTTGAAGGTAGATTTGTTGAACCATCCAGAGTACATTGAACAAAATACTACCTTGGCCTTCCAAGTTGCAATTTGGAGGTGGATGACGCCAGTTAAGAAGCATCAACCTTCAGCACATAATGTCTTTATTGGTTACTGGACACCCACCAAAAATGACACTTTGGCCAAGAGAGTTTCTAGTTTTGGTGCTACCATGAATGTGCTCTACGGAGATCTTATTTGTGGTCAAGGTGATAATAAGTCCATGAACAACATCATCTCCCATTACTTATATTACCTTGATCTTATGGGTGTTGGTCGAGAAGAAGCAGGGCCTCATGAAGTGCTTAGCTGTGCTAAGCAAGTTGCTTTCAATCCCTCGTTTTCCTCATCTCCTTGAGCTCTGTTCGGTGTTGATGGATAATCTGTCCTTTTTGAATTAATTTATATCTAAGAACTTGTGAAGCAACAAAAAGAAATGTTCAAACATTAAGGTGTAGTAAGAGGTTGTATAAAATATTTGTGTCTCTGTGTGATGCTAAATTTGCCTGGAGAATAAGAGCTTGTATTAATTGATTTGTGACTATCTTTTGCTAATGTTGTGTAACTCTTGAGATTTTTTCTTTTCTTTTCCAATTTTCTAAGTTTGTGTAATTTTTTAGTGTGAATTGTATATGAACCATTCCATGTTTGTATAATAACCAATATGCATTTTAGTTGTGATTTCTATATATCCCATTTTTGCGCTTCCTTTGTTTCATCAAACATTACGTACAAAGAAATGTGCTTTTTTTTTTTTGGGTCTAAGCTTAACATAAATCAAAGAAATATGTTGTTATTGGAGCTTCTTCGGATGCCACGACCAGCTTGATACAAGTTGAGGCTTAAGGGGATAGCTTTAATTAATATGATTTTTTCTTGAATTATATTATAATCTTTTTTTATAATATATATATATATATATATTTTTTTTTTCTTTCTTTCTTTCTTTCTTTTTTAAAATGCAAAATTAATAATGATGTTTTGTATTCAAATTTTATTAACATCTCTTTTTTGATTGATAATATGATTAATCCACTAAGTCTTTAATGTGACATAATCACTCATGGGTAGGATTTTATTAATTTTAATTTTGAAAAACTTCTATGTAAAAGCAATTGTAAGTCAATAACTTTTTGTAGACTAAGGTAATGTTTGGATACACGTTGCATTTTGCTGCGTTTAGTTTCCTGCGTTTTCCCCTTTTTTCTTTTTTTCTTTTTTTTGCACGCGTTTTCCCCCAACAAGCGGCTACTGTTCATGCACTGTACATAAACAGTAGCCGCAACTTTTGACCAGTCTTCCGTGAACAGTGCATCTGTGCACTGTTCACGGACCCACAAATTTCATTTTTTATCAACTTTTTCATTAAAAATGGGTCTCACAGCACTATTCACACATTTAAAAATTATTTTGCTACAGTATTTTCAGTTTTCAATTTCAACAAAATAAGTTCTATCCAAACAGACCCTTAGTGTGCGTTTGGGTCCAGCTAATACATTTGCGTTTGCCTTTTTTTTTTTTTTTTTTTTTTTTTTTTTTTTTCTGCTGCACACGTTTTAGAGGGGATAGATTTCACTATTCATGCACAGTTCATGAACAGTGGCCGAAATTATTGACTTTTCAGCCAATTTTCAGCACACCAATGGGTCCGTGCACTGTTCACGGGACCCACAAACTTCACTTTTCAACAACTTTTCATTAAAAATGGGTCCCACAGTACTATTTACATATTTAAAAATTATTTTGCTATAGTGTTTTTCAGTTTTCAGTTTTCAGTTTCAGCGGTATCCAAACGGACCCTAGATTGTAACTTACATCTTAAAGTTTGGAGTAAACTTGATTTTACTCCTTGAAGTTTTAAATTTTGGATACGGACACCTAACAATACATAGCATTTGGATTTAAGCCTTTATATCCATGAACATTGACGAGGTGGCCGTTATGTGTGACGACAACTCGAAGCAAGTTTTAACACGACAATGTCCTTTCCTCCCCCATTTTGCTGAAACTGAAAACATAGTAGCAAAATAATTTTTAAATGTGTGAATAATACCGTGGGACCCATTTTTAATGAAAAAGTTGCTGAAAAGTGGAATTTGTGAGTCTGTGAATAGTACACGAATGTACTGTTCACTGCTAACTTGATTAACAACTGCGGTTGGAAAAAAAAAAAAAAAAAAAGAAAGGAAAACGCAGACAAGACGCAAACGTCATTTTCAGTCCAATCCAAACCGCACCATAGTTAGAGTTGATTGAAGGTGATGGCCCATGTCATGGTCTTCAATTATTTCTTTTTGATAGAAATTCAAAGTCCATTTCCCATGACATGCGTCGTGGCTACACTTTATGAGTCTGCAATATTTTGAATTGTTCAACCGATGGGAGACTGATAAAGTTTTATAATATAATCACATGTTAGTTTTATCATATTCCCTTTTTTGACCAAGTCAAACCCACCCAAGATATTTAATTAAAAGAAAAACAGAAAAGCATGATTTGTTGGAGGCGAGGGTTTATACGAGTCAAGCCAACTCAAGTATTAAAACTTCAAATTTCTTCATTTAATTTTACTTTGAAATGAAGCAAATACTTGTTTATCATTAAATAATATTACATATTTAAGTTTGGTTTATTTTCTTGTCAAATAAATTCGAGCTCATTAATGAGCTACTTGACTAACATATTGTGAAAGGTCACGCCCCCGGCCTGTTTTTGGTGTTGGACCAAACTCACATGAATGGGTGGAGTCATGTTATTATCTCTCAAAATGGAAATTCAACCTATTATATTTTCCCCTTTAAATTAAGAGTTTTACAATGGAGTCACCACTTAGTTAATTATTAGAAAAAATAAGAAAACCATAATTAAAAAATTCATCATTTTATTTTTTTGAAATTGAATTTATATTAATCATAGGAAATTACATGATTTTAGTCCTAGATATAATCTAAAATAAAGTATATGGCTTTGATTTTAGATATAATCTAAGATAAAGTACATGACTTTGTTTCCTAGTTACAACATAGACATTGAAAATTACATGAATAAGCAGTTGATCTACTAACTCTTGATTTAAGCTCGGAGGCTACGTTACAAGATGAGAAGGTGTTAAGCACCCACCTTGCCTGGTGAAACTAGTCTTCTAGATTGTGGTGGCCAACATTCATATCATATCATCCAATATGTTATCAATCAATTTGCATGTTTAATTTAATGTATGTACATGTGATAAACCCTAATTCAATTTATTAATCCTTACATTTGGATTGAAAAATAAATTCCAGTGAATGTATGTGAATGGTGATATCCTAGATTCGAGAATTTGAGAGAATTATAAAACTAACATGTTTTTTCATATTTTAGATATGGATTTAAGATTAAAACTAATGTCATGCATGATCTTGTGATGAACAACCAAGAACATGTGAAGAACGATATGAACATTTAAGAATATCATGAACATTCAAGCATATTGAAGGAATTTAAATAATTACTACCATGCTTTAATCTTAAATTAACATTATAGCAACATGAAAAACAAGTTAGGAAAATGAATTATACCTACATGCAGGATCCACACAGTGGAGATCCTAAGGGTGGAGTAGAGAAGAAGAATTAGGAGAGGTAGAGTGAGTCTTACTCAATACCTTGAGTTTCAGGAAGACCAAGATATAACAAGATTACTCTACTTTATAGAACTAAAGAGGGGAGAAGAGATGGTGTTTTTTTGTGTGCTTTGGAATGGAGGAGAGTTTATATAGTAGTGGTGGAGAAAATATAAATGGAAGGGTATTTAATAAGGGTTGACAAAAGATCAAAGAGAATCATGAATCTAGATTCTATTTCAGACTTTGGGGAAAGCTGGTGTATTAAATGTGGAGGTTGGTGGAAGTGATGAGTAAGCAAAATAACTAAGTGTAGTTGCACGATCTTCCTGGCCCAAATCTTATTGATCTGGCCTTGGCCCAAAGCGCAACCCACAATAGAAATTTGTAGAGGATGGGTCAAAGAACTTCGCCTCAGTGAGTCTGTTCGGTCTTGTACATGAACAATATAGTTGCAGAAAATAAAAACACAAGTATGGATATCCACGTGTGATTCTATTTCTTCCGTTCTTAATACAGTTTTTTCTCTCCCCCTCTTTGGGGGATTTCACTACATTATATAGTTCCTCTCCTCTCATCTCAACCTTACACTTGTCGATCATCTAAGCATCTACTTGAGCACCTGTCCCATCAGACGCCCCCATTTCTCCCTTTGTGAGTTGCAGAGGCCAAGGTGGTACTGTTCAGGGGTCTTTTCCTCATTAATGCGGCCAAGAGGATGGTTGGGGCGCAATTAATGTGGTGGTGGCAGCTTTCCATGAGATATTTTGGATTTTATTCATTTTATATGTTGGGAGGATGGACTGAAATGGATGGGGAGAGTTCCTCGTATGGATTTCGTGATGTCCGAGGAGGAGTTACTCCTCGGACAGGTTTCCGTGGCGTTATTGGGGCTGAGTAATGCTTCATATGTGGTTTCTCTTCGGCAAGGACGCTCCTCGGACGGGCCTGGATTTGGAATAGCCCATTATTTTTGGGCCGGGCCCCACAATAGCCCCTCAAAACTCCGGTTTTTATCTCCTTCCGAGGAGAAAAGCGGGGTTTTGATGTTAGTGAGAGGGTGGAAATAAGGAGAGCTTGGGGCGCGCGTGCGGACCGTTACTTTTGACGCGTTACAATTTACGAGGCGTGGTCATTAACTTCCGGAGGCGTTATGTTCCCTCCATCCAACGGTGTGGCGTGGATCGAACGGCCATTGTTTCTTCTCGTATTTTTAGGCAGGAATGATCTTTTCTCTCTCCTCCCGGCTATATAAGACGTCAGAGGGGTTCAGTTCTTTTTATCTGCATTTCGTAAACCTCAGAGGCTTCCAGAGAACTCCATCGAACCCCAGAGACATACGAATACTTGCGCCCGTTACGCCTCCGTAGCCGTCTTTCGTGAAGCGTTCCTTCCAGGAGAGATTTCCAGGCGTCCCACTGAGCGTTTTGCGAAGGTACCAATACATTTCGTTCATTTCGCCGTTTCAATTCCCTCCTCGGACTCTACTTTTATTCTCAGTCCTTACTTTCGTTTCCCCAGTTCAGTTCAGATGGGTAGATTTGAGAAATTAGTAAACACTCCAGCCGCTATGGAGGCCTTTAGGGCTAAATACCACATTCCCCCGGGGGTTGGGTTGCAGTACTGTCCTCTTGAAGGAGTATTGACAGAGAGAGGTATGGGAGAAGTTGTTATCCCTATGATTGCTTTTATAGAGGGAGGGATGACACTTCCCATGCGTAGGATTACAAGGGACTACCTGTTCAACCATAGGTTGACGCCGTATCAGTGTGCCCCGAATATGTTCAAGATACTAGGCTGTGTAGATGTCTTAGACGAGCGGATGAATCTAGGCCTTACTTGGCACGATGTGGCTTATCTGTACGAATGTCACCGCCTCGGGGATAATGGGTATTATCTTAAATCCCGGAACGAGGACGTTAGGTTGATCTCTTGTCTCCCAGTATCCAATAAAACCGTGAAGAATGACTTCCTTATTGCTTCTGGGGAGTGGTCCGACGGTATTCATTGTCCAACTCGGGCAGGAACCCCAGGTGCGATGTTTTTAGGATCGGTCCTTTTTGGGAAAGGATTTAGTATTTAGGGTTTATCTTTCTTGCTTTCTTTGTAATTGGAAAATTTCATGAACTAACCCCACTTTTCTTGGTTGCTTGCAGATAAAGTTCACGTCGCTCCTCGGCTAAACTTTGTGAACGTGCCAGCGTTGAACTACCTTCTTAGGTCGGAGATTTACGTTTCCGAGGACAGACAGTTGCGCACGGCCCATCTGGTTCTGGGCTATCAACCTCTGAGCACCTCTTTCCAGGCTATCGGCCACGCTATAAGGGCTGGCAGTCCGAGGTTGGCTAGGATTGACGTGTCCAAGGACGGGTTCCTAGCTAAACACGATCTGCCACCAGTTGTGTTGCCTGGTGTTAGAAATCCCTACTTAGCAGAGCAGCTACCTCCGCCAAACGAGCCTGGTGTTGCCGTTCAGGTTGAAGAGGAAACTGAATCATCTCGTCTTTCCCTTGAGGAAGAGATAGACGAGTTTTACTTTGAGGAGGAAGTTCAGCAAACCACTTTGGTGGAACTTTCCGGTCCTGAAGGAGAGCGGGACCGTCATTCTGCAGTTGGCGCTCCTTCCATTGTTATCTGCTCGGACGATACTTCGGACGAAGAGACAGAGCCCATGGCAGGAAAGGGAAAGTCTCTGAAGGAGCTGATGGCCTCCCGAGGGAAAGGCCAGTCATCGAAGGGACCACCTCCTTCACAAGTCAAAACCCTTCCTCCTGTTGTCCCTCAGGGCATTTCGGAACCTGGCCTTAAGGCTATTCCGGACCTGAAGAAGAAAAGGCCGGTTGATACCCCTGAGGAGGGTGAGGTGGCTGCTCAGCCGACCAAGCAGCAAAAGACTGCTCGTGCACCAAGGAGCAGAAGGGGCAACTCCTCGGAGAATCGGGACGAGGAGAGCCTTGCGGAGGTACGAGCTGCCCCGCGTGTATGGAGCCCTAAGTTGGAGCTGGATGGGGTGGCCATCCCCTATAATGCTTCGGTCCGAGAGTACAACCGAGGCCGGGCAGGGTATGTGGCCGAGGCTTTAGAGCAGCCCCTACTCCTTCCTCGGGATATGGAGGCTTATAGGCGGTTCTTTCAGCCCGAGATCTTCTTATCCCTTAAAAGGGACCTCGCGATGGTAAGTAACCCTTCTACGGCTTCATTAAAAGGGACCCCCTCTTCTTTCTTTTTTTTTTTTTTTTTTTTTTTAAAGCAATCTTGTTTCGTTCGTAGATCACTCAGCAGGTATTTGTGGCTGAGGAATTCTGCCGAGGTAATCGTAGTCGGGCTGACGCTGAGACCCAGGCTCGGACGGAGATGGAGAAAGCCTTAGGGTCCCTTAAGCACGATCACCTTAAACTCACGGACGAGTTCAAGGAGTCGGAGAAACTGCGCAAAAGTGCAGAGGCTGGTTTGAAAAGTGCCGAGACCCAGGCGGAGGACCAGCGCAAAGAGCTGTACTCGACACAGATTAACCTCGCTACAGAGAGGCAGGCAGTGCAGGATCTCAAGACTGCCCTGCAAAAAGTCGAGGATGAGCTAAGGCGAGTCAAAGAGGAGGCCCAGCTGATCCGAGAGGCTGCAGAAGTTGAGAAGAATGCTGCTCGCCAGCTCGGGGCCGCAGAAACGGAGGCGAGGCTCTCCGAGGAGATCCCCGAGGTGTGCAGGGATTACTGCAGTATTTCATGGGCTCATGCTCTCGATGCTGCAGGAGTTCCTGCGGATTCGGCACTAAGACTGCCCGAGAACATCTTCTATCCTCCGGAGATCCGAGAGAATCCTGATGACGCCCAAGTGGCCTCAGAGCAGGACCTGGCGACGCCTGATGCCGTCCTTATGCCTAATATGGCGAAGGATCCCGCCGCAGACTCTACCATCGAGGTTCCTCCCCCTCAGCCCGAGCAGAAAGAAGATCCTCCTGTTAAGGCTTAGCCCTTTAGGCTTTTGATCTCTGTACCCCTCTTTTTTTTTTTTTTTTTTTTTTTTTTGAATGTGAGTCGTCCTATTTTTCCATTCTTCTGTAAGGACGTCTCTTTCTAATGTACTCGGAATATTAATATAAGATGTTCGCTTTGCTTACTATGGATGTATGTCAGTAGCGCTCTTTTAAGTATTTGCAACGATGTAGATATAGGCAAATAGCCAAAATAAAAATGGGTTTTTGGGCTGCGCACTTGAGGGTTGCGATGGTGCCAGACTGCGCACACGTATTAAAACGATTTCCTTTAAGTAATAATCTCCCAATCTATCATAAGTAATAATTTCCCCTAAGTCTGTGGTCCGAGGAGCCATGCAGGACTTGGGTTCTGTTTAAAACTATGAATAGTTGCCTTAAGTATTAATTTCCCCTAAGTCTGTGGTCCGAGGAGCCATGCAGGACTTAGGTTCTGTTTAAGACTTATAAAAATTGTCATGAGTAATAATTTCCCCTAAGTCTGTGGTCCGAGGAGCCATGCAGGACTTAGGTTCTGTTTAAAACTATGAATAGTTGCCTTAAGTATTAATTTCCCCTAAGTCTGTGGTCCGAGGATCCATGCAGGACTTAGGTTCTGTTTAAGACTTATAAAAATTGTCATGAGTAATAATTTCCCCTAAGTCTGTGGTCCGAGGAGCCATGCAGGACTTAGGTTCTGTTTAAAACTATGAATAGTTGCCTTAAGTATTAATTTCCCCTAAGTCTGTGGTCCGAGGATCCATGCAGGACTTAGGTTCTGTTTAAGACTTATAAAAATTGTCATGAGTAATAATTTCCCCTAAGTCTGTGGTCCGAGGAGCCATGCAGGACTTAGGTTCTGTTTAAAACTATGAATAGTCGTCAGGGGACCAGCAAGCAATGGATAGTCATGAAAGAAAACATATGCTAAGGCATTCTTATTAATAATAATATCTTCTGAGGTTATTTACATTCCAGGGCCGAGGTACAGGCTTTTCATCCAAATCTTCTAGGTAGTAGGCGCCTATTCCGGCCACGGATGTGACACGGTATGGTCCCTCCCAATTGGGCCCCAACTTGCCCCAAGAGGGGTTCTTCGCGCTGCCAAGAATCTTCCTCATCACGAGGTCACCTAGACCCAGAGGCCGCAGCTTGACGTTAGCATCGTACCCTTGTCTCAGCTTCTGGTGATAATAGGCCATATGAATCATCGCTTTTTCTCTTCTTTCTTCGGCTAGGTCCAGACTCCGTTCCAATAAACCGTCGTTATCGTTTGAGGTAAACGATCTAGACCTCAGTGTGGGAAAGTTGTTCTCGATCGGGAGCACGGCCTCAGCCCCATAAGTCATTGAGAAGGGGGTCTCACCGGTCGATCGTCGTGGCGTCGTCCGATAAGTCCATAAGACGTGGGGGAGTTCCTCTACCCATCTCCCCTTTGCCTCGTCTAGTCTCTTCTTCAGTCCGTTCACTATGACCTTGTTCACGGCCTCGACCTGCCCATTTCCTTGAGGGTAGGCGGGGGTGGAATATCGGTTAATGATTCCGAACTCGCGGCAATACTCCCTAAAGTTCTTACTGTCGAACTGCAGACCATTGTTGGAAATAAGTGTCCGCGGAGTTCCGAAGCGGGTGATGATGTTCTTCCAGATGAATTTCTGGGCGTCCACGTCCCTGATGTTGGCTAAGGGTTCAGCTTCCACCCATTTAGTGAAGTAATCGGTTCCGACTATTATGTATCGCTTGTTCCCCGCAGCTTTGGGGAAAGGTCCGACTATATCAAGGCCCCATTGTGCGAACGGCCATGGGCTAGAGAGGGGGTTGAGAACCCCTCCGGGTTGGTGGATATTCGGGGTGAATCTTTGGCACTGGTCGCACTTCTTAGCGTATTCTTGGGCCTCTCTTTGCATGTTCGGCCACCAGTACCCTTGGGAGAGTGCCCTGTGCGCCAGCGACCTTCCTCCGGTGTGGCTTCCACAAATCCCCTCGTGCAACTCCTCGAGTAAAGATTCGGACTCTTCTGGATCCACGCAGAGTAGGTACGGTCCAGAGTAAGAGCGTCGATATAGTTTGTGGTCCTCTGATAGCCAGAACCGAGGGGTATTCCTACGTATCTTCTCGGCTTCCAGTTTTTCCTCCGATAAGAGGACGTTTTGGAGGAAGCTCTTTATGGGGTCCATCCAGCTAGGACTTTTTCTGATCTGATGGACCTGAGCCGGGTTTCTGCCAACGGGACTTGCCTGTGCCAGATCTTCAACAAGGATCATTCGCGGCAGATTATGCGCCGAGGACGTGGCGAGAGTGGCCAGCGAATCGGCATGGGTGTTTACGCTCCTGGAAATGTGCGTCAGACTGAAGGATTCAAAACTCGTCTGTAGCCGTTTGACTTGTCCCAGATACTCTTGCATCCTAGTATCTCGAGCTTCCAGTTCACCCATCACTTGCCCGACAACCAGTCTGGAGTCCGAGAACGCTTCTATCATTCTTCCGCCCAATCTTTGGACCATCGTCATCCCTTGAAGTAAGGCTTCGTATTCGGCTTCATTGTTCGTAGCCGAGAATCCGAGCCTCAATGATTTTTCAATGGCGGCCCCGTCCGGGGATATTAAAACTATCCCAACTCCTGACCCCCTCTGGTTAGCTGCGCCATCTACATAGACCTTCCAATGCGTGCTCCTCCCTGTTGAAATCGCACCAACCGACTTTCCATCCATGTCTTTCTTCTCGGTTATTGTTTCTATAGAGGGCTCAGCAAACTCCGCTACCAAGTCTGCGAGGACCTGTCCTTTGATAGAGGATCTTGGCATATATTTAATATCAAAGGCCCCCAAAAGCGCATTCCACATGGCGATCCTTCCGGTGTAGTCAGCGCTTCGAAGCACTGCTCGGAGGGGAAGCTGAGTTAGAACGATGACCGTGTGCGCCTGAAAGTAATGAGGAAGTTTTCGGGTTGCATGCACTATCGCCAGAATTGCCTTTTCTAAAGGTAGGTATCGCACCTCGGCCTCATGTAGTGATTTGCTCACATAGTACACCGGTCGCTGCACCCCATTATCATCCCGTATCAGTACCAGGCTTACAGCGTGGGGGGCTACGGCGATGTAGGCAAACAGCACCTCATCTGCCTCAGGGCTGGACATGATGGGTGGTCAGGACAGGTAGTCTTTAAGCTGTTGGAAAGCCTGAACGCAATCCTCCGACCATTCGAACTCTTTCCACTTGTTTATCAGGAGATAGAAAGGCCGACATCGATCCGCCGATCGCGATATGAACCGGTTCAACGCCGCGATCATGCCAGTGAGCTTCTGTACTTCCTTCGGATTCCGAGGAGCCTGTAGGTTGTTAATGGCTTTGATTTGGTCGGGACTTACTTCTATTCCCCTGTGGGTGACCATATACCCCAGGAATTTCCCAGATCCGACCCCGAATGAACATTTGGAGGCATTCAGCCGCAACCGGTGCTCCCTTAATATAGCGAAGATTGTTCCGAGGTCCTTCACGTGCTCGGACACCCTTTTACTCTTCACAACCATATCGTCTATATAAACCTCAATGATCTTGCCCAGTTGTGGTTCAAACATCCGAGTCATCATCCTTTGGTAGGTTGAGTCTGCGTTCTTTAGCCCAAACGGCATCACCTTATAATGATAATTTCCGATGGGCGTCATGAAAGCCGTTTTCTCTTGGTCCTCTAGCGCAAGGGGTATCTGATGATAGCCCTGGAAGGCGTCCAGGAAGCTCATTCGAGGGTGCCCCACGGTTGCATCCACCAATCGATCAATTCGGGGTAGGGGGAATGGGTCCTTTGGGCACGCCTTGTTCAGGTCCGTGAAGTCCACGCAGACCCTCCATTTCCCTGTCTTCTTCTTTACCACCACAGTGTTTGCCAACCATTCCGGGTAAAAGACCTCTTTAATAGCCCCTGCTCTTTTTAGTTTTGCCACTTCGTCTTTTACGGCACCAGCATGTTCCTTTGAAGGGCGTCGGGGTGACTGCTTCTTCGGAGTGGAAGAGGGGTTGACGTTCAGGTGGTGACAAATAAGGCTAGGATCAACGCCCGGGGCGTCGTAGGCGTCCCATGCGAACACGTCGACATTTTCTCTGAGAAATCTGACCAGTTCCTCCTTTTCTTAAGAGGGCAATTCAGAGCCGACCAGAAAGAACTTCTCCGGGTCGTCGTTGATAGCGATTTTATCTAAACTTTCACACCTTATCTCCTCGGCTGGCCCATCGTCTTGTTTTGCCGAGGCGGCTGATTGCTATAAACTTTCAGGGGCCGAGGACTCGGCATGGGTCCGATGTGAGACGGCGGCCACCATACACTGCCTGGATACGGCCTGATCTCCTCGGATCTCCTCTACTTGTCCTCTGGATGGGTATTTTACTTTTTGGTGAAGTGTGGAGGCCACGGCCTCTAGGGCATGGATCCACGGCCTTGCGACTATTGCGGTGTAAGGTGAATAAGCGTCGACCACAATAAAATTTACCTCCACTATCTCCGCCCCAGTCTGCACGGGTAGCCGGATTTGCCCTTTTGGCGTAACAGTCCTTCCCTCGAAACTGAGAAGGGGAGAGTCGTAAGCTGTCAAATCTTCCGGCTTCAGGTTCAGCCCCTTGTATAGATCGGGGTACATTATCTCTACTGCACTTCCCGAATCCACCAACACCCTTTTCACGTCGAAGCCCCCAATCCTCAGCGTGACCACCAAGGCATCATCGTGAGGTTGAATAGTTCCTCTCTTATCCTCATCCGAGAATCCCAGTATCAAAGAGCTTCCCTTTTTTGACCTCTTGGGTTCCCTTTGCCTGCCCTCGGAGAGGAGCCGATCCACAGCTAACACCCTGGGGATGGGTGGCCCCGTTCTTCCTGGTGCAGCGAGAATGACATGTATCGTCTCGGTGGGGGGTCTTAAGGACATGTCCCTTCGAGGCTCTTGTGTTGCTTGGCCGGGATGGCCACTCGATGGGTGCAGCAGGTGGCGCAATTTCCCTTCTCGGACCAACTGATCTAGGTGATTCCATAGATTCCTGCAGTCCTCAGTAGTATGCCCGTTGTCCTGATGATAGTGGCAGTACAGGTTCTGGTTACGTTTGGAAGAGTCTCCAGCCATCTTCCCCGGCCACCTGAAATAGGGCTCATTCCTTACTTTCTCCAGTACCTGTTGTACTGGTTCTCTAAATACGGCATTCACCGTTTGCGGGATGCTCTGCCCAGCCTGTCGCGAAAAATCTCTCCTCGGCTGACCAGGGTTGTGTCGTTCTGACCTGAAATCAGTCGCTTTGGGGGGGATAACCTTCTCCTTTCCCCTCCCTTGCAGCTGATCTTCCTCCACCCTTTTGTATTTGTCGATCCTATCCCTCAACTGATCAACATTGGCAACCGGTTTACCAGTGAGGGACTTCCTTAAGCCATGGTCGGTGGGGAGCCCGCTTTTGAATGTGCTGATAGCGACAGCATCATGGTTGTCATCCAGGTCGTTATACACTTCCCAGTATCTATCCGAATATGCTTTCAGAGTCTCTCCCTCGTACATGGATAAGGACAATAGCGAACCGAGGGGCCTGGGGACTCTGGTGTTGGTGATATAGCGAGAGCAGAAATCCTGGGTGAGCTGCTTGTATGAGCCGACGGAATTTGTCTTCAGGCCGTTGAACCACCTCATCGGCATTGATCCCAAGCTGGACGGGAAAATTTTGCACATAAGGGCTTCATTTTGCGAGTAGATCGCCATCTTTTGGTTAAATTGGCTCACATGCTCTACCGGGTCTGTTCGACCGTTATAGATGGCGAACGCCGGTTGGTTGAACCGTCGAGGCAGCTTAGCCCCTTCAATTCTGTTCGTGAAGGGGGACCTTGAAACCCGGTCCAACGCCTTCTTCATGGCATCGTTTCCCGAACCCCTGCTGGATGTGCTCTCGTATTTCCGCACAGGGCGTGGTTCCTCTTCGTAGGAAAAGGTCTCACTTGGGGGGGTCCTTGATCTCCGTCGGTAACTCGCATCCTCCGCATTAGAAGACTCGTCTGAGTCTGAAGGAGATCGCTTTCGCTGTGCCCGTCGTAGCTTCCTCTTCAGATCGTCTATCTCTCGCTGCATGGCCTGGTGACTATTTCGTCTTTGGGACACGTGACTACCTATCTGAGTGTGACTCTGGCTTGTCCGGGTAGTATGCACACTTCCCTCATGATTCCCCTTGTGGCCTGGGTTGACGGGGTTATTTTGCCTCTGGGACTCGGCGGGCTGTGCCTGTTGGGGGTTAGCCTGCTGAGGATTCTCCGGGTGCGGACCTAGTTCTGCCATGCTTGACCGTTGTGCTAGCTGATGCCCTAGTTCTTCCCACAGACGGCGCCAATTGTAGTTGCACGATCTTCCTGGCCCAAATCTTATTGATCTGGCCTTGGCCCAAAGCGCAACCCACAATAGAAATTTGTAGAGGATGGGTCAAAGAACTTCGCCTCAGTGAGTCTGTTCGGTCTTGTACATGGACAATATAGTTGCAGAAAATAAAAACACAAGTATGGATATCCACGTGTGATTCTATTTCTTCCGTTCTTAATACAGTTTTTTCTCTCCCCCTCTTTGGGGGATTTCACTACATTATATAGTTCCTCTCCTCTCATCTCAACCTTACACTTGTCGATCATCTAAGCATCTACTTGAGCACCTGTCCCATCAGACGCCCCCATTTCTCCCTTTGTGAGTTGCAGAGGCCAAGGTGGTACTGTTCAGGGGTCTTTTCCTCATTAATGCGGCCAAGAGGATGGTTGGGGCGCAATTAATGTGGTGGTGGCAGCTTTCCATGAGATATTTTGGATTTTATTCATTTTATATGTTGGGAGGATGGACTGAAATGGATGGGGAGAGTTCCTCGTATGGACTTCGTGATGTCCGAGGAGGAGTTACTCCTCGGACAGGTTTCTGTGGCGTTATTGGGGCTGAGTAATGCTTCATATGTGGTTTCTCTTCGGCAAGGACGCTCCTCGGACGGGCCTGGATTTGGAATAGCCCATTATTTTTGGGCCTGGCCCCACACTAAGAATTCTGTTTTTCCCATAGTTCCTGTAACAGTTTTTTGAGCTAACTTTGAAAAATCATATTTATCTCAATTCTGATCAGAATTGTCTCATTCTTGTGTTCAAATTAAAGCCCCAGATGTCTAGTTTTTGGTAAAATTAACCTCAGTTACAAATTCAAATTATTATGAGAGATATTAATGAAATGGTGAGCAAAGAACATTTGTTGGAAAATAATTTCAGCATAATTAACATTAATAGGCCCCAAATTAGTTTCCAATTAACATTAATAGGCTCCAATCACTTCTATTTCGGACTTAATTGGTTCCAAATTTACCCGAATTAAAAAAATAATTACACAAATTACTCATTAAATAATTAATGTTTGATTATCTAATTAATCAAGTGTGTGCAACCTTACCATAAGATGTAGTCTTAGCCAATCAAATTCTGACACGTCATTAATCTCAAATTGATTATAATTATAACCAATTGGAATCAATTATTCATAATCACATATAGTCGAAATCAATTTGTGATAATCTATCTCAGTCATTAAAACTTGATTTGATGAAAATTTTCAATCAGGGCTTATGACCAATCAATTTAATCATTACAATGTCAAGATCATTTGATGAAATGAAATTAAGGATCTAGTGGCCAAAATTAAAATGCCTATTTCCATGATGAAATTATTCTTTTACCCTTCATGTGAGGTTAAATGCGGGTTGCAACATGGGGTGTCAACACATATTCTTTTCCTATATATAATAAAATCATGACATAATTTTTTACCCTTCACAAATCTATGAATTTTTGTTACAAATGGACTTTTTATTATTATTAATAAACTATAAATAATAATTTTATATCATATAAACATATTTACAAATTTATACAATCCAAATTCAAGTTTATATAATATTTTTAGACAAGCATACATATAAGAATATAATTATTATATATGGTTAAATTGAATCTTGTATTCATAAGTTTGTTCATAAACAAATTTTTGTGTTTAAGTTTGACCCGTTTAATAGTCAAGTCTAAACTTGGGCTTGAGAGCTTGATTTATTTGCTAAACAAATGAATGTAAATAAGCCTTTTTCCTAAGCTGATGAGTTTGAAAAAAATTTGGTTCTTTTATGGTCTTATTTTGGAGGCTGTCAAAACAAGAAGGTAATATATGCGTCAGGGTCGTCAATGGGTCGGCCCGGCCCATTTTTACTTGGCCCATGGGCACAATGAGCTGGGCATAATGGGCCATTAACTAGTTAACGGGCCAGGTCGGGTTGGGCCGAAAGAGAAAACCTCAGCCCATGATCCTGCCCATGGGCAATGCCCATTTTGTCTTTAGTGAGCTAGGCTATCGGGTTGGGCCTAATGGGCTACCCATGGGCTTGTGTTAGCATATTATTTTATTATTTTTATAAGGAAAGAATCAATTTTTTATAAGGGAATAATCAATCTATTTTTTTAAAGGAAAGAATTAAAGAATTTAATACTTAATTACAAATTTTTTTACAATCAAATCTATTTAATTTTTTTTTTTGTTGATGGAAACCTATTTAATTTTTTTTATTAAGGCTTTAAATAGTTTTTTATTTTTATCTTTAATACAAAAAATGTCAAATGGTTAATTCAAATTTGCAAGACTACTAGAAAAATATATATTTAGTAAATTAAGTTTAGCACAATTACTTTGAGTATCTTAGTGGTCTTAGAAACTTTCTCAAAAAAAAAAAAAAAAAAAGTGGTCTTAGAAAGGAGGAATTTATAGAAAACCTAAAACTGTGGACATTAAAATTAATTTCCCAAAATTCTTCAAGAATCTTCTTTAAACTAATGAAGCTAACCTATATAATAAGAAATTAAGATTACAAAATTGTAGAGAGAATTAATATTTTTCCAAATCAACACAGACCGTGCATATCGTATCATGCGCTGGTCATTTCACTTCCACTATTATTTTCAACAATGAAATTTTATTAGTGAGATACTTGGGTTCTTGTACAATATCTCTCAAGATATGTCCTTAAACTGTTTAAATCATCAAAAATACGATGAACACCAATAGCTATATGTATGAGAAGTTGTCATAGCTCTCTATTGGTATAATAGTAATACGTTATAAACAAAATGTTGTCCTTAAAAACTGTTAAATGCTCCCGATTGGGACCTATCTTTATTTCCAAATTCTCTGTGACGCAGGTTCAACTCGTCTCCTCTTTCCAAAAGAATAAAAGATTAAGTTAATGTAATTGTGTGAAATATTGAGCGAAAGACTGTTTACAAAGGCAACAAAAAATTATGCGACAAAGATAGCAGGTCTGGACCCACACGCAACTGGCAATAATTAGACAACAAAAAATTGAATGTTGATTTAGTCATCTTCTTTTTCTATGTAATTGAACAAAAGTTGAATTCTCCATTTATAAATATGAACTAATAAACATCATCCAGCCAGACTTGTTTTCTACAAAAGCCTCACATTTCAACCTATAGATAGAAACTCATGGAGATTTCGGCCCTTTTCCTCTTTTCTGTGTTGTTGTTGTTGCACTGTTTTATGGCTAGCTTAGCTGTGGAAGTGAGAACCAACATCACCACAGATCAATCAGCTCTTCTTGCTCTCAAAGCTCATATCACTGATGACCCTTACAAATTTTTGGCAACCAACTGGTCTACCTCTACCTCTACCTCTGTTTGCAATTGGATTGGTATTACTTGTGATGCCAACAACCTTAGAGTCACTGCCTTGAATCTTTCTCACATGGGTCTTAAAGGAACCATTGCTCCACAAGTGGGAAACCTATCATTCCTCTCCCATTTATCCTTTAGAAACAACAATTTTCATGGCTCTCTGCCCAACGAGTTGGCTTCTTTGCGTCGATTGGAAGTTGTCAGCTTTGAATTGAACTCCTTTTCTGGAGCGTTACCATCATGGTTTGGATTCTTTCCTAAGCTTCGAGAGTTGTATGCTAATAGCAACCAGTTTAATGGTACAATCCCAGTATCTCTATTCAACAACATATCGTCACTGCAAATAATTCATCTCAGACGAAACATGCTTTCAGGTTCCATGCCCTCCACTATTTACAACTTTTTATCTTTGAATTATTTTAATTTTAGTATCTATCTTATTTATTTATTTATTTATTTATGAGAGGGAATATACGTAATGCATGAAATATTAATAATAGATAGATACTCCCATCTTATCAGTAGCACTAAATAAAAGGTTTACCGACCATACCTCCTCCTCTCCCATGGGACCAACAACTTTTTGTAATGGGCGTAAAAAGCAATATCATTCTTTTCAGGGCGACTTCCCTAAGGCCCCACTTGTCCCCAAAAAAAGATTTAAGGGTCTCAAGTCTCCTATTGCATAAACAAAATACTCCTAAAATGATATAAAATATGTCTAAAAATTGTAAAATGTTAATTAAGGTTTTTTAAAGAAAAAAAATATAGGTAGGTTTTGCATTTTTTTTTTTTTTCCTTATGTACAAGATGGTACCCAAAAAATATTGAATCAATAGAAATCCAACCAAATTGAAATTATAAACTATATCATCAAAAATATTATTTTAAGTTTGCTGAATAATTAATCATAAACAAAATTTTCATAACACCTTGTAAAAGAGGTATTAATAAAATTTAAATACAAAAATTAATTAGCAATTTTATATCTCAAAAAACGAAAAACAAGAAGGATTATTATAATATAAAAAGTCAAAGAAGTAGTATTTAATTAAAATTTAGATATTAAAAAGACCCACTAAAATTTTTCGCCTTCAATCTTAAAATGTGTTGAGTTAGTCCTGATTCTTTACTTTATTCACTAGTGAAACAAATAAATCAAAGACTATATAGATAAACAGTTGCTACATCGACAGTAGTTTGATTTGTCCTTTTTTTTTGTTCTTTCTGAGTGCCATATAAGTGCTATCTTTGTGGGTTTTGTTTGTTTGCTATGGTAAAAAATAAATAAATAAAAACTATATTCCGTAGTGGTTTTTTCTTTTCTTTTTTATTTTTATGAGAAGAACTGTATTCCTTTTATTTTATTTTATTATTATTATTTTTTTTTTGAGATAAAGAACTGTATTCCTTAGTTAAGTACTTACCATCAAGAATTTTTGTTTTCTTTATGTTCCAACTTTAGAGGACTTCAAGACTTTGAATTTTTTTTTTTTTTTTTCCAATAATTAGTTTTGAGCCCAAAGAGGGAGGATAAGGGGAGACTTGACAAAATTGAATCTAAACCCGTTAATTTGTTCCAATCCAAAGGAAAATAACCCGACCCATAGAAAAAGGGTCAACATGTATCCGATCAGAGTAGGCCCCTTTTTTAAAGAAGGGAATTTTTTTTAATTAAAAAAAAAACCCTTTTTTTTCATTATTTTTTGAGTAAAATACTATTTTGGTCTCTAAATTTTATCAAAAGTTTGTTTTCATCCCTAAACTTTAAAATTTTCTTTTTTTGTCCCTAAACTATTGAAAAGTTCATCTTTCATCCTTAAACTACTGAAAATGTTTAATACGTGTCCTTTTTTCATCCCTAAACTGTAAAAAAAAAAAAAAAAAAAAAAAAAATCTTTTTTCATCCCTATTTTTGTCTCTAAATTATTGAAAAAACTAACAAAATTTAGAGATAAAAAAAGAACTTTTTAAAGTTTAGGGATCAAAAACAAACATTTTATAAAGTTTAAGGAACAAAATAGTATTTTATCCTTATTTGTTTGAAAGTAATATGCAAATTTAGATGCTCTATCTCGGTGAAAATAGAATTCCAATGAGTTTTTTGAACTCACTTTAATGACATGTAATCTCTTAACCATTCTTGTAACCACAATTGCCTTTAAATCAACTTTTAGCATGGATCTACTACATTTAGTTTTTATGGTGATGATATACTATACTTAAAAAGAATTTATGGCCAGTTTCAAAAAAAAAAAAACAAATTAAATGTCTTTTTTTTTTTGGATTTATTTATGGTGATGATTTCATTAGTAAACCCTGGATTTTGTACACTTAAGAATTTGAGTATTATTTAAATTTCATTTTTCAGTATATTTTTATTTGTTCTCTTTTTTGGTAATATAGAAAAGAAGATAAAGATATAATATGATCAAATTATTATTATTATCTTGCATGTGAAAAAATACGGGTCAACCTATGATTGGATTAACCCAACCCATAACCTAATTAACCTGACCTGCTAGTAACACATTTAGGATGACCTATTTCTAATCTGAACCCAATCCAACTCATAACCTAATTAACCCAACCCAACTAGTTTTCCAAGTCTAGGTAAGGGCAATTCCAAATAGTAATTGAAAATTAAAGATTTAGACCCCCAGTTTTGGTTCTCTACCAATTTTTAAAAATTTATCATGTTAGGTTCAAGTAATTAATTAGCTAATTACAAGACATAAAGTATAAATCAAAATCAACACATGATGTGTTTATAGAGAAAAAAACCCACAACAAGCAAATATTCTCCAATACACTAGCCCAATAACTTATCCACAATGAAAATAGTTGTGATACAAAACACTTTCAAAACCCTCCTACTTCTATGTAGATGTTCTTGTATCTTCCCGCTCTTGTTAGCAACTGGTTGCACCAACCCCTTCTCTTCAATAGTTTTCAATTCCACAAGTTGAAAAATCAATTTCAAATCTAACCTCTTAGATACTTTAAAGCCATTTGAAGGTTTGGGATTACTTCTATGATTTCTGGCACCAATTCAAGACACACGAGAATTAAGAATGTTTGGGTCGGGTAGTCTTCGCTCTAATGGTATGACAATTTGGAGAGTATGAAGGCATGGAGACTACAAGGGATTCTCTCTAACGGGAATTTGGTAGTCTCTCTCTCTCTCTCTCTCTCTCTCTATTTTTTATGGTTGATTTACATAGATATAAGGATCACAAAAGAGGCTTGATTGGATAAGGGAACAAACGAGAAAAACTTAAGTTTTTTTTTTCTTTGCTAGTGACAACTCACTCGAGCCAATTTCAGTTAAGTTTTCAAAGTTTTGTTGAACTCACCTTAAATTAACTTGACATAGGAAATCTCAAGCTAAAACAATGCTAATTCACTTGTACAATTTCTTCTGATTTAATCATCTTTGACACAATGCAATTATAGTTGAATTAAAATTCAAATACATGAAAATTTTCCAATTAAAACAGTTTTTATTTTATTTTATTTTTTTTGAGAAACAAACACACACACAAGAGAAAGGGAAATGAGTTTTAATACAAAGGTACACTACAAATTCTACTCAAAAATCATGATAATTTTTAAGGGAGGGTGGGACATGTTATACATTTAAAAAGTAAATTTGACATGGAATTAAGCTGACATTAACTTCATCTTATAAGGCCTAATTCTTAGTTGATTTTTTGTACTACTGCTTGTGGTTTTAGAAAAGTTCCTCTCAAACAAATTGATTTATTTTCCTTAATTTCTATAAAACAGTCATAGTTTGTTATTGCATTTGATTTAAAGGAAAGTGGGTTATCTAATGATCAGATTACAACATGCACCTTTTGGTTTTAAGTGAAAAAACATGCAGTAGTACAACTTTTGCACTACTTTATAAAAATGATGGGAGAAAAGAAAGTTCTTTCCTGAGACTTACAACTTTTGCACCTTTTGGTTTGTGTCCTATTTAGGTGAAAAATAAAGAAAAGATAACCTGTTGATTTTTTTTTTGAAGCCGATAACCTATTGATTAAATTATATTTTTACAATATAATTTTTTATAATACACTTATAGTCAATAATTGCTACTGAGTTTTTTTTTTTTTTTTTGAAGGTGCTTATATGAGTATTATTGTTTTGTTATAAGGTGTATTATTATTATATTGCAATCTATGGCTAACTGTCCTTTCTCTTCTCCATGCAAATAAAATCACGGAAGTCAAAAACTACTTTTATTTTTTTTTCCTTTCCATATTTATCCGAGTTCCAGGCTAAACTAATTTCTTTTATTCTATCAAAGATTCAAACTTTTTTTTTAATAAATATGGGTCCGTTTGTTTAAACGATTTGATGATCAAAACACGCATTTTTGTATGAAAACACTAAGGCTGTTTGGTTGCATTATGAAAATTGTTTTGGAAAATGTTTTCAGGTGTTTGGTTGTATTCTGAAAATGCTATTTTTCTACTAGTTTCTCACATTTTCTCAGCTTCCAAACAAATTTTATAATAGAAAATTTCAATAAATAAACTTAAAGAAACAAAAATCAAAACAAAACCATTAGTTAAACTCAAAAATTCGGTCAAACTGAGAGAGGGAGGAAGAGAGAGTGATCATAAATTGAGGGAAAGTGAGAGGTAGATCGAGAAAGAGAGATATCGGTCATGGTTGGGTCATGGGCGACGAGACCGGTCAAGCGACGGCAGGCTTCAGGCGGCGCCAAGATTGAGACGACGAGAGTTCAGTCTAGAGGGCGGCAGAGGCACGATCTCGGCGATGCGATCTGGGGTGCGATCTCGGCAGCGCGATCTCGGCTTCACAATCTCGGTGGTGCGATCTTGGCAGTGCTGCGATGCGATCTTGGCGATGCGATCTGGGATTGGGGCGGTGGTTCGATGGCTTGTGTGTGCTTCTAGCTCTCTCTCTCTCTCTCTCTCTCTCTCTCTCTCTCTCTCTCTCTCTCTCTCTCTCTCTCTCTCTCTCTCTCTCTCTCTCTCTCTCTCTCTCTCTCTCTTCGGGTGTCTGAGTCCAAAAAATCATTTGAAGGTAAATGAGATGTGTAAATGATTTTCCGAGTCAATGGGCTTATTTTACGGTCAAAGTTTAAGATTTTTCGTTTGACTTTATTTTACATGTACAACCAAACACGTTGCTAGGTGTAAAATATTTTCCGAATTTCATTTACACTCGAAACAAGCACAGCCTAAAAGAAATCACGTTTTTGAAATCGCAAAAAACTCACGTTTTTTAAACACAATGAACCTGAGCCTTTTCAAAAACACCAATGAAAACTCAAATCTGTATTTACTATCAAAGTTTCTTTTAAGTGTGAAATAATTCCTAAAATATTGCATAATGACCAAAATACCAAATAAAAACTTATTGCCTTTTTACCATTGATCTCCTTTATACTTTGTCCAGCTGCCTCTATCCATCCCCTCTCTGCCTCTGGTTGTTGTCTTTTTGTCCCCTTGTCTCTCTTAACTTCTTGTTTCATTGCCATTTCACAATCCTGTTATCCTCATCGTTTTGCTTGACTTGTATCTTATGGGCAAGGATGAAAACTTTAGAGTAAGAAGATTAATAGGTGGCGCTATAGGGAATGAGAAAATGAAGACTCTTGAAAACAGAAAAACAGTAATGTGGTGGTGGGACTGTAGGAGATAGACATGGGCAAAAATGTGGTAGGACTCTAGATAGATTCTCTTGCAAAAATATTAAATATAAAACAGTACTCCAATAAATAGTGGATGTCCTTTTTCTTTTCTTTTCTTTATTAGAAAACTTTTTAATAATTATATGTCTTACAAGTTACAAGATGACAAAGGAATCTAAAACATAGTTATGTCCTTTTGGTAAATTACACACAACACAAATATTTTACACAAATTTTATTCAAATGCTCAGTTGATAGAAATAACACTTTTTCCTGCTGGTTTTTTTTTTTTTTTTTTTTTTTGTTTGACTGAACTCTTAAGTGTGATTTCAGAAATAGTGTTTTCAAAACGCACATTTTAAAAACTTTATTTTTAAAAAATACATGTTTTTTAAACAGTTTATCCAAATAGACCTACAATAAAATTTCAACTTATGACATATGCTTCATGATAATTATTATTTATCATTAGACGAAGATACCAATTGATTTTTGATGTAGATGTTATTCGAATTCCAAATTTCTTATTCAACTACAAAAGACTTTAATAGTTCAGCTAACCGGTCAAAACCCACAAATATTCAAATGTTAGGATATTTTAATTCACGAATTCTTGGATTCATGTGAAATTCAAATTCTGGCAATCTTTGTATTCTTGCTAGAATCATTTTCCTAAGAATTAATATAGGTTTCCTCGACTATCTTCCATTCAAAAAAAGAAGAAGAAGTTTTCTTGTGTTTTGTTTGTTAGTCACATTCCAATTAAATTCCTAGTAATATAACATTTCTAGATCTGATTAAATTATATCACTTTTAGGAATAATTAGAATTTATTAGGAACCCCTGATTTATTTGTCAAAAAATGAATCAAATATAAAAATATTAAATGACAAAATATTGCTTAAAATTACACTATATGTAACATGTGTAACTTGATAATAAGGGCGTAAGCATATTTTATCTATTATAAAATTCACTACAACGTAAGTGCAAGACATTTGGTAATTCAAAACTCAAAGAAAATTCACTGTAACGTTATAGAACTACAAATCAATGAGGCATTGGTTCAGTTGGCATCTACCACTGTCCCCAATCGTAATGCCCAGGGACCTAACTTATTGTAGAAAGCAAAAAATGTAACATGTGAAAATTCAAAGTTTAAAGTTTCCCAAGATTTCCACGTAAACCGTTATCTTTTTTAAGAAAGCATATATTTGGGCTATAACCAATGAATGCATCAAAGTGCTTATTTCTTTCATTCTTTCTTTCTTTTTCTTTTATTTTCATCTTCTTCTTTTTATTTTATTTTTTCCTTTGTTTGTTCTTCTTTTCAGGATTTATTCCTATATTTAACTAGCACTTCATTAAAGTTGATTTGTTTTAGTTTACAAATAAAAGCTTGTAATCTATCACTAGTTAAGCTAAGCCTACTAGCTCTTGATCACTTGCATGATAAATTTTGAAAATTTCAGGAAGGATACCAAGAAGTTTGGGAAACTGTACTTCCCTCGAAAAAGTTCACTTGGATGATAACAAATTTACAGGTACGACAATAACCACCTCAACGTAACTACTACTTCCCTCTTTGATGTAGGAAATTTAAAAACATAGGTCAATCAAATTAAATTATTCAATATATTATTATTATCTCATCTTCTCACATAAAAGGGAGTTTGATCTACAGGTCATGCATATGAGACTCACTTATATGTGACAAAAATGTGTAGTACATCAAGTATATGAAATAATTCTCATCTAATTGGCGTGGTGAAAAAAAAATTTCACTTCCAATTAGCGTGGTGAATTTTGTGTACACATGCTGCAGTGGGTTTTATGAAGACCACAATAATTAGAGAAGTAACAATTTCCATGCTCATCACCTTTGGTGGTTTTTTTTTAATTTTATTTTTAAAGAGCAAATGCTATATGTATTTCAAGTCTCACTGCAAATTTGTTACAAACTAATTTGTTTGTTTATGGTGATTCTGTAAACAAGCATACTAGTGGAGAGTCAAGCTTGCACAACAAATGGAATAAAGGTTTAATAGGTCTAAACTTTTTTTTTTTTTTTTTTGAGAAGCAAACACACACACACACTCACAAGGGAGAGGGAATTGAAAGGGGTTTTGCATCATTATATATTACTAGTGGCAAATCCATGCAATGTGGGGGAAAATATAATTATTTTGTAATACAATATAATGTTTTTCATTCTTTAAAATTTACTCAAGATAATATATTAAGTTTAGTCACCTTTAGAATAATTAAACTCACTTAGCCAAATAAATATTTTAACCAAAGACATACTCTAACATTCAACAATTTTCTCTTTTGAGTTTCCCCTCCCCCCTTTTTTGTTTTCCCTTTTTGGATTAATCTGATAGTTATAATAGGAAGAAGGAGATTTGAACCTTAAATGTCTCAATTGGAAATACCAAGAAGTGCCAGTTAAGTTACAATGGTGTATATCCAAAAGGTCCTCCTTTTTAATTTCTTGTTTGTATATAAATAACTCATTTATATCCATTAAGTTTCCCTATACAAATGCAACAATTCCTCCATATATTTTCTATATCTCTTTTTCTCTATGAATGCATCTTTTTATTTGCTCTTGCTATCTTAGTTTTTTCTTTACTTGTATATTTTGGATGTGTTTGATTAATATTTTTCATTTTTGGGATGGTCCATATTCTTCTAACTTGAGTCAAAGTGCATTGTGTTTTCCTAAATTTTCTTTCATACAACTCAACTTTCTAAGTTTCATATTTATTATTAGAAATTATCATTCTCTTAAAAAGATTATCATAATGATCAAAACCCATTATAAAATTATAATAATTTCTAACCAAAATTATAAATAAATAAATAAATAATCATAGGCATAATAGATTAATGAGAGTTGTCAATTTAGACCCCAGTTTTATGGCTTATGTCAATTTTAAGCTAATTATCAAAATAACAGCCAAATTTTCTCATGTACGCAAGAAGTATATTTTAAAGAGAATGCAAAATTTATGATATTTTTTGTGGCTAATGAGGTTTCAATTTGTTTTGAATTATTGTTTTAGGTGAAGTACCGCTCGAGATTCGGAATCTTCAAAATCTGAGGGAATTGACTCTCGCCAATAATAGCTTAATTGGTCTCATCCCAAATGCAATCTTCAATAGCTCAAAAATTGAATCCATTACTCTATACATGAATTGGTTCTCAGGCCATCTTCCGTCAAGCATAGGCAATTGGCTTCCAAAACTTAAGGAACTTTACCTATGGGGTAATCTACTAAGTGGAACAATCCCTCACTCTATCTCAAATGCTTCTATGCTCACTGATCTAGAGTTGGGAGCAAACAATTTCTCGGGGTCTATTCCTAATACCCTAGGAAATTTAAGGCATCTAGAGATACTCAACTTAGTCGACAATTTTTTGACCAGAGAATCTTCAAGTCTAAAATTGAGTTTTCTTTCATCTTTGGCAAATTGCAAAAATTTGACAGAATTAGTGCTAGCAGATAATCCGTTGAATGGCACTCTCCCAATTTCCATAGGAAATTTGTCTACTACTCTTAAAATATTTTTTGCACCTAATTGCAACATAAAGGGCATCATACCTATAGGGATTGGTAATTTAAGAAACTTGACAAACCTACACCTAGAAGACAATGAATTGATTGGTGCTATTCCAAGTACAGTTGCAGGAATGAGACAACTTCAAGGTTTGTATCTTCAACACAATAGATTGAAAGGACTGATCCCAAATGGTATGTGCCAGTTGAGCAACTTGGTTGAATTATTTTTAAATCATAATGAGCTCAGTGGACCAATACCAACATGTTGGGGAGGTCTTTCTAAACTTCAAAAATTGTACTTGGATTCCAACAATTTGACTTCCATACCCTCATCCTTTTGGAGTCTTAAGGACATACTACAGATAAACTTGTCTTCCAATTCTTTAAGTGGCCATCTACCATTAGATGTTGGGAATTTGAAGCATGTAACACTTATAGACCTATCATGGAATCAACTTCTAGGTGACATTCCAGTTATTGGAGACCTAGACTCTTTGGCAACCCTCTCCATAGCACATAACAAATTCCAGGGTCCTATTCCTCCGTCATTTGATAAGTTGATAAGCTTGGTACACTTGGATATATCTGATAATAACTTGTCAGGAGAAATTCCCAAGTCTCTAATGGAACTCAAAGACCTCAAATATTTCAATGTATCTTTTAATAGATTACAAGGTGAAATTCCATCCGGCGGTGCTATTGCTCAATTCTCAGCTCAATCATTCATGGGCAATAAAGCATTATGTGGTCCACCCAAACTACGAGTTCCACCCTGCAAAACAAGTAATATTGGACAATCAGAGAAATCCACTGCAGTTGTAGTAAGGTACATTCTACCAACAATGGTAGCAACAATACTTGCATTAGTACTCTTATTTGTTTTGATGAGACATAGAAAGAGAGATGCAAAACCAAAAGGTCAAGGAGATTTGTTACCTCTAGCAACATGGAGAAGAATAACATACTTAGACCTTGAACGAGCAACAGATGGATTTAGCGAAACTAACTTAGTTGGGAAAGGGAGTTTTGGCTCGGTGTACAGAGGGACACTTTCAGATGGGACTAGTGTTGCAGTAAAGGTTTTTAATTTGAATATAGACGGAGGGTTTAAGAGTTTTGAAGTTGAATGTGATGTATTGTGCAGAATTCGCCACCGAAATCTTGTGAAAATCATTAGTAGCTGTAGTAGCATTGATTTTAAAGCTTTGGTACTAGAATACATGCCAAAGGGGAGCCTTAAGAAGTGGTTGTATTCTCATAACCACTTCTTGGATATGCTACAAAGATTGAACATCATGATAGATGTTGCATCATCATTGGAGTATCTCCATCATGGTTGTCCTTTACCTGTTGTTCATTGTGATTTGAAGCCCAGCAATATTCTACTAAACAAAGATATGGTTGCACATGTGAGTGACTTTGGTATTTCAAAATTATTAGGTGATGAAGATTCTATGACCCGAACCATGACACTAGCCACTATCGGTTATATGGCACCAGGTGATGTTTCAAGTTTACAATTCTTTTTTTTTTTTTTTTTTTTTTGGGCTAAAATTCAATTTTATGTTTACACACAAAAAATAATATTAGTAAGCTATTTTATTTTACCATCAAATAAAGATATTGGATAACTTCTGACAATAAATGTTAATCAAATTTGTAGAGTATGGATCACAAGGGATCATTTCCACACGCGGCGACGTGTATAGTTATGGCATTTTGTTGATGGAAACATTCACAAGAAATAATCCCACGGATGAAATGTTTGCTGGAGATTTGAGCCTAAAAAGTTGGGTAAAACAATCACTACCCCTTTCAGTAATTAAAGTTATAGATGCTAATTTGCTAAAGAGGGGTGAAGTGAATTTTAAAGCTAAGTTACATTGTATGTTGTCCGTTATGGAATTGGCCATGGATTGTTCAACAGAGGCACCTGAAGAGAGGATAAACATGAGAGATGTCATAACAACACTCAAAAATATTAAATCGAAATTTCTAAAGGATGTCCAAGAAGATTGAAATCAGAAAACATCTATAGTTTTTCCTTGTTTGTGCTTTTTACCAATTATATTTTGTAGGTTATGCTACTCTTAAAAAACCTATTAGAGTAGGTTTTTTTTTTTTTTTTGGATAACATTTTTTTTATTGGAGTAGAGTAATTGTAAGCATTTGTGTGAGTACAGTAATGTTGAAGAATGTATGATTGACCCAATCTATACTACATAAATAATAATGGAAGCATTGCATTTTATTTTGCAAAATTCTTATTGCGCCACATTATTACTTTTTTCTAACAATTCAACCTTACATGGGTTGTAGCTCTCATTAGGGAACATCCATCAATTATATTTGCACTATTTACATTTCAGAAAATGCCATAAAAGAAGAGAAAAAAATATTCCATAAAAGTAAAAACTCATATTTCCCATCATATACGATCCAGTAAACAAAATCCTTCTCTCAGTTAAGACCAAGACTACTATTTAGCTTAATTGAGCTCACTTTCTATTTCTCTAAAAACTAAATGAACATAAGAACATGACTTCCCTACTTTTTCTTTCCTTTTACTTCGTCCTTTTTCAAGAACACAGACTATACATAGATTTACCAAAAAAAGAAGACGTAGATTTAATAGTAATGAAGTATAAGATGAAGAGGTGTATGAGCCACCACATTAGACACAACCGATCCGTAAACCCCATGGTAGTGGATGTCTAGACCACTACAAAATTTGAACACAAATTAAAAACAAAAAAACAAAAAACAATTATAGTTTTATGCATTTGTTTTATCACTTTTTGCTCTCCCAACCATTACAAGAGCAAAACAGAGTTTTCCTTAGTTTATAACAGAAGAAGAAGCATCAGAAGATTGTTCGCCAACCCGGAATGACCAAATTTGCACTAAATCACCTATCTTGAATTTATTTGACCTCAAAACTTTGTTCCAATAGGTTTTCAGTGCATATGTTGAACTCATGTTTCCAGTGTCCTTTGGCATGTCCCACTGCTTCAAAACTATATCACCAATCTTGAGTTTGGGATCGATCAGTCGTGCTGGGATTTCTTGCCCTGCTCTAAGCTCCTCTTTCTCTTCCTCAGTCAAGAAATCCATCCTCACTATTTGTCTCAAAGGTATCGACAACCGACTGTTACCCTCAGTTAAGTCAGTCTTGAACAGGGACTTTTGTATTACCAACAATTCATCACGCCCATCCATTGATTTGATCACATCCTGGAACTCTTTGGGTAGATAGACAGGCGGGTATGGACCTGGTATCAATTTCTTGATTGGAATCATGTTCTTCTTTTTCTTGGCTTCCAAACCCAAACCCCAATCTTGATCATCCCCATCAGTACCAAATCTTTCTCGCTTTCTCCTACCAATGTTTCCATGTGCTTTAACAGGAAAAGCAGAGCCCATGATCTTTTCTTGGACAAAAACTGGGTTCTTGAGTGTGTTTTCTTGCATAAGAATTGGATTCTTGAGAGCCCTTTCTTGGATCAACCTCTGAAACTTGTTAAATTTCTCAATGGCTACACATGAAACCTCAACCAAGGCGTCAAAGTGATACCAATTGGGAGCAATAGTATGGCCCTCCATATCATGATGACTCAAGTCCTCCAACATAGACAAAAACGCCTTCTTCTTCCTCATCTCACTTCTCATTGTTGAACCCGGAAGCACAATAATAGTAATTAAACACACAAAGAAAGAAAAGAAACTATGGCTTTTCTTTATTTGTTTCCTCAGGAGAGAAATAGCAACTTGATATATATATCAGGTTAGATCACGAATTCCTAATCCCGCTCTGGGACGGAGAGTATTTAAAAGTTAAAACCCAAGTGACCGTATACCTGAGTCGGTGGCAGTAGCGCTACGACACACCGTTTTTAAAATTGCCTGGTTAAACTGCAATTTTAATAGCAGTCAACAAACGACAGGTCGGTTACTTTGGCATTATAAATCAACAACTTTTACCACTCGCCGTATTGAAGATGAATGATCCAATGAGGTGGGTGATTTTTTTGAGTGTCTAACATTGAAGGTTTTTTTTTTTTTTCCTTCTATGTATTAAAATAAAATAAAAATAAAAAATCGAAAAAATACCATTTTTTGTCCTACATTTTATTTTTAGGGTTGGAACGGTATCTCATGTGCTAGGCTATAGAATATCTCTCTCATGGGCCTATTGTAGATATATTGTATAATCAAATTTATTTGTAAAAGGGAAGAGAGGTAGTGTCTTAATCAGATAAAAGTATCAAAAAAAAAGAAAAGAAAAGAGTTTACTTGATTAGAATAAAATAAATATATAATGGAAATTTCTTAGTTTACATTATACTAATAATGTAATATTTATATTGTAAACTAAACAGATATATACAATGTTCTACATATTTGTAAAAAATGTACAATTTTATATACTTTTTACAAATATGTATACGTTTGTTTAGTTTACAATGTAAGATTTACATCAATAATACAATGTAAACCTAAAATAAAAATGTATAATTTTCATGACTTGCACTTGACTATCTTTCCATTTCCTTCTGACCTCCCAACCAGTTTATAGGCACTAGCAACTTCTTACAGCCTCTTAGTGAAGGTGCAGACCGCTCTCCTGTCTCCACCGCCCCTGTTAATTAATGTTACATGCAAAATTAATACTTAAATGGTCTGTACTAGTGTTAACACTATTTTATCACTGGCTTTGGTACTACCTACTGGAATTGGAAGCTCTTGTGAGCTAAAGAAGTTGCAGCTTTTCTTTCCTATGTTGGCAGCAAAACCTCCTGTGAGTAGTTCAGAGTTTCTGTTTTGTGAACTTCAATTTGGGATATTGTGTTATTGGTTTGGTTGAATATAAAATGTGTTTAGGGACTTCATTCCACTGTGGTTGATTAATGATTATATATATGGGTGAGGGTTCAAATTTTGTAGGGGTTTAACCGTTTAAGTAGGTAAACTTGATCAGAATGTGTACTGTGTTGAAGACTTAATTTTGTTTGTCGGGCAACCAGGGATGGAACCAGGATTCAAACTTAGGAGGGGCCAAAGTTCTTTGTTCAAGAATTTTCAAAAGTTAGAGTATTAATACTAAAGGTTGACAACAATGTATTATTAGCATTAATTTTTTATTTTTTTGTATTTTTTCTTTTTTTTAAAATCAATAATAGATATTATAATCAAGAATAAATTAATGCTAATAATGCATCGTTAAAGTAAATTTTTAAAAGACACCAATTGATCCAAGTGAGCAGTAGATCTTAAAAAAAATAAATTTTTTTCATGGATTGAGTTAAAGACACCAACTGATCCAAGTTGCTAGTGACACTAATTGGTGTGTGGATGGAGTGACTAGCAGCATAGGAGTTGTTTCTGTAACTATGGGGTGGAGTTACTTGAGAGGGACAAAAAGCTCTCAAATGAGAGGTAGAAATTGGATAGAGTTATTGGGTTTTTGTGATTTGTTTTGCTAGGATTTATAATTGATTTTTTTTTTTAACTTAGACCATGTCCAAAGATTTTTTTTTTTTTTATTATCTGAATATGTGAATTGTTTTGTAGATTCTCCTTGTTGTCCGGATCTATAAATTGTCCAAATGTTTAGCTAAATGTAGACAAGGGATAATTTGATAATTTTTTTTCATTTTTGTTTCATGGGTCAGCTTGTAAATTGTTTGGGAGAGGGGGGCCAAGTATATTAATTTTAGAGCCAAAAGTATATTTTTTATGCAAATATATATACTAGGGAATTTTTTTTCAAAGGTTGGGGGGGGGGGGGGGGGGGCATGGCCCCCCTCAACCCTAAGGTAGTTCCGTCCCTGCGAGCAACGGTTCAAACTTCAAATTCCCCCTTCCTATATATATTGAATTATCCCCCCCCCCCCCCCCCCCCAACCCCCCTACCCCCAAAAAAAAAAAAAAAATCTGTATTTTTTTAAATCACGTTTTGCTAATTAATTTTTAGAAATGTTGACCTCTATAAAACATTAGGTTACCTAAAGATAGACATTAATGATTATGTGATATGTCAAAAACATGCACTTCTAGTTTGAAATATCTTAACCAAGCAAGCATTAATTTGATGAAGTTAGAAATGGATTTTAAGGTTTTAATTCTTTTATGTCGGTTAGTTAATTGATCTCTTAATAATTGAGGTATAATTTGGGGTTTGTTACATTTTTTTTATTAAAATGATTTAACTGAAATTGATTGTTGTAAAAAATGTTAAATTACTATTTTTGTCATTCAACTATTTGGTAATGTTCAATTTGGTCCTCATTAGTTTCTCAACTTTCAAAACCAAGTAAAATAAATAAATAATTTGAAATCAAATCAAATTCATACTTGAATCTTTCCTCAGAAAAGTGGGATGAGTGTGTGTGATTTAAGTGGGATGAGTGTAACTCAAATAAATTGGAAAATAATGCCAGTGAAGTCGATAGTAGCAGTCAGGAAAACATGTATAGCATATATTATGAGGAAATAAAGTTATTCGTGACAACATAGTTCAATCCATTTGTCCATTGTAGACAATAATTTTTATTATTTTTATTTTATGGTAAGAAGGGAGGTGATGAAAAATGATCTCTAGATAGGACAAATTGCTCGAAAAAAGATACACCTAGCCTCAATTAGTAGGAATGAAGGCTTAGGTTTGTTTAGTTCGATGATAATATCCAAGAAACCCAATCCAAGGAAAAGGGCTTAGGTATTAGCACGACGGGAGTCAATTCCGTACTGTACTGGTTGGTACCGTCAGAATATACCGTACCGGCAAGCAAACCGATACATATAACCCCCCTTGTTTCGTACTGGAAAAAATACCGGCCGTATCGGCCATGTACTGGCCGTACCGGCCAATTTCGAGCAACACCGACAGGTACCGGGCGTACAGGCCGGTACAGAAAAAAGTTTTTTTTTTTTTAAGTTTTGTAATTTTTGAATTTTTGTTATGGCAGAATGGTAACTTATTTGCATTAACTTATTAGTATTATTTGTTTTCTTAGTATGCAATGGTAACTTTTAAGCTTTCTATTTTTTATATAGTGTTTTTTTTTCTTTTAATTGATACTAAAGTCTAAAACCATGAATAATTAGTTCTGAATTGAGGAAATGTTTTATGGTAAACTTTTATATTTATTATAATATATATATACACACACACATACATACATATAAATATATATATATATATATATATATATATATTTATTTATTTATTTATTTATTTATTTATATAAAAAATAGCGGTAAACCCGAAACGGTACACCGGTATTGACCGGTATCCGAAATATATCGTACCACTGACCAAACCAGTACAGGCTCCGGTACGGTATTGACTCCCTTGATTAGCATAGCCAAATTGCATTTTTGTTTCTAATGGCTCATGCTTTATTGTTATTGTAGTTAACATAGAGCATATATTATTGACCTACAGTTGAAACAGTGGAATATAGTCTAAAAACTTTCTGCCCTCCTTATTTCTTACAAATGACATATTAATGCTTCAGAAGGCACTACAAATGTTTATGAATTCAATTAAACTAAGTAGAAATTTAAATGTGCAAATAAGTAGAAATAGCAAATAAGTAGAAATTTAACTACAGTCATGAATCAAGAAAAGGACGAAGTTGTGAAACAAAGAAAAATAAATAATTAATTAATTAATTAATTATAAAAAATAAAAAAATAATAAAAAATAAAAAAACCAAAACGAACCTGATTGGCATGGTTTTTTTTTTCAAATGTGAAGTGAAACAACCAAAACGACCCAGTTTTGGAAATAACAAAAGTGATCAAAAAATGATTATTTATTTATTCCGTATTCTATTCGGTAATCCATGCAAAAAGATTTTCAATACTGTAATTGCAATTTGCACAAATCATTAATCATACTGATAACTCTCACTCTATTATGATAAAAGGTTGTTAAATCATTTTTGCATATAAGAAATGAAAAACGATAGCAATAACATTCAAGAAAATTAATTCAAGAAACAAACCTCGCGCGACACATTAATTCAAGAATAAAGAGTGAATAATGTGGAATTTCCCTTTATTCTAAAGGAGAAGGAAAATCCGAAAAAGAAGCACCAGACTAGGGATGGTAATTTTTTTATGGCATTATTTCCACGGGTAACAACTATCATATTGGCCACTCTCATGATTGAAGAGACCAGGGCCACCCTCTTTTACATGAGCAATCGTGTTTGCATCGATGTCCATCTACGTGATAGTGTAGAGCCCCAATAATTAGGGCGGAAAACAAATTCAAATGTGCCACCTTTAGAGAGTGCATGGACTCCAAGATCGTTGTTCTTGGATTGGCAATGGAAGTTCAAGACCAAACCATTTTCCAAATCATTAGAGATTTTCGTATGTACCTTAGCTGGAAGAAGTTCTCCTTCACACGTAGTTACCAGCAAGAGAAGTAGCAATGATGCTAATCAAATGAAAGAACTCAAGATGTTTTGCTGATTGAGATTTTTTGTTGGTGGGAGATAACTAGATGTTTTAGATTGGTCTTTGTCTTTTTGGGGTCTTATTTATAGGGCTACTTCTTCATGGTAGCCAGTGACATTTCTATGCTATAATATAGGAGAAATTATAAAGTCCTCGTAATGGACAAGTGATGTGGTTCATCATTCCACTAAAAAACTCTCATCTGTTTAAAATTGGTGAGTTAGAAATTTTTTTAAATAGAAACTTAGTACTGACTCAGTAATTTTAAACAAATGAAAGTCTTTTAGTAGAATGGTGGACAAATGACGTAATCTACCAGAGAACTGTATAATTTCTCATAATTTAGACACATAGCATTCATTTAGGAGTAAGTAGTGAGTAACATTTAGGAAAATATTTTCCTAATTAAATTCATTTAGGAAAATATGGGATGCCATTTTGGTTGATTTCCCTGTTTTATATATATTATTACTAGCATTCATTTAGGAATAATGTTTCAAATTCAACCACATTCATTTAGGAATAATGTTTCAAATTCAACCAACGTGGAACTTGACACTCACTCCACAAATATAAGTACTTATGAGGTGTGGGGATAAGGATTAGGATTTAAGTTTCCATGAGAGAGCTTCATACACATAGGGTCTGTTTGGATAGAACTTATTTTGCTGAAACTGAAAACTGAAAAAACTGTAGCAAAATAATTTTTAAATGTGTAAATAGTACCGTGGGACCCATTTTTAATGAAAAAGTTGATAAAAAGTGGAGTTTGTAGGACCGTGAACAGTACATTTATGCACTGTTCACAAAAGACCGGTCAACAGTTGCGGCTGAAAAAAAAAAAAAAAAAAAAAAAAGAAAAAAAAAAAAGGAGAAAACGCAGACGCAGCACAATTGTTAATAAACCCTATTAGAGCACTAGCATTGAAAAATGCTAAAGTCATATTTAAGGCATTTTTGACATTTTAGAGGACAAAAACACCTACATCAAACAATGCTAAACCACACTATTGCAAAAATTTTTGCAATAGTGCTACAGTACAATTGTAAACTTACAATTGTACTGTAGCAGAATGTTAAAAAAAATATATATATTATATTCAGTCCGTTTTTTCCCTCACAGCCCACAATTATTTTCTCTCTCTTCCTTCTCTTCTCTTTTCTCCATCTCTGCTCTTTCCTCTCTACGAACCCGACCCAAACGCAACCTCTGCTCTCTCTTCCTTCTCTGTTGCGTCCGGTGTTTGGGTTGTGGGTCCGGTGTTTGGCTCGTGGGTGACGGCGTAGGTGTGGTGGGTGTTGTTGATCGTCGAGCTGGGTTTGGTGGGTGGATCGGTTTGAAACAGTAGATTTGTTGATCAGTGGGTGGATCATTGTTAGCTCCGGTGATGATATTTTTTGAATGGGTTTGCTCCAGTGGGTTTCGAATAGGCTGGGTTTCAAATCGGCAGTGTGGATTCGGATCGGTGGTGGGTGTGGTGGCCGTTGTTGGCTTTGGTTTGATGGTTTTGGTCGGATCGGTGGTGGGTCACTGTGTTGGTTCTCTGGTTTTTTTTTTTTTTTTTTTTTTTTTTTTTTTTTTTTTTTTTTTTTTCTGGCTATGACCGGTGCTTAAAGGGGTTGTGGGTGGTGGTTGGGTCCGGGGTTTGGTGGCCGTTGTTGGCTTTGGTTTGATGGTTTGGGTGTGGCTGTGTGTGGGTCACTGTGTTAGTTCTCTGTTTTTTTTTTTTTTTTTTTTTTTTTTTTTTTTTTTTTTCTGGCTATGACCGGTGCTTAAAGGGGTTGTGGGTGGTGGTTGGGTCCGAGGTTTGGTGGCCGTTTTTGGCGGGTGGCCGTTGTTGGCTCTGGTTTGATGGTTTGTGTGTGGCTCTGTTGATGGGTCTGTGTGGTTCTGTGAGAGGAGCTGGTGCTAGAGGTTGAGGGAGGTTGAGGGAGGCTGAGGAAAAAAAAAAAAAAGGGTTGGAAAGCCTAGGAAAGTAGAACTGAAAAAAAAAATTGGTTAAAAAGAAATAATAATAAAAGATTAAATAATAATATTTTAATAAGAATAGAGTTTTACGATGTGGAAGGTATTGTAAAATGGGATGGTATAAGTAATAAAGTGGTTTTTTGGGATGGTATAATAGTATAGCATAGCATTTTTCAATGCTAGTGCTCTTACAAGAAACTGTCATATTAATGTATACTCTTTAGCACAATTGTTAATAAATAAATTGAATAAAAAAAAATATTCTCTTTCCTCCGTTTCTCTCTCTTGCGGTTCTCTTTCAGAAAAACTCTCACTCTGCTTCTCATCAGAAAACAACGGGGAAGCACAAAATTGACCCAGCTCTCTCTTACAAAACGATCTGCCCACATTTTTTTGAACCCAAAACCTGGGCTCAACCACCTGTGAGGAAGAACGGAAATCTGAGAACATCGGTCAACAACGGAAATCGGTATCCAAAATTCAATTTCATGGGTTTTTTGCATAATGTTTGAATTTATTGGCTTTTATACTAGATTTGGTGGTTTTACATGATTTGCTATTGCTACTGTCTGGATTTAGTTTTGGATTTATGGGTTTTTTTTCTCTCTATATCTCTCATTTATGTTTTTCTCTTTCACTCTGTTTCTTGATCTCATCTTAGCTATTTAATTAATCTTATTAGAGTCAATAAGCTAATCTGATTCCCTTATAGTTTCTTATTTTTTAATAAAATTTTTGGCCCCATCTCTATTTTTGCATGCCAACTGTTTGACTTAAGGCCTTCCCTCATTGATTTGCAAAACCAATGATATTGTTAGCACATTGTTAAGCAAAAGTAACCTGCTTTTGGGCGCAATTTGGTTGTTCTTTAATCTCCCAAGTGAGACTAAGCAGGGCCATAACCATAGCACAATAGTGATGGTAAATTCGTTAGCAAAATCAGTGTGTTTGTAAAATACTTAGCATGCTGTGCAACACAACCAAAACAAAGTGCCGTGTCAAGGAAGAAGCACTGATAAAGAAACTGAAATACAGAACATTTAATATGCATTTTGACAGAAATATCATGTTAATATTTCTTTTGAGGTAAGTATGGAAAATTTTATCAATGAAAATAGATTGAGCACTACAAAGAGACAAGATGAACTCTAAGAGTCCGTTTAAGAACAATTTATTTAGCTGAAACTGAAAACTTTTTGCTGAAAGTACTGTAGATAAAGCCAAAAGGTAGTTGAAATATTACAGTAGAACCTATGAATAGTACCAAAAAATACAATAGGAACTATGAATAGTAGCAAAAATAAGTTAAATAGTAAAGAAAAAACTGGCTTTTTAAGCCAATGCCAAACGCAACCTAGTTGTTTGAAGTCAATTTAAGTCTATACAGCCAAAATTCCTTCTTTTTTTTTTTTTTTCCTGTGTCCGAAGTCAGCCAAAGTCAAACTCATACAAAGCTTAATCCCTTTCTTTCTTTCTTCCTTCCTTTTTTTTGTTCTTTTATTTTTTTCAATGCATATTGATTCATGTGTTATAGTAATATGAGAAGTTAGAAGTGAGCTGGTTGCCAAAAATGTCGGCTTTGATTTCAATCAAACTTTTTATTTGGTAATATAATCAAACTTGACATCTTAGTAGTTAGAATTGTCCCCCTACAATAATATAACAGTTAAATAATTGATGGGGTCTGTGGAATCCACTTTACAGAAATGGAATTAATTGCTTATGGTTGAAATCCTATTTGTAGTTATGAGATACAATGAACTCTAGCTGTTTATAGAGTAGCCAATGCTTTTTGCTATGCTCATTTTAATGTCTCCAAATTCATATGATCGTATTATGTTTACTAAGCCTTAAACTTGATCATAGTCATCAATTCTTCATGATATACCAAATTAATATGAAACACAATGCTTCAAGTTGATGTTTAGGTTTGCCATCATTAATAAAGCTCCAATTGATCCTCTCCATATATTCGATCATGAATGAGGTAGTACATTACAAACAATATATCCAGAAGAGCTCTGATGCATTAGTTTTATTTTACAATCTCCCCTAGATATGTTTCAACAAATTGGGAATTCTCTTTGCAAAGTTTATCAAGTCTTTTTGAAAAATATGACTATTGAGAAATATTACCATTTGAAAAATATGACCCCTTAAAAAAAAGGCTATTGAGAAAATATAATTGTTGGAAAATTTGAAAATGTTACTGTTGGGAAATTTAAAAATATAGCTATTAGGAATTTGAAAATTATAGTTTTTGGGAATGAATAAAGAAAGATTAAAAAAGAATAAAGAAAGATTAAAGAAAGAATAAAGAAATAATGAAGAAATAATATTTAAATGAAATGGAGAAATGATGGAGAGTCTTTTGGAAAGTGTATTTCAAAAAGTAGGTAGGTAAAAGGTGAATGTTATTGTTCACCCTCCAAACATTATAAAATTTTAGAAAAGCTGCTAGAGATGCTCTAAAAGAAGTCTTTCCATAGGAAACCCATAAGCAAAAATATTAAATTGAATGATTTTACTTTTTTAACCTATCATTGCAAGGCTTAGCTTTACCTTGGTGCTCTGTTTGATTGGTGAGAAATTGAATGAAAGGGATTGGAGAAAAAAGGAAAGATTGGTTTTTGTCAATCTTAATTCTGTTGTACTGAGTTTTTGAATGAAGTGAATACAAGGAAAGCTTTTTTGGATTTTCAAAGCAGTAGCTTTCAATTAAACTTGTTCTAATTCTGTGCATTGATAAAATTTCAAGAGGAAAATGCAAGGCCAGAATAGATACATTCTCCCAATTTATCCAATAAGTGTATATTTAATCCTCTGGAAATGAAATCGGCTTGACTAGTGCTAAAAACAGAATCAATGATTGGAATTTTTTCGAAACTAAATGCATTCATTATATTTGGTTCAAATCCCCCCTCACCCAACTATGAAATTATCAAAAAAAATATTTGAATTTTGTAATAAATTTTTTTTTCATTGTCTAAATTTTTCTTTCAACAATCTTGATGGTGAAGCACCAACGGAAGGCATATTTAGTAATGTAAGTGTAGTGGTATACCAGCATTACAGCAACTGACATGTCCTGCCAAACCCACTGGGATACACAGAAAGTTCCATTTTGCTGAAAGTACTAGTACTCGGCTTAGTTTGAGTGTTTTTGTTTATAGTTTGACAGCTTTAGAGCTTTGATGATATTGAATATGAATGGATACTGTTCATGCTAATCTCACATATTATCATTTTTTTTTTTTTGTCTGGGAAAATATTATTTGGTTGACACTAGATACCCTTAATCCAAAGAAATATAGTAGCTGTTACCTGTGTCTTGCATAATTTTATTGGAACACATGATAGGGAGGGTGTGTGATTTAAGTGGGATGAGAGTAACTCAGATAAATTGGAAAGCAATGCCAGTGAAGTGGGTAGTAGCAGTTAGGAAAACATGAAGAGCATACATTATGAGGGGATAGAAGTTATTTGTGACAAGTGACAACATAGTTCAATCCATTTGTCTGTTGCTGACAATAATTTTTATAATTTCTATTTTATAGTAAGAAGGGAGGTGATGAAAGTATGATCTTCAAATAGGACTAAATGGCAGAAAAAAAAAAGTGTACACCCGGCCACAGTTAGTTGACCAGATCTATAAAATTGACCCCTAGTTAGTATGGATTAAAACTTAGGTTAGTTGGGTTTGATGATAATATCTGGGATACCTAATCCAGGGAAAAGGGCTTTTGTATTAGCACTCGACACTTTCAACAAGTGTCTATTAATTTAATGTTCTGTTTAAGTGTCCCAATTACAACTTTTTCTCATGCACTTTTTCACATTTGATGTTCTGTTTAGGTGCTTCCATTTGTATATATTTCCTTTAGCCATTATTTGTTACTACATTCATCATACTCCATTTGCACTGCCAAATTGAATTTTTGTTCCTAATGACTTACTCTTTATAGTTATTGTAGTTAGCATATAGCATATAATATTGACCTACTCAAACATTTTTTTTTCCATGTATCAGATGGTTCACACAAAGCGGGTGGAAAACAAAAAAATAGGATACTATTCTAGAGGTGATATTCTTGCATGTAGCTTATAATCTACGAAGCACGGACTCTTCATTTTGGGTGCCATACCTGTGTCGTAACAGTGTCCTATCTGCTGTGTCATGTTATAATTTTTCAAAAATTGCTTGTCACTATATCGTACCCGTGTCCCGGTGTCCGTGTCCGTGCATCCTAACTTATAATTAGCTGAAACTTAACTGTCGCAAATTCTAACCTATCATGTTAGCTTATGCCTAAGTCTAAGTCCAAGAACCACTCATATGTCCTCCCTTCCAAGACTAATTTGTCTCTCCCTCTTAAACCTAAACAAACCCAAAACAGCACACCACCTCAACCAAATCCATGCCCAGTTGATTACCAACAGCCTCAAGTCACCTCCTCTTTTTGCCAAACTTATTGACCAATACTGTGCTGTTTCATTAGCCTCTCATGCTCATTTAGTATTCAAACACTTTGGCCAATCAAACCTATTCCTCTTAAACACTTTGATACGCTGTACTCAGCCTAAAAACTCACTTCTTGTTTTTGCCCATTGGTTTTCAAAGGGAGACTTAGTTTTCAATGATTCTACTTATATTTTCATTTTTGGAGCTTGTGCTAGGGCTTCATCATTAGCAACATTGTGGGAAGGGAGAGAAATACATGGACAAGTTTTGAAACTTGGCGTTATGTCAAATATTTTGGTGCAAACCACAATGATACATTTTTATGCTAATAATAAGGATGTGTTTTCAGCACGAAGAGTGTTTGATGAAATGGTTGTGAGAAGTAATGTTACATGGAATGCAATGATTACTGGTTATTGTACACAAAGAGAAAGGACTAAGGAATATGCCCGCAATGCATTGGTGTTGTTTCAAGACATGTTGACTGGTGTTTGTGGAGTGAAACCGACCGATACTACAATGGTTTGTGTTCTTTCTATGGCTTCTCAATTAGGCGTGTTAGAATCTGGGGCTTGTGTTCATGGCTATATAGAGAAGACAGTTTGTGTGCCTGAGAATGATGTTTTTATTGGTACTGGTTTAGTTGATATGTATGCAAAATGTGGGTGCCTTGAGAGTGCTTTATCTGTTTTTTGGCAAATGAATGAGAGAAATGTGTTGACTTGGACAGCAATGTCGACTGGACTAGCTATCCATGGGAGAGCAAAGGAAGCTTTGGAACTTTTGGATTCAATGGGGGCTTCTGGCATTAAACCCAATGTAGTTACTTTTACAAGCTTGTTATCGGCTTGTTGCCATGTAGGGCTTGTTGAAGAAGGTCTACATTTGTTTGATAAGATGAGGAATAAATTTAGTGTCTTTCCTGTGATGCAACATTATGGCTGCATGGTTGATCTTCTTGGTCGTGCTGGGCACTTGAAAGAAGCATATGAGTTTATAATTGGGATGCAAATTGAACCAGATGCCATAATATGGAGGAGTTTGCTAAGTTCTTGTAAAGTTCATGGGGATGTCATAATGGGTGAGAAGGTGGGGAAGCTTCTCCTCCAGCTACAGCCTGAGAAGAGTGATGCAAATTTGACTGTTAGGAGTGAAGACTTTGTAGCTTTGTCAAATGTTTATGCTACAGCAGAACGGTGGGGTGAAGTGGAGATTGTGAGAAAGGAGATGAAGGTTAAGGGGATAGATAACAAACCTGGTTGTAGTTCAGTACAATCCATGAACAATTATGTTTTAGATGCATGGTAGGTCTTGAACTTGGTATCAAGTGGATGATTGGAAAATGGAAGTAGTGAAAAGAATTCAAGAGTTAGTGCCTAAATGAAATATCCAGTTAGAAGAAATTATTGAAATGAAAATCTAACTCAATTGTCAGAAGGGAAAAGGTTGCTAAAGAAGATCAACATGAACTCAACAAAGTTTTCATTCAACTTACACGAGTTTCTACTAAGCAGGTGAACTTTATATGGTTTAAATATCCTCCTCTTCTTATTGTGGATGTACCAAATTTGGTGTGTATTAGGGTTTATCTTTGCAATCAATGTGCCCTGTGTAACCTTGATCCATGGCTAGTGAGTGACCTTGCATGGCCTTTGTGACAATTCTGTGCAGGTTCACAACCATTTTGGTTGACACAGGTGGACTGACCTATGGCTAGTGAGTGACTGGGTAAGTTTAAAATATGCATTGTAACTACTGGCTTTGGCATTCAATACATTCAATTAGTTTCTATTTAATACAACTTGATGTTCTATGTCAAAGCTGCTTTTGTATCTGTAATATGACATATCAGATAATCTAACATGATATCCATATATGACATTTTTTCTTTTAAAAAAATAATATCCACATAAGGTTTCAGTCAGATGTCTCATTTATATAAAATCATCCATCATTTATCTGAGTTTTATTTATCCTTGTTTAGTTGTATATCTGTGGCTTGGTTTCAGCATCTTGTGTCTTTTGTGTTGATTAATGAAATATATTAATCCAAAGAGAACTTTCTAAAATTTCTACTTTTTTGTGTTCTCACAGAAGTTTGGAACTTATGATACAAAAGATGCTGTTGTAGCTGGAGATAAATCTAAGGAGGTAATGTTAATAGATTTTATTTTTTATCAGTCATGTTGTCAAATTTTATCTAACGGATTATTTAGCTATTTTTGTTGTTTGAAGAGTAGCTAAGCATCAAAATGCAGCAAGGTGGGGATACCCTATGTTTTACATAGATCAATTTGAACAATGACGATACTAAAAACTAAAAATTCTTAACCTTGGTACAAATACATGTTTAATACAAAGCATTAATAGCTGGGATGCAAAGGTATTTGTGTGGGGTCAATTTGTCCCTCATAGGCATCCCTAGTGAGATTTCATGGCCTCTACATGCATGATACAAATAGTGTGATTATTTTCTCAAATTTGATGCATTTCTTCAGCTTTGAATTTTAAGTTTCCTTATAAAGGAATTGCTAGTATCTCTTCCAAATAATTACAGATGCTTATCATGTTCAGGTCCTTGTCCATGATACCTGGGTTTTTTTTTTTTCTTGATAGGTAATAAAAGTTTTATTGATAAGAAAAGTAAATGTGTTTAAGATAGTAAACCCACTGCACTTGAAACGGATACAATCAAATCAAAAGGAAGAGCTAATAGAAATAAGGAAATCAGACATGGAAATACAATGCGTAAAACCCCAAATATGAGGCCAATCAAACAAAGTCCCAGATAGCAAAGGCTTCAACAGATCTACAGATCTCTCAATATCTTCAAACGTTTGAGAATTGTGTTCCTTCCAGATTAACCACATAAGACAAGCCAGTACCATATTCCAAGCATTTGAAGAGAAATTCCCCAGCTAGGTATATGAAATCTTTCCTTCACCCTGGAGCTAATTGGCATCTCTGTGGGAGCATTTCACTGAAATCTTCTTTATTGTAGACAAAGATGTATTGTGCAGATGATGATGATGGTGATTAACTGCAGTTACTTAAGTGAGTAAGTTGAATTTATTATAAATTTATCAGATCTATTATACACAACTTGTTGGATGAATTCAATTTGTGAGATGAATTTTGCTAGGAATCTCCTCTGTTAAGAGAAGAATTTTCCCCCAAACTCCGACAACAGGATTGTCTAACCAATCAGCGCATATGATCTTCAATTGTTTAATATTTGTTTTGGCTCTTGATGTGGAACTCTAAGCTTTGCGAGCTTTGTTATAATGTTGATCCAATCATTTCTAAGCTTCCAAACATACAACACCTCTATCTGTCTTTTTTCTCTTTTTTTCCCTTAAGATTTAAGTGTTTAGATACTCATATATTTCTCTATATCAATTTCTATTGTATGATGAATTTTGCCATTAAAAAAATATATATGCATTTTGCCAAGAGATTTTCTTGCTCCCATTGTTTCCAACATACCCAGCAACCACTACCTACGGCATATTTGTCACATATTAAGCACTTATAGTTTTGGATTTGAATGTGCAGGAACAAGTACGAGGTTTTCAGTGCCACCATTTTAACCTAGAAAGTTGCTTGCCGTCTCACAAAGTTCCTCATCCACTTCTTGCTGAGTGTGAGCAGTGACCACTACAACCATCCTTGAAATGTGATAGCTAAGATGGTGGAAATTTTGTTATTTGCATCGTTTTGTAGCGAAGTTATTGTGGGATATTTGATTTTCTTGCTCCCCTTGTTTCCAGCATACCAAGCAACCGATAAGGCATATTTGTCACCCACTGAGCACAGAATAGTTTTGGATTGAAATGTGTCGGAACAAGGATGAGGTGTTCAATGCTAGCCATCTCAAAAAGCACCCCTTTAACTTAGAAAGTTGCTCGCCATCTCTAAAAGCTCCTCATTCACTTCTTGCCAAGTTTGACCACTACAACCATCCTTAAAAAAAGAAAAGGTTTTTTTTTTTTTTTTTTTAATATACAATTGCATTTGCTAAAGACAGGCCTAAATGTAATTTTATCAACAATGATGTGTGATAGTTCTCCACGTATAATGTTGATAAGTTCTCCACGTACATATTTTATTATAAGGTATGACGGAAATGATTTTGGGAATTGATTAATTAGATAATTGAGATGGTAGAAGTTTTGTTATCATTGTTTTGTAGCAAAGTCATTGTGGAAATTTCACAGGTGACATTCGGGAATTTGATTCTTGGATTTTGTTTTGGTTTTGGCTTGCCTTCAGTGCTCCTATACATCGAAGGCAACACAAGCACAAACACATATCCCAAAATGGTCATATCATTCTGTATCCGATGCATAGGAGCACACGACCGCAGTTTTTTTTGTTTTTACTGTTTTTATCATAGATACGCTATCATCTTACAAGTCACCTACCACTGTTGTCATCAGTAACCATTTCACAATCTGGATCTCATGGATTTGACACCATGGTCTTGACACAATACGGGTTCCAATTAATGGTCTCTAAGATGATTTCCTTTTTTATGGTTTTAGACCTAAGAATCTATTGCTGCTTAGCGTAAAAAAAAATAAAAAATAAAATAAAATACATGATGCACAAATTAGTTGCGTAGGCCTAATAAAACATGGGGATGAATAAGAGCTGGAAAATTTGACATAATAAGCTATTACATCCGGCATCACATTGATCAGTAAAGTTAATTACTAGAAGCTTAATTAAGAGTGTAGTTAACATAAAGAATAGGCCTTCTTACATTCGGTAAAACCAAAAATAGTAGGGCAATATAATCATCCTTCAAATCATCATTTGGGAGAAGCTTCAACACATTTGAGTTATTATATTTGCTACTATTGCTCCCCATTGGTTACACCCCCACGGATCCTCTTCTGCAGATGCTCCAAGCTAGCCACTCGCTGCAAGGAAGCCGTTCTTCCCATCTTGTTTCCTGATACTGCACCTGCTGCAGGATTCTGCTGCACATTTTCAACAGGTGAAATGTCTGCCAAGCCATTGTTAACTCTTAGATCATGAGGGGACATATTATTGTTGTTGGTACTGGGTTGATAAAAGTGATGATTTGGGTTATCTTGCACGGGCATGGCAGCATCTGTTGAAGTGTCAGAAGGGCTTCCATCAAAGGATGGCATTTCTATTGAAGACATCTCAGACATACCATGGAACATCGTGTTGTTCAACCCAGTAATTCTTTTGACCGTCTCCTCTGCCATCTTGACCTGAAATATAATTACAACAAATGAGTATAACTAATTAGTAAATCATGTTTGTTCCCCTTAAGCAACATTTATATTCTTAATTGGGAGCCTTTAGTCATTGAGTTTCAATCCCCATTGGCAAGATACTCAACTTTGAGAACAATCAAAATGAATGGCATACCTTTGCTCTCAATGTTTCAACATCTGCTTTTAAAACTCTATTATCAACAGCTGCATCACTGTACTTCTGGTTTATTTCAGTAAGACGCTTTAACAGAGAAGAATTTTCCACTCTTAATTGAGAAACCTATTAAGGTCAATGGGTTAGAAATTCTAAACAGATTTGGAAGGGGAAAGAAACAATAGAAGGAAAAAACAATGGATAAAAAATAGGCCATACCTGCGTCTCAAGCTCAGTCAAATGGGCCTGCTTTCTTCTTCTTGAGCGTCTGGCTGACTCTCTATTGGAAAGCATCCTGAAACAGACAGTATGAATCAATTGAATGAAAATGAATTCAACCAGTGAATAGAAGCTTAAAATTGGCGCCTCAATGAAAACATAAAGAGAACAAGAAGTCTGCACATTTTGAGGTTTCGTATGTATCAAATATGCAACCAAGAATCACCAGTGTGTAAATATACTATGCAACACATTATACACATTTTGAACAAGTGTGGACTTGGAAGATAAACACAATTTTTTCATGGATTAATAAAAACTTCCGATAAATCATTTAAGCATGACTTATGAAGTACATCTCAGGCAGGAAATTTGTGTTCCAATCAGCTATCCCATTAAACAGGCAGATCCCTCATCCATGAGATTTATTGTCGAATTTAATTTTAAAAGCAAGTTTTTATGTCCTTCTAATGATAACTATAAACAGAAAATCTTAAAAGAATTTAGCAGTACATCCTCCATGGCTTTTCTGTCTGGCATGACAAAGCATGGTTCATATTGCAAGAAACTGCTTTTTGTAGGAACAAACTATTAAAGCCCATTGAAGATGTATTTATGTCAACTTCAGATAGTGCTGCACCAACTACATAAATTATACCAGTGACTTCCCAGTAGAGAAACAACATACTCTTAACATCTCCAAGTATCATACCTATAATATTATCAATAGAACAGCAGAGACCATGGTTACCTCCTCACACGTTTTGCATCAGCAGGGTCCATATTCTCAGTCAGTTCATTTTCTCCTTCAACTTCCTCATCATCTGACTGCTCTCTTGATGAACCACTTGTTGTTGACCTCACTGGTACCCCAGATTTTTTTTGCATAGAAGGTAAGAAATGAGTTCCAAGTGAAACATTGGAGTCCTTATCTTGTGACCTGGATAAATCATACCCCGATCCTACATAGGTAATCAAATAAGATAAAAGACAAACAAGTGAATAAAAAATAAACTTAAGAACATAAGTGTATTACTCGTAGTCAACACTAAATTCTAAAGATGAGCTAGGGAAAGAGTACGACGAAAAAGATGAAGAAGAAGGAATCGAGGAAAGAGGAAAGATCATGATGTAAAATAATCCTTATTATCACCATCACAAATCATTTATTAATAAGCACCACTCTTATCCGGCTCACCACTCAATTCTCTCAATGTCACCAGTGCAATATTTCTGAGTCTTTTCCATTTATGCCCAAGGCTAGTAACCTCTAACCCAATTCAGTTAATTAAATTGGTCCCCATAAATTTCTGTAAATCAATTAGTAAAGCCATCAAGCCACAAAAGTATGGATGTATACCACTCACACCAGAGTTGACATCTACTTTCTCTAGGACTGTGGAGTTTGCCTCAAGTGAAACGTCTGTATTCCATACTTGCCAAAGGAAAAGTATATCAAATTAAGTCATAAAATGTGCATGTAATAAGATCAAAAAACAGTAATCTAACTTTTTAAAAATGAAATAAAAGTTATAATTTATTTTTTAGTGGTGTTGTATGCTGAATAAGATTGAAAAGCAAGCTACTAATGCATATTCATTCTTTAGTTTGGACAATAGATTGCAGGGAACAAGGCACTTGTAGAGAATTGCATGTGTAATTCTATAAGGAGCTGGATGTGGTTCAGTGGTCAGTTAACACTTGAAATGCATATGCCAAAAAGGTTAGGATTGTGGAGCAACTAGACAACAGTTGTTGCCCTTGAGTATTCATCATTCAATACCTTGGGCACATTAACTGGTCAATGCTGTCAAGTAGAGGCTGTCTCATTAAAAGCATTTAAAGGATACTTTTTATTTTTTGCATTAATAGGAGTGGACAATTGAACTGCATAGTCTGACTTTCATTTATTCCTGGGGAGTTGGGGCTGTTTTTATCCATTGCTATTTTTTGGCCTATTTTTGCAGTATTTTGGATGCACATTAATTTAAATAATGTTTTTGTTTATAGTTCTCTTTTCTTAAAAATAAAAACAAAAATAAAATAAAAATAAAAAATCTTAGACAAGTACAAACTACAAACATACAATTGAGTAACGCAAACCTTTAGAAGGGGCTTGGGATCCCAATTGTGAGGTATTGGACGCTTGCAATCCATTGTCAGTTAAAGAACCAGAATCTTGAGGTTTTACCAGAGATCCCTATTGACATGAATAAAACATACTAAGTTAACTAGTATTTATATGATAAAAATAGCTTCAAATCTATATCAAACAAAACCAAAGTAAAAGAATTAATCTTATGCAATACATATACAAAAGAAAATTGTAGATATTCTTAATCCCATACCACAGAGACAATTAAATTCTTAAGCATCCATATCAATGGTAGTTTCTAGTTCCTCAAATGATTATAAATGCCATGTAGAACCTGAGGTTGGCTGTGACAGATATTGTAATAAACTGTTCATTTGAGATAATAACCAAGAAGTGATAATTCCACCACATGAAAGAAATTTTCAGTGCCTCATTTACCCCTGCTGTGGAGATCGTTTGGCCAAGCAAACAACCAAAAATAAAAAAGAACATCCAAATCAAGGGATACAACAGTCCAGGCCTAGGTGAATTTTAAGAGTAAAAAACTTTCATAACCCATGCCTAGAAGGATTCTAAGAGTAAAAGACCTTTCCTTTTTAGCTTTCTTGATTACATATAGCGAATGCTAACACATATGAGGAAAAGATCAGAGTAGGCAGAAGTTGGAGAAAATCAAATTATAACATGTTCCAGAAGAGAATTTTTGTCAAGTTCAATGCCTAAGTGAGGCTAGGAGTATTTTGGTTTTGTGCAAGGTTTTTTTAGTCTTTCTTAAAAGTTTACGGCCATTGGCCAAAAAGAGCATAGCAAGAGACCTGTCATGAAGTTAAACTGTTAAAGTCTTGGTATCTACATTTATTAATCTCTAGCCAGAGCTGATTGAAGCTCATTCACTCAGTAAGTGGTGGTCTTTTTTTCATGCTTTGTTTCATTTTTTCTTTTCCAAAGCAAGCTATAATTCAACCTAAGATTTTGACAATTGCTCGTCTACTTAAACTTTTTTTTTTGGGGGGTAATATTCTTTGAAGCCTTTAAGGCCAAGTGATTTTAAAAGCAATCATATAAGACCATGTGACTTCTTGTCTTTACTGTCTTCAAGTTTCTAGCAAAGTTTTCTTTGTATAACTCAACCTAAATATCCATTAATTATATTTGCACTACTTTACGTTTCAGAAAACGCCATAAAAAATAAATAAACAAAAATTACTTTAAAATTCCTAGTTCTCATTATATTTGATACAAGAAAACAAAAGCCTTCTCTCAGCAGATGCCAAAATAACAACTCAGCTTAATTGAACCAACTTTCGATTCTCTAAAAACCAAATCAACACAAGAACATGGCTTCACCACGTTTTCTTTCCTTTTTCTTCATCTTTCTTAAGAACGCGGACAATACACACGTTCTTTTATTGGTAAACAGACAGACACGGACTAAACATAAACCTAACTCCAAAAGAGGAAACTCCATGCCTTTTTTTCTGGTCAAGCTCCTAATAGAGTAAGTTTTCCACATCTCATGCTTAGTTGATTTGACTCTAACCGACTAATCCTTCTTTTGGTTATAAAATCAACCTTTTATAGCAAAAAAGTTCCTAAAGCTAATCTAAAGAAATAAATCTTTTCAGTTTTTGGGTTTTTTTTTTTGTTATTTCTAATTTCTCATTCACTTCATGCATAACTAAAAGATTCAAACTCACCAAACATCATAAACACATTCAAATCAATATAATCACAAGTTATTTTATATTAAAAGAGAGAAATAAAAATTAAATACTTTGTTTGGTATCTAAGAAAATGCTAGGGAAAAAAAAAACCGTCTTCCAAAGCCTAAAAACACCACTTTTTCTTTCCCCAGAAAACCAATAAAACATAAGAAAATTCATGCTAATATAAACTTTCTTTTCTTTTCTAAAGCTTCTCAGTACCCAAACAAAAGCTAAACAACAACAAAAAAACCCAAATACCCAGATAAAGCAAAAACACTAAAAAAACCCAGATCCAAACTATTCATTTCCTCAACTTTCTTGGCAACCAAAAAAAACCCATGAACTATATTTCAAAAAAAAAAAAACCAACAACAAGAACAAAAATAATAATATTAAAAAAAAAAACATACCCGGGATAAAGCAACAGCAGCACAAGCAAGATTGAGCTTGCTTTTAAGGAAAGCCTGGTACTCTTCGGAATCGATCGGAATATTCGGCGGAGGACCGGCATTAAACGACGGCGTCGTGCTCGTCGTTCCGTTGTTGCTCTTGTTCTTGCTAGTAAACGACGTCGTCGAAGCCGCGTTGTTACCATTACCATTACTCTTAGTATTGTTATTGTTATTGTTATTGCTATGGCTATGGCTATGGCTATTATTATTATTAGTGGCGGTCTTCGTGTCGAGGAGGACGACGTCGTTTTGGGGAGCGGAGGAGGACGCGGTTGTGGTTTCGGTCTCGGACGGCTCGACTTCGAGCTGGAGGAAGCGCTGGAAAGCCCACTCGGAAGCGCTGCGGTTCATCATTTTGGAGGATTCGTCGGCTGTTTGTGGTGGCGAATGAGCTGATGACGACGGAGCTTGTGGTGGTTGTGGGTGTGGGTGTGGTGGTGGTGACCAAAACTGTTCCGACATTTCATCCACTGAAAACACCCTATCCATTTCTCTCTCTTTCTTTCTCTCTTCTTCTCTTCTCTTCTCTCTCTCTCCTATTGTGTGTCTTATGTTTTTTGTTTCGTTTTCTCTCTTTATATAAAAAAAGGTTTTATCTGCTTTGCTGAGGTGGCATTGAGGTGGAGGCACATTAGTCAAAGTTAAATTTCTTGCTTTTTTTTTGGGATTCGGGGATTTTGGATTTTACCATTCTTTTTTTATATGCTTTGGATAATTTTATATTTAAGATTTAACCCTGAAATTTAGGAGGTTTTTTTTTTTTTCTTAATAGAAGATAAAAATTCTACCCTAAATTTAAGTATATACATATATAAAACTATTTTCTAGACATTTAAACGCGGCACTTCTCTCTAAAAGTCATAATCTTACCAACTTATTACTCTTTTAGATTTCTAGAAAGTTTTCTAAAATACTACGAAGATAATACTTTTATAATAAATCCTAAATAATAACAGGTTATAACTAACTGTTAATTTTAGTAGTAAATAATTAAAACTAGTAATAACTTATCACTTAAGATTTATTGTGAAAATATTGTAAATATCACTCTTCTCATTTGTTACTAACAAATTAAATCTTATTGTTTAAATCTATTACATGAAAGACCTTTTTTATTTTGATGTTGTTCCACTAAAACCTACTTTAACTTCTTCTTTCTTTCTTTTTTTTCAATTTGGTACAATTTTGTTGATATACTATCAATTGGTGAGATTTTGAACTTTAGATGTCTCGGTCGAAATGGAAAATGAACTTTGCTATTTGATATAGATCATTTTGACAGTGTTCTATTAAAAGTTTTAGGGTTATTATGTGCCCAATGTGTTTGAGTTTGTGTTTGTGTTTTTGAAGATGGTTGTGTGACCATAGTTGTGATCGGGTTGTAGTATGGGTTTTTTTGTTGTTTGATTTTCTTAGATTTTTTAAAAAGAACATATATTATATCTCACGGATTTTGGGGTTGGTTTGTTGTTTTTGGATGGGTTTGTAAAGGTTATTGCTGTTTTTTTTTCTTCTTGAATGACATTTTATGGTCACTTCTAACTCTTTGTTTGCGTATGAGGAAAATTTTCTATTCCAAAGATGAAAAATTCTTTATCAAGTTTGTTTTTGGTTGCCATGAAAAACTATACATAATACATCTATTTTCTTTTCCTTTTCTTTTTTAAGTCACGTGGCCTCCATGTTAGAATTAGGCAGAACACTTCACAAAATATCAGCATAGTGTCTATTTGATACAATAGCAAAGCTCATGTACCAAATTGACAAAATCAAAATTGCTAAGCGAGTCTAAGTGCAATAGCATAAAAGTTTAGAGGGCCTCAGTGCAATTTATCCTACTTTAAATTGGTATCAATTTAATCATTTCCTCTTTATGTTTGATTTGAATGTTTGATTTTTAGATTGATACAATTTCAAAAGTTCGAGTTAGATTTGAAACTTAATCTTACAAAACTACAAGGTTAAATTTAAGATCACATTAAAGTATTAGGTTTAAAATATAATATTTATCTAATACTTACCTTTGCGTACGAGGAGAGTGAGAGTTATTGTGAGTTCATTAATGTCTATTGTTAGATTACCTTTTAAAATATAACATGATAGTTACTCTATAAGTACAAAGTTCTTATGGGGTCCAAGGGGCAAAAGTCGAGGCTTAAGTTTCCAAAAGAGAATTTCACACACATATACACTTATAGGGACGGAACCAGGATTCGAAGTTGGGGGGCAAAGTATAAATACAAAAAAATTTATGAAAATCAAAACTAACATCTACTCAAGCTTTGTCGAATTTCATCCCATTTTTTAACATTATAATCTCATATTTTCACAATTTGGATTGATACTGATTTAATTGGTGGTAATTTTTTGGAATTTTGTTTGAAAATTTTCATAAATTGGGACATCAACACTAGAGGCAATGCTACATTATCAACTTCAAATTATTTGTAATTTTTCTCTTTAAAAAAATCAAATATTATAGATAATTTTCCCATCATCAACCATTCAAATAAAAGTTTCATTATTTCCATATTATATAGCTCTATAGTTTCAAAATTTAGTCCAAAAAATAAACCAAACAAACATACCCCGCTACAACAACATTAATGTTAATAAATTATTTTCTAAAAATAGTTAATAATTCATAAAATAAACCAACAAACAAGCGTTATCAATTAATAACATTTATTACTAACCACTACACACATTTAATTCATAGTTCCCAGTCCCACAGGCTTTACTCTTTGATTGCCAATTTCTATTTTTTTTATTCTTTTTATTTTTATATTTATTTTTTATCTCATTTGTCCTTGTCTGACGATCTCTTTTTTCAAATTCAAGAGTCAAGACTCCATCAGTATTGCAAAGGATGACTTCTTAAAGTACACAGTGCTATATTTTTTTCAAGGGGGGGGGGGGGGGGGGGCATGGCCCCTCTCTGCCTTAACGTGGATCCGTCCCTGTACACTTAGATTAGATTAAAGTAGAATTTCTATCTTGTATAATAAAAAAATTAAAATAAAACTAAAAAATTTAGATCCTACAAACTTAATCCCATATATATATCTTTTTGGACGAAATAATCCCATAGAATTTATATATTGTTTTTTGAAACAATATATTTCTATATTGTTAATGAGTAGAGAAGTGTGAATTTTTTCCAAAAGCCCATGTCTTGTAATGTCTTTTTCTTTATTTGGACGGACCACGCGATGTGCTATTATGCCTTGATGAATATTCTTTTGAGGTTTTGCCAAGGGAGCTTTACACATATATACACTTAGATTAAGTTAGAGTAGAAATTCTATCTTGTATCCAAAAAAAAAAAATTAGCGAGGATAATTAACAAGAATAATTACAAGTTCTATTGTTTTGGGGCATGTGTATAAAATTGTGTGGAATTAACTTGTGTGCAATAGCATTTTCCCGCACATGCAAATCTCATGTGCATGACATGAGGACACCAATGATAATTGTAGCAGCCCATAGTACTCTTTTACTAGTCAGGCATTATTTCAAAAAAAAATTAAAATAATAAAAAATAAAAACTTATCCATAATTCTTTTTTTACTAGTGGTACATAATTTGAGAAGTGAAAATTTAAACTTTAGATGTCTCCAACTCTACTAAAAATATAAGAAAGTTTCAATTGAGTTAGAAGATTCTTATCTTGATTTAACCATATTTTACTCTATTTTTTGAACTTAATCAATAAGATAGCTAGGAACGTGAATCTTAGTTTGTTAAACCTATCAGCAAATGTAAATGTAAATCTATATTAGAATTGATCAAGGGTTATTGAGTTTAAATTTTTCAATGGGTCAATTTGAGGCCTAATCAAAACTAAATTGATGTTAAGTTGAAGACCCGCTTAGCGATTAGGTTTGATCAAAATTCTTATATCAAATATGAAAGTTGACGTAAAATTTACCACATTTAATGTTAATTTCAACCTATATGATTCTTCTAGAAATGAATTCTCAACAAGTGTATGGAATATGGATGAATGAAAAACGTAGAAAATAATCAAAGATGAAATGAGTATATGTGAAATGTGAATCACATTACGATCTTATCAACTTTGGTTTCATGAAACGTTATACATCGGAACCCATAAAATAATAAGTACCATTTATTTTCATTAATAAATACTAGTCTCATCACACGCGCTTCACGCATGAGATGAGGCTTTTTTTTTTTAATGGTCCTATTTTGTAGCCAAAAAAAAAAACATGTTACATGTGTTTTTATTTTATATATATAATTTTTATTTTGAAAATTTAATTTATAAGTGAATAAAAGCAATTTGAAAATCAATAAGAGAATGACCCTATTTTTTAGATAATATTTTAGTAGGAGTTAAGAGTTGAATTTTTACCAGATTGTCCTTTAGTTTTGTCTCTACTTAAACATAGAGATGTAGGGGTATTTTAGAACCATAAAAATAAGAAATTTAAATAGGAGAAGCCCCTTAAATAGTATAATAGATAAGTGGACGGAATAGTAAAATTTAAAATTCCACAGCCCACGGGGGATTTCCATCTCTACCTTAGCCTCATGGAGGAAAGTCGTTGCAAATACTGTCAAGCACTCAAGCATCTTAAATTATCTCATATCTTCCTACTAATGTCAATTAAAAAGTCAAGAACCAAGATGATGAAACCATAAATAAATAAATAACATGTGCAGAATGAAAAAACAGTTTAACATGTGAAATAAAAAAAGTCAAATACTCCAACAATTTATGAGTCATTTTGTCAACCGATCTTACTGTACATGTTTCCAAGGAGTATTTATTAAAAAAAAAAAAAAAAAAAAGGCAAATTGAAGACTAATCTTAATTGTGCTCCAATTTTTTTTTTTCTTTTTACTTTTGCTATGAAGAAGAATGATAGATTAATAGTTAATTAATTGATAAAATCTCTTTGCATTATACTAAAGGTTAACATGAAGAGCAATATTATGGAAACAACTTTTTTTGTAACATTTTTCACAACATGTTAATTAAGATAGTAAAATATTATTGGAATAATATTGTTTTCACATGAAATACAATAACTATAAGTGTAAGAGATATAATTTTCCTTGTACAAGTAAGGGAGGGGCCTTTGAAAACAAATTTTCCTCAATGGGAAAAGGAAAACTAGATAGTATCTCTCCAAAAATAAAATAAGTTCACTCCATTAGAGGTTTCAATGAAATATTTTTCAAAATTAACACAAATTTCAAAATCCACTAAAAGACGGGGTTGATTAAAACATCGATCTATAAAAATTATGCTATGGAAAAAAAACGTAATTTACTAGCAAGTGGGTTTTATTTTTTGAATAATATTACAACTCATAATTAAGTATTTATTACTATTCTAATCGTTTGTACTTGGGACACTCGTTAAAAATACAAAAACAAATAAATAAATCTTATGACACAATAAATTTTATAACATTTTTCACTACTGCTGAGATAAACATATTGTGATTGATGTACAATAAAATTAAGGTTAGTTATGGTCATAGTGAAAGTGATGTTGTATTAGTAACAAACCTTAACAATTATGAAAAAAATTGTGAAATTTATTGGGTTTGTAGTTATTGTGTAGGATTCAAAATGAAAATATATGTTTAAAGATAAAGGTAGCTCATATTGATGAAAAGATGAGAAAGAGTTGCTTGAAATAGTTTGATCATGTTAGATAAATAATAATAATAATATATCAATTCGGGAAGTAATAGAAAGCATGACTTCAAATAAAATAAAATGAAGAAAAAAAAAACCTTACATAGCAACCCAATAGGCACTGATTGGTAGGAGGATTTTTGTTTTTATTTCAAAATAGTATAAAAACTATGGGAGGACTTTCATCTTGGCCCCCAATCAGGTATTGTCCTCTTTGGAAATGGCCAACCCATAGTAGTGGTACACTCATCCTTAGGCCAAAGGCTTATAAGGCATGAGTGGGAGGCGTCTCTCCCCGATGTGGGATTGAGCAAATTCTTGAGGATTAAGGCTCAACGCTATTTCCAAAGAGGACAATACCTGATTGGGGGCCGAGACGAAAGTCCTCTCACAAAAACTGTAGGAATTGGGTTTAGGCACTTCTTCTATTAGACGAGTGGACTCAGGCCCAACTAGCCCAATACAATAAATTTATAGATAATTGGTTTAAGAACTAGGCCTTAGTGAGGGTTACAACAACTAGGCATGGTTATGAGTGGATTGAATAGCAAGGACATGGACTAAAGTGTGAAATTTTGTCCTCGGCCCTCATTCGAGGAGCTTGTTGTTATTCTTATTTCTTCAGTACTTGGTTACAAAGGTTTCAAAGATGATACAAATTGCTACCGTATTCCCTGTTTTTCCTCCTCTCCCTTCCTGGAGGGTTTCTTACGTTATATATCCCCTTTCAGTTGATCTTGGCCTTCCATTTGTTGATCATGCAGGTCACTACTCGAGTTCTTGTCTCATCTGCCGCCTTCCCAAACCTTCTGTGAGTTGCAGCAACCAAGGCAGCACTGTTCAGGGGTCATTTCCTCATTAATACGGCCATAACGTTACTTGTGGGCATTTAATGCAAATGTGACAGTTTCTCCTTGAATTGCTCCTCCACCATGCTCCCATGGCTGACTTACTGTACTTGTCCTTTTTCTTGGAATGCTTTGAGAGGCTGCCTTTGATGGCGTGTCGCTCTTCTCTTCTATGATCTCGGTTGGCCGAGAACAGGATTGTCCTCGACAATGTTTCTTAGCAATTTGGACTTTCTTCATTCGTCCTCGGGCATTTCTTCCTCCTCAGCGTGGGCCCTGGACTTAGTATAAAGTGGGTCGGGGTTGCCAAATTCTTTGACCCCACCCATTTTCAAAAAATTGAAATTGAAACTAGTTTCTAGACAACAATTTTTATATTATAAGTGCTTGGCTCCCACTTTTCAGAACAATTTTCAAAATACTAAAAACAAAAAAATAATTGTTTGGGAGACCATTTATATTTTTGAGATTTTTTTTTTAAATTATTTTAAAAAAGTAACGTATAAAATCTGTAAATTATTTTTATTATTTTTTGTGTGGATAATGATAAGGGAATAGAGTTAATGTATCGTCTCTGATAAAGATAAGATTCTTAATTTAAAAGATAAAAGAGTTTGGACAAATCTATGAGATCCATTGTTTTAAATTTATTTACAATTATGTTATTAAAAACATTTTATGTATCTTGAAAATATATTCTCTCAGCTTTTTTTAAAATCCTATTTTGAACAAGAAAGATAGGATACAATTTTTTGAAAACTGTATTTAGAGAACATCAGTCAAACAATAAATTCAAGCGTGAGACCCACCATTTTATAAATTATAAAACAAAAAACTATACTTAAATACTCTTACCAAACAATCCTATCAAGAAGTCATACTCAATTCCAAATTTTTGGGATTAAGACTTAATTTTTTATTATTGTTGTATTGGTTTGAATTATTGTTTAAAATTAAAAAAAAAAAAAAAAAAAACACTAAAAAAAAGTAGATAAATGTTAAAAAATATCTAAAAACTTGTTTAATGGATACACCTTGGAAACACGTATTGAAGGCATTGCAATTGGCTAGTTTTGGTAATCCAGTTGGATAGGAGGAGACCTTGTCTCCTTAAGACAAGTGGCTGTCTCTCCAATTGGAATTTTAGACGGCTTCCGCGAGATGCGGCGGTGGCGGCTCTCATTCATTGTGGATAAATGTTAAATTCGGCCCACACATTTTTTTGGTGGACCCCACGGTATCTGTGGGGGCCCAGTCATCCATTTGTCTTTCAAGGCACTTGAAGAGTTAAAGTTTCATTTGTTTCGTATATGTGCTTTTGCTTCATTTTGCTAATATGAATTGTCCATTCAATACCACTGAGATTTGTTTGGATATTACTTATTTTATTAAAATTAAAAATTTATTATTGAAAATATTATAAATAAAGGTAAAAAATTGTTGAAATAGTACAGAAAGATCCATGAATAGTACCAAAAAGTGCAGTAAGGCCTATAAATAGTAGCAAAAATAAGCTAAATAGTGAAATAATTTATAATTTTCATCTATATCTAGATGCACACCAATTTGGCCAACTACAACGAGCTTTGTTAAAAGCATTTGAGCCCACTATTGGGTACCTTTCATTAAAGAAAAAAGGTATTATAGTAGAAACCTTCAATAATACTTTTTTTTTTTAACCTAAAAATGGGATAAGAAGATTTGATATTATTCATGGTCCTACTTTCTTTTTAAAAATTAAGTTGTTTCTAGAAAATTACTTTACAAATCATGCGATTTAACTTGTAGTTAAATTTGATCATTACTCATAAGTCATAAGGTATAAAAGAATTCAAAGAAAACATGGCATGTGTGATTTTGACCTTTATCTTTGATGATAAGTGGAGATAAAGGATAATATTGAATCGTTTTCAAGGTTTGAAAAATTATATTGACTTTTTCCCTATGAAGATATGATAGAATTTGAAATCCATGATGTCCATTAAACATTAATTGGTTCCTTTTTTTAGTAGATGGGAATCTAAACTCAATTATTTATTTGATGACATAAAACTTTATCAGTTAAGTTAATTTGAACTTGCAAAATTGACACTATTTATAGACAAATTTGAATTCTAAGACATAGTTCAAATAAAAATAAATTTTGATTTGGCAAAAAAAGAAAAGAAAAAACAGTTGAAAGGGTTTTAAAACTTTAAAGTGTCACTATAACTTAGACCGATAAAGTAGGTTCAACTTAATCTTGATCACACTTGCCAAAAACAAAAAATAAATAAATAAAACAGTCTTGATCAACTTTTGTTAGAGAGGAGAAAAGAAAAGAAAATCGTTAATGTACTAATTTAATAATATTATATTTTAGAAAATGCTAAAAATACTACAAGTTTTACTTACTACTGTAGAAATATATCATAAATAAATATTTTAAATATGTTTTGGTGATTGGTGACGTATTAATTTGTAATTTACATATAATAAAAGTTGAAGTATCCTAACATTACTCTTTATCTTTCTAGTGAGAGGTAACATCATCCTAGTATTACATTGAAAATTGGTGGTCATGGGCTCATGGTTTAAAACATAATGGTTAGCCCATGGATAAATCTTGCTTTTGTGGTTAATTAAATAAAACAGCTATACCTACTCAAAAAAATAATACTCCCTCCGTCCCACTTTGTTTGTCCTGTTTGAAAAGTCAAAATTTTTAAGGGAACATTATTTATTGTCTTGTCTACCTTTTAAAAATATATAAGCTTTCAAAACTACCCTTCAATAAATTTATCAAAAAATTGAATTAGTAAATTAATAGGGGTATAATAGGAACATTAGTAAATTAATAACTTTTATTTTTAGAAACAGGACAATATTTTGGGACATTCTAAAATGGAATAGAGGACAAACAAAGTGGGATGGAGGGAGTACTAATAATAAAAAGCCCCATCTTTATTTATAGAGCGGGGCTCACTATTGTAGGTCCATATCCAAGAATCTTTTTGGAATTAAATCGATTATTTTAATGCTCTCGAAGGAATCATTATTATTATTATTTTTTTAGAGATAGCTCTCGAAAGAAATTCAAAGCCCAAAAAAAAAAGTGATTAGCAAAGAAAAAAAAAAACAGTTGAAACTTGAAAGGGATTTAAACTTATAGTGTCACTGTAAAGTGGGTTCAAGTTCAACTAAATCTTGACTACACGCTTGCCCAAAAAAAAGGAGGTCTTGCTCAACTACCGTTAGAGGAGAAAAGAAAAGGCATTGAGTGCAACTGATGCAATTACCATCCATGGTTGAGAGTCTTGAGACTGACAGTTGCAAAAAACAATTTTCAATCTCAACTATTAATTAAAAAAATTATAAAAAAAAAGTTAAAAAAAATGAAAAGTAAAAGTTTAAAAAGTAAAATGTGAACAAATTTTATGAGAGAAGAGAGTGAATTGCAAGGGCAATACGTATTGTACCAGCTCCTAATCTAAAGAAAAAAAAGAAAAAGGAAAGGGTTAATGTACTAATATAATGAGTTACAGGCTGATGTGACAATATTTGAAGTGTATTTTGATAATTTGTGACACATCAGATTGTAAACTCCATATAATAAAAATTGGTTGTAATATCCCTAGCATTACTTATATATATTTTTAGTGAGGTGTAATACTAGTATCTTCCTCATATTCCTTTGAAATGTGGTGGCCATGGACTCGTGGTATAATGGTTAGCCCATGGATAAATCTTGCTGATTTGTGGTTAATTAAATCAAACAACTTTGTTTCTCAAAAAAAAAAAAAAAACAACTTTACCTACTTAAATAAAATTAAAAAATAAATAAAAATAAAACAGCTTTAGCTTCAAGCTTACCAGTTTAACAATCATAAATTACTAGCAAATAGGACTCTTACCATGCTTGAAGGCTAGCCTAGCTATAGCATACCCTTAAAATTATCTGCTTTCCTCGATGTTTATTTTTCACCCTCTTTTGGTGGAGTAATTTACAAGGGAAAAGCATTAACACCAGTTATCCTTGAAAGAAAGGGAAAAGGTCCCCATCTTTATTTATAGAGCCGGGCTCACTATTGTAGGTCTATATCAAGTATTTGTATGGAATTATTGAAAATCTAAATACAAATTTAACAAAGATTGTTCTGAATGTTAAAACAATAAATTCATGATACAATTTTTTTTCACAATTTGCTGAAATAGTTAACTGTAAATAATGGAAATTGTTGTCGATGTGAGCTAACTAAAAACCAACATTTTAAAGCTAAGCTTCTCTCGGTTTTGTTTTATTGTTTTTTTTTTTTTTCCTCACAAATTTCAGTGTGCACACAATTACTGATGAATTAAAAAGACTACAACAACGCATCAACCAACTATTATAATTTGTAGTACAGATTCCATAAACAGCTTATTTCACCAAAACCCCTAAAAATTTTGTATTCCTTCTGCTTCCTTAGATCAACTTAAAAAAAAAAAAAAAAATCAAACTTGACAACCACATATTATTTAAAGCATGGTTCTTTAGATAAAAAGAAGTTTCTAACGATACTTTCTTTAATCTAGACACATAAAAAAAAAATGACAGAAATAAAATAATAACTAATTTATGAGGTGATAAGAATGAATTGATTCTAGTTCAATACTCAAGGACAAGGGCCCGGTATGGCATAATTCTTAACAATTAAGAGAAGTACAATGATGTGGCACATGATGATTGCTAGTTGCCAATCACAACCTACCTTGGCCTTTCGGCTAATCAAGTATAGACATAGTGGCCGTCCTTGTGGGAATGCAAGACCCATTAAAACTGTGTTTGTTTTGGGTGAAAATCACTTTCGGAAATACTTTTCCGTAAATGCAGGTGTTTGGTTGCGCATGGAAAATAAATTTTCCGGAAATGCTTTTCAGTTGACCGTGTGTTAAGGTGTAAAATGATTTCTGTTTTTATTTTACCTTCAAATATCATTTTCCGAAAAACAGAGAGAGAGCTGAGTGAGAGGGAGATCATGCCCGCGCGCAGAGAGAGAGAGAGAGAGAGAGAGAGAGAGAGAGAGAGAGAGAGGAAGAAGAGACCGAACCCAGATCCCGACTCCAACGAACCCAGAAACTGGCTCCGTCGAACCCAGAAAACCCAAGACCGAGCTCGTTCGTCGAGCAATGCCCAAACCCATTTGTCAAACCCAGAAAACCCATTCGTCAAACCCAGAAAACCCATTTGATCGCACCATCTCAGACCCTCATCACGCCGATCGCACCACCGGCTAGATCGATCGCACCATCTCAGACCCTCATCACGCCGATTGCACCACCGGCGAGATCGTCGCACCCCAGCACTAATCCACCCAAAACCAATTGTTCTCGTCGCACCCCAAAACCGATCGTCCTCGACCCAAATTCGTCGTCCCCGATCGCGATATCGCCTTCGCGCCAATCACGATCGCAGCATCGCTCCGCGCGATCTCGCCTCCGCCTCCACCGTGCGATCTCGCCTCTCGTCGAACCCAGTCGTCTCTCTCTCTTCCTTCTTCTCTCAATTTGACCGGATTATGAATTTTTTTTTCTGGGTTTTATTTGTGTTTCTGGATTGAGGAATGAAATTATATATTTGTTTGGCAGCTGAGAAAATGGGAGAAAATGTGAGTAACAAGTAGAAAATGTGTTTTCTATGGTATACACCAGAAAATATTTTTCACAACATTTTCTGAAATGCAACCAAACACTTAAAAATATTTTCCTTTCCTGAAAATAGCATTTCCGAAAAATAAGTATTTTCCGAAAAATATTTTACATGAAACAAATGCAGCCTAAAATGCAAAATGCTTTCTCAAATGCACAAAAACACACAAATTAAAATCACCCTCACATTTGGGAATGCAAGATGCAAATATTTTTTTTTACAACTTGCTAAATATGATATATATTTACCAATTTAGATCTTACTGTAGCAACATTTTTCTATCTTTTAATTACTCTTTTTGCTAAAAAAAAAATGATCTCTGTAAGATTACTTTATAAATCATGTGATTATCATTACTCATGACAGATCGAAAAATTCAAGGTAAGACATAACAGCTACGATTTTGATAGACATCTTTGATGACAAGTGGAGATAAGGATAATATTGTATTGTTTTCAAGATTTAGAGGAAAAAAATTTGACTTATTTCTTAAGATAAAATAAACTTTGAAACCTATGAAGTTTATGAAAATTCAATTGGTTTCTTTTTTGTGTATGCAGGATATGAACCCAGTTATTACTATTTTTTTTTTTTTGAGTCATGAAATTCTACCAGTTAAGTTGATTTGAAGTCACAGAATTGACACCATTTATAGACAAATTTGAATTCTGAGACATAATAAAAATAAAAAAGTGATTTGGCAAAGAAAAAAAAAAGATGAAAGGGATTCAAAACTTTAAAGTGTCGCCACAACTTAGATGGATAAAGTGGGTTCAACTAAATGATGACCAAACTTATCCACAAAAAAAAAAAAAAAGGGAAAAAAGAAAAAGAAAAAGAAGCCTTGAACATCTCAAAGAGTACCCAATAGGAAATTAAAATTTTAAAAGGATTAATGTGCTAATAGTATTTTTTTTTAAGTGGGGTAATATCAATATATCATCCTCTAATATTCCAATAAAAAGTGGCTGTCTCTCTCAAAAAAAAAAAAAAAAAAATAGTGGTTAGGCCATGAATAGTTCTTACTGGTTTGTAGTTGATTAAATATATCAACTTTAGCTTGGAGCATATCGAATAACAATCATAAATTATTAGCAAGTAAGATTTTCATGTTTTAACAAAATCTTATAGTCAGCATCCTTGAAAGACAGCCTAACCAATTCAAGCCACGTTAGTAGACCCTTAATTATCGGCTGTCCTCTCGATGTTTATTTTTCACCTTCTATTTAGAGAAGTAATTTTATTAGGGAAAAGAATTAACAGTTAAGCTTGATAGGGCAAAGCTCTACTACTCAATGTTATATAAGCTCTACTAGCTTTATTTATACAAGGAGTCTACATAATTCTCTTTTAAAGAATACATACATGATAGAAGTAACTAACATGTGACATAAGGTGAAGAAGTTAAAAAAAAAAAAAAAAAAGAAGTCAAAATGCTTCCATTATTATTATTATTATTATTATTATTATTATATACATTCTAAAAGAAATATTTGTAATATAAAAAAAGCTCATTATATTATTTATATATATATATATTTTATGAGAATTTATATATTTGTTAATGTTTATGTTTATGTTTGACAAGTAACATGTAGGTAAAACCATAGAGTTTGCGGATTTGAATACCATCATGTACCTTGGTAAAGTACAACTTGATTAGTTAATACACGCCATAAGCAAGGAGCCTGTAACAAAGACTATCAATTCTAAACATAGTTATTTTTCTCCCAAATAAGTCAATTGATAGCTCACCAATGCCCAACGCCACATGATTTAAAGTATTCTTAAAGAAAAAAGTATTATAGCAGATGTTGGAATGTATGGATGACAAAATTTAAACACAATTGTCTGTGTGCATGCCATATATTTTCAATGATCAATATATTAATATAGTGGTGACATTGATTTACTTTTTTTAACAAAGAAATAACTTTAGGTGATTATTTTTTAATGATCAATATATTTACAATTTTAAATATTTATGCTTAATTTATTAATACGTTTTTATCACAGTTATGAAAATACAATATTAAATAAAAGCTATAGCAAAACCTAGGATATTTTATTTGTGATTATGTTGTTGAATAAAATTATAATGATATCAATATTTTAATTTAGTTTTCCATTCAAATATTTATTTGTCTTATACTATATATTTTAAACAAAAAATATGATATTTGAAAAAACTAAAAATCTTATTATTTTATTTATATTTGTTTATGTTTATGTTAATGGGTATGTTTATACTCATATTATGCTTACGTGATTATATTGTTTGGACAAAATTCTCCTCCAAACCGGTTTGGAGGAATATCCTAATCTAATATGTAGTGACTCATAAATCATTGATGTATATTTTTTTAATCATGTTACATAACTTACCACATGATGAACTTTTTTCATATTCTTTTGTTTTTAAGTCAATGAGGGGGCTTTGCGTGGGGGGGGGGGGGGGGGGGGGTGTAAATAATGTTATAAATCCAACCATAAGATAAATAAAAAAATTCATGTACATGACTTTAGAGATTTAACAAAAGCACGTGGAAAAAAAATGTCCAGAATTTTAGAGGTTTAACAAAAGAGCACCATTTATCCATAAGTGAGATTAAAAATATTACATATACAATTAAAGAAAAATAATAATCATCATCAACTTTTACCATTTATTTGACAAATTTTGTCATATTAAACGAATCTAACCTACAATTCTACTTTATGGAAAAATCTAAATTAACGGCATGATTAATAATAATAAAAAAGTGTAAATAAGAGATGTGGGGCCCAACTATCTAGAGGGTAACATTAATACTGTTTGAATTGGGCCTTTGGCCCAATCCGAGGACATCAACCCATCCGAGGACGGTCAAATAAGGTCATAATGGGAATGGTATAAGAAGAAGAAATAAAGATTGTATGTGGCAGTCCAAAATACGTTCGAGGAGAAAATTCATCTCGGAAACGGAGATCCAAGATCAGTAAGAATGTCTTATCATCCCAGGCATCCCTCAAGGTTGCATCATAACTAAGAGTCGAGTATTGGATAAGGGATGAGCAAAGGGTGGCAACAAATATCTCCAAAACCTACTGCCTCCGCATTAAATGCCTCCCAACCAATACTCTGGCCGCATTAATGTGGAGGTGATACCTGAATAGTGATCAAGCAGCCTTACAGCTACTAAGTTGATGGTTCTGGGAGGTATTGGATGGGACGTGAAGGAGCTCCCAACATCCAACCTACACGTGTATGATATGGATGATACCAAGATTGTGATATATAGCACGAGAAGGTGGCCTGAAAGGGGGGATCGCAAAAACATGAAGGAATTCTTGTAATAATTCTATGAACTCCTGCAACTTAGTGAAGAAAGAAGGCATTGTAATATAAACTCCTCAGGTTACGCCGATGATAGATTTTCTGACTTTTTGTGTTTAACGATCTAGAATCAGCAGTCTTTATTGTCTTTTTTTCTTGAGTAGAACCAGTTCTTTCACCCACACTCTACAAATTTATTGTTTGGGCTTGTTGGCTTAAAACCCAATCCTATATTGAGCCCAATCCAAATCCAGTCCCTACAATTGGTGCCGTCTGTGGGAAGAGCTTGATCTATTCAGAAAAAATATTTGAGTGCGTAGTCTCCAATGGAAGAAGCAGGGCCACAGTAGGCAGCGACAGGTTCGCACCAAGTGGATGCTAATTTACACCAAGTAGAATCAAGGGGATCCCAACATGGCGATCCGCGTAGGAGCCTCGAACGGGGAGGAGGTCGTGAGGGAAGTGTGCACACAACTCACACCAGCAAAAATCAATCTCGAGGGAAGAGCCATGTTTCCAATGCAAAGGATAATAGAGAGATGCAACATGAAATCGATGAATTGAAGAGGGAATTGCGCCACGCTCGGCAAAGGCATTCGTCACCCAACTTCGAGCCATCCTCTGAGGAGACAAATGGCGCTAGTTATAGATGGAGATCCAGAACTCTGCCCAGCGAGACTTTCTCTTATGACGAGGAGTACCACCATAGACGTAGGTACAAGAGCCCGCCCCGCAAAGGCTTGGGGAACGATGCCATGAACAAGGTGCTGAGTCAAGTTTCTAAATCACCCTTCACACGAAACATAGAAGGTGCGAGTCTTCCTTGGCGATTCCATCAACCCACGTTCACCTTTTATAATGTTCGAACAGATCTAGTGGAACATGTCAGCCATTTCAGTCAAAGGATGGTCGTTCACTCTAAAGACAAGGCCTTAATGTGTAAGGTCTTTCCATCTAGCTTGGGCCCAGTGGCGATGAGGTGGTTCAATAGTTTAAGGGTAAATTCTATTGATTCCCTTAAAAAACTTACCCGGGCCTTTGGCGCTCGCTTTATCACTTGTAGTAGGGTTCCTCGGCCTTTGAGGTCCTTGTTATCTATGTCCATGTGGGAGGGAGAAACTCTGAAGGCCTATCCTGATAGATACTGGGAGATGTTTAACGAGATAGACGGAGAATATGACGATGTGGTCATCAGTACTTTCAAGGCTGGCCTTCCAGCCGAGCATGACCGGAGGAAGTCTTTGACTGGTAAACTTGTTACCAGTGTACGCCAACTTATGAATCAGATTGACAAGTACAGAAGGGTAGAAGAGGACCAAATTCAGGGGAAAGGAAAGGCGAAGGTGATCCCTCAGGAGAAGAAGGATTTCAGGTCGGACCGGTACAATAATAACCGACCTCGGAAAGATTTTGTCGGGTAGCCGGGATCTACCAACACCCAGGTGGTTAATGCCGTATTTCGAGAACCAGTGCAACAGGTTCTAGAGAAGATTAAAAACGAGCCGTTCTTTAGATGGCCGAACAAGATGGCAGGAGATCCTATGAGGCGCAACCAAAACCTTTACTGCCAATATCATCAGGATCATGGACACACTACCGAGGATTACAGGAACCTGTGGGACCATCTGGACCAACTAGTCCGGGAAGGGAAGTTGAAGCAACTCCTGCATCATTCCAGTGGTAGGGGAAGCCAAACAGGTTCGGAGTTTCAGGAAGATGCTCCCTCAAGACTCCCCCTTGACATGATAAATGTCATTTTTGCCGCCCCAGGGAGGTCCGGATCTTGCCCTTCTAGGGTAATGTTAGTGTCTCGTTATCCAGCTGAGGAGTCCAGCTCAATGCCTAAAAGAGTCAAGATGGATATCCCACTGGTGTTAGGTTTTTCAGATGAGGACAAATTTGGAACCATACAGCTCCATGATGATGCTTTAGTGGTTACACTTAGGATTGGCGGGTATGATGTAAGAAGGGTGATGATTGATCAAGGCAACGCAGCTGAGATAATGTACCCCGATTTATACAGGGGGCTAAATTTGAAACCTGAAAACTTAACAACCTACAGTTCTCCTCTGGTGAGTTTTGAGGGTAAAATGGTCATTCCGAAAGGTCAAATCAGATTACCTGTGCAGATGGGCCTGGATGTGGTGGAAGTGGACTTCATTGTTGTGGATGCTTTCTCTCCCTACACGGCCATTATGGGCAGACCCTGGCTTCATACCTTGGGGGCCGTCTCCTCTACTCTTCAGCAGAAGATGAAGTATCCATCCAGAGACCAAGTTTTGGAAATTGTAGGAAGTCAGTCCACAGCCAGACAATGCCTGGTAGCAGCCATTCAACATCGGCCTGAGACAGAAGTCTCGGCCCCTGCTGAGAACGACTTATAGAAATCAGGAGCTTTGGAGTTGCCCTCTAATAAACCGTCCGACGAAGCGAGATGTGAAGATCTGGAGAAGGTAGTCGTTGGTGATGATCTGGAGAAGTTTTTTTAGGTTGGGGCTCAACTACCTCCACAGGAAAGGGAACGACTGATTGAGTTCCTTAGGAAAAATGTTGATGTGTTCGCGTGGAGCGCGTATGAAGCCCCGGGCGTCGATCCAAATTTTATTTGTCACCATTTAAATGTTAATCCTTCTATAACTCCGAAGAGACAACCACCTCGGCGTCCATCCAAAGAGCACGCCGAGGCTGTCAGGAATGAAGTAACCAAGCTCAAGCAGGCAGGGGCTATCAAGGAAGTTTTTATCCTTAATGGTTAGCTAACACGGTGGTAGTGAAAAAGAAAACTGGGAAATGGCGTGTGTGTGTGGACTTCACGGACCTCAATAAGGCCTGTCCCAAGAACCCTTTCCCTATGCCTTGGATAGATCAGTTGGTTGATGTAACTGTAGGTCATCTTCGGATGAATTTTTTGGATGCCTTTCAAGGATATCACCAAATATCGTTAGCGTTGGATGATCAGGAAAAGACAGCTTTTGTCACTCCTATTGGAAACTATCACTACAAAGTGATGCCCTTTGGTTTGAAAAATGCAGGCTCTACTTATCAACGAATGATGACTAAAATGTTTGAACCACAATTGGCAGGAGCATTGAAGTCTATATCGATGATATGGTTGTAAAGAGCAAGGTGGTGTCTGAGCATGTGGCAGATCTTACGAACATTTTTGGGATTCTGAGAAAGCATAAGCTACGCCTGAATGCTTCTAAGTGCTCGTTTGGTGTAGGCTCCGAAAAGTTCTTGGGCTATATGGTGACTCACAGGGGGATTGAGGTGAACCCAGATCAGATTAAGGCCATTAACGACTTGAAAGCACCTCGGAACCCCAAGGAAGTCCAGAAACTGATAGGGATGACTGCTACTTTGAATCGATTTATCTCCAGGTCCACAGATAGGTGCAGACCCTTTTTCCTTTTACTGCATAAATGGAAAGGATTTGAATGGACTGAGGAGTGTGCTGTGGTATTTTAGCAGCTAAAAGACTATCTATCTCGGCCGCCAACCATGTCCAGTCCTGAGGTGGACGAGGTTCTGTTCGCCTACCTGGCGGTAGCCCCTCTTGCAGTAAGCTTTGTTTTGATACGAGTAGACAGCGACATCCAAAGACCAGTCTATTACATAAGTAAGTCACTTCATGAGGCCGAGGTACAGTATTTATCACTGGAAAAGGCCATTTTAGCAGTAGTGCATGCAACACGAAAACTCCCCCATTATTTCCAGGCGCACACCGTGGTTGTTTTAACTCAATTACCGCTCAAGTCAATACTTCGGAATGCAGATTATACCGGGAGGATTGCTAAATGAGGCACGATTCTAGGGGCTTTTGACATTAAATATATGCCTCGTACCTCTGTGAAAGGCCAAGTCCTTGCCGATCTAGTAGCCGAGTTTGCTGAGCTTCCAGAAGAAGCCGAAGCGAAGCGACATGGCATGGATGAAAAATCGGTTGGCCTAATCTCCACACAAGACCCTTCATCCTGGAAAGTTTATGTGGATGGGGCTGCAAATCAGCGGGGATTAAGAGTGGGGCTGGTTCTGTTATCACTTGAAAAAATCATCATTGAAAAATCATTGAGGTTGGCATTCTCGGCCACAAACAATGAAACAGAGTATGAAGCCTTGTTGATGGGAATGGCAATGGTCCAGAAAATGGGAGGGAAGACAGTGGAAATGTTCTCGGATTCAAGACTGATCGTAGGCCAGGTAAAAGGAGAATTGGAAGCTCGGGATACGAGAATGCAAGAATATTTGGGTCAAGTTAGGCGTATTCAAACAGAATTTGAATTCTTCGACTTATCGCATATCCTTAGAAGTGGAAATACCCATGCAGATTCCTTGGCTACCCTTGCCACTTCCTCAGCACAGGATTTGCCTCGAGTGATACTTGTCGAAGACCTATGCACCCCCACCCTCGTAAGGGGAGACTTGGTCCAGGTCCATCACATCAAGTTAGGGCCGAGCTGGATGGATCCTATACTGCTTTTCCTTGAAAAGGACATATTGCCTGAAGATAAGTCAGAAGCTGAGAAAGTGCGAAGGAAAGCTCCTCGGTTTTGGCTGTCCAACGATAGAAAGTTGTACAAACGTTCTTTTTATGGACCATATATGCTCTGTGTACATCCCGAGGCATCAGAATTACTCCTAGAAGAACTACATGAAGGAATTTACGGGAGTCACACAGGAGGAAGATCTTTATCTCACCGGGCCATTACTCAAGGATACTGGTGGTCGGGCATGCAAAGGGATGCACAAGAATATGTTAGAAAATGTGATCAGTGTCAAAGATTCGCGCCAAACATTCACCAACCTGAAGGAGTCCTTAATCCTCTTTCCAGCCCTTGGCCTTTTGCTCAATGGGGATTGGATATTGTAAGTCTTTTCCCTAAGGCACTAGGAAACAAAAAGTATCTGCTGGTTGGTACAGACTACTTCACCAAGTGGGTCGAAGCTGAACCTTTAACTAATATCAGAGATGCAACTATCAAAAGGTTTATCTGGAAGAATATCGTTACTCGATTTGAGGTTCCCCATACCCTCATCTCGGATAATGGCCTTCAATTTGATTGCAAAGCCTTCAGGCAATATTGTTCTGATCTGGGGATAAAGAACAGATATTCCATTTCGGCCTATCCGCAAGGAAATGGGCAAGCTGAAGATGTCAACAAGGTTATAGTGAATGGACTTAAAAAGAAATTGGATGATGCAAAGGGAAAATGGGTGGAGGAATTACCGCATGTCCTTTGGACGTATCGGACAACGCCTCGACGGTCAATAGGAGAGACCCCTTTCTCAATGACATATGGAGCTGAGGCTGTAATCCCTCTAGAAACAAGCTTCCCAACGTTGAGAACAAATGCATTTACCCCGGACGGGAATGATGGCTTGTTGGAAAAAAGTCTAGACTTGATCGAAGAGCGGAGGGAGAATGCAATGGTTCAACTGGCCTACTACCAGCATAAACTCAAGCAAGATTATGATACCAATGTAAAGCTGAGGCCGTTGGTCATAGGAGATTTGGTATTGAGGAAAGTCTTGGGAGCCACCAAGAATCCGGCCTGGGGAAAGTTGGGGCCTAATTGGGAAGGACCGTATCAAATAACTTCAGTGGCAGGAATAGGTGCATACTATTTGGAGGATCTAGATGAAAAAACTGTACTCCATCCTTGGAATGTAAACAATCTAAAGAGGTATTATTATTAACAAAAGTAGTCCTATTTTATTTCTCTTTAATGTATTTCCATCACGCATCATGTATACCCTTTGACATCTATTGAAGTATTAAACAGAAACTAAGTTATGTCAGGTTCCTCGGACCACAAACTTAGTGAAAATTAATACCCTTTGACATCTATTGAAGTATTAAACAAAAAATAAGTTATGTTAGGTTCCTCGGACCACAAACTTAGTGGAAATTAATACCCTTTGACATCTATTGAAGTATTAAACAGAAACTAAGTTATGTCAGGTTTCTCGAACCACAAACTTAGTGGAAATTAATACCCTTTGACATCTATTGGAAATTTATTAGAATTGATAAAATAAAGGCGTGCCTTGATAATGTTGCGGAGTTAACAGTCATAGTCTACTCAGATTCTCAGTTAAAATACATAAATCTATGCTTTCCCTCATATCAACAAACTTCACTCTTTTATGGCATATGGTTACGTATGAACAAAAAATAGTCAAAATAAAAATTGCATAAATAAAAGATAAAGTAATAACAACCTATGTAAATTTAGAAAGATGAAATCTACATCTCATTAAAACTTGTCCTAAAAAAAAAAAGAAGAAGGAATTTCATTACATTAACAGCAACTACCCTATGTAAAAATAAAAAGTTATGATTTTAACTTTATTTGAAGCTTGCCCTTGGAGGCTTTATCAGCTGCCTCAGGAGGAACAACTTTCTCCTTCTCCTTGGGGACTTCCCCAACGGGTATGGTGGTTGAAGCTAGATCTTGCTCAAAATTTTGAGAAGCTGCCCTGTCCTGAGGAACCTCTGCAGCCTTATTTGAAAAGGTATCTTTAGGAACTTCAGGCTCTTTGGATTGCTCCAGTTGATTGGGAGGAAGAGGATCTTGAGTCTGGGCTTCCTCGACGATGGCAGCAACTGTAGAGACCGCCTCCCCCTGGTTGGGAGGGAGGTTCGAAGCTCGTATTGCTTAGGGGAAAAAGATGTTCTCTGGCCTTCTCAGCTCAGAAGAAGCCTCAACCCCAGCTCGGTTGAGAGCTTCCTCCCAAGTCTGAGCACAGTAGGCACGACATACGGCAGGGACCTCTGCCCGAAGGGTGTCCTCGGTCTCGGCTACGCCGATGTCGTAGCCATGTTGTTCAGCCTCTTCTCTCGCCTTTTCGGCCTCTACTCTTGCTTTCTCTGCCTCGGCCTTTGCTTTTTCGGCCTGATCCTTAAGCCTTTGGGCTTCTTCTAGTTTTTTCTTGAGAGCTGCCAATTGTTCCCTGGAGGCAGTCAGTTGATTAGTGGTCTCACGCAGGCGCTTCCTCTGGTCCTCGGCTTGCCTTTACGCGCCATCCAAGGCCAAGTCAGCACTGCGGCGAGCATGCTCCTCCTCGGCCAGCTTTTTCTTCAGTTTAGCATTGTTATTTTTAGCAATGGTAAGTGTTTGCACAGCTGCCGTTCGTCTTTTTCTCTCATCCTCCAGTTGCTGGTAGCAGGAGTTGGTTATCTCCTCAAGCCTGAAAGTGGCCTGAACGGCCTAAATGAAAAGGGTCAGTAGCATAACCAAAAAAAAAAATATATATATATATATATATATAATAATTATAAAAAAGAAAAAGAAAAGGGGTGGGGGGGGGGGGGTTTAATATCATACCATGCCCAAATATCTCTTGGCATTGAGGAAAACCTCGTTCTTCCTGAAATTCCACAACTCGGTCATGTCCTTTGGAAGTAACAAAGTCTCCTCCAAGGCCGAGGCGACCTGGCACCCAATGCCCCCATTAAAGTCCCTGAGTGATGCATCATCTCTCAAGGGCTCACCGCCGAGCATGGGTGCTGGGAGCCAAGCCTGAGGCTCTAGAGGTTGAGTGTCAGCCCTTTCCGTGCCTCATTGTGACACTTCGCTAAATTTTTGCTGCTTCGCAGCTCGCTGAGCCTCATCTTCACGATTTGGACGATATCTCCCCGTCTCCACAACATCTTTACCTTTCTGCTCTCTCTTCCTTTTCGGATCAGCAGGTTCAGGCCTAGAGGGCAGAGATGGCTGAGGAGGAGGGAGAGGAGATTTAGGAGGAGGAGGAGGAAGTTTGGGCTGGGTGGACTTCCCCGGTGCACCTCTTCCAAGTTGATCTTCTATTAGTTCCATCAAACTCTTCTGGGGTTTTCTCTAGATACCCATTTCGTCTGGTATATTCTTGGGGGATAAGGGCTGGTTGAACACTTCGAAGTCGTCCGGGGAATCTGATACGTCTACGATCCCCTCTGAGTCTTCTTCTTCTTCCTCTTTTTCTTCTTCCTCTTCTTCAAGATTAAGTTGAGATGAGGATGCTCCTACTAAGGGAGTGGCGACAAAAAGTGGCCGAGTAATGGGTGTACCTTCAGGAATGGGAACACCCTCTAGAATGACAAATCCCTCGTAGGCAACACTAATACGTTGGAGCCGAGGATCACGGGCTTTTATCACGTACTTAGGGGCTTGAAAGGTAAGAGAAATTGGTGTGTACCCAAGGATTAAATGTGCTGCTCGCAGTTGACCGTTGGTTTCGTTTACATACACCTCGGCCCTTAAAATCCTATCTAAGCTCTCTCTGTTAACCAAACTGAGCTGGGGTTTAGTAGAAGTCTTGTCTGCAAAATCATTAAAATGGAAGAAAATTTTGTCAGAAATGGGGGTGTTGGAAAGTAAAAATGATAAATAAATACATAAATGAACAAATTAAAACACATAAATCTACGACTACTCCCCCACCTGGTTTTCCCTCCCTAATCGGACAGGGTAGGCCATCGTGCCATTCCCCAGAAAAGATTAAGAAGTCTTCCTTCAAGTTTTTGTTTGATGTGGCAAGGCACTGGATCAACCTAACTGCGGGATACCTCGACTTAAGGTAATATCCCTGTCCCGTCAGGTGGTGTAAGTTATATACCCAATTCACATCGTGGTGGGTTAAATTTAGGTTCATTCTCTATTTTAGAGCTTCTATACTCCCTAATACCCTAAACATATTTGGGGTGCATTGTGTGGGAGATAGTCTAAAGAACCTGAGATAGCTCCTAGTAATGGTGCCCATAGGGATGGTCATCCCTCCCTCTATGAAGGCGATCATTGGGATGACCACCTCTCCGGTTTTCCTAGCATCTACCCATTCCCCCTGGGCAGCGTATCTCATGCCTACCGTTGGTGGGATCCTATACTTAGCTCTAAAACTTTCTATGCCCTCCTCAGACTTAACTAGACGTTTGAACTTACCCATTCTTCTAAGAGGTATTCGAAGAAAAATCAACAAGTTTAAAATGAAAACTAAGAGGTTTTAAGAAAACTTACAGGTTTAGAAAAGGGGTCCTCGGACAAATCCCTAGTATTTGTGGACGCATAAGGAGATGAGAAAGAGAGACAGGTTCAGTGTATGAGCTCTAGGACTGTGTGATTGTTGAAAGTAGGAAAAGGGATTGATTTGAAAAGCTATTTATAGTGGCGCAGAAGTTACGAACGGGAAAGTTCCCGCTCGTAAACTAGAAAAATCCTCCACCTTATGATTTGCATCCAACCGTTGAACGTGGGGGGCAAAGGTGCCGCCAAAATTTAATGATGGCACGCTCTGGACGTCGAAGCGTCAGGAGCGTGCCTTGAGCAGGTGAAAAGACATATAGGAGGTCAGGAATACAGAATAGGACCATAAACAAGATGGGCTGAGGACGTTAAAATCATCATTTCCTCCCGAGGAGTCGAAAAGCAAGATTTTGAAGGGTTATTGTGGGGGCCAACTATCTAGAGGGTAACATTAATACTGTTTGAATTGGGCCTTTGGCCCAATCTGAGGACATCAACCCATCCGAGGACGGTCAAATAAGGTCATAATGGGAATGGTATAAGAAGAAGAAATAAAGATTGTACGTGGTACTCCAAAATACGTCCGAGAAGAAAATTCATCTCGAAAATGGAGATCCGAGGTCAGTAAGAATGTCTTATCATCCCAAGCATCCCTCAAGATTGCATCATAACTAAGAGTCGGGTATTGGATAAGGGATGAGCAAAGGGTGGCAACAAATATCTCCAAAAGCTGCTACCTCCGCATTAAATGCCTCCCAACCAACACTCTAGCCGCATTAATGTGGAGGTGATACCTGAACAGTGATCAAGCAGCCTTACAGCTACTAAGTTGATGGTTCTGGGAGGTGTTGGATGAGACGTGAAGGAGCTCCCAAGATCCAACCTACACGTGTATGATAGGGATGATACCAAGATTGTGATATATAGCACGAGAAGGTGGCCTGAAAGGGGGGATTGCAAAAAAATGAAGGAATTCTTGTAATAATTCTATGAACTCCTGCAACTTAGTGAAGAAAGAAGGCATTGTAATATAAACTCCTCAGGTTACGCCGAGGATAGATTTTTTGACTTTTTGTGTTTAATGATCTAGAATCAGCAGTCTTTATTATCTTTTTTCTTAAGTAGAACCAGTTCTTTCACCCACGCTCTACAAATTTATTGTTTGGGCTTGTTGGCCTAAAACCCAATCCTATATTGGGCCCAATCCAAATCCAGCCCCTACAAGAGATAATGGGTTTTTTTCTTTTTGAGAAGGAATTAGCGATAATGGTTAAAGGGAAGAATCAGAACTATCAATTGGACCCACAAAAAGTATTAAGTATATGATTACAATCAAAATAAATTGCATTATGAGCAAATAATCCCTTATTACCTAAATTGCCTTTTTAAAAAAAATTATTTAATTAATTGCTTATTTATTTACTTGGAATTCCCAAGAGGGAATAGAGTAATTATCTCTATTGTTGTCTTCCTAATTTTTCAGAAGAGAAATGATATGTCTACAACTTTTTTACAACAAATTCTAAGTGGCAGGTTGTTACTGGTTGTTATTGTTAGGGCAAAAAAGTAATCTTAGTGTTTGTAAGGACACGATTTGGAACGACCCAAGAACGATACTGGCTTCACACGTAAATAGGCCCTAACAATATCATTTATAGAGCGTGGGTTTGAAAGGCTAGGCCTTGATCACGAGTCGGTAGTTTTTCGGGGTGTTCATACATAAATAAAACGTATACATACATAAATGGATCGTGCACGCTCTGGGAGTCTTTCTCCTAGAGGTGGGCTGGGAGGCTCTGATTTTGGCCATTTTTCCCAGCCCCTCTTTATGGATTGCTTACTTTTCCTTTTATACTAGTCTGTATTCCTTATCCTTCGTCCACGTGTAGGGTCGACCTTTCAGGATTGATACTTGTCCCATCAGCCTATACTCAAAGTCGTTGGAGGTGGTTGTAAAAGCTGGGGAGTATGGCTCTGTCAGGTGCAGAGTATTGAATGGCAGTAAGGGCAGCTTTCCCTGGTCGTCGCCCTTTCCAGCATACCCTTTTCTATTGACTTAGATATTTTAGATTTTGTTCCAGCTGTTCTTGTACCATTTTTACCTTTCTTTTGGTGAGACCTTGGTCATGCCGAGGACTGAATCGTCCTCGGCTGTGTCCTAAGGCTACTTCGTACTTTATACTACCGAGCCTGGGCTATAACCCTCCTCGGCTCGGGCCTTGGGCCCCAACGAATAAATGGGCCAGGTCCACAATTTATTGGACCCCGCAGTGTTAGTTTTAAATTTGAACCAATAACAACTAACCACCTGTGATTTGTTATAAAAATGTTGTAGACGTAGCATCTCTCTTTTCAGAAATATATAATAATGGTTTTGACGTGTTGCTGTCCTATGCTTTGTTGAAAGGACACATGATATATATATATATATATATATATATATATATATATATATATATATATATATTTTTTTTTTTTTTGAGAAAAAAAAAAAAAAGAAGACACATGATATCATTGCATGCATTCTCCAATTTTGTATAATATACAATATAATTACATAGTTGAGCTCACTATTATGGGTCCGTTTGGATTGAACTCATTTTTGCTGAAACTGAAAACTGAAAACTAAAAACACTGTAACAAAATAATTTTTAAATGTGTAAATAGTGTCGTGGGACCCGTGAACAGTATGTGAACAGTGTGTGAACAGTGAGTAAACAGTGCATGAACAGTATTTTTTGTCCCTTGCACAGTAAATTGATGTGATTTTACTGTTCACGCGCAAGAAAGAAAAAAAAAAAAAAGGACTGAAAACGTAAACGCAAAATGTAAACGCCAAATTAAGTGCAATCCAAACGGGTACTATAGGTCTATATATATGTGTGTAGAATTAACTCGAGTAGACAAATGCTCTTAAAAGAAATTCAAAACCTAAATTTAAAATCTAGAGTGCAAACACAAATTTAACAAAGATTATTCAGTATGTTACAGCAAGAAGTTTAGGGACACAATTTTACCACAACTTGGTAGGGTAGTGGATTATAAGTGGTGGATATTATTTTCTATATGGGTCAAATGAAATCCAACATTTTAGAGCCGAACTTCTCTAGGCTTTTTTTTTTTTTTTTTTTCCTTCTCGAATTACAATACGCATAGTCAGAGGTGAATTTAATTTAGACTAAAAACACATCAACCAACCATTATAGTGTGGATTCCATACTAACATGGCCGAAGTAGCTTGTTTCACCAAAACCCTAATTTTTTTTTTCTTTCTGTTTTCATTTTGTTTTTTTAACTTAAAATAGGGAAAAAAAATTCGAACTTTTCAACTACATATTATTTAATACATGATAAAAAGTATAAATTTCTAACATTACTTTCTTTAATTTAGACACATTAAAAATAATGAGACATAAAACATTATGGGCCTATTTGGTAACAGTTTTCAAGTATTGTTGTTCAAAATAATATGAAAATTGTGTTTTAAAAAATATTATGAAAACACGTATTTAAAATACTTATAATGCAAAAAAATGTGTTTGGTACCATGTTGTAAACAACATAATTTATAATGTGAAAAAACATAATTATGTGTTTGGTTACTTTGGTATGAGTGTGTGTGTGTTTTAAAAATTGATGACATATCTAATCAATGGGACCTACAATTTTTAAAATATTTACAAAAGTGTTATTGGACAATGTTATTTGAAAACTGAAAACTGTTAAGATGAATTTTCTAAATTCAGTGTTTAAACAACTTAAAATGAATAATGTAACTCAAATACTCCTAAATGAAATCCCTTACCAAACATTTAAAAAAAAAAAAAATTTACTCAATTTTTAGTATTTAAATACTAAAATATGTTATTTGGAATTCCTTAACAAACGAGCCCAACCTTTTTCAAGAATTGTTAAGAATGAGTTCTGTTCCAATTCAACACTAGGGCCCGGTATGATATAATTCTTAACAATAGAACTACAACGATGCGACACATGATGATTGCTAGTTGAAAATCCCAACCTACCTTTGCCTTTTGGCTAATCAAGTTTAGAGTCTATCCTTGGATTATCAAATTCCGTTTTGAGTGGCAAAAAAAGCCAGGTGAGATCACCAAAAGTTGTTAATGGTAATACTTTTTATATGCTTGGTATGTGGCAAGCACCTTAGGCTGGCGTGATAGACTAGACCTCCTCAAGTACGAGAAAGGGCAAAGCTTCCATCAAGTGCTCTAGTGCATTGCGTGGTTCACGATATGGACATGTGGTCAACTTTGAACGTATGTCAGAATCATATCGGGTCTAGTGTATTATTATAGTATTATGACCCAAGCCAAACGCAAGAAGAAAAAGCAGAAGGGTTTCTATCCCTGCACCATTAAATGGAGAGGAATAAGAAGAGGATGCAGAGTACAGGGCTGCATATTTGGGTAAAGTTACATGAAATCCTTGAGAGAAGTCACAATTCTCTCACCTGGTTTTGTTACCAAAAGGGTGTCTTGTGTTGATGACTGCCTAATATATCATGTATGGGCCGTATTACTTTGTTAGTGATGGACTTGGAAACAGTCTAATGTTCCGTCTCACATTTTTATATAGTTGTGGGAAAGAGTAGTACAATATACTAATATAAAACATAAAGATTGGAAGGAGAAAACCATGATTGCATTTTAGATCTGTTTACATTCTTGTATATAATATTCCCCCCATCAACAATAATTATCTGACTCAGTTTCATGAGACACAGATCACTATGATTTCCTTATTTATTTATTGTCCACTAGAAAAACTTGGCAAAAGATCTGATAAAGATTAGATTAGATTAGATAGAAAAATGCACATGTATAGCTAATATCTTTTTTTAATTATAGAAAAATGCACATGTATACATGTGCACACATGTGCACATGTATGCACATGTATAGCTAATATATCCTCTGATTGCAGATAACTGGCTTTCACTTTTTTCTTTTTTCTTTTTTAATATAAGAAAATAAATCTAACAAAAATATCAAAATGTACAAGTGTGACATCTACTTCAAGATTTTTGCTGCATTCTGACTCGATTACTTTTTAGTTTTATATACTTGTGCTTATGTCAAAACTGTGATAGAGATTAGAAAATGCTATCCTCCAATGTTGACTTTGTTTGTGTGTGTGTGTGTGTGTGTGTGTGAGAGAGAGAGAGAGAGAGAGAGAGAGAGCAGGAGGGGAAATCTAGATTTAGTTATGAATTGCTTTCAGCTTTCTGAGTGCTACCTTCGAGAAGTTGCACTTAAAAATACAGATGACAAATGTAGCACTCATTGAGTTGCTAAGGATTGTATTGTCTGCCCAACCTGGAGGATGGTACATGGAAAGTAAATGCTAAAAGAATATTAAGAACACAAACAATGAACAAAAGTATCAGAAGCAACTGCAGGAACTCCTTTCTTTAGAACATTTTTAAGATGGCAACTTATTCCTCTTATCATAACAAACAAAACCCAACTTGCAATGATAATTCATTATTAGGCACAGAAAGAGAATAAATAGTATCCAGATATATCAATCAATGCAAAGGAAATAAGAAACATAGCATACAATAGTGTGCACAAAGCAGAGCACATGCAGCTATCAGCTAAAAAACTCTCACGCTTGCAACATGATGGGTGAAACATGTACACATACTCAGCGCCGATCAGATGCCACAGATTCAGCAGAGAAGAGATACTTCACACGTGAAAGAACTGAATCATGTGAAGGGTCATAAGGATGATCCTTTGAAGGGATCTCCAAAATAGCTGGTATTGGCTTATTGTAGCTATCAACCAGGAACCTTATCATGTTTGCTACCTGATAAGTGAAGCACAGAAACGGTAAGATTGTAATGGAAATCTTAGGCCACATAATAAATTTGGAAGAATATACACAATACAGCATATCACTAGTACAGTAGCCAGGCAACCACCTACACCCCTAAGCTATAACTGATCAGGAGCCCTTAGACCTTAGCCCCTTATCTATGCCTGCATATATATTTAGACAACTATGCAATTGGATAAGAATATCATACACCCGGGGATTTTAAAAGTCTGTTATTGCTAGCATAACTTTTTTTTTTTTGGCAACAATTCTAAACATTCAATATAAAATAACTGGTTTTGTCACTTCTTTGTCCACTTACATCCTCAAGAGGGGAAGGAGAACATATGATATCAAAGTTAGGGGGGAAAAACTTACATATTGGCTGATTAGGACGATAGCAATATCCTCCTTTGTGGTGAAATCTTTGAATGCATCTTCAATTGCTTTGACCGTTGTTTCTTGACAAAACACAATCAGAAAATAAGTTTCAATTGACTTTGCTTTATAAATTGATAAGAGTGAAGCTTTCTTAGATTCTATTAATCTTTGACATTTTCATCAAAGGAACAGGATGTAGACTGTGTAGTATATATGGGGTAGAGGATCAGTTGCATTGACCAAAAATCACTTAATAAAAATACAAGATCATCCATCTAACTTCGACGAATCAGAAAATTATCATTCATTGCTTTTGCAATCTAAGAAACTCATATAAACATACACTGGAAGAAATCTGAACAGCCTTCAAGAAATCTCTATTTGCGGGCATATCATAAATGAAAAGTCACACACATCAATTTCCATTTTAAGATCTAAAATTTTGAGGAATTTAATTTGGAAAAAAATTCATTAAAATCATTGTTCCAAGTCAATCACTTAAATAATCAATTTCACAAAGTCAAGCTCCACCTTTTATAAGAGCTTTTTTTAGCACCTTGGGTTTATCATCTGAGAAAATAATCACAGCAAATTATATCCAAATTAAGGGTGTAATTGGACATTCTGAGGCTTGACTAACTCAGAAGCCACAGACCACCAAGGATATTAGCTTGGGAAATATTTGCAAGCTCTATATAACCACTCATTCCAAGCTTCTAGGTTGGCCCTCTAACAATTATTCTCAAAACAACTGGATATGCTTTATCATCTAAGATAAACCTTGAATGAAAAATCAATTCAGGCCCTGAGTTATATAAAATCCATACGAGCTTCTGTAAGAAGGCCAAACATACGTAAATCCCCAAGAACTCATGATAGTCTTTCTTATTCTAAACTTCAGGCCTCACAAACCAAGAAATAGCTCACTAAAGAAGCATTGATTATGATAAGGAAATTTTAATGAAAAATTCAACAATATTTCAATCAATAAGAATACTATTTATTGCTTTTTCATCATAAAAGCACCTGTAATAGTTCCATGTAGTAAGTATCTAACGCATAGAACAAGTTTCAAGATCTAAATAAATGAGTCTCTCTCTTTCTCTCTCTCTCGATTGGCAAGTTACACACACAACTCAATTCTACAATGAGGACCCACATTTTGTGCATTGGCCTCACACATAAAGCATCCCTAAAATCATGATTCACTACAAGAAACAACCTCAGACCTTGTGGGCTAATTTGTTTGAGTCTCAACCACCCCATGTCAACTTCCTCATGCCTCACCTCAAGACCCTGCCTCTAGGCACAAACCTCATTAACCTTCCTGATAATGCAAATTGCAAAATATCTAACCTGCTAACAAACATTTCCTTCCATCAGTTACCTCAGGGAAGCTAACATGTTTCTGTAAATGAGAGGCATGAATGGACTACAACATTATGTAGAGGAATTATAGGGAGAACTTTCCAGAATCCTGATGAATTGAGAGTGGCAGGCAAGTATGATCAACTTCAATTAAGTAAAAAGAATTGAGGTCTTTAGGTTGCAAGCTAGTGAGCTACACATATCAACTTTGAACAGACACCATAAAAAGTACTTTTACATGCCATGACAAAGCTTTATAGGGGGCAAAAGCAAACATTTCAGAGCCCAAAACCTAGCAATGAAATCTCTCTTAATTAATTGATTTATTAGTAAGACTCTCACCAACTTTATTTATGATTACATTGGATGGGCAGAATTGTTGGTCACTGAATGGGGAATCTGTGACATATATTTTTAATTGGGTGGGAAAAAGAACCACACAAACAATTTTTTTCCTTGATGAGGCCAAACACATACACACATGAGAAAATTAGAATGATAAAACATAAACTTGTTAAGGTTAAGAACATGATTACTGTTACTCTATTAGTTCAATGAACCCACAAAATAACAATTTCTACATTACAAGGCTAGTGTGCATACTTGAATCAACAATAAGGTAGTTTGTCTTTCTCCGCAAGTCAACATTACCCACACCGGCCAGCAAAAATCCAGTTATAGTGTCCTATATGATAAAAATATCCACAAGAACAAACGTCAAAATTTATAAGAAGTAAGCTACAAAACATGTCCTACACTAGTGAATTCTGCATTATACACAATGAATCCACCTAAAAGGAATGAAAACAAAGTAAAAATTGCATGCATTGATGAAGGAAAAATGAATTTATAAAATCTATAGTCTGACCTTTTCACCCATAAACTGTGAGACAATCCCACCATAACTAGGCTATTTATAATGCATGCTCCTTTGCTTTAAAGCAATAACCTAAGAAGCATGGACATGGACACGCCGACACAAAAATTCTTGAAAAATTAAGACACGACATGGTAAGGACACCCCGTAAGGGTGCAACCTAATGGTTGGAGGTTTGGGATAAGTTGAAGACCCATTTATCCAAGGTTTAATCCCCACTAGGAGTTACCCTTGATTACCTGATACACGGTTCTAACATGTGAGGTTGTGTATCTGTACTTTACTCCCCAAAGGTGGGTTCAAAGGCCCTGCCTTGGTGAGGTTCCTCGTCATCAAAAAAGAGAAAAAGGATACGTCTATTAATTCATTAATATACATATTTTATGTCTAGTTTAAGTTTTCAACATAAATAACAACTACCAAATTCTATAAAAGCATATTTAAAATCAAAGTAAATTTTTTTAATTAATAAAAAAAAAAAAAAACTTTTTGCAGCCATCTAACACAAACAGGCCCGGGATTTTGGAGTGTCCGTGCTTCTTAGGCAGTAACATGTCTGAAGGTAAATCTAGGAAAAAGTAAAGTGGTACCAGTTGGGGGGATGTTCAGCAAGTAGGAGAATTGGTGTTTGTGTTGGGTTCTAAGGTGGGTAAACCCCCATTCCACCATCTCAAGTGGCTACTACGGCGAAAAATCATGCTGTTCATGTTCAATACCAAGCGAAATTCTAAAATACTTATAAACTAGCACAACCTACTACCTTAACCATACCTCATCAGCAATCATGGCAATAAGTGCTGAGCTTTTAGTGGCAATTGGAGCCCGACCAGCCATTTAAGGTTGTATTATTCAACTGGATCAATGAAGAACAAAAACCCATCAGGAAAAAAAATGTGATCCTATCAATTACATAAAATAAATAAAACACTAACAACTATAATTTACATACATGACCTATTGCCAAGCAATTGCATTTATAGTCTGAGGTTTTAAAACTGCAAAATTTTATTAGCAGCCAAACAGAGAGAGGGGATCAAATATAATAGATACCCAGAAAATAAAAGAATCTAATTGACAAATTTTCTCAGCAAAAAAAATCAAAGTAATAGCTCATCATCCCCAAAATTCCCGACTGAGAGAGAAAGAGGGTAGAGGAGATTGAGAGAAAGAGAGATATCGAGATTGAAGGAGAAATATAGAATTATTGTCATTGATAATCCAAAACGCCAAAATTTGTTGAACTTACCCAACCGAGTAGACGCCGAAAACACCTCCCTGGAGCCGCCGAAGTCGATTGTGTTTTGGGTTTACTGGAGAATCCGAAAATAGCTCTCTCAATCTCCTTCTCCCTCAAAATCTTAATTTCCTCTTCCCTCTTTCTCTCTCTCAGTCGGGTTATTATTTTGATTTTACTTGGGAGGGGACTAATAACACCGTATGGCAATTTTTTTTTTTTGGGCTAAATTCCACAATGCTACCTGAGGTTTGAGCTAATACCGATAAAGTCCACAACATTTAGAAAGTGACCATTTTGGTCCTTTTCCCCAAACGGTTTGTAACACCGTTATTATTATTATTTTTTTTTGGTTCTTTGTTCTTTGTTCTTTCCTCTTTGCAGAATCGCCTCTCTCTCTTTCTCTGAGTACAGAACCCACAAAGCCAGCGATCACCAACCACCGACCACCAACAAAACTCACAAACCCATTAGCAATACCGACCACCCCACAACAAACCCAGACCAGAAACACAAACCAAAACCCACAAAAATCCAACACACCCACAAAAAACCAAATTCTATATCCAAACCAAAACCGACCCACTACAAAATCCACCACCACAGCGCCACCGCAAAGAGGAAGAGAGAAGAGAAATTGCAAACCCACCACCACGGCGCCGGATTTGAGCAGAGGAGATTGAAATGTCGCCGGATCTGAGCGGAGGAGAGTGAAACGGTACCGGTCTAAGCTTAAACATCGCCGGATCTAAGCGGGTTTTTGAAACTCGGCCCTGGTCTTTCCGGCAATCTCGTCGATTCCGATGTCTCTTTCTTCTTTATCTTTCAATTTTTGATTTTTTGAAATTGTGAGTTGTGAGTGATAGTACGTACTCACAGAGAGAGAGAGAGAGAGAGAGAGAGGAAAGAACAAAGAAAAATGAAAAAAAAAGGTAACGGTGTTACAAACCGTTTGAGAAAAAGGACCAAAATGGTCATTTTTCAATGTTGTGGACTTTATTGATATTAGTCCAAACCTGTAGGGTTTGTGGAATTTACCTTTTTTTTTTAATTTCTGAAATTTTTTTAATTAACGCCTTTTTATAAATTAAGAAATAAATAATAAAGTAAAATATAAATATTAAATTAGGGGCAAAGAGACGTGGTTTTGAGGATTTAATGGCAACCATAAATGTTTACTCATCAAAGGATTGAATTGAGGATTTAATGTTTACTTATGAGAGAATGCAAACTTATAGAGTTAAAACGAAAAATAGTGAAACTTTTAGAGGATGAATTTTTGAATTTAGCCAACAAAAAAAAAGGGGTAATATTATAGAATAGAAAAGGAAGATGTAATTTAGTGCACTAAGCGCAATTGTATCTAACTTTCTGTTTCATTAGATTCAAGAACTTAAAAAGTTAAGCAAAGAGCATTATTGTTAATTTTTGAAAGATGCTATAAATATATTCGTAAATAGAGAATGTAAGATGCTATAAATATATTCGTAAATAAAGAGTTGTACATAAGCAGATAAACTAGATTGTTAAAAAGAAAAAAGCTCACACAAAATGGTGTGGTCTCATCAATTTTAATGGAGTATTGCCCTATAATGTGATCCTTTAGGGGCTTTTTTTTTGGGATAAACTCTTGAGCTTGAGTTTACTATTTTTATATTGAAAAAAAGGGGTGAGGTTTTCTTCGGTGCAAGTTGAAAGGGATGAATGTGATTAGGGGTGTGCAGAAAATCCGCCAAACCCAACCCGTAAGGTTGAGTTGGTTTTTAGGGCTTGGTGGGTTGGGTTGGATTACAAAATTTTTTTTATAGCGGGTCGGGTTGGGTTTGGGTCATAAAATTACAAACCTGCCAAACCTGACCCGAGCCACTCATATTTTAATATATGTTTAAAATATATTATATATTTAATAATTTTTTTTAAAAAAAAAAACCAGCTATAGAGCAATACTTCGGCTCCTACTATCATATATAATATAAAATCCTAATAGTTCTTTTAATATATATTTCAATATATTATATAATTAATAATAAAAAATTTAAAATTTTAGATATATTTTGTTTATAACTGAGTTAGAAACTCATGTATATTTTGTTTATAAGTGAATTAAGATACTAGTTCATTTATATTTTGTTTATCAACTCAGTTTGATACATAAACATATTTTGTTTACAACTAAGTTGGAATATTAGTTTATATATTAATGTATATTTTGTTTATCAACTCAGGTGGCAAGTGTAATATATTTTTTTCTGCTCAACTTAATAATAATAGTAATAAAAAAAAATTGTCCAACCCATGGGTTCAACCCGACCCAACCCAACCCATGTGGGTTGGGTTGAACTTATGTGATGGGTTGGGTTGAATTTTTTTTTGACCCACTATGGTGGGTTGGGTCAAAAAATCCACTCAACCCGACCCAATCCGACCCATGCATACCCTTAAATGTGATTAGGCTTTGAGCTCAACTAAAGTCTTGCAGAGAATATTATGGGTAGAGCCGTAGAGGCAGACCATACTCCACTTTAATTTAATTGGTAAGGAAACCTTCACACCAGTTATAGGATAGAAATCATATATGCTAAGAGTATCGCCCACTTTCTTGGATATGTTAATGTTAGAGCAGCTATCTATTTCCCCCTATTCCTATGCATTTTGGGTACTACCATCATTTTTCTTATATGTACAACAATTTTGGAAATGATCCATTTACATTAATACTACATGTACTTTCCTTTTGAAGGAAAGTGGGGCAACAACTGCAAGCACTAGCAGTCCCTATAGTTGTTTGACGTTACTAATACCACGAGTATAAATGGATTTTATTTACACACATTCTACATTAATATGTGTAAGGAAATTAGACTGAGACTGCATTTGATTCTAGGTCTAATAAATTGACAAGAACCCTTGATATCATTTGTGCAAATGTCTCAACACCTTCCTTCTTCAAAGATGCACCACAAGTTTGGTACATATAACCTACGGAACTCGCCATAGATAAAAAGGATAAAGTCTCATGGTTCCTTCAGAAGACTATGGCAGTCAAATGTAGGGATAGTGTAGCCCTGCTCCATGTTTGTTCATAATGTACATATAATTGTGATTGTCAAAAGTTTTGTAACTCAATTAGTATCTTTTGCAGTTTTCTATGGAACCATCCATGTTCAAATCCTCCCTTCCCCAACTATTAGATTTTACAAAAAAAAAAAAAATTTGATGCACTTTTAATGAGCATATCAAAAATGTAAACGATAGAAAGGTAAAACAATTCTTCTATAATTAGAAATTTTGTCACAACTTAATAAAATGGTCAACTGTGAGCGATAAACGATTACTTTCACATGAACTCACCATTTTTTTCTCCACTATTTACAACCGACAATTTCAAAATCATGACAAAAGTTGTCTTTAAACTAAAAAAGTAAACACCTAAAGGGAATGGGGGTTGGAAGTTGACCAAGGCAAGTGCTCAATTGTAATGGATGCAACACGGACAAGATATGTGTTCAAAAATGACAAGTAGTATCAATCCTAGACTGTCCTTATAGTATTGGACAACTTTGATCTTGACAGAGAATTTGGGATCATCTAAAAGCATCTTCCTTCTAAAACTAGAAAGCTTGATCTAAACTTGATTTTATGATTTATTTTCACTTTTTTCCCCTCTTTTTGGAATTAACATCTTATTATATTCCATTTTTTTCTTTGGTAGAGAAACAAAAATCAAGAAATAACAGTACACGGAATGAATGAACTTAAAATCTTATTATATTTGTCCTAAATTGTTCACAAATTTTTTCTCTAAAAAAAAATATTGTTCACAAATTTTCTTGCTAGTAGAACTGAATGAAACTTTGTTCTTAAAAAGGAGTTTTACTACAACCAAGACCAATCATAAAAAGAAAAATAATTTTATAAAATTCAATATACATTCCAGGAATATTTATTTACTATATGCCTCATTGTACTTCAATTTTCAATTTGGAATATTTATGGCAGTTAAGATACCCGTACATTTTTATACCAAAAAAAAAAAAAAAATTGAAACAATTGATGCCTCTTGTGTACTTATCAAAACATTCCAATCCATAAATAATTATAATAAATTGCCATAAATAAATTATAAGCTTCCAATTTTTTGGTGGTGTCTCTCCCATCCAAAAAATATTGAGTAAAACGAGAAGGAGCTAAAGATTAAGCAATTTCCAAGTAGCTTCTCTTTAGTCCCCACCAAGTCAAACAGACCTGAAACTTTCAGTACCCTCTTTCCACGAATCTTCTCACACATGCTAATGCTGAATCGCGGGCTGTTCTATGCCCACGTGAATAATAAGTCCAAACCTCAGCTCAGCGCCTCAGCGTTACAAAAAGTCAAGAACATTGATTACAAAAAGGGCACTAAAAGACAAAAAGTACCTCAAGCATGTCCAAAATATTATATTTTTTTTAAAAAAAAACACTTCTTCTCCGATCTTTCTTACTTGTATCAGCCAAAATATTAGCTTAAAAATTAAATTTTATACCTTCAATTCTAAAAATCACTCTTCATTTAAAATTTTGCAAATTTACATTTTAGTTACAGTAACTGGTTAATATACATGGTTGCGGTTCATGTGCATATCACTATATTATTTATTTTTCTTGTTTTTTTCTCATTTTCTCTCTCTCTCCCCCACCTATTGAAATATAAAAAGAAAAAAAAATGTATATTATGTTAAAATAGAATATAGAAAAGATAATCTAATATGAGTATTTTTAAAAAATGAATATGTAAAAAAATAAAAAAAGATTCTTATATTAAAATAAACATAAATTCCTGCATGTAGTGATGTGAATTCTCTAAGAGTTTTTGAATTTGAATTTAAGATCCTTTGCTATTTGCCTATTTCCATAACCTAAAACTATTCATTTCCAATTATCATAACTTTATAAGAATCCAAGTTTCTTTTTTGGTGTAAAACCTCTTACTATTACCCATAACATTCTATTATGCTTGTAACTTGAGTTGTGGTGCTGTAAGTGCCTGTATCTTGTGCCATAGTACTGGTAGCATTTATTTTTTGGTTTGTTATTGGATTTCGAAACTTATTTTACCTGGGATTATAGTAAGAAGTGTAAATATGGAGGGTGAAGCTTTTTTTTTTCCATCTTACAATGTTCATCAATAACCAATCCTCCACAAAAAAAAAAAAAAAAAAAAGAATCCCATAACCCTCCTAGGCTCGTAGCCCTCGTGTGAATAGAGTTGTCTTGCACGTTATGTCTATTACTATAATATTATTACTTCTTGCACGTTATGTCTTGCACGTTATGTCTATTACTATTATTATAATACTATAAGATAGTATAATATTATTACTTCTTTTCTTTTCTTTTCTTTTTTGGCTGAATATTCAATATAACTTGCATTTCAGATTTCATTATATATTTATGAACAAGGTTAGGACTTAGGAGGACGCCCTAATGAAATTAATATGAGTTTAATTCGAAGTAACAAGTTTTCATACATGTAGTATGCATGCATGCGGAGCCATTTTTTTTCTTTCTTATCCTCTGTTATTTCAGGCCTATCTGTATTAAGGGGGGAAAATATTTAAAACGAAAAGAAAAGGAAAGATAAAGATGGTACTAATAATTGTGCTTACATTACATAGGTAGGTATGATCGTAGTAGATTGTCTATTTGTTAGGCAATCAAATTAATACTTGAGGGTGTCTAGATAAGGATAAGAGGCCGTAGACACTCTCTCAAATAAGTTGAGTCATGACCAAATCTCGACCCCATCTAAAACAGAAGTCATTTCAAGTGGTGAGAGACAATACCTAAAGTTGGACCAAGGTCAGGTAATTGGCCCCAAAAAGTTCGAACTCTTGATCTATCCCATAACAAGACCCCAATCTCAAGGCCACAATTTTGGTTGATAAAAAGTATTCAAATTTTGATCAATATATGCTGTTTAATTTTTTTGAATTCCTGCATGATGTTTTGCTTAAAAGATTCTTGTATATTGTCTATCTGATATTGATTTAGGGAAACTTTGCATGAAAGTGCATGTATAGCCATTTTCTTAATTAGGAATTTGATTGGGTAATTAAAATATGTATCGGCAGTTGGGCAAGCCTCGTAAGGCACACGTTCATCGTGGCTTCAAATCCTATGGTAAAGAACTGATGATGCCGAAAAAACCACCAGTAAACTACACGGTCTCATGGGCTTGAAACAACATCTGCACAACACAAAAAGAGAAGACCTCGCAAAGAGCACTGGTGTGATGCCGGCCAAATACTCTCTGAAGGTCAAGTTAGGATTTCTCACAACTCTAGAGTGCTAGAGCAGGCAAATTATGCGTACCTTGGCTAGTGAGGGTATTGGGGTTTTTATAATAGAAAAGTCGACCTCTTTTTACTTGGCTTAGAAGTCCTTTCCATATAGGAATCCTTATGAGCGTATTCTTTGAAATCCTTTCCTTATAGGAGTCTTTTTGATCATCATTGTGTGTGGGGCACAAGAAACTTCCTTATATATATATATATATATATATATATATACGTGGAGACCAAGTTAGGGTTTCATCAGAACCGTCAACCTAGTTATTCCCTTCATCTTGGTGACGTTAGCCTCCAACATAAGTCAAGAGTTAATGTCGTCAGCTTTGTAGACTTCTTGGTTCGTCAGGTGTAGACATAGACAAGGCCGACGGGCTTATTCGGGGTGTCACTATACCCCTTGTCATGTGTAGTCCGAATATTACAAAATTACCCTTATCAAGAACAAACCAGTAGAATATTTTTGGGATTTGTAATGGGAGTTCATTGTTATTTTGATTTGTAGAACTAATAGATTAATATTAATTGTAATCTATAACGGCTTAATTCTTGCTCATGATAATCAATACTCAAGGTAAGTTCTTCCCCCTCTGGTGCATAATTGGGTTCTTGGCAATAATTCTGAATCAAAGTGTAAGTTTGTGGTGGAAGTGGAACCACTCACAAAAGAGTGACGCAAGTAGTTACCACTATTAGAAGTTTTCAAAAAAATAACAAAAAATGATTTTAAATTAAAATGTTATAAAACTTATGAGATCAACAATTAAATATTGCTAAAGTTGTTGTGTAATTGTGTGTGAAGATTGAATTATGAGTGGAAGCATAAAAAGTAGAATACATACAAAAGTTTACGTGATTTGTCCTAATAGCAATGGTGGCTCTAGGATTTTTTTTTTCCTAAAGGGGGTCAATAAGAAGATGAATCTTAAGTAGGAGATGAATTTTGTGGTCTACATGCTTTTATTACAAATTTGTCCATAGTACTAAGAAGATAATAAAAAATAATTACAAGTTCATTTGTAATATTGTTTCTTCATATAATAAACATACTAATTATGATTGCTAAGATTATATCTTGGAAATAATCTATTGTTTCTAAATACAATACCACCACATACCCTTGGCGTAATAGTCACTTCATAAGTAAAAATTCTTGTGGGTTGGAGGTGGGGGTATAGGTCAGGGTTTAAGTCTTTAGGAGGAAACTTCACACACATATACACTTAGATTTAGGCTATAGTGAGATTTCTATCTCAGATTAAAAAAATATAATAAACATATTAATTATTGTTGTTAAGTGAACTTTAATTATTATTGCTTAAAATATTTTTATCAATTTGTTTGTCTTTATTCTATACAATTCTTTTATTTTACAATTCATCTCAACTTTGACTACTATTGGTCTTTGTAATTCTATTAAGAAAATTTTTGTTATGTTAATTAACATTTGTTTTTGTCTTCACTCAATCGCTCTCCTATCCCACGCCCCTTGTCTAATTTTTAAATTTTTTTTAGAATCATCCCTTGTCTAATTGTTTCATTGTCTGTTAGTGTTAACATTTACTAAATACTGATTGACTGAGCCCCAATCTCCACTTTACAAATAAAAAATTAAAATCACATTTAAATTCAGCCATTTCACTTGTAGATTCGATCAAAAGTTTTAATTAATTGTAACTTTATTTGCAAGAATAGATTGTTAAGGGGATCATATTCAAGTTTACAATAAACCCAAGGTAGGGTTTATATACTAGAGAATATTTGACTAACTTTAGGCTAACTATAAGGTTAACCCTAGGCTAACCATAAATTAGCCTAAGGTTAATATGTTTGTTCTATAAGTAGAGGTGTTTGCGGTGCGGCGTAATTTTGGGCCATTTTTAGCACTGCACTTTGTGGTGCGGTTTAGCCAAAACCATAACGGTACCACAACTCATTTTTGTGGTTATATGTGCGGTGTGGTGCAATGCGGTTTAGAGTTTAGTCAAAACCATAATCGCAGTGCACATCATTTTTGTGGTCAAATGTACGGTGTAGTATATAAGATGCGGTTCAAAGTCGGTAAATTTTTTAAATTTTGGGCTTTTCCTGCCCAGCCCAAAATTGATTTTTTTTTCCTTTGTTTTAGTCCAAGTTTTAAACTATTGAGTTTTTTTTTTTTTTTGAAAACTAGGGTTATTAAACTATTAATAATATATTTAATATTAAAAAATAAATATATTAATATATAGAGAGGTTGAGGTGTGGTTTGTATGGTTTTCTTATTATAAAACCACAAACTGCATTGTACCATGCAGTGCCGTGTGCTGATGCTTTTGCCATTTTGTGGGAGATTTTGTTGCAATTTTTGCAGTTTATGTGGTTTGGTAAACACCCCTACCTACAAGTATACTAATTTGAATACTTAATTTGAGTCATAATATGTCCAGCGAATATATATCTATATAATATATATATATATATATATAGAGAGAGAGAGAGAGAGAGAGAGAGAGAGTAGTGATAACTCCAAAATGAGTTAATACCGAAATCTTTCCAACAAACTGGAACGGGTTCGAAATGGTGATCAAAACTTTGTTTTATAATGAGAAATAAGTTTTAGTAAGTAAGCCCGTGGTATAAATGCCTCCTGCATAAGGTGCAATTTTTTTTTTCTTGGCACCTGACATGTGTTTTTGGCTGGCAATTAATTTTTTCTCTTTTTGATTCACCAAGGTTTGAAAGGGTTTCTTCATTGGGGGGTGGGGGACCAAACGTTGAAGTTGGTAGTAACAATCTTTGATTTGAGGATAACAAAACATACAAGTACAACTAACCACAAAGCCAAGGAGGGAAGGTTGGTTGGCTGGCAACATAGGCAGGATCAATTGTCTTTCTTGGGGATCCTCCACTCACTTGTAAGTTGTAACTATTTCCTTTGTTTATTATTACTACCTATTTTCAATTATAAAATATTTGCAAGTTATATTTTAAACCACATAATTTTATAATTAATACCTTAATTTGAGATTAATTAAGAAAAACAAAAATTTTTTTGATAGATAATAAAAACAAATTTGATTAATAGTTAGTATAACTTAGATTTCTTAATTAAATTCAACAATATGGTTATACGGATAAATGAATCACCTGATTGAATTTAATTGTAAAAAAGATTAATTATATTAATTAATACGGTCATATTATTGAATTTAATTAGAAAAACTTAGGATATAGTATCTAAAATTTATTATTTTAAAATAAATATTTAAATTAATATATATCAACAAAAAAAAAAAATTAGGTTAGGATGACGATTACATAAATAATTATAATTATATTCTATGCATTATGCATATGACACATACTACATAAGTTTAGGAAAGATCCTATCTAATCTATTAAACTAAGATCTATCTTAAACTTAAAAATAAAAAATAAGTTTGATAGATAATTGCCTACTAATATATGTTGATGTAAATCCTTCTAGAAAAAATAAGTTAATTTAAATAATGAGGAATTGAGGTAAACATAACAAATTTAATATTAACTTGGCCCACATTATGACTAAACGATTAGTTTTATTTGCAGGCATTGATGTATAGGTAGAAGAACTATCTAGTGATTTGGATAATGTATTCTTACTTGATTTAGTTCAATAAAATAAAATTACTTTTTTCTTTAAAAAAATTTAAATTAAAGTATTTAAATATTTATTAAAGAATTTCTTAATTTAAGATATAGATCACAAATATTGCATAGTTTGTCATTGTAAATAAATGGTTTAACTTACCTCAACTATTATTTTAACTGGGATCTATTTTTGTTTTAATAAAAAACTGTCACATTATTCACTAACTAAATAAAGGTAGAAATTAAAACTTACTGCTACTTACAATTGTTTATTTAAAATAACAGAAGATACACAGTTAAAAAAGTACCTAAAATAATCCAACCTCCTAAATAAAAAAGGACTCCTTAGTATTTTGTATTTACAGACTTTAGTAAAAGAAAAACTGCTCAAAAAAAAAAAAAAAAAAAAAAAAAAGAAACAGAAAAAGAAGCATATCAAAATTAAATACTATTCTCTAAAAAAAAAAAAAAATCAAATACTATCAGTTTCTTAAAAAAAAAAAAAAAAAAAAAAATCAAAATACAAATTAAAAAATACTCCACAAAATCACATCTCTCTCTCTCTCTCTAGAAATGAGTGGCCTTTGACTCTGCTGTGTCTCAAGTTCTTTATATAGCAGGGCCATCACTGCCTCTAAAACCATACCCATTCAGCTTCTCTTTGAACCATTTCTTCTTCAACAATATTTTCTCCGTCTCTGTTTCCACAGCTCTAAAGGCTCAACTTCAACGCTTTTCAGGTCAGAATCTCATCTGGGCTTTCTGGGTTTTTCTCAATCTCTCTGTTTTTCCTGCCCTCTTCTTTGTGATTCACATGCGTTCTTGGTTTAATTCTTAACCTTTTCTTTCTCAGTCAGGGTATAAATTTGTATAGGTTTGTGTTAAATTGTTTATATTATGTCTCTGTGCGTTACATTTCTAGATTTTTTGTTTCTTTACTTTATTATTTATTATTAAATGTTTGTGTCTTGTTTTTAATGATTTTTTTTTATTTGTTTGTTTTATTCATAAGTATATTCTCTTATGTGCACTGGTAACTTTTTTTTTTTTTTTTTTTTCTTCTCGAGAAGGAAGTGTTAATGTGGTCTGTCTGCAAGTTTCGTTTTCTTTGGAGAATTAACTTTTGGGTATATGATTCTGTTAAATCTGATTAAAGATTTTTTTCCCTTAGTGAAATGTGTTTGCTTTGCTCTGCCATTTTTTCTTTTTCTAAATAATTTGGTTCCACAGATTTAAAATAATAACTTTGTGATTTGGGTCAGCATATTAGTCCTTTTTGTCAGCTTCTTCTTCTTTTTTTTTTTTTTTTTTTTTTGGGGGGGGGGGGGGGGGGGTTTAAACTCGTGGTTCTTCAAATCATAGTGTTTTCAAAGTTGCATGTTACAATTGGATGGTTACTAATGGAAATATATAGTATCAAGTTTGTAACTTTGTAGGTTAGCATTCTTCTTTTGGTTTGTTTGGTTCGTGTTTTAAGTTTGAATGATTTGTGGATTGCTTTGTTGTTGATGTATCCAATTTTGGATTGTGTGGTGTAAAAAGGTTGTAAATTTTTTTGGCTATTCAGTATATTTATTAAATTGAACCATTAATCCTTGTAGACTCATTTTTCTTCTCTGAAAAATCCAATTATTGCAGAATGGGAAGTACTGGTGAAGCCAAATATGGTGCATACACCTATGAGAACCTTGAGAGGGAACCATACTGGCCATCAGAGAAGCTCCGAATTTCTATTACTGGGGCAGGTGGTTTTATCGCCTCCCACATTGCCCGGCGCTTGAAGAGCGAGGGTCACTACATTATTGCTTCTGATTGGAAGAAGAATGAGCACATGACTGAAGACATGTTCTGTCATGAATTCCACCTTGTGGACTTGAGGGTCATGGATAATTGCTTGAAGGTCACTAATGGAGTTGACCATGTGTTCAATCTTGCTGCTGATATGGGTGGCATGGGATTCATTCAGTCCAACCACTCAGTTATCATGTATAACAACACAATGATCAGTTTCAACATGCTTGAGGCTGGCAGGATTAATGGAGTTAAGAGGTTAGTTGTCTTGGATATGGTATAGCTTGCAAAATCCCCATTAAATGTACAGAGTTGTTTTTGTACCTCAACAATTATATTTTTCTAAAAATATAACTGGGTTTGTGCAGGTTTTTCTATGCCTCTAGTGCTTGTATCTATCCTGAATTTAAGCAGCTGGAAACTAATGTGAGCCTAAAGGAGTCTGATGCCTGGCCTGCTGAGGTTTGTTACTCTTAGTGGTCAAGAAAATTTAATCTACTAGTTTTTCCTTTGTAAATTATGGATTTAGTTAATGAGTTTGCTTTTACAACTGGATTTAGCCTCAAGATGCTTATGGCTTAGAGAAGCTTGCAACAGAGGAGTTGTGCAAGCACTACACCAAAGATTTTGGTATTGAGTGCCGTGTTGGAAGATTCCATAACATTTATGGTCCTTTTGGAACATGGAAAGGTAAGCTCTTGATTTTAGTGGTAAACTTATGCATATGCTTTGCTTGTTGGATTTTTACTAATTTTTTTGCTTTGTAATATCTGTTGAACAGGTGGGAGGGAGAAGGCTCCAGCTGCTTTTTGTAGAAAGGCTCAAACTTCCACCGATAAGTTTGAGATGTGGGGGGATGGACTTCAGACCAGATCATTCACCTTCATTGATGAATGTGTAGAAGGTGTTCTTAGGTAAGTGCTTCATTATATTGTAACTTGTATAGCTGAAGGTCGTATTTACATATATGAGATTCTTCTGTCTAATGTAATGTTGACTTTTTTTTTCCCTTTCACAAATATGTATCAAGGTAGACAGTAGATTTTTATTCCATTTCCTACCAAAGCTTTGCCTGAAATTGGTTGAGTTGAGTATTACCATTTAGAAAACAGCTTGAAATTGGATATTTAAGGGGTTGCTCTGATGTGATTTATTTTACATTATTTCAAAATGCTTGTTGAATTAAGTAAATAAGGTGTTGTTTTCCTGAATATTACTTGTAATAAGATCAGGCTTTTAAGGCAGTAAGATATTTTTTACCTTGTCAATAACCATACTGATTACTTTTGCATAATTTGTTCTAAGTTTTCTATTGAAACTGAAGCTAGGAATCTATTCATGTGGCCTTGACTGGGTAATAATAGTTTATTGTACCCAGTTTTGTGTTTCACATTGGAAACTTACAAAAAATGTGTTTGTATCATACAAATTGACATGTTTGATTGGATTCTGAAGTTACATGTTCTTCTCACTTCTCACGAATTAACCTTTGCGGAATCAACTTTTTTGTTTAGATTGACGAAGTCAGACTTCCGTGAGCCAGTGAACATTGGAAGTGATGAGATGGTTAGCATGAATGAAATGGCTGAAATTGTGCTTAGCTTTGAGAACAAGCAGCTCCCTATCCACCACATTCCTGGCCCAGAGGGAGTCCGTGGTCGTAACTCAGACAACACACTCATCAAAGAGAAACTTGGTTGGGCTCCTACCATGAAGTTGAAGGTACTTGAACAGTAATTTACTTCCCTTTATGTGAGGTTTCTTAATAACTCTGAAGTTTGTGTCAAGTAAGGTTACCTTCAACTCTAATGTAATTGTTAAGTGTATATTGTAAAATAAAGTTTTAAACCATGACTTGTTCATAAAGTCTTCTTCTTTAGTGTCAATTTGCTCTGCTACTAATTGCATATCTGATTTCGCTTGTTGTAGGATGGGCTGAGATTTACATACTTCTGGATCAAGGAGCAGATTGAGAAAGAGAAGGGTCAAGGTGTTGACTTGTCGACTTATGGGTCATCTAAGGTGGTTGGAACTCAGGCTCCAGTTCAGCTAGGCTCACTTCGTGCTGCTGATGGCAAAGAATGAGGTGGTTGAAGCCAGATAGCTCAATGGCAAAGAATGAGATAGTTGAAGCCAGATAGCTCAATAAATTGCACCGAGAAAGTCCCAAGTTTTATTAAGGTTTGGTTATTATGTTTCATTGCATAGGAAGGTATTTATGGTAATCGAAACTTGCCATGTTGAGCTGTTATTATTTAGAGATATCACGTTTGTAGTATTTTGTTTTGTATAAGGAAGCTTTCATGCTCCCAAGGTATGTGATCTAGTTTTTCAGACAACCTGCTATTGTAGGATGCCTTGATCCATATTTATTTTTTGGTTATGAGATAAATTTGTGGTTAAATCTTGTAATATTTCGTGAAGTATTGTGCTCGTTTTCTTTCGAATACTTGTTGTTGTAGCCTGTAAGATGTTAATTCTGGAGACTTATTAGATCACCTGCTACCAACTGGAATGTTAAGCAGTGGTCACCAAGGGCCAAGGCCATACTAGATTGGTTTATGAAGGGGGGACAATATCAATAGGCGATTTGGCTTTTGGTCGTGGTCCATGGATGTCGACATTTTAATGTTAGTCGTGTTGCAGTGTAGAATGTGCTTTTTGAACAAGTGGAATCTTTACCGACACCTATCACCATAATTATTGATCCTCTCCGAAAATTTGGCAGCTATTCCTTCTCCGCTGTGGATATTCTCTTAAGAATAAACGCTGTTGAATCTTATTTTTATTCCCAACCAAAGAAGGTATTGTGCTAAAACTAATGATCGTATCAGTGTGTAATCATAATATTTAGCCAATATTCTATCAAAATAATAATAATAATAATCTTTAGCTAATAAGAAACTGATGTGAACCGAAAATTAATTGATTCTTGATTCAATAATAATATCTATCTGTTTCTCAAAAAAAAAGCCTAGTCTATTGAAGATATCTTGATTCTTGAGGAAATGGACATTTTTTGTTAATATTTTTGCTTGCTTCTTATTTTTTACTAGTGTGTAGCTTTGCATATGCACGGTTACAATTAAAAACAATCACAATTATACTATTTAAATTATATATATTTTTTGAAAAGAGGTTCAAATTATACATGGTATTAGTTTACACTTTTTTAAACCATACATTTCTTAAAAATGTATTGGTTTCTCATATATATATTAAGCACATATGATGAGGCTCATTTTTTTCTTTTCCTTTTTTGTCTAGTTTACATGAGATTAGGAATTAAGGAAACCATAAATTAAAAAAAAATAAATGAAAGAAACTGGCAAGTCTTGATAAAGTTTTAAAAAAAAAAAATTGGAATGTGGTCTTGAAGAAAATATACAAAGTGAAAATTTTTTATTTTATTTTTATTTTTGGATAATTTTTTTTTGAAGTCATGGATTAGTATGAGAATGTCCTATTTTGTAGACATCTTAAGTAAAATTGGATATATATTTTTATCAGGTTGTTTCCAAGTTTTGTTTTTGTTAAACATAGAGCCTAGGGATATTTCTAAACCATATAAAAGTCCAGTCCAAATTGGAGAATTCTCTTATAAATATTATATATATATATATATATATATATATATATATATATATATATATATATATATATATAATTTAGAATTTAATTGATTTTCGACTCTTTGATTTTTGCACCAAATAATTCACTTGATACAAAATTAAAAATTAAATGGAACACGTGATGCAAAATTGAGAATCAAATTAAAATCTAATTGGATTTTCTTTGAGTTTTAGTTATTAATATATACTAGCATGTAACCTATGCAAACGCATAGATGCATTTAAAATTAAACATAATTTTTATTATAAAAATATAAATAATTAGTCAAATTATTAAAAAAATAGCATGTAACACATGCATTAATGCATATGTATAGATTCATTTAAAATTAAACACAATTTTTATCATAAAAATATAAATAATTAGTCAGATTATTTTTTAGAAAAGTAAACATAATTAGTCACATTAAAATTCTTACCTAAATTTAATACTACTTATGATAATTTCTTTTTTCTAATTTTTAATAAGATAGAATGTGTGGTGATTTTTGTTTTGTGGTGATTTTTATTGAGTATATGTGATTTTTTATTTATTTATAAATTTTATAGTTCATTAATATTAGTTTCTTAGTATTTTGCACTCAATAACTCACTTGGCACAAAGATTAAAAAACTTAAATGAATATATAGCACAAACTTAATTGGATAATTATGATATAGTCTTCACATAAATTTAGGCACATAACACAAAATTAGATTCTAATTTCAAATTCTAATGACAAAAGGTAAATTAATTATCTAATCCTATTTACGAGAGTCCTTTCACCAGATATTACCTATTCTAATCCCCCACAACTCAAATTCAAATGGCAATACAATTAAAATAACAACTATGGCAATACAATTCAAATAACAACTAATTTACGAAAAAATCATATTATATCATTAAGTTGGACTTAGAAGCCGTAATTGCACACTAAATTACAGAAATATTTTGGATAAAAACAATTTTTTGATAGAGATAGCAATTTATTTGTTCTTATAAATTTATTTAAATAAAATAACATTAAGTATTTTATCAAAACATGCAACATGTTTCTAAAATTCAGTGGATAGAAACAATAACTTATTTGTTATTATTAATTTCTTTATATAAAGTAAGAATGAGTGTTTTTTTTTTTTTTTTTTATTATTATTATTATGGGACAATAAGTGTTTTAACAAAATATGCAACATACATCTAAGTTTCAATTGATTGAGACAACTACTTATTTGTTCTTATTAATTTTTTTAAATAAAGTAATAATAAGTGTTTTAATAAAACATGCAACATCAATCTAAGTTTCAGTTGATAGAGGCAACAACTTATTTGTTCTTATTAGTTTCTTTAGATAAAGTAACAATGAGTGTTTTAACAAAACATGCAACATATATCTAAATTTTAGTTGATAAAGACACCAATTTATTTGTTCTTATCAATTTCTTTAAATAAAGTAACAATATATGTTTTAACAAAACATGTAACATGCATCTAAGTTTTAGTTGATAGAGACAACAACTTATTTGTTCTTATCAATTTTTAAAAATAAAGTAATAATAAGTGTTTTAACAAAACATGCAACATGCATCTAAGTTTCAGAAATTAGGGTCTGTTTGGTAAGAGATTTCTAGTAATGTTATTTGTATTTTTTGGAAATATGCGTGGGTAAAAAATTATGTGAAAATATGTGTAATGTTGTTTAAACACTGAAAACTGTTGTTTAAACAACTATAACAAACAGGACCTTAAATCCTACTCCAACTAAAAATCTATTATCAAAATTTTAAAACTTATATATTTTAGGGTCATATTTTTCATTAGTTGGAATATCCTTTGACAAAATGTACTTTACTTGTATTTAGGTAATTCTAAGTGGATTCTAGAATATCATGAAGTATGTCTTACAAACAAAACAAGTGGTATTATTGAAAACATGAAGATTGCACAAAGAAACAAATGTGAAAAACTGAAAATAGTGGACCTCAACACAAGTTTCAATTTAGACTTAATGAACCTAAATACAAGCTTGATACCTCTCGATTTATTGAGGTTCATAGATCTAGGAATTCCATATCTGTTTTTTGGCCCATGATGACTTAGACTTCTAGGGTTTCGTTCACTAAACTTCTAGGGGATATAAAATGATTATTTTATGGTTGTCATTATACACAGAGACTCACATAAAGAATTGATACACTTATTGTGAACCTACGATGTTCTTATATGCCTTAGGGTTTTGTAATCAAGTGCTTTTATTCTCTTCAAGTGTATTGAAGAACTTTGCATTCAACAACAAGCTTCAAGTTGCTGGAAGTTAGTCACATACTGGGATCCGTGCAAAGGGTAGAAATCTCTACAAAATCAAGACCAATTAGGGATTGGCGTAAGGATTCTACTGTAGAAAGGTACTTTGGGATAGGCTAGGTTTGGGGTAAGATTCCTTGAATTTGTAATCTTATAATTTTGATTAGTGATTCTTGGAAGTGGTGACTTGAAAATCACCTTGTAAGGTTTTTGTCTTGTGAAGGTTTTCCCCATTAGTCAATAAATCATCGTGTCAATTTACTTTCAGTTGCACTCTAGATTATTTGGTGATTTGTTCGTGCCTCCATGATTTTGCATGTAACTTGACCTAATTAATCAACTTGGGTAATTGAATTAATTAACTGGGGTCAATCTATAACCTAAGAATATATATTCACCATACGTTTTTGTTTTGTTTTGTTTTGTTTTGTTTTTGGTTTATTGCATTTTTTTGAGTTACAACTTACACATATGTATTTGTAATGGATACACATGTTGTATAGATTCATAGGAGTTGATAAATTTATATGATTCTCTCTCTCTCTCTCCTTTTGGAACAATTTTTTGTCCTAATAAACAACTACTCTCAATATTAATTATTAAATTAATTTTTATATTAATTGTTAGGATATATTTCCTCAAATTAAGAGATAAAATTAAAAATAGTTGAATTTATGTAAAACTTTATCATTTTAATTCTATTCAAACTAAAAGTCTATTATAATTTTTTTTAACTTCCTTCCCTTAAAAAAAAAAAAAAAAAAAAAATATTCTAACTGAAATCTGGAATCCCACACAACATCCCATGCTTTTTTTACCTTCAAGTTGAATCTTATGTTTTATTAATTATTTAAAAAATTATTTTATTAATTGTTAGAATAGATTTCCTCAAATCAACGGATAAGATTTAATTATAATTTAATTTAGCTAAAACTTTATCATTTAAGTTTGAGAAATTTAAATCCTACTCCAACTAAAAATCTATTATCAAAATTTCAAAATTTATATATATTCACCAATGGTCTTTCCATAGATTACTTCTTGCACCTCACGTTTTTGTTTGTTTATTTATTTATTTTTCAAGTTGCAACTTATGCATATGTATTTGTATATTATAGTTTTGATTAAACAAATTCATCTTACTTATTGTTATTTGTTACTAATTTTTCATCTATGGATATTATGTTAAAGGAAGTCTACTATAAAGAAACAAAATAAGGGACACCCATTTAAGTTCTTGGTTTCTCTTAGGTAAGTTATTTATTTATTTATTTTAAATTATCAACTTTTGAAATATTTTGTGTGTTTTAGGTTTTGGTTATTCTATGTGTTTAGTTTGTAAGTGTTTTAATTTTTTCCAATTGACTATCACTACAAAAATTTTGGTTCAAAACATGTCTTTTGTGTGTTGTAATGCAATTTGATTCCAACTTATTTTTACTTATTGATTTTTAAGAATTTATTAATGTTTATCTATTTTTATATTTTAAAATTCAGTTTGTGCATTGTGTTAATTTCTTAGTATGTGGAATTCCTTCTATATTTCTTCGAAAGTCTAACTAAATTTAGTTTAGAATTCCTCTTATATCATTTTAGATCATAGATAATATTTGGCTAAATTAGATTTATTGGTCCAAATTCCTATGTAAGTCTATCTTTACTTAACTTCTTTTTCATTTTTTTTTTAAAGTTAGGAAATTTGGTTTGTTTTTCATGTGTAACATTAATATATGTGTTCTTAAAAGCTAAAGCATAATATAATTTGAGACATTAATTACTCAAGTTGTATAAGTTAGGGTGTTAATCATTTGAATAAAATCAACACTAAAACAGATGATTTAAATATAAAAAAAAAAAGAAAAAAAAATTCTTAGGTGTACAAATACAATTGATTTTTTAATCTTAAGTTAATTTGGAACTAATTAATTTAGGTTAACCTTATTTATGCAAATATTAGAAAAGATCTAACTGCTTGAATTCAAATCACTATCTTCATTAATAAATAATGAATAATAAAAAAATAAGTAAAAAAGTTTTTATTGATAATTCTAATTATAGATATTATATACAAGGACAAATATACAAAATTATGCATTTTATATAATAATAATTATTCATTTTATTTTTACCAAAAAAAAAAAAATCATTTTATTAGAAACAAGTTATAAAATTATGTATTAATAAGTTATTTAGTTATTATTTCTTTTAAAAATATATATATATATATATATATATATATATATATATATATATATATAAAGAAAATTCATGATTAAAGTCATCCAAGGCACGAGACTTTCACTAGTAACAACTAATACTTGAGGCAATATCATCATTATCTCAGCATCACTATCTGCTGCAGCTACATCTTTTGGTTCCACGTGTACATGGGGCATAACAGAAACTTATACATTAGAGGCCTAGAGGGTAAGAATGCCTTAGATGCTACCTCTTGAGAGTATAATCATAACTTAATCTCAACCCCCATAGATTCTTAGCAATATCAATTCATATCAGTTGTGGACATCATGAATGAACCACCTTTTTCTTTTGTTTATTTAGTTTTAAAGTTCAAGCTTCGGTTCCCTCATATTAGAATCCTCGAAATGGATCTAGGACTTTCTTCATTTGAAATGAATCAATTTCTTAATTCAGATTAAATATAATAAATCTATTTCATGAATCTATTTTATAAATGAATAATGTGACATTTTGCACACTGTCAAATCCAAAAAACAATTCTTAACTATAAAGTGTCTTCTCTTCATTTCACTGATCCAAAAAATAAAATCTTGCCAGTGAGTCGACTTTCTTTAAATAAAAATTTCAAGTGAAATAGAGAAGAGTTTGTTTTATTTGTGCTGTTGAGCTATTCTCTTGTAGCTACTTTTTGGTTCACTACTTCCCTTGTTACCATTTCCAAGCAGCTAGCACTTAGCAGTAGCACCAAATGTTTTATTGCCCATGACCCAAAACAGACAAATTGTATTGCCTATGACAGAAACCTTGTGAGCCTCTTATGATAAATATGAAGTCACGTTCTTGTTTATTAAGTGTTTGGGCCCCTAACCGTCCAGGCAATTCAAGCAGATAAAAAAGTAATGCTATTGTCCCCATTTGTCATAATTTCAGATAGTGAAAGGTGAAAACTATTGTGACCTTTGATAGATATCCTTTGAAATTAGGATAATGGATTGAGTGGTTGAGAATTTGAGATGGGATAATATCTGACGCGGTTGTGATGCAAAGGTGTTGAGGTTCACGAAAAACATGGGGATCCCATCTTGTTTACGTGGTAGCACAAGAGGTTGAACAAGTACTGGGATGTACTATCTATCAACCTCTTTCTCAATTCTCATATCAATCTCTGAAAGTAATGCTTCATCAACAACACAAAAAAACTCTCTGAAAGTAATGATTTTGCCAATTGAATTTGAGAAAATCCATCAAATGTGGGGCAGAGTTGCATGTGGTGCTTGTTGTTTCCAAATGCCTTTTTGGGACTTGGACTGGTGTGAGATATCCTTTTAATCTTTAGATCACTGATAAGTAGTAATGTCTGACATACTACATGATAGGCATGTGATACTGCATTTCAATGTGCTTATGGTAAGCCAAAGCACTGATAATAAATTGAACATTTTAACCTGTTTCTCATATTCCTTTCTATTTTCACTTTTCTTTATTAAAAAAAAAATCATAGATTTAAGAACTTTTGGACTTTTAGTCCCATTTTTGAAAAAGTGATTTTGTAAATCTTTAAATGAAAAGCTTTTTTTTTTTTTTTTTTTTTTTTCTTTTGAAAAAGCACCACCCTTTCTGCTTCTTTAGAACACTTTGACCTTTTTTTTTTTTTGTAAGGAACTTCCAAAGTGAAGGCCTGTTTGGTCACCAAGTTCAAACAATAATTTTCACATTTCAAACACACTTAGGGTCCGTTTGGATACAGTTGAAAACTGAAAACTGAAATTGAAAACTGAAAAACACTGTAGCGAAATAATTTTTAAATGTGTAAATAGTACCGTGGGACCCATTTGTAATAAAAAAGTTGCTGAAAAGTGAAATTTGTAGCTCCATGAACAATACACGATGTGCACTGGTTGGTCCAAAAAGTTTGAAAAGTCAAAGTTTGCGGCTATTGTTTATTGAACAGTACATGAACAGTAGCCACAATCTGAAAAAACGTGTGAAAAAAAAAAAAAAAAACAAACAAACAAACAAAACGCAGACGTAGACGTATCAGCCCAATCCAAACGCAACCTTAAACACATTTTCACACATTTTTTCACCTATACATATTTCAAAAAACTACAAAAATCCCATCTCAAACTACTCTACCAAAACCCACAGTTTTCTTTTTTAAAACGTGTTAGATTTGATTACACCTTAAAAAAAAAAAAAAAAAAAAAAAAAAAAAAAAAAACTATTAGGTGTCTTGACATGGTGGTTAAGAACAAATATTATGGAGCCTATAGTCTCAAATACTATTGTGTGTTTATGTGTGTCTATATATATCTTACAGATAGAGGAAGATGGGAACGAGGCACCAATGATCAGGCCCAGCCTTGCCCTGCCAAGTCTCTTTTTATTGTCTCAACCAAAAGCTTGATCAAGGTCCAAAACGGGCAGGACATTGTTATGTGCTCAATTCCAAGGCTGCTTCTTCTAAATGACTAAACAAAGCTTCTCTCGTGAAAACTTGTATAATGATTAGTGCAGCTGGAGAGCTGTTGTAGAAGCATTATCTAGGCCGATGTCCAATCTGACTGCAGTCCCCATTCCAGGCTTAACATAGATATCCCTCATGAACATAGAGTGACAGTATCGATATCACTCATGAACATGTGGGGGAAAACTTGTTTTTATGTGAATTCTGCTATATATTTTGACATTCTAGAGTTGAGAAAGAAATTTAAATAAATAAATAAAAATCTCGCCCCCCAGCTGGCAGAAGAAGACTTGGCTGCTAAAATTTTGTTTGGTCCAATTCCATCCGAGATGGTTCTTGGCTCAGACACTTTATATGTCAAACAGTAAGGTAACAACCAATTCAGCTCAGTGACATCAAACTGGATCAAAAAACCCTTCTTTTCCTGTTTAATCTATATTAAAAACTTGTTTATGTTTTCTATGACATAGGTATATATACCCATGCAGCCGCTCAAGGGCCTCATATATATTGTTTAAATCATTTGAAACATGTTATCAACCAACACCACCAATATAGAATGAGGTTACAGTGCACTTTTAGTTGATAGGTTGCTGTAAGGGGGACATACAAACATTAGAAAACTGGTGATATGTAATGCTTCATTAGCAGGAAGAAGCTCTGAAAACTAGAGAATCTGATATGCCGGGTAACGACTGTGTCTCTGCCTCAAACTCAATGATTAGTGTCATGAAAAACGGGATTAGCTTCGAGCAGCTCAGCAAATTTATTAAGGATCTCCTTCACAAGTTTTCCAAGTTCATCCTTCTCTACTTCCACATCTATTTTTCCATCCTTCACATCAGCAAACACTGCATCATAAAGAAGAACCACTGCCTCATTGGCTTCTGATGGTGGCAAGCCCAACCCAGTCCCATTTCTCTCAAGGAAGCCCCTGATTAATTCAACACTTGCTAAACCATCTTTTCCACCATGCTTTTCCTCCCATATCTTGTCAACGATGTTGTTTAATTCCTTCTCATCATCCAAAAGCTGCAAAGTTATCTTAAGTTTATCAGAATTTACTGAATAGAAAAATCTAATTATCAAAATAGAATACCTATTGATAATGCTTTTTACAATTGTGAGAAAATTCCAAATTTGTTGGAAGAAGTCGGGAAACATGCTAGAGCTTCAGGTCAGCAAAATTTGTAAAATTAGTTTGGTCATTGTTCAGATGAAGGGCTAGGATAGTAAAAAACTAGAGCAAAACTCAAAAGGCATGGCCAATCTGGCTGCCAATGTCACATAACTTTCCAATACTTCTTCCCATTACCAATGCCAACAAGTTAATTTTAAAATGACTTAGATATTTATTGTTTTTACTAATATACATTAACTTATACTTTTAAGATCAAACTTATTAATGTTTTATTATTAGAAATTTTAGTATTAAGTTTCCTATAACAAATCAATTGACCAAAGCAAATTAGTTGATTTATTGTTGAAAAACAACTCTTTCAGTCTAAACTAATATCATGACCAGAGGAAAGCTGCATTTGTGCCCAAAAGGGCAAGTAAAGTTACAATTTAGACTCCTCATAATTGCTTATATAAGCCAATGCGACCTAGTAAACACTCAATGTAGGACTTAGCATATGCGCATCACACACTTATCCAACCTTATCCACATAATCGAGGGTCTCACAGCTACTCTACAAGTCTACTCCTTTTAGGATGGGTTTGAAACTAAATACCAAAAGTACCTTTATCTACTCCTTCCTTTCTTCAAATTACTATAAAAATAAAAATAAATAAATAAAAAACACCCCCCTTTCAAGGTTTTGTTGAAGTTTCTTCTATGAAATGCCTCTGTTCCAGCTTAATGCACTCCAAACCAGCCCCTCAGATCCAGGATTCAGAATATTGTCAAATGGTCTAATAGTAAGCTGAAACATATTTTATCCTGTATGATACCACCTTTAGAATTTCCACAAAATTTTAAAATATTGGAAATGCTTATTAGAATCATACAAACTTCCTGCAATTATTCTAGATGATAGCATATCCTCCCTTCTCTCTCTCTCTCTCTCTATATATATATATATATATATGTAAGTTATTTTCCACATTCATATTACAGTCTAAAGTTTTCTAACTAGAAATGAAATCAACATTGTTTGTTATATTCAAAATTATACCCAAGGACTGGTAATACCTCATTTTCCTGAAGAGGAAGTAGATTTCACAAAACAAGTTGTTGAATATATACATTTAGGAAATTTAAAGAGAAAAAAACTTCTTAGCAGAAAGACAAAAATGAAAAACAAAAGGAAAAAATAACTCAGGACAATGAATTGATAATAAACAGAAAAGATATGGGGTTGGACTACCTTTTTTAGCTTAGAGCCATTAATAACCTTGATATTCTGGATGACAACAATGGGCTTTTCAGCCAACACTTCTGCTAGTTCTTGAAGAACAGGCTGGAGCAATTGTGCAAATTGTGCTTGGCCCAATTCTTCTTCTCCCTCAGCCCCATGTTTCCTCAAGATATCATTTAGCAGAGGAAATTCTGTTCAATTTCACCTTGTGGATTATTAATTGAGAACAATGGAATGAGTGGAATTAAAAACCAATAATTAAAATTTAAGAGTAAATACTATCAGCAAGCTTATTGCGAGTCTCTCACTGTGGGCTAGGTACCACTGTTGAACTCTCCTCCTATTGTCATCTGGGTTGGAAGCAATTAATATTGACCTTGATCTTGCCTTCCATAATAATATGTCTGGAAAGTTAAGAATTCCAAGCAACATACATAATTGTATCTCCTTCTAAGGATATCGCATGTCAATATTAAATTGGAGTGCACTTCAAAACACACCATCCATTTAGCATATTTTTTAGCTTTATATTGGACTCCAATTGGCCCAAGAATTCTATTGCTTCCACATAAGATCCCAACCTATGATATCCAGGATAATAATTTTGATTGTGGGCTTGTCTACCTTAGATTGTGATTCAAAATTTTTTACCATTGGTCTAATTCCATTTAACTAAAATGCAAAAATAAAGAGATGAATAAACAATATAGCCCCACATATGGTGATAAGCTACCACATGTCCCAAATTCTTAAGCTTGCGAATTTGATCATCTAACCATTATTTAACACCCCCCCTCATATGTGGACCTAGGCTCAAGACCACTTGCTCTAATACCATGATAAACTACCACTTGTCCCAAAAGATTAAATTGTTAGAAAAGAGTGAATCTAATTTAGCCATTATTCTAATAGATGGTATGGTGTCAATAGAAGAGCTAGCTTTGGTCCAGAAGAAGGGAATTGATTCTTCCCATGAAGAACAAAATTCTCCTGATTCCAGGCAACATACTTGCACAATCACTACAGCAGCAGGGGTGGGGGGTTTGGTTGGTCTACAATCATTTAACTGGGAGGGGAGGGGGAGGAGAAGACTGATAAACTGTTCATGCCAGGCCTAGACACCTTAAAAGGACCAATTTTTAGAGGTGACCTGACAAAGACAACATGCAAAAAAGAAGATTTGCACTAAACGGGAGATATTACATGACAAAAGTTAACTCTGAGGGCAGTTACTATGTAGACCAAGGCCATTGAGATGTCATATAAATAGCAAGAACAAACATAATATCAACCATGTCTAATGCGTATGTGTCAGTTTGAGCATGAATGGGCATGTGTATTTTTCATTGATAATGTTGCAAAAACATTTTCAGATTATATGGAGGGCAGATGGTTGTTCCCCATGTCACCTTTAGGGGATAATGCAATGACTAATATTTGGCTAGAAGTTGTTAGTATCAATTCCAAGTAGTCCATTCCATTAGGTCTATTAAGTTCTTCCACTTTCTCCCTTTTCTGGGATTCAAAATTTCTTTTCCTATCTTGCTTCCTTTTTCTCTTTCTTTCTTTTATAGACAATGATTTCAATCCAAAACTGAAATATCAGAAGAATATTCAGAGGATCCAAAGTCAACCAAAAAATCACAAATCAATTTACCAGAAAAAATTATTAATAGTAGTCATTTGAAAAGCGAACCTGAGAAAGGAGGAACGCCCATTTCAACTCCCATGTGGACAAGTGCATTTCGTATCTCATTCTTGCTGATCTTTCCCTTATCTTCTGCATCCAAGTCTGTGAATAAGTCCTCTGCTATCATTGCAAAGTCATCTTCGTCGTCCAAAAACAATCGGAGAATATTCCCATCCAATATCGATATAACAAGCGGATCATCTGACCAAAGTTTTGCACAAAAGCATGTATCTTTTTCAATCCATAAAAAATGTTAACAAAAATTATGTGCATACATACAAAAACATATACATATATACTTATGAATGTAAATTAATTATTTCCACCAATTAATAAGTATGATTTTAGGATTAAAAAATTCTAGTTGTCTTTTGCCCCACAATTGCTTAGCGATCAAACATAGGCAAAGTAAAAAACAAAATTCATGTCTTTGATTGTTTAATCATCGTAATTGTTGATTTTTCTTTCCGTTTTTCACATTTTATTAGCAGCCAAGCATACCCAAAGGCCAAATCATTATATCATAACATGTAACATCATTGATAATTAAGCTCAATTATAAATTCATACACACATACACACATATGTATATATGAAATGTACAATTTCATATGAACTGTTCCAATCAATAAGATCCAGACATTCACTCACTCTCTCTCTCTCTTCCCACATTTCCTCAGCCAATAAGCACAACCAAAAGTCCAAACTTCTGACAAATTATACCAGAACATTTTAACATCAAAGGCGATTAAGCTCAATTATACATGCAAATACATATAATTGTCTATTAATTGTTCCAAGCACTTGATAAAACACAATTTCAAGATCCAAATATTCAGCCTCTCTTTTTCTTTTCCCATTTTTTTTTCCCCTTATACAAACTTGATATCGTTAATGGATCTCTCAGCCCCTTCAAAAGTACGATTGTTCCTCTCTTTCTAAATAGTCTACATAACACAACATGTAATCTTTTCCCATATCTTCCCAGCAACCAAACAAGGCCAAAAGTAATATATATATATATATATATATATATATATATATATAGATACACACTATTTTTGATTTGTAAGATCAGAGAGAGTTGATTTTTCTTTCCATTTCTCACATTTTCTCAGTCAACAAGGACAACCAAAAGTCCAAACTTCTAACAAAATATACCAGTACACATTAACATCATAGGCATTTGAGCTCAATTATACATACACACACAAACAAACATACATAGAATCATCTATTAATTAGTCCAAGCACTTGAAAAAACAGAATTTCAAGATCCAAAAACATTCAGCTTCTCTTTTTTTCTTGTTCCTCTCTTTCCAAATAGCCTACATTACACAATGTTTAACCTTTTCCCACATCTTCCCAACAACCAAACAAGGCCAAATTAACACACACAAACACACTATTTTCGATTGTGTAAGATCAGAAAAAGTTGATTTTTCTTTCCATTTCTCACATTTTCCCTAACACCAAACATAACCAACTAACAAACTATAAGAAAACGTTTAAGATCATTGCTGATCAAGCTCCATATATATATGTATATAACACCTATATGTGCATATACAAAGTTGTACATATACTACATCGATCTAGGTTATATAAGCAATTGCTGATCAAGCTAAGTATATGTATAAAACACCTATATGTGCATCTACTAAGTCGTACATATACTATATCGATCTAGGCTATATAAGCAATTACGATGAGCTCCCAGTTGATTTCGAAACACGTGACTAGCATTTATTTGTCCAAGTTGAATATATACAACGTTGATCTAAGCTATATAAGCAATTACGATGAGCTCCAATTATAGCCAGTATATTTAAAAATACATGTGACTAGCACTTATATGTCCAAGCCATACATAAACTTCATTGATCTAGGCTATATAAGCAATTACGACAAGCTCCAATTATAACCAGTCTATTTTAAATTTTTAAACACATGTGACTAGCACTTATATGTCCAAGTGGTATATATACTATATCGACTAAACAATTACAACGAGCTCCAATTATAACTAGTCCTTTTTAAAACACATGTGACTGGCACTTATATCATGTGTCCAAGTCATACATATACTATACCGATCTGGCCTATATATGTAATTACGAGGAACTCCAATTATAACCGGTCTATTTTAAAACACATGTGACTAATACTTATTATGTGTCCAAGTCGTGACATTATATTATAATACATTATACAAATATAAATATGAATATAATATGTTTGTTTTTAGAGATGGGTACCTTTAAGTTGGTCAGCGATGGCGGTGAGGTATTGGTTGAGCTTGAGGGAAGCTTGGTCAGATGAGAGATGGGTTTGGCGAAACGAGACGACGTCGTCTTCATCGTTGAGATTGATGCTTTGGAGAGCGGAGGACTTGAGAGTTTGGGGTAATGAGAGACCGAAGAGAGCGGAGGTGGCTCTTGATTCCGCCAGCTCCAACACCTTAGCTCCGGTCATCAAATCGGCGTCGTCTTCCGCTGCTACCACCGTCAAGTCCGCCGCTCTCAGCTGAGTCCCGTCTACGATGGTCAACGCTCCGTCTGACATTTTCGCCAAGAGAGGGGTAGAGAGAAGACTTTTTTTTTTTTTTTTTTGGGTGGGTTTGAACTAAATTGGCTTTGTTGTCTGAAATCTGAAATGCGAAATGTTGTTTGTTTGGGACATTTGTTGATTTTTATTGAAAATTGACATCCTATCATATTATTAAATACAATTCTATACTGAATAATAAAAGTTAAGTTTGAAACCTGATTGCGCTAAATAGTTACTTTTACTGATGAGTAAATTAATTTTATATTATTTATTATGATTAATTTTCTTAAATTTAGGAATAATATTTAACAACAATTTAATTTAGGTAAAACTTTATCAATTTACTAGTTTTTGAGCATGCGTACTCAAAGATTTTTTTTTATATTTTTAGATAAAAGTTAATAATTTGAATTTATTATAATTTAGAAATATATATATTTTTTCAAACAAATAAAAAGGAAAAACTTTAAAGATAAGTAGTAATTGTAATTTTTTTTTGAATGGAAAAAATCTTAAATTTTAGGAATTCTCTTTTTGAATTTAAAATTGAATTTATTATTTGACATTTATGACCATATTTCTAAATGAAGCTACCCTTTAATAATGAGGGTATTTTTGAATCACATAAAAGTACAGTTGAAAGAAGTGAATTCCCTTATATATAGTATAAATTATAAAAAATTCTAAATTTAAATAAAGTAATATATATATATTAGAAATGGGATTCGAGTGGATGAATCGTGAGCGAAAGTTTGACATGTGCCAAAACAAACAGGCACTCAAATAACAACCATTTTTTCTCTTGAAAAAAAAAAATTAAAATAACAACTCTTTCTTTCTCAAAAAAAAAAAAAAAAAAAAAAAAAAAACCCCACCTTTTAACTTCTCCTCCAACTAAAACTCTATTATCAATATTTTAAGAACAACTAATTAATAAATTAATTTTATAATTTTAAAATTCAATAAATTTAAATTCTATTCAAACTAAAAGTCTATTATATAAAATAAAAAAATTAAACTTAAATCCCAAATAACAACCCACGTATTCTTTCTTAAAAAAAAAAAAAAAAAAAAATTCTTGACTTCTACTCCAACTAAAAATCTCTTATCAAAATTTTATGAACAACTAATTAGTAAATTAATTTTATATTATTTGTTATGATATATTTCCTCAAATTAAGGGATAACATTCAACAATTGTGTAATTCAAATAAAACTAAAATTCTATCATTAAAATTTTCTAAACTTAAATCCCATACATCTCACTTTTTTATTTTTGTTTTTTTCCTCAAGTTGCATCTTAATAAATTAATATTTTATTAGAATATTAAGCTACAAGACTTTTGACTAAAGAATAAGATGTAACAATAATTTAATTTAAATAAAACTTTACCATTTAAGTTTTAGAAATTTAAATTCTACTCCAACTAATATATATATATATATATATATATATATATATATATTAAGCCATGACTTTTTGATATAATTTCTTTTAACCAATAAAGTCATCTTTATAATTAAATTCCACATGATACACCCCACATTGTTGTATTTTGTTTTTCCCAATATGCAACTTACGCTTATATTTTTAATAAATCCATCTTACTTATTGTTCTTTGCTTTTAAATTTGCGTGAAGGATATTATGTCAAAAGTAGCTTAATATTCTCTCAAAAAAAAAAGTAGCTTAATATAAAGAAGTAAAACAATAGACACCCATTTAAGTTATTGGTTCTCTTACATAAAATTTTAATTTTTTTACTTAAATTAATTAGTAAATTAATTTTATATTATTTTTTAGAATATATTTCCTCAAATTAAGGAATGATATTTAACAAATTTTTAATTTAGGTAAAATTTTATCATTTAAATGTCAATAAATTAAATTCTATTCAAACTAAAAGTTTATTATCTATACTACTATTTAAGGGGTTTTCCTTACTTGAGATTCTTATTATTTTGGTTAAAAAATGCCTTTATATTCTTATGTTTAAGAAGAGACAAAACTAAAAGACAATCTGGTAAAAATTTAACTCTAACTCTCACTAAAACATTACCTAAAAAATAGGGTTACTCTCCTGTTGATTTTTAAATTCTTTTATCCCCTTATATATTAGATTCTCAAAATAAAAATTATATATAAAAAATAAAACAAAGGTTTTTTTTTTTTTTGGCTTAGGACCACTAAGCCCTATATTTTTACTTTTTTTTCTTCTTCTCATTTTTCCCCTTTATCAAGACTCTCTCTCTCTCTCTCTCTCTCTTATTTATATATATATATATATATATATATTGATAATAGTGGTTTAAATAATTAAATGAATCTATTGTTGTACTTAAATGTTTGTTTATGATAAATATTTATATTTTCAAATAATAATGAGTATTTATCTATTCATTTTATCAAAGTAAATCAGTAACACAAATTCACTTTAATTGTTTGGTTTTATTTAAATTAAACAGTTGTTGAATGTTATCTCTTAATTTGAGAAAATACATCATAACAAATTAAAAAAAAAAAAAAACTTGTGTTTATTGAATTACTTCGATAAAATAAATAGATAAGTACTCATTATTATTTGAAAATATAAATATTTATCATAAACAAACATTTAAGTACAAGTGTACAACAATAAATTAATTTAATTATTTAAACCACTATTATCTATATATATATATATATGAGAGAGAGAGAGAGAGAGAGAGAGAGAGAGAGATAAACAAAACTGAAAACTAATAATTAAAATTCTAAAACATTAATGAAAAGAGATTGCACAATTATCAATACTAAATATAAAAGGATAAATTACAAATTACATTCCTAAAGTTTGAAGGTATTTGGATTTTACACCTTGAAGTTTCAAAATTTTGGGGTGTAAAATTCAAATACTCCCAAACTTTAGGCGGTAAAATCCAAATTTTGAAATGCTAGAGTATAAAATCTAATACCTCCAAATTTCAAGGGGTAAAATTCAAATTCTGAAATTTTAGAGTGTAAAATTTAAATACTCTCAAAATTTAGGAGTGTAATTTGCAATTTATCAAATATAAAATAATATTATATTCTAACATAAATGAAGATAGTTGTAAATCATAAATGAAGATAGCTCTAATATACTCTCTCCCTCTCACATAGGGGAGGGTCCCACCCACCATGGAAGCCACCCCCATGTCATGTGAGAGGGAGGGAGTATACTTTCGGATTACTTAATAAATTTCCTAAACACAGAGAGATAATGAGATATCATTGCACACAGCGCACGAATGACTGAAGTGGAGTTCGTCTATGGCTTAGGTAGTTAGGTGTGGGTTTACTGGCAAGTTATGGAGGCAAAGTGTGCAACATTGTGTGTAGACTAACATAAGGATTATTTTTATCTAAACGGATTTGGTTTTTTTTTTTTTTTTTTTTTTTGGGGATACTATTTTGATTCCTAAACTTTAAAATACTCTTGCTTTTTGGTTCCCAAACAATTGAAAAGTTCAATTTTTGTCCCTAAACTATTGAAAATATTTTACTTTCCATCCTCAAATTTTACTAAAGTTTATTTTTTGTCCCCTAAATTATTGAAAAGTTCTTTTTTCAACCCTATTTTTTGTCTCTAAACTAATAAAAAAACTCATTACAAAATATAAGGATGAAAAGAAGAACTTTTTAAAATTTAGGGATGAAAAAAAAAAAAAACTTTTAGTAAAGTTTAGAGATAAAAATATTATTTTACTTTTTTTTTTTTATAGTGAAACAGCATATAGACTCTTATTTTTTTTTTTTAATATTTTATTTTATAATATTGCTGATTTGGGATTTACTGAAGATGTTATTGTTGTTTGTATCTGTTTGGATGGGCTATGGGCTAATCAATGGGCTGGATTTTATTATTTTTGAGTTCCATGTATCATTTTTTGTATTACTTTTTTGGATTTTTTCTAACCCCATGTCTAAAATTTGAGAGAAACCCAAAACAAGTATATATATATTTTTTTAATTTAAGATAATTATTAAGTTTAGTACCACCACAAATGGGAATTTCATAAAGCTAGGGGGCCATGGGCACTCTAGCTACACCACTGCTAGCAATTATCATGCATGCAAACCTGTCTATTTTCACAAAATGAGATTTTTCAGTATTCTATGGCAATCTGCACAACGTATACATGATCCATATTCGTAACTCTCAGTCTCACCCTATCATATAATAAGGATAAAAGGTTAAATCAAAACATCAAATACCCTTATGACTTATAAGCAATTGAAGAAACCAAACTAGCTAAAACATTGCCATGATATTAATTTTTACATATAAGAAATGAAAAATGATACTAATATCATTAAAAAGAAACGAACTCTTACAAATTAATTCATGACTATGAGACTATGAGAGGGCATAACATGAATTTTCCCTTTATTCCAAAAGGAACCACTTGTCTAAGGATGGCTATTGTTCTGGGATTTATTCCATGGATAACAAAGATCATATTTGCCACTATCAATATCGTAGAGACAAGGACCCCCCTCTTTTACAGTCCACCAACAAGTGTGTCGGCAATGAATATAATCTCTAAAGTAGATGTAAATATCAAAATAGTGTAATGCGCCCTTCCAATCCATTCTGCAAAAGAATTGTGTAGTGGTCCAGATGTTAGGTTTGAAACTAAATTCAAATGAGCCACCTTTAGGGAGTGAAATGACTCCAATATCGTCATTTTTGGATTGACAATGGGTGGTCAAGACCAAACCATTTTCCAAATTGTTAGACTTTCATATGTACTCTTGGTGGGACTAAAAGAGCGTCGCACGTAGTTTTGAGCAAGAGAAGCAGCAAGTATGCTAATCTAATGAATGGACTCATGATGTTTGATTGAGATTTGTTGTTGGAGGGAGACAACTGAGTGTTACTTGGGTATTATTTTTGTTGATTTTCCTATTATATATTACTTTTACTTCAACATTTAACAAATTTAGAATTAATAAAAAAATGTAGAAAATTGATATTCCTTGGGATATGTTGTTATTGCGCATTTAATAGTAGCTTTATTTTTTCTCTCCCTTTGTTAATTACAATTCCCAAGAGTGAGTGAGACAATGGCATATATATTATGGCTCAACAAGAGTGAGTGAGTCTTCTTAAGACATTGGTTAATAATTCATTTTAAGAAAGTTTTGATATTACTTTTATGGAAAATGAAAAAAACTATTAAAACATAAATTGCTTTTTTTTTTTTTTTTTTTTTTCTTTTCCTATAAAAACTTTTTTTTAATGAATTATTAACCAATACTCTAAGAGCATTCGTTAGCATTTTTCATTATATAACGCAAAATGTATCTCTCTTCTTAATTGCCTATTGCATCCACATAGCTTTTTTATTTTTTATTTAAGATTTATTTTTTATTTTATAATGTTGTGCATATCTTAGCTAATTTTAAATTAGTTAACTTCAATTCAATGTTAGTTTGAGTTAGTTCATCTGGTAAATTCTTTTGTTCTCAAATAAGAGATTTCGAGTTTGTATGTGTGTGTGTACATATGCGTGTGTGTGTGTGTGTTTATGTATGTGTTTGGCAATTGTCTTAACCAATATATCAGTGTCATAACTCGATCCTCCCTAAACAAAACTTCCTAACTCCGCTCCTATGTGTATATATTGAAGACATTTGATTTTAGGATAACTTTGAAATAATTTTTTAATAAGCTTTTGTGTACTCACTATTTTATACACACATATGCTAATTTATATTTATTTTTAATTGGACTTAAATTTTATTATATATTTAATCATTACTAAATGACATAATAGGTAGTTCAATAAATGAAGACAATCATATTAAATATTTATCATAATTACATATTTAATTGTTTCATATAAAAACAAAATCATAATAAATATCTATTAATAAATACCATAATGATCAAATTTCATATTTAATATTTCATAATAAATATTAAATTATGGGTAAAATGATGTAGTTTTGAGGATTTAACGACAACAATGGATGCCTACATAACGGAAGACTGGATTGGAGATTTTTGAAACTTAGAGGACTAAAATGAGAGAACGCAAACTTATTAGAGGACTGTAATGAAAATAGTGAAACTTAGAGAATTGAAATGAGAGAACACAAACTTAGAGAATTGTAATGAAAAATAATGAAACTTAGAAGATGAGTTTTGGATTTTAGCCATTTTTTTAATTTTTTTATTTATTTATACAGGTAACTAAAAGGATAGAAAAATAAAACAAGATAAGAAAATGATGATGTGATCTACGCTGAATAAAAAAAATATTATACTTTTGATTGATTTACAACAGTGAATATTTTCATGTAAAAGAATTAGGACTTTAAAAGAAAGCATTGTAGATCATTTGAAAACGTATTCAAGGAAATCTAGATTTAATTGAAAAGTTCTTATCCTTGTTGACACATGAAACAACCTTAGGTCAAGACTATTTTACCCAAGTGTTGAAGTTATCTAGAAATGATTTCATATTCTGGTTGGTTACACTTTTCTCCCCCCTTAACTATTTTACCATTCACAATTTTTTCCGTAAAATGTAAAATGGACCAACGCCCTTCCTCAACCATTGGCAATAAGAAAATAACACCCTGCCCTCAGCATTGTTGTAAAAACACTTTTTTTTTTTTTTTTTTGATTTCCTTTATGTTCCGTATTGAAATGACTAAAACATTATCCTCTAGTTAAGGGGGAGAATTGCAAATGACCTAATAGTTAAGGGGCAATTGCAAATGACACAACATTTTTTTTTTTTTTTTTTTATCATGCTATTTAAAGAACCCATAGGATGCATTTTGTTTATATTTACTTTAAGTTTTAGACTTGAGAGAAAACATTGTATTTAACCAAATTAAAGCCAGGTTGATTATTAGATCTATTATGCAAGTTTTAGGTTAAATAAACAATCATACACATGAAACCATCGGTTCAATGACTGTGTTAGTGGTCACCAATAGTGACTTTGAAAGAGCAGTAAGCACAAACCTTAATATCTCAAATTGAGCAACTACAAAGTCTCTAAAAACGTGCTTTAGAGTTACCTTAAATACTCAATGAAGTAGGTCTAAAACCCTAGACATCTGATGGGCTGATGGTTGAAGAGCTGATTCTGGTATGCGACTTTCAATCAGTTGAAGACTTGAAGTTAAGTTTCGACTGGTCAAAATTGTTAAATATGCATATCCTTGAATCACCTTCTTTCCTATTCTTACACACTGAATACTAGCTTCTTAAGTATTGTCTAATCAATTCTATAGACTCTATGAGTTATATCTAGACAAGTTTGTGTTCAAGTGTTTGCTAACTAAACTATACTAAGTATAGAACCTAACATTTAAAACAACAAAAAATATTCTTCCAAATTTCTCATCATGAACACTATTTTCAATGGATTCTGAGACAGAAAATAATAATCTTTTTGTTGGCTTATACTACTGTTACTCTAATGCGACATTTTCACACCTAATTAAAAATCAAACTATTCTACACCATTATACTTTTGTAATTAACTAAACAAATTTCTTGAGAATCCATTTTTATGAACCATTATACTACTGTGACTTGGTTGGGCATTTTCACAAACATTTGTCATGCTGATTATAAACTAACTGTGACAAATCTAAATCTTAAAGACCCATATTCCAAAATCTTGGAATCAAACTACCATAACAAGTGGGTTAAGCCATTGAGACACAATTTGAAACAAAAGCCCAAAATTCAAAAAAAGAAGAAGAAGAAGAAAGTATAATCATGAACAATGTAACAGTAGTATATGCTATCAAAAAAATGTTACTGTCTGTCTCGGGCTCCATAGAAAACACTCATGGATGAGAATTTTGGAAAAAGGGTTTTTAGTTGTGATAAATACAATCAAAAATTCAAAATGCATCTTGTGAGTTCTTAGAATGACATGATTTGGAAATGTTGCGCCATTTACAATCACCCGAACTAGAGGGAGGGTATTTTTGGTATGGAATACAAAGAAATCAAAAGATTTTTTTGGATTTTAACAGCAAAGACTGCATGAAGCTATTTGCTTATTTCTAATGGTTGAGGGGGACACTGATCGATTTTATAGTGTAGGAGGACATTATGAATGGTGCAAAATTTAAGGGGGGGAAATGTAATTAATCTTATTTTTGTGGCATAGTGTTTGGAAAAAAAAGAATAGGATAAAAGGGATAGCAATTATCATGCATGCCAACTTGTCTATTTTCACATAATGAGATATTAAGGTTAAGTTTGGTAATAGTTTTTGTTTTCTATTTTTAAAAACTTGTTTTTAGGAATATAGAGAAAAAAACAATTTTCTTGTATTTTTGAAATAAAAAACATGTTTGGTTAGTTGAAATTAAAAAAAATAGTTTTTTGAAGAAAAAAATAAAAAATACTAAAATTTTTTGTTACTTGGATTTGAACTTTAATGCTAACTCATTAAATGAGACAGATTCATTAAATTATATGTGTATTTTCATTTACTTTTAAAAATTAGAAAGTGAAAACAACTTTTTGCATGTTTTCAGTTTCTTTTACAAATTGAGTTTTGAGAATAGTTTTTGTTTTTTGTCCATTTTAGGTTGCTAAACAAGTTTTTTAGTTTCAAAAATAGAAAATTGTTTTTGAAAACAGAAAATAAGGGCAAAAAATAGTTACCAAACATACTCTAAGTACTCGAATGGTAATTTGCACAGCATATATATGATCCATACTGATAACTCTTAGTCTCACCTTGTTAATTATGTAATAAGGATAATTTTTTTGTTTTTTTTTTTGTTTTTTGTTTTTGAGAGAGTTTTAACTTATAACGTCCGCTTCTGATAATAACCCTTTATTATCAGACTAAGACACCAATTAGTTTTTAATGTAGGCAGGGATTGAATCCCTAATATTTTATTTAACAATCAAAATTTTTACCAGTTGAGCTAATTGAAACCTACTATAAAAGATTATTAAATCAAAGCAAATTCCCCTTATAACTCAAGCAAATGAAGAAACCAAAATAGTAAACACATTGCCATGATACTTTTACATATATAAGAAATGAAAAATGATACCAATAACATTAAAAAAAAAAAAAAATACTCTTACAAATTTATTCAAGTTCATAATGTGAAATTTCTCTTTACTCCAACAATATGCATTTGACTAGGGATAGTGATTGTTCTAGGAATTAATTCCACGGAGAACAAATATCATAGTTGCCACTATCAAGATTATAGAGACAAGGTCCCCCCTCTTTCACACTCCACCAGCAAATGCTTTTGCATCGGTCCAGGTCTCTTCTATAGATGTAAATATCAAATTGGTGCGATGCGCCATTCCAATCCATACTACGGTAGAATTGTGTAGTGGCGTAAAAGTTAGGTTTGAAATTAAATTCAAATGTGCCACCTTTAGGGAGTGCATGGACTCCAAGATCGTCATCCTTGGACTTACAATGAATGGTCAAGTCCAAACCATTTTCTAAATCATTAGAGACTTTCATATATACTCTAGGTAGGAAAAAATCTGCTTCGCACGCAGTTATCAGCAAGAGTAGTGCAAGGATGCTAATCTAATGAATGGACTCATGATGTTTGATTGAGATTTGCTGTTGGTGGGAGATAACTAAGGTTTGACATGGATCTTATGTTTGTGATTCTCCTATTATATACTACTTTCACTTCGACATTTAACAACTTTAGAATTAAACAAAAATGTAAAAAAAATGGAGATTCCTAGAGATATACTTTTTTTGTTCCTTTGATTTGTGTGAAGCCTAATTTGAAGATAGGTACCTTATTTGTCTTTGTTAATTAAGAAAAATAAAAATAAAAATAAAAATTGGTAAAAATGACTCTCAATGATGAAGATAGTTATTGTGTCTCAATTATTGTTGCATGTAAAAATTTCCATAAATATTCTTAATAATCCATATAATTAGTCTCAAATTACCACAAATCTATAAAGTACGGTTAAAATGGCCAATTATATTGTGCCATGTGCTACTTAAGGTTTTGAAACCTGGACCGTTCAATGAACTGTAAAAAGGAGAGGTTAAAGGTTTTTGAGATTAGACCGAGATCGAACCGTGTGACGTTATAATTAATTTAATAATTAAATAAAAAAATTATATTAAATTAATATAAATATAAGAAATAACTAAAATAATTAAATTAAATATAAAAATCTATCTTTCAAATGTATTTTTTTTTATATCATAACTTTCACAAGACAAATAAGAAATATCAAATACTAAGCAAAGGTAGATATAGTATTTATTTATATGTTGATTAGTTAAATTTGTGATAGCAATAATAATATACAAATTATAAGGACACTTATATTATATTAAGTAAAATAAAAATTTTAAATTATTTAATAGTTTTAAATTAAAATATTTATATACTCAATTATATCTATTGCTTTTAAAAGATAGTAATTTTAGAATCACACAATTTTATATATATATTTTTGCACAATTGTGAATTTGAATGCCTATCATTTATATAGACTCATTATTTTTTCTTTATTAGTTACTCTGTATCGTATCACAATTACAATAAAAAAGTTATGAAATAAATTGTGGTATTAGATTTTTTTTCTTTAAAAAAAATTGTAAATATTAATTGAAACTTGAAAGTTTTTTTTTTTTTTTTTTTTTTTTTTTGGGCTCAACGATAGAAAACTTTTATCAAAATGCCATATATAGTCATACAACTGATACAAGTAAAGCTAGTGCATAGGGAGGCCAATCAATATGCTGATGCGTTTGCCAAACTTGGTGCTAGTAGCTTAGACTCTTTTATTATTTTTTTGTACCCATTGCCTGTGGTGGAAAGTATTCTAGCGGCTGATAAAGCTTGCATACGTTGTAATAGACTTATAAATTCCTAAATTTAATAATATTCCTTTGTTGACAAAAAAAAAAAAAAAAAAAAAAAAAAAGCAGCTAGTGCATACACTAGCATAGGGGGGACATCCACTGCATGCAATGTTGTCCCAAAGGCAAAAACCACAGATAGCCATATAAGACCAAAAGAGGACAGCCCCATTTGAAAGTTAAGATATTTGTCACATCACGTTGGGCAAGGTGAAAGAAAAGGAATGGCTGAAACTTGTCTACCTTTCCAATGTAATCACGTGGATGGGCTTTGGAAACACAAATAAAAAAAAATACAAAAACTAAAAAAGGGAGTGGAGAGTCTAGAGACGGACAAATGAAAAGAGAAAGGGGAAGAAGAAGAAGGAGAAACGGCAGGCAGCAGCAGAAGATTCGGCGTGACCAGAAACAGCAGCAGAAGATGAAGGTGTGACCGGCGACTTGTACTTGGTGCAGCCTCTGCTTAGCCGTCTTCTTCTTTCCTGTTTATTATTATTTTTTTCCTACCAACCTTTGGTGTCAGATTTTAAAAAAGTCCAACTGTTAGCTGGAAAAAAGACCGTGAGAACCGTTCACGGTTCTAAGAATCGTGCGGTTTGACCGCGGTTCACACGTTTTCATGTTTTTTCTTCATAAAGAGCTTCTTAAGATTAAAAGAACTGAAATGAGAACTGAGAAGAGGATCGCGGTTAATCCGGTCGGACCGTATGGTCCGATCTGGGTTTCAAAACCTTGGTGCTACTTAATGGGTCCTACTATTTAGAGTAAAGAAAATTTTAAAGTGTCACTAAATGAAAATTATAAAGAATATTTTTAAAAACCAATCGTAGAATGACATGTGTTGATATTTAATTTTTTTTTTTTTTTGAGAAGCGTTGATATTTAAATTTAAATTGACATAAGTAGTCTAATTAAATATAATCATAGGTTGCTCAAAATTCAGACACATTGACAAATCAAATAATGACATTAGCCCTTTAAAGAACAAGACTTAAAGTCTCTCATTTTGTACTCTATCAAAACCAACCATGTGTTATCAAACAAACATACAGAAAATGGAGATTCCTTGGAATATGCTGTTTCTATTCCTTTGATTTGTGGAAAACCTAATTTGAAGATAGGTACCTTAATTGTTTTTTTCAATTCTAAGTAAGAAAAGAAAACTTTAAATGGCTCAAAGTGATGAAGATAGTTATTGTCTTGCAAATATTTATGTCAAATTTTCCATAAGCAGTTTAGTAATCCAAGTTAATAATTACACACACATGGTTATAAATTCACACACAACTTTTTTATGAAAAGCTAGGATTGTGTGGTTTTTCGTAAGGAAAAATATTGCTTTGACACTTTCTACTAGGACTTATGAGTGTTTATTATTTTGCTTTGATTTACACTTACATTGTGAAAAATATTGTTTTACACTCGTTTTGTACATTGTCTCTACATATCACCTTATTTCATGTTTTAAATGTGGATATCATCAATGCGGATATCATCGCACTTTGTGATGTGCGCATTTATTTATTTATTAATATTAACATTTAAAATATAAATTAGGGTGATAGCATATATAAAATGAATGTAAGCTAATCAAGGCCTTTTATGTAAATCTACTTGCAAAGATGATACCATTAAGAAAATAACCACCGCGCACCATTGGCACGATGATCATTTCATGAGTATAAGTATTTGTGGGTTGTGGGGATAAGAGCCAGAGTTTAAGTCTCTAGGAGGGAGTTTCACACACATTTACATTTATATTAAGCTAGAGTAGAAGTTGTATCTTGTATATATATAAAAAAAAAAATTAGAAAATAGTATAAGCTGTAGATCTAGCTAGTAGGCTATAGAAAATAGTGTAAGCTGTAGATCTAGTAAGGCTGGCAACCTGTTAACTTCATAAACGCATAGTTGGGTTTGTTTTTTAAAAAATAAATCCACATTGAGACTTGAAAACTATACTATAAATCACAAGGTCTGATTATTAACACATTAAACTTATTTTTGTTTATCATACAAGTAATTAAAAGGATAGAAAAATACAACAAAATAAAATGATAATCTACATTGAATGAAAAACATTATATTTTTTATTGATTAACAACAGTGAAAACTTTCATGTATAAAGAAAGCCTAGTTGATCATTTGCAAACATAGTCAAGGACAAATTGGATTTATATGTAATTTTGTAGTTCGTCTCTAAACATGAAACCACCTTACGTCAAGACTTTTAACCCTAATTCGAAGTTATCTAGAAATTAATGATCTCATATTCTTAAGCAACATTGCTTTTTCTTTCCCTTCCTTTTCCTCCTCACTTTTTCATTTTTATTTTTATTTTTTTAGTTTTTATTAGAATCTGAAATTGACAACACGATGATTTTTATTTTAGGACAAGTAATTAACACGTATGCCAACCTGTCTATTTTCATGCAATGAGATATTTTTTTTAAAATAATTCATGCAATGAGATTTTCAGTACTCTAATGGCAATTTGCAAAACTTATATATGAACGATAGTTCAAACTTTGATCCTATATTGTAAAGTTGTGATTTACAACTATGTTATTATGTTGGCTTTAATTTTGTGTCAAATTTGATTGTATTTTTGTTCAATCATTTTCTTGTATTTATTGTGGGATTTAATGTAAGGATTGTGTGTGAGAGTTTGATGAAGATCTGTGAAAAAAAAAGATTTCGCGATTGGCTCGCGAGTGACAACCCGCAAAAGGCCACGTGAGAAGCATATGTTAGAATCTGAATAGTCTCATGCCAGGTTGGATTTCGTGAGTCATTTCACGACTCAGGCCAGTCACGAGTGACCCGCGAAACTCATTGCCTAGAGCTATTTAAAGTGTGTTTATCTCATTCCTTTGCCAACACTATATAAGCCCACATTACCTACGAAATTGTAAGGAGTTTTTCTAAGGAACTTTTGAGAGAGAAAACCCTAACTATATATTTAAGAGTTAGAGATTGTAAACCCACAATCATTTACACACCATTTCTCTAAAGTTTTCCTCTACTCCTACCTCTTCATCTACACATCCATGAAAGGTTCTTAGCCTAAATACTTACCTTACCCAATTTGAGTGTTGAGAGAAGTTTTGGTGCGTATAGGAAGTATTAGAAGAAGCCATTGATTGGTGGAAGCAATTTGGAGCTAATTGCAAGATCTCGATAACTAATGAAGACATGGCTCTATGAAGCCCGTTGGTAACTGGAATATGGAGAGTTCAAGTACAACATTGGGTAGATTAGGCTTGTAAGGTCTTTTAGATATTCGTGTACTCCAACTTTATTCACTTGTGGATCGATTTCAGTTTGGAGGGCCACAGAGAGGTTTTTTCCTAAGTACTACGGTTTCCTTTTTGATAACTCGTCTCGGTGTTATCTCATGTTTGTAGTTCTCTTTACTACTCTTTAAGCTTTACATTTATTGTTTATTGCACATGCTTATGCCTTAGACTACTCTAAGGCTTAGAGTAGTGTTTCGGTTTTATTACGATTCATTTACTCTTGTTCCACACTTAGTTAAGTTAGAGTAAAAGTAATTAAGCCGTAATTTAAAATTGAGGGTCTAAACTAGTTATAGAACTTATAGTGTTTTATACTATTTGAGCTTTCATATATTATCATGAAAGGTTGTAAAATCAAAACATCAATTCCCCTATAACTTATAAGGAAATGAAGAAACCAAACAAGTTAAAGCATTTAAAATATATCTTTGCATATAATAAATAAAAAATTATACTAATAATATTCAAGAAACAAACTCTTAACATGTTTTTATAAGACTAGAGAGGGATAAAGTTTCTCTCCAAACTAGTTTAGAGGAAAATCCTTCAAACTCCCTTTATATCTTTTTATTGGATGTGAATTTTGACAAATCCACAATTCGATTAAATTTTCTTATTGTATTTTTCATGCGTGCAAAATTTCAAGCATCAATCAAATGTTCAAATGTCAAGATTTTGTAGTCTTAAAATTATGCATAAAAATATGTTTATAGAATGAATAGTAATTAACTTCCAATTTAAATGAAATTTGATATGCATGTTAAGAACATAAAGAAAATACAATCCAGCGGTTAAATTTTCAAATATATATATCCATGTTAATTTTTTCGTAATAGTTTAAAAGATATCTCTTTGAACTAATTTGGAGAGAAACTTTATTCAAAAAGATTATAAAAGACTCGACTATATATTATGTTAAAGCTTATTTTAATGGTAAAAGAGAATTTGTACTTTTCTACTTATTATTATAATTAGAAACAACCTTAACTCATGACTATTTCACTGTAATCTTCAGGGATTGGAAGATTTTTAGAAATGATTCCATATCCTTAAAGAATTCTTGCTTTTCTTTTCTTTTCTTCACTCTTTCATTTGTTTAGTTGTCTAGTGTTTGGACTCTTCAATTAGATGCGGACGATTGACATGCATGCATGTATGCCTCTTGTCAAATTGAAAAATTTGCAAAAATCATATATATGAACCATTACTGGAAACTCTCACGCTATTATTGAATGCGGATGGATGGTTGTCAAATAAAAAAATCATATCAAATTCAAAAACCAAACTCGTTAAAACTTGGGCAAAACTTGGTTGTGTTTTAGGCAGTGGTGGACGGAGAGAGGGCTATAGGTCAGATCCCTGGGGTTTTAACTTTCTGGAAGTAAACTCTTAGGCATTCAAGATCAAGGAGTACATATTGTGAATTTGCACTGTATTTCAATGAAGGAAAAAAGATCATAAAGATATACTTGACGAGGGATGTAGATTATTTTTAACATTACTTCCAGGAATACAGTGGCGGAGCTAGAAATTTATTTTGGGGGGCCAATATAATTATTATTATTATTATTATTTTTTTGTCTGTGTATGAAATGTAAAATAGTAATACCTAAAGGCAAAATCACAATTTTTTTTTTTTTTAATAAGTAATTAAAGCCCAAAACATCTAACCAATTATATCATTATGTGTAACATCATTGGTAATTAAGCTCAATTATAAATTCATACACACATACACATATGTGTATATGAAATGTACAATTTCATATAAACTGGTCAAACCAATCAATAAGATCCAAGCATTCACTCTCTCTCTTTTCCCACATTTCCTCAGCCAATAAGCACAACCAAAAGTCCAAACTTCTAACAAATTATACCATAACATTTTATCTAGGTTATTAAGCTCAATTATACATGCAAATATACATATAACTGTCTATTAAATGTTCCAAGCACTTGATAAAACTCAATTTCAAGATCCAAATATTCAGCCTCTCTTTTTCTTTTCCCACTTTTTTCCCCTTATACAAACTTGATATCATTAATGGATCTCTCAACCCCTTCAAAAGTAAAATTGTTCCTCTCTTTCTAAATAGTCTATATAACGCAATGTGTAATCTTTTCCCACATCTTCCCAGCAACCAAACAAGGCCAAAAGTAATATATACAGATACACACCGTTTTTGATTGTGTAAGATCAGAAAGAGTTTATTTTTCTTTCCATTTCTCACATTTTCTCAGTCAACAAGGACAACCAAAAGTCCAAACTTCTAACAAAATATACCATTACATGTTAACATCATAGGCAATTGAGCTCAATTATACATACACACACAAACATACATAGAATTGTCTATTAAGTAGTCCAAGCACTTGATAAAACAGAATTTCAAGATCCAAAAACATTCAGCTTCTCTCTTTTTCTTTTTCCTCTCTTTCCAAATAGTCTACATTACACAATGTTTAACCTTTTCCCACATCTTCCCAACAACCAAACAAGGCCAAATTGACACACACAAACACACTATTTTCGATTGTGTACTATCAAAAATAGTTGATTTTTCTTTCCATTTCTCACATTTTTCCAAACACCAAACATAACCAACTAACAAACTATAAGAAAACGTTTAAGATCATTGCTGATCAAGCTCCATATATATAACACCTATATGTGCATATACTAAGTTGTACATATACTACATCGATCTAGCTTATATAAGCAATTGCTGATCAAGCTAAGTATATGTATAAAACACCTATATGCGCATCTACTAAGTCGTACATATACTGTATCGATCTAGGCTATATAAGCAATTACGACGAGCTCCCAATTGATTTCAAAATACGTGACTAGCATATATATGTCCAAGTCGTATATATACAATGTTGATATGGGCTATATAAGCAATTACGATGAGCTCCAATTATAGCCAGTATATTTAAAAACAAATGTGACTAGCACTTATATGTCCAAGCCGTACATATACTTCATCGATCTAGGCTATATAAGCAATTACGACGAGCTCCAATTATAACCGGTCGATTTTAAATTTTAAAACACATGTGACTAGCACTTATATGTCCAAGCGGTATATATACTATATCGACTAAGCAATTACGACGAGCTCCAATTATAACTAGTCCTTTTTAAAACACATGTGACTAGCACTTATATCATGTGTCCAAGTCATACATATACTATATCGATTTGGCCTATATAAGTAATTACGAGGAGCTCCAATTATAACCAGTCTATTTTAAAACACATGTGACTAGTACTTATTATGTGTCCAAGTCGTGACATTATATTATAATACATTATACAAATATAAATATGAATATAATATGTTTGTTTTTAGAGGTGGGTACCTTTAAGTTGGTCAGCGATGGTGGTAAGGTAGTGGTTGAGCTTGAGGGAAGCTTGGTCAGATGAGAGATGGGTTTGGCGAAACGAGACGACGTCGTCTTCATCGTTGAGATTAATGCTTTGGAGAGCGGAGGACTTGAGAGTTTGGGGTAATGAGAGACCGAAGAGAGCGGAGGAGGCTCTTGATTCCGCCAGCTCCAACACCTTAGCTCCGGTCATCAAATCGGCGTCGTCTTCCCCTACTACCACTGTCAAGTCCGCCGCTCTCAGCTGAGTCCCGCTTACGATGGTCAACGCTCCGTCTGACATTTTCGCCAAGAGATCTAGGGGGAGAGAGAGAAGACTTTTTTTTTTTTTTTTTTGGGTGGGTTTGAACTAAATTGGCTTTGTTGTCTGAAATCTAAAATGCGAAATGTTGTTTGTTTGGGACATTTTGTTCATTTGTTGATTTTTATTGAAAATTGACATCCTATCGTATTATTAAATACATTTCTATACTGAATAATGAAAGTTGAGTTTAAAACCTGATTGCGCTAAATAGTTACTTTTACTGATGAGTAAATTAATTTTATATTATTTGTTACGATTAATTTTCTTAAATTTAGGGATAATATTTAGCAACTATTTAATTTAGGTAAAATTTTATCAACTTACTAGCTTTTGAGCATGCGTACTTAGAGATTCTTTTATATTTTTGTACAAAAGTTAATAATTTGCATTTATTATAATTTTAAAAAATATATATTTATTTTTCAAACAAATAAAAATGATAAATTTTAGAGATAAGCAGTAACTGTAATTTCTTTTTTGAAGGGAAAAAATCCTAAATTTTAGGAATTCTCTTTTTGAATTTAAAATGAAATTTGTTATTTGACATTTATGACCATATTTCTAAATGAAGTTACCCTTTAATAATGAGGGTATTTTTGAACCACATAAAAGTACAGTTGAAAGAAGTGAATTCTCTTATATATAGTATAGATTATAAAAAATTCTAAAGTTAAATTAAGTAATATATATATTAGAAATGAGATTCGAGTGGATGAATTGTGAGCGAAAGGTTGACACGTGCCAAAACAAACAGGCGCTTAAATAGCAACCATTTTTTCTCTTGAAAAAAAATAATTTAAAATAGCAACTTTTTCTTTCTCAAAAAAAAAAAAAAAAAAAAACAAAAAAACAAAAAAAAAACAAAAACCCACCTTTTAACTTCTCCTCCAACTAAAACTATATTATCAATATTTTAAGAACAACTAATTAATAAATTAATTTTATACATTTAAAATTCAATAAATTTAAATTCTATTCAAACTAAAAGTCTATTATTAAAAAAAAAAAAAAAACTTGAATCCCAAATCACAACCCACGTATTATTTCTTAAAAAAAAAAAAAAAAAATTCTTGACTTCTACTCCAACTAAAAGTCTCTAATCAACATTTTATGAACAACTAATTAGTAAATTAATTTTATATTATTTGTTATGATATATTTCCTCAAATTAGGGGATAACATTCAACAATTGTGTAATTCAAATAAAACTAAAAATCTATCATTAAAATTTTCTTAACTTAAATCCCATACATCTCACTTTTTTGTTTTTGTTTTTTTCCTCAAGTTGCATCTTAATAAATTAATATTTTATTAGAATATTAAGCTACAAGACTCTTGATTAAAGAATAAGATGTAACAATAATTTAATTTAAATAAAACTCTACCATTTAAGTTTTAGAAATTTAAATTCTACTCCAACTAATATATATATTAAGCCATGACTTTTCGATATAATTTTTTTTAACCAATAAAGTCATCACTATAATTAAATCCCACATAATACACCCCACATTGTTGTATTTTGTTTTTCCCAATATGCAACTTACGCTTATATTTTTAATAAATCCATCTTACTTATGGTTCTTTGCTTTTAAATTTGCGTGAAGGATATTATGTCAAAAGTAGCTTAATATTCTCTCAAAAAAAAGTAGCTTAATATAAAAAGTAAAACAATAGACACCCATTTAAGATATTGGTTCTATTACATAAAATTTTAATTTTTTACTTAAATTAATTAGTAAATTAATTTTATATTATTTTTTAGAATATATTTCCTCAAATTAAGGAATGATATTTAACAAATTTTTAATTTAGGTAAAATTTTATCATTTAAATGTCAATAAATTAAATTCTATTCAAACTAAAAGTTTATTATCTATACTATTATTTAGGGGGCTTCCCTTATTTGGGATTCTTATTTTTTTGGTTAAAAAATGCCCTTACATCCCTATGTTTAAAAAGAGACAAAACTAAAATACAATATGGTAAAAATATAACTCTAACTCTTATTAAAACATTATCTAAAAAATAAGGTTACTCTCTTGTTGATTTTCAAATTGTTTTATCTACTTATAAATTAGATTCTCAAAATAAAAATTATATATAAAAAATAAAACACAGTTTTTTTTTTTTTTTGGCTTAGGACCACTAAGCCCAATATTTTTACTTTTTTTTTCATCTCATTTTTCCCCTTTATCAAGACTAAAACGTTTCTCTCTCTCTCTCTCTCTCTCTCTCTCTCTCTCTCTCTCTCTCTCTCTCTCTCTCTCTCTCTCTCTCTCTCATATACATATATATATTGATAATAGTGGTTTAAATAATTAAATGAATTTATTGTTGTACTTAAATGTTTGTTTATGGTAAATATTTATATTTTCAAATAATAATGAGTATTTGTCTATTTATTTTATCAAAGTAAATCAATAAACACAAATTCACTTTAATTTTTTGGTTTTATTTAAATTAAACAATTGTTAAGTGTTACCTCTTAATTTGAGAAAATACATCATAACAAATTAAAAAAAAAAACATGTGTTTATTGAATTACTTCGATAAAATAAATAGATAAGTACTCATTATTATTTGAAAATTTAAATATTTATCATAAACAAACATTTAAGTACAACAATAAATTAATTTAATTATTTAAACCACTATTATCTCTCTCTCTCTATATATATGTGAGAGAGAGAGAGAGAGAGAGATAAACAAAACTGAAAACTAATAATTAAAATTCTAAAACATTAATAAAAAGAGATTGCACAATTATCAATACTAAATATAAAAGGGTAAATTACAAATTACATCCCTAAAGTTTGGAGGTATTTGGATTTCACACCTTGAAATTTCAAAATTTTGGGGTGTAAAATTCAAACACTCCCAAACTTTAGGTGGTAAAATCCAAATTTTGAAACGCTAGGGTATAAAATCTAATACCTCCAAATTTTAGGGGGTAAAATTTAAATTCTAAAATTTCACGGTGTAAAATCTAAATACTCTCAAAATTTAGGAGTGTAATTTGCAATTTATTAAATATAAAATTATATTATATTCTAACATAAATGAAGATAGTTGTAAATCATAAATGAAGATAGCTCTAATATATTCCCTCCCTCTCACATAGGGGAGGGTCTCACCCACCATGGGGGCCACCCCCATGTGAGAGGGAGGGAGTATACTCTCAGATTATTTAATAAATTTCATAAACACAGAGAGAAAATGAGATATCATTGCACACAGTGCAACAATGACTGAAGTGGAGTTCGTCTATGGCTTAGGTAGTTAGGTGTGGGTTTATTGGCAAGTTATGGAGGCAAAGTGTGCAACATTGTGTGTAGACCGACATAAGGATTATTTTTATCTAAATGGATTTGGTTTTTTTTTTTTTTTTTTGGGGGGGGGGGGGGTGGGGCAAAAAACTATTTTGATTCCTAAACTTTAAAATACTCTCGTTTTTTGGTTTCTAAACAATTGAAAAGTTCAATTTTTGTCCCTAAACTATTGAAAATATTTCACTTTCCATCCTCAAATTTTACCAAAAGTTTATTTTTTGTCCCCTAAATTATTGAAAAATTCTTTTTTCAACCCTATTTTTGTCTCTAAACTAATAAAAAAACTCTTTACAAAATATAAGGATGAAAAGAAGAATTTTTTAAAATTTAGGGATGAAAAAAAAAACTTTTAGTAAAGTTTAGAGATAAAAATATTATTTTACTTTTTTTTTTTTGTGTAATAGCAGATAGACTCTTATTTTTTTTTTAAAATATTTTATTTTATAATATTGCTGATTTGGGATTTACTGAAGATGTTATTGTTGTTTGTATCTATTTGGATGGGCTATGGGCTAATCAATGGGCTGGATTTTATTATTTTTGAGTTCCATGTATCATTTTTTGTATTACTTTTTTGGATTTTTTCTAACCCCATGTCTAAAATTTGAGAGAAACCCAAAACAAGTATTTTTTTTTTTTTTATTTAAGATAATTATTAAGTTTAGTACCACTACAATGGGAATTTCATAAAGCTAGGGGGCCATGGCCACTCTAGCTACACCACTGCTAGCAATTATCGTGCATGCAAACCTGTCTATTTTCACAAAATGAGATTTTTCAGTATTCTATGGCAATCTGCACAACGTATACATGATCCATATTCGTAACTCTCAATCTCACCCTATCATATAATAAGGATAAAAGGTTAAATCAAAACATCAAATACCCTTATGACTTATAAGCAATTGAAGAAACCAAACTAGCTAAAACATTGCCGTGATATTAATTTTTACATATAAGAAATGAAAAATGATACTAATATCATTAAAAAGAAACAAACTCTTACAAATTAATTCATGACTATGAGACTATGAGAGGGCATAACATGAATTTTCCCTTTATTCCAAAAGGAACCACTTGTCTAAGGATGGCTATTGTTCTGGGATTTATTCCATGAATAACAAAGATCATATTTGCCACTATCAATATTGTAGAGACAAGGACCCCCCTCTTTTACACTCCACCAACAAGTGTGTGGGCAATGATCATAATCTCTATTGTAGATGTAAATATCAAAATAGTGTGATGCACCCTTCCAATCCATTCTGCAAAAGTATAGTGTAGTGGCGAAGATGTTAGGTTTGAAACTAAATCCAAATGTGCCACCTTTAGAGAGTGAAATGACTCCAATATCGTCATTTTTGGATTGACAATGGGTGGTCAAGACCAAACCATTTTCCAAATTATTTGAGACTTTCATATGTACTCTTGGTGGGAAAAAAAAAGCGTCGCACGTAGTTTTGAGCAAGAGAAGCAGCAAGTATGCTAATCTAATGAATGGACTCATGATGTTTGGTTGAGATTTGTTGTTGGAGGGAGACAACTGAGTGTTACTTGGGTATTATTTTTGTTGATTTTCCTATTATATATTACTTTTACTTCAACATTTAACAAATTTAGAATTAATAAAAAAATGTAGAAAATGGATATTCCTTGGGACATGTTATTGCGCATTTAATAGTAGCTTTATTTTTTCTCTCTCCCTTTGTTAATTACAATTCCCAAGAGTGAGTGAGAGAAAGTCATATATATCATATAATGCAAACTGAATCTCTCTTCTTAATTGCCTACCGAGAACAGGCATCCACATAGCTTTTTTATTTTTTTATTTAAGATTTAAAATTTATTTATTTTTATAATGCTGTGCATATCTCAGCTAATTTTAAATTAGTTAACTTCAATTCATTGTTAGTTTGAGTTAGCTCATCTGATAAATTCTTTTGTTCTCAAATAAGAGATCTTGAGTTCGTGTATGTGTGTGTACATATGCGTGTGTGTGTTTGTGTATGTGTTAGGAGGTTGTCTTGACTAATATATTAGTATCACAACTCGATCCTCCCCAAATAAAACTTCTTAACTCCGCTCCTATATGTATATATTGAAGACATTTGATTTTAGAATGACTTTGAAATAATTTTTTAATAAGCTTTTGTGTATTCACTATTTTATACATACATATGCTAATTTATATTTATTTTTATTTGGACTTAAATTCTATTATATATTTAATCATTACTAAATGACATAATAGGTAGTTCAATAAATGAAGACAATCATATTAAATATTTATCATAATTACATATTTAATTGTTTCATATAAAAACAAAATCATAATAAATATCTATTAATAAATACCATAATGATCAAATTTCATATTTAATATTTCATAATAAGTATTAAATTATGGGTAAAATGATGTAGTTTTGAGGATTTAACGACAACAATGGATGCCTACATAACAGAAGAATAGATTGGAGATTTTTGAAATTTAGAGGACTGAAATGAGAGAACGCAAACTTATTAGAGGACTGAAATTAATGAGAGAATGCAAACTTAGAGAACTGTAATGAAAAATCGTGAAACTTAGAAGATGAGTTTTGGATATTAGCCATTTAATTTTTTTTTTTAATTTATTTATACAGGTAACTAATAGAAAAATGAAACAAGATAAGAAAATGATGATGTGATCTACGCCGAATAAAAAAATATCATACTCTTGATTGATTTACAACAGTGAATACTTTCATGTAAAAGAATTAGCACTTTAAAAGAAAGCCTTGTAGATCATTTGAGAACATATTCAAGGAAATCTAGATTTAATTGAAAAGTTCTTATCCTTGTTGGCACATGAAACAACCTTAGGTCAAGACTATTTTACCCAAGTTTTGAAGTTATCAAGAAATGATTTCATATTCTGGTTGGTTACACTTTTCTCCCCCCTTAACTATTTTACCATTCACAATTTTTTCCGTAAAATGTAAAATGGACCAATGCCCTTCCTCAACCATTGGCAATAAGAAAATAACAACCTGCCCTCCGCTTTGTTGTAAAAACACTTTTTTTGTGTGTGTGTGTTTGTTCAGTATTGAAATGACTAAAACATCATCCTCTAGTTAAGGGGGAGAATTGCAAATGACCTAATAGTTAAGGGGCAATTGCAAATGACACAACATATTTTTTTATCGTGCTATTTAAAGAACCCATAGGATGCATTTTGTTTATATTTACTGTAAGTTTTAGACTTGAGAGAAAACATTGTATTTAACCAAATTAAAGCCAGGTTGATTATTAGATCTATTATGCAAGTTTTAGGTTAAATAAACAATCATAAACATGAAACCATCGGTTCAATGACTGTTCTAGTGGTCACCAATAGTGACTTTGAAAGAGCAGTAAGCACAAACCTTAATATCTCAAATTGAGCAATTACAAAGTCTCTAAAAATGTGCCTTAGAGTTACCCTAAATACTCAATGAAGTAGGTCTAAAACCCTAGACATCTGATGGACTGATGGCTGAAGAACTGAATCTGGTATGTGACTTTCAATCAGTTGAAGACTCGAAGTTAAGTTTTGACTGGTCGAAACTATTAAATATGCATATCCTTGAATCACCTTCTTTCCTGTTCTTGCACATTGAATACTAGCTTCTTAAGTTTTGTCTAATCAATTCTATAGACTCTATGAGTTATATCTAGACAAGTTTGTGTTCAAGCATTTGCTAACTAAACTATACTAAGTATAGAACCTAACATTTAAAACAACAAAAAATATTCTTCCAAATTTCTCATCATGAACACTATTTTCAATGGATTCTGAGACAGAAAATAATAATCTTTTTGTTGGCTTATACTACTGTTACTCTAATGCGACATTTTCACACCTAATTAAAAATCAAACTATTCTACACCATTATACTTTTGTAATTAACTAAACAAATTTCTTGAGAATCCATTTTTATGAACCATTATACTACTGTGACTTGGTTGGGCATTTTCACAAACATTTGTCATGCTGATTATAAACTAACTGTGAAAAATCTAAATCTTAAAGACCAATATTCCAAAATCTTGGAATCAAACTACCATAACAAGTGGGTTAAGCCACTGAGACACAATTTGAAACAAAAGCCCAAAATTCAAAAAAAAGAAGAAGAAGAAGAAAGTATAATTATGTACAATGTAACAGTAGTATATGCTATCAAAAAAATGTTACTGTCTGTCTCGGGCTCCATAGAAAACACTCATGGATGAGAATTTTGGAAAAAGGTTTTTTAGTTGTGATAAATACAATCAAAAATTCAAAATGCATCTTGTGAGTTCTTAGAATGACATGATTTGGAAATGTTGCGCCATTTACAATCACCCCCAACTAGAGGGAGGGTATTTTTGGCATGGAATACAAAGAAATCAAAAGATTTTTTTGGATTTTAAATGCAAAGACTGCATGAAGCTATTTGCTTATTTCTAATGGTTGAGGAGGACACTGATCGATTTTATAGTGTAGGAGGACATTATGAATGGTGCAAAATTTAAGGGGGGGAAATGTAATTAACCTTATTTTTGTGGCATAGTGTTTGGAAAAAAAAGAATAGGATAAAAGGGATAGCAATTATCATGCATGCCAACCTGTCTATTTTCACATAATGAGATATTAAGGTTAAGTTTGGTAATAGTTTTTGTTTTCTATTTTCAAAAACTTGTTTTTAGGAATATAGAGAAAAAAAACAATTTTCTTGTATTTTTGAAATAAAAAACATGTTTGGTTAGTTGAAATTAAAAAAATAGTTTTTTGAAGAAAAAAATAAAAAATACTAAAATTTTTTGTTACTTGGATTTGAACTTTAACGCTAACTCATTAAATGAGACAGATTCATTAAATTATATGCGTATTTTCATTGACTTTTAAAAATTAGAAAGTGAAAACAAGTTTTTGCATGTTTTCAGTTTCCTTTACAAATTGAGTTTTGAGAATAGTTTTTGTTTTTTGTCCATTTTAGGTTGCCAAACAAGTTTTTTAGTTTCAAAAATAGAAAATTGTTTTTGAAAACAGAAAATAAGGGCAAAAAACAGTTACCAAACATACTCTAAGTACTTGAATGGTAATTTGCATAGCATATATATGATCCATATTGATAACTCTTAGTCTCACCTTGTTAATTATGTAATAAGGATAATTTTTTTTTTGTTTTTGTTTTTGAGAGAGTTTCAATCTATGGCGTTCGCTTTTGATGATAGCCCTTTATTATCAGACTAAGAAACCAATTAGTTTTTGGTGTAGGCGGGAATTGAATCTTAAATATTTTATTTAATCATCAAAGATTTTACTAGTTGAGCTAATTGGAACTTATGATAACAAATTATTAAATCAAAGCAAATTCCCCTTATAACTCAAGCAAATGAAGAAACCAAAATAGTAAAAACATTGCCATGATACTTTTACATATATAAGAAATGAAAAATGATACCAATAACATTAAAAAAAAAAAAAATACTCTTACAAATTTATTCAAGTTCATAATGTGAATTTTCTCTTTACTCCAACAATAAGCATTTTACTAGGGATGGTGATTGTTCTAGGAATTAATTCCACGGAGAACAAATATCATAGTTGCCACTATCATGATTATAGAGACAAGGTCCCCCCTCTTTCACACTCCACCAACAAATGCTTTTGCATCGGTCCAGGTCTCTTCTATAGATGTAAATATCAAATTGGTGCGATGCGCCATTCCAATCTAGATTACAGTAGAATTGTGTAGTGGCGTAAAAGTTAGGTTTGAAATTAAATTCAAATGTGCCACCTTTAGGGACATGGACTCCAAGATCGTCATCCTTGGACTTACAATGAATGGTCAAGTCCAAACCATTTTCTAAATCATTAGAGACTTTCTTATATACTCTAGGTACGTAGGAAAAAATCTGCTTCGCACGTAGTTATCAGCAAGAGTAGTAGCAAGGATGCTAATCTAATGAATGGACTCATGATGTTTGATTGAGATTTGCTGTTGGTGGGAGATAACTAAGGTTTGACATGGATCTTATGTTTGTGATTCTCCTATTATATACTACTTTCACTTCGACATTTAACAACTTTAGAATTAAACAAAAATGTAAAAAAATGGAGATTCCTAGAGATATACTTTTTTTGTTCCTTTGATTTGTGTGAAGCCTAATTTGAAGATAGGTACCTTATTTGTCTTTGTTAATTAAAAAAATAAAAATAAAAATAGGTAAAAATGACTCTCAATGATGAAGATAGTTATTGTGTCTCAATTATTGTTGCATGTAAAAATTTCCATAAATATTCTTAATAATCCATATAATTAGTCACAAATTACCACAAGTCTATGCAGTACGGTTAAAATGGCCAATTACATTGTGCCATGTGCTACTTAGTGTAAGTTTGGATAGAGCTAAAAAGTGTTTTCAGCTACGTTGGGCGTTTTTCCATGGGTCCCGTGCACTGTTCATGAGACCCGCAAGTATGGAATTTAGCAAAAAAAATTTTTAAACTGGGTCCCAAGGCACTATTCACACATTTATAAATTATTTTGTTACAGTGTTTTCAGTTTTCAGTTTTTAATAATAAACGGTATCTAAACAGACTCTTAGTGGGTCTTACTATTCAGAGTAAAGAAAATTTTAAAGTGTCACTAAACGTAAATCATAAAGAATATTTTAAAAAACCAATCACAGAATGGAATGCGTTGATATTTAAATTTAAATTGATATAAGTAGTCTAATTAAATATAATCATGAGTTACTCAAAATTTAGACACATTGACGAATCAAATAATGACATGTGCCCTTTAAAGAGCAAGACTTAAAGTCTCTCATTTTATACTCTATCAAAACCAACCATGTGTTATCAAACAAACATATAGAAAATGGAGATTCCTTGGAATATGCTGTTTCTATTCCTTTGATTTGTGGAAAACCTAATTTGAAGAGAGGTACCTTAATGGTGTTTTTCAATTCTAAGTAAGAAAAGAAAACTTTAAATGGCTCACAGTGATGAAGATAGTTATTGTGTTGAAAATATTTATGTCAAATTTTCCATAAGCATTTTAGTAATCCAAGTTAATAATTACACACACCTAGTTATAAATTCACACACAACTTTTTTATGAAAAGCTAGGATTGTGTGGTTTTTCGTAAGGAAAAATATTGCTTTGACACTTTCTACTAGGACTTATGAGTGTTTATTATTTTGATCCGATTTACACTTTACACTGTGAAAAATATTGTTTTGCACTCGTTTTGTACATTGTCCCTACATATCACCTTATTTTATGTTTTAAATGTGGATATCATCGCAATTTTGATGTGCACATTTATTTATTTATTAATATTAACATTTAAAACGTAAATTAGGGTGATAGCATATATAAAATGAATGTAAGGTAATCAAGGCCTCATACGTAAATCTACTTGCAAAGATGATACCATTAAGATTTAGAAAATAATCACTGCGTACCCTTGACGTGATAGTCACTCCACAAGTATAAGTGTTTGTGGGGTGTGGGGGGTAAGGGCCGGGGTTCAAGTCTCCGGGAGGGAGTTTCACACATATTTACACTTATATTAAGCTAGAGTAGAATTTGTATCTTGTATAAAAAAAAAGAAAAAAAGAAAATAGTATAACCTGTAGATCTAGCTAGTAGGCTATAGAAAATAGTGTAAGCTGTAGATCTGGTAAGGCTGGCAACCTCTTAACTTCATAAACGCATAGTTAGGTTTGTTTTTTAAAAAATAAGTCCACATTGAGAGTTGAAAACTATACTATAAATCACAAGGTCTGAATATTAACACATCAAACTCATTTTGGTTTATCATACAGGTAATTAAAAGGATAGAAAAATACAACAAAATAAAATGATAATCTACATTGAATGAAAAACATTATATTTTTTATTGATTAACAGTGAAAACTTTCATGTATAAAGAAAGCCTAGTTGATCATTTGCAAACATAGTCAAGGACAAATAGGATTTATATGTAATTTTGTAGTTCGTCTCTAAACTTGAAACAACCTTACGTCAAGACTTTTAACCCTAATTCGAAGTTATCTAGAAATACATGATTTCATATTCTTAAGCAACATTGTTTTATTTCCGTTCCCTTTCCTCCTCACATTTTCATTTTTATTTTTATTTTTTTAGTATTTATTAGAATCTGAAATTAACAACACGATGATTTATATTTTAGGACAAGTAATTAACATGTATGCCAACCTGTCTATTTTCATGCAATGAGATATTTTTTTCAATAATTCATGCAATGAGATTTTTAGTACTCTAATGGCAATAAGCAATTTGCAAAACTTATATATGATTGATAGTTGTAACTTTGATCTTATATTGTAAAGTTGTGATTTACAATTATGTTGTTATGTTAACTTTAATTTCGTGTCAAATTTGATTATATTTTTGTTCAATCATTTTCCTATATTTATTATAGGATTTAATGTAAGGGTTGTGTGTGAGAGTTTGGTGAAGATATGTGAAGAAAGAGATTTCGTGATTGGCTCACGAGTGACAACTCACAAAAGGCCATGTGAGAAGCACATGCTGGAATCTGAGTAGTCTCATGCCAGGTTGGATTTCGTGAGTCACTCCGCGACTCAAGCAAAGTCACGAGTGACCCGAGAAACTCACTGCTTGGTGTTTTTTAAAGTGTGTTTATCTCATTTCTTTACCAACACTATATAAGCCCACATTATCCATGAAATTGTAAAGAGTTTCTCCAAGGAACTTTTGAGAGAGAAAACCCTAGCTATACATTTGAGAGTTAGAGGTTGTAAACCCACAATCATCTACACCATTTCTCTAAAGTTTTCCTTTACTCCTACTTCTCCATCTATACATCCTTGAAAGGTTCTTAACCTAAACACTTACCTCACTCAATCTGAGTGTTGAGAGAAGTTTTGGTGTATATAGGAAGTATTGGAAGAAGCCATTGTGTAAAGTTGTGATTTCCAACTATATTGTGTTGGCTTATTCCATGACAAAAAATTTTGTAATTGCATAAATTTATTTCCTTGTATTTTTGTGGGATTTATTTGTAATGGGTTTAGTATTAAGTGATGAAGATTTAATCAAGACAACTAAATGTCACATGAGAAGCACATGCAGGAAGGTGAAGAGTTAAGCTAGCTGTCCAGAGAGTACAGTCTGTCAATTGGCTAACTCGCGACTTGGGTCGCCATTTGAACTAGTCACGAGATGCCCCTGTTTTGCTGAAACACATGACCTTTCGTATTCTCCTCACACATACTATATATATACCCTCATTACCCAAAGAAAATGTAAGGAGCCTATTGAGAGAAAAACCCTAAGAAATGTTCTACAATACACCCACCTTATTAGAGAGAGAGAGCTACTCAAACTTAGAGAGAAATCTTCGTAGTCTCTTCTCATTCCCTCTTCCATTGTGTAAGGTTGAAATTTATTCAACCATCTAATTGGCTTTATTCCGTGCCAAATTTGCTTGTATTTCAGCATTTAGTAACCCTGTATTTAGGTGGGCTTGTTGTAAGGGTAGTGAGTGAGATAGAGTGAAGATTGCTCAAGAGTGTACAAGAAAACAGAGACTCACGGCTGGGTCTCATGGGTGACTCGCGGCTTCAAGCCGCCAGACGCAGCACACGTGCCAAGCATGCCGGAAGGTGAACAGTCATGCCAGCTGGAGCACTACAGGACAAAACAGGACAACTGGCCATACGGTTAACTCGCGACTGGATCTCGCGACTCAGTCAAGCCGCGAGGTCAAGCCACGAGCCAGCCCTGTTTTGAAAAACCTGACGTTTCACATTCCTCTCTCACCTTAGTATAAATACCCCGTTTACCCACAAATGAGAGAGAGCTTCCAGAGAGAATTTTGAGAGAGAAACCCTAGAGCAAAACAAGATTGAACCATCTACAATCTTAACATTAGAGTCTCTTCAAATTCCTTAACTCTCTTCCTCTCCATTGCCAAATCCTTGAGAGGCCTTTTTACCAAAACCTTGTTCTCACCATATCCATTACTGTGAGAGGGTTGTTTGGTGTTCTGGGAAGCAGTTAGGAAGGAACCAATATTCATTGGTTGATGCTATGGTGTAGTAGCGGAATCCGGGAAGCTAGAAAAGAAATAGGTTCGGCGCAACCTCGTTGGAGCAAGAAGCTTGGAGGGCTTAGGTACATCGGGTAGATTAGGCTTGGAGGGTCTATTACTGTTCATGTATCCCAACTACATTTTCTAGTGGATTATTGACCGCTTGGAGGGCGGCGGAGAGGTTTTACGCCGAGGGCTTCGGTTTCCTCTTCGATAACACATCGCGTGTTGTCCTTGTGTTTGCATCTTCCTTCCCTTTATCTTTGCCTTTTATTTCCTGCTGTGGATGTGATTTTAATTGGCTTAGATTGTTTACCAATTTTGTGTTATGCTTTAGTTCATGTTCCGCACATTAATTGTTTGATTTAAAGCTTGAATTGGTAATTTGTTAATTGGGGGTCTAAACGTTCAAGGGTGTTTTTACACATATTTGAACTTTCAATTGGTATCAGAGCAGGTACACTTTTATTGGTTTCAATACCATTGTGTGATCCTTGACTCCCTTTTGAGATGGATAGGTCTCAATCCCTAAATGCACCTCCATATTTTGATGGTAGTAATTATGCTTTTTGGAAGGTTCGCATGAGAGCATTTCTGTGCTCCATTGATGAATCTGTTTGGGATGCAGTTGAGAGTGGTTGGACCAGACCTGAGACAGCCAAATCCACATGGGATAAGGCAGCACTCGCTGCATCTAATGCTAACAGTAAAGTTTTAAATGCTATTTTCTGTGGTATGTCTCCTGATGAATTTCACAGGATTTCCCACATCACCGTTGCCAAAGAAGCATGGGAGATATTGGAAACCACCTACGAAGGCACGAAGAAAGTGAAAGATACCAAGTTGCAAATGCTAACCACTCGGTCTGAGGAGCTCAAAATGAGTGAGGATGAGTCCTTCGACTCTTTCTATGGGAAGCTGAATGAGGTAGTAGTCAGCAAGTTCAATTTGGGGGAGAAAACGGAGGACTCTAAAATCGTAAGGAAGATCCTTCGATCATTGCCGGAAAGTTTTCGTGCTAAAGTGACAGCAATTGAAGAGAGCAAGGACCTCGATGACATCAAAGTCCAAGAGCTGGCCGGTTCTCTTCAGACTTATGAGATGTCGCTGCCCAATCAACGGAAGAGTAAATCTCTTGCTCTTAAGACCATTAATGAGAAGGTAGAAGTCCATGACTCATCGGAAGACGATGTGGTTGATAAAGATGTTGCATACCTTGTAAAAAATTTTCGAAAGTTCTTGAAATTCAAGAATAATGGAAAATTTGGTGATAAAGGAAAATTCCAAAGTTCAGGAAGGGAGAAAAGGGAATTCAAAAGGAAAGATGGAAAAGAATCCCAATTTACACAAGGTGTCACTTGTTTTGAATGCAACGGGCATGGACACTTTAAGAAAGAATGTCCGAATTATTTGAAATCGAAAGGCAAGGTGTATGCCACGACATTAAGTGACTCGGATTCATCCGACTCAGAATCAGAAGAAAGCTGTGATGGAGAGGGGAACTATTCAGCTTTTATGACTATTGCCCATGTTGAGTCTTCAGATGAATTGAATCTGCTTGAACGAGACCTTGGAGAACATAGTGATGAAGAATCATTGGGAATTATCGAGGAATCAGATGTTGAAGAAGATGTAAGCACAGCCAATCTTCAAAAGAATTATAACTCACTCCTTGAAAAGTCGGGTGAGTACACAAGGGTGGCCAAGGCAACTGTGAGAAAGATAAAAAAGGCAGAGGAGGACTATAAAAGTCTCCTAATCCGATATAGGGAGGCCAAATGTGAGATAGAAACTTTGAATGGTGAGCTGTCAGAAACTTACACAAAAGTGAGATTTCTTGAGCAAGAGGTTGTGCAAGCAAATGCTAAAATAGACAGGGTCACCACCAAGAAGCTAGATGATGTTATTTCATCTCAAAAGAGATTTTCAGACAAATCCGGATTGGGATATACCGGAGGAAGTAGCTCATCTGGAAATGTTACTAAAGAAGTGAAGTTTGTTAAGGCTAAAGATCCAGTTGATGTTGGTCCTACTGCTGAGAAGCCCAAGATAGAAGAGAAGAGAAATGTGGGGAACGAACGGTTGTTGAATTCCCGTAATCAATCAGTGGGCAGGTCAGAATCTCGAGCCAAATCTCGTCCACGACCACAAAGAGGTCCTAGATCAACTTATGTGTGTCATCATTGTGGACTTCAAGGACATACTCGACCAAATTGCCAAAAGCTGAGAGCAACGAATAGTGCAACACCTCAAAGGTCACGAGGACCTAGAATTGATAGAAGAAATTGGGCAGATGAACAATCTAGAGATCAAAATGGTGATCTCGGAATGTTGAACGTGATGAAGATGATTGGTGCATTCACCAACTGCTTGGAAAGCTTCTCACGAAGGTTTGAAAGCCTTAACTCCCGTACCCAATCCGATAAGGAAATCACCCCAAACGCAAGTGACGTGTGGGTGAAGAAGGGTACTCATGCATAAGCATTACAACATGTCCATGCATTAATACTTCCTATGCTTTGCGACGATGTTTGTTTGTTTGCTTATTGTTTTTTTTTTTTTTTTTTTTTGCTACTGGTTGTTTGCTTGTCTACTTGTGCATATTTTTTTTGTTTTTGATCAATCTTTTTCTTCTTATGTGTCAAAAATCCAAAAATCACATAAAAATTAGAAAATCAAAAGTTTGATTGACATTGTTGAGTTTTTGTCTCAAAACATGTTTTGCCTTGTACCTTTGTGCTAATGGCTTTGTGCATTTTCGAGCATTGCTTGTTTCCTTGCACACATATCTCTGTGGGAAAAATCTTGAAATCAATGTGATTGTTCTAAATAGATCTTCAAACTTGTCATGAATGATGAGTGAATGGTTATGTTGATCTTGAGACATGCATAGACTTGTGTCTATATATCTTCCCACTCTTTATTTTTTTTATTGCTAAAAAGAGCTCACCAAATGTAAATCTCCAAATGAAAAGAGATATTGAGCTGCAAAAGCCTGTCGCACATACTAGTATTCGACTAGGAAAAAGAGAAAGCGACCAAAAATTAAAGAGAAATGTTTATTCAAAAGGCCAAAGGCTTGTTCATTAAAGAGATTTATCAAATATCACTCTCACAATGAGAGGTGTTGTCTCAAAAGGATCAAAAAGATCAAATGTTATGACTAAGAGTGGAGTCAAATGTAAAGCTCCAAGTCATTTTATCAAGTTTTGTGGGAGGTCATATATACATATTTCTATAAGTGAGATAGATCACATGATCTAGTGCTAATTGTGTATGCCTTAGTTGAATTGATCATTGAAGCTTCACATTAGACTAAGGACTATCTCATTGTTGATATCCACACACAACACACAAGTTTATGTTCAAAGAATGCCATAATCATTTGTGTAATTGTACTTGATGAAATATGTTTTTCACATGCTCAATCTTTGTTGTTTCAAGCACAAAAAGATGTTTGAGTGTTTTAGGTGTTTTTGGAAAGTATTTTGTTCTTCAAAAATGAAAATTTCAAAAAAATTTTTTGCCCTGTTTTGGCAACTCAGTCATGGGTATGTCAAGTCGCGAGTCTCAGTCGCGTGTTCGCGGGTCCTTTTTGGCGACTTGTTCGCGAGTGAAAGGTCCAGTCGCGAGGTTATTCAGAGATTTTCGCGGCTCAGCTCGCGACTCCCTCGTTGGTAGACCTTCCAGTCGCGAAAAACACTTAGAAAATTTTTTTCAAAAATTTTCCTTTGAGAGTCTTGGCGGCTCAACCTGGCGACTTGCTGGTGACTCACCTCAGTCGCGAAAAACGCGTGTTTGGCAAAAATAGAGACAGTTTTTAAAAGCGTTTTCCAGTTTTTCCCTCGAACTCTTGTGACTGTTCATTGTCTTTCTAAAACTGCTCTTACCCATACACTGTGCCTCCAGTTTCAAACATCATTTTTGCTCCATTTCTTCTCAAAATCTTCAAGTAACAGGTATGAGTTTTCTTTCTTGAACTGTATTTCACTTGATTCTGTGATTTTCACTCTTAATTTCTCGAATTTGTGTGTGTTTTTGTTATGGGTTTCTATTCGGCTATTGCTCTTTGCCCTTGCTTAGTTTGTGTAGCTATTGCTTTAGGTTGCATTTAACTAAGTTGTTTTTAATGTGCTTAGATAGGGCTTGCTTGTTGTTGGTCTCATATCTTGTCTGATATTATGCTACTATGTTGTCTCAATATGTTCCTATTGTGGCTGTGAGGTTTACTGTGTTGAAATTGTGCCTGTCCATCTCTGGTGTGCACCTAATTTTTGTTCTTTGAGTTTGGTCATACACATCAATCTGCATGTCTCATTGACATGTATTTGTCTTTCGGTTGTCTTCAAAATCTTTCCCACGAATTATACCAATTTGTTCTTGTGTATCCAATTTTAAGTCTGTTCATCTGTGTGGTTGTCCTAAGTAACATGAGGTTTAATTGTTTTTAGTTCATCTGAGTGGTGGCATTTTTGTCCTTGTCACTAACATTGTCCTGATTTGGTCTACACATGTATTGTACTGTGTTGTTGTGGCCTCTTCTGATTGTTCACAGATGGCTCCCTCACCTCCGAAGAAGAAAACTCCTGCAAAGAAGGCTGACAAACGATTGAAAATGGATTCGAATCTGTTTCGGTCAGCTCAACACTTTGAGAGATACAAGGATTCTTTCATGAAAGGAACCATAATTCAAGAAAGATTTGTGGATTTAGTGGACCTCAAAGATACATTTATTCCCACATGCTTTGAAGGCAGAGGCTGGGAAAAGTTGTTAAGTGGTCTACCGGGTGTGTGTGAGCCACTGATAAGAGAATTTTACTCGAATGTGAAAATTAGGGAAGATGAGCTAGATTGCTGGATCAGAGGGCATGAATTTACTCTAGATGCCCATGATATTGATGGGGTCCTTGGTCTTGAGGGTTTAGAGGAGCATGAGTTTACAAACTACAAAGACAGAATGTTGTCTTTAGAATCTGTTCAAAACCGCATTGGAGGACAGAGAGAAGGAAAGTGTCTCAATACCACAGCTTTTCCAGTTGACATGAGATGCCTCACCATCATCATGATGCACAACTTGTATCCTGTGACGAAACTCACTACAATCAACAATGCCAGAGCCATTTTTCTTATGGAGCTGAAGGAGAAAACATTCATTGACATTAGCTCTCATATATTTGATACAATCATGGAAGAGACCAGAATAACTTCCCGTGCTAAGCTAATTTTTCCTAGCCTTTTCATGCGGATCTTCAGGACAAAAGGAATTCCAATTCCTCAAGACCTCAGTCTAATGCCAATACCCTCAGCAATCAATAAGCAAACCATCATAAGGATACAAGTCCGGCTTCCGGGTGATGTCGATGAAGAAGGGACTGAACAAGATGAAGGTACTCAAATGGAGACTGAGACAGAGGCAGCAGGCCAGGCATCAACTTCAACACCCAGAAGGAGTGGAAAGAGGACTAGAGTATCAACTTCTTCAGCTGTACCTCAAGACGTATTTCAAATAATTCTGGACAGACTTGATGGACTCAGAGAGGTCCAGACAGAGCAGTCTGAGAGAATGATGGCCATGCAGGATCAGCTGGATATTCTCTCTGCAAAATTTGACAGCTTCGCCACAAATCATGGGAACTGACCCTTTGGCCATTTCGGTCAAAAAGGGGGAGAAAGTTTTGAGAAACAGACCTTGAGGGGGAGCATTATGTTGAGGGGGAGCATTACTTTATCTTATATTTTTTTTTGGTCTAGTGTTTATATGGGTTTGATACACTGAGGTTTTGGTGTACTTTTGTTTCTAACTTATAACTTATAATCTTGGTTTAATCCTTTATATATATTATTGTTGATGTTTTTCAGGATTATATTGTGACTTGTACCCATGTTGCTTTTGTAAGCTTTTAGGGTTATGTTTTATGCATATTTTTGTAGGCTTTTTGGTTTTGTACCATGCTTTATGCAGCCTTTTTATGCTTTGTTTAAATCAGTACTTCTATTTAAATGTATTACATTTTCTCTAAGTACTGTCACTCTTGTGCCCTTGTAGGATTGTTCCTAGATGCATATACGTAGTGTATTATGCATTGGTTGAGTGTTTGGGATGCAAGTGACTTGCATTGAGCTTATTACCTTGTATGTCCTAGTGTTCATTCCAAGTGTGAATGAGCATTGTGGTCACTGCCTTGTAGTGATTACTTGATTGATCAAGCCATGGTTTGTTTCTTAACTCCATCTTTGCTTGATCACATATTGCCTGTTTCATATGCATTTCACGATTTTCTGCTTACAATGATCATGGTGTATTGTTGTGTTTCAGGAGTCTTTTGTTCATATGATTCAAGTGCTTCACAGCTTCTAGAGTTAGGTGTGAGTGAGTTTTGATCAACTGTTCCCAACTCACATGTTAAGTCTAGAGTCTGTTTTAGGGTTTTGTCACGGAATAGCCAAAGGGGGAGATTGTAAGGTTGAAATTTATTCAACCATCTAATTGGCTTTATTCCGTGCCAAATTTGCTTGTATTTCAGCATTTAGTAACCCTGTATTTAGGTGGGCTTGTTGTAAGGGTAGTGAGTGAGATAGAGTGAAGATTGCTCAAGAGTGTGCAAGAAAACAGAGACTCGCGGCTGGGTCTCGCGGGTGACTCGCGGCTTCAAGCCGCCAGACGCAGCACACGTGCCAAGCATGCCGGAAGGTGAACAGTCATGCCAGCTGGAGCACTACAGGACAAAACAGGACAACTGGCCATACGGTTAACTTGCGACTGGATCTCGCGACTCAGTCAAGCCGCGAGGTCAAGCCGCGAGTCAGCCCTGTTTTGAAAAACCTGACGTTTCACATTCCTCTCTCACCTCAGTATAAATACCCCGTTTACCCACAAATGAGAGAAAGCTTCCAGAGAGAATTTTGAGAGAGAAACCCTAGAGCAAAACAAGATTGAACCATCTACAATCTTAACATTAGAGTCTCTTCAAATTCTTTAACTCTCTTCCTCTCCATTGCCAAATCCTTGAGAGGCCTTTTTACCAAAACCTTGTTCTCACCATATCCATTACTGTAAGAGGGTTGTTTGGTGTTCTGGGAAGCAGTTAGGAAGGAACCAATATTCATTGGTTGATGCTATGGTGTAGTAGCGGAATCCGGGAAGCTAGAAAAGAAATAGGTTCGGCGCAACCTCGTTGGAGCAAGAAGCTTGGAGGGCTTAGGTACATCGGGTAGATTAGGCTTAGAGGGTCTATTGCTGTTCATGTATCCCAACTACATTTTCTAGTGGATTATTGACCGCTTGGAGGGCGGCGGAGAGGTTTTACGCCGAGGGCTTCGGTTTCCTCTTCGATAACACATCGCGTGTTGTCCTTGTGTTTGCATCTTCCTTCCCTTTATCTTTGCCTTTTATTTCCTGCTGTGGATGTGATTTTAATTGGCTTAGATTGTTTACCAATTATGTGTTATGCTTTAGTTCATGTTCCGCACATTAATTGTTTGATTTAAAGCTTGAATTGGTAATTTGTTAATTGGGGGTCTAAACGTTCAAGGGTGTTTTTACACATATTTGAACTTTCACATTGTTATACCCATTGAGAGGAGATTTGTACCGAAACACTATCCACACCCATTCAAAGTGTTGAGAGTATTTTTGGAGCTTAGGAAGCATTGGAAGATGCCAAGGATGGTGGATGCAATATGGAGCTTATTGCGGGATACGGAAAGTTAGAGAAGACACGGTTAGGCTTAACCTTGTTGGAGCAAGAAGTTTAGAGGGCTTAGATGCATCGGACAGATTAGGCTTGGAGGGTCTATTACTATTCATGTATCCCAATTAATTTTCTAGTGGATCATTTTACTGCTTGGAGGGCGGCGGAGAGGTTTTTTACCGAGTTCTTCGGTTTCCTATTCGATAATACATGCTGGTGTTATCCTTGTGTTTGCATCTCTCTTCCCTCACTTTTTAACTATTAATTGCTGCTGTGTTTATGATTAATTATGTGTTAAAGTAGTTTGCCAAATTGGGTATTGCTTATATTTATCATTCCGCACATCAATTGTTTGAATATAAACTTGTGTTGGTAATTTTGTAATTGAGGGTCTAAACATTCACTTGTGTTTTACACACCAAGTAAACTTTCAGCTTTAATTTTGTGCCAATTTTGATTGTAATTTCTTCAATCATTTTCCCTGTATGTATGTGAGTTTATTTGTAAGGGATGAGTGTTAGAGATCGGTGAAGAATCAAGCTTCAAAAGTTGAATCAGTGGATTTCGCGACTAGCTCGTGAGAAGCAACTCACAAAAAGGTCACATGTAGAGCACATGACAGGAAGCTGAAGAGTCATGCTAAACTGTTAGTTTCGCGAGTGTCTCGCGAGAAGGGTTAACCCATGAAGTACCCGCAAAACATTCTGTTTGGCAAAAAGTTGTGTTGCTTTACCAAATTCTTTACCCACACCATATATACCCTCATTATCCACGAATTGTAAGGAGTGCTTTTCAGAGAGAAAACCCTAGCAAATACACTTGAGAGTTAGAGATTGTTATACCCATAATCATCTACACGGTTCCTTACGGTTTTCCTCATCTCCTACCTCTCCATCTCTAGATCCTTGAGAGGTTGTTAGTTCAAACACTTACCATACCCATTCTGAGTGTCAAGTGAGATTTTGGTATTGTTGGGAAGCATTGGAAGGAGCCATTCATTGGTGGATGCAATCGGGTTAAATTGCGGGATTTTAAAGTTAGAGAAGACAAGATTCAGAAAGTCCATTGGTAGCAGGAGTTTGGAGGGCTCAAGTATATAGGGTAGACTAGGCTTGGAGGGTTTTTTGTTATTCGTGTACTCCAACTTTATTCTCTAGTGGATCGATTTCGACTTGGTGGGTCGCGGAGAAGTTTTTCATCAAGTTCTTTGGTTTCTTCTTCGATAACACGTCTTGGTGTTATCTTGTGTTTGCATCTCTCTTCCCTACTCTTTAAGTTTTCATTTTATTATTGATGATAGATGAATATGGCTTGGGGTAGCGTTATCGGTTCATTGCGTTTATTTACTCTTGTTCAGCACTTAGTCTAAGTTAGAGTAAAAGCAATCTAACTGTATTTTTTAATTGGGGGTCTGAACAAACTCTTGGGTTTTACCACAAAATCGAGCTTTCACATTGATTGGCAGAAGCAATTTAGAGCTAATTGCAGGATCCAGATAACTAATGAAGACAAGGTGTTAGAGCATTTTAATATTAAATAATTTAAATGAATAAATGTTACACATAAATGTAAAGATATGAGAGTGAATATGGAAGATGAGGAGTTAGTGAAAATGTTTAATCCCACATTGAAAAGGAGAAAGACTATTTTATTCTTTTTAATTGTGGTGATTAATGGGCTAACATGAATTATCTCAGATATTGGGCTAGATACGTGTGCAAGGGGGAGGTGAATGGTGGAGGTGAAGGGTGGAGGTATCAAAAATGGAAATGAATCAGCCTATTGGATCCTTCTACTTGACAGCCCATTTAGAGTAATTACCATATCTGTTAATGAGTAAATAACCTGAATTAATACTCGATTTTTATTATGGAAAATGAAGAGCCATTAACCCACTTAATGGACTATCCGTTTGGGCCTTTTCATTCTTCAGAAACTCCTCATCTCACCATTAATTGTGTAACTCCAACCCATCAGATTAATATCCAACAATTAATCTTGTAACATTCACTACCTCAGAATAATGGACCTAATTAATCAGAATAATTTGGGTAGTAATTTCATGAGGCCCATTAAGCCTATAAATAGACTCATTTAGACTCAATCCAAGTTACTACAATATACACACACAAAAAATAGAGAGGTTCTTGGCAAGGAAGGGTGTTCTTTCTGGTGGAGTTTTGGGCTTGAACATTTTGTGCAGAGGTTGTTCTAGTCATACGACATTTGTTGGGCTGTTGTATCCTGGGGGAGACAAGTCAGAGAAGATCTGCATCGGTTACAAAGTTTAGCCAACCAAGGGCTTGAATCTCCTTAAAGAAAGCGAGTGTCGCGCCTCAGTCCAAATAGTGTTGTGTAATTTCTTTCTTTACATTAATAATATTTAGAAATATTATTCAGTTTCTCGTTGTGTTATTTTAATTATCATTGTGTTTGCACCAACACATGGCTTTGTGAAGCCCGTTGGTAACTGGAATTTGGAGGGTTCAAGTACATTGGGTAGATTAGGCTTGGAGAGCCTTTTGGATATTCGTGTACTCCAACTTTATTCACTAGTGGATTAATTTTAGCTTGGAGGGCCGCGGAGAGGTTTTTCGCCAAGTACTTCGATTTCCTTTTCGATAATACATCTCGGTGTTATCTTGTGTTTGCAGTTCTCTTTACTACTCTTTAAGCTTTACATTTATTATTTATTGTACATGCTTATGCCTTAGAGTAGTGTTTCGGTTTTATTACGATTCATTTACTCTTTTTCCGCACTTAGTTAAGTTAAAGTAAAAGTAATTAAGTCGTAATTTAAAATTGAGGGTCTAAACTAGCTATAGTATTTTACACTATTTGAGCTTTCATATATTATCATGAAATGTTGTAAAATCAAAACATCAATTCCCCTATAACTTATAAGGAAATGAAGAAAGCAAACTAGTTAAAGCATTTAAAATATATCTTTGCATATAATAAATAAAAAATTATACTAATAATATTCAAGAAACAAACCCTTAACACATTTTTATAAGACTAGAGAGGGATAAAGTTTCTTTCTAAACTAGTTTAGAGGAAAATCCTTCAAACTCCCTTTATATCTTTTTATTGGATGTAAATTTTGACAAATTTATCATTTGATTACATTTTCTTATTGTATATTTCATGCGTGCAAAATTTCAACCATCAATAAAATGTTCAAATTTCAAGATTTTTTAGTCTTAAAATTATGTATAAAAAATATGTTTATAGCATGAATAGTAATTAACTTCCAATTTAAATAAAATTTGACATGCATGTTAAGAAACTATAAAGAAAATGCAATCCAGCTGTTAAAATTTCAAATATATATATCCATGTTAATTTTTTCGTGATAGTTTAAAAGGTATCTCTATAAACTAATTTGGAGAAAAATTTTATTCAAAAAGATTATAAAAGCCTTGACTATAGATTATGTTAAAGCTTATTTTAATGGTAAAAGAGAAATTGTACTTTTCTACTTATTATTAAAATTAGGAATAGTTTCAAAAAAAAAAAAAAAAAATTAGGAACAACCTTAACTCATGACTATTTCACTGTAATCTTGAGGGATTGGAAGATTTTTAGAAATGATTCCATATCCTTAAAGAATTCTTGCTTTTCTTTTCTTTTCTTCACTCTTTTATTTGTTTGGTTGTCTAGTGTTTGGACTTTTCAATTAGATGCGGACGATTGACATGCATGCATGTATGCCTCTTGTCAAATTGAAATTTGCAAAAATCATATATATGAACCATTACTGGAAACTCTCACGCTATTATTGAATATGGATGGATGGTTGTTAAATAAAAAAATCATATCAAATTCAAAAACCAAACTCGTTAAAACTTGGGCAAAACTTAGTTGTGTTTTAGGCAGTGGTGGAGGAGAGAGGGCTATAGAGTATAGCCTAAGCCTATAGGTCCCTGGGGTTTTAACTTCCTGGAAGTAAACTCTTAGACATTCAAGATCAAGGAGTACATATTGTGAATTTGCACTTTATTTCAATGAAGGAAAAAGATCATAAAGAAATACTTGACGAGGGATGTAGATTATTTTTAACATTACATCCATGAATAACATAGAGAACCAATCGGACCAAGAAGCAGAAAAGGCCAACCTCTCTCAAAAACCACGAGCAACAAATATTGCCTCGGTCTTTGTCTCTCTTATTGATATAGACATCAAAGTAGTGATGAGTTTGGCCTCCCCATTCCATACTATAATTGACATCTTTAGAAAGCAAAGGGATGGGTTGGAAATCAAATTGAATGACGGCAAGTTTAACAACTGAATGGACTCCAAAATCGTCAGCATGGGATGAACAGTGGATTGTAACAGGCATAGCATTTTTCAAATCATTAGTGATTGTGATATGAACTTTTGGTGGAGTAATATTCAATGCTTCACAAGTCATTATGAGCGAGGGAAGTAGCAACGAATCTAATCTAATGAATAGACTCATGTTTGATATTGGGATTTGTTGGTGGTGGTTTTACTTCTACATTGAGTCAGTTCCAGTTAGTTTAATCAGTAAAGCTTTTGATGGTTAAATAAAGATCTGGAAGATCTGGGGTTCAATTCCCGCCAATACTAAAAACCGATTGGTGTTTTGATCTGATGATAGTTATTATCAGGAGTGGACGTTATAAGTTAAAACTCTTTCCCTCAAAAAAAAAAAAAAAACTTTTGCATTGAGCTTGTCAATAGGGATTCATATATATATGTGACCATCATGGTGGAGAAATTATTTGGTAAATCCAGTAAACTACATCCTCCTTTTATCACATATAAATGTGAAGAACCCACATTTGAGGCTCACATTTATGTTAAAGAAGAAAATATATAGTCTACTAGGTGCATTGAATAATTTCACTAACTCTCACCATATTAATGAGATAGCATTCAGATAGAAATGTGTGTGTGTGTATAATTATATTTATTTATTTATTTAACTTATATTTTATATTTAAATAGAATAATGCTATGATCACAATATTTTCACAATAATTTTTTTGAGATAATTTTCATAACAATTTCAAGAAAACGTGTAAGTGGCAAGTTATTAATGATAAGTAAAAAATGATGTTAATGGTAGACCATGATAAGAACTGCCACCTAAATTTTGTTGTTAAGATGTGGTTCCCTAAAACTATTTATTTAAATGCTCAATTAAAATCTTGCCACATTATCCTTTCCAAAAAAAAAAAAAAAAAATCTTGCCACATTATCTTTTATTATTTAAAATAGTAAAATATATAGTATAGAAGTAATATCACAATAAATGTTTATCCATAATAGCCATAATTATATAAATATTTCCATATAAAAATACAAGCATTAAAAATACCTATTTATATTTTTATAGGCTACTAAATACCTATAAATAACTACCATAATTATAAATTTATACTTCCATATAAAAACACAATCATAATGACACTAATAATAAATATTAGAATTATCAATATTAAATAATTTTTGTTTTTTCTTTTTAATTGACATAAACTTAAGTAATCTATTAAAATAGGGATAATTACAGTAAACCCACCTGAGGTTAGGCCCGTTTTCATTTTGCCTACCCGTGGTTTAAAACTTTACACTTTGCCCACCTGAACTTCAATCTGTTACCCATCCGTTACCCATCTCACCTTCAGCCGTTAGAAAAACACAATTTTATTAAAAATAGAACATAACACGGATCAAACACGAACCATTAAATCTTTTCCTCATGAACACAAGAACACAACATTTGTAAATATAGTTCAAAATTTTCAGTTGCACACATCCAAAACCAATTAAATCCTTTGAATCCATACCAAAATCCCTCTCATTTTTCAAACCCAAATTGTAATAAAAAAAGTTTTAGAACCTAATTATAGATTAAACAGAAAATAGAAACAAACTAAAGAGAGAAAAACAGCACCATTGTTCATCCTGCCGATGGTGGTGGTCGAGTGCTTCGACCTAAAGTTTGATGGTGGCTTGTACGGCGGCTTGGCTGTCGTGGCAGTGGCTCATAGTGGTGCTAATGGCGGCCATGGAGGTCAACCACCATTAGCAAGCCAAAATCAAATAAAACCCACAACCAAAAAAAAAAAAAAAAAAAATTTGAAACTCACGAAGCGTTACCACCCACTCCACCACCACCACTATTAGAACCCACAACTTAGCACCACCACCACTATTAGAACCCACAACTCAGCACCACCACCATGCCCACAATCCACAACCACCACAAGCCACAACCCATAACCCCACCATAATCAAATCATTATCAAACCCACAACCCAAAAGCAAAAAAAGAAAAGAAAAAAAGAAAACCACCGCCGGCTGAGACGGAGGCCGAGATCGAGCTCCATTTTGGCCGAGACAGAGGCCGAGATCGAGCTCCATTCTCTCTAAACCACCGCCGACCCTTTTCCTGGATCTGCTCCAAACCGTCGAGACGGAGGTTGAGATCGAGACAGATGTGAGAACGAAGGAAATCAGTTGAACTCGAGCTCGTTCGTTCACCAAGGAACCCGAGATGAACGAAGGAAATCAGGTTATGTGGGTCGAGTCCCTTGCCTGCTTGTTCGTTCACCAATACATCTCAAATGACTGCATTGGCTCAGACGATGCCATCGAACCCGAGCTCATTACCAGAAGCGCCTGTAATGAGTCAAGCAAAAGGAAAACTGCCTTTGAAGAAAGGGTTAAGTACTGGTGTGATTGTGGCTGTTGTGATAGTTGGCCTGTTGTGAAATTGTTGATATTGTTATAGATTAAAAATAATTTCATTCAGTCATTTGATTGGTGTGTTGTTTCTCCACTTTGTTCTCATTGAAGTTCATGAGTAATGAAAAACCCTAGTTTTTTTATTCTTGTTATATTTGTTTTAGCCTAAAAATGTGTATTTCTAACGGCAAACGAAGAGGTGGGTTACGAAAGGCTAACAAAACTAACTTCAAGTGGACAAAGTGTAAAGTTTTAAACCACGGGTAGGCAAAATGAAAACGGGCCTAACCTCAGGTGGGTTTACTGTAATTATCCCATTAAAATAAGAATGGTGCACCAATAATGGCCAGAATAGCTCACCATAATTATATATTCATAGTTCCATATAAAAACAAAATTATAAAGACATTCATTAACAAGCATCATAATTATCAAATTTTGTATTTAATATTTAATAAATAATCACAATCAAAATAAATGTATTAATAAGTACTATAATTATCCAATTTTATACTTATATATACATACATATATATATATATATATATATATACAAATCACTACTTGCCGTGCTTTTATTTTACTTTCCTTATAGAATAACTGAAGATTAAAATGGAAAGCAATCATACACATGGTAAGTAGTGATTAGTGGAACATAAAGTGGTACACAAAAAATGGTATAGAGGATTTGCATTCGTATTTATGTGTTATTCTTTAGGTTCTCCTCTTAAAATTCAGCCATGTGTCTACTTAAGTAAAAATACACTTCTAAATCCACCTATGAGTGTCCGATATGTGACTCGTCACACACCCATATAACACATACTTAAACAATATCCAAATCAGATCTGGGGCACTAACAATATTCAGGAAATAAACTCTTACACATTCAAGATCAAGGAGTGCATATTGTGAATTTTCACTTTATTTTAATGGAATGGTAATTATTTTTGACATTACTTCCAGGGGTAACAAGTAGAACTAAACTGATCAACCTGCACACAAGGGCCATTCTCTCTTACAGTCCATGAGCAACAAATACTGCCTCGGTCTTTGTCCCTCTTATAGATGTAAAAATCGAAATTGTGTGTTTGGCCTCTCCATTCCACACTGCAATTGACATCTTCAGAAAGCAAAGGGATGGGTTGGAAAGAAAATGGAAGTTTGCCAAGTTTAGGGATTGCAAAGGCTCCAAAATCTTTAGCCGGGGATGAACAATGGACTATAATAGGCATAGGATCCAACAAATCATTAATGATAGTGATACGTACTTCTGGTGGAGTAATATTTAGTGCTTCACAAGTAGCTATTAGCGAGAGAAGCAGCATTGATGCTAATCTATTGAAAGGCCTCATGTTTGATGTTGGTATTTGTTGTTGGTGGTTTTACTTGGGCATAGATCTTATTTATAGGGCTACATTTATACGACCATTATGGTGAATATTTTATGGAAAAATTAAGCTACAAAATTGGTTGTAATCTAAGATTACAACTTTACTCAATATTTTTTTTATTGGATATGAATTTTGACAAATCTACTATTAGATTATATTTTCTCCTTATATTATCTAAAGATCAATAATTATGTCATTAGTAAATTGTTTAAATTGTTAGTTTTTGTAGTTTAAAATTAAACATAAAATATAAACTTATAGATCATATAGTTAGTAATATTTGATTGATACAAAATTTGACATATATATTAAGAGAGTAAAAAACATGTAATAAAACGGATAAATTTTCAATTTATATAGTAATGTTAATATTTTTAAAAATAAATTGTAGTCTTAGGCTACAACCAATTTTATGGCTAAACTTTGCCTATAAAAATACAATCATAAGCCTAGCTTCACGTTATAGAAGAGTATGGTTTACGGGTGTATTGAATATCTTCTCCATTAAAATGGTATCCAATGAGATTAATGAGATTGCATTCATTAATTCAGTGATGAATAGTTTTTATATATATATATATATATATATATATATATATATATATATATATTATTTAAATTACAGTCTATATTCAAACGGAATAAAGTTATGGCACAACATTTTTCATGATAAAGCCTAGATGGTTAGGTAAAAAAGTTATATTTGTGATGGACCTAGATGAGCATTGCCACCTAGGTTTTATTGTAAAAATGTTGCGTTCGTGACATTTCTCATTAGGACACAGTCATAATAAATATATATTAATTTTTTTGTTAGTAGATAAATACCTTTTAATTACTGCCATAATTATATATTTATTTTTTCATATAAAAATACAATCATAAAGACACTTATTAATTACTATCATAACTTCATAAGTATATATTTATAGTTCCATATAAAAAAAATTATAAAGACAGTAATTAATAAGCATCATAATTATCAAATTTAATATTTAATATTTAATAAATAATCAAAATCAAAATAAATGTATTAATAAGTACTATAATTAAAAAATAAATTTTATTGAACTTTATTGTACATTAATTGCACATGTTGTTGACTATTTTACTATATATATATATCTATATATATCTTATATATGGTACATAATCATGACTAAGAACATACCATAGTTTGATTTTTTTTTTTTTTTTTGGTTGTTGTTGTTGTTGTTTACATCCTCCTTTCCTATATATAAATGTGAAGTCTCGTTTGAGGGACCTACATGCATGTGAGACCTACCTTCATGTTAGAGAAGAGTATAGTCTCTCAGGTGCATTGAATCATTTCACCATCAAAATGGTATCAAATGAGATTAATGAGATAGCATTCATTTGGAGATGAATAGTTATTTAAATTCTTTATTAAATTTTGTCACATTATCTTTTTTTTTTTTTTTTTTATATATTATAAATTAAATTGTTTCATATATAATTACTAACATACTAAATACTTTTTAGTAATAGTCATAATTATAAAGGACAAAGTTTAGCTACAAAAATACAAATTTACTTAGTACTTTTTTATTGAAGGTGAATTTTGACAAATCTATCATTTGATTATACCTTCTTATATCCTCTATGCTTGAAAAATTTCAAAGAAAATTAAAGATCAATAGCTATGTCATCAATAAATTATTTGATTTGCAAGTTTTTGTTGTTTAAAATTATGCATAATATATAAGCTTATAGTTCATATAGTAAATAATAATCGAATGACAAAGAATTTAATATGTGTATTACGAAGGTAAAGAATATGCAATTCGACGGTTAGATTTTTAAAATATGTAGTCATATTTATTTTATTGAGTAAGGTTATAACCTTAGGTTACAACCAATTTTATAACTAAACTTTGTCCAAAATACAATTATAATAAATACCTATTTATATTTTTATAAGCTAATAAATACAGATTAATAATTACTGTAATTGTAAATTTCTACTTCCATATAACATCAAAATCATAAAGACACTAATAAGTACCATAATTATCAATATAATTTTTTTTTTTTGTCTTTTTAATTGATGTAAACTTAATTTATCTATTAAAATAAGGATGATGCTCTGATAGTAGCCAGGAAGATAGCTCACCACAATTGTATATTTATTGTTCCATATAAAAATAAAATCATAAAGATACTAATTCATAAGCATCATTGTAGGGTAAAAGTCCCAAGATCATACAATGGGCCTTGGGCCCCATATAAAATTAGACCATGTCCAAGGAGAAGGAGTGGGTATCCAAAAGGCTCCCAGCCCAATTCTTATGGGCCCAAAATTGCTTAAAAGGCGGTCCGAGGAGAAGCGTCTCCTCGGACGTATCGAATATGGTTCGAACATGCATTCTGCCAAATATAAGGATTCGTTCTAACAAGTATTAGTAACGGGGATGAATCCCCCAAGCCGGGAAGAGGAAGGAAAGTGTAGGATGCCCAGGGATAGGCTACAGCTGCCACATTAAATGCATAGCAGCTACTTTTCCGGCCGCATTAATGAGGAGAGGACTTGTGAACAGTGTCACCTTGACTACCACAACTCACAGAAAGATGGGGGAGGTGTCCGATGGGACGGGCACTTAAGTGGAGGTCCAGATGATTAACAAGTATAGGATCCTGATGACTTCAGCGGGGCTATATAAGAGGGGGGGAAGTGCCCATGAAAAAAAAAAAAAAAAAAGAGAAAAAAGGGAAGGAAGATCTTAGAACAGAAGAAGAGAGGGAGAGCCATAGCTTTTGAGCAGGGATAGAGATATATCTCCTACGTCTCCTCGGACCATATCTCTAATGGACATGACGGATATTTTCTTATTTTCGATTGTGGTATGGCCTAGTATTAACCAGTATGCACTCTGTTAGGGCCTAATTCTGTAACCCACTCTCTATAAATTCATTGTTTAGGGCTTCTTGGGATAGAATCCCATACCTGTTGGGCTTGGACCCCGAATCGCGGCCCTACAATCATAATTATCAAAAAAATGTTAGGTTGATCAGAAGATTTTATGCTAATGAAAACTTAATAAAAACAATAACTTATTCAATAGAAACCATAATTAAAATAGAGGGAAGTTAATGAACATTGACCAACTTGGTTTCTCGGGCCAAATGTGCTTTGACAGCAGGTTTCTCGTGCCACTGAAGACGATGGATATTTCTAGCGGGGAGGGAGAGGGAGGGAGTAAGGGAAAATAGGCTGATGGTTTGTTGAAGGTTTTTCTTTTTTAAATTATTATTATTATTATTATTTTTTTTTTATAGATTTGATTGTAGAGAGATTTTTATTTGACTTGTATTAATATCTAATGTGGATATTTAGTTTTTAAAAAGATGACGTGGAGCATGCCACCTCTGTAGTTTGTAAAATATTTGTAAAACATCTTATGGCTGTAGTTTTACTCTTTAATATATAATCACGTTCAAGATTATAGATAATAAAAGAGTGAGAAAATAATTTTATTTTAAATAAAATAATATTTTATTGAACTTTTCTGTACATTAATTGCATAAATAATCACAATTAAGATTGTCCCACATATCGTAAATAATCACAATTAAGATTGTCCCACATTGCTTAAGAGAGTATGTTGTGTGTAGTATAACTTGCTTCACCCTCTCTTAAAAGTTACCATGGCTTTTGAGTGAAGCTGTGGTGTGCCTTTGTATTAGAACCCCTTTCCCTCGCCCTTGTGTGTGTGTGTGTTTGTTTCTCAAAAAAAAAAAAAAAAAAAAAAAGATTATACCATAGTTTGATTTTTGTTTTTGTTTTTAAGAATCACCATATTTTGAATTTGGTGTACCAAGTTAGAAATGTTAAGATGGACAAGTGAAAATACACAGAAAGATAGGATTGGAAATGAGAAATTTTGTTTAAAGATAAGGATAGCCCTTATTGATGAAAAGATAAGAGAAAGTCGCTTCAGATAGTTTGGTTATGTTCAAAGGAGAGCGAGTAAGAAATACTGATTATTGATTTGATCCAAGTTAAGGAGACTAAAAGAGGCAAAGGCCAAAAATCACATTATTAAAAGTAATAATAAAAAAAAAATACAAGTCAATTAGGGAAGTAACAAAGAGCATGTATTCAATAGGATATAATGCAGAAAAATAATTCACGTAACAATCAATCTAATCTGTTGAGGATGCATAGCTGATTCCAAATTTTGGAACTAAGGTTTTGTTATTTTTGTTGTTGTAACTCCAAAATTTAAATTTTATAACCAATTTGTTTCCTTATATAAATATATATATATATATATATATATATATATATATATATATGTATATATATATATATATATATCTTAAATGATTTGTTTTTGTTCATTTCCCATTTATCATTTGTTTGAAAATTGACTTGCATTTCTGTTGTTAGTATGTAAAGGAGAGATTTGACTGTAAATAATGGATACTTTCATTTTATAAATTATTTGACCTTTTTTTTAAAGATAAATTATTAGACTTTAAACCATTTGGGAACACTATCAATGACCCATTAATGTTACGAAGGGTGGTGCAGGCTAGAGGGAGCCATTTATGTTGGTAACACGGCTCCCTCCTTTTACATTTTTCATAAACTCTTGTTCAAGAATATGTATTCTATAAAATATAAGATTTGCACTTTTTATTTACTTTCCTATTTATATGATTTTAATTTGAAAATTTTAAAAAAATTTAGAATTGAGCAAAAAGGTAGAAAATGGAGGTTTTTTGGGATATGTTTTTTTTTTTCCTTTTTTATTTTCATTTTTATTTTTTATGTTCCCTTGATTTTGTGTAAAACATAATTTGAAGATAGCTACCTTACTTTGTTTGGTTCATGCTAAGTTTAAGAATAAAGAGTAACACTACAGCCACAAACTAGTTTATAATATTTTTACAAATTATTGATGTGACAAATTCTTACAAGTTCAAATTGGGACCCATTACTAACAATACATTTTTATTTACCAATAATTTTTTCAAAAATGCTAAAGCCACATTAATAGTTTATAAAAAAGTTATAAAGAGAAATTGATTTCATGATGTGTATTTTGTAGCAATTATTCAAAATTGTAGAAAATATTAATAAATTTCTTTAAAGTTGGTAAATAAAGGTAATTTTGAGTTTAATTGCTTAGAAATGGCAGGAGATAAAAAGAAAACCTGAAATTTTTACTAGAATTTTCTAAACTTGCCAAGTTTTCTTATATAACTGGTGATGCTATGCATTCATTTTGAAGCATCGTTTCACCATTGATTTATTTTATGCGATGATGGGCTTCTTTGGGTGTTGTTATTTTTGGATTTGATTGGACAAGTCATGTGTTTTTTGACATGTCAATAATGATATTTGTTTTCTTAATATTATAAATATACTTTTAAAATGTTAAGTCATTACCCAATTAACTACATAAGTAAAAAAACTAATGATAGTGCTGATTTAGAACTTATGGGACTAGAAGCATTCACCCGGTAAACTTCAAGATCTAATTATATTTTGAAAAAAAAAAGTTTTGAAATATATAAATTATGAACCACACCAACATCTCTCGCCCTATTATTGGATTTGGATAAGTGGTTGTTAAATCAAAAAATCATTTTCCCCCGATGATTAGCAAAGGGCCTTGTATCTCAATTTGTTGGCACTTTGTGGTTTTTCTAATGAAGAATCCAAGATTCAAATTTCCCCAACCTCAACTGTCAAATTATTTATATTTAAAAAAAAGGAAATGAAGAAAACAAACTAATCAAAACAAGAGCAAAACTTAAGTACAACTCCATAAATTATCTTAAAAAACGCTACTAATTGTAACAATCCAAGGAAAAAACAACAGTCAAACTTGTGCTATACCTCATTTAGTTATAATTGAGGCTCTTTGTAGTTATTAATAAAACCTAGATCTAATAGTGATGGTCCGATGTGTGACTTGTCACACATCCACACAACACATGCTTAAACAATATCCAAATCAGATCTGGGGCACTAACAATTTTCAGGAAATTAATAAACTCTTACACATTCAAGATCAAGGAGTGCATATTGTGAATTTGCACTTTATTTTAATGGAATGTCAATTATTTTTGACATTACTTCCAGTAGTAACAGTCCCATCTAGACTGATCAAGCCGCAGACAAGGGCCTATCTCTGTCACAAACCATGAGCAGCAAATATCGCCTCGGTCTTTGTCCCTGTCATAGAGGTAAAGATGGGAATAGTGTGTTTGGCCTCCCCATTCCACACTGCAAAGGACATCTTGAGAAAGCAAAGGGATGGGTTGGAAATTAAATTGAGTTTCGCCACCTTTAACGATTGTATACATCCAAAATCGTTAGCCGGGGATGAACAGTGGACTGTAATAGGCGCATATTATTTGACAAATTATTAGTGACAGTGATATGCACTTCTGGTGGAGTAATGTTTATGGCTTCACAAGTAGTTATTAGCGAGAGAAGCAGCATTGATGCTAATCTATTGAATGGGCTCATGTTTGATTGATATTTGTTGCTGGTGGTTTTACTGTGGCATAGATCTTATTTATAGGGCTACGTTATGCAACCATTATGGTAAATACTTTGTGGACAAATTTAATTACAAAATTGGTTACAGTCTAAAACTACAACAATTTTATTCAATATCTTTTTATTGGAGGTGAAATTAAATAAATCTATCATTGAATTACATTTTCTTCTTATATCCTCTACAGATTAATAGCTATGTCATTAATAAAAATTAAATTATAAGTTTTTGTAATTTAAAATTAAGCATAAAATATAAACTTATAGATCATATAGTAAATAATATCCAATTGGTATAAGATTTGATATGTGTATTAAGAGAGCAAAGAACATATAATTCAACGGTTAAAATTTCAAAATATATGATAATGTTAATTTTTTTTTGTGACTAAACTTAGCCTATATTTTATTTGTTAAGTTTGATGAATTGTATCCTCCTTTCCTCTCATATAAATGTGGTCTCATTTGTGAGACCTACATGTGAGGCGCGCGCACACACACACACATACATAAATTCTACTTAAATTACAATTTATATTTAAACGGAATAAAGTTATGGCACACAAAATTTTCATGATAAAGCCTAGATGGTAAACTATAATTGGTAGGTAAAAAAGTTATATTTGTCGTGAAATCTAAATGAGCACTGTCACCTAGGATTTGTTGTAAAAATGTTGTGCTTGCGGCACTATCAATTAGGGCACGGCTTGTGTCCAATGAATTAGTACACTAGACATATTAGGATACGAATATGTGCCCAAAATTGGACACATGTTTGCATTCTAACGTGTACAGTGCAATTGATGCACTTAACGCAATCCCAACCATACTCATTAAACAATCAATTAAAATTTTGCCATATTATATTTTCTTTAAATGATTTCTACCATAATTAGAATCATAATGAATATATATTAATTTTTTATTAGTTAATACATACCCATTAATTACTACCATAATTATATATTTATTTTTTCATATAAAAACACAATCATAAAGCCGCTTATTAATGAGTATCATAATTATCAATATTAAATACAAAACTTTGTTTTGTTTTTTGTCTTTTTAGTTGATATAAACTCAAGTTGTCTACTAAAATAAGAATGGTGCACCAATAATGGTTAGGATAGCTCACCATAATTATATATTTATAGTTCCATGTAAAAACTTATTCATAAAGATAACTATTAATATGTATCATAATTATCAAATTTCATATTTAATATTTCATATATAAAGACAATTAAAATAAATATATTAATAACCATCATAATGATACAATAATTTCATATTGTTAAGTTATGATTTTTATCATAACATTAGTATTGGCTTATTCCATGATAAAAAATGTTGTAATTGCATAAATTTATTTCCTTGTATTTTTGTGGGATTTATTTGTAATGAGTTTAGTATTAAGTGGTGGAGATTTGATCAAGACAACTAAAAGTCACATGAGAAGCACATGCAAGAAGGTGAAGAGTCAAGCTAACTGTCCAGAGAGTACAGTCTGTCAATTGGCTAACTTGCGACTTGAGTCGCCACTTGAACCAGTCGCAAGTGAGCCACAAGATGCCCCTACTTTGCTGAAACACATGACCTTTCGTATTCTCCTCACACATACTATATATACCCTTATTACCCATAGAAAATGTAAGGGAGCCTATTGAGAGAAAAATCCTAAGAGAGGTTTCTACAACACACCCACCCTATTAGAGAGAGAGCTACTCATTCTTAATGAGAAATCTTTGTAGTCTCTTCTCATTCCCTCTCCCTTTGTTATACCCATTAAGAGGAGATTTGTACCCAAACACTACCTACACCCATTCAAAGTGTTGAGAGTGTTTTTGGAGCTTGGGAAGCATTGGAAGATGCCAAGGATGGCGGATGCAATGGGCTTATTGCGGGATCCGGAAAGCTAGAGAAGACACGGTTAGGCTTAACCTTGTTGGAGCAAGAAGCTTGGAGGGCTTAGGTGCATTGGGTAGATTAGGCTTGGAGGGTCTATTGCTATTCATGTATCCTAACTTTATTCTCTAGTGGATCATTTTACCGCTTGGAGGGTGGCGGAGAGGTTTTTCGCCAAGTTCTTCGATTTTCTCTTTGATAACAAGTACCGGTATTATCCTTGTGTTTGCATCTCTTTTCCCTTAATCTTTAACCATTAATTGCTGCTATGTTTGTGATTAATTATGTGTTAAAGTAGTTTGCCAAATTGGGTATTGTTTATATTTCATATTCCGCACATACATTGTTTGAATATAAGCTTGTGTTGGTAAATTTGAAATTGGGGGTCTAAACATTCACTAGTGTTTTATACACCAAGTGAACTTTCACATATGTATATAAAATGTATAGGAAAGAAAAAATCATTTTTTAAGATAAATAAGATTTTATTAAACTTTATTGCACAGAATGTGTAGTATTACACATTGTTGACTAATTTTCTATCTTCTTCTATCTATTATAGGGTAAATAATAGACTGAAATACATAAGTATCAAATTTCATATATGAAGATAATCAAAATAAATGTATTAATAAATATCATAATGATACAATAATTTCTTATGTATATTCAATGAATAGGAAAGAAAAAAAATTTCATTTTTTAAGATAAAATGATAGTTTGTTATACTTTTTTGTGCATTACACATTGTTGACTAGTTTACTATCTTCTTCTATCTATTATATCTATACTATATATAAGACGATTTTCCTCTTTCAACTGGAATTTTATGTGGTTCAAAAATACCCTCATTAGTGAAGGGTAACTTCATTTAAAAATATGGTATAAATGTCAAATAATAAATTCCATTTTGAATTCATAAAGAAAACTCCTAAAATTTAGGGTTTTTTTCCCTTTACATTCAAAAAAGAAATTATAGTTACTGCTTATCTCTAAAGTTTATCATTTTTATTTGTTTGAAAAAAAAAAATTCTAAATTATAATATATTCAAATTATTAACCTTTACCCAAAAAATACAAGAGCCTTTGAGCACAATATACTGAAACGCAAATTTTGTTATTTAGATTTGACCAAAATATATTTTAGATCTCTAATTTCACTTTGCTTCATTTCAGTTCTTTAACATCTTCCACAAATCCTCCTCTTCCACCTACAGAAATTCTCAGCTTTGTCTTCTCTATAATATGCAAGTACTACTCTTTATTGGCTTGACCAAAAATGAACAAGCGAAGATCACTAGATCAGTAATTAACATTGGTTTCTCATCTATTTTTCTTGTTATGTTAAAATAATTTTTTTTATTTTTATTAAGCACTTTAGCGGGTGCTGTCGCCATAGTTTTCTAATCTTGTTATCAAAACATAGAAATATATGACTTTTAATTTCTTTTCCACTTATTTATTTTAATTATGATATATATTTTATTTTTTGTTTCATTTACGTTTACACTATATCTTTCTTCCTTCTCCAAGCTGTTAGGTTCTAAGACTTTAGGTTTAAATGTATTAGAACTTCATTATGTAATGTTGGCAAACCATGATCAAAATGTTTAGTCTTGTTTTAGATTTGCTCAAAGTGTGTTTATGTGTAAAGTTGGAATCGAGTGTACTGCAGGATTTACTGTGTAAATCTGCAGGGCTTGATCGATCGAAAATTAGACTCGATCGATTGAAGTTTGTACATATTGTTTTTCTGCAGATTTTTCCAACTCAGCCCAAGCCCGTTTGACGTGTAGGGTTTTATGTTTTGCCCTAGGTATAAAAGGGAAAACCCTAGCCACATTTTTAAGGTTGTTGCAGTTGTTGTTTATGCTGTGTATATGAATCTTTTGTGAGATTTAGAGGTGTTTGCCTTCACATATACTTAGGGTTATCAAGAATCAAGATTAAGTCAAGAGCTTGATGATTGATTCTGTTGCTGCATAAAGAGCTTAAAGATACATAAGTGGGAGTACTTGTGCTTGCTGTGAATCCAAGAAAGAAGTAGTTCGTGGACTCGGAGCTGTCACGTGGTCGTGGTAGTAAGTTTCCTACTCGAGGTAGCAATAGGATGTTAGTGGTTTAAGTCGCTATAGTGTAAACTTCAATTCTTTCATAGTGGATTTGTTTTACCTTGAGGATAGTTAGGTTAAATCCTTCCCAGGTTTTTTTACTGGTTTGGTTTTCCTAGGTTATCATATCATTGTGTTATTTATTTTTCCGCTGCTTTACATGATATGATATATTTGTGTTAACCTAGATCTGCATAATTTATCTAAGTTAAACACTTGGCTAAATAACTAGGTTAATCTGTTTGTGTTTAAGGGGTCTAAAAACGTACACAAGCCAAAGCTAAGAGTTCCACAGTGACCCGTGGAAGATCTTAAAAATGAGGACATGTTTTTATTTTTATTTATTTTTATTTTAAAATTTTAAATTAGGATGTAAATTCAAGTGATTAAATATATAGAAAATCAAACAAAATGCAAAATAGGGTTGTTTAATGGGTGACTAACGGAGCATTTTTAACTTATTCTAACAAGACTGAATTGAATAAGTTTGAAAGTTGGAAGATTGAAATATATGAAAGTGAAGTTAGAGGCTTAAAATAAATTTTTGTAAAATTGAAAGGGTGTAATTTGAATTATAGCCTAAATAATAATAATTAATATTATAGTATAGTTTGGTTTTTTTTTTTCCCTTTAAGAATCACCAAAATTAAAATTTTATAGCCAATTTGTTTTTTGTTAAATATATATCTTAAATGATGTGTTTTCATTCTTTCACCCCGTTTGAAAATCAACTTAATTGCATTTTTGTTTTGTTTTGTTTTGTTTTTGTTTTGTTTTTTTGAGAAGAAGTCTGATGAGGCCACTAAAATTAAAGGACAAAAAAAATGCAATTGTAGCTAAGGTTCCTCTCCTAAGATTTTACCTCTCCTAAGATTTTACCATGTGGCTATTAAACTAAAAAATATATTTTCATCCCATGAAAAAAAATTCACATGGTAGAATCTTAAGAAGGAACCTAAGGAACAACATGTTAGTATTGTACCTAAGTTTTACCCAAAATTAAATTACTTGGAAATCAGACAGATAACAATTGTAAAGGTCTAGAGGAATAGATTCTATCCAAACCGACAAAAATGAAAACAAACCTTGCTCTCTTGGTTAAGGCATCTACTAAAACTACTTTGCCTAAATATATGAGAGAATGAGAAGCTTTTGGAGAGAGCTAGTAGAAGACAAAATGTATCTGATTATGTGACCAAAAGGACAGTGCAGCAAATTTCTATTTCGAATTGCATTGATGGAGGTCTTAGAATCACCTTCAAAGATAGAGCTATAGAGACCAACTTCATGGACAAACTAGACTTCTCGTCTCTCTACCAATGTTTCTGAGACCAGTACTGATTCTGGCCTGGGTATCCTCTCGGCCAAAGCTGCCAATACCTCACCTCTATCATTCCGAACCACAATGCCAACTCCTGCTGCATTAATATCCTCAAACATCACCCCATCAAAGTTAGTCTTAATTAGACTTGGATTCGGCGGCTTCCTTACTCGTTTCTTCTTTTGAGCTTTCTTCTTGGGGATAGGATGAAAACAATGGAACTCCTGGAGATGTTTCTGGGCTGAGTCAGCAACTCTGTTCAACGGCCACACTGGTTCACCAACCCTGAGTTTATTTCTTTTAGTCCAGATTTCCCAGCACGTCATGGCAAAGAGGTCAGAATTTAAATTGGAGCTAAGAAATAATTTCAGTGAGTCTGTACAGGTTCATGAGGCATAATGATCTGATCTCACTTTTCTTAAGGCATTTCACTTCATCGTGAAAGAATATTCAACATACATTTCTACTAGTGCAACAAATTCAATAGTGTATTTCCTTGAGGGTACAGCAACCCAACACATACATTGTGGGCTGCATAAGTTTGCACTACACCATAGAATAAAAAACTCCACCAAAGAAACACCATGCTTTTATTGATAGATAATGGCCTAGCAATACGGAGGTGGGCTTCGAAATATAGACACTGCATTACAAGGAATGCCATCATCATTAAGCTATCTTTCTTCTTTTTTTTTTTTTTTTTGAGTCATTAGACTATCACTTGAACCCTAAAATTATTTTAATAAAACTACACACTTTATATATGCATTTCTCATTTATGATATATATATATATATATTTATATAGACATAGACACACACACACACACACCTTTTCTTTTCTTGTGTAGGTTTTCTAGGTACCAATTTCAAGTGGGTTTTAGTTAGTTCAACTGGTAAAATTTCTTATGGTTGAATAAGAAATTTGGAGTTCAATCTCTACCTATACCAAAAATTGATTAGTATCTTGGTTTGATAATAAAAAACTATTATCTGGAACAGACGCCATAAATTAAAACTATCTAAAAAAAAAAAGTATCAATTTCAAGAGTGGGAATCTATTTTTTAGAGCTAGAATACCTATGAGTTTTAATTAGAATTTGATCATAATTTAATAAGAAATAGATTATAAAGAGAAAGAGCTAAGGTTGAAGCTAGGAGAAGTGGGGATAATTCTCAAATTAGAGAGCTTAAAATTGAAATCAATGTGCTACTTGATAGAGAAAATCAGATGTGGAATCAGAGGTCAAGGGTTCTGTGGTTGAGCAAAGTGGACAGTAACTTAAAGTATTTTCACAGTAAAGCAACTCACAGGCATAGGAAAAATTATATTTCGGGAATTAGAGATAGCCATGGTATATGGTAGGATCAATCAGATGGAATTTGTAAGGTTGAATTTATTCAACCATCTAATTGGCTTTATTCCGTGCCAAATTTGCTTGTAATTCAGCATTTAGTATCCCTGTATTTAGGTGGGTTTGATGTAAGGGTAGTGAGTGAGATAGAGTGAAGATTGCTCAAGAGTGTGCAAGAAAACAGAGACTCGCAGCTGGGACTCGCGGGTGACTCGCGGGTGACTCGCGGCTTCAAGCCGCCAGACGCAGCACACGTGCCAAGCATGCTGGACGGTGAACAGTCATGCCAGCTGGAGCACTACAGGACAAAACAGGACAACTGGCCATACGGTTATCTCGCGACTGGATCTCGCGACTTGGTCAAGCCGCGAGGTCAAGCCGCGAGCCACCCCTGTTTTGTAAAACCTGACGTTTCACATTCCTCTCCCACTCTAGTATAAATACCCCTTTTACCCACGATTGAAAGAGAGCTTCCAGAGAGAATTTTGAGAGAGAAACCCTAAAGAAAAACAAGATTGATTCACCCACAATCTATACCTTAGAGTCTCTCCAAATTCCCCAACTCTCTTCCTCTCCATTGTCAAATCCTTGAGAGGCATTATACCAGACCTGGTTCTCACCATCATCATCACTGTGAGACAGTTGTTTGGATTTCTGGGAAGCAGTTAGGAAGGAACCAATCTTCATTGGTTGATGCTATGGTCTAGTAGCGGAATCCGGGAAGCTAGAAAAGAAAAAGGTTCGGCGCAACCTCGTTGGAGCAAGAAGCTTGGAGGGCTTAGGTACATCGGGTAGATTAGGCTTGGAGGGTCTATTACTGTTCATGTATCCCAACTATATTTTCTAGTGGATTATTGACCGCTTGGAGGGTGGCGGAGAGGTTTTACGCCGAGGGCTTCGGTTTCCTCTTCGATAACACATCGCGTGTTGTCTTTGTGTTTGCATCTTCCTTCCTCTCTATCTTTGCCTTTTTATTATCTGCTGTGGATTTTATTTTGTTATGGCTTAGATAGTTTTTAACCAATTTCATATTATAGCATATGTTAAGTTTCCGCACACTAGTTGTTTGACATATTGCTTGAATTGGTTAAGTTGTAATTTGGGGGTCTAAACGTTCAAAGGTGTTTTTACACGTTTTTTGAACTTTCAATTGGTATCAGAGCGGGTACACTGTTATTGGTTTCATTACCATTGTGTGATCCTTGACTCCCTTTTGAGATGGATCGGTCTCAATCCCTAAATGCACCTCCATATTTTGATGGTAGTAATTATGCTTTTTGGAAGGTTCGCATGAGAGCATTTCTGTGCTCCATTGATGAATCTGTTTGGGATGCAGTTGAGAGTGGTTGGACTAGACCTGAGGCAGCCAAATCCACATGGGATAAGGCAGCACTCGCTGCATCTAATGCTAACAGTAAAGCTTTAAATGCTATTTTCTGTGGTGTGTCTCCAGATGAATTTCACAGGATTTCTCATATCACCATTGCCAAAGAAGCATGGGAGATTTTGGAAACCACCTATGAAGGCACGAAGAAAGTGAAAGACACCAAGTTACAAATGCTGACCACTCGGTTTGAGGAGCTTAAAATGAGTGAGGATGAGTCCTTCGACTCTTTCTATGGGAAGCTGAATGAGGTGGTAGTCAGCAAGTTCAATTTGGGGGAGAAAACGGAGGATTCTAAAATCGTAAGGAAGATCCTTCGATCATTGCCGGAAAGTTTTCGTGCTAAAGTGACAGCGATTGAAGAGAGCAAGGACCTAGATGACATCAAAGTCCAAGAGCTGGTTGGTTCTCTTCAGACTTATGAGATGTCGCTGCCCAACCAACGGAAGAGTAAATCTCTTGCTCTTAAGACCATTAATGAGAAGGTAGAAGTCCATGACTCATCGGAAGACGATGTGGTTGATAAAGATGTTGCATACCTTGTCAAAAATTTCAGAAAGTTCTTGAAATTCAAGAATAATGGCAAATTTGATGATAGAAGAAAATTCCAAAGTTCTGGAAGGGAGAAAAGGGAATTCAAAAAGAAAGATGGAAAAGAATCCCAACCTATACAAGGTGTCACTTGCTTCGAATGTAACGGGCATGGACACTTTAAGAAGGAATGTCCGAATTATTTGAAATCGAAAGGTAAAGTGTATGCCACGACATTGAGTGACTCGGATTCGTCTGACTCAGAATCTGAAGAGAGCTGTGATGAAGAGGGGAACTATTCAGCTTTTATGACCATTGCTCATGTTGAGTCTTCAGATGAGTTGAATCTGCTTGTACAAGACCTTGGAGAACATAGTGATGATAAATCACTAGGAATTGTTGAAGAATCAGATGCTGAACAAGATGAAAGCACAGCAAATCTTCAAGAGAATTATAACTCACTCTTGGAAAAGTCGGGTGAGTACACGAGGGTGGCCAAGGCTACTGTGAGAAAAATGAAGAAGGCAGAGGAGGACTACAAAAGTCTCCTAATCCGATATAGGGAGGCCAAATGCGAGATAGAAACTTTGAATGGTGAGTTGTCCGAAACTTACACAAAAGTAAGATTTCTTGAGAATGAGGTTGTGCAAGCAAATGCTAAAGTAGAGAGGGTCACCACCAAGAAGCTAGATGATGTTATCTCATCTCAAAAGAGCTTTTCAGACAAATCCGGATTGGGATATACCGGAGGAAGTAGCTCATCTGGAAATGTCATTAAAGAAGTGAAGTTTGTTAAGGCTAAAGATCCAATTGATGTTGGTCCTACTGCTGAGAAGCCCAAGATAGAAGAGAAGAGAAATGTGGGGAACGAACGGTTGCTGAATTCCCGTAATCAATATGTGGGCAGGTCTGAATCTCGTGCCAAGTCACGTCCACAACCACAAAGAGGTCCTAGAGCGACTTATGTGTGTCATTATTGCGGACTTCAAGGGCATACTCGACCAAATTGCCAAAAGCTGAGAGCAAAGAACAGTGCAACTCCTCAAAGGTCAGGAGGACCTAGAAATGATAGAAGAATTTGGGCAGGTGATCAATCTAGAGATCAGAATGGTGATCCCGGAATGATAAACGTGATGAAAATGATTGGTGCATTCACCAACTGCTTGGAAAGCTTCTCACGAAGGTTTGAAAGCCCTAACTCCCGTACCCAATCCTATAAGGAAATCACCCTAAACGCAAGTGACGTGTGGGTGAAAAAGGGTACTCATGCATAAGCATTAGAACATGTCCATGCATTAATACTTCCTATGCTTTGTTACAATGTTTGTTTGTTTTACTTACTGTTTTTGCTATTGGTTGTTTGCTTGTCTTCTTGTGCATATTTTTTTTTTTGTTTTTGATCAATCTTTTTCTTCTTATGTGTCAAAAATCCAAAAATCACATAAAAAATTAGAAAGTCAAAAGTTTGATTGACATTGTTGAGTTTTTGTCTCAAAACATGTTTTGCCTTGTACCTTTGTGCTAATGGCTTTGTGCATTTTCGAGCATTGCTTGTTTCTTTGCACTCATATCTCTGTGGGAGAAATTTTGAAATCTTTGTGATTGTTGTAAATAGATCTTCAAACTTGTCATGAATGATTAGTGAATGGTTTTGTTGATCTTGAGATATGCATAGACTTGTGTCTATATATCTTCACACTCTTTATTTTTGTGTTTGCTAAAAAGAGCTCACCAAATGTAAATCTCCAAATGAAAAGAGATATTGAGCTGCAAAAGCCTGTCGCACATACTAGTATTCGACTAGGAAAAAGGGAAAGCGACCAAAAATTAAAGAGAAATGTTTATTCACAAGGCCAAAGGCTTGTTTCTTAAAGAGATTTATCAAATTTCTCTCTCTCACAATGAGAGGTGTTGTCTCAAAAGGATCAAAAAGATCAAATGTTATGATTGAAAGTGGAGTCAAATGTAAAGCTCCAAGTCATGTTATCAAGTTTTGTGGGAGGTCATATATACATACTTCTATAATTGAGATGGGTCCCATGATCTAGTGCTAATTGTGTATGTCTTGGTTGAATTGATCATTGAAGCTTCACATTAGACTAAGGACTATCTCATTGTTGATATCCACACACAACACACAAGTTTATGTTCAAAGAATGCCATAATCATTTGTGTAATTGTACTTGATGAAATATGTTTTTCACATGCTCAATCTTTGTTGTTTCAAGCACAAAAAGATTTTTGAGTGTTTTAGGTGTTTTTGGAAAGTATTTTGTTTGAAAAATCTGAAAATTTCAAAAATCCAGTTTTTGCCCTGTTTTGGCGCCTCAGTCACGGGTATGTCAAGTCGCGAGCCTCAGTCGCATCTTCGCTGGTCATTTTTGGCGACTTGTTCGCGAGTGGAAGGTCCAGTCGCGAGGTTCACTCAGAAATTTTCGCGGCTCAGCTCGCGACTCATTCGCGGGTAGACCTTCCAGTTGCGAAAAACACTTAGAAGAATTTTTCAAATTTTTGTCCTTAAGTGTTTTGGCGGCTTGAACTGGCGACTGTGTGGCGACTTAATCAAGTCGCGAAAATCGCGTGTTTGGCAGAAACAGGAGCAGTTTTTAAATCTTTTTCAGTTTTCCCTCGAACATTTGTAACTGTTCATTTTCTCTCTAAAATATCTCCTTCCCAAACACTCCGTGAATCCATTTTTCAAACCTCATTGGTGCTTCATTTCTTATCCAAATCATCAAGAAAAGGTATGGGTTTTACTTTCTCAATCTCATTTTTCCCTTTTCCTGCATATTTTTGTTACAATTTGGATTGATATTGTGTTCAAAATACTTCTCTCTTTGTGTAATGGGTTTGGCGTGTCTTGCTTGATATTGCTCTCATCTGTTTTTATGTTGAACGGTCACAATGTGTTTTTCATTGTTCTGATATTTGCCTATTGTTGAGTCTGACAATCTTTTCTTACATGGGTTTGGTGGTTATTTGATTTACTCATTTCTCTTGCTTGAGTATTGATGTTGGATTTCGGTATTGGTTACTAAGTTTTTATGATATCATAATGTGTGTCTCTCAACCATGTGGCCTAGTATGGATGATTTGTTTCTTCTTGCTGAAATATTTTCCATTATTCATATCTCTTGTGGAGTGTTTTTATGTTATCAGTTCTTAATGTTCGAATGCTGTATCTGTTTGCATATCATGGTCATGGTAACCTGTCTAATTGACAGTTTTGTTAGTTGTTTTGTCTCTCTATGCCTTTGTGCTTTGTCATCATTTTGCTGCACCTGTCATTTTGTGCTCCTTTGTTTTGATTGGAAGTTTGGTTGGGTCTGCACTATCTTCAGTTTGTATTTATGTGTTGGATTTTTTTTCCTCTATTAGCACTGAATCTTGTTGACATTTATCTTGTGTGGTACTGCTGTTGGTTCTTTGCTGTGGGCCTGTTATCTTGCAGATGTCTCGTTGATCTTCCAGGGGTAAAGACATTGTTGCTGATGAACCAGCAACACCAGTTGCTAAAAGGACTCGACTATCATCTCAGGCATCTCAAGATCCCAATGAGGATAGGTTCAGACTTCCGCTTAACTCTCACGTCTACTCAAACGTGTTTGACAAGTCAACCACTATAGTGGAACGGGTGGTAGAGTTTAACACCTTAGGGACCACTTTCATCCCTCGAATCTTTGAGAAACGAGATTGGGCAAACTTGTTCGGGAACTTTGATGATCCAATGGATGAGCTGGTCAAAGAATGCTTCTCCAATGCAATTGATCTTGGACCTCAACTCATTTTCTGGGTCAGAGGAACATAGTTTAGTGTTTCCCTAGACTCCATTGCAGATCTTCTCGGCATCACCAGACCGCAGAATGTGAATATAACTCCTTACGATGAACGAACTCCAGAAGTTGGAGAAATCCTACAAATCCTAGGATCCGATCATGAAGTATCCAGTGCAGGAACATCCATCAGCACTGCAAAGTTTGCACCAGAGCTGACCACACTGAAGTTGATCATGTTCACCAATCTCTACCCACTGTCCAACACTACATTCATCAATCTTGGGAGAGCTCTATTCCTTTGTGATCTTATTACAGGAGCCCCCATTGATATATGTGCTCACATCTACTACACCTTGAGGAAGACCGCTTGTCGAACTGCAGCTCGAGGAATCATCCCATTTTGCAGTCTCATCATGAAGCTCATTCTTCGTGAAGGCATTATTCCCCTTGCAGATGGAAAGATGTTGTCCCGTCAGCGTCCTATTTCCATGTTCACTCTTCAAGCTAGCAGAAGTCACTCCTCTAACACACCAAGGAGTGCTCACATCTCTCCGGTTACTCCATCTGTCCCTGACTCAGAAACACCTGCACATACCACATCTACTTCACGTGCTGTTCCTGAAGCTTCACCGGCTAGTATTCCGCAAGCACAGACTGCTCCTCATACTGATAGAGTCGGCAGTGTACTTGAGCATATTCAGAAACGCATTGATGAGCTTGTGGCACTTCTCTACTCCATAAACAACCATGTCCAAATGCGTCTCGAGACTATGGAGAATCAGCTAGATGATATTCAACGAAAGTTGGACGAGAGCCTTTAGTTATTCGTGCCAAAAAGGGGGAGAGCATTCAGTAAGGGGGAGAAAGTTTTCACAGGGAAGTGTGCATAGTGATAGGGGGAGTACACACACACACATACTTTTGTTATACTTTTGTTTTTAGTCTTATCCTCTAAACTTATGGTTTTAGGTTTATGTTTGTTGGACTATTTAATGTTTTTATGGGTTTGATACACTGTGTTTTGGTGTATAGTTGTTTTTAACTCTTAACCTATACTCTTGGCTTAAACTTTAATATGTTTTGCTGATGTTATTCAGGATGACTTGTGGTTTGTACCCATGTGATTTTGTAAGCTTTTAGGGTTTATGTTTTATGCATAGTTTGTAGGCTTTATGGTATGTACCTTGCTTAATGCAGCCTTTATGCTATGTTGAAATCAGTACTTTGATCTAAATGTTCTGCATTTTGGTTTATGTACTGTCACTCTTGTGCCCTTGTAGGATTGTTCCTAGATGCATATACCTTGTGTGTTATGCATTGGTTGAGTGTTGAACATACAAGTGTCTTGCCTTGTGCTTGTTAACTTGTATGTCCTTGTGTTCATTCCAAGTGTGAATGAGCACTGTGATCACTACCTTGTGGTGTTCACTTGGTTGATCAAGCCATGATTTGTTTCTTAACTCCATCTTTGCTTGATCACATATTGCCTGTTTCATATGCATTTTATAATTTTCTGCTTACAATGATCATGGTGTATTGTTGTGTTTCAGGAGTATTATGTTCATATGATTCAAGTGCTTCACAGCTTCTAGAGTTAGGTGTGAGTGAGTTTTGTTCAACTGTTCCCAACTCACATGTTAAGTCTAGATTCTGTTTTAGGGTTTTGTCACGGAATAGCCAAAGGGGGAGATTGTAAGGTTGAATTTATTCAACCATCTAATTAGCTTTATTCCGTGCCAAATTTGCTTGTAATTCAGCATTTAGTATCCCTGTATTTAGGTGGGTTTGATGTAAGGGTAGTGAGTGAGATAGAGTGAAGATTGCTCAAGAGTGTGCAAGAAAACAGAGACTCGCGGCTGGGACTCGCGGGTGACTCGCGGCTTCAAGCCACCAGACGCAGCACACGTGCCAAGCATGCTGGAAGGTGAACAGTCATGCCAGCTGGAGCACTACAGGACAAAACAGGACAACTGGCCATACGGTTATCTCGCGACTGGATCTCGCGACTTGGTCAAGCCGCGAGGTCAAGCCGTGAGCCACCCCTGTTTTGTAAAACCTGACGTTTCACATTCCTCTCCCACTCTAGTATAAATACCCCTTTTACCCACGATTGAAAGAGAGCTTCCAGAGAGAATTTTGAGAGAGAAACCCTAAAGAAAAACAAGATTGATTCACCCACAATCTATACCTTAGAGTCTCTCCAAATTCCCCAACTCTCTTCCTCTCCATTGTCAAATCCTTGAGAGGCATTATACCAGACCTGGTTCTCACCATCATCATCACTGTGAGACAGTTGTTTGGATTTCTGGGAAGCAGTTAGGAAGGAACCAATCTTCATTGGTTGATGCTATGGTCTAGTAGCGGAATCCGGGAAGCTAGAAAAGAAAAAGGTTCAGCGCAACCTCGTTGGAGTAAGAAGCTTGGAGGGCTTAGGTACATCGGGTAGATTAGGCTTGGAGGGTCTATTGCTGTTCATGTATCCCAACTACATTTTCTAGTGGATTATTGACCGCTTGGAGGGTGGCGGAGAGGTTTTACGCCGAGGGCTTCGGTTTCCTCTTCGATAACACATCGCGTGTTGTCTTTGTGTTTGCATCTTCCTTCCTCTCTATCTTTGCCTTTTTATTATCTGCTGTGGATTTTATTTTGTTATGGCTTAGATAGTTTTTAACCAATTTCATATTATAGCATATGTTAAGTTTCCGCACACTAGTTGTTTGACATATTGCTTGAATTGGTTAAGTTGTAATTTGGGGGTCTAAACGTTCAAAGGTGTTTTTACACGTTTTTTGAACTTTCAGAATTGAATAGACTTTGGTTGGCTATTACGAAGAATTGTTCACTACCTGCAATCCTATTCTGCAACCCGAGTCTTTGGCATACATTCCACATATGGTCTCAAATAAGATTAATTCTCTTCTAACCAGTGAATTCATGGAGTGGGAGGTAATTGCAGCTCTTAAACAAATGGCGCCATTAAAAGCATTAGGTCTGGATGGAATGCCCTCATTATTCTTTCAACACTTCTGGGGAGTGGTGGATCAAGAAGTAACAACATCCATTCTTTCATGGCTGAACACAAGTAAACCGCCTCAACCTGTAAACCATAATTTTATCACTCTCATTTCGAAAGTTAAAAGTCCTGAATTTGTTTCTGAACATCATCCAATCAGCTTATGTAATGTACTGTATAAGATTTTGTCTAAGGTTTTAGCAAACAGATTAAAAAAATATTTGCCAAATCTTATAATTGAGCGGCAATATGCTTTTGCAAAAAAACCGTCTTATTTCAGACAACATTTTAGTAGCTTTTGAGACCTTACATTGTATGAAGAATCATAATTCAGGTACATTAGGTTTTATGGCGCTTAAACTAGAAATGAGCAAGGCCTATGATAGGGTGGAGTGAATTTTTTTGGAGAAACTTATGAGGAGAATGAATTTTTATACTAGGTGGATTGATTTAATAGTGGAATGTGTGAGCACAATTTCCTACTCTATATTAGTCAATGGTGAGCCGAAGGGTATGATTAAACCAACAAAAGGAATAAGGCAAGGGGACCCCTTATCCCTCTTCCCATTCTTATTATGTACTAAAAGCCTTCATGTGCTAATCAAAGAAGCAGCAAGGAAAAAAGAGATCAACGGTTTTTCTATCTATAAGAGAGGACCTAAGCTAACCCACCTTTGTGTGTGTGTGTGTGTGTGTGTAGATGCTAGTCTCCTTTTCTGTAGGGCTAATTCTCAAGAGTGTGGAAATGTTCTCAAGCTTCTATTAGAGTATGAAGCCTCTTCAGGTCAGAAAATTAATAAAGAATAGACAACCTTATTCTTTTGTAAGTCTACCCAAGATGTTGCAAGACAGGAGATAAAGAGAGTATTGAGTTTTTAAGAGATAAAATTTTATGAAAAATACTTGGGGCTTCCAGCTTCGGTTGGCAGGGGAAAAAAAGCAAGTTTTGGCTACATAAAAGAGAGGGTATGGAGGAAATTACAAGGGTGGGAGAGTAAACTACTTTCCCAAGTAGGCAAGGAGGTCTTGATCAAAATGGTGGTTTAGACAATACCAACATTTGCAATGGGTTGCTTCAAACACTCATTAGGACTTGCCATTCTATTAAGGCACTAATTAAAAAGCATTTTTGGGGACAGTGAGGAGACAAAAGGAAGGTCCACAGGCTCAAGTGGTCAGAATTGACAAAATTCAAGTTGGTTGGTGGGTTGGGTTTTAGAGACTTAATACTGTTCAATGATTCACTACTTGCCAAACAAGCCTAGCAGCTCTTGCACAATACAAACTCTCCCTTTTATTGGATTTTCAAGGCTCGATTTTTTCCAAATTGCTCTTTCATGGAAGCTAAAGATTCCGCATCGGGATCCTATGCTTGGAAAAGCATACTTGAGGGGGGTAGAGAAGTCATCCATAGAGGCACTTGTTTCCGTGTGGGCAATGGCAGAAATATTAAGATTTGGCAGCACCATTGGCTCCCCATTAAGCACCCAACCAAAATTGCTTCCCCATAATTGATTTCTTGGAAGGTGCCACTGTAGACTGCCTAATATATGATGACCCAAGGCAGTGGAACATTGATATGGTAGTTGGAATTTTCGTTTCTGAGGAAGCTGAAATGATTAAAAAAAATCCCCGTCTCGGGTAGAAGCTTAGGATTCTTTGTTCTGGCCTCTCTCTGATGATGGTCACTATAATTGTAGGTTAGGCTATAGATTTTTAAAAGAGGAAGCTGACAACACCCTGGAGGAGCCACTAGATCTGATAAACAACTATGGAAAGGCATATGGGCTTTGGAAGTTCCAAATAAATTTAAAAATTTGGTTTGGAGAGCTTGCAAAACTCAATACCAACAAAAAGAAACTTAGTACGCAGAACAATCATCAATGATCCAAACTATGACCGCTGCACAACTGTGATGGAGGATCCTCTTTATGCACTATGGAGTTGTCCTAAGTTGGATATGGTTTGACGAGATGCAGACTTATGGGGGTTTCGATCGATAGAGAGATTTCTAGATTTTAAAGCCCTTGTATCATGGTTGTTGAAATATGTTAAGGCAATAGAGCTTTTCATCATAACTATTTGGCCGATTTGGAATCAAAGAAACCAGGTACGTCTTCACCAAAATAGTTGCTCAACAGAACAATTGGCTCAATTAGCAAAGGATCGCTAGGAAGAGTATAAAGCAATGAACCTCGTGCCATGTCCCCGATCTCTGAAGCCAAGAACGAGATGGATTCCTCCAACTGCAGAATTCTACAAGATAAACTATGATGGAGCTATCTTCACTGAAGCAAACAAGTCAGGTATAGGAGTGGTGATCTGAAACAGCTTGGGATTAGTTATGGCATCGTTAGTAAAACAATTGCCTCAAGCTTACCAAGCAGTAGAGGTCGAAGCAATGGCGGCGTGCAAGGCTTTGGAGTCTGGTAGGGAGATTGGCTTAGAGAAGTTATAGTGGAGGGAGATTTTTCTACGGTGGTGAAGGCTCTGTGTAATGCGGATAAGGGGATGGCTTCTTATGGATTATTAATCAAAGATGCCGAAGTTTTTTCTGGTTTGTTTTCAGAATTGTTGTACTCTCATATTAGGAGAGACGACAATAGAGTTGCTCATGGTTTAGCTAGGCTTGCTATGAATTTGTGAGAGTGTAATGTGTGGATAGAGGATGTTCCATCCCACATCCAACCTCTTGTTCAGACTAATAAGGCCATCTTTCCTTAATAATATGGATGTCTTTCTTCTAAAAAAAGGGATTATGAAGATAATGAGGTTAATGGGATATGAATATGATACAAGGCCAGTTCACTGAGGCAGCCGTGTGCACTGCGCGTGTTGTTGGGTGCTGCTGTGTGGTGCCAAGGGAGCTGAGTAGTTGGTTAGGATGATTGGAGAGTAGTTAGTTAGTTAAGGAAGTTGGTGGTTAGCATGGTTGTTAGTCATTAAGTAGCTAGTTAGTTACTGTACTGATAATGCATTGATTAGTGAGTTGTAATCATTGGTTGTAATCATTGCTTAGGGGATTAGTTAGTTAGTTGAGCATTCTGTTGTACAAATAGCCCGAGTATACTCATGAGGGTAGACAAGAAATAGCATACTTGATTCTTCTTCCTTTTCTCATTCCCCTGATCTCTCTCTCTTCTTCTACATTTATCTTTTCTTGGAGTCTAGCTGTCCTTGAACTCAGCTAAACCCATATAAGATCTTGGATCTTATTAGAATATTTGTAACAACAACGAGTTAATAGAGTATCATATTTCATAATAAATTTGGTAACAACAAAGTTATTGATATAAATACTTTTTTATAGTTAAAATGGGGAGATGGGGATTTAATCTTGGATGTTTTGAAAATATCAAGAAATACTAATTAATTGAGCTATTCAAGCTCTTGGCAGTTGTTACTCAAAAAAAAAAAAAAAAAAAGCTCTTGGCAGTTGGCACTTATTTATTTTTATTGAAATACACCAACACAGGGTAACTCTAGTTTTCATTTTTCAGTAATAATTTATTACATTGTAAATTTAAATGAGCAATAACAAGGTCAATTATGATCATAACTTTGTCACATGGTAATTTATGTGACATTCAGGATCCATTTGGATAGAACTTATTTTGCTGAAACTGAAAACTGGAAACTGAAAATACTATAGCAAAATAATTTTTAAATGTGTGAATAGTGCCGTGGGACTATTTTTAATTAAAAAGTTGCTGAAAAGTGAAGTTTGTGGGACTCGTAAACAGTGCACGGGTGCACTGTTCATTGTTGAAAAGTCAAAACATGCGACTGGGGAAAAAAAGAAAAAAGAAAAAGGAAAGAAACGCAAACGTGGATCCAAACGGATACTCAGTAGTAATTTCATGGTTTCCTAACTTTCTTAACTATTATTATTATATTTTTTTTAAAAATTGTACTTTAAACTGTAACACTAATGTTACTATTTTTGTGTGTGTTTTAATAAATATTACTGTTTACTAAAAAAAAATAGGGATTTTTATCCAACATTGGTTGTGTATGTCTAGTATCCACTGTTTATAACCCTAGTCTACAATAACAAATGTTAGACCCTTTTATAGTTGTACTCTGGTTAGTAATGTATTATAAACCCGGTTTAAAACATTAATGTTACTATTTTCATGTGTGTTCTAATAAGTATTATTGTTTAATAAAAAAAAAAAAAATAGGGATGTTTATCCCACATTGGTTGTGTGTGTCTAGTGTTCGTTGTTTATAACTCCAGTCTACAACTACAAAAGTTAGATCCTTTTGTACTTGTGCTTTGGTTAGTAATATATTATAAACCCGGTTTAAAATACTAATATTACTATTTTTGTGTGTGTTTTAATAAGTACTACTGTTTACTCAAAAAAAAAAAAATTAGGGATGTTTATTCCACATTGGTTATGTGTGTCTATACTTGCTCACTCCCAAGTGCAGGAGATCGTAGCAATATAATTCTCGGAGTACCGAGGTCGAACCACAAGGAGCAAGGTAAATTCAAAGACAATATAATTAAATAACAATTTAGATGAAGAAGAAAAATACTTTTGCTTGGTGAGTGTTAACAAGAATAATGATAAAAACTGATTTAAATCAATAATGTAAATACTAGGGCATTAGGGTGTTTTCCTATATCGATATGAAATTCTTTGTGATCTAAGAAAATATCTATTTCATAATTGATTGTTCTTATACAATTAAAAACTTATGATTCGGTTGAACTGAGACAATTCAAGAACGCATAATAACCTCGATTAATAATGCGGTTAGAAAAGTTTTCAGAAAAACCCATTCACTTTAAAACTTGATTTCTATTTGAAACTATTAGAAATTCATCTAAACAATAAGAAAAACATGATTTAACTTATTGAAAGCATGGAAGAACTAATACATCAAAAGAAATCTAATTGAATAATCAAATATGTTGTTGATAAAATCCTAGAAAGAATCACATTGAATATTCATACCGTATAGAAGAAACATAACCCCTAGCCCTAGCAAAGAGTTTAGGCTGCCATTAGAGAAATAAAAATACAAGGTTTTTTCTGCCAAAATTCGTTCTACCAGTCTCCCTTCAAAAACCTAATGTAAAAAGTGTCCAAAGAAAATAAAACTTTTTCTATTTTAATTTCCGTCCAGGTTTACAGCAGTAACTTGTGAGTTAATTTCAGCCTTCAAAAATTGAGAATTTTGAAAAACTCAAAACTGGAAAGTTGTAGATATTTAAGTCATGGTTCCAACAGATCTGGCCTTGTGTCAATTGGATTTTTGAGGAGAGAGATACGTCCAAAATACTGATCAGTGCTCAAATCAGATTTTTCCTTTTCAGATTTTGCCTCTTTGATTTCTTTCCTTATTTGAAACTTCCAATCATGGTAGACGATCCAAGCACTCCAGCTGCACCAACTTAAACATTTAAGTATGGTCCTTTAGCTCCACTTTAATTCTAGTTTGACCTCCATTCTCTCACAAATTCCTATAAACTCATTTTTCTCACATGATTTCCTGAAAGTAGAAAATTACACACAATGAATAGCATCTTATTCAAGAAATTATGTAAAGATAAATAATAGGGACTAATGCAAATCATGGCTTAATTATACAAATTAAGCATAGTAATAAGGAGATAACGCCCACATAAATATATAACAAGTATACATTTTAAGGCATTATCAGTCTAATGTTCATTGTTTATAACCCCAGTCTACAACTACAAAGGTTAGGCCCTTTTGTAGTTGTACTCTGATTAGTAATGTATTATAAACCCGGTTTAAAATACTAATGTTACTATTTTTGTGTGTTCTCTAATAAGCATTACTGTTTACTCAAAAAAAATTAGGGATATTTATCCCACATTGATTGTGCGTGTCTAGTATCCACTGTTTATAATCTCAGTCTACAACTACAAAAGTTAGGCCATTTTGTAATTGCATTTTGATTAGTAATGTATTAGAGCATTAGCATTGGAAAATGCTAATGCTACTCTATTTTACCATTCTAAAAACTCACTTTATCATTATACCATCTTATTTTACAATACCTCCACATCCCAAACTTCTATTTTCCTCTTTTACTCATTAAAATAATATATTTACAAAATAAAATAATATATATCAAAATTATATCTTCTCTCCCATCTCTCTCCTCTCTCTCATTTTCAGCTCTCTTCCCTCTGTTTCTAAAAAAAAAAAAGCTCTCTTCCCTTTGTAACTTCCGCCGGAGCCTTCATTTCCGGCGAGGTGGTGAAATAGTCCAACAATAACCATCAACTCAAACACCCAAAACTTCATAGATCAACCAAAAACGCATCAATCAACAAAACCCACAAACAAAAAATCCTAAATTTCACAACTCGGCTTCAATAAAACCCAAAACTTCATGGGTCATGGATCGTGGCTCGTACTCGCACTACTCGTACTCGCACTGCTCCGGTTGTGGATCGTGGGTCGTGGATCGCGAATTCGTGATATGGGTTGCGGGTGGCTGTGCTCTGTGGTGCTGGGTTGCGGGTGGCTGTGCTCTGTAGTCGTGGATCGTTGGCTGTGCTGGGTTGCGAATTCATGATATGGGCTGCGGGTTGCAGGTGCTCGTGGATCGTTGGCTGTGCTGGGTTGCGAATTCGTGATATGGGTTGCAGGTTGCGGGTGCTCATGGATCGTTGGTTGTGTTGGGTTGCGAATTCGTGATATGGGTTGCGGGTGGGGTGCTCGTGGATCGTTGGCTGTGCTGGGTTGCGAATTCATGATATGGGCTGCGGGTTGCAGGTGCTCGTGGATCGTTGGCTGTGCTGGGTTGCGAATTCGTGATATAGGTTGCAGGTTGCGGGTGCTCATGGATCGTTGGTTGTGTTGGGTTGCGAATTCGTGATATGGGTTGCGGGTGGGGTGCTCGTGGATCGTTGGCTGTGCTGGGTTGCGAATTCGTGATATGGGTTGCGGGTTGCGGGTGGTCATGGGTCGTTGGCTGTGCTCTGTGGTGCTGGGTTGCGGGTGGCTGTTTCGGTTTTTGGGTTGGCGTGATATGGTGCTGGGTGGCTGTTTCACCGTGGTGTTGGTTTTTGGTTCAGCGATGGAGAGACAGAGATGAGAGACAGAGACGAGAGATGAGAGATGAGAGACAGAGGAGAGAGAGTCAGATAAAATATTAATATTTTTTTACAATACTTTCTACAGTGCAATTCTATGTTTAGAATTGCACTGTAGCAGTATTGCAAAAAAATTTGCAATACTGCTGTTTAGCATTCTCCAATGCAGATGGTTTTGGAGCTTAAAATTCCAAATTTCTCTTAGATTTGGCGTTAGCATTCTCCAATGCTAATGCTCTTATAAACTCATTTTAAAACACTAATATTACTATTTTTGTGTGTGCCCTAGTAAGTATTACTGTTTACTAAAAAAAAATTAGAGATGTTTATTTCACTTTGGTTGTATTTGTCTAGTGTTCTCTATTTATAACCTTAGTCTACAACTACAAAGGTTAGATCCTTTTGTAATTGTATTCTGGTTAGTAATGTATTACAAACCCGGTTTAAAACATTAATGTTACTATTTTTGTGTGTGCTATAATAAGTATTACTATTTACTCAAAAAAATTAGGGATGTTTATCTCACATTGGTTGTGTGTGTCTAGTGTCCGCTATTTATAACCTCTGTCTACAATTACAAAAGTTAAGCCCTTTTATAGTTGTACTCTGGTTAGTAATGTATTATAAACTCGGTTTAAAACATTAATGTTACTATTTTCATGTGTGTTCTAATAAGTATTATTGTTTATTCAAAAAAAAAATTAGGGATGTTTATTCCACTTTGGTTGTGTGTGTCTAGTGTTCGCTGTTTATAATTCTAGTCTACAATTACAAAGGTTAGGTTCTTTTGTAGTTGTACTCTAGTTAGTAATGTATTATAAACCCCGTTTAAAACACTAATATTATTATTTTTGTGTATATTTTAATAAGTATTACTGTTTACAAAAAAAAAAAAAAATTAGGAATGTTTATCCCACATTGGTTGTGTGTGCCTAGTGTCCGCTGTTTATAATTCCAGTTTACAATTATAAAGGTTATGCCCTTTTATAGTTGTACTCTGATTAGTAATGTATTATAAACCTAGTTTAAACACTAATGTTACTATTTTCGTGTGTGTTCTAATAAGTATTATTTGTTAAGGTTATTTTTTTTAAATTTTATTATTGTTTAATGCTTTGTTCAAATAGTAATAGTCACTTGTGACTAACTTTCTCACATCTATTACTCACTCACTTCACATGGGTTGGTGAGTCCATCATTTCTTGTGTGCGCGCTCATGGTTAAACTAGAATGCGATGTATCACATAAGACAATGTGTATATCAAATATAATTGGACTCTATCAAGGCTCAAAGTAACTACACTATTTTAATTTTTATTTTAATTTTCTTTTGTAAATTTGGATTAGTATTAATGTCACAGATGAGTATAAGTTTGTCACTTCTTATGCTACTTCACATCACATTCTATATTAACTTCACAATTTTCTAATAACATTGTCTTTATATTTCCATCAACCTACACACTTATACACATAGCTAGAAACAATACTCATTACAATACATACAATATAGATGCAGAAATATTCTGTGTTTTTGGATGGAAACATCCAAGGTTGATAGGAATATTGAGAGAGAGAGAGAGAGAGAGAGAGAGAGCTCTACACTTCATTTCCTCAAAACAGAACTACAGAAACCCCCTAAACATTACCAATACCCTGTCGCCAAATAAAAAGATCATCTTCAAAGCTACAAGAAAAGAATTTTCTGAACAAACACTACATTTCTTGTCACTGTTAAAAAGACTCACACTCGCCGCTAGCTAGACACGGATGGACAACAGTCATCCTCTGGCATTGCATTAGAACTTGACGTTGTTGCACCAGAAATTTCATGAAAAGACTGATACATGACACAACAACAATGAAAAATGAAACAACAGAGCTCAAACCAAAAGCAATAGCCATGCGCATAGCCTTTGGATATCATTTGGCTGTTGCGTTATAGTACATAGCCAAAGATGGCTTTGCAATGTAGCTAAAAAAATAAAAAAATTATTATTATTATTTTATTGTGTTAGTGGTGGAGGTTGTTGTTCATTGAAGTAGATATATTATTTTATTGTGTTATTTATATTATTTTCTTATGTTGAATGTTAAAATAAAACCATTCATGTTAGATGTTTTGTAAAATGATATGATAAAATAGATATAATAATTTTTTGTAGTGTTAAATTGCTAAATTTTTTCCTCCACAAATGTAAATGCTCTACATCAAGTTTCAACTGAGTGGACAACCTCAAAAAAAAAAAAAAAGTTTCAACTGAGTGTTATTATTTCCTAAAGTTTCAAAGCTAAACACAACTGATCACTCTACTAACTTCAGTTAGATTTTTTGCTCATGTGTTTAACAGAAAAATGAGTAGGAGTGGCTGCGGGGAAAAACTTTTCAGCAGATCGGACCACATGGCCGGCCCATGCAATTGCTTAACATGCAATTCCTGCAATATGTATGAGTTGGCCCAATAAAAATAAGACATGTCAATTAAAAATGCCCAATAAACAGGCAAAAATGGCCCATTAGCATTAATTTTTGAAATATTTAGCAACAGAGCACTGTTTCGGAAATAATTAGGGAAATACCACTTTTTCCGAAAACGCCGCTATAGGGCCCGAAAACGTCACTATAGGGCTTAAAAAACGCCACTATAGGGCCCCTTGAACCTGTTATGGGGACCAAAAAAAAAATTTTGCAGGAAAACGCCGCTATAGGGCCCAAAAACGTCACTATAGGGCTTAAAAACGCCACTATAGGGCCCCTTGAAAACTGTTATGGACTTACAAAAAAATTTTGCAGGAAAACGCCGCTATAGGGCCCAAAAACGTCACTATAGGGCTTAAAAACGCCACTATAGGGCCCCTTGAACCTGTTATGGGACTTATAAAATTTTTTTTCAGGAAAACGCCGCTATAGGCCCGAAAAAGTGGTAGATTGCTATATAGTTCGGAAACAGTGTTTCTGAGCAAATTATTTCCAAAATTGATGGTAATGGGCCATTTTTGCCCCAATAAACAAGTAGAAACTAGAAAGCCCACTCAGCAATTAGTATTGAACCAAATACATTTCATGTTATCCTGTAAAATTGTAAAGAAACAATCTTAATTCTCCGACACTGGTCAGATTCATTCTCCGTTGCCAACATCCATAATTCAACTTCACATCATCCGGTCATGGCACCCTCAATGAACTTGACCTGGACCTTCAAACTCACAGACCCATAAAAGACAAAGCCAAGAAACTTTCATTTTGTTTGCAAATTGAATAAACCACGAATTAAAAGCCATATAGGCGACTAGATCCTTAGATGCATGAGGTGGAGACAAAGTTTAAGATGATAACAAAAGCCGATGGAATTACAGGAATAATATGCACAAGTTATGAATTGGATCAAATCCAATTGCCCCATGACCCAATGCCCGCTCAGCCACATGAGAACAAGTTTGCTCCATAAATTTAATTTTAAATGTTTACGTCAAGAGATCTGCTCAAGGTATTGCATATATGTATGATGTATACAATAACTTGAGATCTTCGGATTTTTTAAATAAAAAAAATAAAAAAAAGGGTGACATTCAGTAGTAATTTCATGGTTTCCAAACATTCTTTATTATTGTTATTTTTTTGAAAAAATTACTTTAAACTGTAACAAGGCCGCAAAAGTTTGTGTTTATGTCAAGTTCAATGATAAGATTTGCCTTGTTTTTTTTTTTGAAACCGCCATGTTACATGTTAATAAGGTTATGCTTTTTTCTTTTTATAAATTTTATTCATGTTTAATGTTTTGTTCAAGTATATAATAACATTGTCACTTATGACAATAACTTTCTCATATTTATTATTCACTCACTGCACATGGAGTGGGGAATCCATGATTTATCATGCATGTGTGCACTCATATTTACATTAGAATGTGACATATCACATAGGATGATGTGTACGTCATATATAATTCTAAACTCTATCAAGTCCCATATGGTAACTATAGTTTTTTATTTTCTTTTTATTTTCTTTTGTAAATTTGGATTAGTATTAACGTAACAGATGATTAAGACTTTGTCAATTCTTATGCTGCATCGCAATTTTTCTTTAAAAAATACATCACAATTTTCTAACATTCTCTTTTTATTTCCATCCAACCTACACATGTAATACACATATATAGAAATACTCCTTACAATACATATAATATAGATACATAAATATTCGATTTTTTCAATAGAGACGACCAAGGTATAAATATCTTCCCCTCATTGTGTAACTAACGAATTTAAAAAAAAAAAAAATGATAGGAATTTTGAGAGAGAGAGAGAGAGAGAGAGCTCAACAATCCTCAAAACAATTACAGAACCGTAGACATAACCTATATCCTGTTTGCAAATAAAAAGACCTTCAAAGCTACAAGAAAAGAATTTCCTGAACAAAAACTACATTTCTTGTCATTGTTAAAAAGACTCACCACGCAGCTAGCTAGGCACGGATGGGCAACAGTCATCCTCTGGCATTGCACTAGAACTTGACGTAGTTGAACCCGAAATTTCATGAAAAAGACTGATACATGACACAACAACAATGAAAAATGAAACAACAGAGCTCAAACCAAAAGCAATAGCCATGCGCATAGCCTTTGGATACTTTGGTTCTCTGCCTTCTTTTGCATGCTTGATATCAGTCAGGGCCTCAATCATCATTGCAATGGAATAAGCACCACATGGAAACATCACACAGGCCATCATTGCAAAGAATACCAGTGACGTAGTTTGTCCTTGTTGAAATCCCATTTTAATGTTATTAGCAAAAGAATGCTTCAAGCTTCAACTTTCAAGATCCTCTTGTTTTACACGATATATAGTTTTCTTATAAGTTCATTGGAGTACTTGTAGCTCACCAACCAACCTCAAAACCAAAAAAAAAAAAAAAAAAAAAACCAAGAGGAATGGTGACAAAGCTGTCCAACTAGTTCAATTTGTTTACGCAAAGAGCCTCTCTGGCTTATGAATGCGATCATTTTAGTTACAAATTGATGCATGATGGTGTCAAGTACCGACAATTGTGCTCTCGACGCACCGAATTTATGGGACATTGTAAGTGTGAAATGCTTAAACTTGATAACACACCAGTCATGTTAAAATGGATTTCCAACATCTTGAGGGATTTATATATCCTCACCTTGGTGAGGAAGAGAAACTGTAGGAGTTAAACTTCCAAATATAGCCCCATAGACAATGCATTTCTTAACACAACACAGAAAAGGCTTACGCATAATGGTAATTTAATTTTTTGGGATAGAGAGATAGTGGGCAAGAGTGAAGTTACGGTTTCAACTACCGAGCACCATAAATGGTGTCACTACCATTGAGTTATTATTTGAACTTTTCTAATTTATTTATTTATTTTTTTTAATTTTAATTTCTGATAGATATCAAATTTCAATATTCCCTTATTTGTGTCCAACGTTTTCTTAAAAGATTAGATAAGATATATATAAAATTTGAGAGATGCTACGTCTACAATATTTTTAGACCAAATCACAGGTGATTAGTTGTTATTGGTTCAAATTTGAAACTAACATTAAAATTACTTTTTTGCCTCAACAATAACAACTAGTAACAACCTGTCACTTAGAATTTGGAATTTGTTGTAAAAATGTTGTAGACATAAAATTTCTCATATATATATATATATTTAATAAATTTTTTATAAATCCTACATTATGTAAATGACCTTCTATATATATATTTTTTAATTTTTTTATAAATCCTACATTATGTAAATGACTAATGCAATTTTTACTGTTATTATTTTTATGTCATGCATAGCTCATAAAATCAAGGTGTATTCAAGGTATATATTTGTAAAAAAAGATACAAACATCTCATGCTTTTCTTTATTCAAAAACCTTTTTTTTTTTTTTTTTAATTTAAAGATATAGAGACATTTTGTTTTTATTTTCTGTTTTTAGATGGAAGGACAATTGAAGTTTTAGTGGTTACAAGTTAGAGATCTTTATTGCACTTCTTCTTTACAAATATGGATTTTATTTTAATTATTGTAATATTTTGTTATATTGACTTATATATGTCTAGATGTGTAATGTTGTTTATTATTTTAAATTACATTAAACTAAGAAATATTTATATGTTTCGTAATTTGTAAAACTATAAGTATGGAGTAATTGTGTAATCTCTAATTTATTTAATAAAAAATGTTAACCCAATTTTTTGAAGAATTAATAGACATGATTTAGAGATAGTGTACAGTTTATAATTGATGGCAAAAAAAATATTTTGAGTTATGTCAAAACTAACTTAACATTTTTTAAATATAAAATAATACATGTTAAATCATGTTATATACATACTAATTAATATGTTTTAACATGTCATAGACATACTAATATATGTGTGTTATTTATAGGGTTAATCTTTGAAAGAAAAAAAAAATACAAAACTATGTGTTCTTCAAGCTTAAGCTTGACCGAATTGCTTCTACACTTCACCAATTTTTAAATATTATTAGTAGTTAATGCACGTTCACAGTAGTGTGTACACAGTCACATAAATTGAAATCATGTTTAAAAAAACATAGATTATTTAAAAAGTGAGTGTAATAAGATTTAACATTTTATATAATCCTTGTTTCTAATGAATTTTTCAACAAGCTTGATGACGAGCCGGACATGCTTTTCTGTGCTTGTGGGCTGGACCTTGTGTAGTTGGAAGCCCATTATCTTGTTTGACTTGCAAATGTGATGCGCTGGAAACTTGAGTAATCTTTCACCCTATGGCCCAATCCTTATAAATGTAATGTCATTTGCCTTACAGCTCACAGTTAGGGATGACCATAACCACTGGATAATGGATATCCAACCCCACCCAATCTAATTATTCTGGGTAATACCCAATTCTTAATGGGTAAAAGGTAATTGGATAGGGTTTGGATATTATCCAAATATTTTGGATAGGGTTTGGATATTACCCATATACCCATTATTACCCATTTAACAAATTAGATTTAACTCAAACCCAAATCAACCAAATTATTATGGGTAAACCTCAACCTACCCAATTACCTAATAATCAAAATTACCAAATTGCCCCTAAAACTTGAAAATGACCAAATTATTCCTAAAATCCTCTAAATTTGCTGAAATGTACTCTAAACCTAAAAAATGACCAAAATACTCCTGAAATCTAAAAATTACCAAAATATCTCTGAAACATAAAAAATGACCAAAGTGCCCCCGAAAATTAAAAATTACTTAATACCCCGTAAACCTAAAAAATGATCGAATAAACTTAAAATTACTGAAATATCCTCTAAACCTAAAAAATGACCGAAATACCCCCCGAAACCTAAAAATTACCAAAATACCCCCAAAACATTAAAAAAAAATGATTGAAACAGCCACAAAACCTAAAAAAATGACCAAAATACCCTCGAAAACTAAAATTACCAAAATAACCCATAAACCTAAAAAATGACTGAAAGACTACTAAAACCTAAAAAATGACCGAAATACGCTCAAAACCTAAAAATGACCAAAATACCCCCGAAACATAAAAAATTACCGAAATACCCCGTGAAACCTAAAAATGACCAAAATACCCCCCATAAACTTAAAATTACCAAAATACCCTCTAAACATAAAAAATGACCGAAATACCCCCAAAACCTTAAAATTACCAAAATACCCCCTAAACATATAAATGACAAGAATACCCCCAAAATCTATAAAATAACCGAAGTACCCCCCTAAATCTGAAAAATGACCGAAATACTCCTGAAACCTATAAAATTACCAAAATACCCTGAAACCTATAAAATGACAAAAATGCCCCTAAAACCTATAAGATGATAAAAATACGCCCAACCCTAAAAAATGACTAAAATAACCTCGAAACCTAAAAGAATAACCAAAAGATCCCAAAACCTAAAAAATGACCAAAAAACCCCTGAAACATAAAAAAATTACCCCAGAAACCTTGAAATTACCAAAATACCTTTGAAACCTATAAAATTACCAAAATACCCCTAAAACCTTAAAATGACAAAAATGCCCCCGTAGTCTAAAAAATGACTGAAATACCCTGAGAATCTAAGAAATTACCAAAATAACCCTAAAACCTAAAAAATTACCAAAATACCCTTAAAACCTACAAAATGACTGAAATATTCTTAGAACCTTTAATGTTGACAAAAATACCCTTGAAACATCCAAAATACCCTAAACCTCTATTTTGGTAATTTAAGAGGTTACAGATGTATTTTGGTCATCTTACAGGTTTAGGGGTATTTTGGTCACTTTAAAGGTTTCAATGGTGTTTTGGTCATTTTAGATATTTTCTGGGGGTATCTGGTTGTTTTAGAGGTTTAGGGCTATTTTGGTTGATTTATAGGTTTTGGGGTATTTTTGGTAATTTTAGAGGTTTGGGGTTATTTTTGGTCATTTTAGAGGTTTTGGGCATATTTGGTCATTTTATAGATTTCGGGGGTATTTTGGTCATTTTATAGGTTTTGGGAGTATTTTGGTTATTTTTCAAGTTTACGGGGTATTTCAGTCAATTTTTAGGTTTCGAGGGTATTTTGGTAATTTTTTAGTTTCAAGGTTGTTTTAGTAAGTTTTTAGGTTTCGGGGATATTTTGGTCATTTTTTAGGTTTAGGGGTTACTTCGGTCATTTTTTAGGCTTCGTGGGTATTTTGGTGATTTTTAAGTTTTGGAGGTATTTTTGTCATTTTTTAGGTTTCAGGGGGTATTTTGGTAATTTTATGTTTTGGGGTATTTCAATCAAATTTTAGGTTTCAAGGGTATTTCAGTCATTTTTTAGGTTTAGGGGTATTTTGGTAATTTTTGGGTTTTGGGGGTATTTTGGACATTTTTTAGGTTTCGGGTTATTTTGGTCATTTTTTAGGTTTATGCGGTATTTTGGTAATTTTAAGTGGTTTTTGAGCATATTTGATTATTTTGGGGGTATTTTGGTCATTTTAGAGATTTCATGGGTATTTTGCTCATTTTAGAGATTTTGAGGATATTTTGTTCTTTTTAGTGGTTTTTTAGCATATTTAGTGATTTTATAAAAATTGGGTTTGGGTAGGGTATGGATATCCATGGATAAACAAACCGGGTAACAATTGGATATGGATACTAATTTGATAAGGTAATTGGGTATCCATGGATAAATTAATTGGGTTGGGTATGGGTATACCCTACCCATACCCTACCCATGGCCATCCCTACTCACAGTAATTGTGGGTCGTAAAGGTAGTGCGTGTAGAGAAATAATGTGTCGTAAAGCCCAGAGTTGTTATGGGTATTATAAACCCAATTAGTGTAAGCAAGGGCACAAGGCCCAAACCACGTAATGAAGCAATTGGTCTAGTCATGGTGGCTTATTTTGTGTAGAGAAGAGAAGAGAAGAGCTAAAAGTCTCTTATCAACATTTTATGAACAACTAATTAGTAAATTAATTTTATATTATTTGTTATGATATATTTTCTCAAATTAAGGGATAACATTCAACAGTTGTGTAATTCAAATAAAACTAAAAATCTATCATTAAAATTTTCTAAACTTAAATCCCATACATCTCACTTTTTTGTTTTTGTTTTTTTCCTCAAGTTGCATCTTAATAAATTAATATTTTATTAGAATATTAAGTTACAAGACTCGTGACTAAAGAATAAGATGTAACAATAATTTAATTTAAATAAAACTTTACCATTTAAGTTTTAGAAATTTAAATTCTACTCCAACTAATATATATATATATATTAAGCCATGAATTTTTGATATAATTTCTTTTAACCAATAAAATCATCTTTATAATTAAATCCCACATGATACACCCCACATTGTTGTATTTTGTTTTTCCCAATATGCAACTTACGCTTATATTTTTAATAAATCCATCTTACTTATTGTTCTTTGCTTTTAAATTTGCGTGAAGGATATTATGTCAAAAGTAGCTTAATATTCTCTCAAAAAAAAGTAGCTTAATATAAAGAAGTAAAACAATAGACACCCATTTAAGTTATTGGTTCTCTTACATAAAATTTTAATTTTTTTTACTTAAATTAATTAGTAAATTAATTATATATTATTTTTTAGAATATATTTCCTCAAATTAAGGAATGATATTTAAAAAATTTTTAATTTAGGTAAAATTTTATCATTTAAATGTCAATAAATTAAATTCTATTCAAACTAAAAGTTTATTATCTATACTACTATTTAAGGGGTTTCCCTTATTTGGGATTCTTATTTTTTTGGTTAAAAAGTGCCCTTACATTCTTATGTTTAAGAAGAGACAAAACTAAAAGACAATCTGGTAAAAATATAACTCTAACTCTCACTAAAACATTACCTAAAAAATAGGGTTACTCTCCTGTTGATTTTCAAATTTTTTTATCCATTTATAAATTAGATTTTCAAAATAAAAATTATATATAAAAAATAAAACACAGGTTTTTTTTTTTTTTTTTTTTTGGGCTTAGGACCACTAAGCCCAATATTTTTACTTTTTTTTCTTCTCATTTTTCCACTTTATCAAGACTTAAACGTCTCTCTCTCTCTCTCTCTCTCTCTCTCTCTCTCTCTCTCTCTCTCTCTCTCATATATATATTGATAATAGTGGTTTAAATAATTAAATGAATTTATTGTTGTACTTAAATGTTTGTTTATAATAAATATTTATATTTTCAAATAATAATGAGTATTTATCTATTTATTTTATCAAAGTAAATCAGTAAACACAAATTCACTTTAATTGTTTGGTTTTATTTAAATTAAACAGTTGTTAAGTGTTATCTCTTAATTTGAGAAAATACATCATAACAAATTAAAAAAAAAAACTTGTGTTTATTGAATTACTTCGATAAAATAAATAGATAAGTACTCATTATTATTGTAAAATATAAATATTTATCATAAACAAACATTTAAGTACAACAATAAATTAATTTAATTATTTAAACCACTATTATCTATATATATATATATATATATATATATATATATATATATATATATATATATATATATATATATATATATATATATATATATATATATGAGAGAGAGAGAGAGATAAACAAAACTGAAAACTAATAATTAAAATTCTAAAACATTAATTAAAAGAGATTGCACAATTATCAATACTAAATATAAAATGATAAATTACAAATTACATTCCTAAAGTTTGGAGGTATTTGGATTTTATACCTTGAAGTTTCAAAATTTTGGGGTGTAAAATTCAAACACTTCCAAACTTTAGGCGGTAAAATCCAAATTTTGAAACGTTAGGGTATAAAATCTAATACCTCCAAATTTCAGGGGGTAAAATTCAAATTCTGAAATTTCAGGGTGTAAAATCTAAATACTCTCAAAATTCAGGAGTGTAATTTGCAATTTATCAAATATAAAGTAATTTTATATTCTAACATAAATGAAGATAGTTGTAAATCATAAATGAAGATAGCTCTAATATACTCCCTCCCTCTCACATAGGGGAGGGTGGGACCACCCCCATGTGAGAGGGAGGGAGTATACTCTCGGATTGCTTAATAAATTTCCTAAACACAGAGAGATAATGAGATATCATTGCACACAGCGCACCAATGACTGAAGTGGAGTTCGTCTATGGCTTAGGTAGTTAGGTGTGGGTTTACTGGCAAGTTATGGAGGCAAAGTGTGCAACATTGTGTGTAGACCAACATAAGGATTATTTTTATCTAAATGGATTTGGTTTTTTTTTTTTTTTTTTTTTTGGGGGGGAAAATACTATTTTGATTCCTAAACTTTAAAATACTCTCGTTTTTTGGTTCCTAAACAATTGAAAAGTTCAATTTTTGTCCCTAAACTATTGAAAATATTTTACTTTCGATCCTCAAATTTTACCAAAAGTTTATTTTTTGTCCCCTAAATTATTGAAAAATTCTTTTTTCAACCCTATTTTTGTCTCTAAACTAATAAAAAAAACTCTTTACAAAATATAAGAATGAAAAGAAGAACTTTTTAAAATTTAGGGATGAAAAAAAAAAAACTTTTAGTAAAGTTTAGAGATAAAAATATTATTTTACTTTTTTTTTTTTAGTGAAATAGCATACAGACTCTTATTATTATTATTTTTTTATAAATATTTTATTTTATAATATTGCTGATTTGGGATTTACTGAAGATGTTATTGTTGTTTGTATCTGTTTGGATGGGCTATGGGCTAATCAATGGGCTGGATTTTATTATTTTTCCATGTATCATTTTTTGTTTTACTTTTTCGGATTTTTTCTAACCCCATTCCAAAATTTGAGAGAAACCCAAAACAAGTATTTTTTTTTTTTTGAATTTAAGATAATTATTAAGTTTAGTACCACCACAAATGGGAATTTCATAAAGCTAGGGGGCCATGGCCACTCTAGCTACACCACTGCTAGCAATTATCATGCATGCAAACCTGTCTATGTTCACAAAATGAGATTTTTCAGTATTCTATGGCAATCTGCACAACGTATACATGATCCATATTCGTAACTCTCAGTCTCACCCTATCATATAATAAGGATAAAAGGTTAAATCAAAACATCAAATACCCTTATGACTTATAAGCAATTGAATAAACCAAACTAGCTAAAACATTGCCATGATATTAATTTTTACATATAAGAAATGAAAAATGATACTAATATCATTAAAAAGAAACAAACTCTTACAAATTAATTCATCATGACTATGAGACTATGAGAGGGCATAACATGAATTTTCCCTTTATTCCAAAAGGAACCACTTGTCTAAGGATGGCTATTGTTCTAGGATTTATTCCATGGATAACAAAGATCATATTTGCCACTATCAATATCGTAGAGACAAGGACCCCCCTCTTTTACACTCCACCGACAAGTGTGTGGGCAATGACGAAAATCTCTATTGTAGATGTAAATATCAAAATAGTGTGATGCACCCTTCCAATCCATTCTGCAAAAGAATAGTGTAGTCTCGAAGATGTTAGGTTTGAAACTAAATCCAAATGTGCCACCTTTAGGGAGTGAAATGACTCCAATATCGTCATTTTTGGATTGACAATGGGTGGTCAAGACCAAGCCATTTTCCAAATTATTAGAGACTTTCAAATATACTGTTGGTGGGAAAAAAAAAGCGTCGCACGTAGTTTTGAGCAAGAGAAGCAGCAAGTATGCTAATCTAATGAATGGACTCATGATGTTTGATTGAGATTTGTTGTTGGAGGGAGACAACTGAGTGTTGCTTGGGTATTATTTTTGTTGATTTTCCTATTATATATTACTTTTACTTCAACATTTAACAAATTTAGAATTAATAAAAAATTGTAGAAAATGGATATTCCTTGGGATATGTTGTTATTGCGCATTTAATATTAGCTTTATTTTTTCTCTCTCCCTTTGTTAATTACAATTCCCAACCTTGAAATAATTTTTTACATAAGCTTTTGTGTACTCACTATTTTATACATTCATATGCTAATTTATATTTATTTTTAATTGGACTTAAATTCTATTATATATTTAATCATTACTAAATAACATAATAGGTAGTTCAATAAATGAAGACAATTGTATTAAATATTTATCATAATTACATATTTAATTATTTCATATAAAAACAAAATCATAATAAATATCTATTAATAAATACCATAATGATCAAATTTCATATACAACTATCTAATTCATACTATTAAATTTTCATATATTTTTTTTTATAAAGTTCAATCTATAGCGTCCACTTTTGATGATTGCGCTTTTTATCATTAAACTAAAATATCAATTGGTTTTTGGTGTAGGTGGAGATTAAACTCCAGATCTCTTATTCAATCATCATAAATTTTATGAGTTGAGCTAACTGGAAATCACCAAATTTCATATTTTTATACAAAATAAAAGTGAGAAAGTTTTTTGAAAAAAATGCAAAACCCACTTTTTTCACAATTTTTTATTTCAATCTTTTAAATTTGAATTCGTTCATTTCAATGCTCTAAGTTTCAAAACTTCTCCATCTAGTCCTCTATCAACTTGTCATCCACTGTTTCCATTAAGACCTTCTAAAACGACATTGTTTTGGCCTTAATTTAATATTTAATATTTAATTTATTATTAATTTCTTAATTTAAAAAAAAAAAAATTCAAACGGTGTGGTGCCTCCCACGTATCAACTGAACACAAACCAACTAGCCAAGTTTAATCTTCTGTTTGATTAAATAGCCAAGTTAAATTGGAGTTTTCAAGATTCGGTTGAGTTGATAGACTTTATTGTTGTTATTGGATTGATTATTTGAAGATAGCTTAATGGACTTAACTCGTGAAGAAACAATCGATGACTTAGAGGAAGATGACATGGAGAGGCAACCCTTGGGAGACACTCCTCTTAGAGAATGTCAAGTCTACTGGACCCATTATCAGGGTATGGTGAGACAGAAAACTTATATATTTGATGGGTATGGTATTGTGGAGTGCCTAATACCTTCCCCACATGTAATCAAACTTCCAAACTCAAGAATCAAGATTTTTTACCATTCATATTAGATTAGGAAAAATGACCATTTTTTTTAGCCTAGGACTGTTAATAAAATCAAATAGAATTAGATGACTAATCACACCTTAGAAAAAGTCCAATGATTGGTGGTGACTTCATTACATTTGGTAATAATAGATTAAAATTGACTCAATTTAGTCACATGCCAGAGGTTCCTCCTTTTTTAACCCTCTTTCACAGCACCCGAGCTCTGTGCCCTCTTCTCGAATAAAGGTCTCGAGAAGGGAAAACTGCAAGCGTCGTCGCAATGGGTGGTCAAACGCTGTGAGGCATTGACAACGTTTACTATTTTTAGTCCTATAAGTTTTAGTTCTCTCATTTAAGTCCTCTCCCCAATTTTGGTCTTCTGGTAAGTAAAGGTCCACTGTTGCTGCTAAATACTTAAAACTATGTCGTTTTACCCTGAATTTAATATATATTTTAAATTCTGGACTTTTTTAATTAACCTTTTTTATAAATTAAGAAATAAATAATAAAGTAAAAAATAAAGATTAAATTATGGGTAAAATGACGTAGTTTTGAGGATTTAACTACAACAATGGATGCCTACTTAATGGAAGACTGGATTGGAGATTTTTGAAACTTAGAGGATTGAAATGAAAAAAATGCAAACTTAGAGGTCTGCAATGAAAAATAGTGAAACATAGAGGGTGAGTTTTGGATTTTGGCCTTTTTAAATTTTTATATAGGTAACTAAAATGATAGAAAAATAGAACAAGATAAGAAAATAATGATGTGATCTACACCGAACAAAAAAATATTATACTTTTGATTGATTTACAACAGTGAATTTTTTCATGTAAAAGAATTGGGACTTTTTTTTGATTGGAAAGAATTAGGACTTTAAAAAAGAAAGCCTTGTAGATCATTTGAAAACATATACAAGGAAATCTAGATTTAATTGAAAATTTCTTATCCTTGTTGACACATGAAACAACCTTAGGTCAAGACTACTTTACCAAAATTTTGAAGTTATCTAGAAATGATTTCATATTCTGGTTGGTTACACTTTTCTTCCCTGTTAACTATTGGACCATTCACAATTTTTTCCATAAAATGGACCAATGCTCTTCCTCAATCATTGGAAATAAGCAAATGACACCCTTCCCTCCGCTTTGTTGTAAAAATTAAAAAAAAAAAATCCTTTATATTCAGTATCGAAATGACTAAAACATCATCCTCTAGTTAAGGGGGAGAATTGCAAATGACCTAATAGTTGATGGACAATTGCAAATGACACAATAGTTTTTTTTTATCATGCCATTTAAAGAACCTATAGGATGCATTTTTTATTTATTTATTGTAAGTTTTAGATCGTGAGAAAACATTGTATTTAACCAAATTAAAGCCAAGTTGATTATTAGATTTGTTATGCAAGTTTTAGGTTAAATAAACAATCATAAACATGAAACCATCGGTTCAATGAGTGTGTAAGTTGTCACCAATAGTGACTTTGAAAGAGCAGTAAGCACAATCCTTGACATCTCAAATTGAGCAGCTACAAAGTCTCTAAAAACATGCCTTAGAGTTACCTTAAATACTTAGTGAGGTAGGTTTGAAATCCTAGACATCTGGTGGGTTGATGGCTGAAGAACCGATTCTGGTATGTGACTGTCAATCGGTTGAAGACTCGAAGTTAAGTTTCGACTGGTCGAAACTATTAAATATGCATATCCTTGAATCACCTTCTTTCTTGTTCTTGCACACTACTAGCTTCTTGAATACTGTCTAATCAATTCTATAGACTCTATGAGTTATATCTAGACAAGTTTGTATTCAAGTGTTTGCCAACTAAAGTCTACAAGTATAGAACCTAACATTTAAAACAACAAAAAATATTCTTCCAAATTTCTCATCATGAACACTATTTTCAATGGATTTTGAGACAGAAAATGAACTTGTGATAAATACAAACAAAATGCATCTTGTGAGTTCTTAGAAGGACATGATTTGGAAATATTGCGCCATTTACAATCACTCCCAACTAGAGGGAGGGTGTTTTTGGTATGGAATATAAAGAAATCAAAAGATTTTGTTGGATCTTAATAGCAAAGACTTCATGGAGCTATTTGCTTATGTCTAATGATAGAGTGGGGAGGGGGGACACTAATCGATTTTATAGTGTAGGAGGACATTATGAATGGTGCAAAATTTTAGGGGGGGGGGGGGAATGTAATAAACCTTATTTTTTTTGGCATAGTGTTTGGAATATGGAATTAAGAATATGATTAATGAGGATAAAAGGGATAGCAATTATCATGCATGCCAACCTGTCTATTTTCACATAATGAGATATTAAATACTTGAATGGCAATTTGCACAACATATATATGATCCATACTAATAACTTTTAGGTTTTGTTTGGTCGGAGGGATGGAAAAGTGGGAGGATAGAAAATGGTGAGAGGATAAAAAAGTGGAAGATAGAAAAAATTTTAATTTCTCTCATTTTTGTTTGGTTGGGAGTGAAAAAATGGAGGGATATAAAAAGTGAGTTTGTATAAATTTACACATATACCCTTGTTTAAAAATGATGCCCAATTAAAACCATAAAAGTGATAAAAAAAACCATTCACCTAAATTTATTAAAAAAATAAAATAATGTCCATAAAAAAATCACATCTAAACACAAACACGCACGCACACACACACAAAAGAAAGCAAAAGAAAAAAGAAAAAAGAAAAAAGAAAAAAAGAATACTGGACAAGCCTGCCCAGTAAATAAAAAGAAAAAAGAATAAGAAGAAGAAGAAGAAGAAGAAGAAGAAGAGGAGGAGGAGGAGGAGGAAGAGAGGTAGGCAACATCTAGAAGGAAAAAGAGAAAAAGTGTGAAGAAAAGCAACGTGAATGAAGCCCATGTGCAATTGCACATGGGCATTTTTGTCCAAAAATGATGCCTAATTTCTCCCTTCAGTTTTCTTTCCATTTTGGAGAGAAAACTTTTTGGTAGGCTCGAGGAGAAAAAACCTAGGCTCTACTAATTATTTTCCTTTCTCCCCACCCAACTAAACACATTTCAAAAAAGTTTTTCTTCTCATTTTCTCTCCAAAGTTTTCCATCTACCCTATTTCACTTCCAAACAAACACACCCTTAGTCTCACCTTGTTAATTATGTAATAAGGATAAAAAGTTTTTTTTTTTTTGAGAGAGAGTTTCAACCTATGATGTCTGCTCCTGATAATAACTTTTTATTATCAGACTAAGATACTAATCAGTTTTTGGTGTCCTTCCTCCCCACCCAATCAAAAACACTTCAAAAAAGTTTTCCTTCTCATTTTCTCTCCAAAATTTTCCATCTACCCTATTTCACTTCTAAACAAACACACCCTTAGTCTCACCTTGTTAATTATGTAATAAGGATAAAAAGTTTTTTTTTTTTTTTTTGAGAGAGAGTTTCAACTTATGACGTCTGCTCCTGATAATAGCTCTTTATTATCAGACCAAGATACCAATCAATTTATGGTGTAGATAGGGATTAAACCTCAGATCTCTTATTCAACCATAAAAAAACTTTACCAGTTGAATTAACTGAAAACTACAATGAAAGATTATTAAATCAAAGCAAATTCCCCCTATAACTCAAGTAAATGAAGAAACCAAATAGTAAAAACATTGCCATGATACTTTTACATATATAAGAAATGAAAAATGATACCAATAACATTTAAAAAAAAAAAAAAAAAAACTCTTACAAAGTTATTCAAGTTCATAATGTGAATTTTCTCTTTACTCCAACAACAAGCATTTGACTAGGGATGGTGATGTTCTAGGAATTAATTCCATGGAGAACAAATATCATATTTGCCACTATCAAGATTATAGAGACAAGGTCCCCCCTCTTTTACACTCCACCAGCAAATGCTTTTGCATCGGTCCAGGTCTCTTCTATAGATGTAAATATCAAATTGGCGCGATGCGCCATTCCAATCCATACTACAATAGAATTGTGTAGTGGCGTAAAAGTTAGGTTTGAAATTAAATTCAAATGTGCCACCTTTAGGGAGTGCATGGACTCCGAGATCGTCATCCTTGGACTAACAATGGATGGTCAAGACCAAACCATTTTCTAAATCATTAGAGACTTTCATATATACTCTAGGCAATAGAAAATCTGCTTCGCATGTAGTTATCAGCAAGAGTAGTAGCAAGGATGCTAATCTAATGAATGGACTCATGATGTTTGATGGAGATAACTAAGCAGTTTGACATGGGTCTTATGTTTGTGATTCTCCTATTATATATTACTTTAACTTCGACATATAACAACTCTAGAATTAAACAAAAATGTAAAAAATGGAGATTCCTAGAGATATACTGTTTTTTTCCCTTGATTTGTGTGAAGCCTAATTTGTTCAAAATGGGAAATGTTAACCAATACCCTTAGTTTAGGAACTATTTTTAGAAATATTTTATTCGGAGGATGATAAAACAATAAATTTTGTTAACAACTTTTTATATTTTTTATGAAAGTGGTGCTAAAACTTTCCTATTATAGTTTATTAACAATTACTCTAAGAACATCCGTTAACATGACCATTTGAAAATGAGTACCTTATTTGTCTTTGTTAATTCAAAAAAAAAAAAAAAAAAAGAAGAAAAAAAAGGCAAAAATGACCCTCTATGATGGAGATAGTTATTGTCTCAATTATTGTTACATGTCAAAATTTCCATAAATATTCTTAATAATCCATATAATTAGTCACAAATTACCACATCAAACCACTAAATCTATGTAGTACAGTTAAAATGGCCAATTACAATATGCCAGGTGCTGCTTAGTGAGTCCTACTATTCAGAGTAAAGAAAACTTTGAAGTGTCACTAAATGAAAATTATAAAGAATATCCAAAAACTAATCACATAACAACATGCATTGATATTTTAATTTAAATTGATATAAGTAGTCTAATTAAATATAATTATGAGTTACTCAAAATTTAGACACATAGACGAATCAAACGATGACATGTGCCCCTTAAAAAAACAAGACTCAAAGTTTGTCATTTTGAATTATGACACTTATACTCTATCAATACCAACCATGTGTTATCAAACAAAAATATAGAAAATGGAGATTCCTTGGAATATGATGTTTCTATTACTCTGATTTGTGCACAACCTAATTTGAAGATAGGTACCTTAATTGTGTTTGTCAATTCTAAGTAAGAAAACAAAAACATTTTTTTTTTTAAATGATTCACAGTGATGAAGATAGTTATTGTCTTGCAAATACTCATATATTAAATTTTCCATAAGCATTTTAGTAATGCAAGTAAATAAATACACACACTAGTTTATTGGTGATTATGAAGAAACCAAACTAGTTTAAACATTAAAATTATATTTTTGCATATAACAAATAAAAAAAACTATACTAATAATACTCAAGAATCAAACTCTTAACACATTTTTATAAGAATAAAGAATGATAAAGTTTTTCTTCAAACTAGTTTAGAGGGAAACCTTTTAAACTCTCTTTATATATTTTTATTTGGTGTGAATTTTGACAAATCTACCATTTGACTACATTTTCTAATTATATTTTTCATGCTTACAAAATTTCAAGAAGATGAAAAATCATTAGTTTTGTTGTCAGTAAAATGTTTAAATTTCAAATTTTTTTAGTCTTAAAATTATGCGTAAAAAATATTATAGATTGAAAAGTAATTAACTTCCAATTTGAATGAAATTTGACATGCATGTTAAGAATATTATTAGGTTCTAAAAGTTTAAAACAATTAGCAAACCGTGAGCACAAACTTGTCTAGATATAGATCTTAGAGTATATAGGATATATTAGACAATGCTCAAGGTGCTACAAGTCAAAATAAAAGAAAAAGGAAGTTGTAGATTCAAGAATTTGAAACATGCTAGGTTCGACCGATCGAGAACAAGGCTCAATCGATTGAGATACGAATTTTGCAGATTTTAATTTCGGCCCACTGCTCATTAAGCCCAATAAGTGATTAGGGTTTCAGATCTATTTTACATAGTATTTAAAGGAAACCCTAAAACACATTTTAAGAAGACTTTGGAGGTGCTCTTGTGAGATCTAAAATGTATTGTGCCTTCCTCTTTTAAAGTCACTACTAGAAATCATTCTCATACCATTAGAACTGGTAGATCTGAAGTTGCTACAACAAGATCAACAACTATTGATGATCTAAACCTTCAAGCATGGTCTTAGAGTCACAAACTGGAGAGTTTGAGTTGCTAAACCTTTGAGTGAGATCTCAAAATCATAAGCGTGGGAGCTTGTGTGCTGCAAATCCAAGAGAGAAGAGTCCATGAATTCGGAGCTTGCACGTGATTGTGTCAGTAAGTTACTACTGGAGGTAGCAATAGATTTAAGGTTAAATCTTATTGTAAAAACTTCAATTCTTTGTTAGCGAATTTGTTTACCTTGAAGATAGCTAGGTCAAATCCTCCCCAAGTTTTTACCTTGAAACGGTTTGTTTCATTGGTTTTCTTAGGTGATCATATCTTTGTGTTCTTTATTTTTCCGCTGCTGTGCATGATATGATCTTTCACTGTTTAACCTAGATCTCATAATTACCTAAGTAATCACTTGGCTAATATATTATGTTAAACAATCTATTTTAAGAGGTCTAAACAAACAAACAAATATATATAAAGAAAATACAATCCAATGATTAAATTTTCAAATATATATCCATATTAATTTTATAGTGGGAGTTTGAAAAATTTCTTTCTAAACTAATTTGGAAAGAAATTTTGTTCAAAAAAGATTATAAAAGCCCCAACTATTGATTATGTGAAAGCTTATTTTAATAGTAAAAGAGAATTTGTACTTTTCTCTCAACAAGGAAAAAAGAGATCAACAGTTTTTCTCTCAGTAAGAGAGGACCTAAGCTAACCCACTTGTTTTTTTTGGCAGATGATAGTCTCCTTCTTCGTAGGGCTAATTCTCAAGAGTGTGGAAATGTTCCCAAGCTTCTATTAGAGTATGAAGCCTCTTCAGGTCAAAAAATTAATAAAGAAAGACAACCTTATTCTTTAGTAAGTCTACACAAAGATGTTGTAAGATAGGAGATAAAGAGAGTGTTGAGTGTTCAAGAGATAAAATATTATGAAAAATACTTGGGGCTTCCAGCTTCAGTTGGCAAGGGAAAAAAAGCAAGTTTTGGCTACATAAAAGAGCGGGTATGGAGGAAACTACAAGGGTGGGAGAGTAAACTACTTTCCCAAGCAGGAAGGGAGGTCTTGATCAAAGCAGTGGTTTAGGCGATACTAACATTTGCAATGAGTTGCTTTAAACTCTCATTAATTAGGATTCTACCATTATATTAAGGCACTGATTAAAAAACATTTTTGGGGACAGCGAGGAGACAAAAGGAAGGTCCATCAGCTCAAGTGGTCAGAATTGACAAAATCCAAGTTGGTTGGTGGGTTGGGTTTTAGAGACCTAGCACTATTCAATGATTCACTACTTGCCAAATAAGCCTGGCGGCTCTTGCACAATACAGACTCTCTCTTTTATCGGATTTTCAAGGCTCGAGTTTTTCCAAATTGCTCTTTCATGGAAGCTAAAGATTCGGCATTGGGATCCTAGGCTTGGAAAAGCATACTTAAGGGTAGAGAAGTCATCTATACAGGCACTTGTTTCTGTGTGGGCAATGGCAGAAATATTAAGATTTGGCAGCACCATTGGCTCCCCATTAAGCACCCAACCAAGATTGCTTCCCCCATAATTGATTTCTTGGAAGGTGCCACTGTGGACTGCCAAATATATGTTGACCTAAGGCAGTGGAACATTGATATGGTAGATGGAATTTTCGTTCCTGAGGAAGCTGAACTGATTAAAAAACCCCCGTCTCGGGTAGAAGCTTAGGATTCTTTGTTCTAGCCTCTCTCCGATGATGGTCACTATAATTGTAGGTCAGGCTACAGATTTTTAAAAGAAGAGGAAGCTGATAACACCCTGGATGAGCCACCAGATTCTGATAAACAACTATGGAAAGACATATGGGGTTTGGAAGTTCCAAATAAATTTAAAAATTTGGTTTGGAGAGCTTGCAAGAATCAATTTCAACAAAAAGAAACTTCGTATGCAGAATAATCATCAATGATCCAAACTATGACCGCTGCACAACTGTGATGGAGGATCCTCTTCATGCACTATGGAGTTGTCCTGAGTTGGATATGGTTTGGGGAGATGCAGACTTATGGGGGTTTCAATTGAAAGAGAGGTTTCTAGATTTTAAAGCCCTTGTATCATGGTTATTGAAATATGGTAAGGCAACAGAGCTTTTTGTCATAACTGTTTGGCCGATTTGGAGCCAAAGAAACTAGGTACGTCTTCACCAAAATAGCTGTTCAACAGAACAATTGGCTCAATTAGCAAAGGATCGCTGGGAAGAGTATAAAGCAATGAACCCCGTGCCATGTCCCCAATCTCTGAAGCCAAGAACGAGATGGATTCCTCCGCAGAATTCTACAAGATAAACTATGATGGAGCTGTCTTCGTTGAAGCAAACAAGTCAGGTAGGAGTGGTGATCTGAAACAGCTTGGGATTAGTTATGGCATTGTTAGTACAACAATTGCCTCAAACTTACCAAGCAGTAGAGGTCGAAGCAATGGCGGCGTGCAAGGCTTTGGAGTTTGGTAGGGAGATTGGCTTAGAGGAAGATTGTTCTACGGTGATGAAGGCTTTGTGTAATGCAGATAAGGGGATGGCTTCTTATGGATTATTAATCAAAGATGCTGAAGTTTTTTCTAGTCTGTTTTCAGAATTGTTGTACTCTCATACTAGGAGAGATGGCAATAGGGTTGTCATGGTTTAGCTAGGCTTGCTACGAATTTGTGAGAGTGTAATTTGTGGATGGAGGATGTTCCATCCACATCCAACCTCTTGTTTAGATTGATAAGGCCACCTTTTCTTAATAATATGGATGTCTTTCTTCTATAAAAAAAAGACTATAAAGATAGTGAGGTTAATGGGATATGAATATTTGTTACAACAATATGAGTTAATAGAGTATCATATTTCATAATAAATTTGGTAATAACAAAATAATTGATATAAATACTTTTTTTATAGTTAAAATGGGGGATGTTGGCGCAAACACAATAATAATGAATACAACACAAAGAGAAATTGAATAATACGCTAAATATTATTAATTTAAAGAGAGAAATTACACAACACTATTTGGACTAAGGCACGGCACTCGCTCTCTTTAAGGAGATTCAAGCCCTTGGTTGGCTAATCTTTGTAACCGGTGCAGACCTTCTCTGACTTGTCTCCCTTAGGATACAACAGCCCAACAAATGTTGTATAGCTAGAACAGCTTCTGTACAAAGTATTCAAGCCCAAAGCTCCATCAGAAGAACACCTTTCTTTGGCTTGAAATTTCTCAAGTATTTAGAATATTATTGAATTCACTCTCTCACACAATACACTTTGCTTTTAACTATTTTCTTCATTCACTCTTGATAAAAAATTAGTCCATAGCATAGCTGTATATATAGTCTTCCAACCCTTCACATAACCTACATGTTATTTATTAATTTAGAAAACTTCTCTCAATTTATTTAATCTAACTTACATACAAGTAACTCTTTCTTTAATAAATTATAACTCATCTCTTTATTCATCTTCAGTTTTTTTGAGTTTCAACATATTTAATTTAAAATGTACTAACAAGGGAGATGGAGATTTAATCTTGGATGTTTTGAAAACACTAAGAGTTTTTTTGGGATCCATTTATTTTGCTGAAAGTACTATAGAAAAAGGTAAAAGTTAGTTGAAATAGTATAGTAGGACCCATGAATAGTACCAAAAAGTGCAGTAGGACCTATGAATAATAGCCAAAATAAGCTAAATAGTAAAATAAGTTGTCAAAATTAATCATACTAAATGGACACTAAGAAATAAAAATTAATTGAGCTATTCAAACTTCATTTGTTTAGGTTTCTCTGTTGCTAAGAAAGGGGCTTTGGTGTCTTCCTTCACTTAGGTTGTAGAATAATATTGTACCTTCAGGAATTAATCATGCCAAATGAACACTAAGAAATACTAATTAATTGAGCTATTCAAACTTCATTTGTTTAGGTTTCTCTGTTGCTAAGAAAGGGGCTTTGGTGTCTTCCTTCACTTAGGTTGTAGAATAATATTGTCCCTTCTTCTTGAAGGTTTTGTGTTCTTGAGAGGTAACAAGTTTACCTCTTGAGCTTGTGGTTCTTCTTCTTCTTGGGGGTGTGGGAAACAATTTTCTTCTCTTGTTTTTTTGTTTGTTTCTTTTTATGGAGGACCTAACAAGATCCTGGAATAAGTTAAGCCTTGATGAGAGGGAAGGCTCTAGGTTCGTTCTCAAGAATCAACTCCGGTCTTCGGAGTTCATTATTGTTGCAAAGTTCTTAACAAAACGTGTTCTGAATATGGAAGCAGTGGCTCGGATGTTTAGGCAACTATGTGTAGACACTCGATTTTACACCCATGATTTAATCAAGGAAGATGATTGGAATGACTATTTATGTACCCAAAATTCATGATTGCATTACATGCATTAATTTGTTCATTGCATATCATAAAAATGATCTTAAGGTTCTAAAGGTCGCAACTGTATGCCCAGTTTCCAAATCGGACCGTCGGATTGAAAGATATCACATGATCAAGTTTGCACGATTAGCATGCATTGTGTTTAGGTAGAATCAACCACACATGATTAATTTAAATTGATTCTGATTGGCTAAACAATTAAAATTAATTAAATATTTTGTGATTGGTTGATAATTAGTGTCAAAAATATGATTGCTTGAATGGGAATAAAGGGGATAATTGGATAACAATAAAATTGTGGATAATCTAGACTTTATCAAGATTTATTTTAGAGTATTTATCTACAAGATAATTGTTGCTGAAAAGACTTGAATTATCCAGAAAAGAGTTTAATTTTTAGAATACGGATTAAAAACACGTCTAAATGCAGGTCCCGGCTCAAGAAAACCTAAAAAAGGAGTCCAAAATGCACCTGAACTCGAAAGCGGGATTGGCACCCAAAAGTGCCATTCGGTACTTTTGGAGTGCTGATCGCCATTTTTGGAGTGCTGAACGGCACTTTCAAAGTGCCGAATGGCACACATTAAGGCTTTGGCCCAACGGCATTCGAGTGACGATAAAACACATCCTTTTCGATTTTTTAGCGATAAAAATGCGTCCCAATTCGTATTCTTCTAAGCTATTTTTTCGAGTCTTCCAGCCTCTATTAATAGAGACTGGATCTCAAAATTCAGCATACTTTTTCACACTCTCAAATTTCTCATCTTTCTGACTCCCTGTTCTAGTATTTTCTCTCTTACGTTAAAGAGGTTTTGGAGGCTTTAGTCTTAAGAATTTCTTTTTTGTAAGCAAAGATTTTTAGGTTTCAAAGACAATTGCACAAATTTCTTTGAACTCGAAAATATTCTCTTAAGAAAAAGAGTACGTCCATGCAAGAGATAGCTTTTCTTTACTTCTTCTTCTTCTATCTCTTTAATTTTGTGATGCATGAATGAATATTTGTTTAGTTTTGATTTTCAAATGCTCACATCATGTGTTGTTGATATTTTCTTTATTAGAATATGTTTATGATATTTTTATTGTCAAGATCTATATTTTGTTTCAAAAATCTGCTTGTTATTATACTATTTTTCAATTAGATAATTGATTTGCATCTTTATTAGATGCAGATCTGAATTTTTCTTAATCAAAAAACTGATTTGCATCTTCATTAGATGCAAATCCGCATTTTTTTAATCAAAAAATTGATTTGCATCTTCATTAGATGCAGATTTGAATTTTTCTTAATTAAAAAACTGATTTGCATCTTCATTAGATGCAGATCTGAATTTTTTTCAATCAAAAAACTGATTTGCATCTTCATTAGATGCAAATTTGAATTTTTTAACAAAAATTGGTTTGTATCTTCCTTAGATACTGTTAGGACATATGTGTTTCACTTGTTAGGAACATATGTCACTACTTTATGTAATTGACTTATCCTTTGACAAAACGCACTTTACTTGTATTTGGGTAGATTTATAATGTGTTTAATACTTCAAGAAATATGTTGTTCAAGTCTAGTAGAAAGCCATGAAGATTGGACCAAGAAACAAGTGAAGAAAAGTTGTTCATTAAAGCTGGATAGATAGTTCGACACCTACGGACAGATAGCTCGACACCTCTCAATAGCTAGTGGATTGATCGAGAAAGCTCCTGTCTTCTTGATAGCTCCTCGATAGCTTCTCGATAGCTGTATCTGTCGAAGTTTAAAGCTCGACACCTCCTCGACACCTTTCGATCGATCGAGGTTATGGGAATTCAGATTTTCAGATTTGATTTTCGACCCATGATAATGTGTATGTGTAAGGTTTCTTTTCTTACAACCTTAGACCTATATAAGGCTTATTTTAGAGGCCATCACATGAGAGAATACAAGGAGAACATATGAAAAAGGTGACCGGTGCTTTATTCTCTCTGAAAGAAGCTACTGCGTCTTTGCGCCTTAGGGTTTTGTAACCAAGTGCTTTTTAATCTTCATTGTTGATGAAGTGAAGAACTTTGCAGCCAACATCTTCTTTTAGTTGGTGATTAAGCCGCGTACTTGGATCCGCGCAATTGGTTAGTCACGTATTGGGATTCGTGCATCAAAGGGTGTTGTTCATATATTGAAGAGTTCAGAGGTTCTGAAGTGGTAGAAGGTTTCTACTGTGAGTTCATCTATGGGGATTGTAGAGTCTACGGACAAAGGTTTTGTACTAGATCTGAAACTTTTCGTTTCTAAAGTGGATTGCTTTTCAGGAAGGTTTACCCCCAGGTTTTTTACTGTGAAACTAGTTTGTTTTATTGGTTTTTCTGGGTCATCATATCTTGTCTTATTTATTTTTTTGCTGCATGATTTTGACATGATATTGATGTTTGTTTGTTTTAATAGGTTTTATTCATAATAAATCTAATTAATAACTTGGATTTAAAACTTGTTAATTCTATCAACTGAGGTCTAAATTTCCCAATAGATACAAGTCTGAATTTTTTTATTTATTTAAAAACTGATCTATGTTTTCTTTAAATGTAGATTTGATTTTTGTTAACATAGCAGATTTTGAAATAAGAAAGAGTCATGAGTAGTGTTGTTTGTTTTGTTTAGTGCATGTAGCATAGGTTTATTTTCATGAATATAATCCTCTTCTAAAAAAAAAGAATCTTTTTCTTATTTTATTTCATATAAAATGCAAATCTGATTTTTCATAACTCTACAAATCAAAATTTTTTTAATTACAAAATAGATCTGATTTTTTTATTTTTTTATTTTTAACATACAAATCAAAAATCAATTTTTTTGTTCTTAAAAAATAAATCTAATTTTCTTTTTTAAAAAAAATCAAAAGGCTTTGTTTTATTTAATAAATACAGATTTGAATTTTTTCTCTAAAAGCTATTCTTTCTACACATAAAAAATAGATATGATTTTTCTAAACCCAATTCAAATTTTATTTTTAATCACAAAACAGATTTGAATTTTTAACAAAGAAGAGGACACATTCATAAAATGGATCTATGTGACTTGGTTGAATTAGGTTTTCATGTGTGTAACATATCATTCATGTCATGCATAAAGGGGTACATTGGTCACAAGAGTCTAGAAGACCAGACTCTGTCTGGGCAGAATGGGTGCTTGACACATTTCTATTTCGTAACCTAGCCTTCGAATTTAGTGTCTTTGGATAGGTAGACCTAGCCTTTATCTTTCTTTTTATTTTGGGTAGATTGTAACTAGGACAAAAAGCCATGTAATTATTTGGTAGTTTGTAACTAGGACCCAAAGCCATGTAATATTCAATTTATCAAAAATGTATTCTTTTTTATTCAATCAATGAGAATGGAACAATTTAGTCATTTGTTTTTTTTTTTTTTTTGTTGGTATGAAAAAAATAAGTGGCGACTCCACACCACTTACCCAAAAAGAGAGTTGTCATTCAAAGCACCCAAAAATCTCTTTTTTGAGAGGCACGCTAAGTTAATTTTGGCCGGTCTCTCACACTATGGCGATCCACTAATGGCTTTAAGATCCAAAACCTTGACGATCATTTGGTGTTATTTGTATTCAAAAATCAAGGAGATATTGATCGAATTCTCCAGTTTGAACCATGGTGTTTTAACAAGCATCTGGTGGTCCTTCAAAAATACAACCATGATGTTCCTGTCAATGACTTATCTTTCAAGTGGGCCTTTTTTTGGGTTCAAGTTCATGACATACCCATTAGGTACTTGACAAGGGAGGTTGCTGAAAATATTTGTGATACGATTGGGACTATATGTCAATCTATAGGTGGAGTGGATAAGGATGGGGGGAGATTCATGCGTGTCAAGGTCAACCTAGACATATCTCTACCTTTGTACTGAGGCTGAGTGGTTACCTTAGGTGAGGGGGGCACCAAGATATGGGTGAGTTTTAAGTGTGAACGGTTCCTTAACCTATGCTATTGGTGCGGGCGACTAGAGCATAGTGACAAGGATTGCCTTTTGTGGATTCAGAGTAAAGGTATGTTAACCACTGAACATCGGCAATTTGGTCAAAACTTACGTGCCCCACCTTACAGATTGTACAATAAACCCATTGTTTTTGTGCCGGGGTACTATGAGAATGTGGCTAGGCCTACAGCAAATAGGGAGAACGGAGAAGGGGACAATCTAGAGGTGGAAATGGAGAGTGCCACCTGCTCAACGCCGATGAGGTCCATCCAAATATGGAAATGGATACCAATGAGGTCCTCTCCACTAGTTCCTGATTTCGAGGGTCAAACTGATCCTCACCAAAATAAGCCCACTATCCCAGTTGTTTCTTTCCATAAGGGGGTTGATGGTGCATTTATTGGAGTACACAGTGTCGTGAATGTTGGTGAGAATCATGGTTACTCATCATCAAGTTTGATGCATGATTTGGGTCCCAAAAATCCAGGTACATTTGCTAATGGGGACCCTTTTCTAGTAAAGCTCCAAGAAATAGACTGGGATTTTAAGAAGTTTGATAATTCGTTGAGCGATAAATCAGGGAATCCGAAGTTAAGGGGTGTTGCACATATTCGCTGGATCAAGCTAATTTAAGTGATAGGCCTACGCCTGAGTTTTTGAAGGAAGGTAGTATTGTCCAGATTAGCCTAATTTTGAAGCCCCCACTTTAGGATATTTCAAACTCTGCTGGGCCAGTCACAAAACTGAAGCCCAAGAAAGGAAAAGGTTCAAAGCCCACAGCAAAGGTTAACTTAGAGGCCTTTGTGGGTAGAAAATCAAACTTGAAAAGAACTCATCTTCACCTTGAAGTCTCCAATATTCAACCTTAGAAGATTAGAGTTGTAAGCTCTCATGAAGCTCTCTCCCCTGAAAGTGGTGGCTGTTCCACAGCATCGCTACCCTCAATGAACTGTTTGAGTAGGAATTGCTGTGGGTTTGGGAACTCATGGCGAGTTCGCGAGCTTTCCGATTTGGTGAAAGCAAAAGGTCCCAAATTGGTATTTTTTATGGAAACAAAGAAAAAGAAGAGCTATTTAGAGAGAGTTCGATGTCGTTTGAAATTTGATAATATCTTTATAGTCCCTCAAAGAAATCTGAGTGGGGGTCTAGCTTTGTTGTGGATGAATGACCTCGATTTGCACATCCAGACCTTCTCTCCACATTATATTGATGCGGTGGTAAACCTAGGAATTGATGACGCCTAGCGCTTCACAGGCTTCTACCGAGCTCCAGAAGTTGCTAATCGAGAAGATTCCTGGTCCCTACTTCGCCACCTAGCAAACCGGTTCAGTATGCCATGGGTTTGCAATGGTGATTTCAATGAGATCACTAGATTGGGTGAGAAAATAGGAGGGTCGATCAGAGTAGAAAGCCATATGCAAAAGTTTAGGGAGTGCTTGGATTTCTGTGGTCTTAAAGACTTCGGCTTCACGGGTTTGCCCTTTACTTGGTGTAATCGAAGGTTTGATGGGACTATGGTCTGGGTCAAACTTGATCGGGCTACGACAATAGCGAAATGGTTGTTGAAATTCCCTTCAGTTCGCCTCCACCACTTGTCTGGTATCTCATCTTATCACAAACCGATCTGGCTCTGCTCCGATGATGTATACAGCAAGGGTTCTACAGACCTTAAAGGCCCTTTAGATTCAAGGCCATGTGGCTCAAAGACGAGCACTGCGAAGGGGTGGTTCACTCCACTTGGGACATAAATATTATTGGCAATCCAATGGGTAATGTATTGCTAAAGGTTAGTAATTGCTAAACCTAACTTAGTTCATGGAATAAAAAAGTGTTTGGAAATGTGCATATGTTGCTGTCAAAAAAGAGGAAGGAATTAGAAAAGGCTGAGGTGATTTCTATGTCTGGAGGAAGTCATTTTAGAGTGGAGAAATTGAACGAAGAAATTTAGAAACTTGTTGAAATGGAGGAGTGTATGTGGAACTAGTGGGCAAAGTTAGATTGGCTTTAGTATGGTGATCAAAATACCAAATACATCCACTGCAGGTTGGCAAAATGAATAAATGAAACTTCATCTTGGGTTCGGAAGATGAGTATGGAGAGTGGATAGAGGAAGAGAACCAAATTGGTGATTTGTTGGTTCGATATTACTCAAACCATTTTACTTCCTCAAATCCCACTCAACTGGACCCAGTGTTGAATAGGGTGGAGCTGAGAGTTTCGGAAGAGATGAATAAGTAATTGTTAAGACCTTTTGAGGTAAGTGAAGTTCAGAATGCACTTAAACAGATGGAATCAGCCATAGCACTTGGTCTAGATGGTCTTCCTCCACTATTCTACAAGCAGTTCTGGAGTAAGGTGGGGCATGAGGTCTCAGATGCAGTTTTAGCTGTTCTCAACTTAGGTACTATCCCTAACAATCTCAATCATACTTTCTTAACACTTATCCCAAAAGTGCACAGTCCAAGAAGAGTTACAGATTTCATACCAATAAGCTTAAGTAATGTCCTATACAAACTTGTGGCTAAGGTTTTAGCAAATTGCCTTAAATCTTTGCTTCCACTATTGATCTCAGAAACCTAGAGTGCTTTCATGTCAGAATGGTTGATCACGGATAACATTTTGATTGCTCATGAGACTTTGCATCACTTGAAATAAAAAAGGACTAGTAAGATGGGGTATATGGCTTTAAAACTCGACATGAGCAAAGTATACGATCAGGTGGAGTGGGTGTTCTTAGAAAAGATCATGTTGAAAATGGGGTTTAGTGTGAGATGGGTGAACCTTATTCTGACATCTATAAAGTCAGTGACTTATTCCATCATGTTAAATGGACAACCTCATGGCCTCATTAACCCAGAAAGGGGTATCCACCAAGGCGATCCCTTATCCCCATACCTTTTCTTGCTAGTGACCGAGGGGCTTCATGCTTTGTTTAAGAAAGGTGAAGATGATTGGTTACAAAGGGTGTCTCTCTCTGTGTTACTGGACCTCAGATTTCCCACCTTCTATTTACAGATGATAGCCTTGTGTTCTTTCAAGCAGCTATATCCGAATGTATCTAGATTCAATCAATACTTCACTTGTATGAACAAGCCTCTGGTCAGAGTGTAAACAGCTTAAACACTTTGTATAGGACTAGAGCGACCATCTTAAACTTCATGGGTGTCCCTGCTAGTATGAGCAATATTTGGGACTTCCTTCTCTTGTGGGCCGGGATAAGAAGAAATCCTTTAGTTTGATAAAAGAAAGGATTTGGAAAAAATTAAAAGGGTGGAAAGAGAAGTTGCTCTCTCAAGCTGGCCAGGAGATCCTGATTAAAGCAGTAATACAAGTGATCCCTACATACACCATGTCGTGTTTTAAACTCCCAAAAAGCCGGGTTAAGGACATTGAGTCTTTGATTAGGGTTTAGGGTTTCATTGGGTAAGTTGGGAGAAGCTTTGCCTACCAAAGAATGAGGGTGGTATGGGTTTTCGAGAGTTAAGCAAATTCAATGATTCTCTCTTGGCCAAACAGATTTGGAGACTGAAGACATGTGAAAACAAACAGATTTGGAGACTGAAGACATGTGAAAACAAACTACTCCACAAGGTATTTAAAGCCAAATTTTTCCCTGATTGTTTAATCATGGAATGTACGAATCCAAACAAAGGGTTGTATGCATGGAGAAGTTTACTGCAAGCTAGATATGTTATAGAGGTGGGGGTAGTCTGGAGACTTGGTGATGGCAGATCCACCTTTATTCGTACAGATAAGTGGTTACCAAAAAATCCTGCGATGATGATTGTTTCCCCACCTGCAGTTTTACCCTTGGACTCAAGAGTGAGTGAGCTTATTAATGAAGCAACCCACATATGGAAGTCTGACCTGGTCCGTAGTGAATTCCTGGCACATGAAGTTGATATGGTCCTTGGTATCCCCTTGGGTTGCCGTTCTATATATCCTAGACAGACAGGTATGGTTTCCCACAAAAAATGGAAGTTACTCAACCCATAGTGCTTGCCTTTTGATTGCAGGGGTAGAGAGAGGTTTGAAGTCAAATTGTTCAAACTTTGAAGTGAAGCACAGGCTGTGGAGTAGCATCTGGAATTTACAAGTCCCTCAAAAAGTCAAAGCGTATGATGTGGAGAGCGTCTCATAATGCAATTCCAACGCTTTGCAACCTGTGGAAAAGAAATGTGGTGAACTCAGTGATGTGCTCAGGATGTAGGGCAGGAAGCGAGGACACTGTTCATGCCTTATGGAGTTGTCCAGCTCTCTATGTTCTCTGGGAAGGGAATGAAGTTTTGAAAAGAATGCTCAAGTACAAGTTTGAATGCTTTGCTGATTTGCTGGGGAGTATTTATGATGAAGGAGCGTATTGATACAAATCTCTTGGCTATGATTTTTTGGTTGATTTGGAGTAAAAGAAATTTTGACAGATGTGGGGAAAGGTTTGTAGAGACTACCAATATTCGAAGCAGAGCTAACTCCCTTCTCAAGGACTTTATAGCAGCACAGAATCTTCAAATTCGAGATCCCACGGCATCTACAAGATTCCTCCAATTTCTCCTCATTGCAAAATTAATTTTGATGGAGCATGCTTCATGATAGTGGGGGCAGCAGGTCTGGGTGCAGTGATACGTGATAGTTCAGGCAAGGTACTTGGTGCTCTAGCTCAAAAGATTATCTTGCCTTCAGGGGCGGAGCCAGGAATTTTTCTTTGGGGGGGGCCAAGTTGCAACACTAATATATTTATCAAGACAACCCCATACACACACATAAATACACATGCTTTTTTTTATTATATACACAAACTTTTTTATTTGATAAGTTATATATATACACACACCCAACAAAAAAAGAGCTTAATATTTTCAATCAAAATTATGTTTGATGGCTATCTTTCATAAAATTAATAAAATACATTTTCACAATTTTCATAGTGAAATTCTTAAAAAGTTTCATTTTCTATAAAAATTATCAAATTTTATACTAATGTAAGTAAAATTATTCAATTGAACTAATGTAATTTTCAAAAATAAGAATGATCCAAAACTTGGAGGAACAAATTAGGCTCCAAACATATTTAAAACTATTTTGCTTTGACCCATTATGTGGCAACTAAAGAGACATTTCATGTGTAGTTTTAATGACAATAATTTTTTAATGAGTCAATGACTTGTTAATCGCCACATAACAAGTTGAAAAAGATAAATTCAAACATGTTTTGTGCCAAAAATTTTCAAATATTTAACAGATATAAAAACACATTTTACAATAAAAAATAGAATTGCGAAAAATAAAATTGTCTCTATAACTATTAGACCAATTATTTTTTTTAAAGCATCATTGGACTAATTCAAATACTTAGGGGGGGCCAACTCTTATTTTTGTAGACTAAATTTTGAAAACATTAAAATAATTATATATATATATATATATATATTTAAAAAATTTTCAAAATTTTGGGGGGGCCATGGCCCCCCCACCCTTCAACATGGCTCCGCCCATGCTTGCCTTCCTCGGCAGCAGCGGTGGAGGCTTTGGCATGTTGTAGAGCTATGTTATTTGCCAAGGAACAAGGTGTTGAGGATTGTATATTTTTTAGGGGGATGCAGAGGTGATTATAAAGGCAATCCTGTCTTCAGATCATCTCATCTGGAGTACGGTCACGTGATTAGTGATGTTCTTGCTCTAGCTGGTGATTTCTTTTTCTGCAATTCTTCCCATGTGAAACTTCTAGGCAATGCAGTTGCCCATTTTTTAGCCAGATCTTCTAAATCTGGTTGTGAGCTTCAGATTTGGCATAATTGTATACCTGATGATATAGCTCCTCTAGTCACACTACAAAAAAAAGGTTCTATGGCCACGTTTTTAAAACGCGGCTATATGTCAAAAAAACGTGGCTATAGCCTATAGCCGCGTTTTTTTAGGCCGCGCCTTCTTATGTGGCCTAAAACCTGTGACTATAGGACTGACGGTCCTATGGCCACACTTTTTAACCGCGGCCCAAGACCAGGTCCTATAGCCCCGTTTAAAACGCGGCCTAAGGGTCTGGTCTTAGGCCGCATTTTAAACGCGGCCTAAGGTTGTGGTCTTGGGCCGCGTTTTAAACGCAGCCCAAGGTTTAACCTTAGGCCACAAAAATTGAGGAAGCATTTGACAGTCCCAAAAATTTTTTATGGCTTTATTGTGTTATATGTAGCATTTGAATTAGACAAGCACCCCAGAAGCATCAAAAAGAATTAATAAAAGGTCAGTTTTTCCCCCCACTATATATCAACAGAACAGCTATAGGAATTCAACAAATGTAGCAATGCAAAATTTTCTACTACCATTTGTGAGCATCACTGCTAGTTCCATTGAAAAGTGCTGCTCATGATATAAATTCACAATAAAATGATAACCAAACAAGATTGGACACCTCAAGTTAACCTCCAAATGTAACCCATATGGCAAAACAACTTTAAAAACATAACCCATGAAGTAAAATTCTACAATAACAAAGTTGCAAGCATAAAACTTTCGTATGGAGGTCAAGTCAATAAGGCAAAACAAACCATTTTGAGCTCTTGGTCACTGTTATTTGAGACAGCAAATTGCGGTTTGCCTGGTACGAAATTTTTCTTATTGGTTTTGTTTTTTTGGGGACTTAGATAGATCCAACAAAAGCCCAATAGAATGAAACCAATGACAAGGCCTAGAATAAAGTTCTCTGGGTTAATGCTAACCATTGTTCTGCTTTTGCTGCTGCTGCTGCTTCTTATTGTAAAACAAAAAATAAAAAATAAAAACAAAAAAAATAACAACGTAAGGGAGGATATTCCGGATTGTCTTTTCCTCTTCCTCTTCCTCTATTATCTTGGAAGCCAAACAGAGAGAAAGCAAGGAAATTTAATTTAATTTTTTTTTAAATTAAATCTAGAAAGAAAAAAAAGGAAGAGATTTAGAGAAATACTCACCTTCTTTGGAGACTGGAAAGAGTTCCCAAACGAGCCTAACATGGGGTTTGTTGTGGCTTTTTAGAGAGAGAGAGAGAGAGTCACTGTGATGTTATGGGCAGAGAGATTGGGTGGTGACTGGTGAGTATGGTCGAGTGGTGCTGCAGCCTGTGGAAGAAAATGGGAAACCCAGCCACCACCAAAACCTGGCTACCAATGAAACCCAGCCACCAAAAAGACCTAGCAAGCACCAAATCTCACCACCAAACGGATCCAGCAAGCACCGAAAGCCACCACCAAACGGATCCAGCAAACACCGAAACGACCCACCATCAAAGTCGGCCACCGATTCAACTTCACAATCGAAACACACCACCGATTCGATCCAACCAAAACTTAGTCAGATGAGAAGAGATAGATGAGCGAGAAACATGCTGTGAATAGAGAGAAAAGAATGGGAAATGCAGAAGAGAGAAATAGAATGGGAGATCTGATCTGATCTGATCGGAGCAAAAGGACATTTGGGGAGCAAAAGGGCTTAGCAAAATTTCGTGTAACTATTTATACCAATCCTAAAGCCGCGTTTTCAACCCGCGGCTATAGGAAAAATCTGAAGCCACGTTTAAAAAACGTGGCCCCATCCCAGACTAAAGTCGCGTTTTGTACACGCAGCTTCAAACTAAAAGAATGGTATTTAAACAAAGCCTAAAGCCGCATTTTTAACATGCGGCTATAGGCAAAATCTGAGGCCTCGTTTAAAAATCGCAGCCCCAGTTTGAAAAGAAAAAAAAAAAAAAAAAAAAAAGTTTGCCAAAAAATAAAATAAGGAGGTCCTTAGGCCGCGTTTTTATCTCAAAAAAACGCGGCCTAAGAACCCGTCTATGGCCCCGCTTAAAAAACGCGGCCTAAGAACCCGTCTATGGCCCCGTTTTTATGAAATGCGGCTTCAGTCTATCTTGGGCCGCGTTTTTTATAGCCACGGCTTAAAAAACGCGGCCCAAGGCCCCCGCGTTTTGTAGTGTCACTTGTGACTCTTTGTCATTTTTTTTCCCCTTTTTCAATAATACATGACCGCTGGGTCGGTTTTCTCAAAAAAAAGAAAAAAAAAAAAAAAGAAGAGCTATTCAAGCTCTTGGCAGTTGTTCCTCCAAAAGGCTCTTGGCAGTTGGCACTTATTTATTTTTATTGAAATACACCAACACACGGTAACTCTAGTTTTCATTTTTTAGTAATAACTTTGAATGAGCAATAACAAGGTCAATTATGATTATAACTTTGTCACATGGTAATTTATGTGACATTCAGTAGTAATTTCATGGTTTCCTAACTTTCTTAACTATTATTATTATAATTTTTTTTTTTTAAATTGTACTTTAAACTGTAACAAGGCCGCAAAAGATTGTGTTTAAGTCAAGCCCAATGATAATATTTTCCATGTTACATGTTAACAAGGTTATGGTTATTTTTTTTAATATTGTTTAATGTTTTGTTCAAATAGTAATATTCACTTATGACTATAGGCATGTAAATGAACCAAGCCTATCATGAACAATTTGGGTTCGGCTCGATAAAAAACTTGTTCATGTTTGTTTGTTTATAATAAGCTAAGCCTAATCCTTAGATTTAGGCTCGTTTAATAAATAAGCCGAGCCCAAGCAAAACAATTTGTTCACAAACAAGATTGTGAGCTATTAGGCTTGATACACAACAATTCAAGCATAGATTCATTTATACGTTTATATGTGTTAGCTAAATATAATCATTACACATATCTTAATACTAATATTGCCAACATGAGACAACTACTTATATTACCTTAATTTTTTCCTTCTTTTAAACTAATCAAGAATCACTTTAGACTATAGTTACATTTAAAAATAAATAAATAATTAAGTAAGCCACATATGATTCTTCTCTATCAATCATCTAAAATGAAGTTATGAAACATGTTAGTATTTTCTCATTCATAATAGTTACAAATAGATATTTTTCTAGTCCTTTAACATCTAACGTGGATGTAAAAATTGTATTTTGAACAATTGCTGAAGCTGTAGATAAGAAATAATGAATGAATGAATTTAATTATGTAAATTATTAATTTGAATAATGGCTAATTATAAGTAGGACTAGATGCATGATAAAATGAGTATACTATTTTCTTTTTCTTTTTTCTTAATTTTAGAGATGTAAGCATTTAATAATGTAATTTTTTTAGATCTCAAGTTCAAAAACTTGACCTGAGCTCGAGTTTGAGCTTGAGTTTGGCTTGACTAATTAATCAAGCCAAACTCAAGTTTTTTGGCTTTCCCACGAGTTCAAGTTCAAACACTATTTTTAGGCTTGTCACAAGCTTAAGCTTTTGATTTTTCCTAACGAGCCAAGCTTGAACATAAACTACTCGACAAAGCTCGGCTTGTTTACAGCATATGACTGTAACTTTCTCACGTTTATTACTCACTCACTTCACATGGATTGGTGACTCCATCATTTCTTGTGTGCGCATGCTCATGGTTAAATTAGAATGCGATGTATCACATTAGACAATGTGTATATCAAATATAATTGGACTCTATCAAGTCTCCAGGTAACTACACTTTTTTATTTTTTATTTTTATTTTTTTTTTCGTAAATTTGGATTAGTATTAATGTCACAGATGTGTATAACTTTGTCCCTTCTTATGCTACTTCACACACATTCTATATTAACTTCACAATTTTCTAATAACATTTTCTTTATATTTCCATCTACCTACTCAATTAATACACATAGCTAGAAACAATACCCATTACAATACATATAATATAGATTTAGAAATATTCTGTGTTTTTCGATGGAAAAGTTAAAAAAATGTTGATAGGAATATTGAGAGAGAGAGAGAGAGAGAGAGAGAGAGAGAGAGAGAGAGAGAGAGAGAGAGAGCTCTTCACTTCATTTCCTCAAAACAGAACTACAGAAACCCCCTAAACATAACCAATACCCTGTCGCCAAATAAAAAGATCATCTTCAAAGCTACAAGAAATTAAAGAATTTTCTGAACAAACACTACATTTCTTGTCACTGTTAAATAGACTCACTCGCAGCTAGCTAGACGCGGATGGGCAACAGTCATCCTCTGGCATTGCATTAGAACTTGACGTTGTTGCACCCGAAATTTCATGAAAAAGACTGATACATAACACAATAACAATGAAGAATGAAACAACAGAGCTCAAACCAAAAGCAATAGCCATGCGCATAGCCTTAGGATAATTTGGTTCTCTGCCTTCTTTTGCGTGCTTGATATCAGTCAGGGCCTCAATCATCATTGCAATGGAATAAGCACCACATGGAAACATCACACAGGCAATCATTGCAAAGAATACCAGTGACGTAGTTTGTCCTTGTTGAAATCCCATTTTAATGTTCTTAGCAAAAGAATGTTTCAACTTTCAACTTTCAAGATCCTCTTGTTTTACACGATACATGGTTTGCTTATAAGTTCATTGGAGTACTTGTAACTCACCAACCAACCTCAAAACCAAAAAAAAAAAAAACTATAGAGGAATGGTGACAAAGCTGTCCAACTAGTTCAATTTGTTTAAGCGAAGAGCCAATCTGGCTTACAAACACAGAGAGGTATTTTCCGTTGTGATGCCACGAATGCTATAATTTTAGTTACAAGTTGATGCATGATGGTGCCAAACAAGTACCTCTACGCACAGAATTTATGGGACATGGAAAGTGTGAAATGCTTATTTTTATTTTTCTTTTTCTTTTTTGATGGGAGTGAAATGCTAAAACACGATTACGCACCAGTCATGTTAAAACGGATTTCCAACATCTTGAGGGATTTATCCTCACCTTGGTGTCCATAAAATAAGGAAGAGAAACTGTTGGGAGTTAAAATTCCAAATATAGCCCCGTAGACAATGCATTTCTTAACACAAAAAAGAGAAGTGCTTACACATAATGGTTATTTTATTTTTGAAATAGAGAGATAGTGGGTGAGGGTGAAGTTACTGTTCCAACGACCAAGTACCATGAATGGTGTCACTACCAGCTATTACTTGAACCATTGTAATTTAAGAAAAGTTTAATTTCAATAAATCCACCTTCGTCTAATTTGAAAATACCCCTATCTATGTCCAACATTTTCTTTAAAAAATAAAATGTTATATACAAAATTTAGCTAATGGCCTTCTAGATTATTATTATTTATATATATATATATATATATATATAATCATAAATCCTATGTTATGTAATTGACTAATGTAATTTTTTTAAATTGTTATCACTCTTATGTCATACATAGCTCATAAAATTAAGGTATATTCAAGACATATATTCCTTTTTGAGAAACAAAAACACAAAGACATATATTCCTAAAAACGGATAAATAATGGTTTAAAAAAAATAGATATAACATTTTGTTTTTATTTTCTGTTTTTATATATATAAAAGGACAATTGCAGTTTTAGTGCCAAACATGATGAAAAACGTTTGCACCAACGTCTCCCAATTCCCAAATACACCATCATCATCCCCTTCTTTGAACCAGACCAAAGCTTCACCATCCATATTAAAAGAAGCCATTGGTAATTGCTCTTTGTTTGGTATCTTGTAGTACTTGAAGTACAGATTTGCCTTGTACATCCAAGCAGTTGGTTCTTCTCCAAAAAATTATGGAAATTCAAGCTGCATGGGTGCGTGAATTTTCCTTGTTAGGTTCACCTTCTTCTGTAGTATTCAACTTCTGCAAGATCGTAGTCAATTGTTGACTCATTTCATTCAAGGTTCGAGTATGAATGCTAGTAATTAATTTTATAGATTTCTTGAAGATCTTTGGCATGGTGATATGGCGGAAAGCTCGTGTTTCACCCATGGTGGAATTTAGGGAATGTAGGATTATCCTGCTCTAATACCAACTGATAAGAAGATGGGAAGATTTAGGGAGAGAGTAAGAGAATGAACAAAGTAACTGTATCCTTATTGCTTGCTATTCTAATACAAGTACAAGGTTATTTATACAATCAGTAACTGAATACGAAGAACCAACAAAACAGTAACTTACTAACAGTGATGAAGCCACATAAGTAAATAAACTCAGCAGTCAATCTTCATATCAGTATTGTATCATTTCAGGAAGTAAACTCTTACACATTCAAGACCAAAGAGTGCATATTGTGAATTTGCACTTTATTTCAATGAAGGAAAAAGATCATAAGGAAATACTTGATGAGGGATGCTGATTTTTTTTAACATTACTTCCATGGGTAACATAGAGAACCAATCGGACCAAGAAGCAGACAAGGGCCAGCCTCTTTCAAAAACCACGAGCAACATATATTGCCTCGGTCTTTGTCTCTCTTATCGATGTAGGCATCAAAGTAGTGAGTTTGGCCTCCCCATTCCATACTACAATTGACATCTTCAGGAAGCAAAGGGATGGGTTGGAAATCAAATTGAATGTTGGCAAGTTTAACAACTGAATGGACGCCAAAATCGTCAGCATGGGATGAACAATGGATTGTAACAGGCATAGCACTTGTCAAATTATTAGTGATTGTGATATGAACTTTTGGTGGAGTATACTTAATGCTTCACAAGTCGTTATAAGCAAGAGAAGTAGCAAAGAATTTAATCTAATGAATAGACTTATGTTTGATATTGGGATTTGTTGGCGATGGTTTTACTTTGGCATTGAGCATATTTATAGGGCTACATACATATGACGATGACGATCATGGCAGAGAAATTATTTGGTAAATCCCGTAAGCTACATCCTCCTTTTCTCACATATAAATGTGAAATCTCATTTGCCAAACCTACACATGTGAGGCTCACCTTTTTGTTAGAGAAGAGAATATATAGTCTACTGGGTGCATTAAATAATTTCACCATCAAATGGAATTTAGTAAAATTAATGAGATAGCATTTAGTTAGATATATATATATATATATGTGGGGTCAGAGAATTTATGACCCCGGCCCATTTTATATTAAGGCCCAAGGCCTGGGCCGAGGAAAGGTAATGCCGAGGACGCACAATGGGAGTCCCGAACGGCCTAAGGATATGGCCGAGGACGATCTCGCGCTCGGCATCTCATAGTGCCCCTAAAGGAAAGGGCGAGCACAGTACAGGAGCGGCCCAAGTAAAAGGCTACCAGTATTGCAATAAAGCACTCTGCACCTGACAGGACCATACTCTTCAGCTTTTACAACCACCCCCAACCACTTTGGGAATGGGTTGATGAGACAAGTATCAGTCCTGGAAAGTCGAACCCACACGTGGATGTTGGATGAGGAGTACAGGCTAATATAAAAGGAAAGGTAAGCAATTCAGAGAAAGGGGCTGGGAAAAAAGGCCAATAACCAGAGCCTCCTAGACCGTATCAAGAAGAGAGACTCCTTGAGCGAACATGGTTTAATTCTGTATGAATACCATGACTAACCATCGTCCAGTGACCTAGGCCTAGCCTTTCAAGCCCACGCTCTACAAATTTCATTGTTTGGGCCTTTAACGTGCGAACCCAATACCATTTTGGGGTCGTTAAAAATTGAGTCCTTACAATATATATATAATTTTGCTTAACTTATATTCTATAATTAAATGGGATAAAGCTATAGGCATAATATTATCACAAATTTTTTACAAAAAAGTATAAGTGGCTAGCTATTAATGGCAAATAAAAACCGTTGTCAGTGGTGGACCTAGATAAGAACGAATACAAATTCTCTGTACCATTTTTTGTGTTACACTTTATGTTCTACAAATCATAATTTGTCATATAATTATTTAATTTTCTTTACAAAATAGCCAAAGTTCAAAATAGAAAAAATAAAATAAAAAAACACAGGATAAGTTGTGATTGGTAAAATATAAAGTGGAACACAAAATGTGGTATATAAGATTTGTATTCGATAAGAATTGCCACCTAAACTTTGTTGTGAAAATGTGGTGCCCTAACACTATTTATCTAAATGCTCAATTAAAATCTTACCACATATCTTTTTAAAAAAAATGATAAAATAGACCATTTCATATACAATTACTACCATAATAAATATTTATCAATAATAGCCATAATTTTATAAATAATTCCATATAAAAATAAAATCATTAAAAATATCTATTAATTTATAAGCTAATAAATACCTATGAATAACTTCCATAATCATACATTTATACTTCCGTATAAAAAGCACAACCATAAAGATACTAATTAATAAGCATCATAGTAATTAGTAATCAAATTTCATATTTAATATTCAATATATAATCCCAATCAAAATAAATGTATTAGTATATACTACAATTATCTAATTTCATATTTATATACATAATAAAAGAAAGGAAAAATCATTTTTTAATATAAAATGAGGCATTGACTAGTTTACTATATTTATTCACCTTTTTTTTTAAGGGTGATATTTATTTATCTTATATATGGTAAATAATCATAATTAAGATTATATCATAGTTTTATTTTATTTTTTTAGAATCACCACATTGAATTTGGTGCACCAGATTCTCAAAAAAAAAAAAAAAAAAAAAATTGGTGCACCAAATTAGTAATATTAAGATGGATAAGTAGGAATATAGAGAAAGATAAGATTTCAATTCTTAAAAAAAAAAAAAAAAAAAAAAAAAAAAAAAAAAAAAAAAAAGTTTGGTTCCTAAAGTTTACCAAGTGTGTGCTTCTGGTCTTGAAATTTCAAATTAAAAGAGCATTATTGATCCTCAATGTTTTAAAAATGAACCCTTTTAGTCATTCAGTTAACTACTTTTAGTCACATTTCCAATGTAGCTAACAGAGTAATAATATAATATTTCTTAAATGATGTGACAATATTTTTAATATTAAAAACCATTTTCATATCTTTAATGACACATTAAGAAACACGTGACCTTCATCCCCAAATCAAAACTAAACGAAATTGTACCTAACAAATCTCAATTATACATGTGCATCTTCACAAAAGGTTATAGTTTTGTTTGGTTGCTGAGAAAATTTATAAATAATAAACATTTTAGAGTTTTTTATTTATTGTTAATTGAAAAGAAGAGGAAGCAGAGACCTCCAGCTTTACTGAGTTAAAAGCAAATCGGCTTGAAGTGTTTTAAGTTTCTAGCTCGTTCTCTTTTTCTTTGGTTTTCTCGGAAACCAATCAAAAGTTTGAACTCCTCTTTTTTTAATGGTTGGTAATTCTACATAAGTGGCTGGAGATGTGAAAAGTAAACCTGAAATTTTAACTATACTTTTCTAAACTTGCCAAGAGTTTTCTTATACAACTCGAGATGCCACGTAGTTATGTTGAAGCTTTGTTTTATGGAGAAAATGGGTTTTTGCCTTTTTAAAATAAAAAATATTCAGCAAAATGTCTCATATCTGAAATTATTTAGGGAAATGCTCTTGTTTTGAAACTTGATTTTTAGACAATCGAGTTATAGCAAACTGAAAATTAAACATTTTTTTTTTTTTTTTTTTTTTGGGAACTCGAGTTCGAGTTCCATGCAAGGAACTCAGGTTCCATGAACTAGAGTTCCATGTGAAGTACTCGAGTTCCTTCAAAAAATTCAAGTGGAACTCAAGTTCCATGAACTCGAGTACTTTACATGGAACTTGAGTTCATGTTCACTATAATTCGATGTTCCAAAAATTGAGTTTCAAAACAAGAGCATTTCCCTAATTAGTTTCAGACATGGAACATTTTGATGGATATTTTAAAAAGAAAGGGCAAAAGCCCATTTTCTCCTTTGTTTTACCATTGACTTGTTTTATGTGATGATGGGCTTCTTTGGGCATTGGATTTTTTTTTGGATCTAATCAAAATGGTCAAGTGTTTTTTGACATATCAATAGTGATATATATATATATATATATATATATATATATATATATATATATATATTAAAAGTATAGTCATGTCAATTAAAAAATGTTAAGTCATTTGCTTCATTAAACACATAGCAAGAGACTAACAATAATTAACAAAATGAATAATAGGGCTCATTTGTAAAACTTTAGAACAAGTTGATCTGAAACTTATGAGACAAAAAGCACTCATTTGGTAAATTTCAAGATCCAATAGTATTTTTTTTTTTTTGAGAGATAATTACAACATACTGCTAACCCCGCAGCTTAAACCCTTTCCCTCCTAGACTCCCAAGCACTTTGTGCATGGGGAGATGCCAATTTAGCTACAAGGCTTTTGGCCAATAGTATAATTTGGAGAAAAAAAAAATGTGTTTTGAAATATAAGTATAAATTAAGAGAAGTGCTACGTCCACAACATTTTTACAATATTTTTACAACAAATCACAGGTGGTTAGTTGTTATTAATTCAAATTTAAATTTAACACTGAAATTACTTTTTTAACCCAACAATAACAACCAGTAACAATTTGCCACTTATGATTTGTTGTAAATATGTTGTAAAAATGTTGTAGACATATCATTTCTCATAAATTAATGGCAAAACTACATTATTGATGAGTGTTACGACGAATTTGATTGGGAAGTACAATGGCAAAAAGAAGGGGATTCATTAGCTCGTTATTTAGTCCGAATTGGCGAAATGGCAGAATCCATTCCTGAAATTTTTCTACTCAGTGCTTTTAGTCCATCAAGTTTCAACTGATCAAGTGTTATTATTTCCTAAAGTTTCAAACTAAACACAATTGATCGCTCTACAAACTTTAGTTAGTTTTTTTGCTAATGTGTTTAACAAAAAATGAGTGGACGTGGCTGCGTGGAAACATTTTTCAGCAGAGCAGACCACATGCAATTGCTTAACATGCAATTCCCGCAATATGTATGAGATGGCCCAATGAAAATAAGACATGTCAATTAAAAATGCCTAATAAACAAGTAGAAAGCCCACTCGGCAATTAGTATTGAACGAAATACATTTCATGTTATCCTGTAAAATTGTAACGAAACAATCTTAATTCTCCGACACTGGTCAGATTCATTCTCCGTTGCCAACATCCATACTTCAACTTCACATCATCCGGTCATGGCACCCTCAATGAACTTGACCTGGACCTTCAAACTCACAGACCCATAAAAGACAAAGCCAAGATACTTTCATTTTTTTTTGTTGCAAATTGAATAAACCACGAATTAAAAGCCTTATAGGCGACTAGGTCCTTAGATGCACGAGGTGGAGACAAAGTTTAAGGTGATAACAAAAGCCGATGGTACATGGTGAACATCAATTATAGGAATAATATGCACAAGTTATGAATTGGATCAAATTGCCCTATGACCCAATGCCCGCTCAGCCACACGAGAACAAGTTTGCTCCATAAATTTAATTTTAAATGTTTATGTCAAGAGATCTGTTCAAGGTATTGCATATATGTACGATGTATACAATACCTTGAGATCTTCGAATTTTTTAAATTAAAAAAAAATGTGACATTCAGTAGTAATTTCATGGTTTCCAAACATTCTTTATTATTATTATTATTTAAAAAAAAAAATTACTTTAAACTGTAACAAGGCCGCAAAAGTTTGTGTTTATGCCAAGTTCAATGATAAGATTTGCCTTGTTACATGTTAATAAGGTTATGCTTTTTTCTTTTTATAAATTTTATTCATGTTTAATGTTTTGTTCAAGTATATAGGAACATTGTCACTTGTGACAATAACTTTCTCATATTTATTATTCACTCACCGCACATGGAGTGACGAATCCATGATTTATCATGTATGTGTGTGCACTCATATTTACATTAGAATGTGACATCACATAGGATGATGTGTACGTCATATATAATTCTAAACTCTATCAAGTCCCATGGTAACTATAGGCTTTTTTTTTTTTTTTTGGTAAATTTGGATTAGTATTAACATAACAGATGATTAAGACTTTGTCAATTCTTATGCTACATCGCAATTTTCTTTAGAAAAAACATCAAAATTTTCTACACATGTAACACACATAGAAATACTCCTTACAATACATATAATATAGATACATAAATATTTGATGTTTTTCAATAGAGACAACCAAGGTTTAAATCACATCCTCTCATTGTGTAACTAACGAATTAAAAAAAAGAAAAAGAAAAAAAAGGCTGATAGGAAATTTGAGAGAGAGAGAGAGAGAGAGAGAGAGAGAGAGAGAGAGAGAGAGAGAGAGAGAGAGCTCAACAATCCTCAAAACAGAACTACAGAAACCGTAAACATAACCTATATCCTGTTTGCAAATAAAAAGACCTTCAAAGCTACAAGAAAAGAATTTTCTGAACAAAAACTACATTTCTTGTCATTGTTAAAAAGACTCACCACGCAGCTAGCTAGGCACGGATGGGCAACAGTCATCCTCTGGCATTGCATTAGAACTTGACGTAGTTGAACCCGAAATTTCATGAAAAAGACTGATACATGACACAACAACAATGAAAAATGAAACAACAGAGCTCAAACCAAAAGCAATAGCCATGCGCATAGCCTTTGGATACTTTGGTTCTCTGCCTTCTTTTGTATGCTTGATATCAGTCAGGGCCTCAATCATCATTGCAATGGAATAAGCACCACATGGAAACATCACACAGGCAATCATTGCAAAGAATACCAGTGACGTAGTTTGTCCTTGTTGAAATCCCATTTTAATGTCCTTAGCAAAAGAATGCTTCAAGTTTCAACTTTCAAGATCCTCTTGTTTTACACGATATATTGTTTTCTTATAAGTTCATTGGAGTACTTGTAGCTCACCAACCAACCTCAAAACCAAAAAAAAAAAAAAAAAAACCAAGAGGAATGGTGACAAAGCTGTCCAACTAGTTCAATTTGTTTACGCAAAGAGCCTCTCTGGCTTATGAATGCGATCATTTTAGTTACAAATTGATGCATGATGGTGCCAAGTACCGACAATTGTGCTCTCTACGCACCGAATTTATGGGACATTGTAAGTGTGAAATGCTTAAACTTGATAACACACCAGTCATGTTAAAACGGATTTCCAACATCTTGGGGGATTTATATATCCTCACCTTGGTGAGGAAGAGAAACCGTAGGAGTTAAACTTCCAAATATAGCCCCATAGACAATGCATTTCTTAACACAAAACAGAAAAGGCTTATGCATAATGGTAATTTAATTTTTTGGGATAGAGAGATAGCGGGCAAGAGTGAAGTTACGGTTCCAACTACCGAGCACCATAAATGGTGTCACTACCACTAAGCTGTTACTTTAACTCGTTTTTTTTTTTTTTTTTTTTTTTTTTTTTTTTTTTTTTTTTTTTTTTTTTTTTATAATTTCTGATAGGTCCACCTATGTCAAATTTCAATATTCCCTTATTTGTGTCCAACGTTTTCTTAAAAGATTAGATATGATATACAAAATTTAGCTAATGGCCTTCAATATATATAAATATATATATATATATTTATTTATTTATTTATTTATATTTATATTTATATTAAATTTTTATAAATCCTACATTATGTAAATGACTAATGCAATTTTTACTGTTATTATTTTTATGTCATGCATAGCTCATAAAATCAAGGTGTATTCAAGGTATATATTTGTAAAAAAAGATACAAACATCTCATGCTTTTCTTTATTCAAAAACATTTTTTAAAAAGATATGGAGACATTTTGTTTTTATTTTCTGTTTTTAGATGAAAGGACAATTGAAGTTTTAGTGGTTGCAAGTTAGAGATCTTTATTGCACTTCTTTTTTACAAATATGGATTTCATTTTAATTATTGTAATATTTTGTTATATTGACTTCTATATGTCTAGATGTGTAATGTTGTTTATTACTTTAAATTACATTAAACTAAGAAATATTTACATGTTTCGTCATTTGTAAAACTATATGTATGGAGTAATTGTGTAATCTCCAATTTATTTAATAAAAAATATTAACCCAATTTTTTTAAGAATTAATACACATGATTTAGAGATATTGTACAGTTTATAATTGATGACAAAAAAATTATTTTGAGTTATGTCAAAACTAACTTAACATTTTTTAAATATAAAATAATACTTAATACATGTTAAATCATGTTATATACATACTAATTAATATGATTTAACATGTCATAGACATACTAATATATGTGTGTTATTTATAGGGTTATTCTTTGAAAAAAAAAAATACAAAATACAAAACTATGTGTTCTCTTAAAATTGACCGAATTGCTTCTACACTTCATTGATTTTTAAACAGAGTAATAATTATTACACATTTCTTATTAGTTAAGTTCGGTGTAGTGTACACATAGTCACATAAATTGAAATCATGTTTAAAAAACATGATTATTTAAAAAGTGAGTGTAATAAGATTTTAACATTTTAAACAATCCTTGTTTCTAATGAATTTTTCAACAAGCTTGATGACGAGCCGGACATGCTTTTCTGTGCTTGTGGGCTGGACCTTGTTTAGTTGGAAGCCCATTATCTTGTTTGACTTGCAAATGTGATGCGCTGGAAACTTGAGTAATCTTTCACCCTATGGCCCAATCCTTATAAATGTAATGTCATTTGCCTTACAGCTTACTGTAATTGTGGGTCGTAAAGGTAGTGCGTGTAGTGAAATAATGTGTCGTAAAGCCCAGAGTTGTTATGGGTATTATAAACCCAATTCGTGTAAGCAAGGGCACAAGGCCCAAACCACGTAATGAAGCAATTGGTCTAGTCATGGTGGCTTATTTTGTGTAGAGAAGAGCTAAAGGCCAGTACCATGTAGTGAAGATGATATCAGACCCATAGTCCATTTCCCATAGAGAGATATTTGGCATAAATACATGACTATGTATGTTTAAAATAAAATAGATAAGAGATCATTGACGAGTTGGGCGTGTTAGTACATATCTAAGTTGTAAGTGCTTGGAGGAGAGGGGGAGTGGGTTCGAACTGTCAAGGTCGCATCATATATTATATAAGTATTTCTAACCATTTCAAAAGAAAAAAAAAATCCCATAAACAACATTTTAAGGGTTTTTTTTTTTTTGGTGGGGGGGGGGCTTGAAGAAGAAGTAGTTATATTTGCATAACAGCAGAAGCATTAGCTTCAAAAGGAAATGAAATAAATACAACAAATCAAAGGTTTTTTTTTAAAGGGTATTAATATTAAACCAATTAGCTAGGTGAAAATATTTTGCTTCAGCATTAAGCAAACTTCCTTGCAAAATATTTGATTAACACAATCCAATTATTTTTATATGCTTTTTAGGCTGGGAAGAGAACTGGTCTTCGTTGAGCATTAATTGTCAGTGGGTCTCACAAGCCCATTAACTACCGACATAACCCAAAATCTATGACTAAACAAATAATCTTTGTACTGTTTTTTCTTTTTCTTTTTTGAGAAAGAATCTTTGTACTGTTGACTGTTGAAAATTGCTCGTTTCTTTTTCTTGGCATTGAATAATGTTCGTAATGTTTATATACTTTTATATTTTGTGCTACAGCGTAGTTTGTACTTGGTCTTATATGAAGGTTCTATAAACCGTAAACTTCACGTGTACAAACTTTCTTCATGACCCTTTCTATTATTCGCTTTATTTTATTTCGATTTTCGAACATACTCAAGGGAAAAAAGAAATATATATATATATATATATATATATATATATATATATATATATATAAATAGGGGAAATAACAAGCACAGCCTCAACAAATCTTCAAAGGTGGGTCATACTCAGATTTATACACGGTTAGACTACGTGACAGCCGACGACAATATGCATGGACAAAATTGTAAGTTCTGTACTTATATATGGACGACCTTTTCCACTATGTATAAAATTAAGAAAATTCAATAAAATGATTAGTCTTCTGTTTTGGGTTTGTAGAATGTATAATATTTTCAGTTGAAAGTGTTTTTTTGAAAAAGAAATTATTTTAAAATGTTTGGTTGTATTATTGAAAATGCTATGGAAAACATATATATATATATATATATATATATATATATATTTTTTTTTTCTTTCACATTTTCTCATTTTCCAAGCTTATATCTAACAAAAAAAAAAAAAAAAAAAGATTAAAAAATCATAATTGGGGATCGGTGGTGGGGGTGGTGGTTGGGTGGCAGATAGTGGAGGGTGGATGGTGGTGGTTCGGTTAATAAGTTTTGGGTGAGGCGGAAAATGAAAGTGTAAATCAATTTCCACCATAAATGCCTTTATTTTACAGTTAACCGGAAAATAATTCCCTGTTAACCAACATTTTCCATCACTCCAAACACCCATAAATGCAAAAAATATTTTTCAAAAATCAATTTCCTTCTAACCAAACATAGCATTATAATGGATTTTTTTTATAGTTTAAGTGTTAAAATGTTTTGTTGTTGAATAAGAAATTTGAAATTTAATTTTGTCTAAAAAAATTAGTATTTTAACGTGATAGTATAGAACAATCGGTCTGGAATGCTATAAATCTAAATTCTACCGTATTTATATAAAGATGAATTAAGAGTCATAATGATTAGTATTAATGCAGATAAAATAAATATAAATTCCAAAAAGTTCAGTACCATTTTCAATTCTTCCCCGTACATTACCTTTTTGAACAAATATCAAGAAATTTGCTCTAGCAAATTTTCAATTTAAGCATGTTTGACTAAAGAAATAAGACCTTTGACTGTCCATGTCGTTCTCGAATTCTAACGTAATGAATGGACAATTAAGTTTTACCAACCTTGAAGGAGACTCTTTAAGTAGTTTTGTGCAGGTCATTCCTTTATTCCCGAGTACTCTCTTTCTCTCCGTATGTGTGTTTGTGTGGTCAAGCTATAGGCATCCGCATTTCAAAGTATTCTCAGTGTGTACGAGCCAGCTTGCTTGTGGGTTTGAAGTGTAAAGAGCAAAGCTTAGTCTTTGATCAAATCCATAGATAAAAATCAATTATGGGAGATGTTCTGACTGAAGAACAGATTGCTGAGTTTCAAGAAGCTTTTTGTCTCTTCGACAAGGATGGAGATGGTATGCCTTCTCTCTCTCTAGATTTTCTTGGCACCAGTGGGCTTTGAACCCAGCTGATGTTTTCCTACTAGGACATATGATCTTATTACTTCAGTTTTATGCTTTTTGTTTTAGTTTCTTGAGAAGTAATAGTCTTCTTAATAAAAACTAAACATTAGCACTAGAGCACAAGATTAATAGGTGTTTTTATTTATTTATTTTTTCTTTTTGGGCTGATTTTGGGTGTCCAGATTTGACCAAGTAATTATTCCTTCAAGTGTGTATGCCCGTACCATACACATTAGATAATAGTATTTATTAATTATATAGTGGTAAAAATTGAGCATGTTAGAATTATTATTAATTTAAAAAAATATATATAAACTTGATGTAGTTGGTGATTAAAAGTTTCCAATTATGATTTTTCCGACTGTTTCTTTGAGTTGTTAATTTGTCTTACTATTGATATGGCATGTGTGTGTAACTGGAAATAGAATCAAGAGAATTTGACCAAGAACTACACCTGGCCTAATTCAAATGTTGCCTAATATGCTAACTCTTTTGACACAATTACTTCCTTTATTGTTGTAGCTTGTAGGTCATTAACTTCTTTCATTTAAAAGAAAACTTAACAAAAAGGTCGAAAACTCTCATTTGGTCCTCTACTCTCTATATTCTTAAAACTTTTTTTTTATTTGAGAAGGATATATTCTTAAAACTTGAAGAAAGAAAACAGAGTTTATGTATCTTTTCTCATACTATATACTCTATTCATGAAACGGTAGGCTGCATCACCATTGAAGAATTGGCCATTGCAATCAGATCATTGGATCAAAATCCTACAGAGGAAGAATTGAAAAGCATGATCAATGAAGTGGATGTTGATGGTAATGGAACCATAGAATTTGGGGAGTTCTTGAATCTCATGGCAAGGAAAATGAAGGTAAAGTACCAAAGAAAAATCACTTAACAAAATTTCAATCTTTCCAAACATCTTTTTCCCAGTCTTGTGTTCCTTTCTTTCAATTAAAAAAGAAAAGAAAAGAAAAGAAAAGAAAAGTACTGATGGAAACTGTACGTTTTTTATTTATTTTTGTTTTGTAATTACAGGAAAATGAAGCAGAAGAAGAATTGAAAGAAGCCTTCAAAGTGTTTGACAAGGACCAAGATGGTTACATATCACCAACTGAGGTTGAATACTTTGTCCCCACTATCTTCCTTTACCATGTCTAAAAATCTCAATGTCAAATTGTCAACAAAAAAAAAGGCATTCAGAATGTCACTATCACCTAACGATCAAGGCCATGCATGCATTCATAAGCTTATGCTTCTCATTTAATTATTTTCTTCCTACACTAAAAATGACATGAATTTTTATTTCCCTTTTTGAGATTTTATTAATGAATATATCAAACAAGACAAGAAAAGATAGCGTTTTAATTTAGCAATGTTGTGACAAAAAAATTCAATCGAGATTTCTAAAAGAAACTTATGGAAATAAAAATTTGATTTATATATATATATATATATATCAAAAAGCTCTTTCTGTTCATTCAAAATTCAAAATCAAATATCACAATGATTTATTGGAAATAATATTGCATTGGAGCTTCTCACCTAAATTTGTGTTATCATATAAATTTTGTTTGAAGATTCAACCAAAGTGATTACTCCACCAAATAAAAATGGTATTTAATTCATTTATCATTGCAAAGAATATTAGTCGTAGTACACATGATTTGTCTTCTTTTTCTTGTAGTGCTCCTATTGACATTTTCTTTTTCCGCATGTAATTGCAGTTGAGGCATGTAATGATGAATCTAGGAGAAAGATTGACAGATGAAGAGGTGGAGCAAATGATCAAAGAAGCTGATTTGGACGGCGATGGTCTAGTTAATTATGAGGAATTTGTTAGAATGATGTTGGCCGCTTGATTATATGTGCATCTCTAGTATGAGTTTTTTTTTTTTTTAATTATTTTTTTTATTAATATCTTCGACTTATTTTGTAAGTAAAATGAACAAATTAATAAAAATATACAGAATATCTCTACATGTCTTATTGTATTGAATGATAATGGGATGCATGTGTAACTATACGCTCAAAAGAATACTTAAATGATCGAAGAGTTCTAGTCATCACCAACATTGGATTTTGATAGATGGCCAGGAAATATGGAATTATTTTAGATACTAAAGTGAATTATGTTAAATGAATCTCTCTTTTTCATTATGTTATATATGTAAATATGGTGTAAAGAATATAGGATAAATCATACTCTAGTTTTAAATACACCAAGTTCTTAGTTTGATTTCAACTAATTGGAATTTGGCACTAGAGGCTTACAGCTCACTCAATTTGACTCATTAATTTTCCTTATTGTCCCTAGAAAAAAATCACTACATTGTAAATTACCCTCCAATTGATTTGGCCTATTGCAGGATTCTTCCTAGCATAAATTATCTTTAATATATTAATTCTCCTGTTAAAATAAGATTTTCTTTTGAAAGCAAGAGGGCAACTTTATCAAGAACAAAGAACAAAACAGTACATCCTCACATGCTACATTCTCTACCCCATGCACATGCTGCAATATTTTCTACTCCAAAAACCTCAAACATATATTTTCTATCCCATGCACATGTTATATCATTTCAAAAAACTTATAAACAAAATGGAAAATTGTAACTTACACTTTAAAGTTTGAGAGTGTTTGGATTTTAGACTATGAAGTTTTAGAATTTGGACTTTACCTCCTAAATTTTAGGGGTGTTTAGATTTTATTCTCTAATGTTTGAGATTGTTTAAATTTTACACCCTGAAGTTTCAGAATTTGGGGGTGTAAAATCCAAACATCTTCAGACTTTAGGGAGTAAAATCTAAATTCTAAAACATTATGGTTCAAAATTCATATATTCTCAAACTTTATAAGGTAAAATCCAAATTCTAAAAGGCAATTTGCAATTTACCAAAAAAAAAAAAAAAAAAAAACAATAATAAAGGTTGTAAGGACACGATTTACAGCCCAAGTCTAAGATGTATGAGATTTTGATTCAATGAGCCTAGTACAATAAATTTGTAGAGAGTGGATCAAAGAACTAGGCCCTAATGAGTTAAACAACGGCTAGTATTGAATTGAATGACAATCAAACACAAATAAGAGGTTCGAATATCAATAGACTTTCAGTCCGAGGAGACCTCACTTATATAAATTGATCACAATTGGATACAAAGACAATTTAGATTACTACAGTATTCTTTCTCTATTTTTTCAATCCATTTCTCCTGGAGGGTCTCTCACATTATATAGCTCCCCTTGGGTCATCTTGATCTTACACTTGTTGATCATCTGAGTCTCTACTTGAGTACCCGTCCCATCAAATACCCTCTTTAGTTTTCTGTGAGTTATGGTAGCCAAGGCAGTACTATTCAGAGGTCTTCTCCATATAAATGCGGCCAGAAAAGTAGCTGCAGTGCATTTAATGCGGTGGTAGTAGCTTTCCCGTAAATATTTTTGGGTTTCCTTCTTTCTCGTATGTTTATGAGGCATGTTCCTATTATTGGAACTTCTTGGAGGGTCACTCTAATTGCTGGAATACATACTTGAGCTGCATTCATCATATCCGAGGAGGAGTTCCTCCTCGGACCACCTGCCACTCGTTTCTCACTCGTGAGACTTTAAATTGGAATATCTACTAAATATGTGTCTCTCCTCGAACCATTCAACGTCCTCGGACAAGACCCAAGGCTCAATATATGATTTTGGGCCCTTATCCCTACAAAGGTAATTAATATTTTCAATTTATATTACCTATTAACAAATTCCTTTGACATGGACTAAAGTTTGATTTAAAATATATATATATATATATATATATATATATATATATATATATATATATATATTTAGAACCATAGGAATCTAGACTAGATTTACTTGATTAATTAGTGAACTCTCAATGAAATAATAGTCTATTGATTCTTTAAAAAAAAAAAAAAAGTCTGTTTTGGGGGGAAAGAAAGATATCTCATTGGTCGTTTGTAGAATGCGAACCCAACGAAACATGAGATTTGGTACAAAGGAATGTGAAATCATAGAAAACATGTATATTTGTTCCTTTAAGAATTTGGTCACATCATATTATTTAATAGTAAGCACTACCAGTACCAGCTTTAACAACTATAGAACGCTATCAAACGATTCTCGAAAAAAAAAAAACTATAAAATTAGAGCAATTGCATCGGTGAGTCTAAAATGTGCAAAAATTTACACAATATAGCATAAAGTAGACCCACATCAATGCTTGCATACTTTTGCATATATCTAAACTTGTTACAATAACCGTGCATATATGTTATAAAAACTTACTTCACTCTTTTTCTTTTTTTTTCTTTTTTTTTCTTTTTTTTTTTTCTCTCCTCTAACCTGAGCAACGCCTCTTCAGTCTTCTCCTTGTTTCATTACGTCTCTGTTTTTGTCATTGTGTTCTGGGTGAAGCAGGGTCACTAACTAAAAATGTGCATTTCAATTGCTACTAAAATCTAGTACTAACACTTCTAATAAAAGTATGAGATAACTGGTGAACTTGTTGACCTTATGGGCAAGTTTAACACTTGATTTTCCTTCATAAAAATCTTATAGACAATGAAGAAAAGTAGAAAACCTTTATGTTACATCTGCAAAATTAGAGAGCAAATGGGTGTCCATGCTCTTTTTAAAACATGGGAATGTTTTTTTATTGCAATCATTTTGCCTTAGTGGAATCTGCAACTAGTGGAAACAGATTTGAAACATGAGGTTGGTTTTTTTTCTTAAGGATTGACAGATAACAAAAAATTGCTATCTTCCTTCATTTCTCTGTTCATGCCTTCATGCTTCGAAGACAGATTACAAAGAAGAGGACGAGAATCATGTTGTCAAATAGCGGAAGCTCAAAAATATCAAAATTGATTGTAAAAATATTTTAGACTTAAGAAAAATCTCCAAACAAATAATAGGAATGGAGAAAATTAATTCAAAAGAAAATAGACACAAAACATCAAGATTTACGTGGTTCAGCAATAGTCTACATCCACGGGCGACAACCGACAAATTTCACTATATTAAATTTGGGATAATACAAATTGGTGTAGAGACACTCTCACAAACCCAAATCGCAAATACACCCAAATAGCTCTCTCACAAATACAAAACCAAATAACCAAATACAAATTAAAGAACCAAAGGTTCACAAATACCAAATGCGAATTGTGCACAAACCAAAGAGAAAGCCACAAATCAAATACAAAAGTTGCAATACACCAAGAGAGAGCAAATCACCAAACCGTTGTACCAAAACCAAGTGGTAACAAACCTCTCTCACTATTCCAAATTGCAACTCACAAATATCAAAGAACCAAAACAAGAGAGAGCCTCTTTTTCTCACACCCACTCTCTCGCTCTAATTTTTTTTGCAGTAGCACTATGCTTATATAGGAGACTTAAGTTGGCTAGCATATCCAAAACCAAGAAGGACTAGACTTCTTTTACACCCACAAAAGGAGAATCATTCCTATTCCAAATAGAACTCAAAATCAAGTGGTAGACAAGACTTCAAATAAAACTTGATAACTTCAAATAATAGTAACCCAAAAGGAATAAAATTCCTTTCTTATCCAAATCCAATAAGGAGTCGAACTCCTAATTCAAGCCATTTTCTACAAATCTCCACCTTGGCTTGAATTCCATCAAGCCTCACAAACGAAATTTGTAGACCACCAATACAAATCCTTAACAAGTCTCCACCTTGACAAGACATCTCTCAAGCTACAAATGCAAAAGCACTAAAAAAATTTAGAGCCTAACTTGAACAAAGTGAAAATTATCCACAAAAAAAAAAAAAAAAGAACTTCCAAATGTGCCAATGGACGCCAAATGCACCCAAAGATGGTGCCAAATCCAAAAAAAAAAAAAAAAAAAAAATTCCAAACAAGTGCATATCACTACAAATGAAACTTCTCTGTCGCATCCAACAAAGCCACTATAGGCTAATTCAAATTGCAAATACCAAACAAGTCCAAGCAACACTTGAACTTGTGCAAATGCTTAATCACCATGTCACCACCAAAAATAACATAGTGATTCCTACCTCCAAAGAAGCAACCTTAATAGGCTCCCATACATGTACATAGTCAAGCATATGAACTACTATACTAAACTTGACCTTATTTTGCTTCTCCAAAGCACAAGGCTCACAAACTTCAAATTTGCAGTTTTTGGTACTCTCAAACAATGTATTATCATTGGCATGCTCCAAATGTCTAATAGTGTCTGAAGTAACCTCCCCAATCGCTACTCCACCTACAATAGTACTCCCTTTAAGGAAATACATGTTCCTACGACGTGTGGCCATCATCACTACCAAAGCACCATGTAGTACCTTAAGAGTTCTATTCTCCATAGCAATCTTGAAACTCTTGGATTCTAATAAACCAACTAAGATGAGGTTCCTCTTCAATTGAGGTACATATCGAACCTCATTCAAAAAACAAATTGTTTCATCATGCAATCTCAATTTGATTTTACCTTTCCCCAAAATCTCACAGGTTTGATCATTACCCATGATGACTGAACCAAGTTCCGACTCTTCTAGGTTGTAAAACCAATCCTTCTTCGAACACATATGGAAGGTGCAAGTTGAATCCAAAACCCACTCATCTGAATGGCAAACAAATGATGAACTAGTCAATGTAAAATCAAAATCCTCATTACTATCATGTGCTACATTTGCATCAGAATCATTTTTGTCCTTGTTCTGCAACAAAGGACAATCTTTCTTCCTATTCCCCTTTTTGCGACAATAGGCACACTCATATTTCTCAAGTTTCTTATCATTAGACATGCCCTTAACAATCAAACCCTTAGTCATCGTGTCCCTTTGAGCTTGTTTATCTTTCTTACGATACTCATTATTAGTAAAAAAATTGGACACATCATTGAACTTAATCTCATTTTTCCATACAAGGATGTAGTAATTAGATGATCATAAGTATCAGGCAATGAATTCAACAAGAGAGCTTTATCCTCACTGCTAATATCAACTTCCAAATTTTGCAAATCAACAAGTATTTTTTAATGTAATCATTCAAGTGCTCAGATATAGAAATACCTGCACAATATTGGAAACGAAAGAGCTTCTTCTTCAAGCAGAGACGATTCTCCATACTCTTGGTCATATACTTGTCCTCCAATTTCTTTCAAAGCTCTTTAGCCTTTGTCTCCCTCATAACAAAATACTTTTGATTCTTGGCCAAACACAAACGAACAATACCACATGCTTGTCTATTAATCTTTTCACTATCCTTGTCTAACATCCCTTCAGGTTTGTCTTCCAAAGTAGTATCCAACTCTTGTTGGACCATGTTAGGTTCTAAAGATTTAGAATTAAATATTTAGAATCATTATTGTATTGTGTTAGCAAACCGAGATCAAAATAGGCTCTCTCTTGTTTTGGTTCTTTGATTTTTGTGAGATGCAATTTGGAATAGTGAGAGAGGTTTGTTACCGCTTGGTTTTGGTTCAACGGTTTGGTGATTTGCTCTTTCTTGGTGTATTGCAACTTTTGTATTTGATTTGTGGCGCTCTCTTTAATTAGTTTGTGCCCAATTCGCATTTGGTATTTGGTATTTGGTATTTGTGAACCATTGGTTCTTTGATTTGTATTTGGTTCTTTGGTTTTGTATTTGTCAGAGTGCCTCTATAAAGATTACAACACTCAAGTTATACTCAAAACCTGAGTTCACAATAAATTGGTAAAATACAATAATATCTTTAGGAACAAATACAACCTCACCACAAAATCAGTAGCAAGATCTTTCACTCTGAATACTTCAATTCTCTGTGATTGTAGCACCCAAATAATCATTCTAGAGAAAACTTTCAATTTATCTTCCTTATGTGTCTTGAGCAAAAAAAAAAATCACATTTTCTTTTTTCCCACAGTGCCGCATAAAGCACTAATATTTTCCCTTCAGTCGGCTTCAAAACTGTATTTCACTCTTTAGGCTCTCTCTGAAGCTCTCTCACTATACGTGAAAGCACATGCACAAGCTTTATATAAAAGCTTTGCCGCCTAACACTCCTATTCTTAATTGAATAGAAGTCTTGTACACCAAGTTCACCTATTTCATGTTGAAATAGGATTCATTAAATAAGAAATTAGAATCTCATATGGGCTGGACTCCTAGGTGCAGCCGTGCACCCCAACAAAAATAACATAAAGTAAAATGTTTACAAAAGTATAAGGATGAAAATAAAATGTTGTAAAGCTTAGGGACAAAGAACGAATTTGGTGCAAAATTTAGGACTAGAATAATGTTCTAGTCTTAAAAATTAAAACATGACAATTCATTGCACAGACACCGAATCAAAAGCCACCATTTTTATGTAACTGTAAGGATGAGAGGAGTGTACTGGTTGTGCCACCAGAAACTTGCTGGAAAGTCATCGGAGATCTTGGAAAAAATGGGAAAGAGCCCTATGGCTCTAATACCAATGATAGAAAAAACATAATTAAATAGTGAAGCATGTATCTCCTTAGATTTTTAGAGGCTTAGGCAGCGTTTGGATCCGGATTATTTTGCATTTGTGTTTTCAGCGTTTTCGTCTTTTTTTTTTTTTTTTACACGCGTTTCAAGGGATAAAGTTATTGTTTATGCACTGTTTACGCATTGTTCACGGGACCCGTCACCTAGGGGTGTCAATTCGGGTTAGCGTGTCGGGTTTGTGTCGTGTCGAGGTAGGGGTATTCAACTAAATGGCTCAATCCTAACCCGACCCATTTAATAATCGTGTCATGATTCTTCAACCCTAACCCAACCTGTTAATAAGGTAGGTTGACCTGACTCAACCCATTTAACACGCTTAATAAATGAGTCGTGTTGGGTTGATATGAATGTAACACAACCCATTTCAACCTGCATAATATTAAATATAACATTCATCTAGAAATAATTTAAGGTTTGTAGGGTTTAGATATCTAGGGTTTGTAAAGTTTCAATTTCCAATTATATCCCTTGTAAGTTTTTGTAATTACTCACTTTTCTTTTTAAATTTAAAATATATGTTGGATATAAAACATATTTGACAAATCTAAAATAAAATAAATATTTATTTGTTATACGAGTTAAACGGGTTGTGTTAAGTGAGTTATTTCGGGTTGACACAAATAAATTGGCGTGTTAAACGTGTCTATTGCGGGTTATGCAGGTTGACCCGCTTATGACACGTTTCTTATCGTGTCGCTTTCGAGTCGACCCATTTATGACCCAAACCCATTAAGGTCCAACCCTAACCCGGAAAAACCCGTGTCGGGTTCGTGTCGTGTTTGTGGGTTGGGTCGAACATTGACACCCCTACCGTCACCACTTTATTCAGAAAAAAATTAAAAATTGATCCCACAACACTATTCACTCATTTAAAAATTATTTTATTACAGTATTTTCAATTTCCAACAAAATAAGTTGTATCCCGGTGTAAAGCTGCCAAAGTCTTCTAAGAAAGGACAGAAAGCAAATTCAAAATTTTAAATAATTTTCTAAGGTTACCCTACTGTATGAAGTTCTTAAAATTCAAACCTTTCATTTCGGTTCATAAATATTGCCAGAGATGAACTCGTGTCATTAGTGACAGCACCACAATGTTGAGGGGGAGTGGTAAGGCAGTGACTTGGGTAGATTTGAAGTGTTTTTTTTTAATAAAATAAATCTGAAAAAGAACAATGAAAATATGACATGTCAATTTATTTTTTTTAATATCTGATTTTGTATCATTATTTAAAGTTTTACTTAGTAGTCTAATGGCATGGTTTAATATATATATATATATATATATATATATATATATATATATATATATATATATATATGTGGGGCCAGAGAATTTGTGACCCCGACCCACTTTATGTTAGGGCCCAAAACCCGAGCCGAGGAGGGATACTGCCGAGGACATACAATGAGAGCCCAACCGGCCTAGGGATATAGCCAAGGACGACTCTGTTCTCAGCATCCCAAAATGCCCCTGGAGAAAAGGGCAAGTACGATATAGGAACAGTTCATGAAAAAGCTAAACACCTCTGCATTAATGTGGAAAAGACCCTTGAATAGTGTGGCAACAAAGGACAAGGGAAAAGCAACCCTTACTGCAATGAAGTACTCTGCGCCTGACAGAGTAATGCTTTTCAGATTTTACAACCACCCCCAACCACTTTGGGTATCGGCTGATAGGACAAGTATCAGCCCTAGGAAGTTGAACCTACATGTGGACGCAGGAGGGAAGGAAAAGGCTAGTATAAAAAGGAAAGAGAAGCAATTGCAGAGTGGGGGACATATCATCTCCCAGGCCATTGAACCCTGAAAAAGGGAGAGTAATAAGAACACCAAGCCCCTCGGACGAGGTCTAAGGACTGGAGTTGCTCAGGCCGTGCCGAGGGAAAAGTCTTAATAGATACGCTAAGTTCACCCCTATGCGGCTACCATGAATACCATAACCAACCACTGTCCGGTTAGGCCAAGGCCTAGCCTTTCAGCCCACGCTCTACAAATTTTATTGTTTGAGCCTTTAACGTGCGAACCCAATATCAATTTGGGGTCGTTACAAATCGAGTCCTTACAATTGGCGCCATCTGTGGGAAGGCTTGTGCATTGGTGTAGGCGGCGGTTGGTCATGGAAGGATTATGCCCCTGTCAACGAGAATCCCTCGAGAGAGATAACTTTGGCAGAGATACTGGCTATGTGAAAGCCCTTCTACTATTTCCAGTAGCGCACGGTGGTTGCCTTAACGCAGCTCCCACTCGGGGCTACACTTCGAAGTGCCAATGGCACGAGTAGTTCTAGGGGCTTCCAACATCAAGTCAAAGCCTCACACCTTTGTCAAGGGGCTAATCCCCGAGGGACCATTAAACATAAGTTTTGGACAGAACCAAGGTATTGCATGGTCCTCAGACTCAAACCTATGGGGAAACCAACTACTTAAAGAAAATCTAAGTTTTGGACAGAATCAAGGTATTACATGGTCCTCGAACTCAAACCTATGGGGAAACCAACTACTTAAAGAAAATCTAAGTTTTGAACAGAACCAAGGTATTGCATGGTCCTCGGACTCAAACCTATGGGGAAACCAACTAGTTACTAGAGAACGTCTTAAGTCCTAGACAGAGCGGAAATCCCGCGCTGTCCTCGGATCCCCAGTTCTAAGGAAACTAATGCAACCGAGTGCTTGGACCTGGTACAGTTATACCTTGGCCCTAGGACCGGATGCCAAAAAGGGTTAAGGCTATGAATGTTGTCAGGAACGTGGCAAAGCGCCATAATGCTCGGTGACCCTGTTGGATAGTTCATTTAAGGTCACCCATCCTCAGACGATTGCCCCATATGCAAAACAGAGCATTCAGCTGTTATCTTGGTTAGTCTTGTATGGTTAACCCACTTCAGGTCGGCGTTATTGTGCCTATTAGTCTTAATAAGTTCAAAGTGATAGCTTTTTGATAACAAGGGTTTCGGCCCTATGTATTGTTCAAAAAAAAAAAAAAAAAAAAACACATCAGCACATCCATTCATGAAATAGCTATTGCAGAAAAGAAAGAATATGTAACATGGGATAACGTCATCTTTTATTAGACAAAAAAACAGTACAGCGTATAATAAGGGGCTTAAGCAAGCCTATATCAAAAGCTAACTACAGAAGTAAAAAGAAAAGCAAAAAAGAAAAATACAGGGGAGCGTTAAATCCTTTAAATTCGGCTCTAGCAGCGCCTGAGCATGTTAGAATGACCCCAGTGATGGAAGAGAAGAAGAAGCAGAGGCAAAAGATGGCACCAGGGAAGGAAGAGAGGAAGAAGCAGTTGAACCTAACCCCTGTGCTAGCTTTGACTGCAATCAAGCAGGTGTCATATTAGTAGCGCTCGAGAGAGAGCGGATGGTACCGACGATGAGAAACCTCAGTGCTATCGCACCAAAAATCTGATGCGACCTGCACTTGCTTCAGATTTTGGCTGAAGGAAGAAGAGGCTCCTTTCTTGCCTTGTCAAGAGGAAGAAGTGTCTTGACTCTTTGTCTCCCTTGCCTTGATCGGGCCATCTTGAATCTCGGGGAAACCCAATGCTTCTGGAGAGGGTGTGGTCTCTTTGCCCTCATCCCAGATTTGATTATATCACTCCCTAGAGCTCAGTCACACTGGTAACAGGGGCTATGGGCACAATTGGAAAGTTGGGGATTTGGAAGGCTTAAACGGTCTGTGAATAAAGAAAATGACCTCCCACTGCACTCCTTATATGGGGAGCAAGCCGGGTGGCATTTATGCTATACAAATCTCTAAGAAAAGCTACAAACAAGATAAGTCCCACCCAACTCCCAACGCCATCTTCAACCGTTGGATTTGCGTCGCCTCGTAAAGGGAGCTTATTAAAGATGCGCCTCATGCACCGAAATGGCAAGAACGCGGCGTGAGTAAAGCTAAGGGAATGTCTCACAACCAAGAGCATGCCCCAAGCAAATGAAGAGGCACCGGCATTGATGAGGGACGAGGCTTGGCAAGCCGTGACATAGGCCCGACGTCACCAAAACCCTCCTCTCCGTTCGAGGGGCCGGACAGCAGGGTTTTGAGGGGCTATTGTGGGGCTAGAGAATTTGTGACCCCGGCCCACTTTATGTTAGGGCCCAAGGCCCGAGCCGAGGAGGGATATTGTCGAGGACATACAATGAGAGCCCAACCAGCCTAGGGATATAGCCAAGGACGACTCTGTCCTCGGCATCCCAAAATGTCCCTGGAGGAAAGGGCAAGTACGGTATAGGAACAGTTCATGGAAAAGCTAAACACTTCTGCATTAATGTGGAAAAGACCCTTGAATAGTGTGGCGACAAAGGACAAGGGAAAAGCAACCCTTACTGCAATGAAGTACTCTGCGCCTGACAGAGTAATGCTTTTCAGTTTTTACAACCACCCCCAACCACTTTGGGTATGGGCTGATAGGACAAGTATCAGCCCTAGAAAGTTGAACCTACACATGGACGCAGGAGGGAAGGAAAAGGCTAGTATAAAAAGGAAAGAGAAGCAATTGCAGAGTAGGGGACATATCGTCTCCCAGGCCATTGAATCCTGAAAAAGTGAGAGTAATAAGAACACCAAGCCCCTCGGACGAGGTCTAAGGACCGGAGCCGCTCAGGCCATGTCGGGGGAAAAGTCTTATTAGATACGCTAAGCTCACCCCTATGCGGCTACCATGAACACCATGACCAACCACTGTCCAGTCAGGCCAAGGCCTAGCCTTTCAGCCCACGCTCTACAAATTTTATTGTTTGGGCCTTTAACATGCGAACCCAATATCAGTTTGGGGTCGTTACAAATCGAGTCCTTACAATATATATATATATTAGAATCATGACATGATTTAATTTGAAACATATATTTTGAAATGAAATGTTAGAATTTAAAAAACTCTATATAGTAGAATATTAAAAGTATCCTGAAAACTCTAGAGAATCTTGAAAAACTTTATTTAAAAAAAAGGCATTAAATATATCTCCTCAAAAGGAGATAACCATTACTTATTGCAAATTTAATGCACCATTCAGCAAACCTTTAAATAATTTTATTTACAGGCTCAACATCATTGCAAAATTAATGCACCACTTAATCCACAACTTCAACTTTCATTTAAGGCTAAAATGTAAAATTGACCCTCTAAGTTTCACATTTTGTCAGTTCAGTCCTTTAAGTTTCAGTTTTGTCATTTTAGTCCTCTAAGTTTCAAACTTTGTCAATTCCATCATCTACTAGCCTTCCGTCAAATGTTGCCATTTACTAACCAAAACTATGTGGTTTTGGATGATATATATATATATATATATATATATATATATATATTTTTTTTTTTTTTTTTCATTTCTTAATTAAAAAAACTAAAAACATTAACTTAAAAAAAAAAAAAAAAAACCAAAGGCTCCGGGAACGATGTCGTTCCCCTAGCCATTTCATTTTACATCTCTCCAAGAAAGTCTCGTCTCTTCTGATAAAAACTAGGTTGCACGGACACGCCATTTTTGGCGTCGTGTCGATGTCGGACACGTGTCGGACACCGGAACGAGTACGACTCGCCAGATTCCGGTGTCCGGTGAGTGTCTCTTTTTTTTTTTTTTTTTTTTTTTTTTTTTTTTTTTTTTTTTTCGCTTCTCCGACACAGCTCCGACACGCCAGCGGTGAAAAAAAAAAGGAAATCACAGATTTTGACTTACCAAGACCATTGATTTTGTGAAACAACAAGCCTGAGAAGTCCCGAAATCCACATCTCAAGTTCTCACTTCTCAACCCACCCACCCTCTGCTCTGCCCGTTGCTACCGCTGCCCTCTATTCCTCGCCGGAGCTAGATCGGGCCGATCGGCGAGCTCCATTGACGTCGACACCGTGCTTGTCCCTTTCGATCTCTCTCTCTCTCGGCGTCAGGTCCTACCTCTTTAAGCTTCTCTCTGTTTTTTCTTTTTTTTCAGATATTCGGCCATTTGGTTTAGGTGAATGACTGAATGGGTTAGTGGGTTACTTATAACACGTTTTTTTTTTTTTTTAATCCCACTCTCACTGTCCCGTTACTGTGTTTCTTTACTCAGCCCCTCAGCCTTTTGTTTTGCCTCAAATTATAATGTTTATTATAAATGGGTCCTGTTAACAAATCTATTTTTGGAAAATTTTTATTAAGAATTAAAAAAGTTGTCAAAAATTTTTCAATTCCTGATAAACTTTTTTCAAAATTGGTTTAGTATTTTGTGCCCTTAGGATCACATTAGTAAAATCCATTATAAATTTAGTGATTTTTGTTTTTGTGTGTCCTGCTATAGTTTTATTTATTTATTTATTAAAGTTAAATATTATAGGTGATTTTACTAAAATGAATATTGAAAGTGAAAAATCAGCTCAGTCAGTTGCCTAATTTAAATTTTAGACATAAACGTATTTTATGTCTAAAAATATTTAAAAATATGCCTAAATATAAAATTTAATTAATTATTTAACCGCCGTGTCTCCGCCGTGTCGTGTCCTTATTTTTAAAAAATCGGCGTATCCTTGTGTCCGTGTCCGTGTCGTGTCCGTGTCCGTGTCCGTGTCCGTGCAACATAGGATAAAAACTTCTCTTTCTTTTCAAAAAATCTGGGATAGAAAAAGAAGCAGAAAAGAAACAAATATGGGTAAAGGCTAAAAGCCAAGCATGTCCAAAGATCATGAGGTTAGTGCCACGACTTTAGAGGCACAGAACAAGATCATGAGGTTTTTTTTACTTTCTCAAAAAAGTTGGATTTCGGCGTCTGTTTGGATACAGAAGCAAAAGCAAACCGAGGAGGAATATGGCAGAAAGTTACAAGAATTGCAAGCAGAGTTGGCTTCCTCCAATGAACTGCGGCAAAAACTAGAACGAAAGGTTTGCACTCAACCTGCTCGACAAATTGCCTGTAATAAAAAATCTAAAGTTATTGTTAGTAATAGGATTTTTCTTTAATGGTATTTGTTATTGATTTAATTATTCAAGTATTTTACTCTTCATTTTTTGAGAAGTAGTTGCAAGAAAATGAATTCAAGCAATATTGTCTTTACTTGAACAAAATAGCTGTAAGAAAGTTCATCTTTCCATTGTTGAAGAATGAACTAGGAGCTAGGGAACGATGTCATTCCCTGAGCCCTTAGTTTCCTCTTTTCTTTTTTTTTGGTAATTAACGTTTTTCAATTTTTTAAATTAAGAAAAAAAAATCACCCAAAACGATGTAGTTTTGGTTAGTAAACGGCAGCATTTGACGAAAGGCTAACAGATGATTGAATTGACAAAATTTGAAACTTAGATGACTAAAATGACAAAACTGAAACTGAAAAAGATTGAAATGACAAATGGTGAAACTTAGAGGGTCAGTTTTGCATTTTAACCTTCATTTAATGTATGACATATTTTTTTAAGGGAAAAATTCCATGGCTCCCCTTGAACTTTAGGGTGTGTTTGTTTGGATGTGAAGTAGGGTGAATGGAAAACTTTGAAGAGAAAATTGGAAAGAAAACTTTTTGAAGTGTATTTGGTTAGGTGAGAATGAAGAAAAATAAATGGTGAGGTTTAGGTGTTTTTTCCTTAAACCCACCAAAAAGTTTTATCTCTAAAATGAAAAGAAAATTGATGGGGGAAGCTCATAAAATGAACTTCCAAAAATACCCCTCACATTGGACTTCACCTCCAATGTGTTGGTTTTTTTTCTTTTTCTTTGATTTTTCTTCTCTGTTTAGTGTTTACTAACGTGCTTGGCTTCTTTTTTGTTTTTTTATTTCTTCTCTTTCTTTGATTTTGTCCGGACGTGTTAGCTTTCTTCATATTCTTTTTTTTATTTTTTTTGGGTGCTCATATGTTTATTTTCTTATTAATTTTGGTTGGTTTTTGTTTTTGTTCCTTTTTTTTTTTTATAAGAAAATAGTTTTGGGTTAATTTTTTAAGCTATTTTTTTTCTTTAATGAAGTGTCTATCTATACACAATTTTTTAAAAGTATAATGTGTTCCTTTTTGTTTTATTTAATAGGGACATAATGGTAAATTTATACAAACTTTATTTTCAATCAAATAAAAAAGTTTTTCATCCTTTCACTTTTCCACCCTCCCAACCAAATACAAATGAGGGAAACTAAAATCTTTTCTATCTTCTCACTTTTCCATCCTCTTAATTTTCTTTTCTCCCACCTTTCCATCCTCTCAATCAAACGGACCCTGATGGTAGTAACTATTACACCTTATGAACTCTTATTTTAGCCAATTTGCTTCTTAAACTTCACACACATGCCAAATTAGTGATTATGTTAGTTTGTTGTTAAATGAACTAATGGCTTCCCAACGTAGATTAAAAGCAAAAGTACTGAAACCAATTTACAAAGAAACCGATGAGAGAAGAAGGGAAATCTTAGTTGAGAGAGAGAGAGAGAGAGAGGTATAGTGCAATTATTGAAGAATAAAATGGAAAACTCATAAAATGGGATTGTGAATCTTATTTAATTAGAAGCTATCACCCTCCAACAAACTTTTAAATAAATTTCATTCTAAAGAGAGAAACATTTTTTCAAAGTAAATGCACCAATTTGACTCGCAGTTTCAGCTTTCACTTATATATATAGCCTATGACATATTTTTAACACATAACCAAAGAGCCATACAAAGGTTACTAGAAGCCTTTATAATGTACCAATTGTATTTTGGTCCTTATTGACCTTGCTTGTTCACATGCTCATTTGTCTTGGAACAAATGGCTTTAGCCTCAAGCTTATCCCAAGATATTCCATTGATTCAGTGCTCTTCCCCCAAAATTTAAGTCAACATGAAAAGCACAAATAGAATAATTGAAATTTCTAAAGCTCGAGCTTTTCATTTTCAATCCATGAATTTTGCGAATGCAACAAAGCAAGGCATTAAAGCACTAGAACCGACAATAGTGTATCATCCCGGAAATTTCTATATAGCTCTAATGGAAATTGGCACAACATCATATTTTGCACGATTGCTAGTGGATACTGGTTCCAATACTACATGGGTTCAAGGTGAAGGATGCATTAACTGTTTATCCCTAACCGTTGGAAATTTCGAGTATGCAGAGTCTAGGATAAATAGTCTTGTATCTTGTGATGATCCTTGTTGTTTTCCTAGAATATGTCAAGATAACTTATGTTTTTTTTGAAAACAACTATGATGATAAAAGTCACTCTAGTGGTTATCTTTCATCTGACACATTCACTTTCCCTACACTTTTGGGGGGGGGGGGGGGGGGGGGGGGGGGGGGGGAATGTTTGGGTGAAGGAGACATGTAAGCTAGGTTGCACGGACACACCATTTTTGGCGTCGTGTCCGTGTCCGACACGTGTCGGACACCGGAACGGGTACAACGTGCCGGATTCCAGTGTCCTGCAGTGTCTTTTTTTTTTTTTTTTTTTTTTTTTTTTTTTTTTTTTTTTTTTTTTTTTTTTCCGCTTCTCCGACACGGCGCCGACGCGTCCGACACGCCAACAGTGCAAAAAGAAGAAAAAACATAGATTTTGATAGGTGGACTTACCTACACCGTTGATTTTGTGATATCCCTAAAACATTAAGGCAAGTTTAGAGTCTGAAAGTTGAAACCACAGCTCTCAACTCAAGTTCTTCACTTCTTCTCAACCGTCGCTGCCAGCCTGCCGCTGCCCTCTGTCCCTCGCCGGAGTTAGATCAGTGAGCTCCGACGCCGTGCTCTCTCCCCTCTGTCCTCTGTCCCTTCCGATCTCTCTCTCTCTCTTGGCGTGGACAACTGAGCAGGTCCGATCTCTTTCTCTTCTCTCTCTGTTTTTTTTTTTTCTTTCTTCCTTTCAGATATTGATTTTGGTGAATGGGTTGGGTGTACTGTTATAACGCATTATATAATATAAGTTGCGTTTTGTTTTTTGTTTTTTTTTTCACTGCTGCCGTGGCCCGTGGCCCGTGGCCCGTGGGTGCTCTGTCCTTTTTTTTTTTTTATATAAGTTAAATACTTCAAATTGCCTGCTTATATATTATATAATATATAATACTAATATATTATATAACTTATATTATATAATTTAAATTCTAGACATAAACGTATTTTATGTCTAAAAATATTTAAAAAGATGTCTAAATATAAAATTTAATTAATTATTTAACCGCCGTGTCCCCGCCGTGTCGTGTCCTTATTTTTCAAAAATTGCCGTATCCCCGTATCCGTGTCCGTGTCGTGTCCGTGTCCGTGCAACATAGCATGTAAGCTACCAAATGTAGTTTTTGGGGTTGGCTTAGACAATCAAAATATAGCATTTAGTAAATTTAGGAAATCTGAAAATACAGTAGCTGGGTGCTTGGTCTAGCATGCGGATATCGATCAATCCTAAAGCAACTAGAAGCTAACACCGATCTACGTTTCTCATATTGCCTTTCTTATTGGACCGATAGACAGGACACCCACACATATTTACATTTTGGCAAAGATGCACAAATTGGAAGAATTGATCAAGCAATAGTACAAACAACACCATTATTACCCAACCAAAATATGTACTATGTGGAAGTGTTGGGTATTAGCATGGAGGGGAAGGAGCTTCCAATACATCCAGTAGAGTTTCAATTAAGAAGTGATTTTAAGGGTGGGTTTGCTATTGATTCAAGATCTGCGATTCTGCATTAACTTATCTTGTTCAAAATGCATATAATGTTGTCAAAGCTAAGATAGTTAAATACTTACAATACAGGCATATAACCAGAATCCTATGGAGCATCTAGAACTACCTCAACAGCTTTGTATGATGTCCAGCCAACTGAAAATCAACCATTTCCATCATTAACAATTCATTTACTCGGAGCAAAACTTGAGCTTGGTAGTTATCGAGTCTTCCAATTATTTTATGATAATATTTATTGTATGTTTATCATGCCTACTTCTCAATGGGGGGACAAATATTCTAGGCGCATATCAACAAGCAGAGTTTCGATTCTCATTTGATGTTGGAACAAATTAGATGAATTTTATTTAAGAGACATGTCATTTTAATTAGAATGACTCAAATAAATAGAACAAAATAAGAAGTTTTAACATTCTTCTTAAGTCCTTTTCTCATTGGGGTTATGGTGTTATGGCATGATCTAACTTCAATATTCCTTCTTGTTTTCTTTTTTATTTAATGAGAGTTTCCCGAGTTCTTTGAGCGCCAAAACATTCCTATAGCATAAGGAAATTGTCCTTAATATCATACTTACATGAATACCAAACACTACTACACATTACCTTTGTTATTTGGTTTTTGATAATTCGATAGATTAGGAGGGAAGATTTGAATCCTAAATATTTTTGTTATAAACATACAGATATCTTTAATAGTTAGTTCTAAGATTGTATTTCATATTGTCATGGTTAATAGCTCACAGCTGATAGCTCCCCATATTTAATGGCTAGAGTCGCCCAACAGAACCGCAGAGGGGTAAAAAGACAGTCATTAGTCATTACTGGATTCATGACCAGCAAAAAAAAAAAAAAAAAAAAAAAAAATTCTAATTGTTACATACTGAAAATTTATTGTCTTAAACGTGGAGCCGAAGACGGGAATTACTGCTGTACTATTTGTGTGGGCTTTACCAAGCCCAAACTCATTACCAATAATAGACGAGAGTAGTGCACAACATTGGGTCTCCAAATCCAATAACACTTTTGGGACCAAATGATACACATTCAGTTAAAGATTTGACAAGAATGGCAGACTAACCACATGGTATTTTAGGCCTCAAAACCCAACAAAATTCAAAGTCTCTAGTGGACATTATTAGACTTTTCTGGCCCAAAATATTGACAGGCTACTCAAGGCCCATGTGTAGCCCTTGAAGCGAGTTCTAGCATAAGCCCTAAGCTTCCTTTTTGATATGCGATTTGCAGAGTAGAGCAGACTGAGCTTCCAATACATCCAACTCAACTTTCAAATCTCGGTACTATAGTTCAACTCTTAATACAACGTATAACGTATAAGGATACCATTTAATCTAAGCATCACTAAAAGAAAATACCACTAAGTTTGGTCTAACTAAACTAAGATTAAAGATTGGTGCAATTTCATCTGTGATTAATTATTAAAGATCATAATGGGAAGTGGTGGCTGGTAAGGTCATAGCTGTTTCAGTGTTAGTGGCAAAAACATTGGCAATGAAAGAAGCCCGTTAATTATCTACTACGTACTTGCACTATTTTTTTTTTTTTTTTTTGGTAAAAGATAAAGATTAGGTGAGGGGTGAGGCGAGATTATACTATACCAAGATAGACTTATAAATCGCCTACCAAAGAGGATTGTTGGTAGCGGGACTCGAAACTAGGCATTTTGGGCGAAGTGTTCGAGCCTTGCCAACTAAACCAACTCTCATTGACTGTACTCTCAAAGTATTTTGTCTCATTTCAGAGTGACATATTTATTTTATTGGTGTTTGTTTTGTTGCTTCATACTAATGTTAGAGTTCAAATTCATAGACCCAAATCATTGGCATAATCTTGGATTCCTTGTTTCATCTTTTCAACCAAAAAATAAAGAGCTACCCTTCTCAAAAAGAAAATATACAGTGAGTTCAGACTTCACTTAAGAACCTTTAGCTTAGTTTAAAAAAAAAAAAAAAAAAAAAAAAAATCACTTTCGGTTGAATTGAAATCCAAACTTTTACGTGCATGTTTCTTTGAGTTCAAGTTAAATTGCAAAAGGAGAGAAAAGAGGGGCGGATTGCCTTTGCGATGTCATCCTTAGAAAAAAGAGACAGTATAATGAGCTTACTTTGGCAATACATTTTCCTAATTGGTTGAGATTATTATTATTTTTTTTTAGAAAGTTACAATATGCTACTAATCCTGCAAATTGAATAATTTCATACTTAGATCTTCAAGCACTTTATGCATAGAAAAATGTGTCAACTAAACTATTAGGCTCTTAAAAAATAAATAAATCTTCAATATCTGCTATGAGATCAATGCGAGCTAAACATTTTGATTAACTAGTCTATCATGTAGCAATATAGGATAACACAATGACCGAAAATAATCACCTTAATTTGAAATTGACTTCATTATACAAATTAAATTAAATATTATATATCTAAATATTTACAAACTGTCACATGAATTAAAATAGCTATTTATAAGTTAACATCAATGAGGAAGAGTATCTTGAATTAAATATGAATATCTATACGCATGCAAAATGTTATAATGTATCCTCTTTTGAAATGTATGGTATAAGTTTCTCAAAAAAAAAAAAAGAAAAAAAAGAAATGTATGGTATAAAAGGAAGAAACTTGAGCATTACAATGTGAAATCAATAAAGATGTTTTACGGAAAATCTTTTCCAAAAGTGAATAGAAAACAACAAAATATAACATAAAATTTTATTATTTTTTCTTTATGCCTAAACAAAGTATTTATGATTCTAAAAAAGAATAGTCTGAGATTTGTAAACCCCAAGCACTAAGGCAAACATAAAGTATTCAACTAAAAACAAAAAGTATAGTCAAGCTACCGATTGTCTATTCGAACAACTTAAATTTCAACGAACTGACTAAAACTTTGCACTAAATATCAATTATAAATCCTTTTGCCTAACAAGCCTAAACAAGTGATCGTGAAGTAAAAAGGATGTGACTCACATTTGCCTGTATAGAAAGTAAATAATGATTCCCATGCACCCTAAAGTGGCCTAACGCTTTGAAGTAACTTCTTCGAAATTATTATCACACGATAGCGTGATCGATGGAAAAGAAGAGAAAATATACTAATGGAATGTTTTGAAACGAGTTAAGGAATATATCTCTTGCTTCTGAACAAAATTTATTGATTTATTTTTATTAACGAGATGTTATAGGAATTTGCATGAGCTCTTTCGCCTCCAATATTCCCATATATTTCTATGCATTTTAAATGATTCTCTCTTTTTCATTATTTTATATATGTAAATATAGTGTGAAGAATATAGTATAAATAATACTTTATTTTTAAATACGCCAAGTTCGTAGTTTGAATTCAACTAATTGGCACTAGAGGCTTAAAGCTCACTCAATTTGACTCATTAATTTTCCTTATTGTCCCTAGAAAAAAATCACTACATTGTAAATTACCCTCCAATTGATTTGGCCTATTGCAGGATTCTTCCTGGTATAAATTATCTTTAAAATGTTAATTCTCTTGTTAAGATACTATTTTCTTTTGAAAGCAAGACGGAAACTTTATTAAGAACAAAGAACAAAACAGTTCACCCTCACATGTTATATTCTCTACCCCATGCACATGCTGCTATATTTTCTACTCCAAAAATCTCAAACTAACATTCTCTTTCCCATGCACATGTTATATTATTTCAAAACATTTTCTTTAAAATGAAAGAAAGTGCATTTAAAATATTAAAAAAAAATGATAAAGGTAATTAATATTATCAAATATCAATTTATATTTCCTGTTAACAGATTCCTTTTACATGGACTAAAGTTTGATTTAAAAGAATATATATGTTTATTCATTCAGAACCATAGGAATCTAGACTGAATTTGCCTGATTAATTACTGAACTCTCAATGAAATAATAGTCTATTGATTCTCAAAAAAAAAAAAAAAAAAAAATGTTTTGCGGGGAAAGAAAGATATCTCATTGGTCGTTCGTAGAATTCGAACCCAATGAAACATGAGATTTGGTATAAAGGAATGTGAAATCAAAGAAAACATGTATATTTTTTTCCTTTAAGAATTTGGTCACATCATATTATTTTATAGTAAGCACTACAGTACCAGCTTTAACAACTATAGAATGTAAGTCCTTTTAAAGTAATTAAGCACTAAGCAGCATACGGAGAGCGCATTATTATTGTTAGGTCTGTGCTTGTGTGACATGGAGAGACATGGTTAAGAAAAATTATTGTTTCCGTTAATGCATTTTATTTGGTTCTTTATAAAAACCATAACTATTAAAGTATGAATTAATTAGAGCACCCGTATTAGTTTTGCTAAAACAAATGCTATTTTGACACATGAAAGAGTATTTATATTAACACATCATTTTACAGTTCACCTAAATTACAAATTCTTTTATGGAGGACTATTCTTATAGATTCTAAACTAGATATGCTTGATTAATTATTAAGACTAGAGTCTCACTAAAATAATAGTCTATCGATTCTCAATAAAAGAAAAAAAAGTCTAGTAGAAATCGAATCCCTTGAGGAAACATAAAATTTGGTACAAAGGAATGTGAAATCATAGAAAACATGCATGTATTTTTTTTCCTTTAAAAATTTGGTCACATCATATTATTTTATATTAAGCACTACCATTACCAGCTTTCCAACAACTATAGATTGCAAGTCCTTTTAAAGTAATCAGCATACGGAGAGAGCATTATTATTGTTTGGTCTGTGCTTTGTATGATACGGAGAAACATGTTGAAGGAAATTATTGTTTCCATTAATGAAATTTATTTAGTGTTTTTATAAAAATCATAACTATTAAAGTATAAATTAATTAAAAAATCTGTAGAATATAGCTTGATGATAGATTTGTTTTACAAAGATGGGATTCTCAACCCCCAAGGAATATTTGGGTGGCCACTTCATTGGTTTAGGATTTAGCGTAAACTCGAAAGTTCCATGTTCAATCCATTACACTATTGATCTATTGTATTTTGAACTTGTTTTTTGGGGAGATGATATCATACGAGACCACCCTTTCACACAAATAGTAAAATAGTCTAGTTAAAAGGCCAAAACTGTACCAATTTTCTTATATAAAAAAAGAAAAAGATGGGTTTCTTAAGTCAAATTTGTATTAAGTTATGTAATTAACTGACTCAACAAAAATAAAAAAGTTAGAAATCACCTTCTTTTATTATTATTATTATTATTTTTTTTTTTTGAGAAAGAAGTTAAAGATCACTTGAAAAATTAAGGAAAGGCGTGCATAAAATTTGAGTTCGGTCTTTAGCTCAAATTTGGCTCAAACTCAATAAAATAGTGAATAACCAAACTTAATTAAGCACCTTTGTACTCATCTGGATTAGTTACGTTTACAATTAAACCTAATAGGGTAGCATAGACATTTCTTCTCCTCCAAACTCAACTACAAAGTGAATAACCAAGCTTTTTTCATTGGTTCTAACTAGGAATAACCTTACTTGCACCATAACTTGTAACTTCTCCAAAGAGGGGAAAGGAACAAAAAAAAAAAAAAAAAAACGAAAAATTCCATATCTCGAGTGCAAGACACTCATAGTCATAGACTTGACCACAAAAGATTCCGCGCAATTGCCTTTCTCAAGCAAGTTACTTCATCTTGCCAAAACCATGATATTGCAGGAAATGTGATGCATAAGTTTGTGATTCATGCATCACTCTCCACAGGCAGTAAAAAGACATTATGCATTACACTTAGGAATTAACTATAAAGAATGTCTTTAATTTTGTATGGTAGCATGAAACACAAAAAAATTGCTTCCAAGCACATTTGGTTTATTTAATTGATACCATTTGAATCAAATAGTCATTCTAATACATTCTACATCTTTACCTATAAAATATGGAATCTATTTCTTTAACCATGGAAAATTGAGATATTAATTCCATCTGATCAAGACGTTAGGAATCATAAGCTTTTGCATACAATGCTTTTCCTTGCAAAAAAATTGATTCTTTCCTAACTCTTTTTCGTGAAACACGTACATGGCAACTGCTATGAAGTTCACCCTTTTATTTATTTATTATTTAATTGGTAGATATTGGGAGAGGAGAGATGTGAGGTTAGAATCACATACATAAACACTACAAATAATATCATTACTGCTTGACAATCAACTGATATAAGTTCAAACCATGGTCATGAAACACCATAAAATTTTGCTCATTACTTATAGAATTCTCAACGAACTATATGCTTGACAATTTTTACAAATCTTTAATCAAGACCTACTCTAAATTCATCCACTCTCTTGGATCAAACTGTACGAACTAACCATATTCCTGAGATTGTCTATCCAAATTTAAAATTAAAATCTCTCTTAGTGTTCACTATTCATCTTTAAATTGACAAATGAATTATTGAGAATATAGGGAGACTTGTTTTATATATATATATATATATATATATATATATATATATATATATCAACTTCCACACACTTTTCTAATTAGGTTAATTGTGGAATTTCAACTTAGTTGTCAATTAAAATTGTTATAATTAGAAACCCCTCTAATTTCTAGCCTTCAAATCAATTTGGAGAAATCCTAGCTTTACATGTTTTGCTTTTCCAACACGAAAAAATGACCTAATTTTTTTGAGTCAAATTTTATTTAAAAATCATTTTTTAATTAAATTGTAGTTAGTATTCTTTTCAAATATTTGTATCACCAATGGAGTGACACTCGAGTCGTGGGGTATCTTGACTTATGATTGTGAGAGATGGTTGGGATGATACTGGTAGTTTGGTGAGCTGTGTTGCGTACATGCTAAACATCATTCTGCTTTTCTTCCCGCAGCTAGGGTCTTCCTCATAAAGTCTTCTCAACTTCTTCAAATATTCATCGAAGTTGGATCTCAAACACTTTACTAGAGTCATATGAGGAAAGATTAATATGTTATTATTCCCAAAAGTAAAAAGCGAAAAAATATTTTAAAAATAAAATAATGAAACTTTCTATTAAATTTTATGAAAGTTTTAATAATAGTCTCATGTAGGAAATTTTTTTAAAATTTATTAAAAAATTTAGTAATATAATAGAGGTCCATGTAAAGTAAATTACCTTAATAATTTACTTTAATAACGTGTTGTGTTTACCCTACATGAAAAAATTAAAAGAAAAAAAAAAAAAATATATATATATATATAATATTAAATTGGTTGACATTTTTTGGTGTATTCATAACATTTAAGATTCAAATTTCTCTTCCCATTATAATTATCAAATTATTAAAAAAAAAAAGTATAGTTTATATGAATCTTGTATACTTAAAAAAGACAAAAAGACTAATATTAAGACTTTTTTTCCCCCTGAAATGACTAATCTTAGGATGTAATATTAACATTAAGTAAAATAACGCAATTTCGATTATCTTTGGCACATAGTGGACAAACGATAGCATTTTTTTTCTTTCTATTATACTAAAGGGAAAAAATCTTATTTAATTTTGACGGTTAGTTTACATTTATATAAAATAAATATAATAAGATTAAATTTACTACTCATTCATATAAAAAAATGGAAGTAATCTATTTAATTGAAAATAAGGGGACATAAAAGAAAAAGAAAAAGAAAAAAAAATGAGGGTTTAGTTTACATTTATATATACAATAAATATTATAATATTATTTTTCTGCCATAAATATAATAAGATTAGTTTTACATCTTATTCATGTGAAGAAAAAAAACAAATAATGAAATTAATCTAATAAATTGACAATGAGGGGGTAGTTTTTTAGTTTCCATTTATATAAATAAATATAATAAGATCAGATTTATATCTCATATATCAGCGAAAAACAAATTATGGAATCAAACTAGTAAATTGAACATTCTCAAAAAAAAAAAAAAAAAAAAAAAAAAAAAAAAAAAAAAACCTAGTAAATTGAAAATGATCCAATATGTATCTTGTATTTTTTTTTTAATAATCAGTAATGCTTATTAGAACACATACTAAAATAGTAATTCTAGCATTTTAAACCGGATTTATAATATATTACATAACCTATATGTATCTTGTATGTGAAAGAAGCATCAAGTTTATATTTTCAACTATAATTCCTATATAAAAATTAATGATACTTTATCCAGTTAATAGGGTACGTAGCATCTTATTATAATATATTTATATCATCTCTTACTTATAATATAGATATATATAATACATAATCGATCTTTATATAAATATATATATATATATATATATATATATATATATATATTTAAATTATATCATTGGAATAGGATTATTGGGTGTTCAATTTTCTATACTCTCCAAAGTACTCTAAGACGTTTTTAACATTAAATTAACAATAAATAAGAAAAAATAATAATAAAAAGAAAATTGAAATTTCTCAAAGTGAGACCACGCCATATTTCCGTAAAAATTAGCACACTGACTCCATTAGGACTTAGGAGTGAAAGTCTCTCACATTTTTCCCCATAACAGTAAAGTTTTCACCATTTTATTGAATTCTTTTAATGTGATCACGAAATCTTTTTAAATTTCATATATTTCCACATTTATATGTGTACTAGTCGCTAACCCGTGCGATGCATAGGAAAGCTATTGAAAAATAGATTTTTACGGAATTTTCGATAGATCTTTCTTTTATTCTATAAAGAGTAATCATTGTGTAGTGGACACCATAAATTACATTCTATCGAAAATTAAAATTAAAAAGAAGAAAAGAGGTATAACATCATTTTGAGTTGTAAATCTATAGTTTAATAACATTTTAAACTTTTTTTAATTGTATAATGTGTTTGGGTCTAAAAGAGTGTGTAAAACCAACCGTGATAAATTCTTAAGAGTGGAGTTTATTTGGATCGAATGTGTTTATGGTTAATATTTATGCACTTTCATTTCAATGGCCAATTAGAGGGGTTACTGTCAACAAAGTTTACCAAAATGACATTTTACACCAGTTGACGTTTGCATCACATTTTTCAATCAAAAAAAAAAAAAAAAAAAATTGAAAGAAAAAGTTGAACAATTATTCTACATGATCCTTTAACTAAAGAGCCAATCTAGATTCAACTTACTTCTCAAGCGTAAACAAATCATTTTCCAATTTTCAATTTCATTATTAGTTGTCTCAATTTCAAATTGCTACCATGCCAAACACCTTTTTGATGCGTACTTAGATGCATAACATCCCATAAAAAGCTCTTGCCCAATTGACATTTGGCCACAAAAGCAAACAACCCCAAAAAAATCTGCAACTACTTCCCACTCTTGGCTTTAGTATCTTGGAACCAAATACTTACTAATCATCAGATCTTGTATAGCAAATTGCTGCACACCCCGGATACTTTTATTCATCTGATAACAATTTCCACAATTACTACAATAGGCCATTGAAAGAAAAAAAAAAAATTATATAGCAATAGTAACTTCAAAAGCTAACATAGTGATGTTTGAGGGAACATTTCAATAACCAGAATGCAAATCAAACTAAAATCTCTAGATAAATCACTGCTATAACAGTGCATGTCCTCCCATTACTTCTTGCAAGCCAATAGTAGCAGCAAGAATGATCACGATTGCTCAATGCCATGAGAGCATTCCCCCTAATGGTCTGACCCAAGCATCCTTCTTCTATATCCCATCTCATGTGTGTCAAAAATTTTGTAGATTGAAAGTTGTTAGTTGGTGGTTTCAAGTAAAAGACACATTTTGCACAAAATCTAAGCAGCCTAAGACACTGGCTTGTTGAAAGAAAAACCAAAACCTCAGCTAAAAATTTTTTACTGCAAAGAGGCAATTACTTTTAGCTGAAAAAAAGAAAAAGAAAAAGAAAATGCAAGTCTAAAATTCTTCCCAAACCTATAAAAAAATAATTAAAAGCAACAATGAAAGAAAATGCTCATCAAATTATCACGAAATTGAGACAAATATATATTAGTGCCCAAAAGAACTACAAACAACCAAGACAATTAAAAAATAACAATGTACAAAAAAAAAAAAAAAAAAAAAAAAAAAAAAAAAAAAAAGAAGCTTCATGTGAGGATTATGCTTAATTATGCTGTGAAAAGTAAATCATATGGAAAGCAATGAATTTAATTTTATGTATTGAAAACGATTGTGCTATTAAAATCTCATACTACACTCATAAGGTTTTTATTTACTTTAAATCTCACTTATCAAAAAATTAATTTTTTTGTTCTGAGTGCCATCATCAATTGGAAACAACTGGGGCTTTAGTTTCATAGGAGTATCTTGTTATCAACAAAAAGATTTTTCCAGAAAAGAATGGAATCAAAATTATTTTGGGGTTTATGTGATTTGTGACTGCTTGAAACCAAAAAAAGATGGGCCATACTATAGTATTTCCAACTACCATAGTGACTTGTTTTGTGGAAGGTAAATATAATTGTACCAAGCCCGACCTCTAAATCCTATACTTATGTTCAATTATGCACTACATCTAGTCCTAATTGGCTTTTATGTTTAGAATTATATGCAAAACTAAATTAATTAGGCTCCAGAAATAAATAAATAAAATAATTCTAACATAATGTTAAAATTTCATAAAATAAACATGAATTCTAATATCAAACTCCAAATAAATTATATAACATGCAAGGAAGAAACCCAAAAAAAGAAAAAAAGAAAGAAAAAAGAAACTATAGTAGCGAAATATACACACAAAACAGTAATTAAAAGACATTGACATGCAGAAACTAATATCTAAATCTAAAGAAGCATACCTTGCTTAGAAATTTTTATTTTTATTTATTTTTTATTTCAATAAGATCAAACCTAGCTCAAAAAACCTTGAATTAAAAGAACAAATTTTAAGTAGATTAGAAAAACAAAGGGCCAAATGAAGAAAATAGGTAAGAGGGAAGCTCCTAAAATTAAAGTAAAAACATCATTAATCATTTAAAAAACTCCAAGCAATGAAGAATGGTAATCCCCGAACTCAACAACATCTTTGCCAGAGAATGCATACTGTGACACATCAAAAAGTGTACCTTCTGCATCATAGAAGAACTCAAGTAAAAACCCGTCAATTCTCCAAACCTACAATTTAAAAAAATACCCTCCAATTATAAGAAAGACATTTAATGAAATTAAATATTCCCAATTAGAAAAATACACACACAACCTTGCATGCTTATATGCATATAGGGTTGGACAATCATAAAAGGGTTTTTGAACTAATCATAACCTCTCTCTCAAGCCATTTTTTAATTCAAACATATTCCAATTTTCTCAAAACAAAATTAAAAATCTTTTGCTAAAATCCACATTATAGTAAAACAAAAAACCATTAACTTATTTCAAACAACAAATGATGTAGCATAAAACATAGCCAAACATGAAACCATATAACTTATTTCAATGAAAAAAATTGGAGTGGCATTTCATGAATTTGCACAAATAAGTCATTCTATCCACTATAGTGACAATTTGTGAATGTAGTATAATACAAAATATGTATGGTTTTGATTCATGGGCAACTAAACAGGCCTAAGAGATGTGCATAACAAGGGAAACATGCAAAGAAAAATCCATTATCAGCTCAAATGTTATTTGCCTTAGTCAAATAGTTTGATAGTTGATAGATTAATAATTTCTCTGCAACTAAAAGTTATAGGTATTTATCATCACCAACTCTAGAATGTAACAGAGACTAATTTTACAACAAAAGGCTTGCAATTCTTCTCAATGTCAAAATCAAGGTTATTGTTTCAAATTTGTTATAGATTAATATAGCATCGTGGAATCAACCAAACTCACTCAAGCCCCTGACATGTGGATTTGACACAAGTTAAGAGAAGTGTTCAATTGGTGAATGGTGATATCCTATGTGATTTATATGTGGGCTCTATAAAGTTGGAGGAAGCACTAAACATCATGTACATGTATTCATAAAAGCAAGGACACCTCATAGCATGAAAATACCAGCAAATTTTTTTAGTTTTTTTGGGAAATACCTGTTGGGGAATGAAACCTTGTAATAATTGTGGATTTGAAAAATCTTTTCCCTTCTTGGCCTATGTTTGCTCCACTGCCTTCTCTTCTTCTCTAATAGCCCAAATAGCAAGCAAGAAAAGTTCAGGAAAAAAAGAAAAAAGAAAAAAAAGAAAAAAAAAGGGCAAAACAGAACATGAAACTGAAACTCATGAAAGCAAAGGAACAAAACCTAGAAACAATTCGGTAGAATTTGATCATCTAGGTAGTTTCCCTGGTTTCAACAAATCCCTAAATTAACAGCAAACCTATATGAAGACAATTGGATAAGAGATTAGTTGGAGACAGTATGATAAGATATTTGTTGAAAATTACCGAGGAAAATGGTTTGATACTGAGCTTGGGTTGGATATTGAAAAAGATTGCACCCATGATCGTACCCTAGCACCATCCTCAAGTTTTCAAGAAATTAAAACTTATAGACAACTGTGTGGAACCGGAAGATGGAGGGAGACTGGTCTGACAGTAGTGAAGAGGCCTCCCTTAGATCTTTCTCCAACTCTCTCTGCATCATATCGGATTCTCTCTCTGTGACTTATGGATGCTCCCTAATCTCTATTGATATATGTTCATTTATATCTCTTTCTTTGGCATTTTTTATTTATTTATTATTTATTTTTAATATATATCCTATGCCAAAAGTTTAGCAGACAGTGGAACTCAAACGTTTGTCGATTATATCTCTTTTTCTAGCAGTTTTTTTTTTTTAGTATATATCCTATGCCAAATGGTTAGTAGACAATGAAGCTCAAACGTTTGCATCAAATTTGCCACTAAGAATTAATTTTCAAATAAACAATCAATAAAGATTACCACAAAAAAAAAAAAAAAAAAAAAAAAAAAAAAAAAAACAGTGACGTGCTTGCAACAAAAGGAAAGGAAGAAAACAAAGAGTTTCACAAAGGTTTCGGTTGAAAAGCTTTGGGATTGGGCTTTATGGTGGAATTAAATATATAAGAAGTGGGTTTTATGATAGAGATAGAGTTGAAAATTATTTTATATTTATTAGTATTTTAAAATTGATAAAAACTATTTTAAAATTATAGGACAAATTTAGAAAAGATGATGGAAATGACATGGCTACTGATGTGACTCAATGTGAGTGTAGCAACATTGAATGCTACGCTTCAGCTTTTAATATTATATAGAATATAGATGTGGTTTTTAGAATTACAAATGGTGTTAAATTTTGTTTATTTAAATTGACAAGAACTAATAGTTTAATGCCAATAAATTAGGTTGGATCTCATTAGACAAATTTAATTCAATTTCAAAATTAATTTATATCAAGATATGTTCGAATTTGAAGAACTAGGTAGTATTCTAAATGTAGCCAAAAAAAAAAAAAAAAAAAAAAGGTCATCAAAGTCATTATATTTCTATAAAAATAAATGAGAAAAGAATTCTCAAAAATAAATATATTATTATTATTTGGATTGAAAAAAAAAATAGAATTATATGAATTGATTGAAACTCGAAAAGGAAAAAATTCAACAATTCATAATCAAATAAGTTACTAATCGTCCATTAAAATTTGATCTATGGATTGGGAAAATAAGTATCATGTGAGGGAAGTTTGTGGTGTGCTTGTATTAAAATCAATTTCCCTGTCCCTTTTGTGTGTATGTGTTCATTTCTAAAAACAAAAGGGGTAGTATAACATAAGGGCGAATCAACATAAAAAATAAATAAAATAAAAGGTGGTGTGTTATAACTTCCCTATATGTGCTAAAGGTTTTACACAAAACATAAAAAAGAACAATGCCGGTATTCCAAAACAAAAGTTTCAATTTAGAATATATTTATGTGTATTACTAAAACATAACTACCGCACACTCTTAGTGCAGTGGTTATTCCACAAGTATAAATGCTTATAGGGTGTGAGGGGCAAGGGTCGGGGTTCAAGTCTCCAAGAGGGAGCTTCACACACATATACACTTAGATTAGGCTAGAGTAGAAATTCTATGTTTTATATATATATAACAAAAAAAAAAAAAAAAAAAAAACATAAAAGGCGGCAATAATATTAAGTTATTACTTTTTTATTAATGAATAACAAAGTAGTAACTTTGCAAAAGGAAAAAAACAAAAATAGGAAGTTGCCATGCAACTTCTTATCAAATTTTTTTAAAACAATATATACAAGAAATTGTTATAGGTTCTACAATCTACAATATCTACAAAGTTCTCCAATTGCTCTTAGCGTTACTCATGATTTCCTATACCTTCCTCCCAAAAGAAAAGACATTGATTCTGTCATTGCACTCTTATTATTATTTTTTCAACTAAACTATCTTTCTATATTTTATCCTACCCTCTTTCTCTGTGCACTTATTAACCTCCATTGTCATGTCTACTTTGGGGTTGCCAAAATCTGACGAGATTGTCATATGTGATGAAGTCTGGTCGGTCTCCAATAATATCCCCAAGCGGAGATGGCGGTTGGCTATCACTGTCATATACTTCACCACGGTTCTTGTTTCTTTGACCAAGAAAGTTCTTGACAAAGATGGCCCTCTGTTGCGCACTCTTTCTTATGTTGCTATTGACGTGCAGGACAAAACCGTTCCCTCCTTGCTCAGTGTTGATCCAAAAAAGCTCAGTGACATGGTAAGGAACAAAAACTTTGAGACTTTGAGTAAGTTTGGTGGAGTTAAAGAACTTGCTTTCATTCTTCAAACTCATGTAAAAAATGGTATTAAGGGTGATGAGGCTGATCTTATTCAGAGACAGAATATTTTTGGTGCCAATAAATACCCAAAACCACCCGCTAAAAAGTTTCTCAGATTTGTGTATGAGGCACTTAAAGATACAACAATTTTAATACTTTTGGCATGTGCAATGCTCTCTCTTGCCTTTGGAATCAAGCAACATGGCTGGAAAGATGGTTGGTATGATGGTGGGAGTATCATTGTTGCTGTGTTCTTGGTCGTTGCTGTCTCAGCAGGGAGTGACTATAAGCAATCAAGGGAATTTCAGAAACTCTCAACAAAGAGCAGTGATATAAGAGGGGAAGTTGTGAGAGATGGAAAGCGCCAACCTGTATCGATATTTGATGTCGTTGTGGGTGATATTGTATGTTTAAAGATTGGTGATCAGATTCCTGCAGATGGGTTGTTCTTGGAAGGACATTCCTTGAAGGTGGATGAGTCTAGCATGACTGGTGAAAGCGATCCTATTCAGATTGATGAAAGGAATCCTTTTATGTTATCAGGCACAAAGATCACGGATGGCTTTGCCTTCATGCTTGTCACTTCTGTAGGCATGAACACCGCGTGGGGTGAGATGATGAGTTCAATAAACCGTGAATTGAATGAGGAGACACCATTGCAAGCACGCCTCAACAAGTTAGCTTCTTATATTGGGAAAGTTGGGCTGGTGGTGGCTGCACTTGTCCTTGTTGTTATGCTCATTCGCTATTTCACAGGGAATACCAAAGATGACAAGGGAAACAAGGAATTCAATGGTAGCAAGACCAAGATTGATGATGTGATGAATGCAGTACTGAGCATTGTGTCTGCTGCTGTTACTATCATTGTGGTGGCTATTCCTGAAGGCTTGCCTTTGGCTGTCACTCTAACTCTGGCGTATTCTATGAAATGTATGATGGCTGATCATGCTATGGTCAGAAAACTATCTTCTTGTGAGACAATGGGCTCGGCCACAATAATTTGCACAGATAAAACAGGCACTCTTACACTAAATGAAATGAAAGTTACAGAATTTTGGCTTGGAAAGGAGGCCATGGAAGATGACAATTATTCTAATTTGGCAGGTAATATACTCAAACTACTACAACATGCAGTTGGCTTAAACACAACTGGTATGGTTTACAAACCAAATTCTACATCAGTTCCTGAGGTTTCTGGCAGCCCAACTGAGAAAGCCATTCTTTCTTGGGCTGTATTTAATTTGGGTATGAATATTGAAGAAGTAAAGCAAGACTATCACATAATCCATGTAGAGACATTCAATTCTGCGAAAAAGAGAAGTGGAGTTTTGGTGAGGAATAACAATGAGAAGACCATTCATACTCATTGGAAGGGAGCTGCTGAAATGATATTGGCTATGTGTTCAGCTTATTATGATAGAGCAGGGGTGCTAAAAGTAATGGATGAAGAAGAAAGGTTACAGCTTGAGACTATTATCAAGAATATGGCACAAAAAAGCTTACGATGCATTGGCTTTGCCCAAAAAGAAGTTACAGAAGAAAGTGGACAACCTATTGAGAAGCTTGAAGAAAATGGGCTAACATTATTAGCGTTAGTTGGCATGAAAGATCCATGTCGACCAGGAGTTAGTACAGCTGTGGAGTCTTGTAAAGCTGCTGGGGTGAATGTCAAAATGATCACTGGTGACAATGTGCACACAGCAAAGGCAATAGCTTTTGAATGCAAGATTCTCAATCCTAATGAGGATTTAGGTGATGAAGCTGTAGTAGAAGGGGAACAATTCAGGAATTACTCACCTGAAGAAAGAGTGGAAAAAGTCGATAAAATCCTTGTAATGGCCAGGTCATCCCCTATTGACAAGCTTCTGATGGTACAATGCTTGAAGCAGAAAGGTCATGTGGTTGCAGTCACAGGTGATGGAACCAATGATGCTCCTGCTCTAAAGGAAGCAAACATTGGGCTTTCCATGGGGATCCAGGGAACTGAAGTGGCAAAAGAAAGCTCAGATATAGTCATCTTGGATGATAATTTTACCACTGTGGTGACAGTATTGAGGTGGGGAAGGGTTGTATATAACAACATTCAAAAATTTCTTCAGTTTCAGCTCACAGTGAACGTTGCTGCCCTTGTCATCAACTTTGTTGCAGCTGTTTCTTCAGGTAAGGTCCCACTAACTGCAGTTCAACTATTATGGGTGAATCTAATAATGGACACATTAGGAGCTTTAGCCTTGGCTACTGAGAAACCTACTAATGATCTTATGTCAAAGCCGCCTGTTGGTCGATCAAAGCCACTTATAACCAAAATCATGTGGAGGAATCTCATGGCACAGGCTGTGTATCAGGTAACCACCTTATTGGTTTTACAATTTAAGGGAACATCCATCTTTGGTGTAAATGACAACGTTAAGAACACCCTCATTTTCAATACTTTTGTCCTTTGCCAAGTTTTCAATGAATTTAACGCAAGAAAATTGGATAAGAAGAATATATTCAAAGGGATACTTAAGAATAAGTTGTTTTTAGCAATTGTTGGGATCACCATAGTTCTTCAACTGGTGATGGTGGAGTTTCTGAATAGGTTTGCCAATACTGAGAGACTTGATTGGGGGCAATGGGGTGCTTGCATTGGACTTGCAGCTTTGTCTTGGCCGATTGGTTGGCTTATAAAGTGCATCCCAGTTTCAGGCAAGAAGTTGGCAAACAAAAGAGCTTCTCCATCCTGAACGACTAGCCATGATCAGCTCTTACCAAGACATACTTTTCATATCTTCCTTTGTTTAATATTAGTGGCAGAAAATTTTTAGGCACTCTACTATTCATCATGCATCCCTCTCAATAGTTTCTTAATTTTAGTTATGTAAATATCAATTTAGTTACTGCATACTACCAGTTCATGTCGTGAATTGTAATTTCTTGAATAGTAAATTATAAAAAGATATATACGTTAAAGATGTCTATGGTTCGTTGCTATTGTTTTCATTTCGGTATTCATCTTAAACTTGAGATAGAGTAATTGCTAAGATCTAACCAGAATCTACCTTTTGTAATAGTTATCTTTTTCTTTTCTTTTCTTTTCTTTTCTTTCTTTAATACGTGCAGATATAGTGCTAATTATTTGACTAGAAGCTTCCAGTTAGCCTCTAATATAAGCTTTAAACACACCAAGGAGGGAAGAATGATAAAACCAGGGTGAACTTGATAACCTTAAACATAATGAGGAGAAAGAATCATCATTAGTTTGAATTAGGAAAAGGGGAAAGGGGAAGTGATGAGCCACATCCTCTGTGAAGATAATTCAAGATTGAGACTGCAGGGAGAGGGTTCTTATATAACATTTTTTTTTTTTTTTTGCTTTCCCACCGGGAGATGAGATTCTGTTTAAGCTAAACCTCCTCACACTTATTTTGAATTAGGGGCTTGCCTCTCCCTCTCTCTCTATCTCCTGTGTCCATCTCCTGTCAAGTGTGCTCCCTGCCACACTACTCTCATAGCAACTGTATACAAGCAATGTATTATACACATGGAAAACAGGAAAATCAGTTGATGCTGAAGAAACGATTCAGTGATTTGGTTGCAAATGGTGTTTAGATTCCTTCCAAATAAACAAGCCATCTTGGGCACCATTAAATACTTTATAACAAACTTGCAAATCTAACAGGATATCCATTTTTAAGCTTCCTCTTCAAAGATCATAGTCATACATTATGATTGCTTTTTCTTAAATTTCGTTGTTAGTTCCCTACTCTTGAGCTAAAAGCTAACTAACAGTATTGCACGGTTATCTTCAGCATTTTGTAATATGAACTTGCAGGGTTACTGTAATCGATGTGCAATAATTCATATTCCACATATTTATTGCCAAGGCTATAAATAAAACTATAGCAAACTGCATTTGATTATCATTTTGCATAAGCCAGAGGAAAATCTGCTTGCCTACTAAAAATTTGTGACAGATGGTCTTGATTTCCCAAAGACTGAGGAGAAGCACAACCCAACTATCATAGCAGTCTGGCAAAAGATGAGTCAAACAACTTGCTTTAGCTTTCATTGAATATTAATCCAAAACATGGTGCATTAATCTGGGCCACATTTGGAGTACCAAACCTGCACACATAACCTAGTATTTATTCATAATACATGCCTAAAAAATTATTCATTTTCCCCCAACCACATAGTCAAACATATAATAGCATTCATTGAAGTATAAGACACCTCAACAACCAATTCGGAGCACAATCTGATGATTATGATTCTTCCAGAAACCCACAAGACAGAAAAATAGGTGAATCTACAAATGGAGCAACCTCTTTAACACTTTAGGTATCAACAGACCAACAATGCAACAAGCTGCATAAGGAATGCTGCAATCCATGAAGATCCTGCAGCCCTTCCTTGGTTTTGAAACAAGCATGATGCCTAGCTCCCTCAATCATCTTGGAAAAGGGCCCACATTAAAAATCCAACCTAATGCGTACTTGGGCAAATAAGTTGTTAGGAGTGAACTGGTACTGTCAAATTCCCTCATTGATTTCATTTCTGTCCAAAAAATCAATTTCCATCATTAAGAAGTTGTTACTCACCAAATCCAGATTCTGTAATTCCTTCTTTGCTTTTAAACGTCAAGAAGAAGAAAATAATTTTATGAGCCATTTCTATTTAGGATCAAGTTTTACAGTAGCACACAACTAATTTTAGAAGCGATGTTTATTTAGGATCAAGTTTTACAATAGTACGCTATTAATTTGATATCTAAAAAAGGTATGACTAAGAGTTCATTCACTCGAGCCATAAGGGGGCACTTTCTCTTTTTCTTCAAAGTTTACAAATAAATGGTTATTAACATTCCTTTATAGCCTATTTTCAAACAGGATCAAGCATTAGATAAGAACACCATTAATATGGTACAAAAGTATCCAGATGACCTGAAAATAACCAAAGACACAGTAGCACAATCCGCAGTATAAATTCTTCCAAAGTAGGATATCAAATAGAGGTCTGCATATGGCCAAAAAAATGAAAGAACATATAAAGAGAGGCCCAAACTAAAAATCTTGTTAACTTGTCCGGAACAGTGTCAGCCTAGGGTTAAACATCATAAGAAGTAGCCATCATAACACAAAGATCCCTATCTTAGTTTCCATAGCCCTTGCTTCATAAACAGAATTCAGCAATCACATTGCTGTTTTGATTGGTAAATACTAATTGTTTTCACATTTCAGATTAAACCCATGACTTCAGCATCCATCCCTTGTTTATGAGAGGCAAAGGAGAAGCCCTTTGGTACAAAAACCGATGGCCATACTGATTATCAATCATAACAGAGATATAAATGAGTAGCCCAAGGAAGTGAACAATCAAACACCTTTTTTAAAAGTACTAATGAATTTTCTTAAAGTGGGGTGCTCAAAATGCAGAGCTCTTAAAGAATTACAGTCATAAATGTATTTATTCCCAAAAGAATCACAGTACAACATTCAAATTGCAGATGTAGGAAAGTATATTTGATCTTCATAACTGATTTCTTCACACCTTCAAAGGTTCGGTAATTACAGTCCCTCCAAATTGTCCACATAAGACAGTGAGGAACTACCAGCCTAATGACGATATTTATGTAATGACTATGCGTACCTTTCTAGCAAGAATAGACATCTATCACCTTCTTGGCATCAACCAATGTACCCCAAAAGGAACAGAACAATGGACCACAATAATGACCTACTAAGCAATGAACCAAAGATGGTCTACTGATTTACAACTTCCCTTGCATATATACAGCACCAATTGACCAAGACCATTGATGTGCATCCTGACGATGAGGGTTCCTTGAATGAAAAACCTGTTTCCTTTCTCATTGTTGATCTGAAAAGGGTCTGTGACACTCTGAGGAATGACAACTCTGAGGCTTTGAGTTACTCTGGTATAGTAAAAGCACTGACTGTGATTCTTGAAACAGACATAAAGGGAGATATTAGTGATAATATGGCTGATCCTATTCATAGAAAGAATGTTTTTGTTGCCAGTAAGTACGGAAAGGAACCTGCAAAAAGCTCCTCAGTCATGTCTTGGAAGCGTTCGAGGACACCACTGTTATTTTACTTTCGACCTGCTCTATACTCTCTCTGCCTTAGGTATCAAATAGCATGGTCGGAAAGATGGGTCGTATCATAGTGGGAGTATTATTGTTGCTGTCATTCTGGTTGTTGCTGTTTCTACTGTCTGTAATTTCAAGCAATCCAGGCAATTTGAGAAGCTCTCTCAACGAGTAGGGACACCAGGGTGGACGTATTGAGGGATGGGCAGCACCAACATATTTCAATGCACTTGTTGGTATTGTCACTGGCTGTTACTCTACTTTGGCTTATTCTATGAAGTGCATGATGGTTGACTACGTGTGGCTAGTCACAATCTGGGTCAGACATAACAATCTGTACTGACAAAACAGGCACCCTTACATTAAATGAGATCAAGGTAACAGTATTTTGCCTTTAAATAAGCAATGAGGGAAGGTAATTCCACAGAATAGTATCATATATTATTGATAAAATGCAAGAGGGAGTTGGTTTAAGAACAACCAAGTAATATTTACAACATAGATTCTCAATCGCTTGTGAAGATTTCTGGGAGCCCTACCAAGAAAGCAATACTTTCTTGTGCTGTTTTTGATATGAATATCAATGAAATCTATAATCCATGTTGAAGAATTTAAGTAGGAGAATTCAGAGAAAAACGGAAGTGGAGTTTTGGTGAAAAGTAAGATTGAGAAGGCTATTCACACCTACTACAAGGGAACTCCTGACACTAAGGGATATAAATTCAAGAAACTGCTTTGAGCTAGCCTTTAACATGACATGAGGGTAGAAAAAAAAGCTATCCCCCGCCCAATTCATTAAATAAGACCAACCCTAAGACAGATTAAATACCTACTCCGAAGTAATTATTTGTTTTACCATGTATGAAAAAGTTGTACTAAAGTTCAAAGGCAAAGTCATTCTTCCTTGAACTTTCTTAAGCATACAATTGGAGAAATAACACGATCGAATATAAAATTCATAGATTCAACTAGACAAGAAGTAATAAATATCATTTAGTTTGAGAAGTTCATTACAAAACTCAAACTTTAGTAAATCAGACAACTTGCACCACCTTGACTAACCAAAATATTAGTCAACATTTGGCATATTTAACAAATCAACAATATAGAGATCCTTAAATCATACTAACTAAAATCACAATGAAGAAAATGCAAAACAAACTCGGAGCAAAGTGACCACTCGATTACTCCCATATTGAAACCAAATTACAATACCAACAATTACCAAAATTTAGGGAAAAGACACACACAAACAGTTACATGCAAAAGTTACAAGAAACACATTAATTTATTGCATAGGAAATTGTCTGCCATCTTTTCAACAGCATAATTGGTATAGAAAGATGATTGATTGTCAATAAACCAGACTGTAAATTTAATTTGCTTCAACAAGAAGAAATTATCAGAGTTCTTAGTTCTCAAGGTTTTGTAACAATGCTCAGGTCATATTACATCTAGGTAGAACAGTATCTGGCAAGAGAGCAACAATACCCCAAAAGGAAGATGAAGATTTATTTCTACCTAAGTAGGATATTAAAAAAAAAAAATGAAATTATACATGTCCCTTCCTGAACACCTCATATGAGGCAGCAGGGGCAATACAAGTTAACCAAACCATGATTAAAGTCAAAGCAAAGGGAGGCCAAGGTGGCTATTGCCTCCCATGGGATTGAATTTTTATATATTTCTTATTTGTATAAAGATAATCCTTTGTGTTGTATGCCCCAATTCTTCTAATTCAATACAATGGTCCCATTAGTTTTTGCAAATATCACAAACACTTAATCCCATTCAAAAGCCACAGTTTTTGATGGTATTAACATAATATCAATAATACAACAAAAAAATTATTGGTCTTTATTAGAGAATTTTTACTTTCCTTATAAAATATATTTTTAGACATACTTTATTTAAAATATACATATATTTTGCTTCAAATAAAGAAATTATTGTCTCCCAAAAAAAAAAAAAAAAAAACCCAAGTTATATTATAAACAAAAATAAAAACAAAAGTTTGTTCATTAGAGAGGCAGGCAATATACATAAAATTGGCCTCAGTAAGGCAGCTAAGGAAGAAGAGAGTAATTTAAGAATGTATCATCAACCTTTTATAAACATATTCCACTATAGATATAAAGAAGTTAATTAATTTGGTGACATTTACAAGCTAATGCCTTAAATTTTGGGTGCCTTGGCTTCCACTAAGATATACATGCCCTGGCCCAGGCACTAACAATGTCGTGACCAGGCTACATATAGTTCCATCCAAGCCACTTACAAGCCAACTTGTGGACAAATCACCTTTGATAGGGCTTGTGTAAGGTGACTGTTTTATCAACCTAAAGCTCAAAGTAAGTTTTAGTTCGAATTGCTAGAAGGCAAATTATAATTGTAGAGTTTCATTTGTTTAATTCAAGAATATCCCAAGAAGAGTAACATACTATACTCATGAACATACCTCAATGGTCATAGCTAATACTGAGAAGTAGGAGTGAGGGCAATCAGATACTTGAATTGAAATTGCAGCTTTGTCTTTGCTTTTTCACTCACTTGTTAAGAGCATTCATTTTTTTTGCAAACAAGTTTGCATTTTTCTTAAGCATAAAACTGCTTCACACAAATAAAAACATTAGGATATAAAGTTAACAGTTTACCTTATCAGCCTTTGTCCTTGTTAAATATTTTCTTTCAAGTTCTATAATTTTCTATTATTCAAAACACTGAATCAAATTATCAAAACCCAAATCCTAGCTTCTTGAAATATAGTCCTTCGATTTGGTCATTTAATATATTTCAAAATAAATACGCATTTTCTACATGATTTTGTTTATTAGATAATGTGGTCAAGATATCACTATAGTGATTCTTCCAAATATACAAGCGGGTACCAACAGCCTTATGGCACATGTAAGTAGGATCCATTTCTACGATTGCAATGTAAAAATACCCTAAAAATTAAATACATTCTACATTGATGTATTTCATTACAAGAAAATAAAAGCATTTAAAATTCAGTATATTTCCCATTTACTCATTGTAACTCATAAATTTGACAACACAATCCTTGTATAGGTAAAGAATGTTGAAAATGGCATACACAGCTGAACAGAAAGTAAATGACATCAAATTGACTCAACTACATGGGATGCATATAGGGACCTAGGAACCTTTTAAGAGACAGTAAAAGCCAATCTTCTAAGGGATCTCCACAAAAGGCAAAACCAAAGAATAATTGTTGCAGATGTAACAAAAGAGGAAAAAAGAATAAAAGAAATCAATATGTAACTCACTATTTTATGACTACTATATTTCACATGTGTATGCATTTACGATGAAAAAGACTTGAAGATTGAAACATCATCATGAGAATTATAAATTTGACCAATTGCATCTCCTCTACTACGAACAAGGTGCAACCCCCTACTTTGAGAGTAACAGCACAAGATAAGCAGCTTGATCATAATAAAGTATGACCTAAAGCAACAATATTTTTTTTAAGCTATCCACTATCCATTAAGTTTGGTTGAAATCATAGACATTATGTACAAAGAAATGAACAGAAAATTAACTAAAAAAACTCATGCAATTTTTAATAGATGAAATGAGAAAACATTTGTTGCTCTGATACTCTAAATCTTCTTACTCATAGACATATTTTAAACTCAAAGTGTTAGAGGTGAAGTGCAGGATGGCTAATTATGCATGTCACTACAACAGTCGCAATTGGTAGTGGCAATTCCAGAAGGTCTGCCTCTAGCAGTTACTTTGACATTTGGCATATTCTACGAAGTACTTGATGGCTGATCACACCCTGGTTCGGGAACCTTCTGCTCATGACACAACGAACTCAGCCACAAAAAATCTGCAATCACAAAACAGGCACCTGACTGCACATGAGATGAAGCTAACAGAATTTGGCTTGGTAAGAAGCAATGAGAGAATGTACTTCCTAAGAAAAAGCACCAAATGTTCTAGATCTAACCAGATTTCCAAATGAAGAAGAAGCCAAAGCCAAAGCAGAATTTGGCTTGCAACCTGGTTTACAATGAAGTTTGCTGCAATTCAAATAGAACAATCCAAAAGATAAATACTCGACAACAAGCTATCAAAATAATGAGTATCTCTAGAGCAGATTCATCCAACTACAAAAAAGAAAGAGAAATAGCAATCCAATTGTTTAATCTTTTTACCATATTTTACCATTACATATATATATTGAAACTCCTCTCTAGAAAAGAAAGAGAGTGAGTTCATTCATTCAGCCCATAGAAACATTTTATCAAATACATGGAATGCTTACCTTTGCACCCTCTACCACAATTTGCACTCCTCTTTGGCCAATGGCGTTCCCATCTTGCCGTTGATGTTTATGCCACGTCTGATAGCTCTTCCATTCTCGTCTTGATCTTTGAGAACCACAGCCAAGCCTACATTGTTTTGATCACACGATGCATCAAAATTAAGCTTTACCAATTGATCAAGTGGTTTGGCCCAAGCACTTCCCCTGTTTTGCGCTTTGGTGAGTGATCTCAAGTAAAACTCATATTGTTTGTTCAGACGATGGGCTAACTAGTTTATGCTGGCTTTAGTGTTTGAAAACAGAGCTTCCTCTCGTGCCATCCAAAGGATTTTCATTGCCACTACTGCATACAGTGTGAACTCATCTTTGGTAATTCTTTCCGCAAGTAACTCACTTGGGGGGTCAATTATATGTCAAAAAATTCCATAACAGACTGAGCTTGGATCCTTTCGACTCGAAAACCCCATCTACCACCATACCATACTCCTTTGGCATAGGGACAAGTTTGAAATAGATGTAAAAGAGAATCTTCTCCTATTTCACAGAGAGGGCAATGGGCATCTTGGGTTGTTAAGCATCGGACGAGCTTTTTCTCAAAGGGGAGGACTTCAACAGCCACTCTACATAAAAACATTTTTAATCTTTCATCAATCGAAAGTTTGAGTCTTTCATGAATTCTTATTTGGGCCACCTTATTTGCTGTGGAGTTGCAAGGAGGACAAATGCATGATACATGGACTCCACACCTTTCTATTGTAATTTTTGCTATTTTAGGACCACAATTTGAACATTCAAATAGAATCTCAATGTCATTCGAATCCCCTAGAATTATGTCTTCCAAAGACCTATCTCTTATATAAAAGAACCACATAAAAGATAATGAATCTACATTAAAATCAGTATATGCAAGACATCTTTCTAAACCATTGATGCACATGTAGACAGAACAGGTAAACCTACAAAATTCAAATTCATTTGGCACATCATCCTTTAGTTCCACTTTTAGTGCTACACAGGAAGCAAATGATGGAAGTTTCCGACAGACCGAGAATGATATGGAACTTCCAACACTTTGATGGTTGAACCACCACTTTGGAATCTTACTTCCTAGAACTGCAAGTGAATAATAATCATAAAGTTTCCATTTCAAGTCCATTTCAGATGTAGGTTCATCGAGTTCAAATTCTGATACAGATTCATCGTCCGCTTCAGGATTAGAGTTCATTTCAAATGCAGAGCCCATTTCAGATGTAGCTTCATCGAAATCAAATTCTGATTCTAATTCAAAGTTTGTTTTAGAATCAAAATCCTGATGTCGTATTCCCCTTGCACATACGATACTTTGTTGAAGCCCTATAAATTCTCCAAACTGCTTGCCATTAACAAAATTAAGAAACATTAGTTTAGCAAATTTAGTAATAATCTTCAATTAAAAAAAAAAATCTATAACTTTGAGAGAAAGAAAGAGAGACCTGGTTCAATAATCTTCTTCTTGATTGTGAATTCAACGAATTACACCCTATTGCATATACCTCTTGTATACAATGTGGCAGTCTTGGAATTTTCGGAAGGTTCCAGCAACACTTAAGCCCTAGAATCTTTAATTGGGGAAATATGATAGCAATTTCAGGGAGGATAGTAAATTTGCTGTAAAAGATATATAGACGTTCTAAATTGAGGAAGCAACCAGGGGTATCCATGGCTTTTGGAAATTCATCACAATCATACATATGGAGCCTCCTAAGATTTTGTAAATCAGAGATGTTACTTGGAACATCTTTCACGTTTTTTAAACTTATTGATAATTCACGAAGTCCAGTGAGATATCCTATTGATGAAAGGAACGCTACTCTTTCCATTCCTTGCTCAAGACTTTCATAGCCAAAGAGAAAAGAGCTTTTAAGAGATTTCAACTGGAGATTTGTTGGTAAAATTCTAAGATTTTGGCATTCATTGAGACCCCAGAATTCAAGTTTTTCAAGAAGTCCAACGGACTGATGAACCTCAACTAAATTTAGGCATCTTAAAAGCTCCAACTCCTTTATGATTGGAGCAATCACTGATAAGTCGGGTAGTTTTATAATATTTTTACAATATGAGAAATCCATATATTTCAATATTTCAAATCAACACCTTTGCAGAAGAAGAATTTTTTTTTTTGAAATTTATTAGTAAAAAGAAAACAAAATAAGGCTACAAGCTTATTTAAAAAAAAAATGCTAAGAGCATATATTAAGAAATAATAACTGTTGAATTATGAATTATAATACACACTTCTAAAATAAAAATGCTAAAGGTACTACAATTTTATAAACATAAAGCTTACAAATTAATGTGGCAATGAATGTGATTGGTTGGCTTCAATCACCTCATAAATAAATATTTGAATTGTCTCTTTATAATTTGTGACACATCAATTTGTATGTTCAATATAGTAAAACTTATAATATCTGTAGCACTACTCTTTTTTTTAAAATAAAAAAAAAATATATATATATATATATATATTTGTCAATAGTTCATTGATTTGCACCATAAATGCTTTATGATTATGTGTACATTTTAAAATATTTGTGCACAATTTGATTTTATTTATTAAAAAAATTATAGAAATTTTATTTTATATAGTAATAAATGCATAGTTTGATTTTAGCAACCAAAAAAAAAAAAATGATCCTTAACATATTCTCTAAAAGTACTCGTTAACAAAAAAAGAATCTAATAAGAATATATAAATGCTATGATTATACCTCAAAATGCTCGTCCAATTTAATGTGGCTCCATCGCATGTTAAGTACAATGAGTTTTGTAGGTTCAAAGGTGGATGACAAGGACGATAAAGGAAATTTATTCCAATCAAGTAACCTTAACCCATTGGGAAGAGATTTAAGGTCTTCACAAATTACATTACGAATTTTCAAATATTTGAGACTTTTCATCTTCCCAAGATTCAACTACATGTTCCTTGGTTGTGGTAACCACAATGATATGCCTCAAATTTCATGTAATCCCTAATTAGACAAAAGATCACGAGTCACATTACACAGCAGAATTTATGATTATTACATCTTAAACAAAATCAGTACTGATAAACTTATATTTTCTTCAAGATTAAAAGGATAAAATTAAAAAAAAAAAAATAAGAAAAAGTTAACTACATTAGCATTGTGAGAAATGGGAAAGGATAAATAAAAATGACATACCATATCTCCTGTTAGTACTTCAAGAGGCATATCTAATTCTTCTTGAACAATTTCAAAACCCATTTGTTGTATCAAATCATGCATCACTAATTTGCCATTATCAACAATTATGAGGACTTTGTCGATAAGTTTTTCAATATCATAGAACGGGTCAGATGAATAGCTACTTTGTAATATATCTACAACAACTTCCTTGTAGAATCCTTTGAAAAGGCATGCAATATCAAGGAAAATATCTCGTTGAGTTTGTTCCAATCCATCATAGCTTATTTTGAGTACTTGTTGAATATTTGGATTGGGAAATTTTTTTATACTTTTCTAATATACTATTCCAATAATGTATATCTCTCTTGTACAAATCAACACCTATTATTTTTAGAGCTAATGGAAGGCCTTTGGCATAATGTATAAAGTGGTATACGAGCTCCAAATAATCTTTCGTAGGCTTGTTTCTTTTGAATGCATGTTGACAAAAGAGTTCATGAGATTCAAGTTGATTTAATTCCTTAACCCTATAGTTATAGTAGGTTAGATGACAATCTTCTTGAGGAGTAGATAGCACCTTTTCCTCTCTTGTTGTGATAATGATTCTACTTCTAGAAGCAAACCAATTGCATTTTCCAAGAAAATTTTTTACTTGGACTAATTTGTCCACATCATCAAGAATTAAAAGAATTCTTTTGTTACGAAGTATTTCCATTATCACATTGATTCTTTTAAATACACCATGCACCTTCAAATTTCTGCCCCCTAAGATCTCAAAATAAATTGCCTCTTGTAGTTGGAGTATGCCCTCATTCGTTCATGATTTTTCTCTAACATCCTCTAGAAAATGCTTCCTTCAAAACGATATGCAATTAAGTTAAAAATAGCTTTTGCAATTGTTGTCTTACCTATCCCTGGAAGACCTTGGATCACTAACATGTGAACATCGTTTGACTCAATATCTAAATGCCAACTTATTTCCTCTACACGAGAGTCTACTCCAACGGGGTATTTTACAACAAATACTTGTGTATGATTTAATTTAGCACTTGATATTTCTTCAAAAACTTCTTGGATAAACCCAAATTGAGGGTGGCTGCCAATCAAAAAGCATTAGAAACATGTTAGAAAATAGAAATATGACCTGGATTGAATTCAAAATGTTTAGCTTGTGAACTAGAATTGATATTTTGATAATTAAATGGCACGTAATTAATAGATTTGAGAACTATTAGTAAAGACATTTTTTTTTTTTTTTAAGCTAGGAAATCAATCTTAGGCTTTTAGCACAAAGATGCATAGAAAATTTGCTTTGGAAAGGAGAAAAACTTATTGAATATCCACTTCTAACACTTGAATGAATTTGTTAGAAAATTTTGGGAAAATTTTCTAAGAGTAATGCTATGACCATAACTAAAACCAAAACTTTGCCACAATTTATTCGTGTGGCAAATTGTGAGTGGTGGAGTTGTGGATTCGCATGAACCCACAACTTTTACTCCACCACTTGCAACTTGCCAGTGGACAAATTGTGAGTGGTAGAGTTGTAGACCCACATGGACCCATCAATTATACTCTACTTACAACTTGCGATGTGAACAAGTTGTGATTTTTGTTGTGGTATTAACATTTTTAATTTTCTAAACATCACTTGATAGAAGCTACAAATTAATTGATTTGATTATTAATCATATATTCTTTGATTTCTATCATTGAACCTTGTTTCCTAGCTAGCTCACTAATAAAAGATATGATCAAAATATAATTTTTTTTTTAATTTTCATTTTTTTTAAAGCAAATAATAAAGCTTTGCATGGGAGTTATTGTTTAGCAAATATTAACTAGCTTGTAATCCCATGCATATGCATAAGTACATTTTAAAATATGCAATTAGATACATTTTATAATTCCTATAAAAGCTAAATATGGTCATTATTTTTTTAGAAGATTATTATATTTTGTTAATTCTAAAAAAAAATCCATGTAAGAATATTCCTTAGTGGAAAATGCAAATTGTTTATGCTTGTGTATTTTATTTTAAAAATTATATATATTATTTTACTTCTTAACTTAATTCTTGTTATTGTGATGCAACAAGTTTATTTCATGTATGCATTTTTCAAAATAAGATATAGATATGAACAATTAAATTTTAGAAAATAAGATAATTTTTCTCTGAAATTTATATTTGAATTAATAATAAGTTTTTGTAAGAAAATCTAGATTTTGAATATTGGGAGTAATTTCGAATGAGACCTAAATAGAATGAGCTAGAAGTAGTTTTAGATTAAGTAATTTCATAATTGATTTAAAATAGTTTTAAATAGATTGGAACTTGGAAGTATTATGCATTTAAAATTTAAAAAATGAGATGGAATGACACTTAGCACAAATTGAAGCCAATTTAAAATATAGGGACAATTGGCATCAAATTACTCATCTACAATACCGTCAACATCTCAAATTTGGTATTACATAGCTCTCTACCTCTAGCTATATGGTAGTAATTTATTAGTACAATTATTTTGTTTTATTTCATTTTAAATTCACATTTTATTTTGTTTGTTGGTTTTATTTTCTTGGTTTTTGGACTACCATAGTTTGGCCTTTGTTGTAGTAATATTTAATTTTCTTTTATTTTGTACATTTTACGACTTTAGTCTTCGTGTTATATTTCAAAGTCAGTTTATAGACTATGGCTTTGATTATTATTTTTTTATTCTTGGTGGGGGGGCATTGAAAAAAAAATAGTTCAATTTTCAGAGATTAACAATTTTGCCATTCAAATTACATTCTTATAGTTTAATTTTTTTTCCCTAAATTATCAATTATGTTAATTATAATTATGATTTAAATTTTTTAATTATAGTTTTAGAAAGATTTTATTCTTGAATTATCCTACTCAATTCGAATTCTAAATAATACTCCCTCTTTCAAATTTAAGGTTCTTTTTTAAAAAATAAATAAAATTAGTTGTCTAATTGTCTTAAAATAAATAAAAAAAATTAAAAATAAAAGTTCAATTCTTCAATATGCTATAAAATTCTTATATTTAAAGGAAAAAAAAGACATAATTCTTATTGAAAGTTTTATCTCCTTTAATATAAAACTAACAAAATTCTCGATTATTGCAATAAGTGATAAATACTTGCACCAAAATTAAGAAATTAATTTTTTTTTAGAATATATTAATTTGACGGCACAATATATATATATATATATATATATATATATATATATATATATATATATATATATATATATATATATTGGTGATAACAAAGTAAGGATATATTAAACACATACACATTTTTGTAATGCCATCCAGATATATTGCTGGCTTCTTTTAAGGTTGCCCTCCATCTCTGCACCTTCTTTTTATTATGCTTGAATTTTTTTTCATGCTTTGTGAATGCTTCTCCAAACTTTCAATTTTGATTATGTACATCTAATGGATCCACCTTGTAAAAAATAGGTAACACCACTTGGCCTTTATTCTTACACTCAAGAATCTTAAGAAGTTCATCTAAACACCAAGTAGAAGATGCATAGTTTTTAGAGAATAGAATTATCGAAATCCTTGAACTTTCAATAGCTTCAAGAAGTTTAGTGGAAATTTTTTCTCCTCTTCAGAGTTTATCATCCATAAAAGTATTAATACCATTGACGCAAAATACCGTTCAAATTACTAGTAAAACCATTGCGGGTATCTTCTCCTCTAAAACTCAAGAACACATCATATCTGCATCGTTGGGTGAAAGAGGAAGAGAAGGCTCGTTTATTGGTCAAAAGAGCCATTGTGATTTGGATATATAGACGGTTGAGAAGATCTAAAGGAAAGAGTCGAAAGAGAGAGGTGATGAAATTAGAAATTTCTTAAGAGATTAAAAAAGCAAAGAGAATGAAAATTATGAAGAAGATATATTTCTCAAATGAGTTTGAGAGAGAATGGGAATGGTAGAGCGAAGGAAATGAATGTTAGATTTAGATAGTTGTTGTGAGGCGAAGAAGACTGAGAGAGTCAAGTGTGAAATTACAGTAGTAGCGTACTACGACTTTCGTAGTTGGTGGCCCAAATGCGTAATCTATATCTATATCTATATAATACTAAAAGTTGAGATGTAGCATTTAATGTTGCTACCCTCTCATTGAGCCACATCAGCAGTCATGTCATTACCAACATTTTTTCTGAATTTCTCTTATAATTTAAAATGCATTTCCTAAATTTTAAAATACTAATAAAAGAAAACTGATTCCCAACCTTATCTCCACCATAAAGCCCAATCTTTATAGATTTAATTATAGACATGTGTCTCACATTAATGATGACTAGCATGAAGCCCAAACCTATATGTTGTCCACTATAAAGCCCAAACCCAGCCGAATGGTCTTTAATTTTTAACGGCAAAAACCCCTTTCTATCTCCCCACCTTTTTCTTTACCCCTGTTTCACGGTTTCAAGCTTGCTAATGGCAGCCTCTCTCTCTTCTAAAGATAGTTTTAAATCTTCAGAGTTTAGACTTCAGATTCATAATGCCAAGGCTCTCACGGCTCTTCCTTCCTCCAGATGTTCAAGTCCTTTTAGTTGCTGCCATTTCAGAAAAACCAAAGGCAGGGTATTTAACGCAAGGTGAATTTTTTACGGTCTCCATGTATCTTTCCATTCTACTCATCACCAAGAGCTTCAACAACGTCATCTAGCAATCAGATTGGCTAGATGAATATGGAGAAAAGTACATCATGACAACAATACCTAATCTTTCTCCCTCTCTCTCTTTGGTATTGGAACATCCACGTTTCATTTTTAATCCTTTTGGGTTTTCAATTCTGGCATATTTTTATTTTATTTAGTTTCTCAATTTTTGGAATTCTATTTTTTTTTTCTTTGGTTTCTTAATGCCGCACAAGTGTTTGAAGAAATGCTTAAACTGAACTTTGGATTGGTTGTGTGGAACCCAGTTGCTTATGCATGTGCAATGCTATTTACATATTTCTTTTAAATTTTGTTGTCAATTGTGATATCAATATTAGTTCTTTGGAAATTTGGTTTTCTTTTTAATGTTGTGGTTTTATTCAAGTATATGTATGTGAGATTGACCTATGTAAGCTCTACATATATATTCATATTGGTATATTCAATTTGTGTTTGCCAATTGGGTTTGTGTGTGGCCTTGGGTCCTTGCTATCTAATTGTTACTTTCTCTCCCTCAAAAGGCTGAAAACTTTGTTATGTTGAGTTATTTGGGTTTCGTTTGAATGGTTTTCATTGTTTTTTACAGGTAAACTTTGGCTTTGGGATTTTTTTTTCTTTAAATTTTATGTTAATAAAGCATATTTACACTCAAAAGTTGTTGGGTTAGTAAGTGAAGGGTTCCAGTGTTGATTAACTTCTTATTTCTGGTTTTTAGGGTGCATATACTTTATAGGAATTTGTAAATGTTTTGGTGTTTTGGCTGCTTTTTGTTCAGGTGAATTTCATGTAAGATGTGGTTGAGATTTGTAATAGAAATTGGATGTGAAGTTGACCACAAAGCACTTGCATGCCTTAAAATCAAATATGGTTGTGCATATTCTACCTCCAATTCTTAGAGTACAAGTAATGTCCTCTTCAGACTTATCAATCTTTGAAGCCTATTTAGTTACATGATAAATCATTTCATCTTGGGTCTTTCACATTTTAATTCCCCAGAACCATTATTTTGCATAAATTCAACCATTAGTTCAAATTGTTCAATGTTGATTGTGTTAGGTTCTAAGACTTTAGGAACTAATGTTTTAGAACTTCAATTTGTATTATGTTGGCAAACCATGATCAAAACATAGAGTCTAGGTTTAGGCTTGCTCAAAGTATGTTTATTTGTAAAATTAGAATCGAGTGATTGCAGAATTTATTGGACTAAATCTGCAAGGCTTGATCGATTGAAAATTAGACTTGATCGATCGAACCACGTGCAGATTTATTTTTCTGCAGAGTTCCAATTTAGTCCAAACTCTACTTAAACGTGTTGGGTTTCAAGTAAAACACTCCTATATATAAAGGAAACCCTAAAATGTTTTTACATGTTTTTTAGAGAGAAAAGAGCGTGCCTCTTTTGCAGATCTAGGGTTTTGTACCCAAAAGCTCTCTAAGGACTTTGTTGCTCCTTATGCTGTGTGTGTGAATCTTTTGTGAGATCAAGAGGTGGTTGCCTTCACACATACTTAGGGTTTCCAAGATTCAAGATTATGTCAAAAACTTGGTGATCAATTCAGTTGCTGCATTAAGAGCTTTAAGATACACAAGCGGGTGTGTTTGTACTTGCTAGGAATTCAAGAAAGAAGTAGTCTGTGGACTCGAAGCTGTCACGTGGTCGTAGTAGTAAGTTTCCTACTCGAGGTAGCAATAGGATGTTAGTGGTCTAAGTCACTATTGTGTAAACTTCAATTCTTTCATAGTGGATTCAATTTTACCTTGAGGATAGCTAGGTTAAATCCTCCCTAGGTTTTTTACCAGTTTGGTTTTCCTGGGTTATCATATCGTTGTGTTCTTTATTTTCCGCACTTGTCAGTGATATGATATATTTGTGTTAACCTAGATTTGATAATTTGATTAAGTAATCACTTGGCTAAATAACTAGGTTAATCTGATTATGGTTTAAGGGGTCTAAAAACGTACAGATTGGCTTTTGAAAGGTTAGGCCTAACAAGTTTTCATGGGGAATTCAATTGCTGACTTTGGTAAGTTGGGTCCATCAAATTAACAAATCATATACATATATATATATATATATATATATATATATATATATATATATATATATATATATATATTCATGAGTCCTTCATTTGCTACTTAATATAACATTGCAAGTGAGATTTTAGATGGTGGTTTGTTCTAAACCTCATGGATGCTATTTCAATGCAAAGGACCTGGTCACTTTCTGAACATGTCAGCCAAGCAAATTATAAGTTTGAGTTTCTCGGTTTCAGTTAATCATTTGGGGGGGGAGGGGGGGGGGGGGTTATTTTCAATTGCAAAAATTAGGAACTTTTCTATGCAATTTGGATTTTTTATATGAAAATTTCAATCTAGGACCATTAGCTATTTAGGTTTTGCAATGTTAGCCCATAACTGCAGCTCCTAAAACATGGCAATGGTAGCCACCTATTTCTCCTCATCTCAAAATGAATATGGCGCTGACCTTTTTCTAAAAGCCACCAATTATGCAGGTTTGGGCATTATTGTTAAAGATAGTTATGGTTCTCTTATTATAGTCCATATTGAATTAATTCCTTGCCAAAGATTGTGGATGGTTGCCACAGCTATGTTGAGAGCATCACATGCGTTAATTTAATATTTTCATTTGAATACAGCAAATTGATTTACAAAGCAAGCAGTGTTATGGTCAAGGGTGAAAGTTTTTAATTTGAGTACTTTCTCTTGGCTTTTAGATCCTTTGGCCATATTTTGATATGATTAGGCAAGGTCACTGTGCAAAATCCATTGTACCATTTAGAGTACTTAAATTTTGCATTTCTTACTCTATGCAAATTGAGTGCATTTGATTTTATTTGTAGGAACTGAGGGCAACAATACTAAATCACAAGAAAAGGTGGTGGCATTGATGTATAACTACCAAATTTGAAAGCCATTGAAGGTACTCCCTTTCTCTATCTCTCTTGGCTTTAAATTTTTTTTTTCTTTGAACTGTATATAGAGGTTGCATTGGACTTGGCCAATACACCACTCAAAAATTATTACAAACTGTCTAAAAAATGGGGCCGGGGGGGGGGGGGGGGGGTACCTCTTCCTTTTTTTATGGACCATACAATAAGTTAAGTTTGTTTCTTTAAGATTTTTCCTTTATGTTCCATTTTTTAGGTTTTAAGTAGTTATTTAAGAGAGACACAACTTGATTATTTACTATTTAATGGTCCTTTCTTCTTTTCTTTTTTATTTGGTTCTGTTGTGTGGATTGCAAATTGTCAAAGTTGAACTTTAATCTGAAGGAAAATCATTGGCTAGGATGCCTCAATGTTATTTTGGAGCATGGGATGCTTTTTTCACTATAGTGAGGAAGGTCAATTTACTTTCTATAATATTGTGCCTTTTGTCTTCCGTATCTCAATGCATTATTTCTAATACCTTTCAAAAATTAGGATCTCTATGGACTGATCTTAGAACCTCCAACTTTATTAGGTAAATCAATTAATTTATGAGAGGTTTATGTGTAGATTACTGTGTAGAAGTCAGATTAAATCTCTTGAGAGGTTTATGCTTTGAGGGAACGGAACGGTCGACTCTTGAGATTAAATCTCTCCTCCTCCACTCTTTGTTTGCTTGGTGTTCTGCTTTCTCTTCTTTTTCTTGCTCTAATCTTTTTGTTATGCTTGATCATTGTAATTTTCGATCTTGATGTAAATCTTTCCAAGTACACTTTGATGCACCTGGGGCTTTTGTTTTATGAAATATCGTTATTTATAAAAAATTTATAAAAAAAAATACCGTGTAGAAGTCAAATGGATACAGGGAGAACAGAGAGATTGCAGAGAAATGGGTTCAACTACTTAGTACTCCCTATTTCTTAGTCACAGCTATGAATGCAATGGACACATTCAGTTGATAAAAATTAGTTTACAAATTAGTTAGCTAGAAATATGAGGTATCATAATTGCAAATCATTTATAAAATCCTTGACATGAATAAAGGAATTATCTTAGAGTGATTTGTAAGTAGATTTTAATACGGTAGAAAAATAAATTTAAATTTCCATTTTATATGTTAGGTATGATTTGGTGCACATCAATCAATCATTACATTCATGCTTTGTTCATAATTTCTTTATATAATGTAATCAAATTAATCCAAGATGTGGAAGGAGTTGAACTATGTGGTACCCTGAAAAATTTTGTTGACTTAGCAGCATGTTAGTAGTACAATTTAGTTCTTTCTCTTCTTCTTTAAACAATTTTTATAAGTAATGGAAGAATTATTCACTAATGGGACAGGTTATTTGGATGACTTGGAGATGGGAAATAACACAAAAATAAGTGCAGAGAATACTCAACTAAGCTAGAAGGTTTTTAAGTAGTTTATTAGTTTCTCATTTGCTTTACTATTTATCTTGGTTGTTAATGTATGTTTAGACTGCAATAATGAAAATTGTTTTATAAGAGACGAGGGCATTTACCAAGTTATTGTTTTCATTTGTCAAGTATACCACCTTCTTTGAGATCCATGGTGTGGTTGATCTGAAGAGAACATGCTGTAAGGAAGTAGATAATTGTAACATTTATTCATGCATAATCTGCAGAAAGAAACAACTACAAGTTTACAGCATAAAGGCGAGTTAAATGATTTGTAATATAAATGCACAGACCCATAAGATAGTTGGAGAGGACTGGATAATCTACCAATGGTTTCTTTGCTATATTACATGGAGAATCATGCTAAGATTAAGTACTTTTAATAATCTTTTTGTGCAAGGATAATTTGTAATTAAAAATATATATGTGCAACATAGCAGTATGACATAAATGTTTTGGTTTACAGACTCATCAAGTTTAAATGTCGAGGTGCTTCAATTCTGGGGATAGTAGCTCGAGATGAAATGCAGTCTTATGTTAAAGCTTGGACAAAGAAATTTAATTTGAATGATCCTTTAATGGCAGAAGCAGTGATCATTAAAGGATCACTGTAATCAAAGGGTTGGAGCATATGGTTTATTGTGTAGGGACTGTGGCATTATTATGAATCCAATGGATGAATATTTTTAATAGAGGAGTTTAAACAGATACTTTGATTGGTACAATCTCTCTCTCCAACACGAGTTGTAATGAAGCTGAAAAGGATAGAAGTTGTTAACATGCATTTTCTTTTGAAAAGCTTTGAGAATACAATGTATTTAAACAAATATTTCAAAGTATCTTTCCCGTGCATCGCATGGGTTAGCGACTAGTGTAATATAAAAATAGAAAATTGGTCATCCAATGTAGTAAAAAAAAAAAAACTTTTTGCAATGTCGTTTTGCTTACCATTTTGATCCACTTTCAAACTTTCACACTTAAGGTCCGTTTAGATACCGCTTATTTTACTGAAAACTGAAAACACTATAGCAAAATAATTTTTAAATATGTGAATAGTGCCGTGGAATCTATTTTTAATGAAAATTTTGTTGAAAAAAGAAGTTTGTGGGTCCCGTAAACAATGCCCGGGATCCACTGACAGACACATTTCAGTGGAGGTGGAAGCTTGTCAAAGAGATAGTGGGTCCCGTGCACAGTGCACGGGACCAACTGACAGACAACATCCCACTTGATGGAGTGCTTCTCAATTAAAAAAAAAAAAAATGAAAACGCAGACGCCAAAACGCAGCCGCTATCCAAACGCTGCTTCACCCACCAGGAAAAGATGAAGAAACTTATTGGGTACGCGTTTTTCGCTTTACTTTTGGAGTGTAGCGAGGCATTCTGATTACTTTTCAAACTTTAAAGAAAGAAAGGATTAAAAAAGTTTGCTGTATTGCCTCTCACAAAACATAAACACAGACAAATCCTCCACAATGCAAAAACAATAGCAATTGTAGTAGTGGTGGGTACCCACCTCACCTTCTTGGCTCTCTTACCCTCACTCTCATGCACACCTTTTCCAATCCCAACTCCCAACTCAGCTCATTGCATAGTCTTCCTCTTATCATTACAAAACACTTGGGAATTCTCGACAATCGAATAGTATTATGTAAACTGGGTTGAGTCATTACTTCAAATTCATTTCTCATCAATTCATGACATATTATCAGAACTGCAACAAAAATATAAGAAGATAAAACTTGGATTTCTTTGGAATAATTATTATTAAAAGAAACAGGCAATACAACAAAGACAATAAATATCTTTAGAGCCAACCAAACACCAAAGAAGTAAATCTACTGTTGGTATATCTAAGAAATAAAATAATCTTTAAAAAATACAACCAAAACCAGGGGAAATAAAAACTACAAGCAATCAAGCCTTCATCTTTGTGTCACTGCTGCTCAAGAGACAACTTCCTATCCTCCTTTTTGATGCAAAAACTTTTTCTGCTGCTACTGATGCTTCTATTGAACGTTCTTTGAGTCCAACCATTACGTTCCTTCCTGAGAATTAATTTTGATACAGCTCTGCTACTTGTCAAGACCAAAATTAACAGCACCCTCCCTCTTTGCACCAGATTTTAAATGGCCTCCTTAATGGAAAGACTAATAGCACTGGTAGTAAGCCAATGCCGACAACCAGCAAGAAACTTGTACCAATCTCTAGATTTACAAATAAAACAAGCGCCATGCCACTAAGATTTTCAATTGCCACATCCTTCAACCATGACAGGAACCTACCAATCTTGACACAGAAAAAGTTATCTGCCAAAGCCTGCCAAGTAGATTTAAACCATAAATAATTTCAAAAGAAGAAGCTGATCATCTTATATAAATCCAACTATGTGCCCACTCTACGTAGTATGGAAACTCCTAAACCCAACTATGTCCCCACCATTCTTTTTTCCTCAATAATTACATTTAATCATTAATAATAAGCAAAGATAAATCCTAGATTTTTTGGGGGAAATTATTGTTTAAAAATTAAAAATAAAAGTATTACATGATCATGAGGACAAACCGCTACATTGCACCTAATCCTGCCCTTGATTAGAGGACTGATCACAACAAGCTGATCACAAAAGAACCACATAATGATCACGATGTGGGCATTTCTTCCAAGTCAACTTCAAATTTTATTCTTCTTCCTGCAACCAAGCTAAGCAACATCACATGATCATGCATTAAAGAAGCTCTTACTATCTTGTTGAGAAGAGCACCAACTTTCCACTTGAAGGAAAGCTTAGAAAGAAGGGTTACCTCAAGTTCCTAACACAGCACCTCCAGGTGCAATATGGCTAAAAGTGGATCAGAATTAACCCACTTAACCCAACTGCTCTTATTTGACTATTGAATCATGGTCTCCATGGCTAATGAACTCTCTGCAAAACATCCTGCCACTTTGACCATATCAGATGCCATATTATTATATCATTTAATCAAAGTACAAAATTCGAACCCTATAAGTAAAGCAGTAACCTGTTTAACCCAGACTAGATGTTAAAGTGGAAAGGCCAGGAGATGGAATATCATATAGGTCAATGAAATAAACCAATAGGCCAACATATTATTAAATGGCTAAGAAAAAGAAAAAACCGTCTAAGAAATGTTATTGACTCATGATAAGAGAGAGAGAGAGAGAGAGAGAGAGAGAGATCAAATAACCTATGTTCATACCCCAAAAATTCTTTCTTATATCTTAAAATTAAGTAAGTTTCTCAATGATCCAAGCTTCTAATAACCTAAGAAATGACCACCTATGTTAGCAGTAAAATGACTAATTCAGATAACCTGTTCTACCCAACCCGTTTTGGGACAGAAATGAGGTCTAGAAAAGAGAGCTGTCTTTAATCTACTGAAAATTTTCGCATATTACTGAAAATTTTGTTGTCACATATTCAACTTGGGTCTTTCTCAAATCATTCCCAATATTCCTTAAACTAATCCAATAGGCTAAAAACCCATATCTCAAATTTGCAACTTCATAGACGAACATGTCAAATTTCACATCTTGATAAAAAGACCTAACCATTAATTGAGATTTGAAATATAGTTCTCCACTTAAAGAAAAAAACCCATATATCATAAAATCATTCAACAAAAGAGAAATCACAAATTTTATAGAGAACTTCATGTTTTTAAAACTAAATTCCAATCATAAAAAATATAGATACAATTTTTTTTTTTTTCAAAAAAATGAGTTTCACAAACAATCTCGAACAAAGAAGGAAAATGTTAATATCAACCATAGTGTCAAGTTCATATAACATGAAGAGACCAAAACATGTAAAAGCTATGAGCACCTATGGTCTATTAAGATTAGACTCAGATCCAATTAAACCCTAATGAAATTTAAACACAAAATGGGAGATTTAGATTAGATTTAGATTGGAAGGGCAAAACAATATTGCACATAATAAGAGAAACAAAATATATATTATCATAAATCTAATCTATGATAATATATTTATCTTGGCCCAAATAAGTAATACTTAAATGTTTTAGGATTAGTCACATAGATATTTCTGTAAAAGTAATTGAATTAAGCGGATTATGCATCTTAAATGTATTTATCTTGTATTGGAAGTTTGGAAGGGTACCCATGGATATGAACCTCCAATTCTTGGCATCTTCATGTTGCAAATGTTTTGTGCAAAGCAATATCAACGACTTCCAGTACATGCCCAAACTTGTATTAGTATATACGCACACCTACACCATCAACATTAACATATTTTAGATTTTGCAAAAGTCAATTAGAAAATATGCAGGAGTCATTTGTATGAACTCTTTACCCCTTTTTTCGTGTAGCAACTACTTTTACAAAATAGAGTACAATAACCTATCATATAACACACAAAATTTTCTTGTTGCCTAAGTTTATGGAGGCAAGTTCAAATAGAAATTTGATATTCTATTCCTATATTTGAAATATGGAAAGCTGACCACTCTTTATAATTATATGAATTGTAAAAGCCAATAAACAAATGAAAAAGAGAAGGACAAATGTAGTTTTCAACATATGGTATCATCAAGTGTGTTGAACCTCCTCGTACAAACATGAGAAGGATATGAAAATCATGAATTATAACCATAAATCACTTGTTGCATGTACTTTATCTGTATGACTACTATAGAGCATATACAGCATGAGTTAGTGCATGTACTACAGGTTTAGGTGCATGTAGTTTAGTATTACATACCAACTTCATCCCAGCCTTGATGTACCAAAGATGGTATATAATGCAAAAGTGAAATTCTTTGTCCTTTCAGTTAGCAACAAGTAGTATATAGTGCAGATTAAGACACACTGATAAGAACATCTGCATTAACCCCTTGAAGACATCAATAGTCCTCCGACAACATGCCAAGTATAGTTCACTAGAAAATCCAATTAATCTAGAATCCAAGCATTTGGAACTATAATTTAAACAGTTAACATGCTACACAATTACCCATTTACACTAACAGATAGGATAGGTTACATTGCCTTGGCAACCCTATTTTCGTCACAGGATCACTATTTGTTGCCTGTGCCCTAAGGGTATAACTCTATGTAGTGGATTACACAAACGAAAGTTATCAATATTATTAGTGACATTCATTTCACAACTTAAAAAAATAAACAATCTCAAATAAATAGCATAACAAATATAACTGTAGCAAAAGGATTGATAATATAATTGCAACACACAGGGTTATGCTTCTCCAGACAATGACTCATCACAAGGCAAATAAATTGTGTTAGCAATCTACACTGCAACATTTGGACATTTGTTTTGTTACGTATGTAACCTAGTCAATGGGGTACATGAGCTGTTTGTGTGCAGTTTATTGCATTACAGCTTTAGGAATATGGAAATGCATTTACAACCGTACTGTTATAACAATGCCCATGTACACCAATTACATTATTTGGCATTTAATTACCAAAAAATTACAGGAAAAGAACTATTAATCAACTCCTGTATATGAAATTACAGTTGTGGTCGTGTATGCAAGTCCTCACTATGGTAAACAGTGTTTTCACAGTAAATTATATGAAACATGTACCCTTAGTGGCAGCATAACTTCTTGCTATTCTAGTCTATGACAAACACCTATGCCTCCAGATCACACACATTAAGCTCATATAGCATCCCTAAACAAAGCGTTTGCATTGCACGAAAAGTTTAGCATGTGATGATATAAACAGAATTTTTATTGACACGTGTATGAAGACCTTAACATGTAAGAGGAATAATGAACAGACATTAATTTTTCCTTAAACATGTGGCAGTAATCTTCTTGTTCCCATTAACCAATTATTGCAATATCCTCTACAGTATTGTTAGATCAAAGTGGCATTGAAACAATTGACAAAACTAAAATATAACATTTGTTACACGGGTGACCAAATACATATTTGAATTACAAGACAACCAGCCTTAGATTTAGGTAAGCAAGAAAGGTTATAGCTTCCATAATTGTTACCTTATCACACTCCCAATATGTTGGCAAACTTGTCTGTTTGACCACAAGTCCTTTACCACTATCTCCATCATTGGGTAGGCTCTTTTGCTTAACCAGAGTTAACTTATCACTTTCTTCATCGATGGTCAGGTTATCCTGTTAGAAACTTGGCCTTTTACATAGTATTGACTACACAATAAGACAACATTTCTTGCAGTTCATCACTCCTGGTGTAACTGAGCATACTTAGCGGACACATCAAGGCCTCAGGACTAGTTGTGAAATGATTGATCAAACACACTATAGCAGGAATGAAGAATGGTTGCCAGGTTCAACCTACGAAGTTTCACATGGGGAGTAAATCACTAAAAGCCTACAATTCTTCCATTCTTTTATCTTCTAAGACAAATTGCATATGAATTTGCAAGTTTAACTTTTGCATTACAATATTCTACAATTTATTATGTTTCACAAAATAACCTAATGAAAATTGCAATATATAAACAAAACTCTTTACCTTTTTCTTATTATAGTTAAATAAATCACTTTAGTTTGCTTTTCTCTTCAGTGGTCACCTTTGTATACCATTGCACAATAATGATATAGGTGAGGAAGACATGAAATATGAATCAGTGTTGAGGAAAAGTTACAGAAGAGTCCATATTAATTTAATTTCCTAGTTTTGTTTCTTGGGATACAAAGCAGTGGGTAGAGGCAGAGACAATAGCAATTATATGATATGTTGACTGATTTAAGTCTTCACCTTGAAAGAAAAACAGAGATTACATATAGTTTGATTTCTAATACTACGCATCATTACAGTAACAAATCATGTTCTAATAGTTTCAATTGTCACAGCAAATTTAGAGACAATATAATAGGCGCCAGAAGCAAGTCCAGTCTTGCCAACTAAGACTTGACAACATGTAACAAGTCAAAGTTCAAAGAACGTAAAGCATTTATTATAGTAGTGATGAGTTGGAGATTTAAAGTTGCAATGGTCCTTATCACACATCTTTACCCAGTCTCCTTAACCTGTTGAAATTGTTGCCATATGTGGGTACATTTATCCACACACAAAAAAACATTTATTTTGTTATTTGAACAATTCACCTCCAAGATTGTTTCCTAGTTAATGATTCAATAAGGCATGATATGCCATTGTAGTTATTCCAAGGCTTGTACTTGTATAATAAAACATGTCATGTTAGAGTTGACAATTGGGTTGGTATGAAGATACACAAGTTATGGACAACATTACTGCCAATGAATTGGAATTATGTTTGACATGGTAAGTGGAGATACCTCAACACTAGAAGACTTTGATTTCGAAGCTCCTACCAATGGAGACTCCACTTAGGCCATAAGCACAGGCCTAGACCTCCTAAATCAGATTTTGGAGAAACAATACAACAAAAATAACATAGGGGTCTAAATCAGATTTGTCATAAAACAATTTAAAAAATGCTTAAAAATAAGAGACTCACAGGATAAAGGAAAAGGTAGAACACAGCAGAACCAGCATTTGGGATATTGCAGAAAAAATAAGGGAACTCTGAGATGCAAAAATATTCGAATTGCACAAAATGAACAATCAATAAAGTAATTATTTATCACATGAATAAGCCTTCACACAACGAATTAGGAAAAGAGGCTGAACAAGCCTACTGAAATGCCTTCAGACTTCTTCTTCTTTTCTTTTTTTTTTTTTTCTTTTTTTTTTTTTTTTAATTTTATTAAAGTCTAATAAGTCATGAAGCACTAGATGAAAGCTCTTGAAAATAAATAATTTTGGAGAGACAATAATATGCTAAAATAAAAGGCTTAATAAAAGAGCAAAATGGTCTTTATATCCAAAGACTTTACTATTAACATGCAAAAGGAACTGCAATTCTGAATATCAACTGCTGTGTGCTTTTCTATTTTTTCCCCTGGTTGGGCAGCTATTATTGCAAATAAATTTGCCTCTTTATTTGTAACACCGTAGACTTCCCATATTATGGATGTAATATTTTAGGACAGATATGAATAGGCTTATATCACTAGCATTTTGCTCGTTTTACACTGTTAAACATCTACAAGAAAATTCCCTTCACAATCAATAGCAATTTTAGGGAGGGTAGTAAAGTTGCTGTAAGATATACCTAGACTTTCTAAATTGGGGAAGCAACCAGGGGTATCCATGGCTTTTGGAAATTCTTCACAATCAAACATAGAGAGCGTCCTAAGATTTTGTAAATGAGAGATGTTACTTGGAACATCTTTCACGTTTTTTAAACTTATTGTTAACTCACGAAGGCCAGTGAGATATCCTATTGATGAAAGCAACGCTAATCTTTCCCTTCCTTGCTCAAGACTTTCAGAGCCAAAGAGATAAAATCCTTTAAGAGATTTCAACTGGGGCTTTGTTGGTAAAATTCTAAGATTTTGGCATTCATTGAGATTCCAATATTCAAGCTTTTCAAGAAGTCCAAGGGACTGATGAACCTCAACTAAATTTATGCATTTAAAAAGATCTAGCTTCTTTATGTTTGGGGCAATCACTGATAAGTCGGGTACTTTTATAATATTTTTACAATATACGAAATTTATATATTTCAATGTTTCGAATCGACACCTCTGCAAAAGAAGAGTTTTTTTTGAAATTTACTAGTAAAAAGAAAAAAATAATAATAAGGCTACGAGCTCATTTCCAAAAAAAAAAAATGCTAAGAGCATATATGAAGGAATAATAACCGTTCAATTATGGATTATAATACACACTTTCAAAATAAAAATGCTTAAGGTACTACAATTTTATAAACATAAAGCTTACAAATTAATGTGACAATGAATGTGATTGGTAGGTTTCAACCACCTCATAAATAAATATTTGAATTGTCTCTTTATAATTTGTGACACATCAATTAGTAAGTTCAATATAGTAAAACTTGTAATATCTGTAACACTAATCTTTTTTAAAATATAAAAAAAACATTTGTCAATAGTTCATTGATTTGCACCATAAATTCTTTTATGGTTATGTGTACATTTTAAAATATTTGTGCACAATTTGATTTTATTTATTAAAAAAAATCATAGAAAATTTATTTTATATAGTAATAAATGCATGGTTTGGTTTTAGCAAAAAAAAAAAAAAAAAAAAAAATACTCCTTAACATATTCTCTAAAAGTACTCGTTAACAAAAAAAGAAAAAAAATCTAATAATAATTTATAAATGCTATAACTATACCTCGAAATGCTCGTCCAATTTAATCTGGCCCCATCGCATGTTAAGTACAACGAGTTTTGTAGGTTCAAAGGTGGATGGCAAGGACGATAAAGGAAATTCATTCCAATCAAGTAACCTTAACCCATTGGGAAAAGATTTAAGGTCTTCATAAATTACATTACGAATAATCAAATATTTAAGACTTCTCATGTTTTCAAGATTCAATTGCATCTTTCCTGGTTGTGGCAAGGACAATGCTATGCCTCGAATTTCATCTAATCCCTAATTAGACAAAGAATCACATGAATCACGTTATACGACAGAATATATGATTATTAAATTTAAAACAAAATAATCTTCAACATTAAAATGATAAATCAAACATAACGGGAAAAAATTAATTACATTTTGCATTGTGAGAAAAGGGAAAATGTAAATCAAAAGGACTTATACCGTATCTCCATTTAGTGCTTCGAGAGCATCCTCATAAGTGTAACACGATAGCCTTCTATGTTCCTTTGACACTTCAGCTTCTTGTCGATCAATTTCAAAACCCATTTGTTGTATCAAATCATGCATCACTAATTTACCATTATCAACAATTATGAGGCCTTTGTCGATAAGTTTTTCAATATCACAGAGCGGGTCATATGAATAGCTACTTTGTAATATATCAACAACAACTTCCTTGTAGAATCCTTTGAAAAGACACGCAATATCAAGGAAAATATCATGTTGAGTTTGGTCCAATCCATCATAGCTTATTTTGAGTACTTGTTGAATATCTGGATTGGGAAATTTTTTATACTTTTCTAATATACTATTCCAATATTGTATATCTCTCTTGTACAAATCAGCACCTATTATTCCTAGAGCTAATGGAAGGCCTTTGGCATAATGTATAAAGTGGTCTACAAGCTCCAAATAATCTTTCGTAGGCTTGTTTCTTTTGAATGCATGTTGACAAAAGAGTTCATGAGATTCAAGTTGATTTAATTCCCTAACCCTGTAGTTATAGTAGGTTAGATGACAATCTTCTTGAAGAGTAGATAGCACCTTTTCCTCTCTTGTTGTTATAATGATTCTACTTCCAGAAGCAAACCAATCGTATTTTCCAAGCAAATTTTCTACTTGGACTAATTTGTCCAGATCATCAAGAATTAAAAGAATTCTTTTGTGACGAAGTATTTCCATTATCACATTGATTCTTTTAAATACACCATGCGCCTTCAAATTTCCGCCCCCTAAGATCTCAGAATAAATTGCCTCTTGTAGTTGGAGTATGCCCTCATTTGTTCTTGATGTTTCTCTAACTTTCTCTAGAAAGATGATTCCTTCAAAACGATATGCAATTAAGTTAAAAATAGCTTTTGCAATTGTTGTCTTACCTATCCCTAGAAGACCATGGATCACTAACATGCGAACATCGTTTGACTCAATAGCTAAATGCCAACTTATTTCCTCTACACGAGAGTCTACTCCAATGGGATATTTTACAACAAATACTTGCGCATGATTTGATTTAGCACTTGATATTTTTTCAAAAACTTCTTGGATAAACCCAAATTGAGGGTGCCTGCCAATCAAAAAGCATTAGAAACATGTTAGAAAATAGAAATATGATCTGGATTGAATTCAAAATGTTTAGATTGTGAACTAGAATTAATATTTTGATAATTAAATTAAATGACACGTAATTAATAGATTTGAAAACTGTTAGTACAAACACTTTTTTTTTTTTTTGGTTAAGCTAGGAAATCAATCTTAGGCTTTTAGCACAAAGATGCATAGAAAATCTTCTTTGGAAAGGAGAAAAACTTATTGAATATCCACTTCTAACACTTGAATGAATTTATTAGAAAATTTTGGGAAAATTTTCTAAGAGTAATGCTATGACCATAACTAAAACCAAAACTTTGCCACAATTTGTTCGTGTGGCAAATTGTGAGTGGTGGAGTTGTGGATTCGCATGAACCCACCACTTTTACTCCACCACTTGCAACTTGCCAAGTGGACAGATTGTGAGTGGTAGAGTTGTAGACCCACATGGACCCACCAATTATACTCCACTTACAACTTGCCATGTGAACAAGTTATCATTTTTGTTGTGGTATTAACATTTTTTATTTTCTAAACATCACTTGATAGAAGCTACAAATTAATTGATCTAATTATTAATCATATATTCTTTGATTTCTATCATTGAACCTTGTTTCCTAGCTAGCTCACTAATAAAAGATATGATCAAAATATAATTTTTTTTATAATTTTCATTTTTTTTAAAAGCAAATAATAAAGCTTTGCATGGGAGTTATTGTTTAGCAAATATTAACTAGCTTGTAATCCCATGCATATGCATTAGTACATTTTAAAATGTGCAATTAGATACATTTTATAATTCCTACATAAGCTAAATATGGTCATTATTTTTTTAGAAGATTATTATATTTTGTTAATTCTTAAAAAATCCATGTAAGAACAATCCTTAGTGGAAAATGCAAATTGTTTATGCTTGTGTATTTTATTTTAAAAATTATATTTATTATTTTACTTCTTAACTTAATTCTTTTTATTGTGATGCAAAAAGTTTATTTCATGTATGCATTTTTCAAAATAAGATATAGATATGAACAATTAAATTTTAGAAAATAAGATAATTTTTCATTGAAATTTATATTTGAATTAATAATAAGTTTTTGTAAGAAAATCTAGATTTTAAATATTGGGAGTAATTTCAAATTACTCATCTACTATACTGTCGACATCTCAAATTTGATATTACATAGCTCTCTACCTCTAGCTATATGGTAGTAATTTATTAGTACAATTATTTCATTTTATTTCATTTTAAATTCACATTTTATTTTGTTTGTTGGTTTTATTTTCTTGGTTTTTGGACTACCATAGTTTGGCCTTTGCTGTAGTAATATTTAAATTTTTTATTATTATGTACATTTTATGACTTTGTGTTATATTTCAAAGTCAGTTTTATAGTCTATGGTTTTGATTATTTTATTTTTATTCTTGGTGAGGGGCATTAAAAAAAAATAGTTCAATTTTCAAAGATTAACAATTTTTCCTTTCAAATTACATTCTTACAGTTTATTTATTTATTTTTTTCTATAAATTATCAATTATTTATGTTTTTAGATCCCTTAAAACACAACTGAATTAATCTAGTAAATGAGCCAAGTGATTACTTAGTCGAAATTTCAGATCTAGGTTAACACAATCATATAATCATATCAATATAAAGTGCGGAATAAAAAGATCACAAAGATATGATGACCCATGAAACCAAACCGGTAAAAACCTGAGGAGGATTTAACCTAGCTATCCTCAAGGTAAACCTGAATCTACTATGAAAGAATCGAAGTTTTACAATAGGACTTAGACCACTAACATCCTATTGCTACCCACCAGTAGAAACTTACTGACACGATCACATGCAAGCTCCGAAACCATAGACTCCTTCTTTCTTGGATTCTCTAGCAAATACAAGCACACCTGCTTGTGTTTCTTTATGCTCTTTAATGTAGTAACTAAATCGATCACCAAGTTCTTGACATAGTCTTGAATCTTGGAAACCCTAAGTATGTGTGAAGGCAACCACCTCTTAATCTCACAAAAGATTCACACACACAGCATAATGGACAACCAAAAACGTGGCTAGGGTTTTCCCTTTTATACTTAAGACAAAACATAAAACCCTACACGTCAAATGGGCTTGGGTTGAGTTGGAAGAATTCTACAGAAAAACATTCTGTCCGAGTTTCGATCGATCGAGTCTAATTCTCGATCGATCGAGCCAGATAGAATTGCACAGTAAATTCTGCATTAACTCGATTCCAACTTTACATAAAACGCATACACTTTGAGCAAGTCTAAATAAGACTAAAACCTATTTTGATCATGGTTTACCAACAATACAAATTAGAGTTCTAATACATTAGTTCCTAATCCTTAGAACCTAACAAACTCCCCCTTTGGCAATCCGTGACAAAACATAAAACTAAACAAAATTGCTCAAAGTTTACATAAAAACAGCCCAATATAAAAACATAGCCCAACACAACAAATTCAACCTAACTACTATCTATCAGTTGCAAGTGTAGACAGCAGCACGACTGAATCAACTTGTATATTTCCTGAAACACTTAACAAACGTATAAACGCATGTGGAAAATACAAATAAAACAAAAAATAACTTCTTGATTTCACATAACACACAATAAAGACATATATCATGAATAACTCATAGATATAAATCAATAAGCAATGTGAAACAAGAAACATATACCAATCAATGTATCTCCCCTTATCATGAAAAACCCAAAAATACATCATGAGCCAAAAAATGCAAATACACAATGAAGCATCTAGATACAATCTAATAGCTTCACAAGCTCCACAAGTTCAAAAATCTCCCCCTAACTACAAAAATCCTCTACAAGTGTACTCCCCCTTTTTGTGACGGAATGCCAAAGGGCAATCAAAAATCATCAAAAGGAGGTAGCGGAGGTGATCGTCTCAAATGCTCTAGATCTGCTCGAAAAGCACGAAGCTCATCAAGCATGTCCACCAAAATCTGTCCATGAGCCGCTTGAACGATCATGACAGTCTCCAACATACATCGAATGTCTGAATCATTCGAGGTAGGAGGTGGAGAAACATCAGCAGCAGCAAGATCAACAGGCTCCTCAACCGTAGCATCACCTGTAGAAGAAGAAGGAGGAGGTGCGACACCAGAAGACTCTACCCTAGGGCGTTTAGAGTTAGCTCTCAAATGAGCAGCCCTCTACCTAAGAAAGGTGGCACCTATGGGAGCAATAATGTGTACAGGCTCAGACACAGGAAACTTAACTAAACCGAGATGCAAAAGAATTCAGTGAATAAAAATGGGGAAGAACAAAGCATGAGTAGTAGAACTACTCCTATGCACCTCAATCAAGGAATGAATGAAAAGATGAGGAAAGCTAATAGGAGCATCAGTAACCAAAGTATACAAAAATGCACAACGCTCCAAAGGAATGGTGTGCAGATGAGAGAGAGGCCAAAATGAATGACAAGCAATCCTAAAGAAAATATAATGAATCGGAGTGAGCTTAGCAGTGGTGATCTGAGGATCAGAACCCTACTAGATAGAAGACCCAATGATATAAGACAAGATGTCATCCAAGGGAGGAGGCTCATCATAAGGATAGACAGGATGTCGGACCACTGGTACCCCAAGGGCATCAGCCACTACCGAAGGAGTAATGGTGTACCCTACACCCCATACCCAACTCCTCATAAGAGTGTTGGCATCATAGGAGTGGACAGAGAGGTTCAAATAAAACTCTCTAATCAAGGTAGCCAGAGGTGGATGTGAAATATCCACAAAGGTAGCCAGCCCCTACGCTCAAAGTTACGCCTAATCTCAGGATCTAGCTTATCTAAAAGAACCTTTCTCTCAGCCCAAATGTTTCTCCTAAGGTTAAGCTTCTCAAACGCTTCCTGGTTTTTCTCACTTAGGAACCTATCACTATCAAAGGTGGGGGAAGGAGAAGAAGTGGAGGTCCTATTGGCTCTAGTTTTCCTAGGCATGATGCTAAGGAAAGGACAAGACACACAGAAAAGAACCAAAGAAGAAACATGAAAAACCAAAGGCAGACTGCAAGTTAGCACAAAAAAAGAAATAACAATTCTATATGATGCATGAACATTATCAACACATGATGCATGCCCTAATGCAGTGAGAATAAGTTCAATTTATCTTTAAAATCACAAAATTGACTTGAGCATAGAGTTTACATCAAAAACTCCAAAATTTGAAAAACCCAATTTCACAAAACCAGCAAATTGACCAAAATGATTATTATACATGTTAGAGAACAGTTTATAATGACCAAATCAATCAACCAAACAAGCCAATTTCATCAATTTAAACCAAATTGAACAAAAACCCCAATTCGGGTATATTCAAGACCTAGAAAATTCAATTTTTCACAAATCACCAAATTGATCAAATTAAACTATCAATAATAGTTATACATCCTCATATGACAAAAACCCATTGATCAATTTGAAGAAAATAAGCTTGAAACATCAAAAACCCCAAAATCCTATAGGTTCGAAATTTCCCCACAAATGAATGATTTAATGCATGAAACATGAAAATAAATGCAAAAGGAAAGGTAAAAGGGTCTTACCAACCTTAGAAGAGAAAAACCTTGCAAAAAGAACGGAGGAAAACGACAAAAATCTTGATTGGAACCTTGATCGATCGGATAGAGAGAGAAAATGTTTGAAAACTTTTTGAAAGTCTTTGAACACATGAGAATCAAGTGTTTTAAAAACTCTCTATACGATTTTCGATTGATCGAAAATAAGATTCGATCGATCGAAACACACAGAACCAACCAAGAAATTTTAAATGCGATTTTGATTAATCGAAAAACAGATTCGATCGATCGAAATACACAGAGCCAAGCCAAAATTTTCTGGAAAAAAGATTTTTGAAAAACAAAGCAAAATATTGCAGAAACTTCTCAAAGCATTGAATTTTGTGAACAAAATGCATGAGTATGAGATGAAATGTTTTTCAAAATCACATGTTTTGAACCCAGTTTTCCCAAAATTAAGATGTTCAAACAATTCTCTTTAAATTCTCAGGCTTCAAGCACATTTTGCTTAAAATACAAGGAATTTTCAAACTTGGTTGGCCAAACCAAAATCACACACAATAACATGTACGGAGTTTAGTAAAGAGTAACTTGTGTAGTGTGTGCAACTAGCAAAAACTTGAGATACATGTGAGGTGATATGTAAATAGAAATCAACACCAATTTTCACAAAATTCATCACATTGAATTTGAAAGAGACTATCACCTAAAGAGTTACATCATATAACTCTCACATCTCCTAAAAAACAAGCTTGCAATCATGTAAATTTCTTGAATTGCCTCATATTGTATACACCAATTTTATTTGTTCAGAAACTTATTAATAATAGCCGGGATAATGTACACACCAATTTTATTTGCTTGATTTAACACTAAGTCCAATAATGTACACACCAATTTTATCATTTAAGTCGAGGCTACACCTTATGTTCTTTTTGTGCATGTGCTAAACTTTCTCGAGCACAAAATCTTATGATATGCACTAAGGTGTTCATGATTGGCTAGTAAACAGTGGTGAGATGGTTATTTATGTCTTTCTCAATAAGTTCATGTCCGACAATCAAAAGCATGTGACATCAAGATCAAGATCATGTGATCAAAAGCTATAAACATCTTCTCACACAACATGCACTACAAATCTTCAACTAGTAAAGTGCAATGAATAAGTTCATCCAAGCTAAACAAAGCACATAGACATGTTATGTAAAGATTAAATTGGCCAACCTAGATTTCAAATCCAAGAAAAAAAAAATGCAAAACACAATTTGCTTCCCTTTTCCTTTTTCCCTTTTTTATTTATTTTATTATTATTATGAAAAGAAGAAACAATAACAGTCCTAGAATGAAATGCATAATTGTTATGCAATACAAGACCTAGAAACAACAACAAAAAAACAAAAAAAAATTAACAATGGTCACAAAGAGTAGAGCAATGAAGTACAAGGATCATGTCAAAAGAACTCACTTAGATTGAGCCTTTTGCATCCAAAACTTTTTAGATGCACCTCGAGCATTGGAGTTCTTATTCACATGAGAATGATTACCAACTCTAGGATTGGAGTAAAGGTTTAAAGCCTTTACCAATTCACCAATAAGTACCATAGGATCTTGTGCTTGAGGCACAAGCACTTTTGGTTTGTTTGCTTTCTTAGCAGCTTGCAGCTTGTAACAGTTTGGACGAATGTGCCCAGACTTTCCACAAAAATGACAAACCTAAGTAGGCTTACCATGCAACTTGTCCTTAGTAAGGGTAGACTCCTTAGGTTAAGACTCTTTCAGATCAACCCTAATCTTCCTAGGTGGTGTAACTTCTACAGATTTAGCCTCACTCACAGAGGGTTTGACAATCTCACTTACAGGGGGTTCGAAAGAAGAAGAAGGGACAAAGTTTGTGGAATTGAGTGCAGACACAGAGATGTTTTCCACAAAACCTAAGCCAGTTTTGTCAGAGGGAGACTTTTGAACACTTAGCATGTGATCTAGTTTGGAGCTTATAGACCTATCAATTTGTTCTCTAGTAACAGATAGTTCATGTTCCAATTTCTTGACTTTTTCAAGTAAAAGCATATTCTCAATCTTCACATTATTCAAAAGTTCAGTAGCATCAAATAAATTCACAGGCAAATTTTTCTTATCAAGCTCAAGAGATGCAATTTTCTTAAAGCCTAATTCAACACTCATAGCATCCTTTGCAACAATTTTACAAAGTTTATTATAGGCTTCTTGAAGATCTGCATCCTCAGAGAGTTCCTCATCAAGAAGGGTTCTCTTTAACAGACAAGCTTTCATTGACTACAACAGTAGCAATGAAAGCAATGAAGTTTCCATCCTCATCACAACTAGACTCATCATCAGAAACTTCATCATCACTAAGGCTTACAGCCATAGCCTTACCCTTAGACCTCAAGTATGTAGGACATTCAGATTTCATATGACCATACCCTTGACATCCAAAACATTGAGGACCCATTGAATTATTAGAAGGTTGACCTACTTTTTCTTTAGGTTTTTCTGTGTTATTAACCTTAGTAAGATCATTCCTCCTAAAATTTCTAGGTTCAGCAGTGTTATTGCCTCTTGCCCTTCTGTTATTGTTCCTAAGAAAATTTTTAAAGTTCTTGGCAAGATAAGCAATTTCAGTAGCAGAGAGATCATCATCAAATCCACTCGCTTCAACATCATCAACAGACTTGAGAGCCATTGATTTTGATTTGCTAGTCTTAGGTAGGTCCAACTCATAAGATTGAAGAGATCTTACAAGTTCATCAACAGGAATGGAGTCCACATCCTTGCTCTCAATAATGGCAGTCACTTTGGGTCTAAAATCTTCAGTTAAAGATCTAAGAATCTTCCTAACAATTTTAGGTTGATCATAGATTTCACCCAAATTATATGCAGAATTAACAATATCATTAAGCTTAGCATAGAATTCATCAAAAGATTCATCATTAGACATCCTAATGCTTTCAAATTTAAAAGTTAATTGCTGCAACTTATTAATTTTAACAGCCTTTGTGCCTTTATGCACAGTTTGGAGGATATTCCAAGCAGTATGAGCAACCTCAACATTAGAGATTCTCTTAAATTCCTCCATAGAAACAGTGTTAAAGATAGCATTCATAGCTTTGCTATTGAACACGGCTGCTTCTTTTTTAAATGTTTGCCACTCACTAACAGGAGTAGTGGGCTTCTCCCATCCGTATTCAACGGAGTTCCAAACTCTCTCATCAATAGATTTCAGGAAAGCTTTCATCCTTACTTTCCAATAAGCATAATTATTCTCATTAAAGTGAAGTGGAATAACAAGAGAGTGTCCGTGTTCCATGACAACAGGGGTCAAGGATTAGCTCAGAGATCAAAAGATCTACAACAAGAGAGTAACCTGCTCTGATACCACTTGTATGTTTTTAGACCCCTAAAAACACAACTGAATTAACCTAGTAAATTAGCCAAGTGATTACTTAGTCCAAATTTCAAATCTAGGTTAACACAATCATATAATCATATCAATGTAAAGTGCGAAATAAAAAGAACATAAAAATATGATGACCTAGGAAACGAAACCGGTAAAAACCTGGGAAGGATTTAACTTAGCTATCCTCAAGGTAAACCTGAATCCACTATGAAAGAATTGAAGTTTTACAATAGGACTTAAACCACTAACATCCTATTGCTATCCACCAGTAGAAACTTACTGACACGACCACGTGCAAACTCTGAAACCACGAAATCCTTCTTTCTTGGATTCTCCAGCAAATACAAGCACACCCGCTTGTGTTTCTTTAATCTCTTTAATGCAGTAACTGAATCGATCAACAAGTTCTTGACATAGTCTTGAATCTTGGAAATCCTAAGTATGTGTGAAGGCAACTACCTCATGATCTCACAAAAGATAATGGACAACAAAAAGCGTGGCTAGGGTTTTCCCTTTTATACTTAAGACAAAACATAAAACCCTACATGTCAAACGGGCTTGGGCTGAGTTGGAAGAATTCTACAGAAAAACATTCTGCCTGAGTTTCGATCGATCAAGTCAGACAGAATTGCACAGTAAATTCTGCATTAACTCGATTCCAACTTTACAGAAAACGCATACACTTTGAGCAAGTCTAAACAAGACTAAAACCTGTTTTGATCATGGTTTGCCAACAATACAAATTAGAGTTCTAATATATTAGTTCCTAATCCTTAGAACCTAACAAATTATGTTAATTATAATTATGATTTAAGTTTTTTAATTATAGTTTTAGAAAGATTTTATTCTTGAATTATCCTACTCAATTTGAATTCTAAATAATACTCCCTTTTTCAAATTTAAGGTTCTTTTGTTAAAAAATAAAATAAAATTAGTTGTCTAATTGTCTTAAAATAAATAAAAATTTTAAAAATAAAAGTTCAATTCTTCAATATGCTATAAAATTCTTATATTTAAAGAAAAAAAGAAATAATTATTATTGAAAGTTTTATCTCCTTTAATATAAAACTAACAAAATTCTCGATTATTGCAATAAGTAATAAGTACTTGCACCAAAATTAAGAAATTAATTTTTTTTTAGAAGAAACTAATTTGATGGCACAAAATTAGAATTCAATATATATAGATATATATATATTGGTGATAACAAAGTAAGGATATATTAAACACATACTCCTTTTTGTAATGCCACCCAGATATATTGCTGGCTTCTTTTAAGGCTACCCTCCATCTCTGCACCTTCTTTTTATTATCCTTGAATTTTTCTTCATGCTTTGTGAATGCTTCTCCAAACTTTCCATTTTGATTACATACATCTGATGGATCCACCTTGTAAAAAACGGGTAACATCACTTGGCCATTATTATTCTTACACTCAAGAATCTTGACAAGTTCATCTAAATACCAAGTAGAAGATGCATAGTTTTTAGAGAATACAATTATCGAAATCCTTGAACTTTCAATAGCTTCAAGAAGTTCAGTGGAAATATTTTCTCCTCTTCGGAGTTTATCATCTATAAAAGTGTTAATACCATTATGACGCAAAATACCGTTCAAATTGCTAATAAAACCATTGCGGGTATCTTCTCCTCTAAAACTCAAGAACACATCATATCTGCATCGTTGGGTGAAAGAGAAAGAGGAGGCTTGTTTGTTGGTCAAAAGAGCCATTGGGATTTGGATTTATAGACAGTTGAGAAGATCTAAAGGAAAGAGGAGAAAGAGACAGGTGACCAAATTGCAAATGTCTTAAGAGATTAAGAAAACAAAGAGAATGAAAATTATGAAGAAGATATATTTCTCAAATGAGTTTGAGAGATAGTGGGAATGGCAGAGCAAAGGAAATGAATGTTGGATTTAAATAGTTGTTGTGAGGCGAAGAAGACTGAGAGAGCCAAATGTGAAATTACAGTAGTAGCGTACTACTACTTTCGTAGTTGGTAGCCCAAACGCATAATGTAATATAAAAATAGAAAATTGGTCGTCCAATGCAGTAAAAAATAGGTTTTGGAGTGTCTATGATTACCAGTCTGATCCACTTTCAAACTTTCACATTCACCCACCAGGAAAAGATGAAGAAAATTGGTCGTTCAATGTAGTAAAAAATACGTTTTTCGCTTACTTTTGGAGTGTAGCGAAGTTATTCTGATTCCCTTTCAAACTTTAAAGAAAGAAAGGATTAAAAAAGTTTGCTGTATTGCCTCTCACAAGACATAAACACAAAAACAAATCCTCCACAATGCAAAAACAATGGCAAGTGTAGTAGTGGTGGGTACCCACCTCGCCTTCTTGGCTCTCTTACCCTCACTCACACGCACACCTTCTCAAGTCAAAAGTATCAACCCTCGAGTCCATGTCTACACCAACTTTTCTTTTCACCCCCACTTTCACCAGCAACAAACCTTCTCAGCCTGCCTCTGCCAGAATGCCAGCCCACAAACACCATTAGGGCATTCCAAAAACTGAAGCGCAACTGTTATTGTTACTATGCTTTTATTGAGACATCTCTTATGCCACGTCATTGATAACATTATTATTCTTTTGGAAAATGTTTTCATGCGTACTTGTATACAACAATTGCTGCATACAGGGTTATGTAGCAGCAAAACGAAAGTAATATGTGCCCAAGGGTCATATACAACGCACATAACTAGGTGGACCATTAGACACTTCCGTATAATAAATCAATGAAAAATTAAAACAAAATATTATCTATATAAATTCATTTTGGACAGTTTTAACTTTACATATAGTTCTTCCTTTACATGTTCCTCAACTTTAATTTAAACTAGCCATGAACCAGTGCGTTGCGCATGATAATTATTTTTATGGTGGTTTTATTAATTTTTATTTTTACAATTTAAACTAATCTAATAACGATCCAAAACACCAAAAAAACATAAACTAAGAAAAATTAATAAAACTTAACAATGATTAATTGAACCAATATTAGAATAAAATTTTGTCTTTGATAATCTATTAAGGTTATTTTCATTGTAGAAATTATAATTTCGGCCACCCAAAACATATTATCAAATAAACAATTATTAGCAAAATCTAAGAATTAAATTTCTATACATGCATTGTTATAAAATAATAATAATTGAAATAAAATTGCAAAAGTTAAAATTTGTCACCTATCTGATTATTTTCGTTTAGCTAACCTTTGCTTTTCTTTAAATAAATGGCATTATAGAGTACTTCTAATACAACTATTAAGAGCACTTTGTCCACCACAAAGGATTAGAAAATAAACAAAAATTAATAAAGTCTCATAGTTTAACATCTAAATTGAGCACTATAAAAAATCATGCTATGTAACAGAATAAATAACAAATTATCCAAATCATGCTATGTAATAGAATAATATTATATTTTTATATGCTATATTTAATTCTTTAGAACGCAATAGGATAACATTTAAAAATCAAAGAGAATAAAAAAATAAAAAGAACAACAACAACAATTTAAAAAACAAAACAAAATCGCATTAACCCAACATAGATTTTTAAAGAATATAAAAAATTATCAACCTAAAGTAGAGATGGAAGAAAAAAAAAATCCACCAAAAAATTTAGAGAGAGAGAGAGAGAGAGAGAGAGAGAGGGAACCTTTTTTTTTTTTTTTTTTTGTGAGGGAAAACCATGCATAGAATAGAAGAGATAGTGGCAAATTTATAGTAAGATGGTGTGAATAAGAAGAGACAAAAATAAAGGAAGATGAAGGGAAAGAGTAAGAATGATATTAATGTAGAGGGTAGTGGGGAGATGAAAAAGAAAGGGAGGGAGAAAGATTAAAGAAGTAGTGGGGAGATGAAATGGTAAGGAGAGAGAAAGGTTGGATGAAATGGTAAGGAGAGAGAAAGGTTGGAGAAGTGTAAATATTAAAAAATAAATGTTAAAAACAATTATAGAAAAATTTTGAAGAAAAAAAAAAAAAAAAACCGTAAAGCTTGAAAGGCTTCAAGCTTTAGGGTTTTTTTTTTTTTTTTTTCCTTTAAGTTGAAAAGGCTCACACAAAACCCTAAAACTGAACTGAAAAGGCTTTGAGTTGGGCTTGGTAGTGGAATTAAATAAATAAAAGGTGGGCTGGATTAATTATAAAGATTTATTATAGGATGATAGTGGAAGTAAATAAATAAGTAATGAGTTGGATTTATTATAAGGTGATAGTGGAAGTAAATAAATAAGTAATGAGTTGGATTTATTATAGGGTGATAGTGGAAGTAAATAAATAAGTAGTGGAATGCATTTATAGGGCTAAAAATTGTAAAAACCATTTTAAAATTTTATGAAAAATTATATTTAAAAAAAAAGAAAAAAAAAAGAATGGCGTGGCAGCTGATGTGGCGCAACGTAAGAGCAGCAGCATTAAACGCTACGCTTCAGCTTTTAGTAATATATAGATAGATGTTTATAATTGAAAAATGAAATCAATAAAGAAAAAAAAAAGTCCATAGAATGGCATTCAAAAGTCTTGCTTAATCGATCTTTAATGGTAGAAAAATATACAATTTGACAACTAGTCCAAATCAAGCGTGTTATAGATCTCTTACTAGATGTTTGTACCTCCATTATCGTATTATTGACTAATTTATACATGTTCCTTGATGCAAATATTTTTTTTTATCATTTTGTTTACAATACTAAATACTTTTTATGAATGGTGTTTGTTGTTGACCTGATTTGGAGGGAAATCATAGTATAATATGTCATATATTGTGTTGTTGTCAGGTTTTAATTTATTTAGAAAACAACATGATAATCTGCACAATATGGCGAAAAACAATTTGTGCAATTGAAGAAGATGGTCTTTGTGCACTTTCCTTTTGCTGTTTGTAATTTTTATTTAACTAATTAGTAGCAAATTGTTATGTCTTCCTTATATGATGTTCCTAGATACTTGAGTAATTGTTTTAAGTATTTACGAATATTTTATATTGCTCTTCATCTTCCTTATCCTGTTTGTGTATTCTTTGAGTTTTTTAAGAAAAAAAATTCAATATTGTGTTTAATCACATGTTGGATTAGATTGTCACTATTTATACATTACTTCTTCTTTTTTCAAAATAAAAAATAAAAAATTCCTGTACCTTTTTCCCCTTTGGAATTGTACTCTTGTGATTTTTTTTTTTTTTTTTTAAATTATTAAGGAAAAAGAGTTACAATCATGTATAAATCTATAATCAACACTTTCGCTTAGAACCAACCACCTATTTCTATTGTGTGATGTCTAAGCCTTATTAAAAAATTTAAATTTGATTATGCATTGGATAGTTAGTCTTATCACATCACATTTGATATGTTTTACATGTTCAGGAAAATGAGTTTGACTTTAATGTGAGTTTTATTTTTCCTTTCTTTTTTTATTTTGAATTGTAGTTTTGTTGAGTTTTATTAATTTTTGAGATAAGATTTTCCAACGTTTGGATTGTAGGGTATAATAAATTGAATTTGGGAATGTTTGTTTAAAATTAAAAGAATACTTTTTAATGATATACAAAATGTTATAAATAAACCTTATTAAAAAATGAAAATCTTCGCTAACTTAGTTTTTGAATTCCTAAGAAAAATTGTACTTTTTTTCATTTTGATTTGACAAAAATGATACGTATTACATTTATGATTGTTCCTATAATAAATGAAAATATGATTATGAAATACATTATTTTTATTTACCAAAAAAATTATATTATTTTTTATTAAATTACAACTAGTCTATATCATATCATATATTATATAATAAAAGTTGGGCTTTGAAGCTGTGGTTGTGTTATGTGGCTTAACCAAATTACATAAATTTTTTTAGATTTTTTAATAATAAATAATATATATTTTTTGTCCTTATCTTCTTCTCCTATAATTTCCAAGTTGATAAAATTTTTAATTTTCTTACAACCCAAATTCTTCATCTAATCCCTTTTTTTAACTAAACCAAATAATCCATCCAAGTTTAATTAAATAATAATACTCCATTAAATAATAATACTAATAATAACTACAACCCAAATTCTTCATTTAATCATTTTGTTATTAATTTATCTATAATTTCTAATTTACTAGAAATCTTAATATTACAATCCAAATTCTTCATCGTTTAATTTCTTATAAAAAAACATTTAATTTAAATTTTTTTAAAAAAAAACACCTTATGATAGACACAAAATTATAATTATTCTTATCAACCTTTTTCTATACATCTCTATCAATTTTTTAGATAAATACAAAAACTTAGTTATTGTTATCTTTTGTTTTATCCTTCACTATTTTTGCTAACATTGCACATATATTAGACTTTATTCTCTTAATTTCTTCTCCACAACTGTTATTTTCAATTTCTTCCCTATAAATGTTTTTTTTTTTTTTTTTTTTTTTTTAATGGGAACTGCTTTTTAACTTTGAGTTTATGTGTTGATTTATATTTCTTCATTTTCGATACTTCATTTAAGTTACTTTTTTTTTCTTTCTTTCTTTTTGATGCTTCATTCAAGTTACTTTTTATTTGGTTGATTTTCTTGGGTGATTAAGCAAGTTTAATCCCTCAATCTCTCTTTCTTTATGTGAAAAATGAATAGCTTATATATATATATATATATATATATATATATATATATATATATATATATATATTGTTAGGTTCTAAAGACTTAGGATATTATGTATTTAGAACTCTAATGTGTATTGTTGGCAAACCATGATCAAAACAAGATGTTTAGTCGTGTTTAGACTTGCTCAAAGTTGGTTCATTTATGTAAAGTTGGATTTAAGTTGATGCAGATTTAATAAAGCATTTCGGCCTGGTTCAATCGATCGAAGCTTAGACTCGATCAATCGAAATTCAGGCTGAATGCGTTTTCTGCAGAATTCCAACTCAGCCCTAGTTTATTTATGTTAGGTTCTAAAGTTTAGGATTTTATGTATTTAGAACTCTAATGTGTATTGTTGGCAAACCATGATCAAAACAATGTGTTTAGAAGTGTTTTAGTTTAGCTCAAAGTTGTGATTTTATGTAAAGTTGGAATCGAGTTAAAGCAGGAAGCATTGTGCCTTTCGGCCTGGCTCGATCGATCGAAAGACAGGCTCGATCGATCGAAGCTCGGGCAGAATGCTTTTCTGCAGATTCGTCCAACTCAGCCCTAGTTGTTTTGAAACATTTTTAGGGTTTCTTATTTGTCCTAAGTATAAAAGGCAAACCCTAGCCACGTTTTAGTGTTGCTCATATTTGCGGTTTGTGTAAATCTCTTGTGAGATCTAGAGGAGCTTTCCTTTACACAAACTTAGAGTTTTCAAGGAGAAGATTTATCTACGCCTTGATGATCAATTCAGTTGCTGCCATTAAAGCTTAAAGAAAACACAAGCATGTGTGCTTGTAGCTGGTGGTGAATCCAAGAAAGAAGGAGTCCGTGGATTCGGAGCTTGTACGTGGTCGTGTCAGTAAGTTCTACTGGTTGGTAGTAATAAGAAGTCGAGCGTGGGGGCTTGTAAGTCTTATTGTATAAACTTCGATTCTTTCAAGATAGTGGATTCAAGTTTACCTTGAGGATAGTTAGGTCAAATCCTCCTTAGGTTTTTACCCGTTTGGTTTCCTGGGTGATCATATCTTGTGTTATTTATTTTCCGCTGCTTTGCATGATTTGATCTTTTATATTGTGATAACCTAGACTTGTTTAATTGGATTAAGTAACAACTTGGCTAATTACCTAGGTTTAATCAATTATTTAAGGGGTCTAAAAACTATCAAGTGGTATCAGAGCCGGTAGCTCTTTTGTTGTTGATCCTTTGATCTAAGAGCTGATCCTTGACCCCTTTGGTATGGATTTTTGGAAATTATTTCTGCTTATTCATCAACTTGCTTACTTTGTGTAGTTGTCTCTTGTTGAGTTTGTTAAATCTTTCCTTGAACATCTTGGTCTTATCATATGTGGTAATAATTATTTGTGTTATACTGCCTTAACCGCCTTAAAGGCACGTGATTCTTGTCTTTGGTATTTGGATAGTGGTTGTTCCAAGCATATGACAGGAAACAAAGGATTATTCATGACCCTTTTTGAAGGAAAGATTGGGACAGTCACTTTTGGAGATGGAAGCAAATCTGTCATCAGAGGCATTGGAACTGTGGACATCCCAGGGTTACCGGTCATTGAAGATGTTTGGTATGTTGATGGACTAAAGGAAAATCTACTCAGCATCAGTCAGATCTGTGACAATGGACTAAATGTTCTCTTCACTAAGTATGAATGTGAGATACTTGATGGTGGAGGTGACTGTATGTGTGTTCGTGTATGAACAGCGAACAACTGTTATGGATTGACACCAAGCATAAGCAACAAGTGTTTTAGTGCAAAGATTGATCAAGTTGATTTGTGGCACCAACGGCTGGGGCATGCAAGTCATAAGCAGTTAGAAAAGATTTCAAAATGTGATGCTGTTGTTGGTTTACCTAAGTTTGAGAAGATAGATAAGTGCTTATGTGGACCATGTCAGATAGGTAAACAGATAAAATCTAAACATCTGTCTGTGGCTAGTGTTCAAACTTCAAGACCTCTGGAGTTACTACACATTGATCTTATGGGTCCTGCTTGAGTTTAGAGTTTGGGAGGAAAGAAATATATTCTAGTGGTTGTGGATGACTTTACCAGATATACTTGGGTTGTGCTCTTGAAAGATAAAGCTGAGGCTCTTGAGAAAATGATACATCTGTGTAAGAAATTGCAGGTTGAAAAAGATACAGTGGTAGCCAGAATCAGAAGTGACCATGGAAGAGAATTTGAGAATACCAAGCTAGCTACCTTCTGCAATGAATAGGGCACACATCAAGAATTTTCATCACCCAAGACACCGCAACAAAATGGAATAGTTGAACGAAAAAATAAGGTCGTTCAAGAGATGGCACGTGTCATGTTGCACAATAAAAAATTGCCAAAATCTTTCTGGGGAGAAGCAGTTAACACTGCTTGCCATACACTCAACCGGGTGTATTTCAGACCTGATTCCAAGAAGACTCCTTATGAACTCTGGAGAGGAAAGAAGCCGGTCGTCAAGTATTTCAGGATTTTTGGCAGTGATTGTTACATTCTACGTGATAGAGAGCATTTAGAGAAATTTGATGCTAAGAGTGACAAAGGATATTTTCTAGGGTACTCCTCTACTAGTAGGGCACATAGAGTGTATAATCTGAGAACCAAAACTGTCATGGAATCTTCAAATGTTGTGATCAATGATAAAGTCTGTCCAGAAGCACATCCAGAAAGTACTACTCAAGTTCAAGATAAGCCTATAGAGGTTAATGACTCTCTTCCTGTTGATTATGTTGTGAAACATAGTGATGAGGAGCTAATGGTGTTGAATGATGCAATTTCTGTGCCATCAAGTCCTGAACCATCCACTGCAGTTCATGAGACTCAACAGGTTCAACATGAGTTTAGTCCTTCATCAGAACAGAGAGATACATCCACATCTCTAGTTAAAGGTCCTTCCTCTAGAGTAAGGCTTAATCATCCCTTCTCAAATATATTGGAAAGTCTGAATGACAACATGAGATTAAGGTCAAAAGCCTTAAGTGTAATTACACACTCATGCTATCTGTCCCAATTTGAACCGAAGAAGGTAGATGAGGCACTTCAAGATGCTGATTGGGTAAACTCTATGCATGAAGAACTTCATCAATTTGTTCGGAATGATGTGTGGGAATTAGTTCATAGACCAAAGGGTGTGAATGTAATTGGAACTAAGTGGATCTTCAAGAACAAGTCAGATGAACATGGCACTGTCATCAGAAATAAATCAAGACTTGTTGCTCAAGGCTACACACAAGTGGAAGGGATTGACTTTGATGAGACCTTTACTCTAGTAGCAAGATTGGAATCCATTAGGATATTGCTGGCTATAGCTAGTCATCTGAACTTCAAGTTATATCAAATGGATGTCAAAAGTGCTTTCTTGAATGGAATGCTGCAAGAAGAAGTTTATGTTGAACAACCTAAAGGATTTGTTGACCCTCACAGACCGGATGATGTGTATAAGTTGAAGAGAGCACTGTATGGTTTGAAACAAGCTCCATGGGCTTGGTATGATAGATTGACTACATATCTTATTGAGCACGGCTTCAAAAGGGGATTTGCAGACACTACTCTCTTCATAAGAAAGGATAAGAACAGTTTTGTTGTAGCTCAAATTTATGTAGATGATATTGTTTTTGGTGTTATTAATGACTCTTTTACTCATTCTTTTGCAGATGAAATGAAAGGGATGTTTGAAATGAGTATGGTTGGTGAACTAACATATTTCTTGAGATTACAGGTGAAGCAAACAGATTCAGGGATCTACATCAACGAAGCAAAATACGCAAAGAATCTAGTCAAGAGATTTGGACTGGACCATGCTGCCCATGCTAGAACACCAATGGCCACCAATGCAAAATTAACAAATGATCCATCAAGTGAGTCTGTTGATGTTACATTATACAGAAGTATGATTGGATGTTTGTTGTATTTGACTACTAGTTGGCCTGATATTGCATTTAGTGTTGGTGTTTGTTCTAGATTTGAGTCTAATCCTAAGGTTTCACACTTAAATGTTGTCAAAAGAATAATTAAATATGTTGTTGGAACTTGTGACTATGGATTATTTTATAGCAAAGAGTCTAATCTGTCTCTTGCTGGTTTTTCTGATTCTGATTGGGTTGGTAATGCTGATGATAGAAAAAGCACCACTGGTGGATGTTTTTATGTTGGTGCTAATCTTGTTGCCTGGATGAGCAAAAAGCAAAATTCTGTGTCCTTGTCTATTGCCGAGGCAGAATATATTGCTGCTGGAAGTTGTTGCTCACAACTTCTTTGGATGAAAAAGGTTTTAACTGATTATGGGATATCCTAAGATACCATGATGGTTTACTGTGATAACTCTAGTGCTATTGACATATCTAAGAACCCTGTTCAACATTCTAAGACTAAGCACATAGAGATTAGGTATCACTTCATTAGGGATCTTGTTGAAAGAAAAATTGTGTGTCTTGAGTATATTCCTACTGAGCGTCAGAATGCCGACATTTTTACCAAACCTCTTGATAGGAGTAAGTTTGAGACTCTTCGTCAAGTGATTGGTGTGATTCTGTGTCCCTAATTTGTCTTTGTCTTCATGGTCCTTGTGCTTCATTTGCTCTACCCTTTGTGACCATTGTTCTTTGGTTTTGTTTTGTTTTTTTTTTTTTGTTTTTTTTTTTTTGTTTCTAGGATTTGCATAGCATAACATTCATGCATTTCATTCTAGGTGTTTTTTATTTTTATTAAAAAAAAAATAAATAAATAAAGGAAGAAAAAGGAAGCACATTTTGTTTTGCACTATTCTTCTTGGTTTTTGAGAACAAGGTCGGTCGATTTATTTTCACATAACATGTCTTTTGTACTTTGTTTAGCTTTGATGAGCTTATTTATTGCACTTTACTAGTTGAAACTTTGTAGCGCATGTTGTGTGGGAAAAATGTTTATGGTTTTTGATTACTATGTCTTAATCTTGAAGTCACATGTTTTTAAATGTTGGACTTGAACTTTTAGAGAAAGGCATAAATAACCATCTCATCACTGTTCACTAGCCAATCATGAACACCTTAGTGCATATCATAAGATTTTGTACTTGAGAAAGTGTAGCATATGCATAAAAAGAACATAAGGTGAAGCCTCGGGTTAAATTGCTTAATTCTTAAATTCAAAATTGGTGTGTACTATTAGGCTTGATGCCAAACTCACATAACTTAAAATTGGAATGTATATTATGAGGCATAAATACAAGAAACTTACATGATTGCAAGCTTATGATCTAGGAGATGTGGGAGTTATATGATGTAACTCTTTAGATGATAGTCTCTTTTAAATTCTTTGTGATGAATTTTGTAGACTTTGTGATTGATTGCTATTCACATATCACCTCACATGTATCTCAAGCTTTTGCTAGTTGCACACACTACACGAGTTACTCTTTGCTAAACATTGTACATGTTATTGTGTGTGTTTATGGTCTGACCAACCAAGTTTTGCAAATACTTTGAATTATGTGCAAACTTAATTTGTTGCTTGAAAATTTGTGGAGAATGCAAGAAATTTCGTTTTTGGGAATTTTGGGCTTAAAATCCTTGATTTGAAAATCATATCATCCCATACTCATGCATTTTTGTTCTTAAATTTCAATGCTTTGAGTTAAATCATCTTGTTTTTCAAAAATTGTGTTTTTCCTCAAAAATATGGTGAGCTTCTGCCTAATTCGATCAGTCCATTCTGTTTTTCGATCGATCGAAAATTTTTAAATTTGAGAGAGAGAGTCTCTGTCTGTTTCGATTGATCGAGGATGATTTTCGACCAATCGAAACTCGTGAATCAGGTTTTTAAAAAAGATAGATTGGACTTTTTCAAAGAACTTTTTCAAATAGTTTTTCAACTTTTCTCTCTCTCCGCGTTGGCTTTAGGCTCCACCATCCAATTTTTGTCGTTTGCCTTCAAGATTTTTGCAAGGTTTTTGTCCTTGGAGGCCGGTAAGTCCCTTTTGCCCTTCCTTTTCAAGTTTATTTCTTGATTTCATGCATTTTTCATGCATTATCATGGGTATTTTCGGCACTTTCAACATATTGGGGTTTTTGATGATTCGAACCTATTTTGGTGAAATTGATCAATGGGTTTTTGTGCTATGATGCTATAATGATGTTCCCTATAGTTTAATTTGATCAATTTTGTGGTTTTTGAAAAATTGAAAATTCTAGGGTTTTGAATTTGATTCGAATTGGGGATTTTGTCAAATTGGCTTAAATTGATGAAATTGGCTTATCCAATTGATGTATTTGGTCATTATTTTTGTTATTATATCATGTGTAATGATCAATTCGTCAATATTTTTCAAATTGATCAAGTGGTTTTCCAAATTTTGGGGTTTTTGTGTTATAATCTTAATGATCAAGCCATTTTTGTAATTTGAACCTTTTGGACTTAATTCGCTGCATTAGAACATGCATCATGACATTTAATCTTGTTCATGCATTATATAGATTTTTATTCTATATTCTGTTTTTGTGCTAACTTGAAGTCTGCCCTTGGTTTTGGTTTTGTGTTTTTGTTCTTTTGCTCTGTGTTTTGATCCTTATCTTAGCACCATGCCTAGGAAAACTAGAGCCAATAGGACCCCTTCCACTTCTTCTGTGTCTCCCTCTAGGGTTGGGGAGTTTAGGAATGATAAGCGTCGTGAGGTCTATGAGACTTTGAACCGTAAACGTAAGATATGGTCTGAGCGAGCTGTTGTGTTAGATGAGCTTGATCCGGCCATTAGGGCCAATTTTGAGTCTAAAGGTTGGTTGCCTCTCTTAGAGATAGATCATCCACCCCCGACCGCCCTGATTAGAGAATTCTTCTCGAACCTCTCTTGCCACGTCTATGATTCCAACACCCTTGTTAGGAGTTGGATACGAGGTGTAGAGTTCACCATTACCCCTCGGGTAGTGGCTGAGGCTCTTGGGGTGTCGATTGTTCGGGATGCTGACTATCCCTATGATGAGTCACCCTCATTAGACGTTGTCATGTCTTATTTCACTGGGTCATCTATCCAGTGGGGTTTTGATCCTCGGATCACGTTCACTGAGCTTACCGAGACGACATATCTCTTCTTTAGGATAGCGTGTCATTCCTTGTGGCCTATCTCTTACTTCCACACCATCCCTTTAGAGCGATGTGTGTTTTTGTATGCCTTTGTTTCTGGAGCGTCTATCAGTTTTCCTCACTTGTTCCTTCGTTCTTTGAATGAGGTTCATAGGAGTTCTGCCATAGGGCATGCACTGATTCATCCTATTTTCATTCATAGGATTTTGCTCTTCTTAGGTCTAGATGGTTTTCCGTCTGGTGAGCCTGTTCATGTGATTGCTCCCATAGGTGCCACCTTTCTTTGTTAGAGGGCTGCTCAGTTGAGAGTTGCTCCTTCTCGTCCTAGAGGTGCGTCATCTAGTGGTCTTCCCCCTCCTTCCTCTTCTACAGGTACAGCTGCTGCTGAGACTTCGGGTGCTGCTGCAGATGCTGATGTTCCTCCACCGACTGCTTCGGATGATTCAGACATCCGTCGCATGTTGGATCATGTCTTGACCGTTCAGGCGGCTCAAGGACAGATTTTGGTGGACGTGCTCGATGAGATCCGTGTCTTGCGTGCGGAGTTGGCGCAGTTTAGACCACCTCCCTTTTGATGATGGATATCTTGTTTGCCCTTTGGCATTCCGTCACAAAAAGGGGGAGTACTTTGTAGGGTTTTTATTTTCAGGGGGAGTTTATTTGTTTTTGGTTGGAGCTTATGGAGTTTAGATTGTATCTAGGTGCTTCACTTTGTACTTATGCATTTTTAGCTCTTGCCTTGTTTTTTATGGGATATTCTTGTTAGGAGGAGTTTTTTTTGTTTTGTTGGTACTTTATTTGTTTCTTGTTTCAAACTGCTTATTGATTTATATTTATGAGTTAGTCATTGATATATGTCTGTATTTGTGTGTTGTTTGAAATTAAGAAGTTATTTTGTTTACTTGTATTGTTTCCACACATGCGGTTATGCATTTTGTTTAGTGTTTCAGGAAATATACAAGTTGATTCAATTGAGCTGCTGTCTACACTTGCAACTGATGGATAGTAGTTAGGATTGAATTTGTTTTATGAGCATTATTTTGTAAAGGCTTTTTTATTTTGTAAACTTTGAGCTTCTAGTTGTGTTTTGTCACGGATTGCCAAAGGGGGAGTTTGTTAGGTTCTAAAGTTTAGGATTTTATGTATTTAGAACTCTAATGTATATTGTTGGCAAACCATGATCAAAACAATGTGTTTAGAAGTGTTTTAGTCTAGCTCAAAGTTGTGATTTTATGTAAAGTTGGAATCGAGTTAAAGCAGGAAGCATTGTGCCTTTCGGCCTGGCTCGATCGATCGAAAGACAGGCTCGATCGATCGAAGCTCGGGCAGAATGCTTTTCTGCAGATTCGTCTAACTCAGCCCTAGTTGTTTTAAAACGTTTTTAGGGTTTCTTATTTGCCCTAAGTATAAAAGGCAAACCCTAGCCACGTTTTAGTGTTGCTCATATTTGCGGTTTGTGTAAATCTCTTGTGAGATCTAGAGGAGCTTTCCTTTACACAAACTTAGGGTTTTCAAGGAGAAGATTTATCTACGCCTTGATGATCAATTCAGTTGTTGCCATTGAAGCTTAAAGAAAACACAAGCGGGTGTGCTTGTAGCTGGTGGTGAATCCAAGAAAGAAGGAGTCATGGATTCGGAGCTTGCACGTGGTCGTGTCAGTAAGTTCTACTGGTTGGTAGCAATAAGAAGTCGAGCGTGGGGGCTTGTAAGTCTTATTGTATGAACTTCGATTCTTTCAAGATAGTGGATTCAAGTTTACCTTGAGGATAGTTAGGTCAAATCCTCCCTAGGTTTTTACCGGTTTGGTTTCCTGGGTGATCATATCTTGTGTTATTTATTTTCCGCTGCTTTGCATGATTTGATCTTTTATATTGTGATAATCTAGACTTGTTTAATTGGACTAAGTAACAACTTGGCTAATTACCTAGGTTTAATCAATTGTTTAAGGGGTCTAAAAATTGTCAATTTAAAACGTTTAGGGTTTTGTATTTTTGCCCTAGGTATATAAGGCAAACCTTAGCTACGTTTTAGTGTTGCTCATATTGCTGTTTGTGTAAATCTCTTGTGAGATCTGTGAGGAGCTTTCCTTTACACAAGCTTAGGATTATCAAGAAGGAGATTTCTTCAAGAGCTTGATGATCATTCAGTTGCTGCCATAGGAGTTTAAAGAAACACAAGCGAGTGAGCTTGTACTTGCTGGAGAATCCAAGAAAGAAGGAGTTCGTGGTTTCAGAGCTTGCACATGGTCGTATCAGTAATTTTCTACTGGTGGGTAGCAATAGGATGTTAGTGGTCTAAGTCCTGTTGAACAACTTCGATTCTTTCATAGTGGATTCAGGTTTACCTTGAGGATAGTTAGGTTAAATCCTCCCCAGGTTTTTACCGGTTTGGTTTCCTGGGTGATCGTATCATTGTGTTATTTATCTTTCCACTGCTTTGCATGATATGATTGTTTGATTGTGATAACCTAGATTTGGAATTTGGACTAAGTAACAACTTGGCTAATTACCTAGATTAATCCAATTGTGTTTTTAAGGGGTCTAAAAACTATCAAGTGGTATCAGAGCGGGTAGCTCTTTTGTTTTAGATCTTTTGATTTAAGAGCTGATCCTTGACCCCTGTTGTCATGGATAATTTGAAGTGTCTTTCTGATCATGTTTCTGCTCATGCTTCTGTTGATTTTATTGATACCTGTGAAACTCTTCGTAAGGAATTATTGAAATCTATGAAAATTGCTAAGAAATTCAAGGAAGAGTTAAAATTAGCTAATCTTGAAAAAGAGGAATTGGTTGTTAGATTAAATGAATCTAATAAAAAGAATGAATTTTTGAGAAATCAAATTTCCTCTCAAGATGAGAAGATGAGAAGCTTGGAACAAGAGTTAGTTGAATCTAAAGCTAAAATTGAAAATTTGACTAGTACCAAGCCTGTTGTTGCTAGGTTAGACGAAGGTAAAAGTTTTGATGTTGACGCTGAAGTTTCTAAACCTAAGTCTAAACCTACTGTTAGAGAGCATAATAAATCTGTTTTTGTGCCTACCTGTCACCTTTGTGGTGTTGTTGGTCATATTAGAACAAATTGTTCTTTGTTAAGGCAAAAACCAAAATCTGAGACTTGATTTGTTGTTAGGAATACTGATGTTCCTAAATTTGTTCCTGTTTGTCACTTTTGTGGTATCTCCGGTCACATTCGTCCTAATTGTCATAAATTGAAATTTAAGCATTCTGTGTTTCAGTCTAGGATTTGTGATGATATTTCTCCTGCCATAATTCCATATAAATTGTTTCATATTGTTTTGAAAAATTTGAGCTTATTGGTTTGTGAAAGGAATTTGTAGGATTTCAGTCTTTCTTAGAAGATTGGTGTAATCCCTCAAATACACTCTGCTTCTCATGGATTTTCACCTACAAAGCCGAAGACTCGTGCTATATGGGTGAGAAAAAAAATTCTCTAAAGTGAGTGTTGCTGACTTGTCCTTGTTTTAATTCTTTCGATTGTTTGTGGACATGTCTTGTTCCTGTTTTTGGTTTTATTTTTATTTTTTTATTATTATTAAAAAAAAATCCAAAAACATTGAAAATTTTCAAAAAGACAAAAATATTTTATTTTGTGTCTAGTTTTATTTTTCTTGAGGATTACATGAATTATTCTATCTCTTTCTTGATTTAGAACATGCTTGACTTTGTGGAGAAACTTGAATAGTATGTGTTATATAAGTGCTAAGCTATTTTTGATTTTATGTGAGTATGTACTAGTTTGTACATGTACTCAAGGGTTAATTAAGAAATTGATATTTCTTGTTTGTGTACCCTTTATAGCTTAGTTAAGCACTGTCATGCATTGCATTTTTAATCATCTTGCACAATGTGTGTTTTTTTTTGTTTTTGGTTATAAATTTTTTAAAAACCAAAAAGATTTTTGTGTTTTGTATTTCACATCTTGGATTTATAATCAAGGATTGGCTATATTATCTTTACAAAACATGTTTATGTACCTTGTTTAGCTTGGATAAGCTTCTTTTATTGCACTTTACTAGTTTGGGCTTTGTAGTGCATGTTGTGTAGGAGATGTTTATAGTTTTTGATCACTTTGTTTTTATCTTGAAGTCACATGTCTTTGACTGTCGAACTTGAACCTTTTGAGAAAGACATAAATAATCATCTCACCACTGTTCACTAGCCAATCATGAACACCTTAGTGCATATCGTAAGATTTTATGCTCGAGAAAGTGTAGTACATGTATAAAAAGATCATAAGGTGTAGCCTCGGTTTAAATGCTAAAATTGGTGTGTACATTATTGGACTTAAAGCTAAATCAAATAATTGCTAAAATTGGTGTGTACATTATCCTGGCTATTTTAATAAATTTCTGAATAATTAAAATTTGTGTGTACAATATGAGGCAAAATCAAGAAACTTACATGATTGCAAGCTTATGATCTAGGAGATGTGGGAGTTATATGATGTAACTTTTTTGGTAATAGTCTCTTTCAAATTCTATGTGATGAATTTTATAACTTTGTGTTTAATTGCTATACTTATATCACCTCACATGTGTCTCAAGTTTTTGCTAGTTGCACACACTATACAAGTTACTTTTTGCTAAACTTGGTACATTATATTGTGTGTGATCTTGTTGTGGCCATCCAAGATTAAAGTTCCTTGATTTTAATGCAAAATGTGTTTAAAGTTTCAGACTTGAGGTCAAATTGATTGAATTTTTTATTTTTTTTAAGATCTGGGTTAAATTCAAATGTTTTTGAAAAACTTTTAATCTCATACTTATACATTTCATTCATGAAATACTATGCTTTGAGGAGTTTCTGCATTAATTTGCTCTGTTTTTCAAAAGTTCACTTTTCCAGATTTTTGATCGATCGAACCTGTTTCTCGACTGATCAAAATTGCGATAAAATTTTTTAATTTTTTAAGTATTTGACCAAATTTTTTTTATGCATCATTTATGTTTAGGATTCACATGCATTGCATTGTTTTTTGTATCCATCTTGCAGTTTTGCAGTCGTATCTCTCATTGTTTCACACACAACATGCATATACTTTGCTAAATTGGGTACTCAACTTGATTTAAAAATTGATTGATTAATTTTTGAGTTATGTACTTTTAGTACATGCTATTTTTATTTGTGAGCTGCAGGAAATTTTTTTCTTCAAAGATATGATGGATAATCAATGTGCAAATATTTTCTCTATTCATGCAACTATTTATGGGTCACAGTGTCATGTTTGCATTTATTGAAAGATAGAATATTTTTCTTCATGTGTATTCTCAACTCAATTTTTTTAAGTTAGGTTTGTGTATTTTTCTTTTCCCCACCTCCTAATTTTTCCCCAAAACTGTTTTTCCCAATACTTGTTTTGTGTTTCCTATTTTTATAGGGGGGAAGCTTGTTTTTAACCCTTGTCCTTCATAGGGGGCGTTGTTGCTCTTTGTAGGCGAAGTTGTCTCTATTTTCTATAGAGTTGAATTGTTTTGTGTTCCTTTGATTGTCTATTTTCTCTTGACCTTTGTTACTCTTTGTTTGAGTTATCTTTGTCAATTCGTGACAAAAAGGGGGAGATTTAGATGAAATGTGGGAATATGTGTGAGAATATGTGTGGAAAATACAAGAATGTTCTATTTAGAGGGAGTTAACATTGTTTTTGATGTATCTAACTTAGGGGGAGAGTTAGTTTGCATATTTGTTGATTTACTTTTTTTGTTTTTTCTGTCACACATGCGGTTATGCATTTTGTTTAGTGTTTCAGGAAATATACAGGTTGATTCAATTGAGCTACTGTCTACACTTGCAATTGATGGATAGTAGTTAGGATTGGATTTATTTTTATGAGCATATTTTTTGTAAAGGGCTTTTCTTTGTAAACTTTGAGTTTTTAATTGTGTTTTGTCACGGATTGCCAAAGGGGGAGTTTGTTAGGTTCTAAAGACTTAGGATCTTATGTATTTAAAACTCTAATGTGTATTGTTGGCAAACCATGATCAAAACAAGATGTTTAGTTGTGTTTAAACTTGCTCAAAGTTGGTTCATTTATGTAAAGTTGGATTTAAGATGCAGATTTAATAAAGCATTTCGGCTTGGTACGATTGATCGAAGCTTAGGCTCGATCAATCGAAATTCGGGCAAAATGCATTTTCTGCAGAATTCCAACTTAGCCCTAGTTTATTTAAAACATTTAGGGTTTTGTATTTTTGCCTTAGGTATATAAGGCAAACCCTAGCCACGTTTTAGTGTTGCTCATATTGCTGTTTGTATAAATCTCTTGTGAGATCTGTGAGGAGCTTTCCTTTACACAAGCTTAGGATTATCAAGAAGGAGATTTCTTGAAGAGCTTGATGATCATTTAGTTGCTGCCATAGGAGTTTAAAGAAACACAAGCGGGTGTGCTTGTACTTGCTAGAGAATCCAAGAAAGAAGGAGTCTGTGGTTTCGGAGCTTGCACGTGGTCGTGTCAGTAAGTTTCTACGGGTGGGTAGCAATAGGATGTTAGTGGTCTAAGTCCTGTTGAACAACTTCGATTTTTTCATATTGGATTCAGGTTTACCTTGAGGATAACTAGGTTAAATCCTCCCTAGGTTTTTATCGATTTGGTTTCCTGGGTGATCATATCATTGTGCTATTTATCTTTCCGCTGCTTTGCATGATATGATTGTTTGATTGTGATAACCTAGATTTGAAATTTGGACTAAATAACAACTTGGCTAATTACCTAGGTTAATTCAATTGTGTTTTTAAGGGGTCTAAAAACTATCATATATATATATATATATATATATATATATATATATATATTTGTAATAGGATTTGAAGCCATGTTCTTGAGGCAGCAAGCGAACCAACTAAATTTGCTAAAGATGAAAATGATGTACACATATGGCTAGAGGATGTCTCCCCAATAATTTGAAACCAGGTTCTTGAATTAAAATATTTTTGCATTTAATTTTATTATTCTTTGTAAGGCATTGATTTTATTGCATGTGTTATTTGATAAAGTTTATGATAGCTTTTTTTTTTTTTTTTTTTTTTTTTTTTTTTTTTTTTTCTCTTTTAGGGTTTGATATGTTATTTGACTATGATTATCAATGTGTATTTTAAGAGTTTTAATCGATAACATATATTCTTCCATAAATATAAATTAAAGAGAAATTTTTGAGAAAAAGAAAAAGAAATAGTAAAATTGAAGAACCTAGCTGGTTGACTATTTGAAGTCCACCTTGAAAAAATAAAATTAGTAACTTTTTTGTTGGGTTAAGATAATTAAATATTTTTATTATTTAAAAAAAAAACAATTTCAAAATTATATATAAGAAAAAAAAAATATCTTATTCATGATATAAACATATTTACCATTTTTTTTTTTTTGAAAAATAATTACAACATGCTGCTAACCCCGCAGCTCGAACCCTTTCCCCCCTAGACCCCCAAGCACTTTGTATATAGGGAGATGCCAATTCAGCTACAAGGCTTTTGGCAAACATATTTACCATTATATATATATATATTATTTTGATATATACTGCTTGGCTGGTTCTACCGCCTTATTATTGTTCTTACATTCAAGTTCTTTATTTTCAAGCTATTTACTTTCAAGTTACTTACATTATTTCCATTTACAATATTACTGTGCTTCCGTCTCATCCTCTTCAGCAGCGTGTCCCCTTCCCCCTTTATGGTATCAGAGCCACTCTTTTCTGGCCGGTGGTAGTGTGGTTGTGTTCTTTGTCTCTTGTCCGTGTCTACCCGAACGCTTGATATTCCGTTGTTGTGTTCCCTTCTTGCCGTCGTTGGCGCCACCCTAGTCGTAAAGTGAAGTCCTAGAACCTAGCTGTAAGGCCCGTTTGAGCCAAGAGAGGGCGTGTAGGGCATGAGAGGTATAAGGTTGGTTAGGGTATGTGTTACGAAATGCAACGGTTGTGAGAAAAACATGATAACTGAGTGTTGAACCTAGGATAGTATGGATAAGTTGTGGAGATCCAACTCCTCTATCAGCTCCAGGACTAGTTGTCCTCCTGATATTGTAAATGAAGAAGATCACACTATTGATGATAATGAGTTGATCCCTGATTTTCGTAAATGGACTATTCCTAAAGTTGATACTAAAACTATTTATAAAACTAGTTTTGTTGAAAGTGCTTTTCATTCTGCTTACAAAGCCAGAACTGTTGAACAAATTTTCTCTATTTCGAGAATTCATGAAAAATGCTGTTTGTTTACTAAAAAGAATATTAATGACTTCCTTGCTGCTAAAAAATTCAGTTATTTGCATATTGGTATGGTTCAAGTTGCTATTAAACCGCTTACTCGAAAGGGTATTAATGCTTCTGTTCTCATGTGTTTACGAGATGCTAGATTTAAGATTTTTAAAGATAGCATTCTTGGTATGATCACTGCTTCTATGTATGATGGTCCTGTTTATTTTAACTGTTATCCTGATCTTACTCTTGCTTTGGATGATCCTAATATTGTTAAAGCTTTGACATTGAATATTGCTTCATCTGGTTATCACATGGAAGAGGGTAGTAAGCCTTTTGCTTTGATCTACCGCATTTATTATAAACTTATGGGTACTCAAATGAATCCCTGTGCTATGATTCCTAGAGAACCTTCAGGTAAAACCATGTTAATTCAATGTTCAACTCCTGATGCTAAAATTCAAGTTCCAAAAATGATTCAATGGCAAGATGTTAAACTTCCTAATGATTGGTTGTTAGAACAAGAAACCCCTCCTGTTAAACCCATTTTTGATGAGCTTGATCTCACCCATATTCAACAATATCTTGATGGTACTGTTAAAATAAGTTTTTAAAACAATCCACCTTTGAGGATCAACGAAGGAAGACATTCCTTTGCTGGATCTGAAAATATTTCAAAAAGAGATCATGAGATCAATGAATTTTTGAAAAAGAATTTGGAAACATCCTCTGATTTAAAGCTAAAAGGTATTTCAAGTGATAAATCCCAAATTAGCTCTGTTTACTATTCAACTAAACCTGAAACTTCCACTCCATTTAGCAAAACTGCTAATGAAGATGAGGAAGACTCTGTTTCTGTTACTCCATCTGATTTTGATTCTCCTATTGAAAATCCTCCTGTTTATCAAAATCAATTAAGAGGTTTGACTGTTTTAAATGATGACTTTGAAATTGATTGGGATTCTTTGTACAATGAGTTTATGCTTGCAAAAAACAAAACCAAGAGAAAATATTTCCAAAATAATTTTGCTCAATCTGACAAAGACCGTGTTAAAAGAAAATGGTTGGCAATGATGAATCAATTGAAAAAACATATTTTGTTTTTTGATTTTCTTGAAAACCATTATGTTCCAAATAATGAGGTTTCAAAACAACATTTAAATGTGATAAAGAAATCAAATTTTGTTAAGATTGATAAAACCATTATTAGGTCTAGTCATCCTCCTCTTGATTCAATTTTGATAACCACTAAAAAAGATGAAGTGACAAAAGAGGAAGTGAAGGCCTCTCCTTTCAAAATTGCTGATGATCAAACTCCCATTGTTAGCCTTATTGAACAAAACAATTTTACTAATCAATCTTTGCATATTATTGGTCAACAGCTTGACCGTATTGAAGAAAAAATTGTTGAAAAACCTGTTTTTGAAAAACCTGTTTCTGAAAAATCTGTTTCTGTTAAAACTGAGAAACCTTTGATTGATTTACCCAGTCAAAGAGAAAAAGTTGTGTTCAAAACTTCTCAGTCCAAGACTCTTGAAATTGTTGAAAAAATGCTTTCTGATTTAAAAGTTAAAACTGAGGGTACTTCTACAAGTACTCCAACTGCTCGAACTATTTCCAAAAAAGAAATTGTTTCTGAGGAAAATACAGATTCTGATACTGTTTCTTCTGTTTCTTCTGTCCCTGCAAAAAGAATCTTTGATGATGATTTCCCAGAAATTAAAAGATTTGTTGGGAACTCTAAACCCATGTCTTTTACAAAAAATTGGTATCCAAAACCTACTCCTCCTGATATGCAGTTTGAAGAGAGATCTTTTCAAACACAGTTTTCTGTCTCTGCTGATAAGCTCTATGAATGGAATATTGATGGTTTGTCTGAACAGGAAATCATTAATAAAATGAGTCACATGTCTATGGTTGGTATTGCTTATCAAAACAACCATGATCTTGATCAACCTGAAATTGTTAACTTGCTTCTTACTGGTTTTTCTGGTACTCTTCGTGGATGGTGGGATTCATACATCACCGAAGAATCCAAAGAGTCTATTAAACATGCTGTTAAAAAGAATGATGAAGGTTTGCCTATTTTTGATGAAAGTATTGGTCGTGGTATTCCTGATGGTGTTAATACCTTGATCTATACCATTCTCAAACATTTTGTTGGTACTCCATCCAATATTTCATCCCGTGTTTCTGATTATCTGAATAATTTGAGTTGTCCAACTATGTCTGATTACAGATGGTATCAAGATGTTTTTACTTCCAGGGTGATGCTCCGGAAAGATTGCCATAAGCCTTATTGGAAAGAAAAGTTTATTGACGGTCTGCCTCCTATCTTTGCTCATAAGGTAAAACAAGAATTAATGGGTAAAAATGATTCTATTGATTATGATAATTTAACTTATGGTGATATTTTCAGTACTATTAAAAAACTTGGTATCAATATGTGTAATGATGAAAAATTGTTAAAACACCAATTAAAGCATAAAAGAAAAGCTAAATATGAAATGGGAAATTTCTGTGAACAATATGGTTTGCCTCCTATTGCTCCTTCTAGGCAAAAAGGTAAAACACATGATAAAAGCCATAAAAAATACAGAAATAACTTTGTTAAACCTAATGATTTCTATGCTAAGAAGAAAAATGTTTCTAAAAAACATGTTAAACAAAGATCGGGTAAAGGTAAATGCTTTAACTGTGGTAAACCTGGACACTTTAGTAAAGACTGTAAAGAAAAACCTGGTAAGTTGAAAAACAAGTTCAACATGTTAAACATTGATGATAATGTGCAAGAAGAATTATTCAGAATCCTTGAATCAAACAACTCGTCTGATTCTTTGGAAGATGATTTTTCTTCTTCATCTGATTCTTCCTACCAATCTGCTGATGATTCTTCTGATTCCCCTAATATTAAAATTGGTTGTAGAGATTCTTGTTGCAATGTTGTTAATACTGTTAACGCTCTCACCAAGACTGAAGAAGACGAAAAATTAATAATTCAACTAATAAATCAAATTCAAAATCCTGAATTGCAAAAAGAATATTTGGATAAATTTAAGAAAAATTTGATAAGAGATGAAATTGGTAAAAAACCAAAATCAACCATAAGTTTTGAAGAAACCTTGGAAAGATTTAATAAAAAGAAATCTAAAGAATTAACTGTTAATGATCTCCAAAATGAAATTCATATTGTTAAACAAGAGATAAATGAATTAAAATATGAGTTTAAAAGCATGAAAAGTGATAACAATAATCTCAAACAAGAATTGACAATGTTAAAACTTGATAAAAATCTTAATAAATCCAGTAATGAACAAAATGAGCACAGTGATGGAGATGAATCCAGTCAACAGGCTCTTCTTTCTGATAAAGGTACTCCTGATACCTTCATTGATCCCCAACTTGCTTTTGTTAATAAATTACTTCCTCCAAAATGGTTTACAAAAGTTAAAATTGTTGTTTCTCCTGATTATCATTTCACTGTTAATGCTATGATTGATTCTGGTGCAGACATGAACTGTATCCAAGAAGGATTAATTCCTTCAAAATATTTTGAGAAATCTACTGAAAGATTGGTTTCTGCTAATGGTTCTCAAATGAAAATTAAGTATGAATTGAATAATGCTCAGGTGTGCCGTGATAATGCTTGTTTCAAGATTCCTTCTGTTCTTGTCAAAAATATGACTGATAAGGTGATTCTTGGTCTGCCATTTATTAACGCTTTGTATCCCTTTCTTGTTGAACATGATGGAATTACTACTGATCCATTTGGACAGAAAGTAAAATTCAAATTTGCTTCAAAGTTTGAAATTGATATTGATAATCTGTCTTATAAGAAAGACTCTCCCATGCATGAACTTGTTCAAGAACTAATGATGAATTCTGATGATTTTAAAGGTAATTTTCATAACACCAAAATGTTAAATACTATCCATTATCCTAACATTATCAATGATTCTTTGCAGGAATCGGACAATGATGCGTGGATAAATACCACTAACAAGTGGGATAATAATAGTATTTATATTTATACCACTAGTAAGTGGATTATTATGGAAAGGAAAAACAAGGGAAAAGCTCCTGTACAGGACTATTCTCAAAGCAACAGGCTCCCAGCGGGACCTTTTAAAATGCATGAAGGCGCATCTTCTAGGGTGAAACCTAGTGGATCAACATCCATTCAAAGAGATGTCCCGGCAGAGGTGACATTCTCTAATGGTGAAATACTAATTGCTTTACAGGAAATTTTGTCACAAAATTTACAATTCCACAATGGAACCTGTTCAGAATTACCAAATTCTATTAAACTCATCCTTGATAGCCTTCAACTTGCTTTTATTGAAAACCACCATGATTTGTTCCAAAAAATTCTCAGAAACCTTGAAATCCATCTTGTTAACCTTATTGCTCAAAATGAAGCTTATGTGAGCCACCAAGTTAACCCTATTTCAGAAAATGGTCTTGCTTTAGAAAATAACTTTGCTTCAAAAAATGACATTGTTTCAAAAAATGAGGCTTTTGAAAGCCATCCTGTTAACCACCCAAATATCAAAGATGAACCCAATACTAGTCAACTCTTTGGCAAAGAGGACATCCATTCAATGGATAAAAAGACTATTATGAGCACTGATTACGCAAGAATGAGTCTTAAGACCCAATCTTTGTTGAAAAGTGCTATTGCCAACTTGCCAACAGACATACAATCTCGTATTCTGGAAAGCAAGGCTATGTTTAAGTCTTCTGACTTATGGTTCGAACATTTCAAGACACTTGTTACAACTGCTATTCCTGATCCTGCTAATTCAGATGATTTTAGTGACATTCTTCAACAAGTTGATTGGAAAGAACACTTTGGGAGTAGTTTCAGAGTGTACGAAAAGAAACACCCGTTTCCCGGCCTTTTAGTCAATTATGATGATGGTTCAGATGATGATAAGAGGAGTCCTGATTGGCTCTCCCAAATGTTTGAGTATGGCTTTATTAGACTCATAAGACTAACAAGCCATGACCAAACCAGCCAGCTCCCACAAATCATTCAGACTACTATTAAAAAATTTGAAAGTCCTTTTGTTTCGATCAGATGCTGGAGCACTTTGCCTCAATGGGAAAGAGATAACTGGATGACTGTCCAGCCCTCAAAACATCTCATTCTCATTAATGGATACACGCATCAAGGGCAATGGTATGAAGGAGACTCTTATTTATCCTTCAAAAATCCTTGGGCTCTCGCAGACTGCTGGAGTAATTATTTTAACAATCAAATTCGAGAGGTTGCTCAGAATTTATGGAAGAATTATCACTTTATGGGGAATTCAGGCAGAATTTCTGTTTTTGGTCCGAAACCTTATGCTAATGCCATTCCTCATTTGCAGATAGCAGATCACTGTAATCCAAGAAGTTTTCTCACTCCAGGAAAGACTCCAGAGTTTGAACCACTTCTATACTGTGGATTTTGTAACCAATATGTTCTCTATCATGAGCATGAATGTAATGATGATGATGATCCTCCATGGGAACTTTACGATGACTACCCATCAGATGCTACCTCCACTGATTAATGAGTTTATTCCTGAGGTTACTAATGTTACAAGACTGGTACTACTTTATTTGTTTGGTTTGCGCAAAAGCCAAAATATTTCACTGTCCTTGGCGAATATATTGCGGAAAATCCAGTACTGATTCATAATACTCCGGATTTTGCGGAAGATTTTGATTCTCTTATTTGTCTAGCCTGCACAATGGCCAATGCTCCAATATTTACCACTGCTTTTATATATATATATATTTATATATATATATATATATATATATATAAAAGAGTGCAATAAATATGATTGTTTTTAGAATGCATAAGATGAATTTTTTTTTTTGGTATATTATTTTTTGCCAATATTATGAAGCAAAATTTGTAAGCTTTGCTTCAAACTTACATGGGTTTGAATTTGTCATTAATATTTTTGCAAAATTTGTCATTATTCTAAATGTTTAGTAATTTAGATTGTTCTTAATTATTGAATTGAGGTTTCCACTTAAATATGGTTTCAATTATTGTTTTGGATATTTTTTAATTATTAAATTCAATTTTTTCTATTGAAATATTCATTGGTGATTAATTGAGCCTTAAAGCTTATATATATGTACGTGTGTATGTTCGTGCGCTTACATTTTATATATGTGTGTGTGTGTGTGCGCGCGCATTTTAGAATACCTTAGTTTCACACAATTTATATTCATTATATAACTTAAAAATAAAATATTCATATATTTTTATTATCTATTCTATTATCTAATTTTAAGTAAATTAATAAAAAAACTATTTACTTATGAATTTTGATTAAGCCATGCATCGCACGAGCATAATGGTAGTATCCTGTAAAACCAAAGTTTTTGACTTTTCATTAACCTCATGAAAGTCTGCCACATAAGTTTTGAAACTCCTAGAATTTTCCACATTATTATTATTATTATTATTAATTTAGTTTTGGTTTAAAATGCTCCAATCCCTCAATATATATGATCCCTCCACAAACCCCCGAGTTGCCATAGCTAACTGAAGGCTGCCGTTGTCATCATAAAAAGCGTTACTCATTGCTATACTTTTTGATAAGGGTAAATTTGCAATATTAACACTCACCAATGAAAAGGCGAAAGGCGACAATCCAAATAAACCCGTCAGTCTTACTCATATCCATTAAACAAACGACGACAGTAGGAAGTCTACAGCTCCACCTCAAAGCTGACGAGAGCACCTTGGGTGACGAAGAGGGAAAGCTGAAGGTAGTATCCAAGCTTCTGACAGGTCTGACGTGGCCTTACTTGGTCTCCACACATGCGTGTATAAGGAAATATCTTGTGCACCACATTCAATGCTAATCAAAAGGATTCCTACAAGGAAAGGGTTCCGTAAAATACGCTCATGAAGACTTCTACAAGGAAAGGACTTCTAAGCGAAGGAGGAGATGTCAACCTCATGCTCCTATAAAAACCCCAAGACCCTTACAAATCAAAGTACGCATAATTCACCCCAGCTCTGGCATTTTAGAGTTGTGAAAAGTTCTAACTTGATTTTCGAAGGGTATTTGGCTGGCACCACACCGATGCTCTCTGTTAGGTCTTCTCTTTTTGTCGTGCAGGTACTGTTTCGAGAGCGGGAGGTCCGTGTGGCTCACTGGTGATTTTTCGGCATCATCACTTTTCTACAACTGCTTTGTTTCCTGATCACAATAGTTAAGCTGTTTGTTCAAAACCTGCACTGTTGGACTCCAATTTCTCAAAGCTGGCAATTGCTTTGGAATTAGCACTTGCTGTCGGTGATTTCTCAAGCCATTCTCATTGACGAAATCGACTCTCCTCATTCAGGTTAGGATTTTTCGGTCAAAATTTTAATTTTTTTTAACTGTTTATTTGTTAATGGCTTTGTGTATCTGTCTTTGTTAATTTTTTACTGTGAGGGAAATAATGTTGTTATAGCGGATCATTAATTTATTTTTAAATAACAAAGTCCCATTTGGAGTTTTTTTTAAAGATAGATCAAGAGTGTTGCATATTGAACATATTCAATTCCATGCGCATTAACTATTGCTATTATTTTATAATAATGGCATTTTCTTATGACCTATAAGTTTTTTTATGCAATGTAAATAATTGAATATGTCATCATTTTTTAATGAATGTTTTATGCTTTATTATTTATATTAGTTTGAATTTGAAATATTATCTTTTGACCATTGTACATATATGACACTTAACTAACAAAGTTTCTGTGTAAAGTCATTAATTTGTTATCATATTTTAAATGAAATTTGTAAATATTGTTTTGTGCTATAAGGTATGTCTACATGTTCACTAAATTGAATTTAGTTAATGAATTGTTTTAGGTCGCCATGCTTGCCGTTTGGACAGATAGATAAATGGTTCAGAGTACACCTATACCAATTACACTCAAGCTTGGTAGAAAATATGCATATCTAGATGTGATTCCATCTTAAATTTCATGTCTAGCAGGATTAAGTCTGTTTGTCAGGTCATCTCCCATGTTGTGAAAGTCTATCAATTGTTTTTGTGGAATGAATAGCATGGTAAAAGCATAATTAGTGTGCCTTTCTTCATTATAAAAAAGACACAATATGGTTCTTTCTCAAAATATATTTATTTTTGTTTAGTCTTATAAATAAGTTTATTCACAAATTATATTTGAGATGAAAGTTTTATATACGATCGATCTTTTTATATATTTTTTCAACCTTTATTTTGAAGTAGAATTATTGACTTTCATTCATTTTTAACTAATTGTAGTATTGAACAAAGTGAAGTTTTTTTTTTTTTTAAATTTTTTAATGTGAAGATATTTAATATTTACTAACTATTCAGTACATCGTACTGGTTTACAACTAATTATTACTTATTTTTGAGTAAATATTGGAGGACTAAACAATCCAGCCTAACAATAGGCATGCAACAAGGGCTGTGCTAGGAGATACTGGACTTGATTGGTCCAATATTGTTTAGCCATGTGGGCCTTAGAAACTTGGAGACAATACCGTGGTTGTGTTCATAGCCAGATCCAAAGTCCAACGAAAAGGATCCAACGAATGTAGATTTCAAAATTGGATACCCAACAAACTGATGTGAAATTGCTCTAAGACCAAGGGGCCATGGACTCCCATAAATTTTTGAAAACATTTTGAGCCCATTTGAAAACATGTATTATATATATATATATATATATATATATATATATATATATATATATATATATATATATATATATAAAATTTGAAATTTTGGATCCTATACTTTACACATAATCCTCCTCAGTTTGAAAACTATACCCCAATTTGAAAGTTGAGCCAAAGAACCAAATAAATAAATAAATAAAATCATTAGTTAGCCATCTAACCATAATTATGTTGGAATAACGCTCTAATTGTTTGTTGTTTGTGACAAAGTTAGAAGTTTTGGATTTAGGAGCTATTGTGATGTTTGACTTCACCCCAAAAATTGCTTAGTTGCATTTTCTTCTTCTTCTTCTTCTTCTTCTTCTTTTCTGTTTTATTGTTTGTGTATTTTTTTTTTAGTTAAAAGAATATTTAAAATGCAATAAGATAATAAATATGAAATTTTCAACCTTCATAATTCACAATATTTCCTTTCTTAGTTGAATATTTGCCCGACAAAAATACAAAATTTTACCTAGCATGCTTTTTCTTTAATAAGCCATATGGAATTTGTATGTAGGCATAATAATTCATTCAAAGTTAATGCATTAATTTAAGAATCAAAACGAAGTCATGGATGAAAAAGAAGAAAGATTTTTTTTTTCTCATTTATAGAGAGAATTATTTCAACTCTCTTTGTAAGGTTACTATGAGATCGTGTGAAGACTTGATGACATACAACTTGTTTCATCCAACCACCAAAGAGCTTATCAAAAATTTATAAATGATTGAAAGTGGTACTTTAGTCACTATAGTAATACCATTTTGTAAGGCACACAACATAGATGTTAAGAGATGAGGTTAAGCTCGACCTCAATAAGATGACTTTATAATTGTGCACCATTATTGAGTATATATTCTATGTTGCAATGAATTCTCAATTACATGCACTAAATCGTCAGTTTAGTTAATGTTTATTCTAATCTTAGCTTTGGATCATTGAGAATTTGAGAAGCACATGAATCATTTAAAATTTTTGATATTTTTTTGTTCGTTGCGAGACTTTACAAATCATAAAATAACTACCATTAAAAATGAGACTTTATTCTCTGGAAAAAGTTTCTTTGTAAGGAAAAAGTTTCATTTTAATTTTTTGTTTGTTGCCTCTCATTTGGTGTAAGTAAGGTTGAAGTCTAAAGAAAGTTGTTCACAGTGCAAGTTTAAGAATTTTGGCCGAGTAATGAAGATTAGTTGAACAAAATCAAGTGTATTCAAAAGATTGTTGGGCTGAATGTTTTGCTTAATGTTCACCCAACACTTATTGATCGAGCAAACTTGTTAAGGAAAACTATTGACTTGGGCTTTCACATGCCTTTCTAGCTTCTCAATCCTTAAAACCTACACCAAATTATATGAACAAATTATAATCCTACCATTAAAAGAGATAGACAAACGATGAATTCCTTGAGAAAACCCTGCCAAAGCTGCAAAATCTTTTAACTTTTCTAATTGCTATATTCTTGAAAGGAATTTTACCACTTAAATACAAAGATCACTACTTACCATGGTGTTGGAGTAATGATTTGAAGCCCATAGAGACATGCAAAATCTTTAAACAATTAACTTTCAGCATTGGATAACTATGGAGATTTGAGGCTAGAGTCAGCAATTGCAAGCAAGAGCAGGTAATTTGGTTATGGTGTCTCTTTAAATATACAAGAAGCCTTGAAAATGAATCTATATCACAACAATCTTCATAGTGGATTTGACGTGGTCTTGGCCCCAAAGTGTTTTCTCAATTAAGTTTTCACTTCATGATCAATTCCTTGTCTTAGTGTGTATGAGTTGTTTTGTGATTGTAGTTTATTTCCTTTTATATATATATATATATATATATATATATATATATATATTGTACTAGAAATCAGTTAATTAACTACCTAGACATATTAATTATATAATTAATAAATTGGTAGTAAGCCAACTTAGGGATCTACTAAACAATGCCTTTTCATAAATATATAATGTAGTTTGCATTTGAGAATTAAAAATTAATATCTTTAATTATATCAATTTCTAGTTAAGGAATAGAAACTCAATAGTCTATCAACTTATTTATCAACTTATTTATAGAGTTATACTTGTTATCTCTCCTTTAGTTGTGTGGGGCCAAAGAATTTGACAACCCCGGCCCACTTTATACTAAGCCCAAAGCCCACGCCGAGGAGGAAGAGATGGCCAAGGACGAGCAAAGAAAGCCCAAATAGCCTAGAAACGTTGCCGAGGACGATCCTGTCCTCGGCATTCCAGATCCTAGGTGGAAAGAACGTCACGCTGTCAAAGGCAGCCTCCCAGAGTGCCCCCAAAAAAGGGACAAGTACATTAGGACACCCATGGGAGCATGGTGTAGGAGCAGTTCAACGAGAAACTATCACCTCCGCATTGAATGCACCGTAGCTAACTCCCTGGCCGCATTAATGAGGAAGTGACCTCTGTACAGTATTATTGCAGCCTTACAACCACCCCAGAAGACCTCTAGAGGGGGCTGATGGGACAAGTATCAGCATAAACCGTCAACTATCCACGTGTAGGGTAGAGATGAAGGAAGATATGTAGTATAAATAAGAGTAGAGACCCCAGAGAGGGGAAAAAAAAAGGAAAAGAGAAAGCACTATAGCAATCTCAACAACTTCTATAACCATTATCATCCAATATATACTAGAACAGAGCTCCTCGGATTATGCCGAGGACAAACTTTCTTGTACAAACTTGGTTCGTTTCTGTTTGATTGTCTTGGAAACTCATTATAACTGCTATCCCATTCACTAAAACCTAGTTCTTCTACCCACTCTCTACAAATTTATTGTACTGGGTTCACTGGGCCAGTATCCCACACATTTTGGGCTTAGGCTGAGAATCGTGACCCTACAATTGGCGCCGTCTGTGGGGAGAGCTTGTGTGATAGTGAGTGCAACGGTCAACTATGGTGGGTTCAAGTCTTCACCAGGCAGAGTCCACGGCATCCCAATGTGAAAATCCTTTCGCCAACCTTGAGCGTAGGAGGAATCGAGAGGGCAGCGTGCATACTACGCATACAAGCAAAAGCCACTCTTGAGTTGGAAGTCGCATCTCTTAGGAGCGACATAGAGTCTAGGACCCGTGGCAGTGAGATGGTTCGACGGCCTAAGAGCAAATTCCATAGACTCCTTCAAGGGGTTACCCTTGGGGCTGAGCCTTATAAGGCACCTGGGGAAAATGGTTAAACAGAACCTTAGTCATGCCTGCAGTCCTCGGACCAGATGCTAAGGAGAAATTAACATACAGTGACATCTTTGTACTCGGGGCTGAGCCTTATAAGGCACCCAGGGAAAGCGGTTAAACAGAACCTTAGTCATGCCTGTAGTCCTCGGACTAGATGCTAAGGGGAAATTAACATACGGTGACATCTTTGTACTCGAGGCTGAGCCTTATAAGGCACCCGGAGAAAGTGATTAAACAGAACCTTAGCTATGTCGGATCCCCTCGGATCTCCTGCTAAGCGTTATACAGAGCCTTAGCTATGTCGGGTCCCTCAGACCTCCTGCTAAGAAGAGCCTTAGCTATGTCGGGTCCCTCAGATCTCCTGCTAAGCGTTATACAGAGCCTTAGCTATGTCGGGTCCCTCAGACCTCCTGCTAAGAAGAGCCTTAGCTATGTCGGGTCCCTCAGACCTCCTGCTAAGCGTTATACAGAGCCTTAGCTATGTCGGGTCCCTCAGACCTCCTGCTAAGAAGAACCTTAGCTATGTCGGATCCCCTCGGATCTCCTGCTAAGCGTTATACAGAGCCTTAGCTATGTCGGGTCCCTCAGACCTCCTGCTAAGAAGAGCCTTAGCTATGTCGGGTCCCTCAGACCTCCTGCTAAGCGTTATACAGAGCCTTAGCTATGTCGGGTCCCTCAGACCTCCTGCTAAGAAGAACCTTAGCTATGTCGGATCCCCTCGGATCTCCTGCTAAGCGTTATACAGAGCCTTAGCTATGTCGGGTCCCTCAGACCTCCTGCTAAGAAGAGCCTTAGCTATGTCGGGTCCCTCAGACCTCCTGCTAAGCGTTATACAGAGCCTTAGCTATGTCGGGTCCCTCAGACCTCCTGCTAAGAAGAACCTTAGTTATGTCGGGTCCCTCAGACCTCCTGCTAAGCGTTATACAGAGCCTTAGCTATGTCGGGTCCCTCAGACCTCCTGCTAAGAAGAACCTTAGCTATGTCGGATCCCCTCGGATCTCCTGCTAAGCGTTATACAGAGCCTTAGCTATGTCGGGTCCCTCAGACCTCCTGCTAAGAAGAGCCTTAGCTATGTCGGGTCCCTCAGACCTCCTGCTAAGCGTTATACAGAGCCTTAGCTATGTCGGGTCCCTCAGACCTCCTGCTAAGAAGAACCTTAGTTATGTCGGGTCCCTCAGACCTCCTGTTAAGAAGAACCTTAGCTATGTCGGATCCCCTCGGATCTCCTGCTAAGCGTTATACAGAGCCTTAGCTATGTCGGGTCCCTCAGACCTCCTGCTAAGAAGAACCTTAGTTATGTCGGGTCCCTCAGACCTCCTGCTAAGAAGAGCCTTAGCTATGTCGGGTCCCTCAGACCTCCTGCTAAGCGTTATACAGAGCCTTAGCTATGTCGGGTCCCTCAGATCTCCTGCTAAGCGTTATACAGAGCCTTAGCTATGTCGGGTCCCTCAGACCTCCTGCTAAGAAGAACCTTAGTTATGTCGGGTCCCTCAGACCTCCTGCTAAGAAGAACCTTAGCTATGTCGGATTCCCTCGGATCTCCTGCTAAGCGTTATACAGAGCTTTAGCTATGTCGGGTCCCTCAGACCTCCTGCTAAGAAGAACCTTAGCTATGTCGAATCCCCTCGGATCTCCTGCTAAGCGTTATACAGAGCCTTAGCTATGTCGGGTCCCTCAAACCTCCTGCTAAGAAGAACCTTAGTTATGTCGGGTCCCTCAGACCTCCTGCTAAGAAGAACCTTAGCTATGTCGGATTCCCTCGGATCTCCTGCTAAGCGTTATACAGAGCTTTAGCTATGTCGGGTCCATCAGATCTCCTGCTAAGAAGAGCCTTAGCTATGTCGGGTTCCTCAGACCTCCTGCTAAGAAGAACCTTAGCCATGCATGAGTCCTCGAACCACATGCTTTGGGAAAATTAACACACATAGCATCTTTCTATAAGTGTCAAGACAGACCCAAAATTATAACCAACTCCTCAGATTGGTAGCTCTAAAAGGAGCAATTTACAGTACAAATATGGGGCGTGTGAAACGGCACTCCCCCGGGTGTAAACCAAAGAATCAAGACAGAATTAACTCTTAAGAATTCAAAACCCCACCTTTTTCCTCGGATGAGAGGAAAAAACCGGAGTTTTGAGGGGCTATTGTGGGGCCAAAGAATTTGACAACCCCGGCCCACTTTATACTAAGCCCAAAGCCCACGCCGAGGAGGAAGAGATGGCCAAGGACGAGCAAAGAAAGCCCAAATAGCCTAGAAACGTTGCCGAGGACGATCCTGTCCTCGGCATTCCAGATCCTAGGTGGAAAGAACGTCACGCTGTCAAAGGCAGCCTCCCAGAGTGCCCCCAAAAAAGGGACAAGTACATTAGGACACCCATGGGAGCATGGTGTAGGAGCAGTTCAACGAGAAACTATCACCTCCGCATTGAATGCACCGTAGCTAACTCCCTGGCCGCATTAATGAGGAAGTGACCTCTGTACAGTATTATTGCAGCCTTACAACCACCCCAGAAGACCTCTAGAGGGGGCTGATGGGACAAGTATCAGCATAAACCGTCAACTATCCACGTGTAGGGTAGAGATGAAGGAAGATATGTAGTATAAATAAGAGTAGAGACCCCAGAGAGGGGAAAAAAAAAGGAAAAGAGAAAGCACTATAGCAATCTCAACAACTTCTATAACCATTATCATCCAATATATACTAGAACAGAGCTCCTCGGATTATGCCGAGGACAAACTTTCTTGTACAAACTTGGTTCGTTTCTGTTTGATTGTCTTGGAAACTCATTATAACTGCTATCCCATTCACTAAAACCTAGTTCTTCTACCCACTCTCTACAAATTTATTGTACTGGGTTCACTGGGCCAGTATCCCACACATTTTGGGCTTAGGCTGAGAATCGTGACCCTACAAGTTGCTATTTGCAATTACAAATATAGTAATTTCAACCATAATTATTGAAAAAACTAGGTTTTGCAACAAAATTGAAGATGATTTTTAAAGAATTTTTTAATTTTTCATATTGAAAAAGAAATTTTTGCAAAATTTAGAATAAAATCAATTTTATTTATATATAGTTTTCAAGATTTTTTTTAAAAACCCCGAGTTTCATTTATAGATCAAACAAAAAATTTTTGGTTGAAATATATTAAAAAATAGCTGCTTTGTATCTATTCTTTTGTTAATATTGTAATAAAACAAATCATTAGCCTTCTAGAAATGATTTTCTGGGAGAGTTTAAAGTAGTAAAAAGTGAAAAATATAGATTCTTATTTTGATTAGCATCTAGAAATTTATTTCTAATCTTATATTGCATGAAAAATGAAAGAAATGCACATGTTAAGAGAGTTTGGAACACCTCGTCATTGGAAAGAAATTTTTTTAAAAAAATAATAATAATAATTAATTATTTAACTTAAAACAGGTGCTATTTAATAGAGCTTTGAAGTTTGTGTTTTTTTTTTTTTTTTTTTTGGCTGAATGAGTTATGAATTTTGTGTTGAACATTTTAGAACTGAACTATTAATACTGAAAGCATATGCATCAAAAATTTTAGAACTGTGAAATTACTACAAGAAATTGATAATATCATTTGATAACAATAAATGTCGAAACGTGAAATTCCACATATAATCATATATCAAAAAAAAAATTTCCCAAAATGGTCGTTCTTAACACAAACAATGAGCATTTTAGAGTTGTATTACTTGAAGGTTTCTAGTATTGGTGGTGGTGACAATCATGATAACAACAACAATGCTAAGTGGGATTGAGGTGTACAGTGATGCTAATGCATTACTGCCCACAATAACAGTATAAGTTTGTGAAAATTGTGATGGTGTTGTCCACAAGTTGGTGGTGCTTTGCAGTAACAATTGTCACGACGACAATAACAGTAGTATGATACACATGATGATCACGATGGTTGTAGCTAGTGATATTGAGTCATTGATCATTATGGTGGTGGAAATAGTAATCACGTTGGTAATTGATGGTAGTGATAAAATGATATCGATATTGCTCATGTTGTTTGTGATTGAAAAAAGAAAAAGAAAATATTAAAACAATCCAGAGGGTTGTGAGATTAATCACTGGGGGATATAAGCACCCACTAAATTAGCATTTCCACAGAGTTAGGTTGCAAGTGGGTGATTGAATAAATTAACTGGTAAGCATTGCCTAACATGTTAAAGTATTGAAATTAATTTTAAGACTTTAGTTGCCATTCGTTTTCATACTCCACAAATATGCTTCCTGTATATATTGATACCTTGTGGATGTATAATTATCCTCAGATTTCATCAAATAAAAGTCTCTAGACTGAAATACAATGCTTTAAGAAAACAAAAAGAATCAAGAAAGTGTAAAGATAATAGATTTCAAGGAATTTAGTTTCCTTTGTTTCAAAATATGTAATCATTTTATGATCATGACATTATCCCTTAATCATATCCATGGCCTTAGGAGTAATCTTATGAAAGAGAGTTTTGGGGTTATACTATGCATGAGGCAAAATTGATGAGACTGGAACTAGCTAGCATATTAAGATCATATAGAAACTACCCCAGAAGAAAAGAAGCCTAAATGTTATTATGTCCTTAAGAACTTGAAGCTGCCTAAAAATAAATTAAACCTAAAACTTTGAAATTAAGATTTGGTTACACCAATCAATCAGTCCATATAATATGCTTAGAAGACGAAAAAATTAGTCAGCATTGGCTGAATCAATCTCTTGAGAATAATTTTTCAAAACGCCTCCTGAATGTTTTTCAATTAAGATCATAGTTCTCCCAAAATCATAAAAATGACCTTGCCGTCTTGTTTCCAAACTATGTACTAGAGTACAAAGTATCATAAATTGGACACATTTTAGGTTAGACACCGCCTAAGACTAACATATATAACGCCAACACATTGTAACGGTTTTTACTTTATAGGTTTGCTTCACTTCTATGGAAACTCCCATTAATGGCATGTAACAAACTCCAGCAAGCAATCCACCAACCATTGTTCCCCTTTGGAAGATTAAGACAAATGAAGAAGAGATAATGTGAGAAATAGTGACGTTTGAGCTACGTGGCTTACAGTGAGAATCCTGAATCCATAAAGATCTTATGGAGTTTAGCTAAATGGAGCTTCCAAACAAAAGCTGGTTTGACAATCTCCAACAACCATACAAATTAGAAACATCAAACATTATTTTGCTTTTCTTTCCAATCCAATCCACAAACCTTATCTAATAAAGGCTTACACCACCCACACAAGCACACACACCAGCATGTCTTTATATACATAGTTATATACATACAAACATGTGTATGTATACATATAATAGAGAGAGAGAGAGATGCAGGACAATCAGAACAAAACTAAAACAACAGAAAAATAAGAGACATAACCTAGGAGTCAACACCAAAGCCTTACTTGGAGTCAGCACCAAGCGGGGAAACTACTAAGAGTTAGCACCTAGGGTAGACCTAGAGTTAGCACCAGACCAAAGAAAGACCAAACGGCCATTTTTTTTTATTCATCAAAATTATCAACTATCTCTCAAGGAGTATAATAGGTTGCTTATAAAGGATTGCTAAACCCTAATTCTAATTGGCTAGAAAATCCTAATTGCCTTATTACAAAAATAACCTTACTTCCAAATTAAAATACTAATAGCCCAATAAACTAATAAAACCTAAAACATAAAAATACAATTGACTTGCAAACATAAATAATACTAAATAATAATCTTCTTGCGTCTCTCTCATCATTCTCCTCTGGTTGGAGAAAACTTGACCTCGAGTTCTAAAGTATTGAAGGATTAGGATGCTAACCAGTAACACTTGCTTCAAGTCTGGAATCACCTTAGGGAGCATAGAGAAAAGAAAAACCTTGAATTCCACCATGTCAAACTCTTCTGGAATAACAAAATCAATGTGTGGAATTAACATAATCTTATCTTGAACTATTGGAAGCACTATGTTATCCACTTTCTCCACTTTAGCAAACTGTTTGTCTTCATGCACCATGAAAGGCTGATCAAAAGCAGATTCATTACCTTCCAATATCACATCATGTGCACCCTCTAACGTAATACTCTCTTTAGACACCATCTCTTCACCTTGTTGCTCTTTAATAGATTCATTTCCTTGCACGCATGTTAAAGCAACATTTGTCAAGGCATGTACTTCTATGTCAACATTAGGCTTTGGTGTTGCTGGAGGATTCTCCACAACCAAGATATCATCATCAATGTTGTCTTCTATTAGGGCAGCAATAAGTTCATTGTGATCAAGTATCTTTGGTTTCCCAGTTGAATTGGTTTGAGTCTTCTTTTGCTTCATCTGAACAATCCTGTCTTGAACATCTTTCATGAGCTTTACAAATAATTTCTTTAATTCCTTGGTAGATAATTCCTTGATAGATTGTTCAAAAGTGCGTTGAGGACATGAAATGGGATGAGGATGAGGAATCATCGTATTTGCTTCAACTTGAAAAGTACCACATTGAGATTGGGGTAGATACTTAGCTCGATAGTATGGTGACAAATACTCATCACAAAGCTTTTCTTTCATATCTTCCCACACACTAATGACAGGTTCATACTTCATATAGCGGAAATATTCAAGATTCTCCCAAAACCTTTGTGCTTTACCTCTTAACTTCAACTTGGCATACCTAACCTTTTTGTTATCTGCAAAATTTGCTTGCTCAAAGAATTGCTCCATTCCATTCATCCAGTTGATAAAATCTTGTGGATAAGTTTCACAACCATCAAAATAAGGTGCTTCTAATATTACCATGATTCTTTAAAATAGTGCTTCAACAAATAGTTGGAAGTTGGAACAAGAACCTGGGTTGCTATGATGTTCTTTGGACAGATTGTTGGAATAGGCTTCTAAGACTATTCTCTCAAATAGTTGCTGGGCTGGTTGACAAGTTTGGATTTTGTGGGCTGAGTTTTTTTTTTTTTTTTTTAAAAGAAAACTGGTGTTGTAAAATGTGGGCTTTGGGCTTGTTAACAAATGGGTCGGGCAAGGGCTTGAGTGACTGTGTACAAGGAGTTTGTTGTTTTGACTGGGTAGTTTAATGGGTTTCGATTTGGAAATGGTCTGGGTTATAAAAGGTGGGTTAGGCCATCTTGATGTTTTGTTTTGTTTATTTATTTATTATTTTTTTGCTTTTTTTTGTTTTTTTGTTTTTGTTTTTGTTTTTTTTTTTTTTTTTTTGTCTTTTTTAAAGAATGGGTTTAGACAAGGCTAGTGGGTTACCTCATGAGATCGGATCGATGGAGACTGATGAGATTACAACGACGTGACAATGGGCAAAACTGAAATCATGGCGGCGCGAAACAGAGGTGATGGTGAGGACCAGTCGAAGCAGTGGCTCATGGTGGTGGTGGTGGTGGCATGCGTAGCAATTGTCGTGAAAGGATTCGACCAAATCTGACTGTGGGCGTTTGTTGGTGGTGGTGTGGTGCAACGACAGTGATGGGCTCGTATCTCTCTTCTCTCTTTGTGGTTGCAAGGGATTTGGAGACTTGATTGTGGGTTTTGGACTAGAGGTTTCTGGTTGAATTCAAAATTTGGGTTTTTTTTATTTATTTTTTATTTTTTAATGGGAAACACAACTATATGACAACTTTCTTGCACCGAGTAGAAAAAATGATAGAGACAACTCTCTGGTGGAGAAAAACACGATGGTGAGGGTTTTTTTTTTAGGTGATATATTTTTTGGCTCTTTCCTGTGTTGATGCTTCAACAGATTGGTGTTTGCTCTGATACCAAAATTGAAGCAGGAAAACCAAAACAAAACTAAAACAACGGAAAAATAAAAGATATGACCTAGGAGTCAGCCCCTAGGCCTTTCTTGGAGTCAGCACCAAGCGGGAAAATCACTAGGATTTAGTACCTAGGGTAGACCTGGAGTCAGCACCAAACCAAAGAAAGACCAAACTGCCATTTTTTTTTTATTCATCAAAAATATCAACTATCTCTCAAGGAGTACAATAGGTTGCTTATAAAGGATTGCTAAACCCTAATTCTAATTGGCTAGAAAACCCTAATTGCCTTATTATAAAAATAACCTTACTTCCAAATTAAAATACTAATAGCCCAATAAACTAATAAAACATAAAAATACAATTGACCTGCAAACATAAATGATAGTTTTTAGACCCCTTAAAAACACAATTGGATTAACCTAGGTAATTAGCCAAGTTGTTACTTAGTCCAAATTCCAAATCTAGGTTATCACAATCAAACAATCGTATTATGCAAAGCAACGGAAAGATAAATAACATAATGATATGATCACCCAAGAAACCAAACTGGTAAAAACCTAGGGAGGATTTAACCTAGCTATCCTCAAGGTAAACCTGAATCCACTGTGAAAGAATCGAAATTGTTCAACAGGACTTAGACCACTAACATCTTATTGCTACCCACCAGTAGAAACTTACTGACACGACCATGTGCAAGCTTCGAAACCACAGACTTTTTCTTTCTTAGATTCCCCAGCAAGTACAAGCACACCCGCTTATGTTTCTTTAAGTTCTTATGGCAGCAATTGAACGATCATCAAGTTCTTGAACGAATCTCCTTCTTGATAAAACTAAGCTTGTGTAAAAGAAAGCTCATCTCAGATCTCACAAGAGATTTACATAGACAACAATATGAGCGACACTAAAACGTGGCTAGGGTTTGCCTTATATACCTAGGGCAAAAATACAAAACCCTAAATGTTTTAAATAAACTAGGGCTAAGTTGGAATTCTGCAGAAAATGCATTTTGCCCGAATTTCGATTGATCGAGCCTAAGCTTCGATCGATCGAACCAGGCCGAAATGCTTTATTAAATCTGCATCAACTTAAATCCAACTTTACATAAATGAACCAACTTTGAGCAAGTCTAAACATGACTAAACATCTTGTTTTGATCATGGTTTTCCAACAATACACATTAGAATTCTAAATACATAAGATCCTAAGTCTTTAGAACCTAACAAACTCCCCCTTTGACAATCCATGACAAAACACAACTAAAAGCTCAAAGTTTACAAAGAAAAGCCCTTTACAAAAAATATACTCATAAAAACAAATCCAATCCTAACTACTATCCATCAGTTGCAAGTGTAGACAGTAGTTCAATTGAATCAACTTGTATATTTCCTGAAACACTAAACAAAATGCATAACCGCATGTGTGGAAAATAAACAAAAAAACAGGAAAACAACAAATATGCAAACTAACTCTCCCCCTAAGTTAGATACATCAAAACATACTTGTATTTGCCACACATACTTGTATTTTCCACTATCATAAACAATCTCAACTCCCCCTAAACAAAACAAATAGGATTCCCACATAACAACTATTTCTCCCCCTTTTTGTCATGTATTGACAAAGACAACTCAATAAAGAGTAAACATAGATAAGAGAAAATAGAGAATCAAGGGAATACAAAACAATTCAACTCTATAGAAAATAGAGACAACTCCCCCTATGAAGAGCAACAACTCCTCCTATGAACAACAAGGGTTAAAAACTAGCTTCTCTCCTTATAAAAATAGGAAAAACAAAACAAGTTTTGGGAAAAACAGTTTTGGGGAAAATTTAGGAGGTAGGGAAAAGAAAAACACACAAACCAAACTTAAACAATTGAGGATACACAAGAAGAAAAATATTCTCTCTTTCAATAAATGCAAACATCACACTATGTGACCCATAAACAGTTGCATGAGTAGAGAAAATATTTGTACATTGATTATCCATTATATCTCTTAAGAAAAATATTTTCTGCAGTCCACACATAAAAATAGCATATACTAAAATGTACAAAGGACTCAAAAATTAATCAATCAATTTTTAAATCAAGTTGAGTACCTAATTTAGCAAAGTGTATGCATGCTATGTGTGAAAACAACGAGAGATATGACTGCAAAACTGCAAGATGGATACAAAAAATCAATGTAATGCATGTGAATCCTAAACATAAATGATGCATGAAAAAAAATTTGGTCAAAAACTCAGAAACTCCTCAAAGCATAGTATTTCATGAATAAAATGCATGAGTATGAGATTAAAATTTTTTCAAAAACACTTGAATTCAACTAAGATCTTCCAAAAACAAGTTTTTCAATCAATTTGACCTCAGGTCTCAAATATTAAAGACATTTTGCATCAAAATCCAAGAACATGTAATCTTGGATGGCCACAACAAGATCACACACAATATAATGTACCAAGTTTAGCAAAGAGTAACTTGTGTAGTGTGTGCAACTAGCAAAAGCTTGAGATACATGTGAAGTGATATGTAAATAGAAATCAATCACAAAGTCTACAAAATTCATCACATTGAATTTGAAAGAGACTATTACCTAAAGAGTTACATCATATAACTTCCACATCTCCTGGAAAATAAGCTTGCAATCATGTAAGTTTCTTGATTTGCCTCATAATATACACACCAATTTTATTTGAGCAGAAACTTATTAAAATAGCCGAGATAATGTACACACCAATTTTATTTGATTGATTTAACATTAAGTCCAATAATGTATACACCAATTTTAGCATTTAAACTGAGACTACACCTTATGATCTTTTTGTGCATGTGCTACACTTTCTCGAGCAAAAAATCTTACGATATGCACTAAGGTGTTCATGATTGGCTAGTAAACAGTGGTAAGATGGTTATTTATGCCTTTCTCAAAAGGTTCAAGTCCGACAGTCAAAGACATGGACATGTGACTTCAAGATCAAGAAAAAGTGATCAAAAATTATAAACATCTCCCACACAACATGCACTACAAAGCTCAAACTAGTAAAGTGCAATAAAAGAAGTTTATCCAAGTTAAACAAGGTACATAAACATGTTATGAAAAGTTAATATGGTCAATCCTTGATTATAAATCCAAGATGTGAAATACAAAACACAAAAAAAAAAAAAAAAAGTTTATGACCAAAAACAAAAAGCACACATTATGCTAAATAAACAATGCAAATGCAATGCATGATAGTGCTTAACTAAGCTATAGAGGGTACACAAACAAGAAATATCAATTTCTTAATTAACCCATGAGTACATGTACAAACTAGTATATACTCACATAAAATCAAAAATAGTTTAGCACTTATATAACACATACTATTCAAGTTTCTCCACAATGTCAAGCATGTTTTAAATCAAGAGAGAGATATCATAATTCATGTAATCCTCAAGAAAAACAAAACAAGACTCAAAATAAAATATTTTTGTCTTTTGAAAATTTTCAATGTTTTTGGATTTTTTTTTTTATTTTAAAAAAACTTAAAAAACAAAACAACCAAAAAAACAAAAACAAAACATGTCCACAAATAATTGATAGAATTAAATCAGGGACAAGTCTACAACACTCACCTTATAAAATCTTTTCTCACCCATCTAGCACAAGTTTTCGGTTTTGTAGTTGAAAATCCATGAGAAGCAGAGTGTATTTGAGGGATTACACCAATCCTCTGAAAAAGACTAAAATCCTGCAAATTCCTTTCACAAGCCAACAAGCTCAAATTTTTCAAAAGAATATAAAACAATTTATATGGACTTATGGCAGGAGAAATAACATCACAAATCCTAGATTGAAACACAAAATGCTTAAATTTCAGTTTATGACAGTTAGGACGAATGTGACTGGAGACACCACAAAAGTGACAAACAGGAACAAATTTAGGAACATTAGTATTCCTAACAACAAATCTAGTCTCAGATTTTGGTTTTTGCCTCAACAAAGAACAATTTGGTCTAATATGACCAACAACACCACAAAGGTGACAAGTAGGCACAAAAACAGATTTATTATGCTCTCTAACAGTAGGTTTAGACATAGGTTTAAAAACATCAGCATCTACATCAGAACTTTTACCTTTGTCTAATCTAGCAAAATAAGCCTTTTCTTTATTATTCCTCTTGAAATGAGGGATATAAACTTTCTCAGTTTTAGGCTGAAAAGAAACAGAAACACTTCTGTTATCAACAGCAGACTTGGTATAAGTCAAATTTTCAATTCTAGCTTTAGATTCAACTAACTCTTGTTCCAAACTTTTCATCTTCTTATCTTGAGAGGAAATTTGATTTCTCAAAAATTCATTCTTTTTATTAGATTCATCTAATCTAACAACCAATTCCTCTTTTTCAAGATTAGCCAATTTTAACTCTTCCTTGAATTTCTTAGCAATTTTCATAGATTTCAATAATTCCTTATAGGCATCAATAAAATCAACAGAAGCATGAGTAGAAATATGATCAGAAAGACACTTCAAATTATCCATGACAATAGGGTTCAAGGATCAGCTCTTAGATCAAAAGATCTAAAACAAAAGAGCAACCTGCTCTGATACCATTTGATAGTTTTTAGACCCCTTAAAAACACAATTGGATTAACCTAGGTAATTAGCCAAGTTGTTACTTAGTCCAAATTCCAAATCTAGGTTATCACAATCAAACAATCATATCATGCAAAGAAGCGAAAAGATAAATAACACAATGATATGATCACCCAAGAAACCAAACTGGTAAAAAACTTAGGGAGGATTTAACCTAGCTATTCTCAAGGTAAACCTGAATCAACTATGAAAGAATCGAAGTTGTTCAACAGGACTTAGACCACTAACATCCTATTGCTACCCACCAGTAGAAACTTACTGACACGACTACGTGCAAGCTCCAAAATCACGGACTCCTTCTTTCTTGGATTCCCCAGCAAGTATAAGCACACCTGCTTGTGTTTCTTTAATTTCTTATGGCAGCAACTAAACGATCATCAAGTTCTTGAATGAATTTCCTTCTTGATAATCCTAAGCTTGTGTAAAGGAAAGCTCATCTCAGATCTCATAAGAGATTTACACAAACAGTAATATGAGCAACACTAAAACGTGGCTAGGGTTTGCCTTATATACCTAAGGCAAAAATACAAAACCCTAACGTTTTAAATAAACTAGGGCTGAATTGGAATTCTGCAGAAAACACATTCTGCCCAAATTTCGATTGATCGAGCCTAAGCTTCAATCGATCGAACCAAGCCGAAATGCTTTATTAAATCTGCATCAACTTAAATCCAACTTTACATAAATGAACCAACTTTGAGCAAGTCTAAACACAACTAAACATCTTGTTTTGATCATGGTTTGCCAACAATACACATTAGAGTTCTAAATACATAAGATCCTAAGTCTTTAGAACCTAACAATAAATAATACTAAATAATAATCTTCTTGTGTCTCCCTCATCAGAGAGAGAGAGAGAGAGAGAGAGAGAGAGAGAGAGAGAGAGAGAGAGAGAGAGAGAGAGAGTCAAGGTCTTTGAAGAAGGCAGAAGAAATTAGGCAGTGACATTACATTTAAGGAAGAAAGTAAAAGAAATAAGGCAGTGGCATAGCATTCATGGCGTAGAAAAGTTGTGCTTGCTTAGGAATTTATACCTACTCTAGCCAATAATTACTTAGGAGATTATACATCATTACATAATTGATGTTTTCTTCCTAATAGAACTTCACAAACACATGCCAAGAAAATTGACTGTGATTACTTATGAAGATATACTTGTCTTAGTCAATAATTACTTAGAACATATAAGACTAAAGATCATTACAAATTTGAAATTTTCTTCCAAATAGAACTTCACATTGCACTCGCCAAGAAAATAAATGAACCTAGGACCACAAAGAGAGAGAGAGAGAGGGTATCAAGGATAAAACCTTGTCATCTACTTTGACCTAGTAAGATTTTTTTTAGTGTTTTCCTATAAGCTGCAACTAATTGTTTTGATAAATCCTTCTACAAATGTCAGAATGTTTAAAGAATTGTTTGTGCAAGCAAATGGATACAATATATTGCTGACATTTATTTTTTCCAATCTATCATGGTCATGTTTTCCCTGCGAATTGTTGCAAAACTTTATTCCAAATTTCCAACTGACCTGAAATCATTAATGATTGTGAATTTTATCCTACAGAGGTAGTCATTGGTTTGGAGTACCTTCACTGTCAAGTTAAGCTAATCTTGATTATGTATAATAAGTGATGAATTTCATATGTGAGAATTCAAAACATATTCTAAGTTAATAATTGATTTGTTGAAGGAACTTTTTCTGAGACAAGACAACTTGACTAATATAATACTTTATCTTACAGTTTACAAATCCCATTATGCCACGGTATTTTGCTCTCCAGATGAGCCTATGTCAACTTAATGTCACTAATCGTTGTGTGAAATTTTCTATCACACCTCTGGACGAGTGGTCCTCGTACTTGCATAATCATACCTCAGGTAGTCAAAATACTCTAATTACTGCAGCTTAAAGTTTGCCAACATATTTTAGATGCAATTCGATGTTTGGCTGCACAAGCATCTGTAATGGTAAAAGTGGAGTAACGCAAACTTGCATCTTCATGCTTTTAGAGATTTTGAAATAAAGGAACTGCATAGATCCAATATATGTTGAGATGCCTCAGAATAAATCAGATGAAATTGAGAACTGTTGTGCGCATTTTTGTTCTACATCAGGATACCGTTAACAGGTAGTGGTGGCAGTGGTGATAGTGCAAGATGGTAAAGATATGTTTGGGACAATAGTGACGTCAAGGTTGTAAAGAGCATAGTGTTTTGGTCTGGATGAACTGATGAATATTTCTATTTCTTAATGTTAACCACCTCTCATTTGACTCCTAGAAAAAGGAACAATGCTTCATCATCTGCTTTGACACCTTGGCTACTAACGCTGTTCAGTCTGAACTTCATCTTGACATGGGATTATATATATAAACCTATCAACGTCTCAAAATCTAAGATCTTATAGACACTTTCACTCTAATATCATATTACAAATTAGTTTCTGAAGTTAAACTATGATGAATTTGAGCCAATTGTATGCATATCAAATTTAGAAAATAAATAAATAAAAAATGAAAACCGTGACTAACACAATGTGGCATGGTTTGGGTCCAAATCCTCTCTGGCGTTGCATATCAATCAATATCTCTAAGTTTTTTGTCTGTATTACATTAGCTTGTCAAAAATTCAAAGGAACCATGGGTTCATCTTTTCTACGTGCCATTGTCTTCCTAAAATCAATGACATTTAAGTTGCTAAAAATTGGTAACATCTTTGTATACAAAATTAGACATTTACAATAGAAACTTACTCGTTAGCAGCAATGAATTCAGAGGACAATGAAACGGCCTCTCTCCTTCCAGTCCCAGATATAAGATAACCCATAATATAGCAAAAATAAGAAATAGCCCCTGGGGCAGCCTCTAACTCTTTACATACTGGCCAGCCAATAATTCAACAAGCTGCATAGGGAATGTAATAAACTGTGAGAAAGCCACAGCATATCCTTTGCTCTTTTTTTATGGATGAACAAGAAGCAGAAGTACTAAATTACAAAACTTTAATTTCACTAATAATAAAATGAGAGCTTGTTGGATAAAAATCAGAACTCTTTACATTTTGCTTATTAAAGTTAGATATATCCCTTAGTGTGTTTTTCTCTCGTAATTATTGGTGTTCATATTTATGTTCTTAATTAATTTTTCTGGGGGCTAGAGGCAGATACAAGAAGGATGTGACATGCTTTGACTAATTTATGGCTTTACCTAGGGATTAAAAACAGAAAATATGGATGCTTATGAATTCTGAAATTGCCTAAATGGTTCATGACAGACTTGACAGTAACAAATCATGTTCTAACAGTTTCACTACAGACAACAGAAGAAATGCCAGCAATATTATATATCCAATCTCACCAACAAAGATTTGAAAGCAAAACTACAAGTCAAATTCATAGTGCAGAAAGCATTTAGTGGAGATGAGGTATGAATATGCAGTGCTTATTCAATGTTAACATAAATTGGGGATTTTCAGTTTCAATGGTTCTGATACTAACCTCAATTACATATCTCTACCTTGTATACTTAATCTATTGAAATCGTTGCATATGTGGGTACATTTATTTTGTTATTGAACAAGTCACCTCATCATTGTTTACCAGTTAATGATTCAATAAGGTTTAAGAAGCCCATGAAATTATTACAATAATACAAGGTTTGTACTTGTTTATACAAAATATGCAATGTTAGAGTTGACAAGTTATTGATACCCTTGCATCCAGCAATCTGGAATTTGAACTCCCTGCCAATTGAGGTTTTGTACAAAGACTAGACAAGAGAGAAGGAAATAGTCTTACAGAGAAGAAGATCACAATACTGAAGAAACATATTCATAAGTTAGAGAGCACCATAAGATACAAAGGGTTGGGCCTGGGATAGTACGTCTTTAGTTCACCAATTGTATTTGCTTTCTCTCTCTTCCTTTTTTGGAAAGGAAAGAAGAGAATAGAGCCCATTTTTGTGAGGCTTCTTTTGGGCCCATTTCGACCTGTTGTGGGCTCTTTATTGCACAGCATATTGCGACTTTCCTTGTTTTGCTCATGGATCAGGTGGCCTGGTCCAATCACTTTCCTTGTTTTGCTCTTTGGTCTCCTTGTAAAATCCCTACTCCCAATTCAGCTCATTGCATGGTCTTCTCTTATCATTACAAAACACCTGAGAATTCTCTCTAATCGTATGGTATTATGTACACATGGGTTAAGTCATTACTTCATATTCATTTTGTCTTCAATAATCACATATTATCAGAACTGCAACACTAATATAAGAATCCTACACTAATATATTATCATAATAATCACATTTCATTATTAATAATAAGCTAAGATAAATCCTACATTTTTTGGGGCAATTATTATTTAAAAATTAAAAACTTAAGTAATACATGATCATGAGAACAAACCGCTACATTGCACCTAATCCTGCCCTTGATTAGAGGATTGCTCACAACAAGTTGATCACAAAAGAACTACATGATGATCGCGATGTGGGCATTTATTCCAAGTCAACTTTAAATTTTATTCTTCTTCCGGTAACCAAGGTAAGCTACATCGCATAATCATGCATTAAAGAAGCTCTCACTATCTTGTTGAGAAGACCTCCAACTTTCCACTTGAAGGAAAGTGTAGAAAGAAGGGTTACCTCAAGTTCCCAACATTGCACCACCAAGTGCAATATGGTTGAAGGTGGATCAGAATTTACCCATTTAACCCAACTGCTCATATTTGACTATTGAATCATGGTCTCCATGATTAATGAACTCTCTGCAAAACATACATGTTGAAAATGTAGTTTTTTTTTTTTTGTAAACATATATGTTAGCACCATCCTTCGTTTAGCCTCTGTGTCTTCTGGGTGGAAGCCTACCTCTCTTTGATGAGACTTGATATATATTTTGGATGAGGGTGAAGTATGAGCCATTTGCATTGCTCAACTATTTATTCAAAAGAAATTATATAAGTAAAAGAACTATTCATTAAAAAAACAAAGAAATGGTAAAAACATATTACTTCCTTGCATGTTGAAAAACATTTGAAGAAGAAATGATTAAAGAGTTTTCTGCCTTGCTTTTTGCTAGTTGCTACTAAGGTTGCAAAGCGTTCATGTATGATGTAATTGATATGTCATGTTGTTCTAGTAACGTTGTTTATATTTTTTGAAAATATGTGTGAATGAAAAAGTGCATTTAAATACATGTAATATAGTTTAAATACTAAAAACTCTAGTTCAAAATACCCTACCAAATAGCCTCTTGTGATGCCAAGCTAAAATAAGTAGTATTTTTTTTTACTGGTAAGTGATTTTTTTGGGTACACGCACTTACTTTGATCCAAGAAGGTTCGAAGAAATCTCTTTGCCTGCCTACAAAATACTCCATTATTAGTAATCTGCTTCCAGTTCTAGTTCTAGATGACTTCAAATAGTGTTTTGGGCCTAAAAAAAGAACATTTTTCAATGATCCATTTCATTTGTTTATGGAACCTATTTCATTAGTTTATTTTATCTGGGAGACTAGGACAAACATATTAGCAGACAGACAGAATAGTTAGAGATAATATTTTATCTTTGGCGTTTGGACTTTGGAGTGTAGCTGGAAGCTGATGTGCATTTTCGGATTAACCTTCAAAATTTTGGAGTCAGGAAAGTACGAAGAAATATCTGCTAGGTCGGGTGTAAAAATAGAGAATTATGCTAAGATCACACAATTCTTGACAAAATAAAGAATTTGTCACATTTGACAAAGGTATGTCAGTAGGTCATGTGTGCCCAATTATGTGGCACTAGCACAACTCAAAAATAAAATACTCTGCATCTCACTTTCAGACCTGGTTGAATTAATCTGTATGACCCAATAAACAATCAATTATACTTCGCCTTTATGAAATGCATATATTTTAATTACTGTTATTTGCAAATACGGCAAGGTTGAAATCGTTGAGTCTTTCTATAAAGAAAAAAAAAATAAACTTTGAGTCTATATTGGTTGGTGATGTCATTATGCTATACATATAGTTATGATGACTGATTTGGCCCAATTGAATTCGATTAAAGGTATTTGCTGTTGTGTGTTTGCATATTATATAATATTAAGATATTGCTACATTGGGGTACAATGGTAATTTCTAGGTTGTAAAGAGTAGGGGTGTTCGCGGTGCGGTGCGGTGCGGTTTTGGGTCATTTTTAGCACCGCACTTTGCGGTGCGGTTTAGGTAAAACCATAACTGCACTGCACCTTATTTTTGCGGTCACATATGCGGTGCGGTGTGGTGCGGTGCGGTTTAAAATTTAGCCAAAACCATAACCGAACCACACCGCACCTCATTTTTGCGGTCACATATGCAGTGCGGTGTATAAGATGCGGTTTGAATGATTTGAAATTGGTAAATATTTCAAATTTTTGGCTTTTTTTACCCAGTCCAAAACTAATTTTTCCCTTTATTTTGGTCCAAGTTTTAAACTATTGAGCTAGTTTTTCTTTATTTTGGACTAGCTTTCTTAATCAACACTTGTTAGGGATATCAAATTTTTTTTTTTTTGAAAACTAGGATTATTAAACTATTAATAATGTATTTAATATTAAAAATAATTAAAAATATTAATATATAGAGAGGGTGCGGTGCGGTGCGGTTTGTGTGGTTTTCTTATTATAAAACCGCAAACCGCACAGCACCATGCGGTGTGGTGCGGTGCGGTGCGGTGCACTATTACTTGCGGTGCGGTGCGATTATGCTATTTTGCAGGCGGTTTTGGTGCGATTTTTGCGATTTGTGCGGTTTATGCGGTTTGATGAACACCCCTAGTAAAGAGTGTAGTAAATCACTACCTGTATGAACATGCTATTTTTTTATTTTTTATTTTTTTTTATAAACAGGAAAAAAGATTTCATCATGTTCATAGATTCAGTCAGGTTGTGTCCAAATCTATCAATGCCTTAAAATAACATATTCATAAAATGAAAATGGTAAGATGGATGAGTAAAAATAAGCTGAAAGATAAGATTTGATTCATTTTCAAACTTAGAAAAAGCAAAAGTGGACAAAATTTCCTCTCTTTTTCGACTGCCCCACTATTTTTTTTTTCTTTTCCCTTCTCTTTTTTTTTTTTTTTTTTTTTTTTTTTTTTTTTCTTCTCACCTAAGATTCTTCTTTTCACACAAGCTTTCTTCTTCTTTTTTATTTTATTTTATTTATGTATATATGTGTTTGTATGTTATGATACGGTTAACAGATACCATTTTAGGGAACTGGGCAAATGACATGTTGATTGTTGGAGTACGATGGTGATGTCAAGGTAGTAAAGAACACTGTTTTGGTCCTGGTTGTAATTTTTGCCCGCTTGTGTTTCCAAATGGCAGACAAGAAATTAGTCTTTCATTTGGTTTGGCTACTTAACTAGGTTAGTCTGAACTTTACTTGACTTGGGTTTTATATCCAAATCTATCAATGTGTTAAATTAAGGACCTTTTATAGAAGGTAAACTATGAAGACTAACACAAAGTGGCATGGTTAATGGCTTGGATCCAAATCCTCTCTGGTTAAATTTTAATAAGAGATGAATCTATAGCAAATAGTTAGAAGTGAAGTATATTTCCACACTATGACAAAATAACAATCATAGTTTTACAAATACTAATATAAGAAGGAAGGTACATATCATATTTTGTGTATCCCGTTAATATGTCAAAGATTATATATATTAACCTTGCTTAAAGGTACAGTCATTTATAAACATCTTAACGCGCCTCTAATCTGAGTCTCCCAATCATATGATACTCAATTAACATCTTTTCCCCCTCTGTTTTTGCCAACAAATGCCACTCCTCATCACTTGCCTCCATCTTCCTCTTCCAACCAGCATGAGCAGTAGTTGGCAATCCTTACAGTTAGTGAAACTAAAAGCCTCTTAACACTAACCTCTCTTGTATTCTCAGTAAGCAACTTTCTTATCAAGCATATCTTATATCTCTGTGCCATATCCCGAAGTAAGTGCAAATTTCTTTATTTGTGGAGCATAGTTAGGTCCCTTTGTAACGAGTAGCCGTTCCATTCACTAGAGCATAAGTAGTTCAAAAATATAAGCGATAAGTACATGCAAACAATTTAAGTAATGGTTTTAAAAGACAAACGACACCAAGCTGAAAGGTTTAAGATATTTACCAAAGACATGAAATGGACCCCCAAGAAACCAGAAGACATTCAAGAAAATTCACACACTTTGAGAGCCTAGTGATTATTCAGTGATTATTCGAGTAGGTAGACAAATACACTCCCTTGATTTCTATCCAGAACATTGAATCAACTTTTATGATTATTGCTGCAACCCATCCATTTATAGCACAATATCAAAAACCAGATTCTAAGCTTTATATGGTTGTTCAATTTAACAGTTTTAAATTAGCCACATTTTCGTTCTGTAGCAAAACTAACGACAGAGTTTAAATGCAATGCTAAATAAATTATCAAGGTTTGATAATAATACTTGGAATATTCCTGTGTTTAAATGCAGTATTCATAAAGGTAATTTAAACAAATTTTCCAGGTTAGAGAACGAAAATTGAAAATTAATTTAGTGAGTAGAAATTCTTTTGCTTTTAAAACATCAAACAATGAAATACTTAATTTAACTTTCCCATACCTAGTAGTAGTTGCCATAATCATATCAACAAGGTACAAAAGAATATTAATCATTATATACTAATGATTAGCTACAAACCCAAAGGACGTCTATGCCGGAAATTATTTATGTCAAATGTAAATTTCTTCCTCAAAAGTATAACAAAGCCATAGAATAAGAATTTCACCAAGAAACAATAACAAATCCAAAAGGACAATAGTTGAATTATTAATAAAAACTCATAGACATGATTCTCAGAAAAAGGAAAAAAAAAAAAAAAAGAGAGAGACAAACATAACAATATTGGTAGAATTCGAGTAAATGCATACATACACATCTTTAAGGTGCCAAAATATAAACTAATATTATTTTTATCTCATTACTGCTAGCAATGATTAAACTCAAGTATATTAGTTCTAAATTCAAGCTGTATATACTTATTTGTCACCTGCGCCACTTGAATTTATTGGCAACACAAATTGTAGAGGTTGTCAAATTAAAATTTTGATAGTGTTTGGCTCACCTCAAAATGAAAGGTCAGTCAAGGGCAATTCAGTGGTTAAAACTTAATTTTTCAGTCTAAATTCCATGTCTATGCACTGTATTCTCCCACAAAGAAATAACACAATATTGGCCAGATTTAAAGCAACTAAGTTCAAAGGTGTATGTTCGAAAATTAAAACATGCAAGTCCAAGAGAAAGCACAAACAAATAACAAAAACACACAAGAAAGCCCATTCAGACATTTTTACAACCATTTCATCCGTACTAATTAATGTACATGAAATTTCGACACAAAGAAGAAGTTGCTTTTAACTTTCTGTAGGGGAGATAAACACATTGGGAGCTTCCTTGAGTAATTAATATAACATATAGAGACACACTTTAACCCAAAAGGCCTAAACCCTATGGGTATGTGCTCAATTATGTTATATTAACCACTCATTCTTCTCATATTTATTCAATGTGGGACTTCACTCACACGTGTAACCCAACAAATCTCCCCCTCACGTGTGAGTCTGCCTCTTTATGGGTTTCAAGACCTCTTTGTGGGTCATGAACAAGTCCTACTCACTCCCCCTTGCCTAATGGGCTTTTCACTTCATCAGTGCATCATCCATGGATCTCTCGTACGCCATCCATGGGAACCACGTGTCAACCCCGCACGCACATCCATGGGAACCCCGTACGTCCATGTCCATGGGAACCTCGCACCACACCATTATTTAGCACCATTAGCAATATTCCTTTGTTGGGCTTTTTTCTTCTCCTCAATTATGTTATATTAACCACTCATTCTTCTTATATTTATTCAATGTGGGACTTCACTCACACGTGTAACCCAACAAATCTCCCCTCACGTGTGAGTCTACCTCTTTATGGGCTTCAAGACCTCTTTGTGGGCCATGAACAAGTCCTACTCACTCCCCCTTGCCTAATGGGCTTTTCACTCATCAGCGCGTCATCCATGGATCTCTCGTACGCCATCCATGGGAACCACGTGTCAACCCCGCACGCACATCCATGGGAACCCCGTACGTCCATGTCCATGGGAACCTCGCACCACACCATTATTTAGCACCATTAGCAATATTCCTTTGTTGGGCTTTTTTCTTCCCCTCAATTATGTTATATTAACCACTCATTCTTCTTATATTTATTCAATGTAGGACTTCACTCACACGTGTAACCCAACAAATCTCCCCCTCACGTGTGAGTCTGCCTCTTTATGGGTTTCAAGACCTCTTTGTGGGTCATGAACAAGTCCTACTCACTCCCCCTTGCCTAATGGGCTTTTCACTTCATCAGCACGTCATCCATAGATCTCTCGTACGCCATCCATGGGAACCACGTGTCAACCCCGCACGTACATCCATGGGAACCCCGTACGTCCATGTCCATGGGAACCTCGCACCACACCATTATTTAGCACCATTAGCAATATTCCTTTGTTAGGCTTTTTTCTTCTCCTCAATTATGTTATATTAACCACTCATTCTTCTTATATTTATTCAATGTGGGACTTCACTCACACGTGTAACCCTGTAGTACTCTTTCTACTGTCAATATCACCAGTAAAATCAGTATCTACATAACCCTGCAGTTTCAAACTTGCACCTGTGAAGCAAAGACATGTATCTGATGAACCCTTCAGATATCTCAGAATCCACTTGACTGCCTCCCAATGCTGCTTTCCAGGCCTACTCATGAATCTGCTCACAACTCCCACTACATGTGCAATGTCTGGCCTTGTACACACCATAGCATACATCAAGCTGCCAATAGCTGAGGCATAGGGCACCTTGCTCATATGGTCCCTTTCTTCTTCTGTCTTCGGTGATTGTTCTTTGCTTAGCTTGAAATGACTACCCAAGGGTGTGCTCACTGGTTTAGCTTCATTCATGTTGAACCTGTTGAGAACTTTCTTCACATACTCTGACTGTGAAAGCTTCAATGTACCATTTGTCTTGTCTCTAATGATTCTCATACCAAGGATTTGCTTTGCAGCTCCCAAATCCTTCTTTGCAAACTGTTTGGACAATTGCTTTTTCAGATTATTAATCTCCTCAATACTAGACCCTGCAATAAGCATATCATTCACATACAACAGTAATATGATTTAAGAATTGTCAAAAGACTTAACATAGCAACAGTGATCAGCTTCACATTTCTTGAACCCAATTCTATGCATAAAACTGTCAAATTTCTTGTACCACTGTCTAGGAGCTTGTTTTAGGCCATACAAGCTCTTTCTCAGTTTGCAGACTAAATTCTCTTGTCTTTGAGCAATGAACCCTTCTGGCTGAATCATGTAAAGGTCTTCCTCCAAGTCACCATGAAGGAATGCTGTCTTCACATCTAACTGCTCAAGATGTAAGTTTTCTGCAGCCACCATTCCCAGTACTAGTCTGATTGTTGACATCTTCACAACTGGAGAAAATATCTCTGTGTAGTCAATGCCTTCCTTCTGCTGGAACCCTTTAACAACTAATCTGGCCTTGTAACGTTTGCTACCATCATGCTCATTATTTATTCTATATACCCACTTGTTGTGCAAAGCCTTCTTTCCTACTGGCAATTCAGTCAGTTCCCATGTCTGATTCCCCAACAAGGAATCCATCTCATCCTTCATGGCTAACTCCTACTTGCTTGAATTCTCATCTTGCAAGGCTTCATCATAACACTCTGGCTCACCACCATCAGTGAACAGGAGATAATTTAGAGTGGGTGAATAACGCTGTGGAGGTCTAATGTTTCTAGAAGATCTGCGGACTTCAGCTACAGGTGTACTCAGATCTACCTGTGAATTTACATTCTCCTTATCTTCTTCACCCCTTTTCTGGACAGTACCTTCAGTCAATTCATCTAAGTTGACAAACTCAGATTTCTTTTGATATATCTCTGTAACATCTAACACTACAGTTGACCTGTCCTTGTACATAACATGTTCATTAAATATCACATTTCTACTTTTGATGATTTTCCTGTTTTGTTCATCCCAAAACCTATAGCCAAATTTCTCATCACCATAGCCAATGAAAAAACATATTTTAGACTTTGCATCAAGTTTACTACGAGCATCAGAATCAATATGAACATAGGAAACACAACCAAAAACTTTTAAGTGTGAAAACTTTACCTCTTTACCGCTCCAAACCTCCTTAGGAAGTCTGAACTCCATGGGAACTGAAGGTCCTCGGTTTATCAGGTAAGCTGCAGTGCTAACAGCATCAGCCCAAAAAGTTTTTGGTAGTCCAGCATGCAACCTCATACTCCTAGCACACTCATTGAGAGTTCTGTTCATGCGCTCAGCTACACCATTCTGCTATGGTGTCCCAGGAATGGTCTTCTCCATCCTAATTCCCTGTGCAGCATAATACTTACTGAACCCTCCATCTATGTACTCTCCTCCATTATCTGACCTCAAACATTTTACTTTCAAACCTGTTTCTGTCTCAACCATGGCCTTCCACTTCTTAAAGGTTTCAAATACATCAGATTTATTTTTCAGAAAATAAACCCATACCTTTCTGCTTGAGTCATCAATGAAAGTGATGTATTACCTTGAACCTCCAAGGAATGCAACCGGAGAAGGCCCCCACAAATTAGTGTGTACTAACTCCAATTTTTCAACCTTCGGTGTCCTGCCAGTTTTCAAGAAGCTCACCTTTTTCTGCTTTCCTAAGATGCAACTTTCACACATGTCAAAATCAATGGACTTCAATTCTGGTAGTTTTCCTTTTGACAGCAGCATCTTCATCCCTTTCTCACTCATGTGACCAAGTCTACGGTGCCATAGGCTTGTATCAGTACTTGCATCAGCAACTGCAATTGTGTCTCTTGGACTTGAGGTCATGTACAAAGTACCAGTTTTCTTTCCACGAGCCAATACCCTAGCTCCCTTTGTAACCTTCCAAGTACCACCAATAAATAGTATTGCATGTCCTTCATCATCAAGTTGTCCAACAGAAATCAGATTCCTCCTCAGGTCAGGAATATGTCGAATCTTCTCCAGTAACCAAACAGATCCATTGGGCAACAATATCCGGACGTCTCCCATACCTACAACATCCAAGGCTGAACCATCAGCCAAATACACCTTACCAAAATCACCTGCAACATAATTCTGTATGATTTCTTGGTGTGGAGTGGTATGAAACGAAGCTCCTGAATCCAAACCCAATCATCAAGTGGACTGTCTACTGCAAGAAGTAATGCATCCTGTAACTCTTCTATTACAGCATTAGTAGAATCATCTCCATTCTTCTTCTTAGGACTTTTGCATTGATTCCTAAAGTGACCTGTTTTCCCACAGTTCCAGCATTGTATTTGTTGGCCTGATCTAGATTTACTTCTGTTCCGATTAGAATTTTTGGATTTTGATCTGCCCCGGTTTGAATTTCTGTCATTACCTCTGCCTCTTGTCTCAAGGTTTAGGGCAGAACCAGATCCTGAGGTTTCGCCTGCATCTCTTCGGCGAATCTCCTCGGCCAAAATTAAATCTCGTATATCATTGTACTTGAGCTTTTCTTTTCCTGTAGAATTGCTTACTGCCATCCTCATTGCCTCCCAACTGTTTGGCAAAGAAGCCAAGACGATCAGAGCACGAATCTCATCATCAAAATCAATTTCTACAGACGACAATTGATTTGTGATAGTATTAAATTCATTCAGATGTTGTGCTACTGATGCATTCTCTGCCATCTTCAGATTGAACAGTTTCTTCATCAAGTGCACCTTATTGTTTGCTGACGGCTTTTCATACATACCGGACAAAGCCTTCATCAGATCTGTTGTGGTCTTCTCCTTTACAACATTGTGTGCAACAGACCTAGACAGAGTTAACCTAATAACTCCCAATACCTGTCTGTCAAGAAGAGCCCATTCCTCAGCCTTCATAGCCTCAGGTTTTTCCCCTAGAAGTGGTAGATGCAACTTCCTCCCATAAAGGTAATCCTCGATTTGCATCCTCCAAAATCCAAAGTTTGTGGCATCGAACTTTTCTATTCCAGACGCCTTTCCTGCTTCCTCTGCCATTGCTCCCACTCAAACCTAACCCTAGGCTCTGATAGCACTTGTAGGGGAGATAAACACATTGGGAGCTTCCTTGAGTAATTAATATAACATATAGAGACACACTTTAACCCAAAAGGCCTAAGCCCTATGGGTATGTGCTCAATTATGTTATATTAACCACTCATTCTTCTCATATTTATTCAATGTGGGACTTCACTCACACGTGTAACCCAACAAATCTCCCCCTCACGTGTGAGTCTGCCTCTTTATGGGTTTCAAGACCTCTTTGTGGGTCATGAACAAGTCCTACTCACTCCCCCTTGCCTAATGGGCTTTTCACTTCATCAGCGCGTCATCCATGGATCTCTCGTACGCCATCCATGGGAACCACATGTCAACCCCGCACGCACATCCATGGGAACCCCATACGTCCATGTCCATGGGAACCTCGCACCACACCATTATTTAGCACCATTAGCAATATTCCTTTGTTGGGCTTTTTTCTTCTCCTCAATTATGTTATATTAACCACTCATTCTTCTTATATTTATTCAATGTGGGACTTCACTCACACGTGTAACCCAACACTTTCACCTTCTCCCCTCTTTCCTCCAAGTTCCTAATCATCAAGACATATTGCTATTCATCAATCAAGTATAAAACAAGAACAACAAATCATAATGCAACCAATAAAAAAACTGAAATGAAAAGGGTTTGAAGTACTTACAGGAGCTTTAAGCAGTTCTGACAAATCCCCAAAAGGATTGCATATATTGTTATCTTTAGTTCAATGCATAAAACCATGCAATGTTTTAGTGAGATCTAGGGACACAGTAGAGCAAACCAACAAAATATAAAGTTGAAGAAGAAGAAGATTCGTATGAGTACCTGGCAGAGGACGGGGAAATATGAATGAGTGTTTTCTTTCATGAGATACAAAACAGTGGATGGAGGCATAGACGAGAGCAATTATCTGATATGTTAACTGATTCCAGGCTTTACCTAGAAAGAAAGAACAGAGATTATGAATTCTCTAATATTATGCATTATTACAGTTACAAAATCATGTTTTAATAGTTTCAATCGTCGCAACAAATTCAGTGACAACAGAATCAGTGCCATCAGCGAAAAAATTAAATAAATAAATAAAAAATCTCCACCCAGTATAATTAATATGTTGAAATTGTTGCTATATGTGTGTACATTCATTTTTTATTTGAACAATTCACCCCATCATTGTTTATTAGTTAATGATTCAGTAACGCTGGATATGCCATTGACATTTGGTTTCCTTACCTCATGAAGGTATAAAACTCAACTAAAGTGTTTAATTAAAGTTTAATTTAGGGCATTCCACTCTCCACGTACCAATAATGTTCAAGCTTTTGTTGTTTTATTGGGTTTTTCTGTGAGAGAACTTTTTTGAATGGGTTGCTTTTGGTTTTTAATTTGTTTGATGGTTACTCTATAGTAGGGTGTATTTATCAAAATGATAATCTCAGGTTCATTTCTTGATGGAGGGGAATTAAGTTTTTTGATAATATAGATAGAAGACAAGGGAATGAGAAAAGAGAGAGTAAGAAGACAAAACTTATAATATTAGCACTTACAAAAAGATCAAACTTCTGAAAGTATTAGAGAGGCTTATAAGGAAGAACATGTCTTTAAGCTATCAAAATAACCCAGCTTATGATCCCTCTAATCTCAAATAAAAATTTCTTTATATCTTCAAATAAAGCTAATTTAAAAAAAAAAAACAAATTTGTTTTTAGTGATTTTTCTTTTTTCTTTTTTCCTCAAATGAGCTTTTAGTAATGAATAAGTATATAAAATAGAAAAAGTTCTTTATAACTCAGCAATATTGACTTGTTTTTTTCTTTATGAAGAATGCCACAGTTTTGAATTCACATTCTCCGCATATTATAACAATTAAATTATGAAAAAACTTGGTTCTCAAAAAGAAAAAGAATATATATATATATATATAGAGAGAGAGAGAGAGAGAGAGAGAGAGAGAGAGAGAGAGAGAGAGAGAGAGAGAGTAAACAAAACAGTATAATTTAAACTCAATAGACTGGTCTCTTTCCCAAGAGAGATTGAGCTTCTAACCTTTTATTTTATTTTTATTTGAACCTATCGTGAGACATAAATCCCAAACTAAAACATTTCTAATTGTATTCCTTTCGTGCATTCTTCCAAAAAACACCTACACTTAATCTGCTTTTTTTTTTTTTTTTTTTTTTCTCTAAATTTTATCTATATCCTTTTAATCCTTTTTTTCAATCTTCTTTGTCTTGTTTCACTTTATATTCATTGTTCCTTTTTTTTTTTTTTTTTTTTTTTTTTTTTTTTTTTTAAGTCAATATTGAAGGACTAAACAAACCAGTCTAAAAACCACTATTCATCTCCCAAAAAGAGAACACTGTGCAACGAGGGCGGTGTTTGGACATAGTGGACGTGATTGGTCCAATATTGGGCTAAGAAACCCAGAGAGAATACACCGGTTGTGTTCAGAACTAGCTTAACGCAGCCCAACAAACAGGGATGAAATTACTCTCAAGACCAAGTGGACCAAGGCCCCATAGACTAGTCCGTTACAACAAAAATTAGTTGAATCAATTTCAAACAAGCTTGATGCGTAGGTCCATCAATAATCTTGAAATCAGGTCCACATTAAAAAGTCCAACTAATGTGGACTCACTTGGGCAAGAGTTAATTTGTACTCTTAAATTCCCTCACTGATTTGAGATTTCATTTCATTTCTCTTCAAAAAATCAATACCCATCATTAAGAAGTTGTAAGATTACCAAAATCAGATTCTGTAGTTCCTTCTTCTCTTTTGAATTTCAAGAAGATTATAGTAATTTTATGACCCAATTATATTTCGGATCAAGTTTTACAATAATATAAGTATCTGGATGACTCAAGGCAAAGAATAGCAAAGTAGAAAAATTGTTGTTTTATGAAGCTCAAATATTCCCAACAAAATATTGAAAACGGGTCAGACTAAAGTTCATTAACTTTATCTATACTGTGACCCTCTCTATTTTTCATCAAATTTTACAAATAAATGATTATCAACATTCCTTATAGCCTACTCAAAAAAAAAAAAAAAAAAAAAAAAAAAAAAAAAAAAAACATTCCTTGTAGCCTATTTTTATAACAGGATCAAGGATAGGATAAGTATAAAGGTCCACACCAAGTATCTTGTTGGCTCTTCCTAACCAATGTAGCTCTCAATCGTCAAAGACCTACCATCAACCTTATCCACCATTCTCACTCATCAAAGACCACTTACAGCCTCCACAACTAGAAAACTACCCTCCATTAATACCCAAAACAAAAACCCAAAGAAACAACTAGAAGTTCTCATCAAATATAGAGAAGAATTCTCAAGAAGGAAACTCACCATCAACCTCCTACAAGCAAACACAAAAACACAGAAAATTCCCTTCCTCCTCACCAAAGAAATAACCAAACAACAAATACAACCAAAAACACCAAGCACTCTATCAAATCCCCTCCTACTCAGAAAACTCAAAGAAAGGATTGAAATTAAACCATCAACAACAATCAAGTCAACACAATACATCAAGCAACAACAAAGAGACTAGACCCACGCAATGGAGAGCACTAGGACCAACAAGGCAAAGATCAATAACATAGGATCCAAGGTTTGGAATAGCGGCAAGGCTTGGTCTAGTGATGGCACCTGAGATGGTGTCCTCTGCTAGAAACTCGGCAGCGCGTCACTAGAAGAAATAGTTTAGGAGACTTATGGTGGTGATGAGGTTCAGCAATGGTAGTGACTGTGATCACGTGGCCAATGACCATATATTTTTTACGGAAATCCTTTCGCAGCTACACACGTGCTATGGACCAAGGCTGAAGACATTGACTAAGACTTGAGAAATCCTAGACTGCCAGTGAGTGTTGGGGCTGTTGTTGTGACAATGTCGACTTGAATTTGTGGGAGGAAGAGGGATGTTCCAATGAAGCAGCCTCTCTCTCCTCTCTGTTTCTCTCCTTCTCCATTGGTTTGGCTTTGGTGTGATCGTATGAGTGACATTAGTGATTTAAACGGCAAACTTAAGGGATGGCTCGATTTGGCAAGTGTGTAAAATTTAAGGAGCAAATTGGCTAAAATAAAAGCTCGGGGTGTATTGGCCGCTGGTCCAAAGTTTAGGGGTGGTGTCTTGGCATTTTTCCAGCCATCTAAACCCAGAGCTCCCTATCTTAGTTTCCCCATTCCTCCTTTCTTCAGAAACAATATTCAGCCTTCACATTTCTGTTTTGATTGGTATGTCCTAATCATTTACACATATCATATTAAATCCATGACTTTAATGCCCATCCCTTGTTTCTGAGAGGCAAAGGAGAAGACATTTGGTACAAAGAACAATAACATACTGATTCTGGATTTGAACAGAAAAATAATCTTGGAACACTGCCAACCCAATGAAGTGAATAATCAAACACAATTTTTTCCGAAGTATAAAATGAGTTTGGTAAAGAAGAGTAGTGTTAAAATGTAGAACCTCATAAAGAATTACAATCATGAATGTAAATAACCCCCAAAAAAATCATAGTACAACATGTATATATGTTCAAGTATTCTAATCCCACCTGATTGTCCACATACGATAGTGAGTGATAGTTTTTTAGACCCCTTAAAACACAATTGGATTAACTTAGGTAATTAGCCAAGTTGTTACTTAGTTCAAATTCCAAATCTAGTTTATCACAATCAAACAATCATATCATACAAAGCAGCGGAAAGATAAATAACACAATGATATGATCACCCAGGATACCAAACCGGTAAAAACTTGGGGAGGATTTAACCTAGATATCCTCAAGGTAAACCTGAATCCACTATGAAAGAATCGAAGTTATTCAACAGGACTTAGACCACTAACATCCTATTGCTACCCACCGGTAGAAACTTACTGACATGACCACGTGCAAGCTCCGAAACCATGGACTCCTTCTTTCTTGGACTCTCCAGCAAGTACAAGCACACCCGCTTATGTTTCTTTAAGTTCTTATGGCAGCAATTGAATGATCATCAAGCTCTTGAAGAAATCTCCTTCTTGATAATCCTAAGCTTGTGTAAAGGAAAGCTCTTTTCAGATCTCACAAGAGATTTACAGAAACAGTAATATGAGCAACACTAAAATGTGGCTAGGGTTTTCCTTATATACCTAGGGCAAAAACACAAAACCCTAAACGTTTTAAATAAACTAGGGCTAAGTTGGAATTCTGTAGAAAACACATTCTGCCCGAATTTCGATTGATCGAGCCTAAGCTTCGATCGATCGAACCAGGCTGAAATGCTTTAATAACTCTGCATCAACTTAAATCCAACTTTACATAAATGAACCAACTTTGAGCAAGTCTAAACACGACTAAACATCTTGTTTTGATCATGGTTTGCCAACAATACACATTAAAGTTCTAAATACATAAGATCCTAAGTCTTTAGAACCTAACAAACTCTCCCTTTGGCAATCCGTGACAAAACACAACTAAAAGCTCAAAGTTTACAAAGAAAAGCCCTTTACATAAAAATGCTCATAAAAACAAATCCAATCCTAACTACTATCCATCAGTTGCAAGTGTAGACAGCAGCTTAATTGAATCAACTTGTATATTTCCTGAAACACTAAACAAAATGCATAACCGCATGTGTGGAAAATAAAAGTAAACAAAATAAATTCTTGATTTCAACCAACACACAATAGACATATATCAATGAATAACTCATAAATATAAATCAATAAGTAGTTGAAACAAGAAACATATAAAACAATAAAAGTATCTCCCCCTAACATGAATAGCCCAAACAAAACAAAAACGAGCTAAAAAAAGGTAAATACAAAGTGAAGCACCTAGATACAATCTAATCTCCACAAGCTCCAAAAAAAAAAATGCTCTCCCCCTGAAAACAAAAACTCTACAAGTGCTAAAAAATGTACTCCCCATTTTTGTGACGGAATGCCAAAGGGCAATCAAAATCCATCATCAAAAGGAGGTGGCGGTGAGGATAGTCTAAACTATGCCAACTCTGAGTGCAAAGCACGGATCTCATTGAGCACGTCCACCAAAATCTGTCCATGAGCTACCTGAACGGTCAAGACATGATCCAACGTACGTCAAATGTCTGAATCATCCGAAGTAGTCGGTGGAGGAACATCAGCATTAGCAGCAGCACCACCAGACGCCTCAGCTGTATCAGCACCTGTAGAAGAGGGAGGAGGGGGAACAACACCAAATGATGCACCTCTAGGACGCGTAGGACCAACTCTCAAGTGAGCAGCCCTCTGCCTAAGAAAGGTGGCACCTATGGGAGCTATGACATGAACGGGCTTACCGGTAGGGAAATTAGCTAGACCAAGAAACAACAAAATCCTATGAAAGAAAATAGGATGGATAAGGGCATGCGCTACGGTAGAACTCCTATGAACTTCGTTCAAAGGACAAAGAAACAAATGTGGAAAGCTGATAGACGCACCAGAAACAAAAGCATACAAAAACACACATCACTCAAGAAGTATGGTGTGGAGATGAGAAATAGGCCACAAAGAATGACACGCTATCCTAAAGAAAAGATAGGCAATCTCAGTAAGATCACCAGACGTGATCCGAGGATCAGAACCCCACTGGATAGAAAACCCAGTGATGTATGACATAATGTCATCTAAGGGTGGAAACTCCTTATAGGGATAGATAGGCTCCCTAACGACCGGAACCCCAAGAGCATCAACCACTATCCGAGGAGTAATGGTGAACTCAACACCTTGTATTCAACTCCGAACAAAGGTGTTGTAATCATAGACGTGGCAAGAGATATTCGAGAAGATCTCTCTAATCAGGGTGGTCAGGGGTGGATGATCTACCTCTAACAAGGATAGCCAACCTCTACTCTCAAGGTTTGCCCTAATGGCAGGATCTACCTCATCTAACACAACAGAACGCTCAGCCTAAATCTTACGCTTACAGTTCAGTTTCTCATAGACCTCTCTGCTTTTGTCATTCCTAAACAACTCACTTCTAGAGGGAGACTCAGAGAAAGTGGAGGGGGTCCTATGGGCTCTAGTCTTCCTAAGCATAGTGCTAGGATAAGGACAAAGACACAAAGCAAGAAAAAAACAAAAACCAAGGACAGACTGCAAGTTAGTACAAAAAAATATAGAACAAAAATCTATATGATGCATGAACAGTTTAAATGTCATGATGCATGTTCTAATGTAGTGCAATTAAGTTCAAAGTAACTTCAAATTCATAAAATTGGCTTGAGCATAGAGTTTCTACCAAAAACCCAAAAAATTTGAAAAACCACTTGTTCAATTTGTAAACAATTGACCAATTAATCATTACATAAGATAGATTACACAAAATAATGATCAATTACATCAATTCAGCAAGCCAATTTCATCAATTTAAACAAAATCCCTAAATTCGGATAAATATAAGCCCTAGAATTTTCAATTTCGCACAACACACCAAATTGATCAAATTAACCATCATAGATCTTGATTATAGCATTATAGGAACAAAACTCAATGATCAATTTCAGAAAAAGAAGCTTGAATCAACAAAAATCCCAATTTGAAAAGTTCCGAAAATACCCATAAAATTCATGTAAAAAATGCATGAAAACTTGAACTAAAATGCAAAAGGAAGGGCAAAATAGACTTACTGGCTTAGAGAGAGGAAAACTTTGCAAAAAATTCGGAGGAAAACGACAAAAAATTATGGGCTAGCCTTGTCAAATTCGGAGAGAGAGAAAAAGTTTGAAAACCTTTTTGAAAAGTAAGTTTGAAAACGTTAAACTCAGATTTTTTTTAAAAAATTGATTCACGAGTTTCGATTGATCGAAACAGACAAAGGCTTCTTTTAAAAATTTTAAAACAATTTCAATTGATCGAAAAACAGATTGGTCTTAAGACTTTTAAAACAATTTCGATTGATCAAAAAACAGATTGGATCAATCGAATTAGACAGAGGCTCACAAAATTTTTGAGAAAAAACATAGTTTTTGAAAATAACCAAGACACATTTTAGAAACACCTCAAAGCATTGAAATTGATGAACAAAATACATGAGTATGTGATGTAATGTTTTTCAAAAACAAAGTTTTAAGCCCAGTTTTCCCAAAATTAAGATTTTCAAGCATTTTCCATAAGATTTTCAAGCATCAAAATTGTTTTGCATAAAAACTTAAAGTATTTGCAAACTTGGTTGGTTAGACCAAAGACACACACAATAACATGTACAATATTTAGCAAAGAGTAACTTGTGTAGTGTGTGCAATTAGCAAAAACTTGAGATACGTGTGAGGTGATATGAGTATAGCAATTAAACACAAAGTCTACAAAATTCATCACATAGAATTTGAAAGAGACTATTACCAAAAGAGTTACATCATATAACTCCCACATCTCCTAGATCATAAGCTTGCAATCATTTAAGTTTCTTGATTTTGCCTCATATTGTACACACAAATTTTAATTATTCAGAAACTTATTAAAATGGCTAGGATAATGTACACACCAATTTTAGCAATAATTTGATTTAGCTTTAAGTCCAATAATATACACACCAATTTTAGCATTTAAACTGAGGCTATACCTTATAATCTTTTTGTGCATGTGCTACACTTTCTCGAGCAAAAAATCTTACGATATGCACTAAGGTGTTCATGATTGGCTAATGAACAGTGGTGAGATGGTTTTTTATGCCTTTCTCAAAAGGTTCAAGTCCGATAGTCAAAGACATGTAATTTCAAGATCAAGACAAAGTGATCAAAACCATAAATATCTTTCCCACACGACATGCATTACAAAGCTTCAACTAGTAAAGTGCAATAAGTAAGCTCATCAAAGCTAAACAAGGTACAAAAGAAATGTTATGTGAAAAAAAATTGACCAACCTTGTTTTCAAAAACCAAGAAAATAGTGCAAAACACAATTTGCTTCCTTTTTCTTCCCTTATTTTTATTTTTATTTGAAAAAGATAAACAAAAACAACCTAGAATGAAATGCATGAATGTTATGCAATGTAAATCCTAGAAATAGAGAAAAAAAAAAAAAAAAAAAAAAAAAAAAAAAAAAAAAAAAAAAAAAACCAAAGAACAATGGTCACAAAGAATAGCAATGAAGCACAAGGACTATGTCAGAAGGACTCAATTAGATTAAGCATTTTGCATCCAAAACTTTTTAGATGCACCACAAGCATTGGAGTTCTTATTCACATGGGAATGATTAGTAACTCCAGGATTAGAATAAAGGTTTAGAGCCTTTACCAATTGACCAATGAGTACCATGGGATCTTGTGCTTGAGGCACAGGTACTTTTGGTTTGTTTGCTCTCTTAGCAGCTTGCAGCTTGTAACAGTTTGGACGAATGTGTCCAGTCTTTCCACAAAAATGACAAACCCATGTAGGCTTATCATGTGACTTGTCCTTAAAAAGGGTGGGCTGCTTAGATTAGACTTTTTCAGTTCAACCCTAATCTTCCTAGGAGGTGTAACTTCTAAGGGTTTGATAACCTCATTCACAACCTCAATCACAGGGGGTTCAGAAGAAGATGAAGGAACAAAGATAGTGGAATTGGGTGCAGACACATTAATGCTTTCTACAAAACCTAACCCAGTTTTGTCAGAAGGAGACTTTTGAACACTAAGCATATGATCAAGTTTGGAACTAGCAGACCTATTAGATTGTTCTCTAGCAACAGAAAATTCATGTTCCAAATTCTTAACTTTATTAAGTAAAAGCATGTTCTCAGTCTTTACATTATTCAAAAGTTCAGTAGCATCAAACAGTTTAACAAGCAAGTTTTTCTTATCAAGCTCAAAAGAAGCGATTTTCTTCAAGCCTAATTTAACATTCATAGCATCCTTTGTAGCAACTTTGCAAAGTTTATTGTAGGCTTCTTGAAGATTTGCGTCCTTAGAGAGTTCCCCATCAGAAGGGTTCTCTTCAGCAGATATGCTTTCATTGACTATAGCAATAGCAGTGAAAGCAATGAAGTTTCCATCCTCGTCATAACCAGACTCATCATTAGAAACTTCACCATCACTAAGAATTATAGCCATGGCCTTACCCTTAGACTTCAAGTAAGTAGGATATTCAGATTTCATGTGACCATACCCTTGACATCCAAAACACTGAGGACCCATAGAATTATTAGAAGATTGACCTACTTTTTCTCTAGGTTTATCAGTGTTGTTAACCTTAGTAGGATCATTCTTCCTAAAGTTTCTAGGTTTAGCAGTGTTCTTATCTCTTGCCCTTCTGCTATTGTTTCTGTAAGGTTGAATTTAATCAACTATTTTGTTGGCTTTATTCCGTGCCAAATTTTCTTGTAATACAGCACTTAGAAACCCTGTATTTAGGTGGGAATCATGTAAGGGTAGTGTGTGAGAGAGTGTGAAGAAATGCTCAAGACTATGCAGTGAAGCAGGGACTCGCGGCTGGATCTCGCGGGAGGCTCGCGGCTTGCAAGCCTCCAAAAGTTGCACACGCGCAGAGCATGCAGGGGAGCTAAACAGTTATACCACCTGGAGCACTACAAGATAAAAATCCAGACTTGCCATTAAGTTAGCTCGAGGCTTGAACTCGCGACTCAGTCAAGTCGCGAGGTCAAGTCGCCAGCCAACCCTGTGTTTGGAAAAACTGACTCTTCGTATTCTATTCTCACACCAGTATAAATACCCCTCATTCCCACAAAATATGTGTGGCCATTCAGAAAGAAAAACCCTAAGAGAGGTTTCTTAAAAACACCTACCCAATTAGAGAGAGCTACTCATTCTTAAAGAGAAATATTTGTAGTCTCTTCTTATTCCCTCTCTCATTGTCATACCTATTGAGAGAGGATTTCTATCCAAACACCACCCACATTCATTTAGAGTGTTGAGTGTTTTTGGAGCTTTGGGAAGCATTGGAAGATGCCAAGGATGGTGGATGCTATGGATTATAGCGGAATCCGGTAAGCTAGAAAAGAAAAAGGTTCGATGCAACCTTGTTAGAGCAAGAAGCTTGGAGGGCTTAGGTACATCGAGTAGATTAGGCTTGGAGGGTCTATTGTTGTTCATGTATCCCAACTACATTTTTTAGTGGATTATTGACCGCTTGGAGGGCGGCGAAGAGGTTTTACGTCGAGGGCTTCGGTTTCCTCTTCGATAACACATCGTGTGTTGTCCTTGTGTTTGCATCTCTCTTCCCTTTATCTTTGCCTTTTATTTTCTACTATGGATGTGATTTTAATTGGCATAGTTTGTTTACCAATTCTGTATTAAGCTTTTGTTCATGTTCCGCACATTAATTGTTTGATATAAAGCTTGAATTGGGAATTTGTAAATTGGGGGTCTAAACGTTCAAGGGTGTTTTTATACTATTTGAAATTTCAATTGGTATCAGAGTGGGTACACTTGTTGTGGTTTAAATACCTAAGTGTGATCCTTGACCCTTTGTGTTTATTTGCCATGGATTGTGCTTTGTATGCCTCTTTGTATGATTTGGTTGGTGATGAATGTAACATGCCACGTGTTTGTGAAAATGCCTCTATGAGTGTTAATCCTCATAAGTGTGATGACATGTTATTTGAATCTATCGGTGTTGTTGACAAACTCTTGAAGAAAAATACTAAGAAGTTTCAAAAGAATTTGAACAAGTTATTTTGTGAAAAGGATGATTTGATTGCTAAGCTCAATGAATCCAACAAATTGGTTGAGAAATATAAAAAACTTGCTGAAATTTCTCTTGAAAAGCTGAAAGAGTTTGAATGTTTGAATATGGACTTGGATGCTAAACTTGTTTTGTCTAACAAACTTGTTGATGATCTTAAATGTGAAAATGAATTTCTTAAGATGCATGCCAAGTGTTTGATTGCTGAACCTATTGCTAAAAAGCATGATAATATTTGTTGCAATCATGTTGTGGTACCCGATTTTGTGCCTAGTGTGTGTTCTACGTTAAAGGACAAATCGGTGTACATTCCTCCACATAAAAGAAATCAAAAGGTGGAGAGAAAGGCTGTTAAGTCAAAGCCTTCGTTTAGGTCCCAACCTAAGGCTTTGGATGGATCTAAGTTTGTTCCAACTTGCTACCATTGTGGTGTGATTGATCATATAAGACCTCAATGTCATAAGTTGAAGAGGGGGACAAAACCATATTGCTAGATCCCTTCCCAAAAGGCCTAGTGGACCTAAAAACATTGTGTGTCATCATTGTGGTGTCTTTGGTCATCTAAGACCTCAATGCTCTAAGTTTCATGCTGTCAAAAGAATCAACAGAAAAGAAAAACTTGAGCTTCATGGAAGTTGTGCTAAAAAGAGTAAACCGGTTTTGAGTGAAAATAGCATGTTGTTAAAGAAAATGTTTAATGCTTTTAACTCCTTGACTATGTGCATCTCTGGTTCTCATTCTTCCAACCCTCGTCTCGCTTCTCTTGAGACACTCATTCCAAACAATCGTTCCGTTTGGATGATGAAGGGTTCATATGGTTGAGCTTGTGCTTTTTTTGGTCCTTAATCTAATTCTTTCGATCTTTGTAGGACCCTTCATGCATTAAATGTCATATCATCATGCATTTTGTGCATCTTGTATTTATTTGTATGCATTGTTTTGTTATTGATCTTACTTTTATGTTTCTGCTTTGTGTGAGTAAAAAATCCAAAACCACATAAAAAGTGAAAAATTCAAAAAGTTTGATCATATATGTTTGAGCATATATCACATGTGAGTTTGGCCTTGTACTTTTGTACAAATGGCTTTGTGCATTTACGAGCTTAGCTTGTTATTTTTGCACTTATATCTTTGTGGAAAAAATCTTGACATCTTTATGTGATTGTTGTAAATCGATCTTCAAGTTTGTCATGAATGATTAGTCAATAGTCATGTTGGTTTTGATACATGCGTAGACTTGTGCTTATATCTCTTCCCACTCTTTTATTTTTATTGCTTAAAGAGCTCAATAAATGTAAATCTCAAAATGAAAAGAGATAATGAGCTGCAAAAGCCGTCGCACATACTAGTATTCGACTAGGAAAAAGGGAAAGCGACTTATATGAAAATGTATGATGCCCAAAAAGCCAAAAGCTTGTTCATCAAATTGAAATATCACAAATTTCAGGCATCGATCTCACAAATTGATCAAATGTTATGAATTATAAAGAAGCCAAATGAAAAACTTCATCGTATGTAATCATTTTCTTGTGGGAGGTCATATATGTTCATTTCTATAATTGAGATAGATCACTTGACTTAGTACTAGTTGTGTATGACTTGATTGAATTGATCATTGAAGCTTCACTTTAGACTAAGGACTATTCCACATTTGATACACACACACAACACACATGCCTAATGTTCAACAAATGTCTTATTCATTTATTAGATTGTACTTGATGTCGCGGAAGCCTAAAGAAAAGCACACACGATGCTCTCTTGATGGAACAGAAACTAAACTGTTAGTTTCTGGTAGTAAACCTCGAATCCACGAGGGGTTTCCCTGAATCCACAAGGAGAATAAAACTGGAATCCACCAGAAGAAAATTTGACAAAATGTCTGTGTTTATTGATAATAGTCTGATTTGCCTCTGACGGCTACAAAACATATAAATACTAAGGAAAAAACGTCTAAAAATCCTAATTCGCACTAATTACGCGATTAGGTGACAAAATACCGAATTTTACCAAAAATGGAAAAATTGAGTTAAATGCAGAATCATAAACTACTGACCTTAAGGGTCATCCCAAAACAAACGGGACCTTATTCTGACTTTTAAACTAAAAGTTATTAAGGAAAAACAAATATTACTATAAATAGCAAAAACACTGTTATCGGGGCCTTAATGAAGGAATTCGCCTAAATTTTGGCGACGTTCATGGCTCATGAATCTGGATCAGAATGCCGTTTCCCTTCAACCTGCCAAATTTCATGCAATTCCGACACTGTTACCCCGATGGCCCCCCTACTGACACCCCCCTTTGATCTTGCGTTGTGACTTCCTACACCCCTGCTGCTCTAGGAAAGCATGTGCTATCTGTTCTACATCAATCCCCCCCACTTGAAAAGAACTCGACCCCGAGTTCCCACTATCTTGTTCATCAGGAGGATGATAATCGTACAAGTCAGCAACATTGAAGGTAGAAGAAATGCTCATGTCTGAAGGAAGAGCAACCACATAAGCATTGTTGTTGATCTTTTTAGTAATCTGAAATGGCCCATACTTCTTGTCCTTCAATTTGTTGTAGGTACCAACAGGAAATCTCTCCTTTCTAAGATAGACCAGCACTAAATCCCCAACATTGAAGATCTTCTCACGCCTCTTCTTATCAGCAGCTTCCTTGAACTTGGCATTTGTAGCTTCAAGTTTCTGCCTTACCTCCTCTTGCATGGCCTGAATACGATCAGCCATATTCTCTGCTGCTTGACTCACTCCTGGAAGCTCAGGCAAAGGTACCAAGTCCAAAGCGTGTTTTGGGGGCATGCAGTATACAATGGCAAATGGAGACTTACCAGTGCTTCTATTGACTGAGCTATTGTACGCAAACTCTGCTTGGGACAATGCAAGATCCCACTACTTGGGCTTCTCGCCTGAGATACACCGGATCAGATTCCCTAAAGTGCGATTAACCACTTTTGTCTGGCCATCAGTCTGAGGATGACTAGTGCTGCTGTAATTCAAGGAAGTGTCAAAACGCTTCCACAAAGTCCGCCAGAAGTGACTAATGAACTTGGTATCCCGATCAGAGGTGATGGACTTTGGCACTCCATGCAAACGCACAACTTCCTTAAAGAACAGATTGGCCACTCGAGTAGCATCTGAAGTCTTCTTGCATGCTATGAAATGGGACATCTTCGAGTACCTGTCAACCACAACAAAAACAGAATCCATACCTCGCTGGGTTCGAGGAAGACCCAGTATAAAGTCCATAGACAGATCCTCCCATGGTGCTTGTGGAACTGGCAAAGGCATGTATAAACCAGTATTCTGAGATTGACCCTTAGCAGTTTGGCAAATTGGACACTTCCTCATATGATTGCCAACATCCCTCTTGAGTTGTGGCCAATAATACCTCTCTTCCACCAGTGCTATAGTCTTATCTCTGCCTATATGTCCACCCAAACCTCCACCATGCAGCTCCCTAATAATTTGCTCCCTCAATGAACTTTTAGGGATGCATAATTGGTTACCCCGAAAGAGGAAACCATCCTGGATGTACATACTATTAACAGCAGTATGAGTTTGTTGACACTTACCCCAAATATCACCAAAATCCTCATCATTCTCATACAGCTCCTTGAGGCAATCAAACCCCACAACTTCAGTACGTAGGGTGGTCAATAAAGATGCTCGCCTACTGAGTGCGTCAGCCACCTTATTAGTGACACCAGACTTATGCTTCAATGTGAAATGGAAGCGCTGTATGTAAGCTACCCACCGAGCATGCATCCTGTTAATACTAACTTGACTATTGATGTGCTTCAATGCCTGATGATCCGTATATAATACAAACTCCCTCTGAATCAGATAGTGCTCCCAATGCTTAAGAGTCCGTACTACAGCAAAGAACTCCAGCTCATAGGCCGACCATTTACTTCGAGCTTCACAGACTTTCTCACTGAAGAATGCTACTGGTCTGTTGTCTTGTGAAAGAACAGCACCTATCCCGACCACAGATGCATCACACTCCACCTGAAACACCTTATCGAAGTTGGGCAATGCCAAAACCGGGGCTGTGCTCAACTTTTCCTTGATCAAGGCAAAGCTTTGTTCTGCCTCCTTTCCCCATAAGAACTTCCCCTTCTTCAAACACTCAGTGATAGGGGCTACTATGCTACTGAAATCTCGAACAAACCTCCGATAAAAGGTTGCTAGCCCATGGAAGCTTCGCACATCACTCACTGTCTTTGGGGTTGGCCATTCTCTGACTGCACGGACCTTGTCCTCATCAACATGAATCCCATCCGCACTGACCACATACCCTAAGAACAGCAACTTATCAGTCAAGAAGCTGCACTTCTTCAAGTTGATATACAACTCATTGGCCTGCAATACCGCTAATACTTCGCGCACATGATTATAGTGGGCTGCTTCTGTCTTACTGTAAATCAAGATATCGTCAAAATAAACTACCACAAACTTTCCAAAGAATGGTTTCAATACCTGATTCATAAGTCTCATGAAAGTGCTGGGAGCATTGGACAATCCAAAAGGCATTACCATCCACTCATACAACCCCTCCTTTGTCTTAAAAGCTGTCTTCCACTCATCTCCAGGTCGGATCCGAATCTGGTGATACCTACTCTTGAGATCCAGCTTGGTGTAACACTTGGACCCACTCAGCATATCAAACATGTCATCTAGTCGAGGAATAGGAAATTGATACCTAACTGTGATCTTGTTGATGGCTCGACTATCCACACACATACGCCAGCTCCCATCCTTCTTTGGTGTTAACAATGCTGGTACTGCACATGGACTCATACTCTCCCTGATCTGCCCCTTGCTCAGAAGCTCATCCACCTGCCCTTGTAGAATCTGACCCTCTTGAGGATTCATCCTGTAATGTGGCAGATTTGGTAGACTAGCTCTAGGAGCTAAATCAATGCAATGCTGGATGTCACGCATTGGTGATAAACCTGCAGGCAGCTCTTCTGGGAAAAGCACTTCAAACTCCTTGATTAATGGTTGGATTGCCTCAGGTATTTCAGCAACCTTCTTTGGCTTGCCATCCGTCACCACTATAGCATATACCTGTTTCAACTCCTTACACTCCCTATCAAACTCATCTTTATTGTTCACTATGAGGAGTGCTGGCTTCCCCTCCACTTTAGAAGCTTTGGGTATACTGCCTTCCTTAATAGGACCAAGGACAATTTTTCTGCCATTCTTAAAAAACACATACACATTATCCTTACACCTATGAGTAGCATCTACATCATATTGCCAAGGTCTACCTAGTATTAAATGACATGCATCCATTTCAACAACATCACAAACTACTTCATCTACATAACATTTACCCATAGAAAAAGTAACACGACATTGTTGAGTAACAAGAGTTTCCGTACCTTTCTTGATCCAACCTATCTTGTATGGAGATGGATGCTTTTCTGTTTTCAGTCCCAGCTTGGTAACCAAACTCTTCGACGCAATGTTCTCTACACTGCCACTGTCAATGATCAAATCACAAACCCTCTTACTGATGGTGCATCGTGCTCGGAAGATCTCATTCCGTTGATCACCGTATTCCACCCTTGGTGTGAGCAACAACCTTTGAATCACCAAAGACCGCCCTAATGGCACGCCTTCCTCGTCCTCTTGGACCTCATTGGGATCATAGGCATATGGATCAGCATCATTATACACCTCTTCACCTTCCTGTTCACCTTCTACCTCGCCCTCTTCTGCCACCACCAGATTCACTGCCGCTCGCTTAGGGCAAGTACTAGATCGATGTCCTGGTTCTCCGCACCTGTAACACTTATTCCCAGTTGGCTTAGCATAGGGGTTGGCATTCGCTATCGGCTGGGCTGCGGAACCTGCTACTGCCACTGTGGATTGGTTGACACCACTATTCTCCCTAACCATGGGTTGTGACCGTGGTGTAAACATGGGCTGTTTACCTTTGTTGGCAGTGGAACTAGAGGACTCCGAATTGCGGTTGGAAAACTTTGAACTTGCCCTGAGATGCTGATATTCTATTTTCTTGGATAAGGTTACAGCCTCATTCAAAGTATATAGGGTTTGTAGGGATACCTGATCTCGGATGGAAACTCGCAACCCGTGTACAAATCTGGATATCCGTTGATCTTCAGTTTCCTCTAAATCATTGCAATTCGCCAACCTGTCAAACTCCTCCATGTACTCATTAACTGTCCGAGTACCCTGCCTGCAATCCTGGTACTGTTTGAACAACTCCTGCTGGTAATCTGGTGGTAAGAACCGATCTGCCATTAATCTTTTCATTCTCCTCCATGATCTTATTGGAAGCTTTCGTTCACGGGTACGGTTTAATTGAACACGATCCCACCAGGCAGATGCTCCTCCCTTCAATTTGTAGGCCACTAAACACACCTGTTTGTCATCTGCTGTACCCATATAATCGAAAAACTTTTCCACCTCACTGACCCAATCTAGATACTCTTCAATGGAGACATTACCATTAAAGGATGGTAATTCCACTTTCATCCGATAGTCCCTCTGCTCCTGATAATCTCGGCCATTATCCCTCGCAGGACCACGATGATTTCCAAGGACTCTCTCTGCATACTCCTCGTCTTTACTGTCTTCTTCATGGAAGTCTTGCTGCCTGTTCCGGTTTGGACCACGATGGGGAGGGCCACGCGCTCGGTTATCACGTCGCTCTTCGTCATCACGATTAGGGTTTCGGTTAAGCAAGGTGGCAAGCGCTTCTTGAATCTGGTCCAGAGTCTGCTGGGTTGAATCACGAAATTGTTGATTTTCATCACGAAAATCAAGGAACTCAGCCCTAGTGAATACTGGGTTGTTGACGTCGTCACCGCCGCCATTGTTGTGGTGGTCACCGTCTCGCCGGTTAGCCATCAGACCAAGGTAAGTCAAGGCTCTGATACCAACTGATGTCGCGGAAGCCTAAAGAAAAGCACACACGATGCTCTCTTGATGGAACAGAAACTAAATTGTTTGTTTCTGGTAGTAAACCTCGAATCCACGAGGGGTTTCCCTAAATCCACAAGGAGAATAAAACTGGAATCCACTAGAAGAAAATTTGACAAAATGTCTGTGTTTATTGATAATAGTCTGATTTGCCTCTGACGGCTACAAAACATATAAATACTAAGGAAAAAACGTCTAAAAACCCTAATTCGTACTAATTACGCGATTAGGTGACAAAATACCGAATTTTACCAAAAATGGCAAAATTGAGTTAAATGCAGAATCATAAACTACTGACCTTAAGGGTCATCCCAAAACAAACGGGACCTTATTCTGACTTTTAAACTAAAAGTTATTAAGGAAAAACAAATATTACTATAAATAGCAAAAACACTGTTATCGGGGCCTTAATGAAGGAATTCGCCTAAATTTTGGCGACGTTCATGGCAGTCATGAATCTGGATCAGAATGCCGTTTCCCTTCAACCTGCCAAATTTCATGCAATTCCGACACTGTTACCCCGATGGCCCCCCTATTGGCACCCCCCTTTGATCTTGCGTTGTGACTTCCTACACCCCTGCTACTCTAGGAAAGCATGTGCTATCTGTTCTACATCAGTACTTGTCTAAATGTGATGTGTGTGTGCTCAATCTTATATGGATTAATCCAAAAAGATTTTTGATCATTTTGTATGTATTTGGAAGTGATTTTTATCACTCTTTGTGTTTATTGTAAGGTTGAATTTAATCAACCATCTTATTGGCTTTATTCCGTGCCAAATTTGCTTATATTTCAGCATTTAGTAACCCTGAATTTAGGTGGGTTTTGTTATAAGGGTAGTGAGTGAGATAGAGTGTCGAATGCTCAAGAGTGTGCAAGAAAACAGAGACTCGCGGCTGGATCTCGCGGGTGACTCGCGATTGCAAGCCGCCAGATGCAGTACACGTGCCAAGCATGCCAGAAGGTGAACAGTCATGCTAGCTGGAGCACTACAGGACAAAACAGGACAACTGGCCATACGGTTATCTCGCGACTGGATCTCGCGACTCAGTCAAGTCGCGAGGCCAAGCCATGAGCCAGCCCTGTTTTGAAAAACTTGACGTTTCACATTCCTCTCTCACCCTAGTATATATACCCCTTATACCCACAAATGAAAGAGAGCTTCCAGAGAGAATTTTGAGAGAGAAACCCTAGAGTAAAACAAGATTGATTCACCTACAATCTATACATTAGAGTCTCTTCAAATTCCTCAACTCTCTTCCTCTCCATTGTCAAACCCTTGAGATGCATTTTACCAAAACCTTGTTCTCACCATATTCATCACTGTGAGAGGGCTGTTTGATGTTCTGGGAAGCAGTTAGGAATGAACCAATCTACATTGGTTGATGCTATGGTCTAATAGCAGAATCCGGGAAGCTAGAAAAGAAAAAGGTAACCATTCTACATTGGTTGATGCTATGGTCTAGTAGCGGAATCCGGGAAGCTAGAAAAGAAAAAGGTTCGGCGCAACCTCGTTGGAGCAAGAAGTTTGGAGGGCTTAGGTGCACTGGGTAGATTAGGCTTGGAGGGTCTATTGCTGTTCATGTATCCCAACTACATTTTCTAGTGGATTGTTTACCGCTTGGAGGGTGGCGGAGAGGTTTTATGCCGAGGGCTTCGGTTTCCTCTTCAATAACACATCACGTGTTGTCTTTGTGTTTGCATCTTCCTTCCCTTTTATCTTTGCATTTTATTATCTGCTGTGGGTTGTGATTTTAATTTGGCTTAGATAGTTTTTCCAATTCTATATTATAGCTTTTGTTCATTTTTCGCACACTAGTTGTTTGACATAAAGCTTGAATTGGTTAATTTGTAAATTGGGGGTCTAAACGTTCAAGGGTGTTTTACACTATTTGAACTTTCAATTGGTATCAAAGTGGGTACACTTCTAGTGGTTTCATTACCATTATGTGATCCTTGACTCCCTATTGAGATGGATCGGTCTCAATCCCTAAATGCACCTCCATATTTTGATGGTAGTAATTATGCTTTTTGGAAGGTTCGCATGAGAGCATTTCTATGTTCCATTGATGAATCAGTTTGGAATGCTGTTGATATAGGTTGGACCAGGCCTGAGGAAGCCAAATCCACATGGGATAAGGCAGCACTCGCTGCATCTAATGCTAACAGTAAAGCACTCAATGCTATTTTCTGTGGTGTGTCTCCAGATGAATTTCACAGGATCTCTCACATTACCGTTGCTAAAGAAGCATGGGAGATATTTGAGTCCACTTACGAAGGCACGAAGAAAGTAAAAGACACCAAGCTACAGATGCTAACCACTCGGTTTGAGGAGTTAAAAATGAGTGAGGATGAGTCATTTGACTCTTTCTATAGCAAGCTGAATGAGGTGATTGTAAGCAAGTTCAATTTGGGAGAGAAAACGGAGGATTCTAAAATTGTAAGGAAGATCCTTCGATCATTGCCGGAATGTTTTCGTGCTAAAGTGACAACGATTGAAGAGAGCAAGGACCTTGATGACATCAAAGTCCAGGAGCTGGTTGGTTCTCTTCAGACTTATGAGATGTCGCTGCCCAATCAATGGAAGAGTAAATCTCTTGCTCTTAAGACCATTAATGAGAAGGTGGAAGACCATGACTCATCGGGAGAAGATGTGGTTGACAAAGATGTTGCATACCTTGTAAAAAATTTTCGAAAATTCTTGAAATTCAAAAATAATGGCAAATTTGGTGATAAAGGAAAATTCCAAAGTTCAGGAAGGGAGAAAAGGGAATTCAAAAAGAAAGATGGAAAAGAATCCCAATCTACACAAGGTGTCACTTGTTTCGAATGTAACGGGCATAGACACTTTAAGAAAGAATGTCCGAATTATTTGAAATCGAAAGGCAAAGTGTATGCCACGACATTGAGTGACTCGGATTCATCCGACTCAGATTCTGAAGAAAGCTGTGATGGAGAGGGGAATTATTCAGCTTTTATGATTGAAAGTTCAAATATGTGTATAAACACCCTTGAACGTTTAGACCCCCAATTTACAAATTACCAATTCAAGCTTTATATCAAACAATTAATGTGTGGAACATGAACAAAAGCATAATACAGAATTGGTAAACAATCTATGCCAATTAAAACCACATCCACAGCAGAAAATAAAAGGCAAAGATAAAGGGAAGAGAGATGCAAACACAAGGACAACACACGATGTGTTATCGAAGAGGAAACCGAAGCCCTCGGCGTAAAACCTCTCCGCCGCCCTCCAAGCGGTCAATAATCCACTAGAAAATGTAGTTGGGATACATGAACAGCACTAGACCCTCCAAGCCTAATCTACCCGATGTACCTAAGCCCTCCAAGCTTCTTGCTCCAACGAGGTTGGCCCGAACCTTTTTCTTTTCTAGCTTACCGGATTCCGCTATAATCCATAGCATTCGCCATCCTTGGCATCTTCCAATGCTTCCCAAAGCTCCAAAAATACTCAACACTCTAAATGGGTGTGGGTAGTGTTTGGATAAAAATCTCCTCTCAATAGGTATGACAATGTGAGAGGGAATGAGAAGAGACTACAAAGATTTCTCTCTAAGAATGAGTAGCTCTCTCTAATTGGGTGGGTGTTTTGAAGAAACCTCTCTTAGGGTTTTTCTTTCTGAATAGCCACGCATATTTTGTGGGAAAGAGGGGTATTTATACTGGTGTGAGAATGAAATGCGAAGAGTCAGTTTTTCCAAAACAGGCTGGCTGGCGACTTGACCTCGTGACTTGACTGAGTCGCGAGTTCAAGTCGCGAGTTAACTGAGTGGCCAGTCTGGATTTTTGTCTTGTAGTGCTTCAGCTGGCATGACTGTTCAGCTCCCCTGCATGCTCTGCGCGTGTGCAACTTTTGGCGGCTTGCAAGTCGCGAGCCTCCCGCAAGATCCAGCCGCGAGTCCCTGCTTCACTGCACAGTCTTGAGCATTTCTTCACACTCTCTCACACACTACCCTTACATGATTCCCACCTAAATACAAGGTTTCTAAGTGCTGTATAACAAGCAAATTTGTTACGGAATAAAGCCAACACATGGTTGATTAAATTCAACCTTACAATGACTATTGCCCATGTTGAGTCTTTAGACGAGTTGAATCTGCTTGTACGAGACCTTGGAGAACATAGTAATGAAGAATCACTGGGAGTTGTTGAAGAATCAGATGCTGAAGAAGATGAAAGCACAGCCAATCTTCAAGAGAATTATAACTCACTCTTGAAGAAGTCGGGTGAGTACACAAGGGTGGCCAAGGCAGCTGTGAGAAAAATGAAGAAGGCAGAGGAGGACTATTAAAGTCTCCTAATCCGATATAGGGAGGCCAAATGTGAGATAGAAACACTGAATGGTGAGCTGTCAGAAGCTTACACAAAAGTGAAATTTCTTGAGCAAGAGGTTGTGCAAGCGAATACTAAAATAGAAAGGGTCACTACCAAGAAGCTAGATGATGTTATTTCATCTTAAAAGAGCTTTTCAGACAAATCCGGATTGGGATATACCGGAGGAAGTAGCTCATCTGGAAATGTCACTAAAGAAGTAAAGTTTATAAAGGCCAAAGAATCAGCTGATGTTGGTCCTACTGCTGAGAAGCCCAAGATAGAGGAGAAGAGAAATGTGGGGAAAGAACGGTTATTGGATTCACGTAATCAATCTGTGGGCAGGTCTGAATCCTGAGTCAAGTCTCGTCCACGACCACAAAGAGGTCCTAGATCAAATTATGTGTGTCATCATTGCGGACTTCAAGGGCATACTCGACCAAATTGTCAAAAGCTGAGAGCAAAGAATAGTGCAACTCCTCAAAGGTCACGAGGACCTAGAAATGATAGAAGAAATTGGGCTGGTGAACCATCAAGAGATCAAAACGGTGATCCCGGAATGATAAACGTGATGAAGATGATTGGTGCATTCACCAACTGCTTGGAAAGCTTCACACGAAGGTTTGAAAGCCTTAACTCCCGTACCCAATCCTGTAAGGAAATCACCCCAAACGCAAGTGATTTGTGGGTGAAAAAGGGGGGTGAAAAAGGGTACTCATACATAAGCATTACAACATGTCCATGCATTAATACTTTCTATACTTTGTGGCGGTGTTTGATTGTTTGCTTGTTGTTTATGTTGATGGTTGTTTGTTTGTCTATTTGTGCATACTTTTGGTTTTCTTTGTGTTTTTGATCAATCTTTTTCTTCTTGTGTCAAAAATCCAAAAATCACATAAAAATTAGAAAATCAAAAAGTTTGATTGACATAGTTGAGTTTTGTCTCAAAACTTGTTTTTCCTTGTACCTTTGTGCTAATGGCTTTGTGCATTTTCGAGCATAGCTTGTTTCTTTGCACTCTTATCACTGTGGGAGAAATATTGAAATCTATGTGATTGTTGTAAATAGATCTTCAATCTTGTCATGAATGATTAGTGAATGGTTATGATGATCTTGAGACATGCATAGACTTGTGTCTATATATCTTTCCACTCTTTATTTTTGTTTTTGCTAAAAAGAGCTCACCAAATGTAAATCTCCAAATGAAAAGAGATATTGAGCTACAAAAGCCTGTCGCACATACTAGAATTTGACTAGGAAAAAGGGAAAACGACCAAAAATTAAAGTGAAAGTTTATTCAAAAAGCCAAAGGCTATCTCATCAAGATGAAATATCAATTATCACTCTCACAATGAGAGGTGATTTTCTCGAAAGGATAAAAAAGATCAAATGTTATGATTGAAAGTGGAGTCAAATGTAAAGCTCCAAGTTATGTTATCAAGTTTTGTGAGAGGTCATATATGCATATTTCTATAATTGAGATGAGTCACATGATCTAGTGCTAATTGTGTATGCCTTGGTTGAATTGATCATTGAAGTTTCACATTAGACTAAGGACTTTCTCATTGTTGATATCCACACACAACACACAAGTTTATGTTCAATAAATGCCATATTCATTTGTGTGATTGTACTTGATAAAATGTGTTTTCACATGCTCAATCTTTGTTGATTCAAGCACAAAAAGATTTTTAAGTGTTTTAGGTGTTTTTGGAGAGTATTTTGTTCTTAAAATCTGAAAATTTCAAAAATTCATTTTTTGCCCTGTTTTGGCAACTCAGTCGCGGGTTAGTCAAGTCGCAGGCCTCCGTCGCGAGTTCGCGGGTCAATTTTGGCAACTTGTTCACGAGTGAAAGGTCCAGTCACGAGGGTTACTCAGAGATTTTCGCGGCTCAGCTCGCGACTCCCTCGCGGGTAGACCTTCCAGTCGCGAAAAACACTTAGAAAATTTTTTCAAAATTTTGTCTTTGAGTGTTTTGGCGGCTTGACCTAGCGACTTGTTGGCGACTCACTTCAGTCACGAAAAACGCGTGTTTGGCAAAAATAAGGGCAGTTTTTAAATCTTTTTCAGTTTTCCCTCGAACTTATTGTGACTGTTCATTGTCTTTTCTTTCTGAAACTTCTCAAACACACCGTGTTACGCACTTCCAACTCCATTGTTGCTTCATTTCTTCTCAAAATCATCAAGAAAAGGTATGATTCTTATTTTCCTCATCTAATATTCTCTGTTTAATGAATTTTTTTCTTGCCACTTGAGTAGATACTATTTTCGAAACATTCTTCTCTTTGTTTGATGGGTATGGCTGGTTATGTTTGTTGTTGCTTTCATCCGTTTTCATATTGTTGGTCACTGTGCTTTTTCTTTGTTCTGTTATTTGCCTGTTGTTGATTTTCAAACTCTTTTGATAAATGGGTTTGGTATTTTTTGTGACTTGCTCCAATCATTTGTGTGTATGTTGAAGTATGCTTTCGGCATTGGATTACTTATCTCATATTACTGTGTTATTATGATGACATAACATGTGTGTGATTGCATCTTGAAAGTATCTCTTTAAAACACTTCATTTTTTGAAAGTTATGTCTTACTGCCATGTGCTCTATTTTGGGTGTTCTCATCTTTCATTTTGATATTTTATGCCTGTTCCTATCTTATGTGGTCGTAGTTGTGATATCCGTTCTTAATGTTCGAATGTTGTCAATCTGTGCATATCATGGTCATGGTAGACTGTCTCATTGACAGTTATTTCTGAATTTGTGTTTCTCTATGCTCTATTGCACTTTCACCATTTTGTTGCACTTGTCTCATTGTGCACTTTAGTATTGATTGTGGTTTTGTTTGGGTCTGACCTGTCTTAAGTTTGTATTTGTGTATAAAATCTCTGGTTTACAATCTTATTTGCATCTAATCATGTTGATATTTATCTTGTGTGGTGCTGTTTTTTGTTCTTTGCTGTGTGCCTATTCTCTTGCAGATGTCTCGTCGATCCTCAAAGGGCAAAGACATTGTTGCTGACGATCCAGCAACCCCATTTGCTAAAAGGACTCGACTCTCATCTCAGTCATCTCAAGACTCCAATTTGGAGAGGTTCAGAACCCCGCTTACCTCACACATCTACTCAAACATCTTTGACAAGTCAACTCCTATAGTGAAACGGGTGGTTGAGTTTGACACCTTAGGGACCACTTTTATCCCTCGAATCTTTGAGCCACAAGATTGGGCAAACTTATTTGGGAATTTTGTCGATCCAATGGATGAACTGGTTAAGGAATGCTACTCTAATGCAAGTGATCTTGGAGTTGAACTCATTTTCTGGGTCAGAGGAAAGGAATTTGGCATTTCCCCGAACTCCATTGCCGATATTCTCTGCATCACTATACCTCAGAATGTGGATCTAACTCCGTACGATAATCGAACTCCAGAGATTCAAGACATTCTACAAGTTCTAGGATCTGATCATGAAGTATCCAATACAGGCACATCCATCAGCACCGCAAAGTTTGCACCAGAGCTGACCACACTGAAGTTGATCATGTTCTCTAATCTCTACCCACTGTCCAACACTACCTTCATAAATCTTGGGAGAGCTCAATTCCTTTGTGATCTTGTTACAGGAGCCCCCATTGATATCTGTGCTCACATCTTTCAAACCATGAGGAAAACCGCGGCTCGAACTGCAGCTCGAGGATGTATTCCATTTTGCAGTCTCATCATGAAGTTCATTCTTCGTGAAGTCATTGTTCCTCCCACAGATGGAAAAATGTTGACCCGTCAACGTCCAATTTCCATGTACACTCTTCAAGCTAGCAGAAGTCACTCCTCTAAAACACCAAAGAGTGCACACATCTCTCCAGTTACTCCATTTGTTCCTGAGTCAAAGACACTCGTACATACCACACCTACTTCGCGTGTCATCCCTGAAGGTCCACAAGCTAGCATTCCGCAAGCACATACTGATCCTCAAACTGATAGAGTGGGTAGTTTGCTTGCAAATATTCAGAAACGCATTGATGAGATGGTGACACTTCTCTACTCCACCAACAACCATGTTCAAATGCGACTCGAGACCATGGAGAATCAGCTAGAACCTATTCAACAGAAGTTGGACGACAGCCTTTAGCTATTCGTGCCAAAAAAGGGGAGAGCATTCAGTAAGGGGGAGAAAGCTCAAAGGGAAGTGTGCATAGTAATAGGGGGAGTACACACATACTTTTGTTTTAAATCTTATCCTTTAAATTTATAGGTTTATGTTTTTGGATATTTAGTGTTACTATGGGTTTGATACACTGTGGTTTTAGTGTATTTTTGTTTCTAACTCATAACTTATAAGCTTGGTTTACTCTTTTTATATATATTGTTGATGTTATTCAGTATATATTGTGTTTTGTACCCATGTTGCTTTTGTAAGCTTTTAGGGTTATGTTTTTATGCATATTTGTAGGTTTTATGGTTTGTACCATGCTTTATGCAGCCTTTTATGCTTTGTTTAAATCAGTACTTCTATCTAAATGTCTTGCATTTTCTTTTAAGTACTGTCACTCTTGTGCCCTTGTAGGATTGTTCCTAGATGCATATACTTAGTGTATTATGTATTGGTTGAGTGTTGGGCATACAAGTAACTTGCTTTGTTCTTGTTAACTTATATGTTCAAGTGTTCATTCCAAGTGTGAATGAGCACTGTGATCACTACCTTGTGGTGATTACTTGGTTGATCAAGCCATGATTTGATACTTCACTTCATCTTTGCTTGATCACCTAAAGCCTGTTTCATATGCATTTCATACTTTTCTGCATACAATGATCATGGTGTATTGTTGTGTTTCAAGAGTTTCATGTTCTTATGATTCAAGTGTTTCACAGCTTCTAGAGTTAGGTGTGAGTGAGTTTTGCTCAACTGTTCCCAACTCACATGTTAAGTCTAGAGTCTGTTTTAGGGTTTTGTCACGGAATAGCCAAAGGGGGAGATTGTAAGGTTGAATTTAATCAACCATCTTATTGGCTTTATTCCGTGCCAAATTTGCTTGTATTTCAGCATTTAGTAACCCTGTATTTAGGTGGGTTTTGTTGTAAGGGTAGTGAGTGAGATAGAGTGTCGAATGCTCAAGAGTGTGCAAGAAAACAGAGACTCGCAGCTGGATCTCGCGGGTGACTCACGGCTGCAAGCCGCCAGATGCAGCACACGTGCCAAGCATGCCAGAAGGTGAACAGTCATGCTAGCTGGAGCACTACAGGACAAAACAGGACAACTGGCCATACGGTTATCTCGCGACTGGATCTCGCGACTCAGTCAAGTCGTGAGGCCAATCCGCGAGCCAGCCCTGTTTTGAAAAACCTGACGTTTCACATTCCTCTCTCACCCTAGTATATATACCCCTTATACCCACAAATGAAAGAGAGCTTCCAGAGAGAATTTTGAGAGAGAAATCGTAGAGTAAAACAAGATTGATTCACCTACAATCTATACATTAGAGTCTCTTCAAATTCCTCAACTCTCTTCCTCTCCATTGTCAAACCCTTGAGAGGCATTTTACCAAAACCTTGTTCTCACCATATTCATCACTGTGAGAGGGCTGTTTGATGTTCTGGGAAGCAGTTAGGAAGGAACCAATCTACATTGATTGATGCTATGGTCTAGTAGCGGAATTCGGGAAGCTAGAAAAGAAAAAGGTTCGGCGTAACCTCGTTGGAGCAAGAAGCTAAGAGGGCTTAGGTGCACTGGGTAGATTAGGTTTAGAGGGTCTATTGCTGTCCATGTATCCCAACTACATTTTCTAGTGAATTGTTTACCGCTTGGAGGGCGGCGGAGAGGTTTTACGCCGAGGGCTTCGGTTTCCTCTTCGATAACACATCGCGTGTTGTCTTTGTGTTTGCATCTTCCTTCCCTTTTATCTTTGCCTTTTATTATTTGCTGTGGGTTGTGATTTTAATTTGGCTTAGATAGTTTTTCCAATTCTATATTATAGCTTTTGTTCATTTTCCGCACACTAGTTGTTTGACATAAAGCTTGAATTGGTTAATTTGTAAATTGGGGTTCTAAACGTTCAAGGGTGTTTTACACTATTTGAACTTTCATTTATGTTTAGTGCTTACTTTGTTTTTCATTGTTTAAACATGTTCTGTGTTGAAAAACAGGTGTCAAAGTTTTTCGCGACTCAGCTGGCGACTCGCCAGTCACGAAACCCCCAGTCGCGAGTTCATCCAAAAGCTTTGGTGACTCACTCGCGACTCACGAAAATTTTCGCGACTGAACCTGGCGACTCACCCAGTCGCGAAATGCCCGAAATCAGCTTTTTATAGAGCTTTTTCGTGGGAAACTTGTTTTAAACCTCTCCCATCCTCTCTAAAACCCCTCTTTCAACATTTTCACATCAAAATCCAACCAATTTGAATGGTTTTTCATTCCATTAACATTTGTAAGGTAATTATAAACTCTTTTCATTAATTTTGATCCTTAGATTATGTTTTGGAAAGTTTTGTGCTCTTGGTTGGGATTTTTATCATAGGGGTTGGGAAAACTTAATTTTTGTCAAATTTCTTCATGGGATTGGTTTCTTTTGTTGATTTGCATTGGATGTTGGCCCCTTGTGGCAAAAAGAACATGTATTAAGGGTGGATTTCATGATGTTCATGCATTGTTTCACATTATTGTTCATAGTGTGCATGCTAGGTGTTTGATAAAATGCCTCTTAGACATTTTCTCGCTTGTTTGGACTCCGATGAGTACCAAACTTTGGGGTTTCTCATGTTTCCTTATTAGGAACATGTTTGGTTCATTGGTTGTGTATTTAACACACCTTGCCCCACATGTGCATTTTTCATGCATTGGTCATGCATTGCACTTAGCCACCTCTTGCACACACTTTTGCTACCCTTGTCATGCATTGGTCTATACCTTGCTTCTTCATCCTAGCATGTCATGTCTACCTTATGCTCTGTAGCATTTTACATTGTCTTAAGTTTGAGCTTCATTTTCTCATTCATCTTGCACCCCTCATGCATCATTAGCATTGTTCGTACCTTTATCTCTTGCCCTCGTTTCTTCTTGACCCTTTGTCTATTCCTGACAAAAAGGGGGAGAGTATACTCTAGAGAGTATACCGGAGTGTTTTGTCATTTCTATATGACTCTTGTGCACATCCTTAGGGGGAGTGATATTCCATAGGGGAGATGCATATACCAAGGGGGAGAAGACATTGAGATAATAAGAAAACTTTGTTTTGTTTGTTTCTCTTTATGTTTGTTTTCTTGTATTGCATCATGTTTGTGTTTTGGACATGCATATATCCCTATGCTATTGTGCTCCATTGAATGCATGTTCAGATGATCATTTGCTTTGTTATGTGATCATTGTAGTCATTTCTATATGACTGTTTTGGTGTATGATCAAGTTGCTCACATGTTTTACATCATGTTTACTTGATCGCAATTTACTTGTTACATTATACTTGTCCTTTTATTACTTGCTTTACATTGAGGGTCTAATGTGTTTTGTGCAAGTGTTTCAGGTTACAAGTATATATGTTCCAAGTGCATCACAGCTTCTCATCACTTTGAATGGGAGAAACTTTAAGCACTTTTAGCTTATATTGTTTAAGTTTTTATTCAGTATTTTGTGGTCTGTACACATGTTGCTTATGTAAGCTTTTAGGGTTATGTTTTATGCATATCTGTAGGCTTTATGGTCTGTACCATGCTTTATGCAGCCTTTTTATGCTTTGTTTAAATCAGTACTTCTATCTAAATGTCATGCATTTTCTTTTAAGTACTGTCACTCTTGTGCCCTTGTAGGATTGTTCCTAGATGCATATACTTGATATATTATGCATTGGTTGAGTGTTGGGCATACAAGTAACTTGCTTTGTTCTTGTTAACTTGTATGTTCAAGTGTTCATTCCAAGTGTGAATGAGCACTGTGATCACTACCTTGTAGTGATTATTTGTTTGATCAAGCCATGATTTGGTTCTTAACTTCATCTTTGCTTGATCACTTTATGCCTGTTTCATAGGCTTTTCATATTTTCTGCATACAATGATCATGGTGTATTGTTGTGTTTCAGGAGTTTCATGTTCATATGATTCAAGTGCTTCACAGTGTCTAGAATTAGGTGTGAGTGAGTTTTGTTCAACTGTTCCTAACTCACATGTTAAGTCTAGAGTCCGTTTTAGGGTTTTGTCACGGAATAGCCAAAAGGGGAGATTGTAAGGTTGAATTTAATCAACCATTTTGTTGGCTTTATTTCGTACCAAATTTGCTTGTAATACAACACTTAGAAACCCTGTATTTAGGTGGGAATCATGTAAGGGTAGTGTGTGAGAGAGTGTGAAGAAATGCTCAAGACTGCGCAATGAAGTAGGGACTTGCGGCTGGATCTCGCGGGAGGCTCGCGGCTTGCAAGCTGCCAAAAGTTGCACACGCGCAGAGCATGCAGGGGAGCTAAACAGTCATGCCACCTGGAGCACTACAAGACAAAAATCCAGACTGGCCATTAAGTTAGCTCGCGGCTTGAACTCGCAACTCAGTCAAGTCGCGAGGTCAAGTCGCCAGCCAACCCTGTTTTGGAAAAACTGACTCTTCGCATTCCATTTTCACACCAGTATAAATACCCCCTCATTCCCACAAAATATGTGTGGCCATTCAGAAAGAAAAACCCTAAGAGAGGTTTCTTCAAAACACCTACCCAATTAGAGAGAGCTACTCATTCTTAAAGAGAAATTTTTGTAGTCTCTTCTTATTCCCTCTCTCATTGTCATACCTATTGAGTGTTTTTGGAAGTTTGGGAAGCATTGGAAGATGCTAAGGATGGCGGATGCTATGGATTATAGCGGAATCCAGTAAGCTAGAAAAGAAAAAGGTTCAGCGCAACCTCGTTGGAGCAAGAAGCTTGGAGGGCTTAGGTACATCGAGTAGATTAAGCTTGGATGGTCTATTGCTGTTCATGTATCCCAACTACATTTTCTAGTGGATTATTGATCGCTTGGAGGGCGACGGAGAGGTTTTACGCCGAGGGCTTCGGTTTCCTCTTCGATAACACATCGTGTGTTGTCCTTGTGTTTACATCTCTCTTCCCTTTATCTTTGCCTTTTATTTTCTGCTGTGGATGTGATTTTAATTGGCATAGTTTGTTTACCAATTCTGTATTAAGATTTTGTTCATGTTCCACACATTAATTGTTTGATATAAAGCTTGAATGGGTAATTTGTAAATTGGGGGTCTAAATGTTCAAGAGTGTTTTTACACTATTTGAACTTTTAGTTTCTAAGGAAATTCCTAAAGTTCTTGGCAAGGTAAGCAATCTCCATAGCAGAGAGCTCATCATCAAATCCACCAACATTAACATCATCAACTGACTTAAGAGCCATTGATTTGGATTTGCTAGTCTTAGGTAGGTCCAACTCATAGGATTGAAGAGATCCTATAAGTTCATTAACAGGGATGAAGTCCACATCCTTGCTCTCAATGATGGCAGACACCTTGGGTCTAAAATCTTTAGTCAAAGATCTAAGAAACTTCCTAACAATTTTAGGTTGATCATAGATTTCACCCAAGTTATATGCAGAATTAACAATATCATTAAGTTTAGCATAGAATTCATCAAAAGATTCATCATCAGACATCCTAATGCTTTCAAATTTAGAAGTTAACTGCTGCAATTTGTTGATTTTGATAGCCTTTGTGCCTTCATGCACAGTCTGGAGGATACTCCAAGTAGTATGAGCAACCTCAACATTAGAGATTCTCTTAAATTCCTCCATAGAAACAGCGTTAAAGATAGCATTCAGAGCTTTGCTATTGAACGTGGCTGCTTCTTTTTGGGAAGTTTGCCACTGACTAATAGGAGTAGTGGGCTCCTCCCATCCGTATTCTACGGAGTTCCAGACTCTCTCATCAATTGATTTCAGGAATGCTTTTATCCTTACTCTCCAATAAGCATAGTTATTCCTATCAAAGTGAGGAGGAATAATAAGAGAATGTCCGTGTTCCATGACAACAGGGGTCAAGGATCAGCTCAGTGATCAAAAGATCAACAACAAGAGAGCAACCCACTCTGATACGACTTGATAGTTTTTTAGACTCCTTAAAACACAATTGGATTAACCTAGGTAATTAGCCAAGTTGTTACTTAGTCCAAATTCCAAATCTAGGTTATCACAATCAAACAATCATATCATGCAAAGTAGCGGAAAGATAAATAACACAATGATATAATCAGCCAGGAAACCAAACCGTTAAAATCCTGGGGAGGATTTAACCTAACTATCCTCAAGGTAAACCTGAATCCACTATGAAAGAATCGAAGTTGTCCAACAAGACTTAGACCATTAACATCCTATTGCTACCCACCAGTAGAAACTTACTGACACGACCACGTGCAAGCTCCGAAACCACGGACTCCTTCTTTCTTAGACTCTCTAGCAAGTACAAGCACACCCGCTTATGTTTCTTTAAGTTCTTATGGCAGCAACTGAATGATCATCAAGCTCTTGAAGAAATCTCCTTCTTGATAATCCTAAGCTTGTGTAAAGGAAAGCTCCTCTCAAATCTCACAAGATATTTACACAAACAGCAATATGAGCAACACTAAAACGTGGCTAGGGTTTGCCTTATATACTTAAGGCAAAAACACAAAACCCTAAACGTTTTAAATAAACTAGGGCTGAGTTGGAATTTTGCAAAAAACGCATTCTGCCGGAATTTCGATTGATCGAGCCTAAGCTTCGATCGATCGAACCAGGCCGAAATGCTTTAATAACTCTGCATCTACTTAAATCCAACTTTACATAAATGAACCAACTTTGAGCAATTCTAAACACGACTAAACATCTTGTTTTGATCATGGTTTGTCAACAATACACATTAGAGTTCTAAATACATAAGATCCTAAGTCTTTAGAACCTAACAGTGAGGAACTACCAACCAAATGATGATATTTATGTGTTGTATGTGTGCCTTCAAGCAAGAATGGACATCTATCACCTTCTTGACATCAACCAATGTAAAGCAACAAAACAAAGGACCAAAAATTATGATCTACTAAACAATGAACCAAAGATGGTCTACTGATTTACAACTGCCCTTGCATATATACATCACCAATTGATCAATTCCATTATTGTGCAACCTTTCAATGAGTGTTCCCTGAATGAAAAACCTGTTTACATTCTCAGTGTTGATACGAAAAGGCTCAATTGACATGGTGAGGAATAAGAACTTTGAGGCTTTGCATTAGTCTGGAGGAGTAAAAGCAGTAGCTGTGGTTCTTGAAACCAACATAAAGGGAATTATTAGTGGTAATGGGGCTGCTCTTATACAGAGAAACAATTTTTAGGTGCCAATAAGTTCCAAAAGGCACCTGCTACTTGCAAGAAAACAAAAATGCTTGCTTGTATTCACTCTTTCATCAAAAACCTCTGCAAAAAATTATTGCTTTTGGTAATCTTGATAGGCAAAATTACATAGTCATGTTCTAAGCCTGATCATGATTTAAATTGAGCCTAAAAATTATTCAAGAAGATTTTTATTAGTACTGTTTTATAGGTTGCAATTAATTGTTTTGATAAATTCCTTGTACATATGTTAGAACACTTAAAAAAAAAATTTATGCAAGCAAATAGATACAATATATTGTTGACATATATATATTTTTTTCCAATCTATCATGGTCTTATTTTCCTTGTGAATTGTTGCTAAGTTTTATTTCAAATTTCCAACCGACCTAAAGTCATTGATGATTTTGAATTTTATCCTACAGAGTTAAGGATTGCATTGGAGTACCTTCACTGTCAAGGTAATCTAATCTTGGTGATGTCTAAAGTGATGAATTTCATAAGTGAGAATTCAAAACATATTCTAAGTTAATAATTGATTTGTTGAAGGAACTTTTTCTTAGATAACTTGACTAATATAGTACTTTATCTAATAGTTTACAAATTCCATTATGCCACAGTATTTTGCTTCTCCAGATGAGCATGTGTCAACTTGTTGTCACTGATTGTTGTGTGAACTTTTCTATCACACCTTTGGAATAGTGGTCCTTGTACCTACATAATCATACCTCAGATAGCTAAATTATTCTAAATACTACAATTTCTGCTGCTTAAAATTTTCCAGCATATTTTAGATTCAATTTCAATGTTTGGGTGCACAAGCATCTGTAATGTAAAATGTGCAATAATACAGACTTACTTCTTCATGCTTTTACTGAATCTAGAACTGATTTCCTTGCAAGGGTATTTCACGGGGATTTCAAGCATAAAAATTTTTTACTCGTGAACAATGGGCACATTCCTTGACAGATTTTGATTTGTCATGTTGACATTTGAAAGCCACAGGTATTCTAGTTATCTAATCTTCTTAAGCATATGTAGTCTTAGGGAAAAGGGGGAAATAGAGATTTTGAAACAAAGGTACTGCATAGATCCAATATATTTTGAGATGCATTAGAATAAATCTGATAAAATCGAGTGTTGATGTGCGCATTTTTGTTCTACATCAAGATACTGTTAATAGGTAGTGGTGGCAGTGGTGATAGGGCAAGAGGGTAAAGATATGTTGGAGGACAATAATGATGTCAAGGTTGTACAGAACACTGTGTTTTGGTCATGGACGAATTGGTGAACATTTCTATTTCTTAATGTTAACCACCTCTCATTTGAGTCCTAGGAAAAGTAAAAATGCTTTCATCATTTTCTTTTACACCTTGGCTACTATTGCTGTTCAGTCTGAACTTTATCTTGACATGGGATTATATATTTAAATCTATCAACGTCTCAAAATCTAAGAACTTATAGTTATAAAGATTTTCACTCTAATATCAAATTACAAATTAGTTTCTGAGTTAAACTATAATGAATTGAGTCAACAGTATGTATATCAAGTTTAGAAAAAAAATGAAAAATGAAGACTGATAAGGGTAAAATTGTGAATGTGAATATTCATGAATATAGTATCATGAAGCGACGTTCAAAATAGACCCGTCGGCCTCACTTGTCATAAATGGCAGTCAAATAGCTTTAGGACGTCTACAGCTTTAGGAAGACGGGGTTAACTTGTCATAAATGGAAAGCTGACACTACTAAGCTGAGGGGAGTAGGCAAAGCTGACGGGAGTAGGCGAAGCTGACGACCCTGACAAGGCTGACGACCCCAACGAGGGAGTAGGCGAAGCTGACGACCCTGACGAGGCTGTCGACCCCAACGAGGGAGTAGGCGAAGCTGACGACCTTAACGAGGCTGACGACCTCGACGAGGGAGTAGGCGAAGCTGATGACCCCGACGAGGGAGTAGGCGAAGCTGACGACCCCGACGAGGGAATAGGCGAAGCTGACGACCCTGACGAGACTGACGACCCTAACGAGGGAGTAGGTGAAGCTGACGACCCTAACGAGGCTGACGACCCCAACAAGGGAGTAGGCGAAGCTGATGACCCTAACGAGGCTGACGACCCTGACGAAGGAGTAGGCGAAGCTGACGACCTCGACAAGGGAGTAGGCGAAGCTGACGACCCTGACGAGGCTGACGACCCCAACGAGGGAGTAGGCGAAGCTGACGACCTTAACGAGGCTGACGACCTCAACGAGGGAGTAGGCGAAGCTGATGACCCCGACGAGGGAATAGGCGAAGCTGACGACCCTGACAAGGCTGACGACCCCAACGAGGGAGTAGGCGAAGCTGACAACCCTAACGAGGCTGATGACCCTGACGAAGGAGTAGGCGAAGCTGACAACCCCGACAAGGGAGTAGGCGAAGTTGACGACCCTAACGAGGCTGACGACCCCGATGAGGGAGTAGCCGAAGCTGACGACCCCGACGAGGGGGTAAGCAAAGCTGACGACCCTGACGTGGCCTTGCTTGGTCTCCACGTTTGCATATATAAAGAAATATCTTGCGCCCCACGCTTGGTGTTAATAAAAAAGACTCCTACAAGGAAAGGATCTCACAAAATACGTCTAAAGAGACTCCTATAAGGAAAAGACTTCTAATCCAATAAGGAAAGATCAACCCTCTACCACTATAAAAACTCCAATACCCTCACCAACCAAGGTACGCATAATTTACTCTCTCTAGCACTCTAAAGCAGTGAGAATAGTTCTGACTTAACCTTCGGAGGGTATTTGGCCGGTACCACACCGGTGCTCTCTGCTAGGTTTTTTCTTGTTGCTCTGCAGGTGCTATTTGGAGCACGCGAGGACCGTGTAACTTACTGGTGGTATTTTCGGCATCATCAAAGACCATGACTAACACAATGTGGCATGGTTTGTGTCCAAATCCTCTCTGGTGTTGCATTTCAATCAATTTGTCTAATTTTTTATTTTTTCTTTCTTACATCAACTTGTCAAAAATTCGGAGGAACCATGGGTTCATCTTTTCCATGTGTCATTGTCTTCCTAAAATTAATGACATTTAAGTTGCTAAAACTTGGTAACAACTTTGTATACAAAATTAGACATTTACAATAAAAACTTACAAGTAAGCAGTAATGGATTCAGGGGACAATGAAATGATCATTCTCTTTCCAGATAACCCATAATCTAGCAAAATAAGAAACAGCCCCTGGGGCAGCCTTTAACATTGTACATACTGGCCAGCCAATAATTCAACAAGTTTCATAGGGAATGTAATAAACTATGAGAAAGCCACGGAATATCCTTTGTTCTTTTTTTATGGACGAATTACAAAACCTTAATTTCACTAATGGTAAAAAAAAAATGTAAAATGAAAACTTGTTGGATAAAAATAAAAAATATTTACATTTTGCTTATTAAAGTTATATATCACTTTAGTATGTTTTTCTCTCGTAATTATTGGTGTTCCACAATTTCCATTAGTCATCCACTTTGTAGGTCATTTCGAAATAATAGATTGAAATTGTCAAAAAACTAGATGAGTAAGGGAAAGGTCAAATATGAATCATTATGGACGAGTAGAAAGCTTCAGATGGTATCCATATTTATTTTCTTAATTTATCTTTCTGGGGATACAAAACTATGGGTAGAGCCAGATACAAGAAGGATGTGATCTGGGGATTAAAAATAGAAAATATGGATGCTTATGAATTTTGATATTGCCTAAATGGTTCACGACAGTAAAAAATCATGTTCTAACAGTTTCAATATAGAAGAGATGCCAACAGTAAATCCAATATATTGAAATACTACCAGTCAAATTCATAGTGCAGAAAGCATTTAGTGGAGATGAGGTATGAATGTGCAATGGTTGATTCAATGTTAACATAAACTAGTCGCAAACCTGCGCGTTACGTGTAATAATTTTTTAGATAAAATTCTATTTTAGTCCCTAGACTTTATAAAGAGCCTTTAAAAAAAAAAAAAAAGGTTTTATCATATTTTTCATAATCTTGTCTATAACATTTTTTTTTTTACCATTATCATATATTTATTGGTTGATGATTTGCATAACATAGACATTAAATAAGAGGTAAAACTATTCATTAAATTTTTTTAAGTCATTGTTTATGAAGATTATGATTATATATATATATATATATATATATAATTTCCCTAGTTAGAGTTTGATTAGTTTTAAATTTAAATGTTCTATTATTAAATTTAATTGTTGATTATTGATTTAATTAAGTGAATGTAATGATTGATTTTATTGCACTATAAAGTTTTCAATGTCCTCTATATAACCATCTCTATTTTATTTCTTACTCCTCTTGACCACCTTTTTATTTTCCAAATAACGGTTATTAATTGACGTTTGATTTCATTTCTTTTTTTCTACCTTCATTTTTTCTTTATTACTTTGTCTGTTCCCTTGCTAGTTGTAAATTTTATGGTTATCAATAAAAAATAGATATCATTGATGACTTAAATAGTTATAGATTTAGTTACGTTAATGGTATGTCAAATTTTTTTTTTTTCCTTCTGAATTTTCAAGGAAATATGAAAGGCATTTCTCTAGTTTGGTCTCAATCAATTAAGATATCCATAATATATTAACGGATATCTTAATATATTACCTGATATCCATAATATTTTACTTGGAGGAATTCGGTCTTCAGATACATTTTTGGTGACATCACCATTTTCATTTAAAGTAGTGCGTATATAGATATTAGAATTTTTGTTCGCAGTCTCACTATTATAATCATGTCGTCTCTGTCTAGTGCTCCTCACAAATGGATCATCCTCCATATCTCTTGAATGGCTTAAAGAGTAATCAAATATAAGTAAATCCATAATTTACACACACACACACACATATGTATACACACACACACACACATATATGTTAAATTGAAGACTTTAATAATATATAATTAAAAAAAATGTAACTTTATGAAAAACCTACCAACAATACGATGTGAAGGTGACACAATTGAAAATGAAGCAGATCCTCTTTCTACAGAAACCTCTCGTCTCAAAGCATCAACATTGTTGAAGTTAGCATCTACGAAATGACTTCTATTAGCTGCCCAATAACTCATATTCATTTGCCTATCCAACACAGTACCCCTATTCAACTGTAAGTCAATAGAAATACGTGGAGTTGCAGGATAATGAATATTGGTTGGATAGTTGTGATTTCTCCTGGATGCAAGAATCATCCTTCTTCTCAATTGTGCATAATAAGAAGACTCCATAGTACCTACAAACCATTAGTTACTAACTGTCATTATAGTAAAAAATAATTTCAACTAATTGGTGGATGATATGAACAACCTACGATACCAAAAATAATATGAGAACAATTTTAGAAAAACATTTCATTTTAGTTACAATTGACATTTAGACATACCTGAAGAAAACTTCTAGCTTTTGAACTTGCAATTTGATAGATAATCCGCAATAATTTGGTAGACAATATGAACAGCCTACACAACCAAAAAAAATATAAAAATGACTTTAGAATACCAAAACAGAATATAAAAATATTTTACCATAGCCTTTTTATTATATTTATAATTGAGAGTTGGACATACTTGACGAAACAATCCAACTTTTGAACTTGCAATTTAATAGAAAATCTGTAATCAATTGGTAGAAAATATGAACAACCTACACAACCAAAAGATAATATAAAAAATATTTTACCCTTCTTTTTTGGGGTGCATTCATTTTGTTGTCATCTATTTATAGTGTTTTCCTGGTTGGTAAGTAAGTTCCGACATGTAACATGGAAAGCATTTTTCTAAGACTATTTGGAGATTCCTGCCTTTATGCAATTGCATTCAAAATGAAAATAAATAAAAATTATGTGATATTTTTGCACCAGTCATGTTTTTCAAAAGAAAATATCTAATCTCTAAACATATTACATTCTCATATGACGATTATCTCAAAATCTGAACATCATGTGGTTCTAAAAAATTTGGAATTTTTACTGAATTATTTTACAATCTCATCTGACGGTTATCTCAAAATCTGAATATTATGTGGTTCTAAAGTATTTGGAAAATTTTTTATTTATAAAATTCCCCCATTTTCCCAACTTGTTTGGGTTTTATATCTTTTGTACCGTGGGAATGTAATTCAGTAAAATTTCATGTTGAAAGATAGACACCCTAGCTGCTGACATGACTCCATAGTACCTACCAACCATCATTTACTAACCGTCATTATAGAAAAGATCATTTCAAATAACTGGTGGATAACATGAACCCCCTACCAATAATATGAGGACTATTTTAACAAAGCATTTCATTTTAGACAGACCTAAAGAAATATTCCAGCTTGTGTGAACTTGCAATTTAATAGATAATCCATTATAATTTGGTAGAAACCAAAAGATAATATAGAAATTATTTTAGCACACCAAAAGATAACATATTCTCAATTTTATAATAGCCTTTTCATTAATTGAGAGTTGGACATACTTTACTAAACAATCCAGCTGTTGAACTTGCAATTTAATAGATAATTCGTAATCAACTAGTAGAAAATATGAACAACCTATGCAACCAAAAGAAAATATAAAAAATATTTTAGCATAGCCTTTTCGTTTTATAGCTATTGAACTTGCAAATTTAATAGATATTTCGTGATCAACTGGTAGAAAATATGAACAACCTACACAACCAAATAAAAATTTAAAAAATATTTTAGCATAGCCTTTTCATTTTAATTATAATTAAAAGTTACAAATACTTAAAGAAACAATCTAGCTTAAAAACATGTAAATTAACAGGTAACTTGTGAGCAACTAGTGGTTAAAATAGTAATCAAAACGATGACAGGTGTCCACATCATTCAACACCAAGACCTTTTATGTGATATTTTTGCACCAGTCATGTTTTTCAATAGAAAATATCTAATTTCTAGACATATTACAATCTCATCTGACAGTTATCTCAAAATCTGAACATCATGTGGTTCTAAAGAATTTGGAATTTTTACTGAATTATTTTACAATCTCATCTGATGGTTATCTCAAAATTTGAATATCATGTGGTTCTAAAGTATTTGAAAAAAAAAAATTTATTTATAAAATTCCCCCAAGATGATCCATTATAATTTGGTAGAAACCAAAAGATAATATAAAAATTAATTTAGCACACCAAAAGATAATATAATCTCAATTCTATAATAGCCTTTTCATTAATTGAGAGTTGGACATACTTTACGAATCAATCCAGCTATTGAACTTGCAATTTAATGGATAATTCATAATCAACTAGTAGAAAATTTGAACAACCTACACGACCAAAAGAAAATATAAAAAATATTTTAGCATAGCCTTTTCATTTTATTTATAATTAAAAGTTACAAATACTTGAAGAAACAATCCAGTTTTTGAACTGAACAGCCTACACAACCAAAAGATTATATAAAATTATTCAAGCATACCAAAAGATAATATAAAAACATTTTAGCATAGCCTTTTCATTTTATTTATAATTGAGTGTTGGACATACTTAAAGAAACATTCCAATTTTATTTACAATGGAATTTCCCAGCAAAGCAACTCATTCAACAATGTCCTTTTTTTTTTTGGTTATGTTCTTTGGTTACACAAACTGTTCGGGCAATAGTGGAATTTCCCAGCAAAGCAACTCATTAAACAATACACTGCAAAAAAGTAGAAGTAATATGTTCTGACTATGTGCAACTGTATCAAGCTCTGACTGCACGCATATTTGTTTTTTTTATCCAGATAGACTGCTACCTCTACCTCCATAGTAGTAATAGCTCTAAATCTATCTATGACACTTGTGGACCAAGGAGGCACATGACTGATGTACTTCGGTTATTTATTGTGCGTTATGAAAGAGAATCCGCAAAATCATATCCCAAAAGGCATATGGGATACTATGGAAGGTGATCGTGTGGCTCTTGCATCACAGCTTGTGGTAAGAGACAATGGTTCAGATGAAAGTTTACAGGTATAAATGTTGTATTGCGAAATTTTCTTCAGCTGCTACAATATTGCCTGATTTTGCACTACATGATTGTCACACTATTTTTGGCTTATCCCTACCTAGAACTTCCCCACAAATTAACCAAACCAAATTGAACCAAATCAACAAATTAAGCTACAACCCAACTCAAGTTAATAAAACCAACATCAAGTTACTTAAAGTGGCTATACAATTAACTCTTAACAATAAACTGTAATTAGTTCCAAAAAATCTAGCTACCAAAGCAGGAAAATGGTGTGCAACAGATATTTACATGTACAAAATTACTTTAATGTTTTTATAAATACATTATCATAAAAGTAAATATCTTTTGAGACATGATCTAGGCATTACAATCCAGTTAAACATGCTAAGCATCCAGCAAATATGAGAATCGATGGAATCCACATCAATTAATTTTCTAATGCCCGCAACCACCAAGCTCTTTAAACAACTTGGATATCCAACCAACCTTGTCACCTTTTGGAAAACTTCAATTAGAACCACTACACTGAAAATTTAGTTTTCATAATCAATGAATTTGCTTATTAAATGAGACTAAAACTATGAGGGTAAGGGTAATTCAAAACTTACAAACCAATGTTGAGTAGCCTAGTTGTTTTCCTCTCAATTTCTAAAATAATTTGAATTATTTTTAACTGAGCTTCCTCTCCCTCCAATCACTTTTCAGGCATGTTGTTCTGTCCTTCAGAGTTGGGTTTCCAAAAAAGTTTATGACTGGATGGTAATAAGCCTAGTCATTGCTTTTGAAGCACTTATTGCTTATTGTTTTCTTATCTCCAAGCCTAATGTTGCATTGAATTGTGAAATTCCAAAAGAACTTCAAAATAAGAGCACCAAATGATGCAAAGAAGATTTTTTTTTTTTTTTTGAAAAGATGCGGTGGATCACTTAAACTTGATATGCATCCCATAATACCTATAAACATCATAAATAATGAATGAACTTGGACTTTTAAAAATAATCTCTTTGCATGGTTTTAATATTGTGAACAATGTTATAAGAATAAAAAGAAAAAAAAAGAAACATGAAGTAATAGATGACAGTGTAGGACACTTTGCATCAAGCATATGAACTTTTAATTCTACTTTAAATAACATCTAAATTTGTAAGCAACTTTTGGAGTTCCATTGAAGCAAATTTATTATGAATTATCTATGAAGATAGTTGGTTGGCCAGTTGAATAAAAATCTAACAAAAGCATTGTTATGGTAAGTAAATGTTCAATTCCCCAATTCACTCCATAATAATATTAAATCAATCACAAGAACCAATCAATACAGGGGAAAATATAAGATCAATTAAGTAGAGGATAGATTGGGAACCTGTAGGTAGATCACTTTCAGAAATATAAAACTACACAAAAAATTCAGACAGCAATGAGTAGCCCCTTTCTCATTAAAAAATAGTAATAAGCAATATACCAGTCAACACGAACTCAGCAATATACCAATCTTTGCTAAGTTATTGTTATCTATCAAATCATAAAAGAAAAAAAAAAACATTTGAGAGGATCAAATCATAAAAGAAAAAAAAAAACATTTGAGAGGAAATCAACATGGTCAAAATTACACAGGTTGTGAACATATTTATCACCTCCATATTTGTTCCTTCTTTTAATCAATCATGGATAAAAGCAATCTGATTTCTTTTCTCCACCATGCTTTCCTCTTCTAGCTTCTATTTTTTACCAAAAACAGATGCACTTCATTTGCCATGTACAATACCCAACAATAAGTAGAAAATTTTCACAGGATAAAACCCAATCAAAAAACTCAAAATGAACAGACCCAAAAGAGGTAGAGCTCCAATTAAAAAAGCCACCAATAACAAATTCAACACCCTAAGAAAAACGATTTAGAAAGTAAAAGGGAAAAAAAAATCAAGCAAAAGAGCAAAGCACAAAAGAAACTGGAAGGAGAGTAAGACAGGAAGGAAGGGAGACAGAGAGGCTACCGTTAGAAAGAAGAGAGTCTGATGTGAAATAAGTGTGAAACCGTAGAACTGAAGGTGGGGAAGGGGAAGGAACTAAATGTGCGTGAGAAAGAGGTGGGGAACGGGAAGGAACAAAATATGAAACGGTGAAACTGAAACAGAATGTGGGAGAGAGGAATGAAAGTTGAAACCATTAAAATAGAGTTTCAGAAAGGGTTTTAGTTGAAAAGACTTTGGGTTTGGGCTTTATGGTGGAATTAAATTTATAAGAAGTGGGCTTTAAGTGGAGATAGGGCTGAAAAATATTTTATATTTATTAGTATTTTAAAATTGTCAAAAACTGCTTTTAAAAATTTTTTTTTGTCAAAAACTATTTTAAAATCTATATAAAAGATGATAGAAATGACATGGTTGCTGATATGGCTCAACGTGAGCATAGCAACATTAAATTCTACGCTTCAGCTTTTAATGTTATATAGATTAGAGATTTTTAGTCTCAATGGTCCTAATACTAACCTCAGTTAGATATCTCTGCCCTGATACTTAGTGTGCATTCGGATAGCAAACGCGTTTGACGTTTACGTCCAAACTTCGGTCCCGTGCACTGTTCACGGGACCCACAAACCTCTTTTTTCAACAAAATTTTCATTAAAAATGGGTCCCACAACACTATTCACACATTTAAAAATTATTTTGCTACAGTATTTTCAATTTTCAGTTTTCAGCAATAAGCAATATCCAAACAAACCCTTAATCTATTTAAATTGTTGCACATGTGGGTACATTTATTTTGTTATTGAACAATTCACCTCATCATTGTTTACTGGTTAATGATTCAATAAGGCTTAAGATGCCCCTGGAGTTATTACAATAATGCAAGGTTTGTACTTGTTTACAAAAAATATGCAATGTCAGAGTTGACAAGTTATTGATACCCTTGCATCTAACAATCTGGAATTTGAACTCACTGCCAATTGAGGTCTTCTACAAAGACGAGAAAAGAGAGAAGGAAATAGTCTAATAGAGAAGAATATCACAATGCTGAAGAGAACATATTCATGAGTTAGAGAGCACCATAAGGTATATAATTATAACGCTCAATCGAATCTTCAATAAGTTACAAAGGGCTGGGCCTGGGATAGTATTACTTCTTTAGTTCACCAATTGTATTTTGTTTCCTCGCTTCTTTTTTGGGAAGGAAAGAGGAGAACAGAGCCCATTGTTGTGAGGCTTTTTTTGGACCTATCTTGACTGGTTGTGGGCTCTTTATTGCGCAACATATTGCCACTAAGGCCAAATTAAGCTTAGCCCTTGGATCATATGGCCTGGTGCAATCACTTCCCTTCTTTTGCTCTTTGGTTTCCTTGTAAAATCCCAACTTCCAAGTCAACTCATTGCATAGTCTCTCTCTTATCGTTACAAAACACTCGAGAATTCTTGCCAATCGAAAAGTTCTATGTACACATGGTTGAGTCATTACATCAAATTCATTTGACTTCAATCACCACAAATTATCAGAACTGCAACACAGATATAAGAAGATAAAACTTGGATTTCTCTGGAGTAGGTATTATGAAAAGAAACGGACAATATACCAAAGACTTAAATATCTTTAGAGCCAACCAAGCACTAAGGAAGCAAATCTACAGTCAATATATCAAAGAAGTAAAATAGTGCTTTTTTTTTTTTTTTTTTTTTGGGTACATCAGAGAAAAACTACGTCATGGAAAAATCTAAGTTAGTATCTATACATCAATACATCCAAAACCCGGGGGAAAAAAAAACAAGCAATCAAGCTTTCATCTTTGTGTCACTACTAAGAGACAACTTCCTATCCTCCTGTTTGATGCAAAAACTTTTCCTGCTACTTCTAATGAACGTTTTTTTATTCCAAACATTACATTCCTTACTGAGCATTAATTTTGTTACAGTCGTGCTACTTGTCAAGAACAAAATCACCAGCACCCTCTTTGCACCATATTTGAAAAAGGCCTCCTTAATGGAAAGAATAATAGCAGTAGTAGTAAGCCAATTCTAACAACTAGCAAGAACCTTGTACCAATCTCTCAATTTACAAATAAAACAAGTGCCATGCCAAGTAGATTTTTAATTGCCACACCCTTCAACCAGGATAGGAACCTACCAATCTTGACATAGCAAAAGTTGTCTGCCAAAGCCAGGATGCTCCTGCCAAGTAGATTTAAACCATAAATAATTTCAAAATAAGAAGCCGATCATCTGATATAAATCCAACTACGTCCCCACTCTACATAGTATGGGAACTCCTAGACCCAACTATGTCTAATGTCCCCACCATTCTTTTTTCTTCAATAATCACATTTAATCATTAAAAATAAGCAAAGATAAATCCTATATTTTTTGGGGCAATTATTATTTAAAAATTATAACTAAAGAATTACATGATCTTGAGAACAAACCACTGCATTGCACCTAATCCTGCCCTTGATTAGAGGACTGCTCACAACAAGCTGATCACAAAAGAACTACATGATGATCGCGATGTGGGCATTTATTCCAAGTCAACTTCAAATTTTATTCTTCTTCTGGTAACCAAGCTAAGCCACATCACATGATCATGCATTAAAGAAGCTCTCACTATCTTGTTGAGAAGACCTCCAACTTTCCACTTGAAGGAAAGTGTAAAAGAAAGGATTTACCTCAAGTTCCCAACATTGCACCCACCAGGTGCAATATGGTTGAAGGTGGATCAGAATTAACCCGTTTAACCTAACTGCTCATATTTGACTATTGAATCATGGTCTCCATGGTTAATGAGCTCTCTGCAAAACATCCTGCCACTCTGGCCATATCAAACACCATATTATTATATCATTTAATAAAAGTTAAACCTAGACTAGATGTTAAAGTGGAAAGGGCAAGAGATGGTATATCAAGTAGGTCAAAGAAGCAAACCAATAGGCCTACATAATATTAAATGGTCAAGAAAAAGAAAAAGCCATCTAAGAAATGTTATTGACTTATGAGAGAGAGAGAGAGAGAGAGAGAGAGAGAGATCAAATAACCTATGTTCATACCCCAAAAATGCTTTCTTATTTCTTAAAATCAAGTAAGTTTCGTAATACATCCAAGCTTCTAATAACCTAAGAAATGACCACCTAAGTTGATAGAAAATTGACTTATTTAGATAACCTGTTTTACCCAACCCATTTTGGGTCAGAAATGAGTGCTAGAAAAGAGAACTATCTTCAATCTATATCTCATTTTCAAAATTTACAATCTTTGTCTCATTTTAAACTACAGAAATTTTGCATATTACTGAAAAATTTTGTAGTCACATATTCAACTTGGGTCTTTCTTAAATCTTTCCCAATGTTCCTTAAACTAATCCAATAGGATAAAAACCCATATCTCAAACTACAACTTCATAGATAAACAAGTCAAATTTCACATCATGATAAAAAAAAAAAAATTAACCCTTAATTCAGATTTGAAATAAAGTTCTCCACCTAAAGAATAAAACCCATATATCATAAAAGCATTTAACAAAAGAGAAACCACAAATTTTATAGAGAACTCCATGTTTTTCAAACTAAATTCCAATCATCAAAGAAATAGATATAGTTTTTTTTTTTTTTTTCTAAATAAAAAAAAAGAAGGAATTTAGATCAAAAATAAATTTGAACAAAGTGGGGAAGTGTTAATATCAACTGTAGTGTCAATTCCAATAACATAAAGAGATCAAAACATGTAAAAGCTGCAAGCACCTATCGTATATTAAGATTAGATTCAGATCTAATTAAACCCAAATGAAATTTACACAACATTGGAGATTTAGATTACTTTCAGTTTGGAAGGGCACAACAATGTTGCAAATAATAAGAGAAACAAAATATATATTAACATAAATATACCACAATCACCTCGGCCCAAATAAATAATACATAAACGTAAGTGAATTAAGTGGGTTATGCACCTTAAATGTATTTATCCTGTACTGGAAGTGTATCCATGGATATGAGCTTCCAATTCTTGGCATCTTCAATGACTTCTTGTACATGCCCAAACTTGTGGCATCTTCAATGACTTCTTGTACATGCCCAAACTTGTATTAGTATATATGCACATCTACACTGTCAATGTTAACATTGACACATTCTAGATTTTACAAAAGCCAACTAGAAAATGCAGGATTCATTTGTATCAACTCTTTACCTCATTGTTCGTGTAGCTGCTACTTGGCAAAACAGAGTACAATAGCCTATCTATAACACTCAAACTTTTCTTGTTGCCTAGGTTTATGGAGGCAAGTTCAAATAGAAATTTGATCTTCCATGTCTATATTTGAAATATGGAAAGTTGACTGCTCTTAAAAAGGATTTGAGTTGTAAAACCCGATAAACAAATGAAAAGGAGAAGGAAAAAGTAGTTTATCAACATATGGTATCATCAAGTGTGTTGAACCTCATACAAACATGGGAAAGAAGTGAACATCATGACTTAACCACAAATTACTTGTTGCATGCTTTATCTGTATGACTACTATAGAGCGTATATGGCATGCATTAGTGCATGTTCTATGGGTGAGGTGTGTCTAGTGTAGTAATAATATATGCCAACTACGTCCCAGCCTGATGTACCATTGACGGTATAGAATCCAAAAGTCAAATGCTTTGTCCTTTAAGTTAGCAAATAGGATATAGTGTGGATTGAGACACATTGATAAAAACATCTGCATTAACCTTAATGACATCAATAATCCTCCAACAATATGCCAAGTACAGCTCACTAGAAAATCCTATTTATCCAAAATCTGAGCATTTGGAACTATAATTCAAACAGTTAACATGTTACACAATTACCTAGTGCACTTACAGATGGGGTCGGTTACAATACCATTGCAACCCTATTTTTGTTATATGATCAGTACATATTGTCTGTGCCTAAAGGATGCAACACTACATAGTGGATTACATAAATGAAAGTTATCAATATTACTAGTGATAGTTCAGTCCATAACTTAAAATAAATATAGCAATCTCAAATAGGTAGCATAACAAATATATCTGTGGTAAAAGGAATGATAATATAATTGCAATGCACAGGGTTATGCTTTTAAACAATGACTCATCACAAGGCATATAGATTGTGTCAAAGTTTGTGTGGAGTATTTAGAAGAGAAGAGTTGGAGATTTTAAGTTGCAACAGTCCTTATACTATCCTCAATTACATATCTCCACCAAGTATACTAAATTTGTAGAAATTGTTGCTACATGTGGGTAAATCCATTGGGAAAACAAATTATTTGGTTATCTGAACACTTCACCTCCATCATTGTTTGGAAGTTAATGATTCAATAAAGCTAGAGATGCCATTTAAGTTAATCCAAGGTTTATACTTGTACATACAAAAATGTCATGTTAGAGTTGACAATAGAGTTGGGTTGGCATGATGTTACGCAAGTTATTGATACCTTAACTGCCAACTATCTGGAATTATATCTTGATGCGGTAAATGAGGATATCTCAACACTAGAAGATTTTAATTTTGAAACCCTAGCCAATGAAGATTCCACTAAGGCCATAAGCACAGACCTAGACCTCCTGAATCAAATTTTGGAGAGACAATACTGCTAGAACAACATAGGGTACAAATCAGATTTGTCATAAAGCAATTGAAAAAATGCTTAGAAATAAATCACTTGATAAAGGAAAAAGTAGAACACACCGGAACCAGCATTTGAGATAATGCAGAAAAGATATGGGAACTCTACGATGCGAACCTATTCAAATTGCACAAAATGAACAATCAATAAAATAATTATTTGTCACATTAAAAAGACTAAAAACAAAAGAGAGTACTTATTAATGATGTAAAAAAGCTTACCAAACTGCACATAAGGAAAATATTTATTATATGGTTACACTGACATATAAAAAAAATAATCTTTCACACAATGCATTAGGGAAAACACTGAACAAGCCTATTGAAATGTCTTCAAAAAAAAAATTATTATTGAATTAGTCTAATCTCTAATGAGTCATGAAGCACCATATAAAAGCTCTAGAAATGAATTTTTTTTGGACAACACAACAACAACATAGGGGTTTAAATTAGATTTGCCATAAAAAAAAAATAAAAAAAATTTAAAAAGGCTTGGAAATATGAGAATCACATAAAAAAGGAGAAAGTAGAACATACAAGAACCAACATTTGAGATAACGCAGAAAAAATAAGGGAACTCTAAGATGCAAATCTATTCAAATTGTACAAAATGTACAATCAATAAAATAATTATTTTTCACATAAAAAAGGCTTAAAACAACACATAGTACCTATTAATGACGTAAAAAAGCTTGACCTAACTACATGTAAGAAAAAAATTTATGATATGGTTACATGTAAGAAAATAAGCCTCACATAATGCATTAGGGGAAGACACTAAACAAGCTTAATCAAATGTCTTTAGAAATTTTTTTTGGTTAAAGCAGTCTAATGAGTCATTAAGCACTAGATGAAACTCTTTAAAAGAAAAAAGCTTTGCAGAGAGAATAATATAATAAAATGAAAGGCTTTGCATATATAAAGAAGCAAAATGGTCGCCATACCCAAAGAATTTTCTGTTTAAGATGAAAAAAGAACAGCAAGTTTGATTATCCACTGTCGTGTGCTTTATCAATATTTCCCCTAGTTTGGTAGCTATTATCGCTAATACATTTGCCTCTATATTTATCACAGCCCAAACTTCCCAGATTATTGATGTAATGTTTTAGGAAAGATAACACTAGCATTTTTCTTACATACACTATTAGACATCTACAAGAAAATTCCTTGCTCATGATAGTTAAAGACGTCCTTTTTATATGAATGCACCATGCCATCTTAATTTTTCAAAATTACCTTGTTAGACATTATGTCTGTGTCGATACTCAAGGTTAATGTTAGTGCCTAAAAATCTTAGCCTAGAAGACATGATGGCTTAAATAAGTTGTTTTTAATTTATTCAAACAAAATTAAGAAATCTAAACCTTATATGTCAGCTATTAAATTGCTGGATCCTACTTCTATCTACACTTTGAGAAGCTGAAGGCCCATATTTATTACACATAAAACAGTGAAAGTATTAGCACCAAGATACATATCATCATTTACCCAAAAACTAAATGCATAAACCCGTTACCATTCATGCTCAAGCTGCCAGCAGCTAACATGACATATCAGATTAGCTGGCCCCTGAATGAATAGGCCATTAAATTGAATGAGAATCTGCAAAAATATCCTTTGCTCTTCCATTCCTAGCCGAGCTTGCAAGCTAGACTTGCAATGAAGTTGATGATGTTTGCTGAAATCCAAAAGATAAATCCTCAACAACCAGCTAACAATAGAAATACAATAGTGTAATCTTTATAGTAATTTACCATTATATATATATTGAACCTCCTCTTTTGTAAAGTAAGAGAGTGAGTTCATTCATTCATCCCAAAGTAACATTTTATCAAATATTTGATGTGCTTCCTCTTGTGCCTCCTAAAGAATTTTCATCACCACAACTGCATATAGTGTGAATTCATATTTGGTGACTCTGCTTGTAACTCACTTGGGATTAAAAAAAAAAAAAAAAAAAAAAAAACCGAATTCAGAGTAATGATGGTACCTTGGCATATTTGTTTGAAGTTCAATCAAGAGGTTCTCATTTTCTTCAATGGTAGACATGGGTTGAAGTCAGCATCCTCATTTACATGGACTCCGCACCTTTCTATTGTAATATTTGCAATTTCAGGATCTGAATCTGAACATTTACATAGAATCTTAATTTCATTCCAATCCTCCAGAATTATGTCTTCCAAAGAGTTATCTCTAATATAGTAGAACCACATAAAAGATACTGAATCCAATGAAAAATTATTAGACACGAGCAATCTTTCAAAACCAATGATGTTCATGTAGATAGAACAATTAAACATATCAAATCTATATGTCACATCCTTCAGTTCCAATTTTAGAGCCACACAGATAGCAAATGATGGAAGTTTCCGACCGACCGAGAATGATACGGAACTTCCAACACTTTGATGGTTGAACCACCACTTTGGAATCTTAGTTCCTGGAAGTGTAAGTGAATAAGAATCTTAAAGTTTCCATGTCGAGTCCGTTTCAGATGTAGCTTCATCGAGTTCAAATTCTGATACAGATTCATTGTCCGCTTCAGGATTAGGGTTGGTTTCAAATGCAGAGCCCGTTTCTGATGTAGCTTCATCGAAATCAAATTCTGATTCTGATTCACAGTTTGTTTCAGAATTAGAATCTTGATGCCGTATTCCCCTTGCACATAAGATATTTTGTTGAAGCCCTATAAATTCTCCAAACTGCTTGCCATTAGCAAAATTAAGAAACTACAGTTTAGCAAATTTAGTAATAATCTTCAATTAACAAAAAAAATTCTGTAACTTCGAGAGAAAGAAAGAGAGACCTGATTCAATAATCTTCTTCTTGATTGTGAATTCAATGAATTACACCCTGTTGCATATACAGCGTGTATACAATGTGGAAGTCTTGGAATTTTCAGAAGGTTCCAGCAACAAAAAAGCCCTAGAATCTTTAATTGGGGACATATGATAGCAATTTCAGGGAGGGTAGTAAGGTTGCTGTAAAAGATATCTAGATGTTCTAAATTGGGGAAGCAATCAGGTTTTTGTAAAAGGCAAAGCGAAGGAAATTCATCACAATCATACATACGGAGCCTCCTAAGATTTTGTAAATAAGACATGTCACTTGGAACAACTCTCACGTTTTTTAAACTTATTGATAACTCACGAAGGCCAGTGAGATACTCTATTGATGAAAGGAACGCTAATCTTTTGGTTCCTTGCTGAAGACTTTCAAAGCCAAAGAAATAAAAACTTTTAAGAGATTTCAACTGGAGCTTTGTTGGTAAAATTCTAAGATTTCGGCATTCATGGAGATTCCAGAATTCAAGCTTTTCAAGAAGTCCAACGGACTGATGAACCTCAACTAAATTTATGCATTTAAAAAGCCTTAACTCCTTTATGTTTGGGGCAATCACTGATAAGTCGGGTACTTTTGTAATATTTTTACAATGGTTGAAATCCATATATTTCAATGTTTTGAATCGACATCTCTGCAGAAGAAGAATTTTTTTTTGAAATTTATTAGTAAAAAGAAAACAAAATAAAGGCTACGAGCTCATTTAAAAAAAAAAAAAAAAAAAACTAATAAGATTTTATAAATGCTATGATTATACCTCAAAATTCTTGTCCAATTCAATGTGGCTCCTTTGCATGTTAAGTACAACGAGTTTTGTAGGTTCAAAGGTGGATGGCAAGGATGATAAAGGAAATTCATTCCAATCAAGTAACCTTAACCCATTGGGAAGAGATTTAAGATCTTCACAAGTTACATTACGAATTGTCAAATATTTGAGACTTTTCATCTTTCCAAGATTCAATTGCATCTTTCTTGGTTGTGGCAAGGACAATGTTATGCCTCGAATTTCGTCTAATCCCTAATTGGACAAAGAAACATATGAATCACGTTAGACAACAAAACATATGAGTATTAAATTTAAAACAAAATCATCTTCAATATTAAAATGACAAATCGAACACAATGAGAAAAAATTAATAACTTTTGCATTGTGAGAAAATGGAAAAGGTAAATCAAAAGGACTTATACCGTATCTCCAGTTAGTACTTCAGGATCATCCTCATAACACAATAGTCTTCTATGTTTTTTTGACACTTTTGATTCTTGTCGAGCAATTTCCAAACCCATTTGATGTATCAAGTCATGCATCAATAATTTGTCATCTTTTGCAATAACAATGAGAGATTTATCGATAAGTTTTTCAATATCATAGTATGGGTCATGAAAATTGCTACTTTGTAATATATCTGCAGCCAAATTCTTGTGGTATCCTTTAAGAAAACATGCAATATCAAGGAAAATATCCCGTTGAATTTGGTCCAATTCATCGTAGCTTATTTTAAGTACTTCTTGAATATCCGAATTAGGAATTCTTTTGTACTTATCTAATGCACTTTTCCAACATTGTAAATTTCTGTCATATAAATCAGCACCTATTATTTTTAGAACTAATGGAAGTCCTTTGGCATAACCTATAAATTGGTGTACGAGCTCCAAATAATCTTCTGTAGGCTTGTTTCTTTTGAATGCGTGTTGACAAAAGAGTTCACAAGATTCACGTTCATCTAATTCCTTAACCTTATAGTAAAATAAATGACAATCTTCTCGTAGAGTAGATAGCAACTTTTTCTCTCTTGTTGTGATAATAATTCTACTTCCAGAAGCAAACCAATTGCATTTTCCAAGCAAATTTTCTACTTGGACTAATTTGTCCACATCATCTAGAATTAAAAGAATTTTTTTGTGGTGAAGCTCTTCCATTATCACATTGATTCTTTTTGATACGCCGTGCACTTTCAAACTTCTACCCCCTAAGATTTCATAATAAAGTGCCTCTTGTAGTTGGAGTACACCATCCTTTGTTTTTGAGTTTTCTCTAACATCCTCTAGAAAGCAACTTCCTTCAAAACGATATGCAATTAAATTAAAAATAGCTTTTGCAATTGTTGTCTTACCTATTCCAGGAAGACCATGGATCACTAACATGCGAACATCGTTTGACTCAATATCTAAGCACAAACTTATTTCCTCTACACGAGAGTCTATTCCAACTGGGTATTTAACAACAAATAATTGTGAACAATTTAATTTAGCACTTGAGATCTCTTCAAAAATTTCTTGGATAAGCCTAAATTGAGGGCGGCTGCCAATCACAAAGCGTTAAAAAAAAAAACTTGTTAGAAATAGAAATATGATCGTAAGTTGAATTCAAATTAGTTAATTTTGTTTACCTTGTGAACTACAACTAAAATTTTGTTAATAAAATTAAATGGCACATAATTCATAGATCTAAACTGTAAATACAAATATTTTTTTTAATTGTTCAGCTAGGATATCAATATTAGTCTTTTTGCAAAAAGATGCATGGAAAATCTTCTTTGGAAAAGAAGATTTTCTAAAGATTATGTGAGAGAAGCTTCTAATTAATTGATAAGACTATTGATCATATATTCTTCTCTTGCTATCTTTGACCGTTGCAACTTAACTAGCTCTGTAATAAAAGATATAATCAAAATATAATAGTTTCATAAAAAAAAAAAAAATTATAAACAAACAAACAAATAATATAGCCTCTCCCATAAAATAATAATAATATAGCTTTTGGAGTTTTTTTTTTTTTTTTTTTTTTAATAGTAAAAATTTGTGGTGATAATAATCTAGTGATTAAATACATACTCATTTGTGTAATGCCAACCAGATAAATTGCCAACTTCATTTAGAGCGGCCCTCCATCTTTGCACCTTGTTCATGTCATACTTGAAATTTTCTTCATGTTTTGCCAGCACTTCTCCAAACTTTCCCTTGTGGCTACGTACTTCTGATGGATCCACCTTGTAAAATACCGGAAACACCACTTGGCCATTCTTTTTACACTCAAGAATTTTGACAAGTTCATCTAAACACCAAGTGGAAGTTGCATAGTTTTTAGAGAATACAATTATAGAAATCTTTGAACTTTCAATAGCTTCAAGAAGTCCCTTGGAAATTCTATTTCCTCTTTGGAGCTCATCATCCATGAAGGTGTTAATACCATTATGACGCAAAATACCATTTAAATTGCTAGTAAAACCATTGCGAGTATCTTCTCCTCTGAAGCTCAAGAACACATCATATCTACATCGTTGGGTGAAAGACGAAGAGAAGGCTTGTTTGTTAGTTACATGAGCCATTATGATTTGGATATATAGACGGTTGAGAAGATCTAAAGGAGAGGAGAAATAAAGAGCTAAGGAAATTGGAAATGTTTTAAGAGTTTAAGAAAGCAGAGAGTATGAAAAATTATGAAGAAGAGATATTTCTCAATGGGTTTAGAAAGAATGGGAAAGGCAAAGTGAAGGAAATGAATGTTAGATTTAGATAATTGTTATGAGGTGAAGAAGCCCAAGAAAGTCAAATGTGAAATTATAGTAGTAGCGTACTACTACTTTCATAGTTGGTGATCCAAACTCGTAATGTAATACTAGCCTCACCACACGCACAAAGCGCATGCAATAAGGCTTTTTTTTTTTTTTTTTTTTTTTAGTGGTTCTATTTTGTTGAAAAAAAAAAAAACTATGTTTTTTTTTAAAATTATATATATATATATATATATATATATATATATATATATATATATAATCTTTATTTTGAAAATATAATTTATAAGTGAATAAAATAATTTGAAAATTAACAGGAAAGTGGTCCTATTATAAAGTAAGCACCCCTACAAGTGTGCAAGGCCTTCTTTGCAACTAAAATTTATCCTCAAAATTTATAACAATTAAATTCAAAATACCTCAACAATTTCTTTATTCTTTATGAATAAATCTCCAATAATTTAGAAGAAACAAAATTCAAATCTCATGTACATAATGCCAATCCGCGAAAAGATATAAGAATATCAAAAAGCCATCCAATCCCAACATTCACTAAGCTTCTTTTCCTGCTCACAACACAACATCAAAACTCCCAAAACTTGCTATTCTTCACAATCTGAAACTGGAGGGGGAAAGGGGGTGAGTTGACAACTCAATAAATAACCAAAATCCTAGAAAGTTCTATCAAGCAATTGATCTATAAAGTAATAAGATGTAATATGAGTCTTCAAAAGTTATAATATGCTATGGGTTTTCAAAAATAACTAAAGAAGTTCCATAGTCTTAAAATAATAAGTTGTAAATAGAATAATAATAATAACAATAAAGGGAAGGTGCTGGCGTTGCTTTGTCAAGGTGATAATTCCATTTATCATATATACATATATAAATGTATTTTTTTTCCCCTACCACTGTTGCCGACCCTAGTTCTCTTTTGGCATGAGGACAAAACTAAGAAAAGCACCATATCAAACCAGAATCAAGCTCCTGACATGCTTTTACGGAAAAATACTATTTGACATATATATATTTTACCTCTGTAATTTATCACACTACCGGACGACGCCATAACTTTTTGCTATTCACCAAAACTCAATTCGGTAAACCTGTGCAGCACTTACAGTTAACGCAACACCCGCACAGGGAAAAATAGATCTAATTCCTTCTTCGTTTACATCATAATATTCATTGGATTTTTTAAATAGTCTCACTATTGGCCAAAATACTCATATAAAAAAAAATACTTTAATTCTAAATAAAACTTAGATTTGACAAGAAAGCGATTCTTAGGCTCTTACCTCAATTGTGTAGTCAAACCTTCTCTACTTGAGTAATTTGGGTAGTCTCCTCTCTCAAAACTTAATAAGCTTATATATAGAGATCAGAAAATATGAACTATTTGGGAGCCCAAAACGTGTGCCTCTCAGAACGTAAAAAAAAGGTGCTGAATTATGAGGTTTAGTCTCTATTTATAGAGGCCAGAAGACTATAAAAAATAGGTACGAATGATTAAGGTTTGAATTCGAACGCATCCTTTTGTGAAAAGATTGAAAAGGGTGTGCATTAACGTCACCCAAAGGTCGTTGGGCCAAAGCCCAACACATGGAAATTCGGCCCTTTTAGAGTGCTGAATTGGCCTTATGGCTCTGAACACTCTTTCGTGTTCTACACATGGAAATTCGGCCCTTTTAGAGTGCCGAATTGGCCTTATGGCTCTGAACACTCTTTCGTGTTCTGAACACATGGAAATACGGCCGTTTTAGAGTGCCGAATTGGCCTTATGGCTCTGAACACTCTTTCATGTTCTGGTGTCGTTTGGACTCCTCTTCTAGGGTTTTTTGGCCGGTCCTTGTACCTAGACGCGTTTTCATCCTCTGTCTATGATTTTTTTTTATCTCTTTTTGCATAATTCAGGCTCTTTAAGAACAATTATCTTGAAGATAAATACTTTAAAATAAATCTAGATAATTAATTTAAACACTATTTTAAACACTAATTATCAACCAATCACAAAATTATTTAATTAATTTTAATGGTTTAACCGATTAGAATTAATTTAAATTGATCGTGTGTGGTTGACTCTACCTAGACACAATACATGTTGACCGTGCAAACTTGATCATGCGATATCTTTCGATCCGATGGTCTGATTTGAAAATCAAAGACACCGTTGCGACCGTTAGAATCTCAAAATCATTTTTATGATATGCAATGAATAAATTGATACATGTAATACAAAAACAAAATGATGCATGTAATGCAAGAACAAATTGATGCATTAATGCAATTATGATTTTTGGAGTACATGGATTGGTCATTCACACCATTCTCCTTGCTTAAATCATGGGTGCAAAATTGAGTGTCTACACATTGAAAATAGTTGGTGGTCCAAATGCGTAATCTATATATCTATATATATATATATATATATATATATATATATATATATATATATATAATAATAATAATAATAATAATAATAATAATAATAATAATAATAATAGGTGAAGCTGAGAGAAACTCAAATTAGAATTCCAAATTAGAGTTTCAATTTTGTGCCATGTGTCCTAAATTATTTATTCTTAAAGTGTTTTATTTCTTAATTTTAGAATCAAATATGGGACCACATCATAAATATTCATTCAAGTGAGTTATTAAGTATAAAAGCTAAAGAGTCTAGAATAAATGAATTGTTTAAAAAAAAAAGTGCTTCACAATAATTTAAAAAAAATTAAAAAAAAAAACATTGACAATTTACATTTTATACCTAATAATATCCTTACAAATTTTTTTAAAGAGTTAACAAAATATAAAAATGACTATCAATAGTATTTAAATTATATATATGAATTATATTATGCATCTTATTATATATCTTTAAGTGTATCCATGCATATGCATGGGGTTATAAGCTAGTGTAATATAAAAATAGAAAATTGGTTGTCCAATGTAGTAAAAAATACTTTTTGGAGTTTCGTTTTGCTCACCATTTTGATTCACTCTCAAACTTTCACTAGGGGTGTCAATGTTTGACCCAACCCACGAACACGACATGAACCCGACACAAGTTTTTGTGGGTTAGAGTTGGGCATTAGTGGGTTTGGGTCATAAACCGGTTGATCCGAAGCAACATGATAAGAAACGGGTCATAAGAGGGTCAACCCACATGACCTGTAATAGACACGTTTAACACGCTAATTTATTTGTATTAACCTAAATTGACCCATTTAACACAGCTTGTTTAACTTGTATAACAAACAAATATTCATTTTATTTTAGACTTGTCAAATACCTTTTATATCCAACCTATATTTTAAACTTAAAACGAAAAGTGAATAATTACAAAAAAACTTACAAATATAATTAGAAATTGAAACTTTACAAATTATACGCACCCTAATATTACTGGAAATTAAACTATATTATTTTGAATGTGGGTTGAAAACTCGAAGTGTATGAATTACTTTTGGGATGTAAAAAAATATTTATTTTTAGATAGATATTATATTTAATATTAAGCAGGTTGAAATAGATTGTGTTATATTCTTGTCAACCCAACACGACCTGCTTATTAAGCGTGTCAAGTGGGTTGAGTCAAGTTAACCCGTCTCATTAACAGGTCGGATTAGGATTGAAGGATCATGACATGATTGTTAAATGGATTGGGTTAGGGTTGAGCTATATAGTCGAATACCCCTACCTTGACATGACACAAATTCGACATGCTAACTAGAATTGACACCCCCTTCACACCCACCCAGGAAAAGATGATGAAATTTATTGGGAACGTGTTTTTTGCTTACTTTTGGAGTGTAGCGAAGGCATTCTGATTCCATTTCCTTTTCAAACTTTAAAGAAAGAAAGGATTAGAGGAAAGGAAATGGGAGACACAATTTCTATAGCAAGCGGCCCACACTATTCAATGCTACAACAATAACAAGTGTAGTAGTGGTGGGTACCCACCTCGCCTTCTTGGCTCTCTTACCCTCACTCACGCACGCACACCTTCTCGAGTCTCGAGTCTCAAGTCTCCATCCTCCAGTCCATGTCTACACCTACTCTTCTTTTCACCACCAGTTTCACCAACAACAATCCTTCTTCGCTTGCCTTTGCCAGCCTACGAACACCATTGACAGCATTCCACTCTCTAAGCATTTTTCGTTTTCTTGGGTTTTTTTTGTGATGGATATTGTCTATTTATCACAAATAGAGAAACTTTGATGAACTTATTAAAAAAAATTGGATTTGTTGGGTTGCTTTAGGTTTTTGTTTGATTTTTCCATTTTAATTGACATCCCGCAGTGCAATAAATCTCATTTCTATTACAAAAACTTCACTTATTCGCCCTTTACCTTTCTACAATATTTTTAACTTTTTTTATTTAAGGGTTTTTAACTCAATCATTTAAAAATATTGCATCAAGAGTGCATTTGGCCCCTACTTATTTGTTTTTTGTCTCAACTATTTTACAAATAATCTAACTTTAGTATTTTTTTTTATTTAAACAAAAGTTAATTTTTAGTTTTTTTGACACACATTTAACATAAAAGTTACCAAAATTTATATTTTTGATAAATGATCCAGATAATAGGTGCCCTTAGAGCACTTGTTAATTGACTATTTTAAAAAAGTTTTAATACCACTTTTATAAAAAAATATAAAAAGTTGTTAAAAAAACTAAGTCACTTTTTTTCTTTTTGCATAAAAAAATTTAAAAAATATTTTTTAAACCTATTCTCTTAGGGCATCCATTAATTTTTTCCTTTGATAAATACTATGAAACTAAGCTATTGCAAATAAATTGTTGCCAGACGCACTCAAGATCTTAAATACTAACATAAATATACATTTTTCATAAATACACCCTTAGGCTTCGTTCGGGAGTTCATAGGAGAATGGAATGGAATGATTATAAAGAAATGGAAGAGAAAGAAATGTATTTAAGGGAAATGAATGGAATGGATTAGAATTATATAACCTTGATTGGATGTTTTAAAATAAAGGAATGGAAAAGAATGAAAACGAATGGAATGTAAGTAATCTTGTTTGGGAGTAACATGAATTGAATGGAATTGAATCATTTTATGACAATATTACTATTAGACCCCCTATTTTAAAATAAAAGGTTGAATATATAGGGGTATTTTAGGAGTTTTAATAAAAAAATTATTAAACTTAATTTCATTCCCCTTCCTATTCCTCCCAATTTCGGGGGGAAATGAAAATTTGAGGTTTTAAGGGAATAGAGAGAAATGAGTGTTCTCTCCTACCCATTCCTTTTCCTCCCACTTAAACTCCCAAATGAGGGAATGGACTTTCCATTCTCTCCATTAAGACTCCCAAACAAGGGAAAAGAAGAATATTTTAAAATTATTCTTTTCATTCCTTTCCCTTTTGGTCGCGTACTTCTGAGGGATCCACCTGTAAAAAACAGGTAGCATCATTTTGCCATTCTTCCTACACTTGAGAATGTTGACAAGTTCATCCAAACACCAGGTGGAAAATGCATAATTTTTGAAGAATACAATTATGGAACTCCTTGAACTTTCAATGGCTTCGAGAAGTTTAGTAGAAATTTCTTCTCCCGTTGGGAGCTCATAATCAATGAAGGTGATAATACCCTTTAGATTCAGAAAGCCATTCAAATGGCTTGTAGAATCCATGCAGGTATCTTCACCTCTAAAACTTAAGAACACATCATATTTGTATTGATGGGTGGAAGACGAATGGTAAGCTCCTTTGTTGGTTAGAAAAGTCGTTGTGGTTTGAATGGATGATAGAGAAGACCTAAAAGGAAGAGGATAAAGAAATTAGAAATGTAAGAGTTCAAGAAAGCAATGTGAATAAGAAATTATAGAGAAAAGATATTTCTTGCTGGATTTTTAGAAAAGATATTTATGCATAATCTTAAACTACAAAAATTTGTAATTTAAACAATTTATTGATGACATATAAATTTTGCAAGCATAAAGAATATAAGAAAAAGAAGTAATCCAATGATAGATTTGTCAAAATTTATTTTCAATAAAAAGATATTAAATAAAGTTACAATCAATTTTGTAACTAAATTTAGTCTGTTGGGTTCTAAGACTTTAAGTTTAAATGTATTAGAACTTCAATTTGTAATGTTGGCAAACCATGATCAAAACGTTTTAGTATTGTTTAGACTTGCACAAAGTATGTGGTTGTATGTAAAGTTGGAATCGAGTAGCTGCAGGATTTATTATGTAAATCTACCTGGCTCGATCGATCGAGAATTAGACTCGATCGATCTAAAGTCATGCAGATTGTTTTTTTAGCAGAATTTCCAACTCAGCCCAAGCCCGTTTGACATGTAGGGTTTTATGCTTTCTCTTAAGTATAAAAGGGAAAACCCTAGAAACGTTTTGGGGATGCTCCTTATGCTGTGTGTGTGAATCTTTCATGAGATCAAGATGTGTTTGCCATCACACATACATAGGGTTTCAAAGATTCAAGATTATGTCAAGAACTTGGTGATCGATTCAGTTGCTGCATTAAGAGCTTAAAGATACACAAGCGAGGGTGCCTGTACTTGCTGTGAATCCAAGAAAGAAGGAGTCAGTGGACTCGGAGCTATCACGTGGTCGTGGTAGTAAGTTTCCTACTCGATAGAGTAATAGGATGTTAGTGGTCTAAGTCGCTATTCTGCAAACTTCAATTCTTTCATAGTGGATTCAATTTTACCTTGAGGATAGCTAGGTTAAATCATCCTTAGGTTTTTACCGGTTTAGTTTTCCTGGGTTATCATATTGTTATGTTCTTTATTTTTCGCAATTTACAATAATATGATATTTGTGTTAACATAGACTGAATAATTTACCAAAGTTAATCACTTGACTAAATAACTAGGTTAATCTGGTTGTGTTTTAAGGGGTCTAAAAACAAACATAGTCTATTATTAAACTATGCCTGTTCAACTTTCCTTTAGTGAAGTGCATGTTAGCTGTTTGATTCTATTCATATTTATTGTTAATTTGTCGCCAATCTGATTTGATCAGCATAAGAGTTGGTTTTATGCATACTATGATGGTGTCAAATCAACGAGTCTAGACAAATGAGGAAAGATTCAAAGAATACAACATATTTTCAACTGCCAACATGGGCAGCAGTAGCCATATTTGACTTCACAAGAAAAAATAGGAAAATATAAAATATTTATTTTGTTTTATACATAATTTTAAACTACAAAAACTTGGAATTTAAACAATTTATTGATGACATAAAAATTTTACAAGCATAAAGAATATAAGAAGAAGATGTAATCCAATGGTAGATTTGTCAAAATTCATCTTCAATAAAAAGATATTAAATAAAATTACAACCAATTTTGTAACTAAATTTTGACTATTACGAAACGATGCCTATTCAACTTTACTTTAGTCAAGTGCATGTTGGCTGTTTGATTCTACACATATTTGCTGTTAATTTGTTGCCAATCTGATTTGATCAACATAAGAGTTGGTTTTGTGTATATGTTTTGTGTATACTGTGATGGTGTCAAATCAACGAGTTTAGACAAATGAGGAAAGATTCAAAGAATACAACATATTTTCAACCGCCCACATGGGCGGCGGTAGCCATATTTGAATTGACAAGAAAAAATATGTAAAATATAAAATATTTATTTTTCTTTATACATAATTTTAAACTACAAAAACTTGGAATTTAAAATATTTATTGATGACATAAAAGTTTTACAAGCAAAAAGAATATAAGAGGAAATGTAATCCAATGGTTGATTTGTCAAAATTCACCTTCAATAAATAGATATTAAATAAAATTACAACCAATTTTGTGACTAAATTTTGACTATTATGAAACAATGCCTATTCCACTTTACTTTACTCAACTGCATGTCAGCTGTTTGACTCTATACATATTTGCTGTTAATTTTTCGCCAATCAGATTTGATCAACATGAGAGTTGGTTTGGTGTATATGTTTTGTGTATACTGTGATGGTGTCAAATCCACAAGTTTAGACAAATGAGGAAAGATTCAAAGAATACAACATATTTTCAACTGCCCACATGGGCAGCGGTAGCCAAATTTGATTTTAAAAGAAAAAATGTGTAAAATATAAATACTTATTTCGCTTTAACCATAATTTTAAACTACAAAAACTTGGAATTTAAACAATTTATTGATGACATAAAATTTTTACAAGCATAAGGAATATAAGAAGAAGATGTAATCCAAATAGATTTGCCAAAATTCACCTTCAATAAAAAGATATTAAATAAAATTACAACCAATTTTGCGACTAAATTTTGTCTATTATGAAACGATGCCTATTAAAATTTACTTTAGTCAAGTGCATGTCGGCTGTTTGATTCTAAACATATTTGCTGTTAATTTGTCGCCAATCTAATTTGAACAGCATAAAAGTTGGTTTTGTTTATATGTTTTGTGTATACTGTGATGGTGTCAAATCCACGAGTTTAGACAAATGAGGAAAGATTTAAAGAATACAACATATTTTCAACTTCCCACATGGGCGGCGGTAGCCATATTTGACTTGACAAGAAAAAATATGTAAAATGTAAAATATTTATTTTTGTTTATATATAATTTTAAACTACAAAAACTTGGAATTTAAACAATTTATTGATGACATAAAATTTTTACAAGCATAAGGATTATAAGAAGAAGATGTAATCCAACGGTAGATTTGCCAAAATTCACCTTTAATAAAAAGCTATAAAATAAAATTACAACCAATTTTGTGACTAAATTTTATCTATTATGAAACGATGTCTATTAAAATTTACTTTAGTCAAGTGCACGTCGGCTGTTTGATTCTAAACATATTTGCTATTAATTTGTAGCCAATCTAATTTGAACAGCATAAGAGTTGGTTTTGTGTATACTGTGATGGTGTCAAATCCACGAGTTTAGACAAATGAGGAAAGATTTAAAGAATACAACATATTTTCAACTGCCCACATGGGTGGCGGTAGCCATATTTGACTTGACAAGAAAAAATATGTAAAATGTAAAATATTTATTTTTGTTTATATATAATTTTAAACTACAAAAAATTGGAATTTAAACAATTTATAGAAGACATAAAAATTTTACAAGCATAAAGAATATAAGAAGAAGATGTAATCCAACGGTAGATTTGTCAAAATTGACCTTCCACAAAAAGTTATTAAATAAAATTACAACCAATTTTGTAACTAAATTTTGTCTATTATGAAACGATGCCTATTAAACTTTACTTTAGTCAAGTGCATGTCGGATGTTTGATTCTATACATATTTACTATTTATTTGTCGCCAATCTGATTTGATCAGCATAACAGTTGGTTTTGTGTATATGTTTTGTGTATACTGTGATGGTGTCAAATCAACGAGTTTAGACAAATGAGGAAAGATGCAAAGAATACAACTTATTTTCAACTACCCACATGGGCCGTGGTAGCCATATTTGACTTGACAAAAAAAAATATGTAAAATATAAAATATTTATTTTGCTTCATACATAATTTTAAACTAAAAAAACTTGGAATTTAAACAATTTATTGATGACATAAAAATTTTACAAGCATAATGAATATAAGAAGAAGGTGTAATCCAAAGGTAGATTTGTCAAAATTCACCTTCAATAAAAATATATTAAATAAAATTACAACTAATTTTGTAACTAAATTTTGCCTATTATGAAACGATGCCTATTCAACTTTACTTTAGTCGAATGCATGTCAGCTATTTGATTCTATACATATTTTCTGTTAATTTGTTGCCAATCTGATTTGATTAGCATAAGAGTTGGTTTTGTGTATACTGTGATGGTGTCAAATCAACGAGTTTAGACAAATGAGGAAAGATTCAATGAATACAACATATTTTCAACTGCCCACATGGGTAGCGGTAGCCATATTTGACTTGGCAAGAAAAAATATGTAAAATATAAATTATTTATTTTGCATTATACATAATTTTATACTACAAAAATTTTGAATTTCAACAATTTCTTGATGACATAAAAATTTTATAGGCATAAAGTATATAAGAAGAAGATGTAATCCAATGGTAGATTTGTCAAAATTCACCATCAATAAAAAGATATTAAATAAAATTACAACCAATTTTGTAACTAAATTTTTTCTATTATGAAACGATGCCTATTCAACTTTACTTTAGTCAACTGCATGTCAGCTGTTTGATTCGATTCATATTTGCTGTTAATTTGTCTCCAATTTGGTTTGATCAGCATAAGAGTTGGTTTTGTGTATATGTTTTGTGTATACTGTGATGGTGTCAAATCAACAAGTTTAGACAAATGGGGAAAGATTCAAAGAATACAACATATTTTCAACTGCCCACATGGGCGGCGGTAGCCATATTTGACTTCACAAGAAAAAATATGTAAAATGTAAAATATTTATTTTTGTTTATATATAATTTTAAACTACAAAAAATTGGAATTTAAACAATTTATAGAAGACATAAAAATTTTACAAGCATAAAGAATATAAGAAGAAGATGTAATCCAACGGTAGATTTGTCAAAATTGACCTTCCACAAAAAGTTATTAAATAAAATTACAACCAATTTTGTAACTAAATTTTGTCTATTATGAAACGATGCCTATTAAACTTTACTTTAGTCAAGTGCATGTCGGATGTTTGATTCTATACATATTTACTGTTTATTTGTCGCCAATCTGATTTGATCAGCATAACAGTTGGTTTTGTGTATATGTTTTGTGTATACTGTGATGGTGTCAAATCAACGAGTTTAGACAAATGAGGAAAGATGCAAAGAATACAACTTATTTTCAACTACCCACATGGGCCGTGGTAGCCATATTTGACTTGACAAAAAAAAATATGTAAAATATAAAATATTTATTTTGCTTCATACATAATTTTAAACTAAAAAAACTTGGAATTTAAACAATTTATTGATGACATAAAAATTTTACAAGCATAATGAATATAAGAAGAAGGTGTAATCCAAAGGTAGATTTGTCAAAATTCACCTTCAATAAAAATATATTAAATAAAATTACAACTAATTTTGTAACTAAATTTTGCCTATTATGAAACGATGCCTATTCAACTTTACTTTAGTCGAATGCATGTCAGCTATTTGATTCTATACATATTTTCTGTTAATTTGTTGCCAATCTGATTTGATTAGCGTAAGAGTTGGTTTTGTGTATACTGTGATGGTGTCAAATCAACGAGTTTAGACAAATGAGGAAAGATTCAATGAATACAACATATTTTCAACTGCCCACATGGGTAGCGGTAGCCATATTTGACTTGGCAAGAAAAAATATGTAAAATATAAATTATTTATTTTGCATTATACATAATTTTATACTACAAAAATTTTGAATTTCAACAATTTCTTGATGACATAAAAATTTTATAGGCATAAAGTATATAAGAAGAAGATGTAATCCAATGGTAGATTTGTCAAAATTCACCATCAATAAAAAGATATTAAATAAAATTACAACCAATTTTGTAACTAAATTTTTTCTATTATGAAACGATGCCTATTCAACTTTACTTTAGTCAACTGCATGTCAGCTGTTTGATTCGATTCATATTTGCTGTTAATTTGTCTCCAATTTGGTTTGATCAGCATAAGAGTTGGTTTTGTGTATATGTTTTGTGTATACTGTGATGGTGTCAAATCAACAAGTTTAGACAAATGGGGAAAGATTCAAAGAATACAACATATTTTCAACTGCCCACATGGGCGGCGGTAGCCATATTTGACTTCACAAGAAAAAATATGTAAAATGTAAAATATTTATTTTTGTTTATATATAATTTTAAACTACAAAAAATTGGAATTTAAACAATTTATAGAAGACATAAAAATTTTACAAGCATAAAGAATATAAGAAGAAGATGTAATCCAACGGTAGATTTGTCAAAATTGACCTTCCACAAAAAGTTATTAAATAAAATTACAACCAATTTTGTAACTAAATTTTGTCTATT